>OX638224.1:45000-2445000 GCA_951805285.1 Thymelicus acteon
CGGACCACACAAATGGGCAGAATGCGATGAACGCCTCGTCAACCAAACGCCAACCTGCTGCAATTGCAGCCGAGCAAAGCTGGCTGACGTAGAGCATCACGCATTCGATCAAGCGTGCCCCATTAGGCGCAAATGGGATGCGTTAGCCCGCGCAACTACGGCATATTGCTGAGGGCGCCCTGGTAAAACAGGTCAACAAGGCAGATAAAAAAGCTAATATCCCGCAATCTAATTATAAATGTAAGACAATAGCCACAGCAGAAGACATACTAGTAGAGGGCAAGCTTAAAGTGGCTTTTGTACTGTACCAGGAACCACACATGAGCGATTCAAAGTACATGAAAAAATTCACGGGGATGAGAATATTCCAAGGTACGGGTCCCGGGGATTCTAAGGTCATGACAACTTTTGCTGCCACTGATCTGAATCTCGACGTTAAGCACTACGCGCAATACACCACAACCAACACCATAGTGGTAGGGATCCGTACCCGGCCTCAGGAATTCAAGGTGTTTTCATTCTACTTTGAACTTGAACAGCACATAAGGTCACACTTGGAACAGTCAAAAGGGAAAAAAGAAAAACTCGAATCCGATACAAACAAAACAATAACACACCTCTTGATCAACTCCCCCGCAAATCTAGCTGTAAGTTTCAATAGACACAAAGCAATAATAGAGACAAGCAAATAAGAAATATGATTAATATATATATATATTGATATATATAATATAAGCATATTATAATACTATAAGCGAATAAAAATAGAATAAGAAAATAAACAGCATAAGAATTTGTACTAGTATAAGCAAATGTAGGGAACAATAGAAAGTAAGAAATATGATGCAGCATATACCTGAGATATGTTAGCAGTCATATTTAAATAAATAATAAGTAAAAAAAAAAAAAAAAAAAAAAAAAAATAGAAAATAGTCGTGTCACAGTAGCAATAGTAAAGTTATGGTTAAGGAATTATGTCTGAATTGTCTTGAATAAAATATGTAATTAGAATAAGAACTGGTAAATTTCCCTAAAAAGAAATAATTAAGACAACAGTAGTTTAATAAAACACGGAAAATAAGTGAAATAGTAATAAGAAAATAATACTGCAACCAATTTTGGAGAATTGTCTTGTAGCGCCTGCAATAATTAGTATAATTGGATACTGTATCCTTTTTCTTATCCTATCTATCAAGAAATGTAAATTAGACTAAGAAATTCTAAAGTTTGTAATTGTGCCTTAATTAAGAAGTAATAAAAAAATAGTTAAGTGCTTAGAAAATTAAATGCCAATATGTTTAACAGTTGAAAGAAATCATAATGTAATTAAATTAAGAAAATTGCCGTAAACGCCTGTAATTAATAGTGCATATGTTAATAGTAAGATACCTATAATAATTTTTTATATATGATACTTTATAATAAATAAAGCAAAAAAGGTCCCTGACAAGCAATGTCAGGGGGTGTTTTATTGTAGCTCGCGGGCCGGGCCAGTACAGCGCCCGGACAGGTATAATAAAATAAAAAAAAAAAAAAAAAAATCTAACCTAACCTAACCTAACCTAACCTAACCTAACCTAACCTAACCTAACCTAACCTAACAGTTAGACAATATCAAAGATAGAATCAATAGACAATAAAGAAGAATTAGAACAAGTAGTAAGAATCTATACAGAAAGTGTTAGAGAGAGTTGTGAAGAGAACATACCCAAAATAAAACCTTGGCGTGGGAAAAAACTACCTTGGTGGAATCAAAGACTCGAAGAACTTAAACGAGAGTTAAGAACGAAAAAAAGAAGGATATCCTGCGCTGCAGACCGTCGGCGCCTGGTCGTTATACAGGAATACCTGGATAAAAAGGCAGAGTATGAACTCGAAGCAGCCAAAGCACAGACAGAGAGCTGGAAGAAGTTTTGTGGCACGCAAGACAGAGAAAGCCTATGGGACGGGATATATAGAGTAATTAGGAAAACATCTAAGAGGTATGACGACCCACCGCTGGTGCATCAAGGGCGGGTCCTAAGTCCAGACGAGTCGGTAGAATTGTTGGCCAAAACATTCTTTCCTGAAGACCGGGACCAAGAGGATAACGCACAACACGCGATTATCAGAGAAAAAGCAGAAAACAATAAAAACTGCTCACAATATGACGAAAAAGACCCACCGTTCACCAGCGAGGAACTAAAATATGCGATAAACAAGTTCAATCCCAAAAAAGCACCTGGAATTGACGGGTTCACAGCAGATATATGCGCAAAAGCCATACTGTCCAACCCGGAGGTATACCTGGGAATTATGAACAAGTGCCTGGAGCAATCATACTTTCCAATACAATGGAAAGAGGCAACCATCATCGTACTCAGAAAACCGGGCAAGGAGGACTACAACCATGTCAAGTCATACAGACCAATTGGGTTATTACCGGTTGATGGTAAAGTATTGGAAAGGATGATGATTAGAAGACTCAGATGGCACTTGCTCCCAAAGGCAAACCCCAGACAGTATGGCTTTGTACCACAACGCAGCACCGAGGACTCCCTCTATGATTTACTGCAACACATTCGAGACAATTTGGCTAAAAAATTGATCAATGTGATTGTATCACTGGACATAGAGGGAGCCTTCGATAGCGCATGGTGGCCCGCAATAAAACATCAACTGATTAAAAAGAAGTGCCCAATAAACTTAAGAAGATTAGTCGACGGCTACTTTGAGGACAGGAAGGTAAGAGTGCGCTACGCGGATAGAGAACACGTAATGCAAGCGATCGATAGGGGGGCCAACCTTTTGGAACCTCCTGTTGGACCCTTTACTGGACGAAATAGAAAAAAGGAACATTTATATTCAAGCATTCGCTGATGACGTGGTCTTGGTGTTCTCGGGGCATTCAATGGCAAAAATAAAACAGGAAGCAGAACAAGTACTATCCCATGTGTACGACTGGGGAATAAGTAATAAATTAAAGTTTGCCCCGCATAAGACCAATGGGATGGTCATTACAAAGAAACTTAAGTATGACACCCCAGTAATACACATGGGAGGTACACCAATTAGTATTGTAGACGAAATAAAAATTTTAGGAGTAATAATTGATAAAAAACTTACATTCAATAGCCATATAAAACATGTATGCACAAAAGCACTAAATATATACAAACCCATAGCACGTTCGGCAAAAATAAGCTGGGGCCTAAACACCGAGATCATCAGGACCATATACGTCTCGGTCATAGAGCCAATAATACTCTACTCGGCGAGTGTCTGGGCACCGGCAGCGAAAAAACTGTCAGCACAAAAACACCTAAACTCCGTACAACGAGGATTCGCTCAAAAAATATGCAAAGCGTATAAGACTGTTTCGCTCACCGCTGCGCAGATATTGGCTGGCCTGATCCCCCTCGATATAAGAGTGAGTGAAATGGCTCAACTCTTCGAAGCAAAACGAGGGAGACCACAGAGTATCATAGGATACCGAGACGTAGAGAAAAGAATCAGCTTTCTGAAACTACCACACCCTGCTAAAGAAATAACATATGAATATAAATGTTTGAAGGATCCAACAACTATAGAAGGAGGGGGAAACACACAAGGAGGACTCAAGATATTCACGGACGGAAGCAAGATCAGCAATAAGGTGGGCGCCGCTCTGACATGCTGGGAAGACGCGGAGGAAATACTTAGTAAGAAATTTCGTCTGGAGTCTTATTGCACGGTATATCAGGCGGAGCTCTACGCAATATTAGAAGCCACTAATATTGCCATAAAAAAGCAAACTCCGATCGTGGATATCCTGAGTGATTCAAGGTCAGCACTAGATGCAATAAATAACATAGACACATCCCACCCTATAGTGCACAAAATTAGGAAGAACCTTATTAACCTAAAAGGAGAAGGCAAACAAATAAATTTATATTGGATAAAGGCACACGTCGGAGTCGAGGGGAACGAAAGAGCAGACTACTTAGCAAAACAAGCTGCGCAAACAAGTAAGAAGGCCCCCGACTACGACGAGTGTCCTATCTCATACATAAAGAAATACATTAGGGAAAAATCTATAAACATATGGGAAGAAAGATACAACCAAAGCGAAAGTGCTGCCAAGATGTTTCTCCCAACGGTCAAGGATGCATATAACCTAATAAAGAAAGTACAAGTAACACCGACTCTAGTGCAAATCATCACAGGACACGGTGGCTTTAGCCAATATCTAAACAGATTCAAATGCAAGAACGACCCCACCTGTGACTGTGATGATGAAACAGAGGAGTCGGTGTTACATGTACTTACAGAATGTCCAAAATTCAGTAAAATAAAACATGACACAGAACAAGAAATAAGACAGGAAATAACAAAAGAAACATTAAATAAACTTATTACAAATAAAGATACGAGAGACCAATTTATAAAGTACTGTATAAAAATAGCCGACAAAGTTATAGCGAGAAATAGAACAAGATAGAAAACATATTACAATTATTTATATATCATAAAATATTGTATCTTACATTATACATGGTACCATATATATATTTATGTATTATTAACATTATCATGTCTATAATTGTATAATAAAGGAAGTAAAATTAGTAAATAAAAACGAAAGCAATAAGAAAACATGTATTGGCATATATTATGAATAATATATGATAAAATACATAAAGTAATAAAAGAAAGAAAATGAATAGATTGATAAGGAAATACTAGATAATAAAAACAGATCACATTCTAACATCCACAATAGAATAAAAATAGATCCACATCGTAACGCAGCCTTTTGGCATTAAGTAAACTAGCACATCGACTTGGACGGACGGACGTACAAACGGCCGGATTAAAAGACCAAATTGTGGAATAATACTTAAGATAAAAGTAAGAATATGTAATGAAACCAGTAAAAAATAATAAAATAGCAATAAAATAGATCTAAAATAGTAAGTAAGAATAATGTAAAAGATAAAATAGATATAAAATAGAAAATAAGAAACAAAAATGTAAATTAGACCTAAAATAGTAAGTAAGAGTAATGTAAAAGATAAAATAGATATAAAATAGAAAATAAGAAACAAAATGTAAATTAGAAATAAGAGGATAGCTCAAGTGTGTAGAATAAAGTAAATTTTGTATTTTTATCAAATAAAGTAAACAAGGTCCCTGGCGAGCAATGCCAGGGGATGCTTTTTATTATAGCTCGCGGGCCGGGCCTGAGAGCGCCCGGACAGGTTAAAAAAAAAAAAAAAAAACCTAACAGTTAGAAAAATGGAAATAACTGGTATACTGACACAGGTGTTGACAGGGCACGGAGGGTTTGCACAATACCTTCATAGGTTTGGGTGCAAGGCAAGCCCATCGTGCATCTGTGACCCTGATACAGATGAGACAATACCACATCTCCTGTTCGACTGTCCCGTAAACTTGGCATTAAAATACGCAATTGAACAAAAAATAGGCACCAATATCACCGTAGTTAACGCAAGCAAATTAATAGCTAATAGAAATAAATCACGTACATTTGTAGAATACTGTAAGGAAATAGCAGTGAGAGCAAATAATAGAAACAAGACAAAATAAATAATATGATATTTATATATATTGATATATATATAACATATGCATATATTATTACCCTAAGCAAATAAATAAAATGTATAAATAATTATTAGCATAAGAAAATTGTGAATTAAATTAGTAAGATACGTAATTAGAACCAATATGCAATAGATATAGGATGCAACATATACTTAAGTATATGCACAACTATATTAAGCTATTCCAAAATTGTATCGTAGTCGTAAATAAAGAAAATTGTTAATAAAGTAATTGTAAGTAGAATAAGTATTAAGGTAACTCATGCAAATAAAGAAATAGTTAAGACAAAATAGAATATCAAAATAGCTCTAAAAATAAGTTTATATAAAACTACATTAAAATTAAGTTAAGAACTACTGTCGTGCACATGTTTAGTATTAAGTATTATTAACTGTAAGACAACTGTAACTGTGCTACTTAAAATATAATAAAGAAAACAAGGGCCCTGACGAGCAATGTCAGGGGTTGATTCATTTAGCTCGCGGGCCGGGCCAGTACAGCGCCCGGACAGGATAAAAAAAAAAAAAAAAAAAAAAAAAAAAAAAAAAAAAAAAAAACCTAACCTAACCTAACCTTGGCACTGAGGGGAATGAGCGCGCTGAGGAATTGGCGAAAAAGGCAGCACTGCACTTAAAAACGGTACCAAACTACCTCCGATGCCCAATATCTTTTATAAAAAGGACGATAAGGGAGGAAACAAGAAAAGAATGGAACGATAGGTACGCAAAAGCTGACACAGCTTCCACCACAAAAGTATTTTTCCCCAGTGCTGAAAACGCATACATGATAATAAAAAATTTGAAACTGAACCCCACGCTGGTACAAGCACTGACAGGGCATGGAGGTTTCGCCCAGTACTTGCACCGATTTAATTGTAAAGATACCCCAGTATGTGTTTGTGACCCAGAAGTGGAGCAAACAGTGCTCCACTTAATAATAGAGTGTCCTGTACATGAAGCGAAAAGACTAGAAACAGAAACGAAAATCAAAATTAAAATAAACACCCCAAATATTTCGGAAATTATGAAATCTGACAAAAGGAAAACATTTATTAAATTTGTAGAGGAAATAGTGGAAAAGGCTAGGAAAACAAATGACAGTAAAATAATAAAATTATAAAAATACTTTCAAAACATTAATAAATAATGAGCTGAAGTATTAAGATAAAATAGATAAAGTAAATAAAAGAAAATAAAGCAAATAAGTTCATAGTTATAAAGAAAACATAGTAGGAAACTTATATAAGCTAATATATATTTATATATATTATACTTATATAGAAAAATAAAATAAAGATAATAATAATAGAAATAGCAAAGATATTTTAAATAATAAGGGAAACAAATTAACCTAGTAGAAACAAAAACAAACAGCAGCATAAAAATTTAGGCAAAATGGACGAATTAACATAAATCCCACACACACATTATATACAAACATACATATTAAGCAGTCCAAGAATAAAGAAAAGATTAAAGAATAAATAAGAACCAGATGAAATAGATAAAGATAATAAGAGAATAAGTAAAATATAAGTAATTAGAATAAGATAAGTATAAGCAAAAAAAAAATAAAAAAAAAAATAAAAAAAAAAATAAAAAAAAAAAATAAAAAAAAATAGAGCATAATCAAAATTAAAAAACGTATGTAGAAATAAAAGTGGATGAAAGAAGAAGTATATTATAGATAAGTTAAATAGACCATAAGAAATGTAAAAATTATAAACAGAAATGTAATAGAATAAGAAAACGCAAAAGTTGTAATAGAATATAAGAAATTATAATAAGATATTAGTATAAGCAATAATAAAGACTACAATAAATAGAAAATATAAGTAAAAACATAGCAGATAAAATAAAAAATTGAGTAGAATTAAGGGTGTTTAAATAAATAGATAAAAAATAGAAGATATGTAATAGATGTAAATCAATCATGTAATTAGATTAAGTTTCATAAATATGTAAAAATCTTGTAAGCGTTTAATAATAAAGTAAACAACGTCCCTGGCGAGCTTTGCTAGGGGAGGCTTTTAATTTAGCTCGCGGGCCGGGCCTGAGAGCACCCGGACAGGATAAAAAAAAAAAAAAAAAAAACCTAACCTAACCTAACCTAACCTAACCTAACCCAACCCAACCCAACCTAACCTAACCTAACCTAACCTAACCTAACCTAACCCCAACCTAACCTGACCCCAACCTAACCTGACCCCAACCTAACCTGACCCCAACCTAACCTGACCCCAACCTAACCTGACCCCAACCTAACCTGACCCCAACCTAACCTGACCCCAACCTAACCTGACCCCAACCTAACCTGACCCCAACCTAACCTGACCCCAACCTAACCTGACCCCAACCTAACCTGACCCCAACCTAACCTGACCCCAACCTAACCTGACGCCAACCTAACCTGACCCCAACCTAACCTGACCCCAACCTAACCTGACCCCAACCTAACCTGACCCCAACCTAACCTAACCCCTTCTACCGTCTGTACAATGGGGAATGTTCTGAATAACTGTTTGGCTTAACACCTGTAGTTGGTTTTCGTCACCGCACATCACGGTGTACCAGGTTCCATTCCACCAACATCACCTGGATACCTGGCATTCGTCCACAATTCGGTTCTCATGTAATTTTCTACCTCGTACGTGTAAACAGTGGAACAAACTTCCTGCATCGGTGTTCCCTCTAAGCTATGACATGAGTCCTTCAAGAAGCGAGTCTATCGTCATCTTCTTGACCGGCAACGCGTTGATGACGCCCCCGGTGTTGCTAATGTCCATGAGCGGCGGTGATCGCTTACTATCAGGTGACCCATCTGCTCGTTTGCCTGCTAAAAGCATTAAAAAAATACGGGACTTGAACACGATGGGTACCTATAAGCAGACAACATCCTCTTGTAGTAAAAATCCAAGATCTTATTCAAAATGCGGAAACCTAATCTATCCTATAAATAGACAACTTATCTTCTTGTAGTTAGAATCCAAGACCTAATTCGAAATTCGGAAACCATTTACGTCTAGTTCTTTTTTATGCATTAAATTCAATCCCATTCATTCAATAAAGAATTCAAATGCAGTTGACTACGATGAAATCTCAAGTAGAGTAATTAAAGAGTGTGCGCATTAAGTTGCACCTCTGATATCGTATCTTATTAATTTTTCTTTCAAAGAGGGTACATACCCCGAACTATTAAAAAATCTGTTGTAAAACCAGTACATAAAAAAGTGACAAAGTTACTATGGATAATAATTATTATAGACCAATAACCCGTCCCAATACAATACATGTACAATAGATTAAGTAATTTTTGGACAAAATTTAATGTGATTAGTGCAAATCAACACGGTTTTCAAAAGAATAAATCTACGACATCAGCTGCATTCTCATTGACTAGTGGTGTTATTCCTCGACCTATCAAATGCGTTTGATGTCGTTTCCCATAAAATATTAATAAATAAATTAGAAAAATCTGGAATCAGAGGTCCAGCTCTTAATTGGTTAATTTCTTATCTAACCAATAGAACACAATGTGTAGAAGCTACTAGAGCGAACTATAAAAATGATCTTATCCAAAACAGGTCAACATACAAACGCATGGAAACAGGTGTACCACAGGGCAGTGTACTTGGGCCACTCCTCTTTCTACATAAATGACCTGTCAAATTAAACACCCCAACACAGTATACTTTTTGCCGATGACATTTCTATAATAGTGACTGCTAACAAGCATACGGACATTGAAATATTTGAATCAGACCTTACAAAACTTTTTACATAATAATTAATGATTTAGGAAATAAAAGTTTAAAAATTAACTTGAGAAAAACAAATAATATACATTTTAAAACCAAAAACAAAACAAATATAGATTTAAACATCAAGTTTGAACAACAAAGTATAGCAAAAATAGAGAGCCTCCATTCATATAGAGCTTTTCGGGCTTAAAAAAAATTGTCAGAGCTTTGGAAGGTCAGCCGCCACACGAATCTTGCAAACCCCTATTCAGCAAACTAAAAATACTAAAAATACTAAAATATTCAATTCTAGGAATTGTATATTATATTGGTGCCAAGTTCTGTGTTCTACACAGAACTCTAATCTAATCGAATCGAATCGAATCGAATCCTAATATTTTACGTTACAAGAACATGTAAAGTTAACTTGGCTAGTTTAATTTGGTAAATATCAAGTTTCTAGGTGAGCAGGAAGTAGGTTAGGTTTTTGATCCTATGTCAGTGTGTCAATTTTCACTACATTTAATTGGACATTGACTGTTATCTCGTGTATTGTCTGTTTTGTCGTGTGTTCATGGAAGAAAAGGGTTTTGATGCAATTTAAATAACAACAAAATGGATAACAAAGATTTATTTTGGGAATATAAGTTACTCCACTAACAAAAAAATGGAACTAATAAGTTTAAACCATGCGTTGATCGATGAAGCGGACGAGCGCGCGGGGGACACGCGGCGTTCGAGGGCCGGCGGCGCGTGCTGGTCGGGCGGCGGGGGGGCGGCAACGGGGGCGAGGGCAAGGGGGGACGGTGAGCCGGTGGAGGCGGCACTGGTGCGCGTGGGCAGTGGCGGCGGCTCCTCGCCCTCGTACTCCGCCGCGTTGTCTCCGTACTCGCCCGCCTTCAACGGCACCAGTGTAGTTCGCGAGGGGATCACCTAAAACGATGCCACCCCAGCGCTGCCGGTGTTCAACGACACGCTCCGAGCGGACCACCAGAGAACAGCGCCGAGATTAATGGACCCCTTTTCGAGTCTTAAAAGATGTGTTTCTTTGTTTGCGTGTGGTTGATCCCGCTTAACTCAAAAACGGCTTAACCGTTTTAGATGTTTGGGTTAACATTTAGTGTTTGTTTTATTGCAATCGATTTTCATCATCAATAAAAGATAATTGTCAGTTGATATAAATTATTTATATAATTAATACGTAGATAATTTATATTCATCAATAATAAAATATAATTTTTAGATTTTGTGAACTAAGTATACTCATAGGTTTCCCGAAGTGAAGCAACGGTAAGGATTCAGATCTCAACGAAGAACATCAACCATTGGCGACAGACATCAAAACTAGTAGCGTTACGAATCGCGTGCTGTGACTTAACTGCTTAATACCTTAAAATCCGCACGATTGGGCTCGAAGACGATGGAGCGGCCGGCGGGAAACGCGTCAGCAGCGGTGTCCAGTGCCGCGGTTGTCGGAGTGAGTGCATGCGTCTGCGTGCGCAAGCGCGCGAACGTGCGCGAGGGGGCTGCGAGAGATCTTGTCGTGGGCTCCAATTTCGATCTCGTAACGGCGTTTTCTCGTTCCGTCCACGGAGTCTCTAAGTAACAGACGAATATTGTTGTATTATAACTTTATTCAATTAACTGAAAGGTATCATTACAGTAAGTTAAACCTTTAGTTCCGTCGAATTGGGTGACGTTGAAGTTGTTTGCGCCTTCGCCGTCATCGTCACCATCGGTGGGAATCAAGCGGAGCTCCGAGCACAGCCGAGCGCAGTCTCCGCTGTAAGTTGTTTGCAACGCTTAACTAAATAACATTTACGCCCCAACTCAGTCACTAAAACACTTCAATGACATTAGTGTCTTTTAATAATCAAAGTACGACGCATTACCTTAGCCAGATCTGCCAGGGGAATGCCTTAAAAAATATCTTAGCCATATTGGGAAGGCCTAGAAATACTCCCTGAAATCCCACGCCAGGTTTACAGATTATTTTGTGAACATACATATCCAGAAAATACTTTTTATAATATTTTCTATGTATAGACCTATTTCATTCTTGACTGCGGGAGGTGAGAAAGCATTATAAAAATTAAGAATAGGTATCTAAGGTTACAAATAAAACAAATTTAATTACCGTCCGCATAGTCGCAGTGTATGTGCGCAGTGTAGGAAGCGGCGCCAGTGTGGCACTGCGAGCGTGGCGTACGTCTCACTGCAACGCACCGCTGGGCCGCCCGCCGCACCGCTGCCCGCGCCGCCCGCCGCGACGCCCGCCGCCGTGTCGCCGAGTACGGCGCACAACTTGCCGTCACAAACCACACCTCCACCCAGATCGTTCTATCATAACGTATAATATATAACATATAATATTTTAACCAAATATGGGAAAGAAACACGGACACCACATGGGGAACAAATTCAAATTAATTTATTTCCTCGAAAGTGGGTATGTAACAATGTCTTAAAATTAATCATAATATTGTTACGTCCGACTCGTAGGTGGGTTCGTAAAGATACCGCTGATTGTTACTGATGAGTACTTTATTACACTAAGAAGGTTGTACAATACTTCTACAAACTAACAATATCACTAACAACCTCGTAAGACTCACTCACAATCGCGTAACACACTCTTATTGTCGCCCTGAACACGTATCGTCCCGATCTAGAGTCCCTATCCCTGACTCCCTTCTTATCGCTCGTATTACTTTTCGCTTCGCGATTCACCACTGGAATGACTCACGATGATTAATTTGCGTCCTTTTATACGTGATCGAACTCAATTCGCGGGTTCTCTAGAATATTCCACACTAAACCAGATAGATATCGAAACACACTCATAAAAATAGCACAAGGTCAGAACATCAAAGCGTTGCGAAGGTCATTCACCCGTACTAATAATAGCAAGGTCGCGATCAAAAGAATACCGCGCGTTTTCGGACAATTTGGGGTTCCGTTTTTCCGCACGAGGTTCCGTGGTCCGTAACAATATTATGTCCTCCACATTCCACCATTTAAGGTATGCAAATTTCATTGTAACAATAATTTACGTTTATATCTGTCAATATTACATTTCAATAAACTTATAGATAAATACGCAGTATTCGGGCAACATGAAAGATTACCTCACAGAGCTCATCCCCAGTGTAGCATACGAGTCTTCGAGATGGTGTAGGCCACTGCGGCACTCGGCCCGCACACCGCGCGTCGTCCGCGATCGCCACGTCCACAACGCGCAGGCGCAGGGCGGGACGCCGGGCGGGAAGCGCGCGCACCGCGTTGCACAGTCGCGCGCGCTCGCACTCGCGGCGGGACGTGGCCAGCATGATAGGGCGCGCGCCCGCCACCGTATCGAACGGCCGCTCCAGCTCGAGCAGGGCGAGGTTGAGCGCGCGCGGCGCGGTTGCGGCCAGCGCGACGCGGCGTATGCGGCGTGCGGCCACGGCGAGCGGCGTGGACGTGCGGCCGACCAGCAGCGTGCTGGCGAACGCCCACAGCTCACGAAGCTCGCCGCTCCCCCCGCCCGGCGGGTGAGGGGGATGCGATGGTCGCGGCGGGCGGGGGCCGAGCGCGCACCGTGCGGTGGTGAGGGCGGTGCGCTGCGACAAAAGCGAGCCGCCGCAGCGCCACTGGTCCTCGTGCTCCACCACGATCTGAAAATTCGCACTTGTTACAGTACATTTCCAGTTGGATGCCGGGAACTGAGCTAGGCTTTTCTATCAGTATGCACATTACTCTAATATTTAGTGATACGTACGGTTTTGTTGATCGACGTAAGGGGCAAAATGAAAGTTAAATAGTAATAACGCGTTCAGTTGAGTGAGAGATGCACCACGTTATTAAGGCCAACATCAAGGGCAATATTTCAGTCGTTCGTCGACGGAACCGAAGCGGCATACCATACTACATACATCATGTGTAGTAATACTCGGTGTAGTATCATCTCATGCACAACGTACCATGAAAGCGGCTGAATCGCTTTCCTCATCAACATCTGCGTCCTCCGGCACCACGCTCGGAGCGACAACTTCTACATCTGTAACAGTGGTATTTAATTTATTGCATTGATATGCAGCGTGCGCTTAGATTATCACCTCGTAAAGGCCATTACGTAGTAAAATAAGATATACCTAAGACTGTTTAACTAAGATTAGATTATTAACATTTATTCTCGTTTATGTTTAGTACACAAAATGTACCTAAGAACGGTACCTGTGTGCACTGTGTAATTTGTTCAATACAAAGTAGTAATAGATCATCGATAAGTTATTCAATGACATGGTTACTCTGAAGACAGCACCGCGTCTCATTGCCGTGAGGTTGCCCTCGGTACCTTCATGCATCTCTACCCTAACCCCTACGCCCCATTCGAACCAAACCCACACCTGCTGCCACAGCCCCACGTCTAAGACAGTGACAAGCGAGCTTGTGTTGCTTTCGAGACAATTAATGGGCTGGGAGGCCCGACACCCATCGTATTTTAATAAGGTTGCCTTGAAAACTCTTTCACGACATCATAGCATGTTGGCGGTCGAGGGTGTCACCGGTCATGACACCACGATGTTACGGATGTTAATAAGGGCGGGCTGGGTTCCACGTCGTCGCCCAGCGGCAGTACCGGGGGCAGGACCGGGGGCCGCCCGGGCCGCCAGCAGCAGCAGCAGCAGCAGCGCCAGGCCGCCCCGCCGCCCGCACCACCACTTCCACCCCATCCCGCCACGGATGGCCACGGATAGAACTGTATTTCTATCACTGCCACAATTGCTATCACAATGTACTCTGTGACTGCTATCTGTTACACTGAGGCGAATACATCAAATGACATTTGTCATTTGAGAGATTTTTATGTCAGACGCTCGGATACATCTTGCACGTAGAGTAAAGTAGGTACGAGTAATAGGATCCAGTCCAGTTCAGTTCTGTAAAATGAACAAAGGTGAAACAGTGTCTGCGGCACTGCTGTGCGTTTAGGATTGTACGTACGGAAGAACGATTAATGTAAGTCTCGCAAGTTGGTGCTTTGCTTTTCCATGCTAGAAATGTAGAAAACTAGAAGTGTAGTAGTTGAAGATTGACCAGCTTCCTAGTATGTAGGTCATGTAGGTACACTGAACGATCTATTCAAATTAGGTTGAATCAAATTAACTAAGATATGTGGTTCATGTGAATTTGATCCAGTAGTTTTAGAATTATAACTAGTCAAAGTTTCTTAATTTCGTCACTCACTGACTGACTGACCGATCATCAAAACTCTAAGGCACTTCTAGCAGACATAGAAGCTTCAAATTTGGAACACAATTAGTGTTTAGTGTATAGATCAAGGAAAAACTAAAATATTTTGCAATTTCGGTCCTGTTTTCTAGATACATCAACTGCATAAATAACTTTGTAATCCGATATAAATATATAGGATTACAAAGTTACATTTGCAATTAATGAATCACTACCTGTATAACTAAGTAACATTTGCAGTGAATAAATCAGTGTACCTGTTTATAATATAATGGAATAATAGGTGTAGGTAGGTACCTAGATATAATTATGTTCAAAGGTAACTTGTAAAAAGAAAAAAAAAGTAGAACTATCTACAAAAAGAAATGAGATGCCATCAAAAACAAAACTTGTAAAAAAACCAAGTCTCTCTATATATCTATAGATTGACTTGGCAATCGCACTAAACATTCAAATTTAATATATGTAGGTATAACTTGTGAGATACATTGTGTTTTCATGCGATGGTCAAGTCGATCTATTTATTTAAAACATAAAAGATTTTTAATATTGATAATATGGTCACTATAAGATGTTATTACTTGTTAGGTTAGCTAATTACGTAATAACTTAAGACAGAAGGACCCTTAAGTATGTAGGAACTGAATAAATTAACCGACTTGGTATTACATGGATCTCACAACTTTTTACGGTAGAAGGACTGAGTTGCGAGACTTGGTTTTGTTTACAAGTTTTGTTTTTGATGTATATTGAATATATATTGTATATACTGAAGTAGGTACTTATATTTAGTAATTTATATTCTGAAACCCACAATAAAATCACAAAGGAGTCCTCCAGGAACGGGTTTTGAAAAATTAGCAATGTTCACATTAATTTGTATTTTTTTCTTTTTTTTGCGAAATTTAAAAAAAACTGAAATAGTATATTTCATTACGAGTGCGGAAAGCCTGTCATTGCAAAGAGTTCCGACAAATGTCTACCCGAGCCGAGGCGCAGCCGAAGGTGAGAGTTGACAGTTGGAACAAGTTGCAATGACGGTTCCGCGCGGGTACTGAACAAGTATTTGATAGTTGCGAAAAAATTAAGCAATATAACAGAATAATACAAACACTGTAATGGTGGTGTAGGGGTCCACCATTAACAGACTCCAATAAGAATGATGCTCAGAAGGTTGAGAAATGAAACTGCTGGTCTTGATTGCATTCTATGTGCAAGCGAATAGGAATGGTTTATTTGAGCACCCCTGCCTATATTTATATGCCTGGCTAAACTTACAATTGACCAATAGCAATTAATTTTATTTTCTTAACCAATTATAATACATAAATTTTGTCCAACGAGATTAAAATAATAATAATATTATTAAAACATTATGTA
This sequence comes from Thymelicus acteon, assembly GCA_951805285.1. NCBI lineage: Eukaryota > Metazoa > Arthropoda > Insecta > Lepidoptera > Hesperiidae > Thymelicus > Thymelicus acteon. The sequence continues at coordinate 60,941 of OX638224.1, forward strand.
CATCGTTAATAAATATATATAATAATAGTTCTGTCGCGCTCTAACCGACGATGGGCCGGTCGCCGCGCGGTCGTGCAGATTCGTGTGCGGCCTCTCGCAGATGCTCCGCCGGACGGTCTTATAAAAGCGCGCAGGACAGCGCGCGCGCACACTCGGTTTGCGAGACTCTCTTTGTTGATTCTTTAGAGGAATCACTTGTTGTTGCTTCGAATAAAAAGAGTTTTTTTTTTTTTTTTTTTTTGGGAGCACACATTTAATTATCGTGAGAAAAAACAGAGACACACAATATATTAAAGCGAGGGTCGACAAATAAAAAATCATAAGTTTGCGTGGGTAGAAGAAAACGCAAGGATCACAAACATTGCATCGCATCAACTCGTAGGCGCGTCAACATCCTGCCCCCCGTTGAAAAGCCTGGTTTTCAACAATCATCTTCATTAATTAAGGGGCAAAGGCGTACAAGTGCTCGACGAACGCAGCCTCGTGTGGTGGAGACGTCAGCAACACGATTTATCCCGTCTGGTCCAGTGAATAACTTAGTTACTCTTCCAAGGCGCCAACATAAAGCAGGAACATTATCTTCTTGCAACAACACCAAGTCACCAATTTTTAGGGTGCTTGTGTTGGTCTTCCATTTTTTGCGAAGCTGCAACTCTGCGATATATTCTTTCTGCCACCTCTGCCAAAAATGTTGTCTTAGCTTTTCGACTCGAGCATAACGTTGAAGATGACTCTCCTTTTCTTCTAATAAATTTGGAGATGGCAGTGCATTCAATTGTCTTCCAATAAGAAAATGCCCGGGGGAAAGGAAAAGGAGGTCGTTAGGTGAAGAAGAAAGTGGACAGAGGGGACGACTGTTTAAAATTGCTTCAACTTGGGTAAATAAAGTACCTAGCTCCTCAAACGTTAGGTGAGCATTTCCCATAATTCTACGAATGTGAAATTTCGCGGACTTTACACCGGCCTCCCAAATTCCGCCAAAATGGGCAGCGTAACTTGGTGAGAATATAAATTTTATACCTTCTTGAGATGCAAGGTCCGATAGAGATTCTGAATTTTGTTTTAGAAAATAATTTAACTCTTTAGCAGCAGAAACAAAATTACCACCGTTATCGCTGAAAATCTCGATAGGTTTACCACGCCGTGCCACAAATCTGCGCAAACACATCATAAAAGCATTTTTAGATAAATCTGATACTATTTCTAAATGGATACATTTAAATCTCAAGCACACAAACAAACACATGTATGCCTTTTGTAATTTTGCACCGCGTCCTATCCGATTAACAATATGAAAGGGACCGGCAAAGTCCACACCAACAGAAACAAACGGAAAGTCAAGATTAACACGCTGGGAGGGTAAATTCCCCATTTTTGGTTGCAAAACTTTACCCTGTAACCGCTTGCATCGAACACACTTATGAGTAATTTGACGAGCAAGACGTCGTCCATTGATAGGCCAAATTGTCTGACGAACGGAAGCTAAAAGAAGTTGAGGTCCAGCATGAAAATTACGTAAATGTTCGCGTTCGAATATTAATTTTGTTAATTGATGAGAAGAATCAAGTATAATAGGGTGTTTGTTTTCGTAAGAGTAGTTCGAAGACTCTATTCGTCCTCCAGCTCTAATTAAATTATTGCTATCCACAAAGGGAGACAAAGACAACAATTTAGATTTACAATTTAAAGGACGGCCTTTAGATAGCAAGTTGAAATCATCAGGGAATGATTCCCTCTGAGCTAGTAAACATAAATAATTAAATGAGTCATTTAATTCTGTAACAGATAAATGACCGATTATTTTAGATTTAGGATTTTTTGCATTATATATAAATCTCTTGACGTAAGCAAAGGTTCGTTGAAGTTTAGTAAGTTTAGAAAATTTTGTGAAATCAATTACGGGCTGGCTGGTAGACGACAAGGATATAGTCACCGACTTAATTTCTGGTAAGTCTCGGATAGATTGATGTAGAGTAGGCCACTCAGATTCGTCGTGACATAAATAGTTAGGTCCAGACCACCATAATTCTAAATCGCGAAGTTGAGTGGCATTTACGCCTCTGGAAATTAAATCAGCTGGATTTACATTAGTAGGTACATAACGCCATGAAGATTGATTAGAAATTTCTAGAATTGATGCGATTCTGTTACCTACAAATGTTTTTAATTTACTAATGTCACTGGTGAGCCACGAAAGTACGACACTAGAATCACACCAGTGAACGATGCGAGACGGCACGTATCTGATGGAGTCAACAACGCTCTTTGATAGTTTGGCCGCCAGTAACGCAGCGCAGAGTTCCAACCGAGGGATCGTTGTTGGCTTCAAAGGAGCAACCTTCGATTTCGAACACAAGAGACGGGTTATAGCATTACCTTTAGCATCTATGGTCCTCACGTACACACAAGCGCCGTAGGCGCGTTGTGACGCATCACTAAAAACGTGAATTTCTATTGTTTTTGGAGATTTACATAAAACTTTACGAGGAACTTGTAATGTAGAAAGAGTAGGTAGATTTGAAGTAAATTCATACCATAATTGCTTGATTTCTTCTGGAACAGGAGAATCCCAATCAATTTTTAGTTGCCAAAGACGCTGTAACATCATTTTAGGTTGTATTGTACAAGGACTGAGCAAACCTAAAGGATCAAAAATTTTAAATGCATCGGAGAGTATAGAACGCTTGGTAATATCCTTATTAATAGATGGAATTTTGAATGGAAAATGAAACGAATCGCACCTGGGGTCCCAGCCTAGACCAAGAGTACTAGTAGATTCACTAAGATAAAGAGATTCATCTGAAGTCATTTCATTTAGTAAATGAGGAACATTTGTTTTGAATTTTCGTAGCTTGAGACAAGCGGAGCTTAAAGTTTCTGAAACAGAATTTAAAATAAATTGCAATTGTTTTTCATCATCGCAACCAGTATAAAGGTCGTCGACATAAAAATCATGCTGAATTATATTTCTAATTAACGGATCATTACATTCTTCGCCCACCTGCCACAGGCAACGCGTGCTTAAATAACTCGCACTTGCTGTGCCATAAGTAAGAGTATTTAGCTGCAACGTTTTAAGAGGCAATGACTGCTCTTCTCTCCATAAAATAAGTTGCAAGTTACGATGTTCTTCCTTTGCAACATGCACTTGTCGATAAAATTTATCGATATCTCCTGTGATCACATACTGATACTGCCGAGCTCGAACTAAAATGGAGAAAAGAGAGTCTTGGATGTGCGGACCTTTTAGTAAAATATCATTAAGAGAGTAACCTGAGGAGGTGGGTTCAGAACCATTAAATACGACACGCAATTTTGTAGACTCGCTCGAATCTTTAAATACCGCATGGTGACATGAAAAATATGAATTTTCTGGCTTTGTGACGTTTAATTCGGATAAATGCCCAAGCGCTTTATATTCTCGAATAAAATCAACGTATTTTGATTTTAGTTCTGAATTTTTTTGAAACCGTTTTTCTAAATATAAAAATCGCCTTTTAGCCAAGTGATATGAATCGCCGAGGCAGTCAGGGGAGTCCTTTAGTGGCAACTCTACGCAAAACCTTCCCGATTCTAATCGAAATGTAGTGGATTTGAAAAGCTTTTCGCACCTTTTGTCCTCTGGACTTAAAAGAGGTTGTTGAGGAAGCTCTTCAAGTGACCAAAATTTTGTAAACATTTCGTCAAAATTATCCTTTTCGGCACTATCTGAAAAAACAGCATGATTGCATTGAATATTATTTTTAGAATGTAATTTAGTGGAATGAATCGGACCAGCTATTAACCAACCAAATTTAGATAGTCGGAGCTTTGGATTTTGGGGACCTAACGAACGTTGTTCACATCCAAGTATGTCCCAGAAAAGATCGGCACCAATGAGTATATCAATTGGGCCAGGCTGGTCAAATTTCGGATCTGCTAACCTTATGGTTTGTGGTATTTTTAGATTCTTGATGTGAATCGGAGACTTTGGAATGTTTCCTGTCAACTCCTCAAGAATAAAACATGATAGGGTTACAGAATATTGTGTGGTTATTGAATTTAGTTGGGCCACACAACTTTCACTCACCTTGTTGTTTGAATTGTTACCTATACCTATAACTTCAATTGTATTTATCGGATTCGTTTGTAAATTTAATCGTTTTTGCAGCGATCTTGTGACAAACGATGATTGGCTGCCGCAATCCAGCAATGCGCGCACCCGTTCATATTGATTGTTATTTGGATTACGAACCTCGATTATGGCCGTAGATAAAATGACTTCATTAGTAACCACAGAGGAACTGTCACACTCTTTAGAGAAGTTTGAAGTTGTCTGTGTACCTTGAGCCGGGTTATGTAACAGCGAGTTATGTCTCTCCTTGCAGCCACGCTCCCTACAAGGTCCCATGCGACACTCACTTTGCGGATGGCCCTGCCTCAGACAATTAATACATAGTTTATATTTACTAACATCGGCTAAACGTTCTTGAATATTTTTAGCCTTAAAAGATGGACAATCATAAATTTTGTGATTAGCGTTACAAATTATACATAGATAAATACCTGCGGTTTTGATATCAGACTGAAACGATTTAGATTGATTGTAATTTTTTATTTGATAACTATTATTATGAGAGGAATTATTATTAGAGCGATTTTGTGGATGACTATTGGATGGTGTCTGACGGGGAGGATATGATTTGTTATTAAAGTTATTTACCGGTTTAACATTATTATCACCTCGAGTACGATTTAACGCTTCAATTACATCCGCGCGATCAGTTAAGAAGTTCATAAAAATTTCTAAAGTAGGTAAGTCAGACAGACCACCGCGAGTCTCTTCCCACTTCTCAAGAGAACGGCTATCCAATTTTGATGATAACATGTATATTATAAGAATATCCCAATGAGTAGTAGGCTGATTTAAACTAGCCAAAGCTCTTAGATTTTTAGTCACGTGATCAACAAGAAATCGTAATGATTTTTCAGACTCACGAGAAATAGGTTGAATATTAAATAATGCTTTCAAATGATGATTGACCAATAACCGCTTATTATCATACCGTTTCAGCAATAGACTCCACGCAGTTGAGTAATTATCTGAGGACACTTCAAGATTAGAGATTACCCTAGCTGAATCACCCTCGAGATACGAAATTAAATAGTGAAATTTTTGAATTGAAGACAAGCGTTCATTTTCATGTACCAGAGATGTAAATGTATCACGGAAGTCCAACCAGTTAAAATAAGAACCATCGAACTTGGCAATTTTTATTTTTGGCAATTTTATCCCGATTTCTTGATGATTGAGACTGCAGTGAGCATGTGAATCCCTTCGAGAATGATCCATATTTTGTTTATTTAATTCTAGTAAATTATTAGCCATAGCAATTAATTTAATCATGTCACGCTCAATGACGTCACGTTCATCAATTTCCACACCAATAGAATCATGATTCAAAATTTCTATCTCACCTTGCACCTCTTCAAATTTAGAAGACAAAATTTCAAATTTACTAAGCCTTAAAGTCAATTCCGCATAATCTAAATGTTCCAAATCGCTAACTTTGTCATTTAATTCAACAAGGTATTTTTTAAATTTGGTTATTTGACCCTTTATTGAGCTTCGCTTACAAATTAACTTCTTCAAATCATCTGCTTTTAGTGACATTGTACAAAGTTAATCTTACTGTAAATTTTAATTAAATAAACTAATTTCTAAATAAATTTATATTTTTAGGCAATGCTCAAAAAGGTTAGGCAAAGGTATAAAAGTTTTATTCTCACGCTCCTTATGTCTCGCAGCATCCACTGGCAGCAGTATCGGGAGGCCGGCGGACTCGAGCAATGGGTTTATGAACAGCTGATCGCCTTTCTTTGCGCCCGACGTTACCAATTGATAATTTTTACCCAATGCGAGTCAAACCCTGGAATTGTTCGGCATAAACACTTTAATTTTCACAATAATGACAATATTTTACATGTACCTAGGTATAGTTTGTGTATTATTTGCTTTACTTTAATGAACTTTAATTAATTACCTACGGTAATTATTACTTATTATTGTTTAATGTAAGTATGAAGTACAACAAGTAACTAAGTATGTGTTTGAAAGCAAGTTAACTTTAATAAAGGAATCTATTTAGCGTAAATTTAAACAAATATAATGATTAAAAATAATTATGTAACTGTGTTTTACGTATTATAATTATACAATGAGATCTAGTTACTATAATAAGATTTGCTAGTGGGTAGGTAGGTACTTAAGTGTGTGATTGCTGCTTACGTGTTAAACAATAATGTAATTTAGTTAAAATTTAGTTAAGGATGCTCTGTATTTAGGTATATAAATAACTTTAGAATAGACAATTTAGCGTAATCAACGATAATTATTTAGCAAACAGTCGCTACGGAAAAATAAGATTTAGGAATATAATAGGTATAGGAAGTGAAGGGCACTTAGCTTTTATGGAATCCAATCCTGCGGTGTGAAATTTTAGATACTCCACTGATCCAGCAATAGATTTCAATTCCAATTCCTTATTGCTCGCCGCCGCGCCGTTAAATTTTGTTTCAAAATAATTATGTTTTATTTAGCTTCTTTTTTTCTCGATATTCGACAACAACAACAAATATCAACTTGTAGAAGTCGCTTCGATGAATAATTTTGCTCTTCAAAGAATAATCTCGATAATCTTCTATGGAAAATTCCTTCGATTATATGCCGGCCGGGCGTGTTCACGTATGAATACTATCGAATATTAATAATTTCTTCGTAATTCTTCGATCCTTCAATTTGTACAGATATTTTGTCCTGGTAGGTCGCCATATGTTGATTCTTTAGAGGAATCACTTGTTGTTGCTTCGAATAAAAAGAGTTTTTTTTTTTTTTTTTTTTTTTTTTTTTTTTTTTTTTTTTTTTTTTTTTTTTTTTTTTTTTTTTTTTTGGGAGCACACATTTAATTATCGTGAGAAAAAACAGAGACACACAATATATTAAAGCGAGGGTCGACAAATAAAAAATCATAAGTTTGCGTGGGTAGAAGAAAACGCAAGGATCACAAACATTGCATCGCATCAACTCGTAGGCGCGTCAACACTCTTGACCCCGTCGGATAATATTAAGACTCCGGGATATACTATATACCGCCAGGACGAAACATCACCGGCCGGAAGACCCTATCGTGGCTTGGCAGTGGTGGTAAAAACTAAGATCGTCCACCAACCCCTCCCACTTCTACAGTTGGCAGGAATGCAGGCTCTGGGCATCGAGCTCTGCCTAGAGAACTCCCCACTCCGGCTGTACGCCGTATACCGCCCGCCCGCTGGGACCATCGTGCTGGCTGATGTCCACAAACTGCTGGACTCGCCATTGCCGGTGGTAGCCGCGGGCGATTGGAACTGCAAGCACCCGGGGTGGAACAGTCTCTCCACGAACAGAAGTGGGAGGCTTCTATTTGACGCCGCCGAGCAACACGGATTCGCCGTCTACGGTCCTGACTTCCCGACACACATGCCTGAATTCCCGGGGTACCTGTCGGATGTGTTAGACGTAGCGGTCTGCCGGGGCCTCCACTGCCAGCCGATACTGGAAACACTGCAAGACAGCATGGGATCCGACCATGTTCCTGTCCTTGCCGTCCTGGCGAAGGAACCCAAGAGAGTCTCACCTAGGCCACGTCACCAAACGGATTGGACTACCTTCACGAAGGAACTGGAGATCACCTCACCAACTCGGCCTGTCCGCACGGATGCGGACGTTGACCAGCTGGCGGCGGAACTCACAGCCAGCGTGCAGAATGCACTGCAGGTTGCGAGCAAAACAAGAGAAGTCCAGGGGAGTTTACACCACCTTCCCTACCACCTGAGACGCCTTCTGGAGAAGAAGCGCAACCTGCAGAAACGCTGGCGGGAATCAGATGACCCACAGCTGAAGACGGAGTATAACCGTACTGCAGCCCGACTCAAGGCCGAGTTGGACGCCAACGCGACCGCAAGCTGGGAGGAGCTGCTAGGCGAGGCGTGCGTGGATAGCTCGACCCTGCACCGCCTCTGCCGCGCCCTCACGAACACCCCAGCTCCGGCTCGCCCGCTAAGGCATGAAGACGGCACGGTTAGATACCGGGCGGAAGATCGCGCGGAGATCTTCGCCGACCACCTAGAACGCCAGTTCCGGCCGAACCCAACAGACAAGGCGGACCACGTTGCAGCAGTTGAGCAACACTTGGAGAACTACTTAGCTGCGCCTATAGTTCCTGAGGAAGACCCCATCGTCGTCTCCCCCGGCTTGGTGCAGCGTGTGATAAATCATCTACAACCCAAGAAGGCTCCCGGAGCCGACGGGATATCCAACAGAGCGCTGCGACATCTCCCCATGAGAACGATTGGAGCAGTCGCGCGCCTGTTCAATGGAATACTACGCACCGGGACCTTCCCTCAGATTGTCTGTCTCCGGTCTGCTACGCCTGCTACACCGACGACATCCCGGCGGCAGGGGGGGCGTCGCTCGCCCTCTACGCCGATGACGTGGCGTATGTCACCACGTCTCTTAACATGCCTCACGCCATCGTGAAAATGCAGCGCGCGCTTGATGCCCTCCCTGAATGGCTCGCCACGTGGAGGTTGTCGGTGAACGTAGGGAAAACGCAGGCCGTGAAAATAGGCTACTCGACATCTCGAGACCCTACTCTGAAGCTTCAGAACGAAGACATCCAGTGGTCCCGCCAGGCTAAGTACCTAGGGGCCACTATTGACTGTAAGCTCTCCATGAAGCCCCAGGTGGACAAAGCCGTCGCGAGCGCCAGAAGCGCGATGGCAGTCCTTCGACCAGTGCTCTCCTCGAGCCTCCCTTTGGATGTGAAGCTCGGTGTATACAAGTTATATGTAAAATCCCGCCTCACGTACGCGGCGCCGGCGTGGTTCGCGCTCGCCAGCGAACCGCAGCGCAGGAGGATGCGCACGGTACAGGCGATTGCGCTGCGCCGGATAACTGGCGCGCCGCGGTACGTGAAGAACGCCGTCATCCAGAGGGACCTCCGAGTCGAGAGCCTGGACGACTTCATCGTGCGACTGGCACGCAACATGTTCGAGCGTGTCGACGCGTCGCGGTTCCCGCATCTGCGGGACCTGGCGCCGCTCCACGCTCGCCCACCTGACCGCTGGGCACTCCCGCGCGACTTACTGGTTGCGCGGGACGAGCCCGCGGATGACGCCGGGGCTTCGTAAGTCGCCGACCGGTCGCTGATCGGCTTCTGCTGGGCTTCCCACCAGCGGGATCCACCTGGTAGAGCCTCGATCGCCCGGTCGGCGTGAAGCAAACACCCTGATTGGACACTGCGACCTCAGGCCGCCCCCACCGGATTTGACAAACTTAACCTGACCTGACCATGATTCACCACGGGCCCAAGGGCCCTCCCCAATGACCAGCTCGTATTAACGGGCTGCGGGAGATATCTCCAAAGGGGACCAAATGGTCCCATGGATTCCACACGCCCCATACAGGGCGTAGTGAAGATAACAGTGTGTGCGCGCACACTCGGCAGGCGGCGACGGCGCGGAACACATCTCCGGAACAGCAAGAAGAACTCGGAAGAAGCGACTGCGGCGTTGAAGAAACTTGCTCGAAGATGGTCGTCGGATGCATGAAAATTAATTGAAGATAGTCTGCGTGTGAAGACGATGCGGCGCTGATGATATTTGCGGCTGTTTCATGTTTCTAAACGGAGACGTTATACGTTGAATTATCTCGCTTCAATATGCAGCTCGCAGTATCTCAGTAGCCGGGGGTAGATAGGAAATAAATATTTTCTTCAGACCTTCGCCTTCTGCGTTATAATAGTAGCAGGGTGTACATTATTTATTTACCCTTATTTGGCTGCTACATCACTCTCCCCCTAGCGAAAGCGTACCGGAGGCTTGACGATTCGCCCATGTCTTGTAGTTTTCAATATAGGTTTGATATGGGTTGATGTTGTAGATGATGGGTTTTCAAGCTTCCTCGCTGGTGGTTGAGATGATAATGATGATGATGAGTCCTCTAAAGTATCCTCGTCAATAATATAGGCAGGCTTTAGTCGATCGATTGATATTATAGTAGATTTCCTTCCGGGTATTTGTAATTTAAAAGTCTTGCTATCTCGCTCTAAGACTTTATAAGGTCCATCGTAGGTAGGTTGAAATTGTTTTTTCACCGCGTCGTTTCTTACGAAGACTTGTTTGCATGTTTTCAAATCTTGATGAATGAATATAGTTTTTTTGTTTTCATGTGATGATATGCGTTGCGACGATAAGACATTGTTTATCGATTCTTGTAGTTGAGTTACAAAATCGTAATTCATTTCTTGATTGTTTGACGATGTTGAAGTGAAGAAGTCACACGGTAGTCTTATGCTGCGGCCGTAGGTTAACTGAGCGGCGCTAAGACTAGTGTCTGCACGCGGTGTTGCTCGTAGTCCTAATAGCACCGTAGGTAGCTCATCAATCCACTTTGTATGTTGAGATAAACGAGTTTTGAGTGCGGTCTTCAATGTACGATGCCATCGTTCGACTATTCCGTTTGCTTGCGGATGGTATGCCGTTGTGCGTGCTTTCTGTATACCCATTGTTTGAAGAAGTTTGAGAAATATGTTGCTTTCGAAATTTCTTCCTTGATCCGTTGTGATGGTTTTAGGTGATCCAAAACGAGCAATCCAATTTTCATATATTATTTTCGCGATGGATTCAGATGAAATATCATCGGCGGGAATTGCTTCTGGCCATCTTGTTGTTCTGTCGATCATTGTTACGAGATATCGATGTCCTTGCGGTGACGTAGGTAATGGTCCAACGATGTCAACGTGCAGGTGTTCAAATCTCTCCGTAGGTGGAAATGAAGCTAGGCTGCTTGATGTATGCCTATGTACTTTGCATTTTTGACATTGAATGCATTGCTTCGCCCAGTTTCCAATATCCACTTGCATTGAAGGCCAAAAGAATTTTTCAGTGATGAGTTTTCTTATTGTTTTAACACCTGGATGACTTATGTAGTGTAGTGCGTTGAAGACTTCGCGACGACATTCTTCTGGTAGGTATGGTCGCATGGTTGACGTTGAGGCTTCACAGTAGATAGGTAGATGAGTCATTGGCATTGTAACTTGCTTGATGGACAAGTTACTTTGCTTCGATAGTTTCTTAATGTTGTCGCTATCTCTGTCTTGCGCTTCGGCGATCTTGCGATAGTCGATTGATGTAGGGCACGTTACACTGTCGATTGGTATGCGACTGAGTGCGTCGGCGACTATGTTGTCCTTCCCACTGATGTGACGTATGTCGGTCGTGAACTCGCTTATGAAAATGAGTTGTCTTGCTCTTCGTGGTGTTTCCGATGGAGATGGTTTCTTCTGAAGTACATATGTTAATGGCTTGTGGTCGGTAAAAACGATCAGGTTTCGACCCTCGAACGTTTTTCTGAAGTGTTTGATAGCCATATAGATAGCGAGTAGCTCTCTGTCGAATGTACTGTAATTACGTTGAGTATCGGAGAACTTCTTCGAAAAATAGCCAAGTGGTTGCCATTTCCCATTGATATATTGTTATAGTACAGCTCCCGCTGACAGATCGGACGCGTCGCTGAAGATAGCAAGGGTTGCTTCGTGCGATGGGTGAGCGAGTAAAGCTGCATTTTGTATCGCAACTTTACAAGCTTCAAATGCCTTCGTGGCTTCGTTGTTCCATTCGATTGACGTTTTATCTTTTTTCTTCGTGTTGTGAAGGTAGGCGTGAAGTGGTGCTTGAATTTCAGCGGCTTTAGGTATGTGATCTCTGTAGAAATTTATCATTCCAAGAAATCTTCTTAGTTCTTCGATTGTTTTTGGTTTCGCATAATCGACGATTGCTCTGACCTTTTCAGTAGGCGGTTTGATTCCTTCCTTACTGACGGTGAAACCAAGAAATTGAACTTCTTGTTGTCCAAATATGCATTTCGAAGGGTTGATTGTGATTCCATTTTCTTCTAACCTCTGTAGCACGGTGCGTAAATGGGTTTCGTGCGTTTCTTCATCAGGGCTTGCAACAAGGAGATCATCGATGAATGCGAAAACGAAATCGAGTCCATGAAGTACTTCGTGTATGAATCTTTGAAAGGTTTGACCAGCGTTCTTCAGTCCTGGTGTCATTCTTGGGAACTCGAATAATCCCATTGGTGTAATTATTGCTGTCTTCTCTATGTCTTCATCACGTACTTTTATTTGTTGGTAAGCTCGGTTGAGATCGATGGTGGAGAATATAGTCTTGTCTGACAGTTGATGAGTGAAGTCCTTGACTCGCGGTATTGGGTAGCGGTCAGGAGTGGTAATAGAGTTCAGTCTTCTATAGTCTCCACAAACTCGTAATTCTCCATTCTTCTTCGGTACGACGTGAAGTGGTGATGACCAAGGACTTTTGCTTGGACGGCATATTCCTTGCTCGATCATGTTTTCGAATTCCTTTCGAACTTGCTCGTATCGGTGTGGTGCGATTGGACGTGCACGGCAGTGAAGTGGTGGTCCATTGGTTTCGATAAAATGTTCAACGTCGTGCTTCGGTGTTAATTTCATTGATGTTATTCTTGTGATTCCAGGATATTCTTCAAGGATCTTGTGATATGATTGTTGAACATCTATGCTTCTTATTGTGCGTAGATTGGTTGCTTGGACGAAAGACTGAGATGCAAGATTGGTTTTCCCATCGATGAGTCTTCTATTTTTGATGTCGACGATCAACTGGTGATGTTGAAGAAAATCAGCACCGATGATTGGTTTACTGACTTTAGCGATGATAAATCTCCACTTGAATGGTCGGCGTAGATTTAAATCTAGTTCCATTGATTTTTCTCCATATGTCGGAATGGTCGTATTGTTTGCGGCGTAGAGTTGAAATTCCAGTGGCTTCATCTTCTGTCCTTGTCTCGGCGGTAATACTGAGATATTCGCTCCGGTGTCGATAAGGAAGGTAAGTTTGCTTTTTTTATCGGTGACAAAAAGGCGAGGTGTCCTACCGTCTGTTACGCAGGATTCTACTGTGCTATGTTCGATGGTGTTTTCTGGCTTCGTATTTACATTTTTGAATGTACACGGCGTTGTGCATCTTCTTGCTTTTGAACCGAAACGTCGATGGAAATAGCAATGGGTGGACCTTGTTTTTGAGTTCTTCCGACTACCATTTGCAGGATGGTCGTGACGAACGGATGGTCCTCGTGGATGCTGGTCGCGCTGATTAAGCTCGTTACATTTTTGGCGAGCGGCTTTCAGTGCGGCGATATCGGCTGACAGCTTTGCGAGTTCCTGCAGAATCAGCTCCCGATCCATGATGATGTTCTTGCAGGGATTTTACTCGACGTCGATCTTGCTGGGATTTTCCTCAACGACGATCTTGCAGGGATTTTCCTCCAGGGATTTTAGTCCGCGGTGCTTCGTGTTCGGACAGGGTCTTCCTCCTCGGTGCTCGTTCAGGGGTCTTCCTCCTCGTGTTCAGACAGGGTCTTCCTCCTCGGTGCTCGCTCAGGGGTCACCACTGTAATGGTGGTGTAGGGGTCCACCATTAACAGACTCCAATAAGAATGATGCTCAGAAGGTTGAGAAATGAAACTGCTGGTCTTGATTGCATTCTATGTGCAAGCGAATAGGAATGGTTTATTTGAGCACCCCTGCCTATATTTATATGCCTGGCTAAACTTACAATTGACCAATAGCAATTAATTTTATTTTCTTAACCAATTATAATACATAAATTTTGTCCAACGAGATTAAAATAATAATAATATTATTAAAACATTATGTACATCGTTAATAACAGACGAAACGCATAATAGTTCTGTCGCGCTCTAACCGACGATGGGCCGGTCGCCGCGCGGTCGTGCAAATACGTGTGCGGCCTCTCGCAGATGCTCCGCCGGACGGTCTTATAAAAGCGCGCAGGACAGCGCGCGCGCACACTCGGCGGGCGGCGACGGCGCGGAACACATCTCCGGAACAGCAAGAAGAACTCGGAAGAAGCGACTGCGGCGTTGAAGAAACTTGCTCGAAGATGGTCGTCGGATGCATGGAGATTAATTGAAGATAGTCTGCGTGTGAAGACGATGCGGCGCTGATGATATTTGCGGCTGTTTCATGTTTCTAAACGGAGACGTTATACGTTGAATTATCTCGCTTCAATATGCAGCTCGCAGTATCTCAGTAGCCGGGGGTAGATAGGAAATAAATATTTTCTTCAGACCTTCGCCTCCTGCGTTATAATAGTAGCAGGGTGTACATTATTTATTTACCCTTATTTGGCTGCTACAACACAATAAACTTGAAAATGGCGCCAACCGTAAAAGAATATAATCAGAGATTTTTTGTTTTCTTCGCCCATTTTGGGTAGGCAAAAGGAACTAAGTATGCCCATACAGCCAAGTCTTCAGTAGATTTTTTTTATTGATATGAAATGAAAATGAAATTTAATGAGATGCAATGAAATGAAACCTAACCTAACTCATTGAATCAAATCATTAAATCTGACATTGAAACAAATTAGTAGCTTCTTTTTAGGAATATTTGCATGAATCTTAAAAACTTCTATGAATTATTTTTTTTGTAAAAACTTCGTGATTGGTTTTTTCTTTTTAATAGACATTATTTTGACAGTTGGGAAAGAGAACGCACAAGTTCGGAAAAGGTAAAGAAAAAGCTCGAGTATGTAATAGCCCACATCCCGAACGCTATACGTCCCTGCAATACGCCACTTTTTTAGCAACTGTATTAAAAAATATATGTTCCATTAATTTAAGGAACATTTATTGCCAAATCGTTGTTTTTAAAATATTCCATATGAGTTTTATTATAGTAGATAGATCTATAGATAAATAGACGAAACGATGACGGAATCAAACAATTTTTTGAACGCCACTTGGATGGGTTCCCCTCCAGCTCGTAGCAGCTCGGTAGTGATTCCGTCATCTCCAGTACCTTGTTGTTTCTAAGGTGTTTGAGAGCCTCTCTAATCTCATACAATCTGACGTCCGGGATACCTTCTGTGTAGTGTCAGTTCACTTTAGCTCGCTTATCGCTCTCCTCACGAGGAGCTGGGACTTGTAAAGAGGCATACCGTAGTATCTCTCACTTTCTCTCGGAACTTCAGGAAAACCATGGTGCCGGACTCGGTGTTTAACCTTTTTTTTAGCAAAAACGCGCACAGCTCTTCACGTTGATTTGGAAGCGATGGACGTGAACAGCCTTGCTATAATATTCTGGTATTATCGCCGTCAGCGTCGTAGAAAAAGATTGTGGTTAAACCAGTGGCGGCCTTAGGGGGTGGCGAACAGGGCAACCGCCCGGGGCCTCGCGCTTGCAGGGGCCTCGCGCCATCACCCGAGTTAAAAAAAAATTTAGACAGCAAAACAGAAATATAATTGTATAACTTTAAGAACGGAATACCATAATATACAGTGAAATAACAATAAAAATACATAACCTTTTGGTTATTTGACTATTTAAAACTATAAAATAAAATCTTATTATACTATTTGGCTTCGCTACCCAAGCCCCCTTTTTAAATTCAATATGTTATTTTACAGTATTTTTAGGGTTCCTTACGAAAAACGAAAACCGGAACCCTTATAGGATCACTCATACGTCTGGGCGACCACCGTTCACAGTCAATTTACTCCGAAACTACTGGACCAAATAAGTTGAAATTTGGTACTCATGTACTTTTTTGTGACCCAAAGATGAAGGTGCAAATTAAACATCTGAATTTTGAAAAAAAAAAATACGGAATCAAATTTAAACAAAAACTGTATCATCTTGTATGTCAAATGAAAGGGATTGTTGTAAGGATCTCAAATTTTTTTTTTTTTTTTATAGTTCTACAATGGATAGTTTTAAAATTATTCAAGAAAGAACGAAAATTAAAGTCAAAAACTGACCATTCCACCCCTTATCTCCGAAACTTTACTGAAATATTACAGGAAATCCTATAAGAAGTCTAGTCTTAAAAAAGCGGCCAAGTGCGAGTCGGACTCGCCCATGAAGGGTTCCGTAGCAGCAAGTAACATTATATAAAAGTTCTTGTAGTTTGTTGTAACTTTGATCAATGTTTTTTGCGGTTTACGATTTATGACGTATTAAAAAAAACTACTTACTAGATCTCATTCAAACCAATTTTCGTTGGAAGTTTGCATGGTAATGTACATCATATATTTTTTTTAGTTTTATCATTCTCTTATTTTAGAAGTTACAGGGGGGGGGACACACATTTTACCACTTTGGAAGTGTCTCTCGCGCAAACTATTCAGTTAAAAAAAAAATGATATTAGAAACCTCAATATCATTTTTGAAGACCTATCCATAGATACCCCACACGTATGGGTTTGATGAAAAAAACATCTTTGAGTTTCAGTTCTAAGTATGGGGAACCCCCAAAATTTATTGTTTTTTTTCTATTTTTGTGTGAAAATCTTAATGCGGTTCACAGAATACATCTACTTACCAAGTTTCAATGGTATAGCTCTTATAGTTTCGGAAAAAAGTGGCTGTGACATACGGACGGACAGACAGACAGACAGACAGACATGACGAATCCATAAGGATTCCGTTTTTTGCCATTCGGCTACGGAACCCTAAAAAGCACCCTAATTTTCAATTGAAAATTCTCACGTCAAATTTCTGTTTTCTTTAAAAAGTCGGTGGGATTTTTGTTCGTTGAAATCTTTACTTTCTGATGGTATCGATCATCCAGTACAAAGTTATTGGGGTAACGGGTAAAAATTCCGTGGGTGAATAATCAATCATCCCCTATTTTCGTACCTTTAGGGTGGGAATAAAATTTAAAAAAAAATATGGGACCATTTTCAAAAAAATATGGGACCAAATTGGGGACATGGGTCGAATTGAGAACCTCCTCTTTTTTTTTCGTCGGTTAAAAAACCAAAAACTTGGTTATTAGAATTTTTCACATAAATTTTGAAGTTATGTAAAAAAATACAAAAGTTGTGGACGTTTTTATTACCTACAACTCGGCCATTTAACTTTTTTCCATAGCACTTGTAGTTTTGCCGGAAACCTAAACCGTTTTTTACCCTTAATCCCCACTCCCCCCACTTCCCGCCCTCAAATCGCCCGTAAATTATTTTTCCTTTAATTTTTGTTATATTCTCTTGCTTTTGCAATGGGTTTCATTCTACTATATTTTTTTTGGTTTCAAAAATTATCGGCACTTGTCTACATACAGATAATGACATCTTGTCTATTATTTTCCTGAGGCGTGACGTCACAAGCGGCGCCATGAGACTGAAGCGTTTTGGTCTGAATTTTAGATTTATAAATTGAAATGTATTTATTTTATACTAAACCTTATTGTTTTGCAGAAATATGATATGCGTTGTAATTATAATAATATAAAATCCCAACAATATAGAACAGTATTTCAAAATCTGTCATCATGCCCATTTTACGGAACGCACAAAGGCCTCGCAAAGATTTGCCGCCCTGAGCCTCGCAAGGGCTAAGGCCGCCTCTGGGTTAAACCCAATAGTACAAAGACGATCAACAGTTGGTGCCTTTACAACTCTAATGCAGCAGTTAAGAAACCTGTGTTAAAATGAGTTTTTGACTAAAAAATTATATATTCGTGTCCGGCTCAAAGGACCATGTAAAGGGTCTAAGGTCTATGTCTAAGGTTCAGCGAAACCCCATGATTATTTATTATGCATTTTATTAATTTGACATTTTATAAAAAAAAATACATATTTGCCCTTAGGACGCTAACTGATATGATATAATAATAAAATGATGAATTTTTAAAATAATATCATATTCGTTATCAGCGTGTTGAAAAATGTAGGGCATGAAGAAATAAAACGCAAATCAATAATTCATTGTATAATATGTACAAGTTCACTCGGGTGCCGCGGAGGGCGGCACGAGCGCGGCCAGCTCGTCGAGCAGCGCGTGCGCGCGCAGCTGCCGCTCCAGCAGCGCGTCGGCCAGCGCGCCCGCCTCGCCGCCGCACCACGCCGCGCCGCGCACGTACAGCCACTGCAACCCGCGCCACACACAACATACAACACACCATCACGCAGTGAACATACATACTGGACATGTTGGCACTGGTACCTTGGCGTGCGGCGTCCGGTCGAGCGCGTCGTAGAGCGCGGACAGCAGGCGCGGGCGCGGCGCGCGGCCCTCCGCCTCCAGCCGCAGCGCCCCCAGCAGCGCGCCCCCCGCGCCGCCCGCGCCCGCCGCGCCCGCCGCGCCCCCCGCCGCCCGCCGCACGGCGCGCGCGCACGCCTCCGCCTCTGCACTCACCACACGCACTTTGTTATTTATGAACATAAAGCACATTGCCAACTGTGCAGCGTACAAGTTGTATAACAGATATTCTGTATATATATACATATAACAACTATATACATAGGTACTGTAGTCATTATATACATTTCAAGTACATATATGGTCTGGTCACGTCAGGCGAGCTGAATCTCATCGATTCAATGATAGGACGGGCATCCGTGCTCCGTCGTTCTCTCAAACGCGAAAAATCGCGCGGAAAATCTCGAAGAAAAAACACGAAACACCGAGACATCGTGCATACCTTGCGGCGCCCAGTCAGCGGCCTGCGCCCGCAGCAGCGACGGCAGCAACGCGGCCAGCAGCGCGGCGGGGGCGCGGGGCGGCGGCCGCGCGCGCAGGGCGCCCCCCTCCGCCGCCCCGCGACACGCCCACAGCGGCGCGCCCACTGCCGCTGCGCACCACACACAACATAGGTTTACATTCTGTTCCCGACTTGTTTTATTCTATAACTGATTTAACATTGATGGCAGTATCCATCCATCCATCAGCCTTTGTGACCTACACTGCTGGACATTGGCCTCCCCAAACTTGCTCGACTCTGACCGGTCCTGAGCCTTCTGAATCCAGCGGATGCCCGCTGTCTTCTTCAGGTCGTCAGTCTACCTGGTCGGGGGGCGACTGATGGCAGTAATTAAGTATTATCTTCCAATAGATTTTTGTGCCATAGTGTCATCGAAACCCGAAGTTCTGAGAGAGACGGAGAGATACTACGGACGGTTGTATGTCTCCTCTCAAGCTCCAGCTCCCCTCGAGGAGAGTGATAAGCGAGCCAAACTGACCCGACACTACACAGAAGATATCCCGGACGTCAGCCTGTATGAGATTAGAGAGGCTCTCAAACAGCTTAAAAACAACAAGGCACCGGGTGACGATGGAATCACAACCGAGCTGTTACGAGCTGGGGGGAAACCCTCCTAGTGGCGCTCCGAAAGCTAATCGATTCCGTCATTAATACTGGGACTACCCCGGAAACGTGGAGCAGACGTGTGGTGACTTTGTTCTTTAAGAAAGGGGATAAGACCCTTTTGAAGAACTACAGGCCCATTGCACTTCTGAGCCATGTTTATAAGCTGTTTTCGAGAGTGCTCACAAATCGCATAGCACGCAGGCTTGACGACTTCCAGCCTCCCGAAAAAGCAGGATTCCGAAAAGGCTACAGTACCATGGACCACATACACACACTGCGGCAGATTATACAGAAGACCGAGGAGTATAATCTGCCGCTATGTGTTGCCTATGTGGACTACGAGAAAGCCTTTGATTCTATAGAGACCTGGGCGGTACTAAATTCTCTTCAGCGGTGCCGGATCTACTACCGGTATATGGAGGTGTTGAAGTGTTTATACACATCAGCCACCATTACAGTCATGTTATTTATTTATTTATTTATTTATTTATTTATTTATTTAATCCAATTATACACTAACATTACAGGGGAATCCTAATGCGTTAGCGTAAATAACAAAAATAAATCGAAATGTTAACAATAAAAAATATTATCATTTTTACATACTTATCAATACCTATCAATAAAATTCCAAATCCTATGTCTAATATTAATAAAAATTACACAAATGTCAATATGTCAAATAAGAATTAATTTAGTACCCATTAATAACTTAAAAATCATGTCAAAATATAATTACTAAAAATTATACAAATGTCAAAATGTCAGATAATAACGAATTAATATAATACCAACTTACAATCAATGTCAATAATTGATTGTAAGTTGGTATTATATTAAATATGTTGTTAAACTACGTCATGTCTTGTCGTCCAAGTAGTTACCTCAGTGCCTGAAGTCGAAGGTGTTCGAGCAGTGTGTGTTGCCAGTGATGACATACGGATCCGAGACGTGGTGCTTCACTATTGGTCTAATGCATAAGCTTAAAGTCGCCCAGCAGGCTATGGAACGAACTATGGAAGATGAGATAGCGTTTGGTGAGTGTGTAGGCGGATGCGCGAGCAATAAAGTGAACTCCGTAACGAAGTAAATCGTTTATTACACAAAACACGAAAGGAACAAGAAAGTACAGTTTAAGCTACACAGTTAGCACAACACGAGAAAATCCATATACACAAGAAGGAGAGAAGTGATAGTAACAGGTAGAAACGAAAGCGCATAGAACACAAAGTACAGCGAGTTAGGTCTCAGCGTGAGCACTAGGTAAGCGCGAGGTAGCCGGGCGATCGAGCAATACGGGTTAGCGCGGAGAGCATAGAAAGCCGACTATCGCTGCTGGGCGGCGAGTGCCGCTGCGCGCGCGCTGCCCGTGAAGCGGGGCGCGGGAGACGAGGCGCTGGCAACCGGTTCGGCGCGCCGCTCGCCTCGATGGAAGATCGGTGAGTGAAGTGGTGCGCGTAGGAAGCCAAAGCGCACCAGGTTCGAACCCGTGGATGGTGTCAGTGTAAATGTGTATGTGCCCGTGTGTATGTATGTAGTATGTGTGTTGTGTATGATATATATATAATATGTTATTATATGAAATAAAAACCCAAATGGCGTTGTTCTGTAAATAAGAAGTTTTAATGACATGACTATCATCATAAGTTTTATAATAAATACATTTTAAGGACAATTAAATAAACAAACAATACCTGTAAATAAGAAAAACAACATTTAAAGTCCTTATTTCGTGATATCTTGATGATAATTAAATATTCTGTATTATTTACTTCCACATAGGAAAATCTTCATTTCTTATTAAATGACATGACAATTCTCAATTCGAATACATACGCGATAGACAATAAACCATAGATCATATAAGGCAATGAGCATAGCATATATATATATATTACATAAGTGTGAGTATGTGTGTATGTGTAAGGTATAATTATAATAGACTACATATACATAATGCGAATGTGGGACGGAGGTGCCCACAGAACTATGCTCGGTATTTCTCTACGCGATCGAATCAGAAATGATGAAATCCGTAGACGAACGAGGGTGACCGACATAGCTCAGAGAATTAGCCGGCTGAAGTGGCAATGGGCTGGCCACATAGTTCGAAGGACCGATAACCGTTGGGGAAGAAAGGTCTTCGAATGGAGACCACGCCTCGGTAAAAGGAGCACAGGACGCCCCCCGACCAGGTGGACCGACGACCTGAAGAAGACAGCGGGTATCCGCTGGATTCAGAAGGCTCAGGACCGGTCTGAGTGGCGTAGATTAGGGGAGGCCTATGTCCAGCAGTGGACCTCAAAGGGCTGATGGATGGATGGATGGAAGAAGATTTTTGTCCTGTTCATATATACAGGGTGAATTTTTCAAGTGGGCGTGGATAACCAAATTCGAAACTATTTGGAATAACCAAAGATTAAATTATGAGAAGTAATGACATATGGCAAACTTAAGAAAAATGTTGAATTTCAAGAAACTGCTGCATTTTAGAAACTTCGTTTAATGTGTAGAAACGTATTTTCTTAAAAATGAGCACTTTCCTGCGTTTTTTTCTTTCCTTCACTTTGATACGTTTTTTTTTTCAAAATCAACGGGTTTCGTTTCCTGGCTAGGAATATTGATTAAAAAAAATTTTTTTTGATGATGCAGTGTTACCTTTCATCAAATCGGCCCTGAGACTCCTTTCAGCATTTTTCACTATTCCTCATTGTTTCGGATTTGGCCATTCACGCCCACTTGAAAAATACATCCTGTATAGACATACCGAGCGCCAGGTAGGCGTTGTGCGGGAACAGCTGCGCGAGCGCGTGCGCGGCGCCCCCGCCCCCCGCGCCCCCCGCCGGCAGCAGCGCGCACGCGCTCTGCTCGTAGTAGCGCTCGGCGCCGGCGCTCAGCTCGCCGCCGCCGCCCTGTCGGTCGACAACATTCTCAATAACATACGCACACCGACACATCGGCATAAACATGGAGCTTAAAGTATTACGAGTTAAAACGGTTCACTGGCGGCCCGCGCCGGGGACCCCTCTCTCGCTTGCGGCGGCGCGGCGGCGCGGACGTCCACCGGGACGTAGCAGTCCCGCGCTCCGTTCCGAATGAATCCTCACATCGTCCCGCATGTTCAATTAGATACACCGTCGCGGCATCGACAACGAATTTTATATTTTATAATACGGAACAAAAAAAGGTCAATTGTGTAAAAAATAATGCGGATCACGTCCGACGTCTATTAAGAAGTGAAAAATAACTACAGCGTGAAGAAAAAATTATTATGTAAATTATGAGAAAATGATACCTGTGCCTGGGCGAGCAGCGCGCGCAGCAGACGGGCGCGGCGCGCGGGGGGCGCCAGCAGCGCGCGCGCCGCGCCCCACTCCGCGTCGGCCGGCAGCAGCGCCGCCAGGCACTGCGCCGCCTCGTCCTCCTCGCCGCTCCCCTCGCCGCGCCCCTCGCCCGCCGCGTGCCGCCGCTCCAGCTCGGCGCACCGCTCCTCGCACTGCAACACGCGGCGCGTTACGACCGAGCGGACCCGGAGGCGGCGGGATCACGTCATGTAGCGGCGACACTCACGATTTGCAGCGCGGCGGCCAGCTCCTCCGGCGCCGGGGCGCGCGGCTCCAGCGGCGGCACGCGCCCGCACGCGGCGCTCACCAGCGCGCTGGCGCCCTCCGCGCCCGCCGCGCCGCCCGGGCTCACCTCGCACACTATCCTGCACAGAACAGACACACCCGAGATTTACCCGCGTTCACTGCGCCGTCGGTTCGAGCGCGCGAGTTCTTAGGACCGAAATGTCGGGTCTCGAGGAAGCCCAGTACCTGGCGATGTAGAGAGCGTAGACGCGCGGCGCGGCGGCGTCCAGCAGCGCGGCGCGCAGGGCGCGGGCGGCCACGCGCGCGGCGCGCTCGGGGGCGCCGGCCGCCAGCTCGATGCGCGCGAACTGCGCGAACACCAGCGGCGCCCCCGCGCCGCAGCCGCCGTCCGCCGTGTGCCGGCGCAGCGCCGCGCGCGCCTCGTCCACCAGCCGCGCGACCTCGCCGCTGTCCGCGCGGTCGGCCAGCAGCAGCAGCGCGTGCAGCCAGCGCAGCCGCCAGCCCAGCAGCGCGGCGCGCCGCTCGCCCGCCGCCCAGCCGCAGCACGCCTCCCACAGCTCCCGCACCCAGCTCAGGTACCCTGCACGGACACACACGTCACACCCGCAAGCTGCTAGCGCTGCACCGACGCCCAAAAAATAATGTGATGCCCCATTTAGCCTAGCGCGCGAGCCACGAGGCGCGCCGCGAGACGCGCCACGAGACACGCGCGAGTCCGTGAGTCTGTGCAGGGCACTCACGGATCAGACCGCGGCGCGTCTCGTGGCTCGCGGGCGCATGTTAATTAATACAGGCGCGCGCGACCTGCGAGACGTGCCGCGAGCCGTGAGTGTAAACGAGGGGTGAGAGATCCGCTTATTTTATTATGCTAATTATATCATTCACGGTCCGCCCACGAGCTGGCAGGAGGGATCTCATTGATCCAATTCAGGGTACCGAAGGAAGCATGAGGATCTTTTATTATTGTTCACGTTTGTCGATGGTTAAAAATATTTTATTACTCTGTGACAGTTTGTTGTCTATGGGGAGTCGCTCTCTCGTTTTCGAAAAGTTAGCATGGCGGGCGCGCGAACTTGCTAATTCCAAATTTGTCGTTTTCGTTCTTTTATCGTTTCTCGTTTTGTCGTGGCGAGCACTTAGTGCAGGAGCCTAATTATATTATTTGTCGAGTCCAAACGGGCTAATTTATCGTTAAACAATACATTATCATATGGGACTGATAGTGGCGAAAAAGGGTAGCACACGTGGAAGATACAGAGGCCATCATCAAGGAGTTTGGAGAGCGAAGCACTGCTGTAAGTCTGCGCAGCGTCAGTTAGCTCATATATACAGTAAGAAGAAATTTCGGTGAGTAACCTTTGTAATCGTAACCGTGTATATACCTGATTCTGCATGCTATCAGTCTCTCGCTCAAATCATTACAGTCCATTAGTCTTATCGAAGGGTGCTTCGGCTAATAACTGAAGCACAAGATTTGGATAACTCCAAATCAAAACAATTATTAATTGTCCACACCACACGCCAGGGCATGTCACCTGGAGCAAGGCACACCGACAGCGCGGCGGGACCGGGTGTATTGAGTGTGTGTGTGCTCCTTATTTCCTTTGGCCTTCGTATGGCGCATCTGATCAGCCACTTGCACATTCGTTAAGCTATCTTCGAAAACTACATCCGAGCTTATTCTGGCGACGACGTCACAACGAGCACTGACCGGCGTCATCGGTGAAGTAGTGCGGCGGGTCGAGCAGCGCGGCCAGCAGGCGGCGCGCGGCGCCCTCACCGCCCGGGGCGCGCGCGGGGTGCGCGGGGTGCGCGGGCGGCAGGCGGCGCGCGGCGCGCAGCGGGGCCAGCAGCGCCTCGCCGCAGTCGCCGGCCTCCGCGCCCCAGGCGCGCGCCACGTACCCGCTCGCCGGCAGCAGCGGCACCTGTACCCGGCGCCCGGCGCCCGACGATCATCATAAATCGTGGAAACGTTCGATTGGCAGACTGAACGAAATATATCAAAACACGATTCATTAGGAGGAGTTCTCCTCCTTGGCCGAGAAAGCATCAGTTGGACCTTTGGTAAAATTCGGGCGACGGTGACCACCCGAATTCGGATGTCTCGGTCGATCGCCGTTCGCACGTAAGTTACCTTGGCGAGGCGCAACAGCGTCCCGCACAGCAGCAGCGCGTGCGGCGCGCCCACCAGCGGGCGCAGCAGGTCCGCCAGCTCGTGCGCGAGCGGCGCGCGCTGCGGGTCGGCCGCCAGCGCCGCGGCGTCGGAGGCGGGCGCGGGGCGCCAGTGCGCGGCGGCGCGCGCGCGCTCCACGCGCACCCACAGCGCGGGCAGCGGCAGGCGGCTGGCCAGCGCGCGCTCCTCGGCGGCCAGCAGGCGGCGCTCGGCGGCGGGCGCGGGGGCGGCGCGCGGCGCGGGGGCCGGCAGCGCGCCCGCCATGCTGGCCGCCAGCTCCGCCAGCAGCACCAGCTCCTCCCACAGACCCGCCGTGCGCAGGAACACGCCTGGAAACACGTCCGCTCCAATTATTCCGACAATAAGTCGAAGGAGAAGATTAAAAAAAACATGGCGGCTGCAACGCTGATCTGATTTCATTAGTAATTCAGTAGATCGAAAGTGTTAAGCGTTACATTCCTTAAAGATTGTAGGTGTTATCTGACGATGTACCGTATGCGTGCAGCAGGCGCGGGTAGGCGGGCGGGTAGGCGCGCGTGTCGGCCAGCGCCGCCGCGCACACCGCGCGCGCCGCCCCCGCGCCCCCCGCGCCGCCCGCGCCGCCCGCCGCGCCCGCCACCTCCACCAAGGTGCACCACAGCTCCGTGCGCCACCGCGGACACTTCTCTGTGGAACGACCCATTAGCATAATATTGAAACGAAGTTCCTTATCGCATATAATAACTATAAATTTTGGTAACGGATAAAGTGGGTAACACCATACCAAACCAAAACACCCCAGCAGCCGTTACAATATCTACATCCTCCTTCGCATCTTAATGTTGAGCTCGTAATAAATTGTATAAAGAAACAAATTCTTGCATAAAATCGGGCCTACTCGGCAGCCCGGACCCCCAGGACAATCCATCTGACAGGAAACGAGACGCCGCTCGCCGCTGATCGGTTCCTGCTGGGCTTCCCACCAGCGGGATTAACCCGGTAGGGCCTGATCGCCCGGGCGGCGTGAACATCCGGACAGACGCCGCACCCATACATACAGAAACCGAAACTGGATCAGACCACGGCCCCGAGGGCCTAGAGTGCCTAGACCGAAGACCGGCTCTGAGTCACGAGCCGCGAAGGCAATCTCAGCCGGGAGACAAGGTCCCGGAGTTGAAACCCGCCCGACCCCTGCAAGGATGATGAGCATGCATTATGTAGACGGAGGCAGGACCTTCAGCGAGCAGGTCCCGCAGGCGCTGCAGCAGCGCGTCCCGCGGCAGCGCGGCACGCGCGGCGGTCAGCAGGCGCGCGCGCAGCCGCCGCGAGCGGGGGGCGCGCGCCGCCGCCGCCTCCGCCGCCGCCAGCGCCGCCTCCGCCCCGCCGCACACCTCCTGCCGTGAAAGTCTTGTTTCGTGAAGCCCGCCTGGTTAGCCGAGCATCCTATTAGCACTAGGCTGTTACTGCTATCTTTCTTCTTTTTTGGCCGATAACACATCAGTTAGATGTCCATGAACGACGATGACCGCTTACCATCAGATGGATCTTTCGCTCGCTTGTCGGCTCATAACATTTAAAAAACAGCAACATTTAGTCGAAGCTCACCATAAATAAGTTTAAATCAAATCAAATCAAATCAAATCAAAATCTTTTATTCATATAGGTATCACTGATACACTTATGCACGTCATTTTTTTAATCTAACAGCTTTTCGGAAGGGTGCTTTGTCATGGAGGAGAAGAAAAGCCGAAAGAAACTCCTCGCACATCTTTTAAAATCATGAAAAGTTACATAATATCTTCTAACCTACGCGGAACTGGATGCGGCACTAATTTCCAGGCGTCTTTGTCATTAATATATTCATTTATGCTATAGTATCCTTTTCCTACTAGCTGAGATTTCACATATCTCTTAAACATTTAATATTGCTGTAAATAAATTGAGAGGCTACTGTTAATATGCCTATTTCTTTAAATTTCTCACGCAGAGAATCACGTGATTTTAATTTATAAATGGCTCTGATTGCCCTTTTCTGCAAAACAAATATAGAATCAATGTTAGCCGCTGAGCCCCACATCAAAATACCATAGGACATGAGACTATGAAAGTATGCAAAATAAACAAGTTTAGCAGTTTCTACATCGGTAAACTGTCTTATCTTTCTAATGGCATAAACTGACCTACTTAGCTTACTCGCGAGAGCCGTTATATGGGTGCCCCATTGTAGTTTAGAATCTAAGGTGACACCCAAGAAAACTGTGGATTTTTCCATAGTTAGAATTTCATTATTTAATTTGAGGGTTTTACTAACATTCCGTACATTAGGTAATGTAAATTCAACACACTTAGTTTTTTTAGCATTAAGCAGCAAATTATTTGTTGTAAACCAGTGTGATAAACGAGACAGAGCACTGTTTACATCGTCAAAATTCGTTTTATTTCTATTCGTCTTAAATATAAGGGAAGTGTCATCAGCAAACAGGACAATCTCTGCATGTTTCTTAATATAATAGGGCAGATCATTTATATATACTAGAAAAAGGAAAGGGAGAAAGAAATTTTCAAATGTATTAGCCACCTCTTTATCAGAGGTTATTTTATTTCCATTAACTATTAATTCATATTTAGAATCGCGTAAATTATTACTACCAATCTCGTTACCAATAATACTCCAAGTGGTTTTTATCTTATTGCTTGATTTGACAATTTTTTCCTTGATATGCATAGACTTAGCCATAATATTTTTGAATAACATTTTACATGTTCAAGGAAAGATGGAGAACGGTTGTATTGTTTTTCTCCATATAGCTCAAATAATCTATCCCTACTTTTAAAAATACCTCTTGTGGCCCAATCACTAAAATTCAAATTTTTATTTAGTTGAACCTGCTTATATTTAAAGATTTTATTAAATTCATTATTTATAGTATCAAAGAGGGACCTATATAAGTTATCGGGATCAGCCTGTTTCAGTGATAAGGTACTGTGGATTCGGGCGGCGACTTCTACTTTAAAGCGTGTCATTTTGCTTTTAGTTATAGGTCTATATTTTATTAATTGTTTATTTGCAATAAAGTCAGTACTAACCGAGATGCGCTGACAGTGGTCGGACCTTAATTTACTAATTATTTCTTTATTTGTTATTTCACAGTTACAGAATATATTATCTATACAAGTAGATGACGTCGGTGATATTCTGGTAAGTGGTTTAGTGTAAGTTAAGTAACCTGAAAATCGATAAACTGCTCCCAGAGCTGCACGTCTTGGGGTCGCTCGAGCAGTAGTTCACGGTACGAGGCGGCGCGCGCGGCGGCGGCGGGCGCGTCGGGCTCGTCCGGCGCGCGCCGCGCCCAGTATCGGCGCGCGCGGCGCGCCTCGCCCCGCCCCGCCGCCACACTCAGCTTGCCGCAGCGCTCATACCTACCAGTGACCAATAACTAAACTGTCACACACTCCAACCACATCATGTACGAGGGTACGGCTACAATAGATAAAACCTGGTCACATGACATGACATGAGCCCGACATGACAAAAAATAATGATAATAATCACATTATCTCTGCTCTATTATTTTTATATGATTTGTTGACACACTTACAAATAATTATAATTATAATAAAAACTCGCTGTCTCGGTGAACTTCGTATCGCCTACAATCAGTGAATGTACTTTGTTGTTACTTTTAACTTTTATAGTTTTGGTAGGTTTAACAAATCAGAGACCATTAAATTCTCTCTCCCTCAATAAATAAATAAATAATAATAAATAAATAAATCAGAAATAAATGAGATAAAAACACAACTGACTGCGGGCGGCCCGGGTAGTACAAGGTGGAGACGCGGAGGTTGCCGCGGTCTAGCTTGCTGTCCAGGTAGAAGTCCTCCCGAGCGGGCGGCGGCGCGGCGCGGCGGCGAGCGGGCTCCTCCTCGGAGTCGCTGGCGAGCAACTGCGCTTCTCTGGACTCTGTAGCTTCACTAGCTTCCCATACCATATCTATCAATGAACCACGAATATACAGTTTAAGTATGATATTTTTGACCCTTTGATATTTTCATTGCACGCAATGTTAGATACGAGCACCTTGTACTTGAGACCCAGCATCGACATTCTCGGCGATATCTTCAGACTCTTTTGTAGCATACGCTGGAAATAGTGGCATTGCACTAAACAACAATACGTTGCGGGTTGGTTCCGGGTCGTACCCACTTCTTAAATTATTGTACGTAATTTAATATTATTACACTAAACGAATGACAAAAATGTTAAATTGACATTATACTCTTTCGCTAATTGTAGTTTAAATTAAGAGCTTAATCGTTTAAATATATTGTACTGTATGTTTGTGTTATCAGAGAAATCAGTTTATTTATTTATTTGGCTTGTCATTTGTCAATGTCATCTCATGTCATGATGTCAACCTCATTTAACCCATGGATATATTACTGTAACTGGATAGATAACTTCGTAGTGGTACCTGACGATCGATGACGTCATTTAAGAGCATTTTTGTATTGAGTCCATGTTATCTATAGGATATAATTAGATTGCAATTTTTATAATGGTTTAAAAACATCTAAGATGAAAATATAATTATCGTAATTGTGTACAATAATTTACAATTTACTCATAATGCAATAATTTAAATTCGGTAATTTTGAAGAAATTTTAATAAAATGTATTATTTTAATATTAAAATGACTATTATAAGAAAGATAACCTATACAAAACATTTTGAAGAACCGTATCAAAATAGGACATAATTTTTCTAAGTGTGGACACCCTACAATTATGATCAATCCGCCCTGTGATTAGTCAAAATGGTCATTCCGTTATGACGTCATCAACCTTCAGATATTATATGGTCGATATTTAAAAAAAAATGTTTTTTTTTTTGTTCGTAAATTATTAATCCATAAAATCATTGTAAACTTAATCTATCGAATTTGATTCGATAGTTCCAAACCCTTTTCAATCGTATTCATTGTCTATTGAAATTGACATTACAAGTCGGCCATATTTGTTTATTACCAAAAAATGGACTATACCGTAGATATATTTCTCTAACTGGATACATAACTTCGTAGAGATACCTGAAGACGGATGACGTCAAGAGTCAAGAATGACCATTTTTTTATTGTGTCCATGTTATCTATAGTAGTATATTTATCATTCGATTGTGTTATAATATATTTATGAGTGCGCTGCACTTAAATTAAAAGAAAATTTATTTTATAGTAATAATGTACCGAAGTAAATAATATTGCTCCATTTCATTATCACCATACAAAAATAATCATATAAAAACATCAGTTTTTATGACATAAAAATAATTTTGAAGAAATCGTAATAAAATGTGTTAATTGTATTATAATTTTTCACCACCAGAAAAATTATTACAAAACATTTTGAAGAACCCTATCAACATAGGGCATATTTTTTCTCAGTGTGAAACAAGCGAATGCTCCAAGTGAGGGAGCACCTTTAATTAAACATAATAATTATTAAGAACTTTTATACACTTACTACCTGTTGCCCGCAGCTTCGCATACGGAAATTACGTTTTACCTTATTTGTACCTCTTGCAGAATAAAATTTAGAAAACTGTAAATTCATATTGAAGTACATACTCATATTTAGTAATATATATACTGAAACCCACGATGCAATTGTAGTGTTCCGTTGTACCACTAATTCTGTATATTCACTGGTTCGATGTAATAGACTAGGAAACGCGGTTACGCCAATGATTAATTATTACTTAATTACATAATAAATATATATAGATAAATATCGGCTCGCTGCAAACACCACGTCTACACTCCGCGCCCGACAGTTCGTGACTGACTCAATGTGCGCTCCGCGTGATGCGTGACCGAGACGACAGAAAAGTGACATCTGTCAACTAGATTGCAAAACTACAAAATGATATCGATATCCTACTCGATATCGATACACTACATCCCTTCCTTATTTTAATAATTTTTTTTTTTTTGTAGTTTCTAGTTTCCGTAATTCTTCATCTTTCTTTCTAATTTTAACTCCAAATAATAATTCAAACGGAGTCATTCCAATGCTTCGTTGGTGAGTTCTATTTATACCGCGTCGGACGTTAGGTACTCTGCGATACCTTTAGTACCGATCTTTGGTAGGGTCATCCGCACTGAGTTTACTCAACACAACGATAATTTCCTCCCGGCCATTTCCTCTCGGCGTTTCTTATTGGGTGTAAGAAGCCTTCTCTCTTCCCTTTCTTGTTTGCTATCAGGATACATTCAACACAATTGTTAATTATTATCCTTCTAATTTAGTCTTGTAACTTTTCTATGTGGTATTCTCTATTTATTAATTCTTCAGTCCTAGTAAATCCAAAGTGTCCTTTTTCATGGTTCCTTCTGATTATTTCAAATTGCATCTCCTTAGGTACAACAATCAATCTACTTCCGTTTTTCACTTTGTAGAGTATGTCTTTTTTGTAAAATATAATCTTGATAAGGCTCTTTCTTTAAAATTTTCTTCAACTCTTTTATGTGATCGTCCTCATCTTGGGCTTTTTTGATATATGCTGTAGTTTCCGCAATCATTAAACAAATTGGATATCTACTTAAAGCATTAGCGTGTTTCATCCTTGATCCAGGTCTATGCTCGATCTCGTAATCATATTCCTCTAGTAGCAGAGCCCAGCGGGCATCTCTTGGTGGTAAATCTTTCTTCTGTAAGGTCCTCGTTAATGCCGAGCAATCTGTTACTATTTTAAAATGTATCCCTTGTAGGTAAATTCTAAATTTCTTGATAGCTTCCCCGATAGCCAGTACCTCCAAGTGGTAACTATGGTAATTTCTCTGAGTCGGGGTAGTATTTTTGCTCATATTATGGAATGGGTGAAGTTTGTCACCATTCGGGCTTTCCTGTAAGAGTACGGCTCCATATCCATCAGTGCTGGCGTCTGTGTATAATTCGGTATGCAGATCAGGATTGTAAATTCTAAATACAGGTGTGCTCCACAGTTCCTTCTTGAGTTCTTTGAAAGCTTGTTAACAGTTTTCATCAGAATTACTTAGAAACCCATTGAAACACGTGTTTTACACTTGCTACTAATTTAGTACGAACACACATGGCTCTGAACAGATTACTATGTCGCTGGAATAACATAACCAATTGCTAATGGAACGCGGTGAAGTCGGATTTACATCGCGGTGCGGGTTCAGGGTAACCAACCATAATTCACACGTCGCATTGCACACTCTCAGCCATTCCGGCTCCACAACTTGCCCGCGCTTCCCGCGCTTACTAAAACCCGCGTGATAAATCCGCCAATCGCTGGCACCATGACCTATCTCATCAGAAGCGAACCATCACAGCCGCATGGGTGCTACTCTTCGCAAAGGGTATGACTGTGCATAGAAAACAGTCCACGTGCACTTCTCGCTGGCTCCGGCATAACGCGCTACTGACTGGTCAACACACGCAATACTTGCTCGATCGCAGTCCATCAGTACACACTATACCCAGTTGTGCTCTCCATAAAGTAAATGTGCAATGCTAATGCAAATTAAACTCGGCCATAATAACGACGTTCTACTTTAACGTCCGCTCAGCTCGGAGGCTGTCTCGGTGAACATTCACATGTAATACTGGTCAAACTGTTCCTCTGCTGTAAATATTCCTTCGGTATCAACTTTGTTTTCTGCTTTTCCGGTTAAACATATTGGTTTTGTTCTGTAATCTTTAACACTGTGTTTAATCTCCTCAAATTCTGATTTTGTAATAAGGTTAACGTTGCTTCCGGTATCTATCATAGATGTAAAGTCACTTCCGTTAAGTTTAACCTTCTTGTAGGGGACTTTCTCAGCTTCAATGTTTAAGTTTATTTGTTTTTCTTCTTCTTTATTTTTGGATGTTCAACGTCTTCTTTTATCGACTATTAGTACATTCAGTAGATTTATGGCCAAATCCGTTGCATTTAAACATTTGACTCCCTTCGGACAGGCTGGTGATTGGTGATCTAGGTCACCACGGTTAGAGCATCTCTTCACGTGAGGCACCTTGCAGTTTGACTGATGTACAGTTGAATGGCCAGTTTGAGCGGGTTTGCCT
Organism: Thymelicus acteon; assembly: GCA_951805285.1. Taxonomy (NCBI): domain Eukaryota; kingdom Metazoa; phylum Arthropoda; class Insecta; order Lepidoptera; family Hesperiidae; genus Thymelicus; species Thymelicus acteon. The sequence continues at coordinate 94,011 of OX638224.1, forward strand.
GGCACCTTCTTTCTAAAGTTACTGTAGATGTCCAGCTTTTCCCGGAAATCTTTAACATCCGATACACCATACAGAATGGATTTGTTGGTCTCAAGATCACGTATGCCATCAATCACATATTTTAAAAAGTTTTGCAGTTCCGTCTAAAGTCGTTTGGCATAGATCAATTTCTCAATTTTAGTCCACTTTATAAGCAGGGCAGTATCTTCGAATTCATCGAAAAATGTCTCAACTGGGTAAGTGTCGTCTCCAGTAAATATGGTCCAGAGAACAAATTTTACCCACACCACGCGACGCGTCAACCGGAGATCAACAAACGCTGGCACAGATGTGACGGAGTTAGAGCGGCTCCGTCAAACCGCCTTACTGTAGAGACAGGTACTCCCCGAAATATGGTCATGGACTTCTCTAAGTCTTTAAAGGAAATCTGCATATCAACGTCTTCATCTTCACTTTCTTTTCCTTCTTTCTTCGGCGGCATTGTGGCGCCTTTCGATTCGATTTCAATTCAATTCGATGTAGATGCGTCTTCAGTTTTCTTCGTAGATTCACTTCAAATATTATGTCGAAGCTTCACTAGGACTCCCTGTGTCGCGGGCGCCATGGGGAACACACCAGACAAAGACGTTCACACCCAGATCGAGAACCACAACCTCGCCGAGAATCGAACCCAGGACCCTCGGCACGGCGATCCGGCACGGCAACCATTGCGCCCCACGGGTCGTCCTTGATTTAGATCATCGCAATTTAATGCAAAACCGCAATTTAATGCACCTCGCAATTTAATGCACCTCGCAATTTAATGCACCTCGCAATTTAATGCACCTCGGAATTTAATGCACCTCGCAATTTAATGCGACTCTCACCATCATTGATTTCGATCATCGCAATTTAATGCAAAACCGTAATTTAATGCACCTCGCAATTTAATGCACCTCGGAATTTAATGCACCTCGCAATTTAATGCGACTCTCACCATCATTGATTTAGATCATCGCAATTTAATGCAAAACCGTAATTTAATGCATATCGCCATCATTCGACATGATGATTCGATCACTCATCCATAAAATTTAATAAGAACTAGTAGTACTTACTATCGAAAAGTGTTCACAGCTATTTTTAATTTAATTTAATTTAATCATTTTTCCATCACCTTCACTCTTGCGTAGCGTGTAAATAGCTACACTACCGCGTACTTGCGTATAACTGAAATTATTTTGTCAAACCTGTTGATAATGGCATAAGATCAGCCAAAGCGCAACTGAATCCACTCACCCTGCTCTGTCCTGGTATGAATCCCACGCAGTCCAACGTAGCTGATGAGGTGGTGACGCTGAAGCCGGCCGGCGTGGTGATAGTTAGATAATCCGTCGAAATTTGTGTTAGTTCACCACATCACGCACTTTACTGTATATGTAATTGAAGGGTGCACCTCGTAACTCGTAGGAAGAAGGCGGACGACAGATTTTTTTCCTGCCATCATTCGGCGCGAACGCAGCGCCGCGCGCGGCTATTCAAATAGGACTCCTAACGCCATCTAGCGGCGCCAGGAAGCACTCTAATGAGCGAACCAGTGAACTTAAAGCTGATCTTGCCATTAGAATTTTACCAAAAACCTACTTTAATAAATTGAAGCAGTAGTGCTTCCCCACTTGTGATAACCGGATGAGTTTTATCTCAATTGATAGTTTTTAACACACCGAATGTGCCTAGGTAGGCTTGCCTACTTATTTCTGTGCACGACTACCTGGCAAATAGATGTGAATAGGTAAGTCAGTGTAGGTAACTACATCGATCTGTTAACCAATCGAAATTAATATCATAGGTAAGAAATTTTAATAACAAACCCAATCATATGGGCTTGCCTGCAAAAATCGTTCATAAAATATTATTGCCAAGCATTGAGGTATAGACATAGAGAAGACATCTCAAACAAAATGTGTGTTCCACCGCCGGCCTGCCCTCCGTTCTCTTTCCAAACCAGAAGCCTCGTTTGCACACTTGCCATAGAGTAACCCTGTACATGACACTTGCCGAACCAAGACGGCAAGCCTAAGCAAGCTTATTTAGTCCATTAACACGCCAGTGGCTTGCCAAGTTCAAACGCTCCTTATAATCTTTCATTCAAAAATTGCAGGAACATTTCCAACGTCCCATATGAACCTAATACGTCCTAATACGAACCTATAACGGAACCCGATGTTCGTTGTATCTGTTCTATACGCTAGTAATAATATTTCAATGTTGCCAAGCTATATAGTCCCAGAATTTGATAGGTGCGAGGGAGAAAGAAGAGCGTCCGAGGTCCGTGTGATAGAACGGGCCACAACACAGCAGCTGCAAGCCAAAGCTGTAAAGGCGACGCCTTCTCAAAGCGTACCGCCAGCCCTTTTACACGAGCAGCCTGCGGGTCAGCCACACGCAGAGGGCGTACAACGCACTGCGTGTACAATCTGGAATCGCCTGCGCGACAGCACCAACAGCATTCCAGACACGATAGCGGACAGATGGGTCCCTCCATTTCTCAAGCACTGGGCAAGTCCGCACGCAAGTGATGCAATACAGGCCGCGCCCGGGCGTGGAAACCCCCATTTCCTGTCCCCAGTTTAAGTAGTTTATAGTAAGTAGTAACTAATTTAATTAAGAATAAGATGTTTTACCAACAAATACTGGCCTGAACTGAGCCTGAAATAAAGAATCATTATTATAAACCGCGGCACATAGTTGAACCAAAATGGATGTCATCTGCGCAGGCACAATTGTAGACAAAAGTGCTGAGGCAAATGCTCCGCGAACCTCTTAATTTCCAACTCATGGGCTGATTCGTAAATTCCTTTGTCACAGGCGGCAATAAAACTTAACATTCTAAGGACTCCAGTGTCATCAAAATTGCTACATAACATTGAATTTCAAATAATTAAAATAATAAGCCAATAATAATTTTAAGTATAAAAGTAATAGAATTCCTTGTTAGCACAATATATTTATGGCAGGAATCTACGGCAGTATTTCCCGGGTTATAAACATATTTTATTTTAATAATTTTACCCTACATCGTATATAGGACACGCTCGTAGGCATTAAGTCTTCCTGCAAGATATATACTATTGTGGTGACATGCCACTTCAATTCATTAGGTGACGACCGAAATATGTGAAGTGGCGTTTGGGGCCCGCCAACAACCCCTACCTGCTCTCACAAGTCAGTCGTCCCAATTCCGCGCTCGGAGCACACTGTGCCATACTCGCGATGGCTTTCCATTATACAATGTATTTAGGAGTAAGCTGCTTATTGTGAAAATACAATATTTCACTCCAATTTATCTAAATACATCTTATAATTATATAGTCCTCCAGACACCCGTACTAGAACACGCAAGAATAATTTATCTCTCTATTAATAATAGTAAATCTATGAACTCCTATACTATATTATTCCGAAATAAAAATCCGGTACTGATTTTATATTAAATATTCAACGATCATAACAAAACGAACGACTTACGATTATTTGTTCGTATCCCGTTTACCAAATAGACATAATATCTGCACGCATTCCAACGCATCCTTCCTTTTTACGTAATAAAGCAAAATCAAATTATTAGTACTTACCGACATTGTCTTTTCACGCTCGTCGCCAAAATATGTAGTGTTCCGTTGTACCACTAATTCTGTATATTCACTGGTTCGATGTAATAGACTAGGAAACGCGGTTACGCCAATGATTAATTATTACTTAATTACATAATAAATATATATAGATAAATATCGGCTCGCTGCAAACACCACGTCTACACTCCGCGCCCGACAGTTCGTGACTGACTCAATGTGCGCTCCGCGTGATGCGTGACCGAGACGACAGAAAAGTGACATCTGTCAACTAGATTGCAAAACTACAAAATGATATCGATATCCTACTCGATATCGATACACTACAGCAATCACATAGTATTCCTCCACGAGCGGGTTTTGAAAATTAAGTAATATTCACATTAATTTGTATTTTTCGTCTTTTCTTGTAAAACTTTGAAAAACTAAAAAATATATGTACCATCAATTTAAGCAAGGAGCATTTGTTGCAAATTTGAAGTAAATTGGTTGATATTTTAAAAATATTCCATACAAACTTTCATCCCGTTTCCCAAGGAAACCTTTTAATGTTCCGGGATGAAAAGTTTCCTTAAACATATTTAAGTACCCGGAGTATTATTAACAACTTTATCAATTTTCACTTAAATCTGTTCAAGGTTTTTCATGTGATTCCCGGACAGACAAACAGACAGACGGTTGAGTTTTATTATAGTAGGTATAGAAGATAATTTGTTTGTTAACGGACTTCAATAAAAGGAGGTTCTCAATTCGACTGTATTTTTTTATGTTTGTTACCTCAGAAGTTTCTACTGGGTGAACCGATTTTGATGATTCTTTTTTAATCGAAAGCTGGTGCTTGTCATATGCACTCACTTAAATTTGAGTGAGATCTGATAACGGCATCCATGAGAAAAATATATGTCTTTTTGCATTATGTAGGTATGTGCGCGAAAAATTCGATTTCGATGATTCTTTTATTTTTTGTTATTGGAAAGGTTATTATTGGAAGTTTTATGTTTTGGTATTGTACTTCATTTGAAGTCAGTTTTTTTTTTGTTAAAATTTCCGATTTTTATTTAATAAATATACTGGACTATAAACTTATAATTATTTTTGAGCTGACTTACGTTTTTTTTAATAAAGCCGATATATCGATATTTTTTTTGATATATCAAACTCCGATATATTGATATTTATAAAAATATCGTTATATCGAAATATCGATATTTTAAAAAATATCAACAGCCCTACCGTGGTTGCCAAGTGGAACGCCAAATGGGTCATTTTGTTCGTCGTGAACGTCTAGTACAACGCGCCCGCAGTGTCATGTCATGATTGTCATGTCCATGGATATATTACTCTATCTGGATCACTGACTTTGTAGAGGTACCTGAAGATCGATGACGTCATAAAGGAATTACCATTTTTGTATTGTGTCCATGTTATCTATAGTCCCAGGATATATCATTCAATTGTGTTTTTTTTATAATGATATAAAAACATCTAAGATGATTAATATATATTATTATAATATCGATGTACCGTAATTATGTACCTTAATAATTCTCAATTTTCCAAAAATTGAAAAGTTTCAAAATTTATCAAAGTCAATGATCCATATAGAATAATGTATCCATGACTGATGTCATTGTCAATTATCTATGGTTTAATTCACACGCACGTCACACTCATTCACGTCTCATACTCATATCTCTTCGGTTTACACGTAATAAGTAGTTAATTAGTTAACTAAATTTTTTATATGTACGTTTAAACAGACAATTTAGTACTTAAAATTTAGTAAACAAGTAATAATTATTATTTAGATTTTTTCTGTAATGTTGGTGGGCGGTGCTTATCATTAACACGTTTGGACTGGGACAGGCACTTTTTCAAACACGACTCGAGTAAACTCGAGTTGAAATACAGGTAACTCGAATTGAATTTGAGTTACACAACTCGAGTTAGCAGGAAGAAACTGAGTGTATGATTAACAAATTACTTTTTTACATATTTGTTCTTCCATCCAACTCTCTGTTAGAACAATTATATAATTGCTAAAGTTCGTAGGTAGGATTGAATTAAAAAGGTTTTTATAGTTAACATACATTTTTTTTTTAACTTTATCATTAAAGTTACTCATTTATTTTTGGTTTCAGTATTAGTTTAGTTATAGTAAGTACCCATATTCAACAACACAACTAATTATTAATGGCTGCGACGGAATATTATTTCCCTTCGCGGATGATGACGGCTGAATTAAGGTACACGCTTCTACAACGACATTACTTGGGTGCTTCTTTTTAAAGTGATTTAATAACGTGCTTGTATTACCCATATATGTGAATGAATCTGAACACTGTTTACACTTAACACGTCCGCTCACTGGCGGTTCAAATACGTCCCAAATAAGAAATTTTCTTCTTAGGTCCCGGCGTTGCTAAAAATATAGTAGATACTTAACAACAAGAAACTAACAATAACAACTGACAAGGTACCTATTTAAAGGACAATGCCCATTTTACTATGGGGTTTGGGCCCACCCAAAAAGTTGTTATGTCCCAATGATTTTTATTTTATTTTGTAGCTTAATAATTATCTTTTTAAAATATCCAAACCATTTCCATTTATTCACCCAGGTTTAAAAGAAATCCTATTTTTTGTGTCCCTAAATTGAGCATATGCCTAAATGTGGTTTAAATTAATCTGTATTAGAGTAGTGGTTGGAGAGCCTGGCCTTCTGTTTAGGATCACTAGTTTGAGCCCTGGCGTTATAGAAAATTAAATATCACTTGATTTAATGGAAATAGGAAACCTACTGAGTTCAGTACTATACCGGAGTTTCACCTAATGCTCTTAATGGCGTGTGAAAACTCACTAGACTGGGCCAGTTGTCCATTGTGTGTACTCGAATAATCTGTTACCTGGCAACATTGAAGCTCTGTTTGGTTCTGAGGTTTCATAGGCGGATATTTTAGATTCAGTAAAATAATTTTTTATTAAATGTTTCAATGCTAGGGTGAAGTAAACGCTGATATATAAATAAATAAATGTATAAAAATACAACTTTTTTTATTAAATAAATATAGTTGTGACACGATGCCATAAGGTGGGCCCGTCCATGGGCAATATCCTTTAAGAATAACATAACACAACCTCAAACGTGAAATCTGCAATATTGTGACATTAATTTGTGACCAGCGAATATAGTTTGACATTATTGGAAAACTTCGTGCCATTCGGGGAAATATTAAAAAGGGGCCCCCACCCCCAACGAACGAATCGTGCTCTCGCTCTTTCGCTTGATTCGTTCATTTACCACCAGCCAAAACACGAGTTTCAATTCGAGTTTAACTCGAACTAAGCACAACTGGAGTTAACTCGAGTTAGTAAATAGTAAGTCGAGTTGACACATCTCTAAAAATGCGTAAATAAGTACCACAGACATAAAAAAAGAACAGACGTAACCTTGTCTAATCGAGAGTGAAGCTGACAGCTGACAGCTCGCTTACCATGTGTGCGTAATTTTGTAATTTTTGATTGGCGATGGTGTCAATGTCGTAGCCGTATGGTGTCAATGTGTGGGTGTGTGTACTTGTACGAATACAGAGTTGGTATTCCTATGGGTGCTTCACTGAATTTGTTCTTGGGATTATGTCCGTCTTTTTTTAAGGTCCGTGATAAGTACCTAGGTTCATAGGTTGTGAAGAATTGAATTGTATGATTAATTTCTGATACGTATGAATTGAAGAGCTTTTCGTTACTAAATTATTACGTTTGGGCGTTCAGTAAAAATTATTCACTTAAAATTTAGTTATCTACTTTAACTACTTATTACGTATAAACCGGATTTCAGTGGATGATAATTGATCACTGATCAAAACAACTTTTGAGTTTTGACAAATTTCAACTTTATTAGAACTTTTAGTTGATTAGGATTTTGAAATAGTTATCTTTGTTAAATACTGAGGATAAATAATATCAATATTTAATCAATTGGTTTGATTATCATATCGTACCTAACGTTAAATGTCAAAAAACTTTACGTGCTGAAGATTTTCAGAAAAAGTTTTGATTTACTGGGGGATTTATTAGCATATTCGTCCCCAAATTCCTAAAGTACATATTCACTACTTTATATACACCAACCGTGTTTTATATTGCTGACGTTCTTTACAGTACTCTATGTTCGTTCTTTACTAATAAGAACTTGAACGCTGTCTTGTATAATTACCTACTCATTACTATCAGTTCTCTTTCATTTAAGTATTCATTTCAGTACGAAGTGGTTCAGTGATAGGACAAGCCGCGAACTGCGAAGCGATATTGTCCTTGAAAGCATTAAATATGAAAGCGGGTGCTAGTAATTTATTGATACTTCAGCGCGCGTTCGTCGTGTCATCTAATGCTGCGCTACCGAGAGCTAGGTATTCAATAGCTTCTGACCAACGTGAACAACAGTCGGTGGGTACTACCGTGCACAACTAGTGTTTTGTAAGTCTACTGGCAGCTTTCCACAATCCTAGCTTCACGGCAATGGTTTGTCCTGACAGGTTGCAGTGGAGGCGCCGCTGACGGACCTGCATGGGCGGCGCCACGACTACCTCCGCATCTCATTAACAGAAAGATGTAATTTACGATGTAAGTTATATTCCTCTATTATTTACTACATTCACTTTGACCTTACTCTTCCTTTTTATAATGATCAAATATAATTTTTAATCTATTTTTTGAAGCTTTTATTGTAACTTAGCGATAATCTGAAGTGACTCTTAAGAAATTGCATGATTATATTTTATGAATTATGTAGTAAATTTTAGTACCTAAGACTTAATATCTGATTATAATAATAATAATAATAATAAATCTTTATTTCGGATGTCAGAGATCCATAGGTTGTTAGTGTGTTAGTTACAATAATTGTACTTAATAATATGTTAGTATTGTTATTGTTATAGACTACTGGCCCATGCACAAAAATCATGGGTCATATGAACCACCAGGTGACGTATATAGGACGATATAAGAGCATAAAATAATAAGATTCAGCACTATGCCGTCACTTGTAAGCTGTCCAACTGAGTGCCGGTGAGAATTCAAAAGTGCAAGTAGGGTGAGTAAATTTTGGTCATTTGATTCTGTACGGCATTTTTAACCATCGATAGGGCCATGAAAAATAATAAGAAAGCGCGCAGTGCCGTACAAAAAAGGTGGTCCACAAAGTCGGTAAATGTTTTTGATTTGGTGACAATTTCGAGGGTAAATTTGGTCATTTGATTCTGTACGGCATCAGTTTCATACTGTTGCAATACAGCTTCTAATCCATTATTCCGCAACGCCGTACAAAAAATCGTGCACAAGGGGAAGAAATCGAGGGTTGCAACCTCCTCTTTTTCAGTGGTCCGGGGGGTCATTTGAAAAAGTACGGCTTCGGTTCCAATTTTTAATAGTACTTTTGAGTCCTAGAAAATGTATTGGAACCGAAGCCGTACTTTTTCAAATGACCCCCCGGACCACTGAAAAAGAGGGGGTTGCAACCCTCGATTTCTTCCCCTTGTGCACGATTTTTTGTACGGCGTTGCGAAATAATGGATTAGAAGCTGTATTGCAACAGTATGAAACTGATGCCGTACAGAATCAAATGACCAAATTTACCCTCGAAATTGTCACCAAATCAAAAACATTTACCGACTTTGTGGACCACCTTTTTTGTACGGCACTGCGCGCTTTCTTATTATTTTTCATGGCCCTATCGATGGTTAAAAATGCCGTACAGAATCAAATGACCAAAATTTACTCACCCTACTTGCACTTTTGAATTCTCACCGGCACTCAGTTGGACAGCTTACAAGTGACGGCATAGTGCTGAATCTTATTATTTTATGCTCTTATATCATCCTATATACGTCACCTGGTGGTTCATATGACCCATGATTTTTGTGCATGGGCCAGTAGTCTATTAGTGCAATTATTGCTTTCAAACAAAACAGATCAACTCTTTCCAAACAAATTAAGCTTGTATTTAGTATATATTAAAATTAAACTGGTAAGATTTAGTCTTAGTAATATAACCACACCCACAGTCTGATTGGTTCAGATATTTACTTTTAAAGTTAAGTTTTGTAGATTTTTCATATTCTGTTATATCATATTAAATACACAGATAATATGAAGTTTATAAATCAGGTTTACTGTGTCAATGGGTTACTCCATTAAATTGATAATTTTATTTAAAACATGCTCCTGAGCAGTGTTGCCAACCCTAATCTAGATTAAAACTGTAGAACTGCTTTCAAAAAGCTGTAGCAAACTACAAAATTCTACTTAAATAACTGTAAATCTACAGTTTTTCTTGTTTTGTATTATTTAATAGCTTTAACGAATAAAACAACATAATATAGTAAGAAAATTATACTTGTATTCGTAAATCAACTTTAAATCTTTACATTACACAATTTCTACTAAAACTGACTCGTTTTCAATCTGCACATCCTCTTGAATTTCAGTTTCATCTTTATTTTTAAAATCATACATATTTTTATGAAATCTCTTTTAATGGTCATTGGTTGCATTGAACTCATAAGAATTTTTAATTTCTGACTTTGTATTTAAAGTGCCTTTTATGGTGGTGGTAGACCATTTATTCCTAAGTTTGGGTTCCGCAGCAAATAAAATAGATGACCTTAGTAGGGGAGAGGGGGGCAGTTTAGTACAGGGGCAGTTTTGAATTATTCGATTTATGAACGCATTCTTTATCTTTCCCAACCTCTATAACCTTTTTAATACTGGTAAATCCAAACTACACATCTGTCAGATCCCAACTACCGTCAACGTCAGGGTAATTTTACAAAAAAATTGCCGGTTACTTTACGGAGACGAAAATAAACAAATATTTTTTTGCTTGTAAGCAAATTACTGAAAACATAAGTATTATTATCAAGTTGTGATTATTTCATAGTGTTTCATATATTATAGACTCAGTATTTACAAATATAAGATCATTAAACACAATTTAGTTTTTCGTCTAGAAATTTTTAATTCTGAAGGTTGGTATTGGGGCACATTTGAACAAAATCACTGGGGCACTTTTGAATAAAATGTCCAAAGTGCCCCATACATATAAATAACATATGGGTATTTATTTTATGAAAATATAAGGAAGCGATTTCATTTTTTATTGTCTTTACAGTCATTAAGGACTGCTTTTTGAGATTGTTTATTTTATATTCAACACTTTTAAAGTAGGTATCTTCCTAAGGCTCTTTAAAATTTAATATTTTTTAAGATGCTTATGAATGTTATTACTTTTTAATATTGTTTCAGAATATCTAATTTGATCTCGGTTATAGAAATAAGTTTGTTACCTTTGTTCAAGACTGCCCCAGGCCGTTCAGAATTTTATAAAGTTTATTCAATTAATAGTTATTGTAAGAAATAAATGACAGGGTACTATGATAATATTAGATACAAATAACATAAATATACTGTTGTATATATTCTAAATTACATGGTTTCCATTTAATCCTGGTTTTTCAAAACTGCCCCGAGGGGTTTCAAATGTGCCCCGCGGATGGGGCACATTTGAACAAAATAGAGCTAAAAAGAAAAACGAAATTGTGTTACTTTAGCAAGTCAAAATAAATTAATATCATCTTTAGAATGTAGTATAAACCCCATATGTAATATTAAAATAAAATAAATCTTGATTGGTAATACTATACGAGAAATATAACAATTTATTTAAAAAGTGTTCGAATGTGCCCCCCTCTCCCCTATTCTAAAGAAAAAACTGTAGATTTGGAGGTCTAAACTAAAAACTGTAAAGATATCGAAAAAACTGTAAATCTGCAGTTAAAACTGTAGAGTAGGCAACTTTGCTCCTGAGGTTGTGCAGTAACTTTATCAAATGATTCTATAGCTTTTACTTAACATATACAGGAACTAGTGCATTATAAAGCTTAATTTTTAAGTAATTAGTCATCCATTCATCCATCAGCCTTTGGAGGTCCACTGCTGGACATAGGCCTCCCCTAACTGATTAGGCCAATAGTAAAGCACCACGTCTCAGATCCGTATGTCATCGCTGGCAACACACACTGCTCGAACACCTTCAACTTCAGAGACTGAGGTAGTGTTTTGGACGACAAGATTTGACGCAGTTTCTCGAACGCAGCCCATCCGAGTTGGATTCAACGAGTGACTTCTTTCTCGAACTTGGACATACCCATCTGGATCACTTGTCCTAGGTAAATGTATTCGTCTACAACTTCAAGAGCAGCGCCATCAACAACAACCGGTACGGTATGGGTCTTGTCCATGTTCATCTTAAGACTCACCGTTGTGAGGCGCTGTTCAAGTCCCCGAGCATTGTACCAAGTCCAGGGAACCCGCCAGGATGACTGATATAATCATATCGGCATATCGCAGGTGTGTGATGTATTCGCCATTGACGTTGATGCCACGTCGTTTCCACTCCATCAGCATGAACACGTCTTCCAACGCGGCGATGAACAATTTTGGGGATATGACATCCCCTTGTCTGACACCTCTCTGCAGTTGGATGGAGTTCGTTGCTGTGTCGTGTACTCTGACGGACATGGTGGCAGATGAGTACAAACACTTCAACACCTCGATATACCGGTAGTCGATCCGGCACCGCTGGAGAGAATTTAGTACCGCCCAGGTCTCGATACAATCAAAGGCTTTCTCATAGTCCACACAGGAAACACACAACGGCAGATTATATTCCTCGATCTTTTGTATAATCTGCCGCAGTGTGTGGTCTATGGTGCTGTAGCCTTTTCAGAATCCTGCCAAGTCCTCAAGCCTGCGTGCAATGCGATTTGTGAGCTCCCTAGAAAACAGCTTATAAACGTGGCTCATAAGTGCTTTGGGCCTGTAGTTCTTCAAAAGCTCGCCCTTCTTGAAGAACAGTGTCACCACACTTCTGCTCCACGCTTCCGGGGCAGTTCCAGTATTAATGACAGAATCAAACAGTTTTTGGAGCGCCACTAGAAGGGGTTTCCCTCCAGCTCTTAGTAGCTCGGTTGTGATTCTGTCATCTCCCGGTGCCTTGTTGTTGTCTTTAACCTGTTTATGAGCTTCTCTAATCAATCTCATACAGGCTGACGTCCGGGATATCCTCTGTGTAGTGTCGGGTCAGTTTAGTTCGCTTGTCGCTGTCCTCGCAGGGAGGTGGAGCTTGAGAGGAGGCATACAACCGTCCGAGGTACCTCTCAGTTTCTCTCAGAACTTCCGGTTTCGACGAAACCATGGTGTCGGACTCAGGCTTCAACCTCGTAAGCTGACTGCCCAATAGACAGATCCCTGGCGAATACTTTGGAGCCCTGGTTTCGCTCAATTGTGTTTTTTACACGTTTTGCATTGTGTTTTCGCAAATCGCGCCACCCGCCCTTGGAGATCTGTTCATTGAGCCGTCGGTATTCCCTGTGTGTGTTCGATATTCCTGGTGTTAAACTCGTCCACTGACGTGCACGATTCTAGGCACGCAAAACGATTTTGCAGCTCAAGTTGAAAGTTTTCGGATCCCTGGATTTGGACGGATGTTGGGCGAAGCGTAGACTTTATCAGACGTGACCGTTCCAGCTTCAGGTCGATATTTACAAGCCTCTTACAAGACTGTGATCGCTTCAGGTTTTGAGCCTGCTGATCACAGAGACATCATTAAATATGTGCCATTTGTCTGCCAGAATGAAGTCTTATCTCGCTTTTCGTGAACCATCAGGACTTATCCAAGTCCACTTGCGTTGTGGCTTCTTTTTGAAAAAGGAATTCATCATGAAGAAATCTTCCTTCTCCAAAAAGTTTGCCAGCAAGTGTCCTCGGTGGTTCCGTCGTCCAATTCCGTAGGGACTAACTTTCATCTCGGTACGGCTTTGCGTGCCCAGTCACGCGTTGAAGTCTCCCATCACATTGAAATTAGCTTTAGAGGTATGTATGGCTCTGCTTATGTCCTCTTACATAACCTCAACCTTATCGTCGGGATATGAAGGAATTCGTCATAACAGAGTGTTGTCATAGGAACGAGGATTCTGGAGGAATGTTCCGATCGATTCGCCTTCGCCTTGTCTACTCTGTATAAAGGTGTAACGCTCGGCTATCTCGGAGCGCTTTGGTTCCAGATGGTTCTTGACGAGGTTTACTAATTCTGTAAAAGACTTTTCTTCGGGGTGTTTGGGTGAACACAGGTCGCACATGAGTCCGTAAGTAGCCGATCCGATATGGGTTAGCAACGTGACCACGCGCAACTCCTTTTTTATATCGTTCAATAAAATGAATTGTTCGATTAACCGCACATAAGCCGACCAGTTCTGGGCCCCGTCGAGGTCAAATTCATGTACTTTCCCGAATGGCATCGCGAATTTAAACCCAAAAATCGTCGCCACTGAAGGGTTCGCAAGCAAACACAAGATGGTTCCAAAAGAGACTGTTTTATTAATACATAAAATGTTCGTGGTTCACAAATAATTACAAATCATCTACCCTCATGTAACTCAATATATTACAGAAGTCGGCGCATATACTCGTACCTGTACCACCTTCAACGAATACCGTTTGGATATTCATAGTGTAAGGTATGCTACCCTGGCCGACACGCTCCCAACTTACACAGTGTTGTTGACGAGGGACTTGTGAAAGAGAAACCCGACACCTCCTCGCCCTCCCGGTGATAGAACAAGTTTCCGGATTTGAGTATTATCGTGTCCTCCCCCTGTCTTCGGACTTCAGATAAACCCACAATACTCCAGTTTAACTTGTCTATCTCTTCCAGCTCTTTTACCTTGTCGTCAGTCCTCAGTGTCCTGGTGTTGTATGTCGCCAGCTGCAGAAGTCGTCGTTTGGATTGGTAGCCCGATCTCTGCCAGCGATTCTTAGCACCCCCTGCCCCGCCGTTACCATAGCCGCTACCGTAACTATACTCCATGCGATTTGCAGCCGAAACAAATGTAAACAAACCATCTAAATCGTCATATAGGATTTTATACCAACTGACATGAATTTGTACACTAAATGCGTTTTATTTAGACAAACTACTCATTATGGTATTTGTGAATTCTTAAATAAATACATATTGATCGATAACAATTATAAATTCCGAGTAAATGTGAAACAAACAAAATTAAATAACACTGTCATCATTCAAACACTTTGCAATGACAATCTTATTTCCAAGAAGCGATTTGAAACTTTTAACACTATTTTGTTTTAGTGAGCAGTTTGTCTAAATAAAAGTCATTTGGTGTACAAATTCAAGTCAGTTGGTGAAATTACTAGAAAACGATTTTAATCGTTTGTTTACATTTGTTTCGGCTGCAAATCGCATGGAGTATAGGAATAGCGGGGCTGCCGGGGACTGAGGGCCGAGTCTTATTTGTGACTATCATGCGAGGGGTTTTAGCCGGTAGTCACCACGCTTGGCTAGTGCGTGTTGGTGACCGCAGGTGACCTGACCGGTATTCGTCACACACAGGAAGTTGCTGCTGCCCATCTTCTGGATTAGTCCTATTAGTCGCCTTTTACGACATCCCAGGAAGAACGGGATTCGGGTAATTGGTAATATGATTTAATTTCATTTAATTTGGGTGTACCTTGTAAAAGTGTCTTTATTTGGTGCTATGTTGCCGTTCTTCTTACTGAAATTTCGCTGTGTAAATAGACGTAGGAAATTATTGCTTTGATCGATAAGTTACGAATGTCATATGACATAATCGTAGGTGAGAATTTAGTTCTTTCCTGTATATAAATATTAAAGTAAACAAACATCGTAAAACTTTTTGAACAAGTATAAATATGTACCTATTTGGTTTTGTTATTGTCACTTGTCGCACCGATAGTAAAACCGATGAGAAATAATTGTTGACGTCAAGAAAAGTTTACTTATGTCAGAATTTCATATTAGTCATAACGCGACGTTGCCAGCTTGCGAAAAGAGATACACATTAGATAATTTACGTTCAAGTATTTAGTTTGTATGAAAATGAAAAATAAAAAAAAAGTTAAAATTTTAGTAATGAATCCATAACGAAAAATTACCAATTTAATTGTCTGAATAACAGGCCGAAGTTACTGCGCAACCTCAGGAGCACGTTGTATATTCATTTAAAGCTAGATACAATTTTTGCAGCGGATGTTTAGTGTTTCACATACCTTCCACTTTGCACTTGTCTACACAATACACTAAAAATGTAAAAAATATCCAAGGTTTTTATGTAGCATATATTTTTTATTATTGATATAGGAAATTTTATTCTCCGAAAAATTATAATGTAAAAATATGCAAAGTGATATTCTTTCAACTGTGTAATATTATACATTTTTGTATGTTGTACATTTGTGTGCTACAATGGATTGCAGTGGAGAGGACGGGAGTAAATTTATTTAAATGAAGTTATCACATGTCTCAGAGCAGAGCTAAATGGTAGAGTAGAACTAATCAGAAAAATACATTGGATGTTCTTCATAGCAGCTGTAGAGCAGCGGCTTGTGTTGATCCCAAGTGATGCGACAGTCGGATGGGTGATCGCCAGTGACTAACATTTTTTCAGTGTTTCCGTACGTCTGAGGTCACGTAAGGCCGTCGGTCTAATGTTATCATATGACATCAGTCATTATGCTCTCTGAAGCCTTCGGGTGGCATAAAAACTTCTTACATTTGGGTTGACCACTTAGCCCTCCACCAATCCGTACTGAAGCAGCGTCAAGGGTTCTGTCAAATAACAATTTTTTTTTAAAGATTTTGTGGCCTTAAAAGTTCCAGAACTCTTGGCGCGCGTCCCAGTCATTGCAGGGCACGGGTCTCTTCTCATAACTTAGGTAGCCTAGAGCATACACCACCACGCAAAAATTCCGTCTAGACTGAGCTTATATAGTTGGTGGGGATTTAATTTATGGAAGAAAATGTGAAAATCCCATCCAGCTCCCTCGGTGGGGATTTTTGAAATAAATATTTTTTTACTTTCCTCCCTCCCCATTACGCGAAGTGTCTCGTAATGTATGTGTCGTGTGTGTGCACGCAGGCCAGTACTGCATGCCGGCGGAGGGCGTGCCGCTGTCGGCGCGAGCGGCGCTGGTGTCGCGCGCGGAGCTGGCGCGGCTGGCGCGCGTGTTCGGCGCGCTCGGCGTGCGCAAGCTGCGGCTCACGGGCGGCGAGCCCACGCTGCGCGCAGACCTCGTCGACATCGTCCGTTAGTTCACTGCCAGACTATCAGCTACCTCTGTTTACATATATTCTGTACACACACACAAACTTCAACTTCCAATGAAGAGAAAGCCGTTCTCGTCCTCCATTTTGAACTTTATTTAACATAGAGGGAAGCTACATGTGGCACTTCCAGTGACGCTACTGTTATGAAGATTAATATCAGTCATTCCTGAGGGTCATTCAATAAGTTTTGAGGTCAAAAATTTTTTGAATTGAACCTTTTTAATAGCTCACGTCTTTTCGAAATACCCTTCTTCATGCTTTGAACACATCCATCCATCCATCCATCAGCCCTTAGAGGTCCACTGCTGGACATAGGCCTCCCCTAACTTGCGCCACTCTGACCGGTCCTGAGCCTTCTGAATCCAGCGGATGCCCGCTGTCTTCTTCAGGTCGTCAGTCCACCTGGTCGGGGGGCATCCTATGCTCCTTTCTCCGAGACGTGGGCGCCATTCGAGGACCTTTCTTCCCCAACGGTTATCGGTCCTTCGCACTATGTGGCCAGCCCATTGCCACTTCAGCCGACTAATTCTTTGAGCTATGTCGGTTACCCTTGTTCGTCTACGGATCTCCTCATTTCTGATGCGATCACGTAGAGAAATACCGAGCATAGCCCTCTCCATAGCCCGCTGCGCAACTCTGAGCTTGTGGATCAGGCCAATAGTAAAGCACCACGTCTCGGATCCGTATGTCATCACTGGCAACACACACTGCTCGAACACCTTCGACTTCAGGCACTGAGGAAGTGTTTTGGACGACAAGATATGACTGTACGAGTACTCGTACATTGTGCTGGCGCAGCGTCCTTGTGCCAAGCACGAGTGGCCTAGCTGGGCGCGCGGAGTCCATGAACACGTACAAGACGTGACTTAACAAGCGTCTGACACCAATAAAACATTGTCAATTAGCAATACAAATTAGTGCATTAAACATCTAGAGTCAGCTCGGTCACGTGTTTTAATACCGAACCCCCGCGGACACACTCACGGCGGCCAGGCTGCTCCTGCACTCACCAACCTCCTCATTCATTTTGGTCCTTCGAACCTTACTTTTGGTGTTTTAGCGGCTCCTTTGCGGCTAGCGTATCGGCTCAGTTGGCCTTCCACAAGCGGACCTCCCCAGCTGAGTTGAGAAGGGCGCGAAACCCGTACTGAAGCTGCGAGAGCACTGAAAGCGACCAGCGGCGAGCGATCTACAGTTTGCCGAAGAACGAAGAATACGCAACGTTAATCGTTTTGCTGCACAA
Organism: Thymelicus acteon; assembly: GCA_951805285.1. Taxonomy (NCBI): domain Eukaryota; kingdom Metazoa; phylum Arthropoda; class Insecta; order Lepidoptera; family Hesperiidae; genus Thymelicus; species Thymelicus acteon. The sequence continues at coordinate 112,072 of OX638224.1, forward strand.
CAAGGAGGTTAACATCAACTGCGGGATATACGTCCTTATCTCAGGAAGAACATTTTCATTCAACTTTCAACTGCCAGCAATCTACAGTTTGCTGAAGCAAGAAGAATACGCAACGTTGATCGTGTTGTTGCACTACAAGAAGGGGTGAACGTTAACTGCAAGATTAAGGAGACGTCCTAATCTCAATGCAACATCGTATTAAAAAATGATAAAATAATAATCGTATTATGTAAATTACATAGCCAACTTCGAGGAAATCGCACTTCACAACAATAACGTGACATCTCAAGAAAAATTTAACAAACAACTGTATGCGTACACAAGTAATCACGTACCCAACGGAAGGTGTGAATCACAATTACTAATGAAGAAGGGATTTGGAGAATTTGGCCAGTCTGCGTCGCAAGAAGTAATAGAACATAGAAAAATGAACCTTTATATGAGCAAAAAACACATCAGCTCCCAGGGTAACGCCGCTTCAAGTTTTACAAAGTACAACAGTTTTACACGTATCTTACAAATACCGTGTAACATCATTTGCCTTAAAACAAAGCTACGTCATCGAATAACAACACGATCAGCTGGAATGGATTTCAAGCAATTTGACACAGGGGGCATTGCCTACATAGCAATTTTATTGAAGGAATAGCGATATAAAACACTAAACATAAGCAGTCAGCGTGGTTGTATTTTCATTATTGACATATTGAGCTCATTGACATCATCATGCCGACCACGTTGCTGAAACTCTCCTGAGATTGGAGTGACATTCTACATAAGCAATTGGAGCTCTATAGGCTACTGGAAATTATTTGACATTCTTCAATCTACGAGACAACTGGATGGACAGAGCATTGACATTAGTACGAAATGCATCGTACAGCAGCAGCATTTGACATTTTGACATTTTGACATTCTTCAATCTACGAGACATGTGGATGGAGAGCCATGACATTTGTACGAAATGCATCGTACAGCAGTATAATTGACATTTTAATATTCTTCAATCTACGAGACATGTGGATGGAGAGCCATGACATTCGTACGAAATGCATCGTACAGCAGCAGCATTTGACATTTTGACATTCTTCAATCTACGAGACATGTGGATGGAGAGCCATGACATTTGTACGAAATACATCGTACAGCAGCATTTGACATTTTGATATTCTTCAATCTACGAGACATGTGGATGAAGAGCCATGACATTTGTACGAAATACATCGTACAGCATCATTTGACATTTTGACATTCTTCAATCTACGAGACATGTGGATGAAGAGCCATGACATTTGTACTGTTATACCTGGAATCTGCAAGGCACTTAATGCTGACTTGACCCCCCTTTCCGTTCTGCTCGTTTTGCAAGCTAGCATCTAGCTCTCCTTATAAGCACCGATTCAGGCCCGGCGCGCCAGTCTATTCCGCGACCTTACAATAAACACGAGACTGCCAAAGGATCCCAAAAATTCTCTGTTTCTTTAGGAATAAAATAATTCTTTTTTTAAAAAGTGTTTATTTAAATTCCGCGTAACAAATTGGTGGCAGCGGTGGGATCCTGAACATTCCGAGTGCCTTTTCGGCAACGCAGTTCGTGTGTTTTTCGCGATTTTCCGAATTTTCTATCTCAAATTTTTCAAATTCCGAGTTCCCTGTTTCAAGTGCTATATCAATACAGTCGCGAAAGTAATAGACTCCGTGGAAAACCTAGTGAAAATAAGTGAAAAACTAACGAAAAACGTAAGGTGAAATCAGTGAAATAACTTACTTACAATACTTACCAAATCCTGCTATTTCCTTCGAAGTCACTCCGAGCTCCACACCGTGATAAAACTTACCTGCTATACCAATTCATCACCAAGATCTTCACTACACTCCGGCGCCGACGAAAAGAAGAAACTCCATTGTGTATAAGAAGCCCTTGTCATCATACCTGTAAGAACGGCTCATCACCGAGTTTCCGATACTTACCTGGATCCAGTGGCTACCAAGTTGGCTCCATTCACGAGGTTCATCATCGCATCCGGCCGTCATCATAACTTCGAGGCCCCGGCCAGTCGCGACGCTACGTAAGCTTTCTTCGCAGTCGCCCTTATCGCTCCGTTATGCGTCTCGCTGCGATCGTAGTATTAACGACGATTACTATGTAAGTCTTTGGTCATGCTAATTAGGGTTCCACGTTAAAATATTAATAAATTGTAAACCTTTAGTCTTACACTTCAAAAAAAAATATATATTTATTTCATTCATTGTATTATAATTAAATTAAATTGCAAGCCCATGATTTATAAATCATAATTATAAATATTCTAAAATTAAAATACAATTTCTACTATTTCTATATACTATTTCCATATACAATTTCTTTAATACAATTTCCATAATACAATTTCTTTATACAATTTGAAATTAATAACTATATTGAAACATTGTATCGTGCATGCGCTTTGCTTATTTAAATTTTATTTGTGTTATTCTGTGTCCATTTCAGTGAATTGATTTGTGTAAATTCATGAGTGTTATTGTGTGTCTATTTCAGTGAATTAAATTGCGTTTTATTTCGGATTAAGATACGATTTCATAGGTCTCTTTTAATAGAATTAATAATAATCTATATTTTGTGTCTCGTTCAAGTTTATTAAATAATTTAAGATGGCAAAAGCAATTAAAGATAAACTTACCATTGATATCCCAGAAGGCCAGATTGCAGAAGCTGAAAAATCACCTGTTTTGAGTAGAGCTAAATCGCCTTCGAATCCTACAATTTCCTATAATGTAGACTTAAATATTATAATGAAATTTATTAAACCCTATGACGGAAATAGGGAAACATTGAACTCATTTTTAGTAAACTGCAATAACGCATTCGAACTAGCTTCGGAGACTCAGAAACCTGTTGTATTCCGATTTATTTTGAGTCAACTTCAAGGTAAGGCTGAAACAGCCTGCTCAATTAAGAACTTCACCTCCTGGGAACAATTAAAAGAATTCCTTAAGACCCAATTCAGTGATAGGAAACACTCGTCTCACTTACTAACAGAACTCCAAGAGACCAAACAAGGGTATAATGAAAATGTTAGCCAGTTCTCACTCAGAATAGAGACTTGCCTCTCGCAGCTGCTGACCGAAATAGCCCTAACTTATAGAAAACAATCCGAGCTACCAGGTCGCACTGCAGCGATGGAGGAACTAGCCCTTCATCATTTTATGATGGGACTTAAGCCTAATATTTCCTCTATTGTTAGATGCAGATCCCCTAAAAATCTAAAAGAGGCCATTAATATAGCAATCAGCGAAGAACGCCTTCAACAAACTGTGTACAAAAGACCACAACAACACACAGACCGAGCATTGCCATCATCTTCTAGACCCAGAGACTCATTCCAATTCTCTCCTAGACCTAGGTACTCACTCCAGTTTTCCTCCAGACCTAGGGACTCATTCCAACCGAGACCGCAAACACAAAGGCCAAATTATTTTAACAACAATCGTAACCCAGTTATTTGTAGGTATTGTAAGGCAGTTGGCCATTCAATCGAGCAATGCAGGAAACGTGAATATAATAACCGGAACCGCCCGACTTTTGCGCAACAGCAACCGCGTATCAATTTCATTGACAATGACGAAGAAACCAATGGTTATGATGAAACCGATTGCCCAAAAAACTAAATAGAGTCTCGTATGGGTGTCGTGCGAGACACCAAATAGTTACTAAATCCGACACCAAATCCACTGTTTCAAAAAGGCCCGCTGTATCTACTGTATCCGCTGTATCCACTGTATCGAAAAGGCCCGCTGTATCCGCTGTATCCTCTGTATCCACTGTATCCACTGTATCGAAAAGGCCCTCTGTATCCGCTGTATCCACTGTATCCGCTGTATCCACTGTATCCGCTGTATCCACTGTATCGAAAAGGCCCTCTGTATCCGCTGTATCCACTGTATCGAAAAGGCCCTCTGTATCCACTGTATCCTCTGTATCCACTGTATCCGCTGTATCCACTGTATCGAAAAGGCCCTCTGTATCCGCTGTATCCACTGTATCCGCTGCATCCACTGTATCCGCTGTATCCACTGTATCGAAAAGGCCCGCTGCATCCGCTGTATCCACTGTATCCGCTGTATCCACTGTATCCGCTGTATCCACTGTATCCACCGTATCCACCGTATCCACTGTATCCGCCGTATCCAATGTATCCACTGTGTCCACTGCATCCACTTTATCCTCTGTCTCCACTGTGTCCGCTGTATCCACTGTATCCTCTGTATCCGCTGTACCCGCTGTACCTACAAAAAGAGTTATATTTACCAAATCCGTCACACGTACTACACCCACCGTAACCGCTGTATCCACTGCACCCACTGTACCCACTGTATCCAAAAAGCTCACCGTATCCACTGTATCTACTATACCTACTGTATCCGCTGTATCCGTCAAACCTGAAAAACTTACCACATCCGCCGTTTCCGCTGCATCCGCTGTTCCCGCTGCATCTGCTAAACCTGAAAAACTCACCACATCCGCCGTTTCCGCTGCATCCGCTATTCCCACTGTATCCGCTAAACCTGTGAAACCTACCATATCCGCTGTTCCCGCTACATCCGCCGTTTCGTCTGTTTCTACTCAATCCTCTATATCTGAAAAGGAAATTCCTACTACATCCGCTGTATCCACGTATCACGATAGATTAGTTAATTCTGAAACAAAAGATGAAACTAAAATATTTGAAATCACTACCGATCCTACTAAAGTCTTACTTCCTCATGTCTTAATAAATTCTGCAATATCCGAAATTCCGTTATCCTTGTTAGTAGATTCTGGTTCAGCAGTCAGTCTTATCAAATCCTCCTGCATCGAAAAACCTCTGACGTTAATCGACGAACAAATAAATCTGAAAGGGATTGAACCAGATAAAAGCTCTACTAAAACTCGTGGTCATTTTCTTCTAAAACTATATCTATCCGATACTCCCAAAAAATCGATTAGCCATAAATTCCATGTAATTGACAAAATACATCTCCCATATGATGGGATCATAGGAACAGATTTGCTCAACTTATTCGGCTGTAGCATTAATTATAACACAAATAAACTACTCATTAATAAATTCCAAATACCAATTCGTTTTCATGAACCAACTTATACTATTCCTGCTAGATCAGAAATGACTATAGAATGCTCAGTTAGAAATCCAGAATTAAAAGAAGGAGTTATAATAAATGAAACTCGACTCAAAGACATCCTAATAGCCAATTGTCTTGTTAAAGTGAAAAATAATAATAGAGTCAATATAACAGTCATCAATACTTCCGAATCTCCTAAATCCCTTAATTCTAATTTACTCCTCACCTTAATTCCATTCGATTCAGGCGATATTACACATATAGATAGACCTCCACAGTATCCAATAAATAATATACAAGTTTACGACTCGATCTCTCGTACTCAAGAAGTCCTTAATCAACTCAGAACATCACACCTAAACTCCGAGGAAGCTAACGCCCTCTATGACATTTGTTCTGACTTCTCCGATATCTTCCATTTGCCGAATGACAAACTCACTTTTACTTCTGCTCTGAATCACCAAATCAAAACAAATTCCGACACTCCCATAAATACAAAATCTTATCGATTCCCTCAGTGTCATAAAAAGGAAGTCGAAACTCAAATAAAGAAGATGCTAGACCAAGATATCATAAAACCCTCGCTGTCTCCTTGGTCTTCTCCAATATGGGTAGTCCCCAAAAAATTAGACGCGTCAGGTGAGCGCAAATGGCGAGTAGTTATAGATTACCGCAAGTTAAACGATATCACGATTGGAGAATCCTATCCCATTCCTCAAATCAACGAAATTCTAGACCAATTGGGTAATAGCAAATATTTCACTACGCTTGATTTAGCGTCAGGGTTTCATCAAATTCAAATTGCCCCTGAAGACGCAGAAAAAACAGCCTTCAGCATCCCTGAAGGACATTTTGAATTCAAAAGGATGCCTTTCGGCCTTAAAAATGCCCCAGCGACTTTCCAACGGTTAATGAATACCGTACTGTCCGGTTTACAAGGTATTCACTGCTATGTATACTTAGACGACATAGTTATCTATTCTTATGACCTTAAATCACACATTGAAAAACTAACTAAAGTATTCGACCGGTTACGCCATTTCAACCTTAAATTGCAACCGGACAAATGCGAATTCCTCCGTAAAGAGGTTTCTTATTTAGGGCATATAATTACCAACGAGGGTGTACGACCAAACCCGGATAAGGTCAAGGCAGTCCAAGATTTTCCAGTTCCTAAAACTCAAAAGGACATTAAATCCTTTCTCGGTCTTATATCCTATTACCGCAGGTTCATCCCAAATTTCTCCAAATTTGCAAAACCCCTTACGACTCTATTAAAGAAAGATTCTCTATTTAACTGGGGCAATGAACAACAATTATCCTTCGAAACTCTGAAGAACAAATTAATTTCTGCGCCGATTCTACTATATCCAGATTTTTCAAAACCTTTCTTACTAACTTGTGATGCTTCCAATTTTGCTATATCCGCAATTCTATCCCAGGGTGAAGTGGGAAAAGACCGCCCTATCGCATTCGCATCCCGGACACTGAATAAGGCAGAGTCCAATTATAGTACGACGGAAAAAGAATGTTTAGCGATAATTTTCGGTACAAAGACATTTCGTCCTTACCTTTATGGGAATAATTTTACTATAATAACGGACCATAAACCACTCCAGTGGTTATTCAATTGCAAAGACCCGGGTTCTAGATTAGTTAGGTGGCGTCTAAAACTAGAAGAGTATAATTACAACATCAAGTATAAGAAGGGCAAAATAAATGCTAATGCTGACGCCTTATCTCGTTACCCAATAAATCCTATACAATTGAATCCTGAAAATACACTTCCAATTCCTGAAGAACCCCGGGGAATAAATCCGAATCCCCAGATCGATGACATAGATAGGGATCTAAACGACTTACTAATTTCGCCTCCATCATTTCGTCTTGATGACATTATTTCTGATAATGAAGATCCTTTAGATATTTCTATTCCTACACCCGATCTTCTAGTGACTGAAGAACCTCAAAATATTTCTATACCCGATCCTGCTATGATCGAAGAATCTCAAGACATTCCTATACCCGATCCCGTTATGATCGAAGAATCTCAAAACATTCCTATACCCGATCCTACAATGATCGAAGAACCTCAAAATCCTCCTATATCTGATCCATTACAAATAATAGGACCAGAAGGTCCGTCTACCCCTGACGATTATCCTACGTTTTTAAAGGCAATCACAGACAAAAGTAAGACTTTCAACACTCAAATCGTAGAACACAATGAAAAACTTTTGAAAAGTCGATGTAAAACATTACTAATCCCTACATCCATAGATCTGGATGACTCTAATCCTTATCTTCTAGAATTACTAAGTAAAGTCGAAAACTCTGAAGAAATTCGTAACGCCGAGAAGCAACTACATTCATTTTATAAAATCATTTCTCAAGATAAAATCTATTTCTTACTATTCACTAAAGTTCACCATTTTGATGAAGCTACATATCCTGAAATCTTCAAAACTTTAAAAAATATTAGAAACGAACTCCTCATCATTGGAAACACTGAAGAAGTAGGAATAACAGATCTGAAAAATCCTTTCGAGAAACATTCATTTACCAAAATCTACAACATCCTTAGCTTCTTATTTCATAATACTAATATTAAAATCAATATATATCATGATAAAATAGTATATCCCACTCCTACAGAAATCAAGAAGATATTACGGGATAATCATGACATACCAATAGCAGGTCATTTAGGTTCTGTCCGTATGTACAATAGGATAAAAGATATGTTTTATTGGAAAGGGATGCGCGGTGACATTGAATCCTTCGTTAAACAATGCAAATCATGTCAAGAAAACAAAGCCCTGAGAAGGATAAATAGGGCCCCTATGCAAATTACTAGTACTTCAACCGCACCCTGCCAGCGCGTCAGTCTAGACGTTGTAGGACCACTTCCTGAATCAGGTCCAGCTAAACTTCGATTCATCCTTACCTTACAAGATGACCTTACCAAATTCTCTGTAGCTTACCCTATCCGAAGTACAACGGCTGAAGAAACCAGTGAATGTTTACTACATTTCATCTCTGTTTTCGGATTACCTAAAATGATCCTCACAGATCAAGGAACCAATTTTACCTCTGATCTTTTTAAGAAAACCTGCGAGTTTCTAAAGATAAAACAACTCTGGTCATCTCCATATCACCCTCAAACTCAAGGTGCACTCGAGCGTAGCCACTCGACCCTTAAGGAGTATTTAAAGTCCTATGTCAACGAGGATCAAATTGACTGGCCTCGCTGTGTATATACTGCTATGCTAGCTTATAATACAGCAGTTCACTGCACTACTCACTATACCCCTTACGAACTCATGTTTGGACAAAAACCTTTTATCCCAAATTCACTATTTGAAGAAACTCCTGGTGCAACTTATCCTGAATACGTGAGGATGCTCCAGAATCGGTTAAAATATTCTCACGACAAAGCCCTGGAGAATATTCGCAGATCTAAACAAAACTCTAAAAACTATTACGATTCTCATACTCGTCCAGTCCAATATAAAGTTGGAAATTACGTTTACCTAAAAAATCATGCCAGGTTACGAAAATCATTATCCCCACTGTGGAAGGGACCCTACAAAGTCGTAAAGACTAATGGAAATAATACTTTAACTCTATTAATTAATAGGAGACATGTAACTCATCACTATGATGAAGTAAAATTAGCTGATACTCCATATAATCCTTAATTAAAATAATTAGAGTAACTACTTACCTTAATCTAGAATAAGTTACCTTCTAAGTTCTATACTTACCTTATCTTTATATAATACTTACCTAATCCTCTAAGAGTGCTCCTCGATGCAACTGACTCGTAATCCTGTAAATAGATATAAAAGTAATTAGTATCTTATCATTAGCGTTAATTAAACTTACCTTTACCTGAAAAGAAAACTTAATTAATAATATTAATAAAAAGGTTAAACGAATACTTACCTTACTTAATTAAAAACTTACCTTAGTCCTTTATTATTATTTTCAGCGTCTCTTCCCAATCGCGTCATGAATATACTATACATCGTGTTACGAGAGGCTCCGGCATCTACTTTGACTACTTAGGAAAATTAAAGATAAACAGTGGGCAACTAAACGTAGTTATTCCATTAGATATATCATATTTCAAACAGCATATTGAAAATATAAATTCAGCAATAACTCTGGTGAAAAACCTTTGTGAACATGAAATTACCGACATAGAATGTCAAAACATGTTTCCACCTCTAGAAATACGATATGAAAATATTGTTAAAACATTTTCGTCATTATCACATTTACTAGAAATAAGAACTCAACGCAGCGCTTGGTTTGGAGGCGTAGGAAAAGTAATGAAACAAATATTCGGTACCCTAGATGAAGATGACGCCCTCGATTTTAACGCCGCTGTAGAAACTATAATTAATAATGAGAATAAATTAACATCATTAATCAAAGAAAACATTTTAGTAACAAATTCAATAATATCAAATTACAATGACACAATGAATAAGGTTAAAGTTAACGAAGCTAATTTGAATGACGCTATACATAATCTCTCCTCCACATTGAATAATGTTACTATATCATCCAATAAAATACAAATACAATTGAACATAAATTCCCTTTTTAATTGTATTGACATATCCATGTTGACTCTATCTTTTCAATTAGAAGACCTTGTAAATTCAATTATGTTCAGCAGTCGTGATATACTACACCCTGCAGTAATTACACCTTCACAGTTGTACCGAGAACTTGTTAACAATCATAGAAATATACCTAATAATTTAGAATTACCTGCTAAGATAGATTTAAGTTCTATCCATTTGATTATAAATGTATCGAAGGTAACATGTTATTTTATAGATGATAAGATAATTTTTGTTTTACGTATACCACTGATTTCGAGCAAAGAATATGACTTGTTCCATAGTATTCCTTTACCTTTACCCCATAATTCTACTGAACCGAACTCTTTTAGCTTAATTATCCCTAATAATAAATATATAAGCATGACCAAAGATAAATCCAATTATTGTAATTTAGACTCATTAGATAATTGTTTAATTGTTACAACCGGACACTATATATGTGAAGTAACAAACATTTATTCGTCAGATGCAAAACCCTCTTGTGAAAGTGAAATACTGACTAAAGTAATTAAAGAAATTCCAAAACAGTGTAATACCAAATTTATGCATGGAAATATCGACATTTGGAAAAAACTTACTGGAAACAGGTGGATTTTTATCCAATCTGCACCTAATAAATTATCCATAGATTGCCCGCATTCTGAAAGTTCTGAAATTAATATTCTAGGAACTGGAATATTTACCTTACCTAGATTTTGTACCGGATATTGTAAAAATACAGTATTAATATCACAATCTAATGACTATAATATTACTATACCTATTTCTATTTCAAACTTTAATCTTATTAATGACGCCTGTTGTAATATTAACAAAATTGAATCTGTAATTAATAATGTGCCTTCTATAACACTACAAGACATAGATCTAGATGATTTAACTTTGTATAAAAATTCCTTACAAAAGACGTTAATAGATACCAATTTCAATACAAAAATTCCTCACATAGTCAGATATGAGACACATTATTCCTCCATTATTATAATTGTATTATCATTAATTATAATCTTTATTATTTACAAAATGTATAATATATTAATTATTAAATGTAAATCCAGCAGCAGTCGTTCTTTCCCTCGCGCGGTTTTCTTCACTAAATCTTCTCAGACACTCTCGACGAACACAGAAAGACAGACAGAGACTTCTGCTCCTTCTCCTCCTGCTCCCTCTCTTCGAACTTCTTTATAAACTTCTGCTCTCTGCCAGAAGTTTATCAAATGGGGGGAGGTGTTATACCTGGAATCTGCAAGGCACTTAATGCTGACTTGACCCCCCTTTCCGTTCTGCTCGTTTTGCAAGCTAGCATCTAGCTCTCCTTATAAGCACCGATTCAGGCCCGGCGCGCCAGTCTATTCCGCGACCTTACAATAAACACGAGACTGCCAAAGGATCCCAAAAATTCTCTGTTTCTTTAGGAATAAAATAATTCTTTTTTTAAAAAGTGTTTATTTAAATTCCGCGTAACAGTACGAAATACATCGTACAGCAGCATTTGACATTTTGACATTCTTCAATCTACGAGACATGTGGATGGAGAGCCATGACATTTGTACGAAGTGCATCGTACAGCAGCAGCATTTGACATTTTGATATTCTTCAATCTACGAGACATGTGGATGAAGAGCCATGACATTTGTACGAAATACATCGTACAGCAGCATTTGACATTTTGACATTCTTCAATCTACGAGACATGTGGATGAAGAGCCATGACATTTGTACGAAATACATCGTACAGCAGCATTTGACATTTTGACATTCTTCAATCTACGAGACATGTGGATGGAGAGCCATGACATTTGTACGAAGTGCATCGTACAGCAGCAGCATTTGACATTTTGATATTCTTCAATCTACGAGACATGTGGATGGAGAGCCATGACATGTAAGAAATATATCGCGAGAATTACACGTAAAGCATTTGACGGAAGAATTTGATATTGTACAGTTTACGATAAGAAGAAACTGACATAATAGCAAGTAACAGTAACTAACATCATGTTAGCATCATCCCGGAGTCACATCAGCTCGCAAGATCGTCGCAGACTACACTACAATGGATTTTAACTTAATCACAGCCGATTGAAAACTCACAAAACATATAAATGCATTACAATTGACATTCCTTTCGTTATAGAATTGCTGAATATGTACAATACTTACGTATCATGCAAATCATATTACTTCAGTCGCGTGACGGCGCGATCAGCTGGAGCGCAGTGCAAGCAAAGTGACACCGTGGGCATTGCTGAGAATGCACCTATTACAATTATTTGTTGCGAGGTGAACAAATATTTTCAAGGTAGCAATATAAAACAAGATCAAGGGCACGGTGACTTGCAAGATCAATCTTTTCAACGTGAATCCTTAATTACACTACAATAACGAACTGCGAGTGTGAGGCTGCTTACAACAGTCTACACTGAAGAGTGACGTCAAGCTTGCTAAGGATACAAAGTTGACAATTACTGATAAAGCAAACACGTTGACTGTATTTATACAAAAGTACAGGAAGACTGGTGACAATATCACAATCAAGAAGATTGCAGGAAGATGCTTACATTGTTATCAGTTAACAAACTGTCGCCACAGGAAGCAAACAGTTCCACCAGACTCGCTAGAAGAACGCAGCAGAGAGTCACGTCGCCGTAGGACCTCAACGAGCAACGGGAATCGGCCGCGAAAGTGGACACTGCAACTTCCAGTTTTAACTTTGAATTTAGATTGCAATATTTTAGAAATGTTATGTTTACACTTATATTTTACACATTTACGTTTAGATTAGGATTCAATAATTGCAACTTAACATTTACGCCCAAGTGCATTATTTACATTTTTGTTTACAAGTGCATTAGTTATTTACTTTTGTTATCAATCATTTTTACAAGGTTACAATTTTCTACTTATTTTGTTAGCGACTATGTGTATAAATTTTGTTTGATTTCTTTTCTTTCGGTGTCAGATGCCAGTATGTACGAGTACTCGTACATTGTGCTGGCGCAGCGTCCTTGTGCCAAGCACGAGTGGCCTAGCTGGGCGCGCGGAGTCCATGAACACGTACAAGACGTGACTTAACAAGCGTCTGACACCAATAAAACATTGTCAATTAGCAATACAAATTAGTGCATTAAACATCTAGAGTCAGCTCGGTCACGTGTTTTACTACCGAAACCCCCGCGGACACACTCACGGCGGCCAGGCTGCTCCTGCACTCACCAGCCTCCTCATTCAATGACGCAGTTTCCCGAACGCAGCCCATCCGAGTTGGATTCTACGAGTGACTTCTTTCTCGAAGTTGGACTTACCCATCTGGATCACTTGTCCCAGATAATTGTATTCGTCTACTACTTCAAGAGCAGCGCCGTCAACAACAACCGGTACGGGTGTGACATGGACATTCGACATGATCTTCGTCTTGTCCATGTTCATCTTAAGACCCACCCGTTGTGAGGCGCTGTTCAAGTCCCCGAGCATTGTACCAAGTTCTTCCAGGGAACCCGCCAGGATGATCGTCGGCATATCGCAAGTGTGTGATGTATTCGCCATTGATATTAATGCCACGTCGTTTCCACTCCATCAGCTTGAACACATCTTCCAACGCAGCAGTGAACAGTTTTGGGGATATGACATCCCCTTGCCTGACACCTCTCTGCAGTTGGATGGGGTTCGTTGCTGTGTCGTGTACTCTGACGGACATGGTGGCAGATGAGTACAAACACTTCAACACCTCGATATACCGGTAGTCGATCCGGCACCGCTGGAGAGAATTTAGTACCGCCCAGGTCTCTATAGAATCAAAGGCTTTCTCATAGTCCACATAGGCAACACACAACGGCAGATTATACTCCTCGGTCTTTTGTATAATCTGCCGCAGTATGTGTATATGGTCTATGGTGCTGTAGCCTTTTCGGAATCCTGCTTGTTCGGGGGGCTGGAAGTCGTCAAGCCTGCGTGCAATGCGATTTGTGAGCACCCTCGAAAACAGCTTATAAACGTGGCTCAGAAGTGCAATGGGCCTGTAGTTCTTCAAAAGGGCTTTATCGCCCTTCTTGAAGAACAGCGTCACCACACTCCTGCCCCACGCTTCCGGGGTAGTTCCAGTGTTAATGACGGAATCGAACAGTTTTTGGAGCGCCACTAGAAGGGGTTTCCCTCCAGCTCTTAGAAGCTCGGTTGTGATTCCGTCATCTCCCGGTGCCTTGTTGTTTTTAAGCTGTTTGAGAGCCTCTCTAATCTCATACGGGCTGACGTCCGGGATATTCTCTGTGTAGTGTCGGGTCAGTTTAGCTCTCTTATCGCTCTCCTCGCTAGGAGGTGGAGCTTGAGAGGAGGCATACAACCGTCCGTAGTATCTCTCAGTCTCTCTCAGAACTTCCGGTTTCGACGAAACCACGGTGCCGGACTCGGTCTTCAACCTCGTAAGCTGACTTTGCCCAATAGACAGATCCCCGGCGAACACTTTGGAGCCCTGGTTTCGCTCAATTGTGTTTTTTACACGATTTGCGTTGTGTTTTCGCAAATCGCGTCGCCTGCACTTGGAGATCTGCTCATTGAGCCGTCGGTATTCCCTCATAGAGGTTGGAGACTGCACACATAGTTCTCGTCGATCCCTCATAAGACCGAGAGTTTGTTCTGAGAGAACCTGAGATCTACCACTAGGGTGGGTCTTGAAGTACTTCGACCCTACCTCGTGGACAGTTGTTACCATCCTGGTGTTAAACTCGTCCACTGACGTGCACGATTCTAGGCACGCAAAACGGTTTTGCAGCTCAAGTTGAAAGTTCTCGGAGCCCTGGATTTGGACGGATGTTGGGCGAAGCGTAGACTTCATCAGGCGTGACCGTTCCAGCTTCAGGTCGATATTTAATGTGCCTCTCACAAGACGGTGATCGCTTCCGGTTTTGAACCTGCTGATCACAGAGACATCATTAAATATGTGCCGTTTGTCTGCCAGAATGAAGTCTATCTCGCTTTTCGTGGAACCATCAGGACTTATCCAAGTCCACTTGCGTTGTGGCTTCTTTCTGAAGAAGGAGTTCGTCATAAAGAGATCTTCCTTCTCCAAAAAGTTGGCCAGCAAGTGTCCTCGGTGGTTCCGTCGTCCAATTCCGTAGGGACCCACTTTCATCTCGGCGCCACTTTGCGTGCCTAGCTTCGCGTTGAAGTCCCCCATCACAACATTGAAGTGAGCTTTAGAGGTATGTATGGCTCTACTTATGTCCTCATACATAACCTCAACCTCGTCGTCGGGATGTGTCGAAGTCGGCGCATATACCTGTACAACCTTCAACGAATACCGTTTGGATATTCTGAGTGTAAGGTACGCTACCCTGGCCGACACGCTCCCGACTTGCACAATGTTGTTGACGAGGGACCTGTGAACGAGAAACCCGACACCACCTTGGGACAGGTGTTCGCCCTCCCGGTGATAGAACAAGTTTCCGGATTTGAGTATTATCGTGTCCAGTTTAACTTGTCTATCTCTTCTTCCAGCTCTTTTACCTTGTCGTCTGTCCTCAGTGTCCTGGTGTTGTATGTTGCCAGGTGCAGAAGTCGTCGTTTGGATTGGTAGCCCGATCTCTGCCGGCGATTCTTAGCACCCCCTGCCCCGCCGTTACCATAGCCGCTACCGTAACTAGGAATAGCGGGGCTGCCGGGGACTGGGGGCCGAGGCTCATTTGTGACAAACATGCGGGGGTTTTAGCCGATAGTCACCACGCTTGGCTAGTGCGTGTTGGTGACCGCAGGTGACCTGACTGATATTCGTCACACACAGGAAGATGCTGCTGCCCATCTTCCTGAATTTGTCCTATTAGTCGCCTTTTACGACATCCCAGGAAGAACGGGAGTGGTGCTATTCTACAAAGTGAACCCGGACACCACACGGGGCTTTGAACACAATATGTACCAAATCTAAATAAATTTTACACTTTTGGCAGTGTTGATCTGACGGGTGTAGCTTAGCAACATTGATTACAATACAAAACTGTTACGCTACCCCTCGATAGAGGAGCTGCACTCGACGCCGGGCATCGAGACGATAGCGATGACGACGAACGGCGTGGCGCTGACGCGGCGGCTGCCGGCGCTGCAGCGCGCGGGGCTGAGCGCGCTCAACGTGTCGCTCGACTCGCTGCGCCCCGACCGCTACGAGCGCATGGCGCGTCGACCGGTACATCTCCCCCCCCCCACACACACACATACCACACTCTGGCAACCTTCATTCACAAACTGAAATAAGTAGGTTAAATTACAATTCCAGTTATTCTTGAAATTACTATTTATGAGTTAAACATTACATCCCGGCACTCTTATTAGCGTTTAAATTCTTAATTACAAATGCCTGTTTCTTCGACCTCGAAAAAGGAAAAAACCTTCGAACGAAACGGTCCAGTGGCGATGTTAACGACCTGTACCAGCGCAATGCACACAGCGATAACTTTAATCATTCTCTGTAACAATAAAATTGTTGGAGTAATTTTACGTGTCTAGTGCGACATTCATTTTGTTAGCAACATGATGTAAGCGGAACCTATATAATGTGTTATCTGCGTGACAACCTTGTATTGGATGTCAGGCGGGTTATCGAAGTTAGGAACTACGAGTACACCCCACGTCATGTATCATGTGTTGTGTGTCTGCCACGGATCGGAAGCACTAAATAAATACACACAAAATGATAACTTCATAAACAGCGCACTCGATCAACGCACACAAAAATAAGATTGAACGGCTCCCGAGCGGGTAGTCTTCGATTTCGTGTCCGCGAACGGTGTCCATGTGTGCGTTGCTCGAGTGCGCTTGTATGGAGTTACCGAGTGTCCGCTGCGTCCCGGTGGTACAGTAGTACAGTAGTAGTGTAGTATTGCAATAGTAGTGTTGTGTTGGGCCGGCAGGGGCTGCCGCGCGTGCTGGCGGGCATCGACCTGGCGCTGCAGCTGGGCTACAGCCCCGTCAAGATCAACACGGTGCTCATGAAAGGTAATTCCGCGCCGACGCCCCCGCCCCCCGCTGGGCTTCAACCGCCGTCGCTAACGGTGCGCCTCCCGTGTTGCAGGATTCAACGACGACGAGATCGGCGACTTCGTGGAGCTGACGCGGGACCGCGACGTGGAAGTTAGGTGAGCTCGCAATATGGAACGCCGAATACAATAATAAAACAATAACAGACTAGCTCCAGCTGGCGACACCGTTGGACCTGCGTCAAAAATGAACGCCAGCAGGACTCGACTGGTCGCACCTCGCAGCAGATACGTATGTTTATTTAATTTCGTATTTAAAAAAATTTGAATTGGTACGAGTGGGGCTTTTGCGTTAAAACGGTATCATACGAGCGACGCGCGACGGGGCCCTTTGGCGCCAGCGCACGGCCGCGGCACCGTCATCGCGTCAGCTGTTTGGTCAGCTACTAATAAAAACATTATCCTCACGCTTTTATTTGATGATTATACGCCTGAGTTCGTAAGCGAGGGGCTTTTTGTCGTACATACATAATTATGTATTGTATTTTTCCGGACTCATGTGTGTGTGTGCGCGGGCAGGTTCATCGAGTTCATGCCGTTCTCGGGCAACCGCTGGGACGACGCGCGGCTGGTGGCGGGCCGCACGGCGCTGGCGGCCGCGCGCGCCGCGCTGCCCGCGCTGCAGCCGCAGGCCGCGAGACCCAACGACACCGCCACGGTAACTACGGCCTTTTGTTACTAGGACAAAGGATTAACAGAGCAAACGATAAATACTAGCTTTATTATTACAATTTTACGGCCTTATTCATAAACGCTTAATAAGCACATTAATTTCATGACTTTTTGATCCCTCCCCGTCCTTGTCACAGCTGATCACATTTGTGAGACCTCCTCCCCCTAGTGTGACATCACATATGAAATAGTACACTTAGAAATTATGAAATTAAAACAGCAGTCCGAAATAACTTTTATTTCCATTAATTGTTTTTTAATATTTACCTATACATACCAATTATTCGATTTTGAAATGTGACGTCACGAAATTTAGGACTCTTCCCACCCCTTGTCACACTACATCGACCGCCCCCCCCCCCCCCCCTCCCCTAACGTGTGACATAATTTATGGATGGTCCCTAATGGTCACTGGTCTCCGTCCACTGACAGGTGTGGCGCGCGCCGGGGTACGCGGGCGGCGTGGGGTTCATCTCGTCCATGACGCAACCGTTCTGCGGCTCCTGCAACCGGCTGCGGCTCACGGCCGACGGGAACCTCAAGGTCACTCGCACTCACCACGCACACGGAATGCGCCCTACTTATAATAGTGCGCGTTAGCCGGCAGACGTGCCCAGCGGAATTACCACCTTCGATCGTGTCAAACAACCATATGTGTGATGACACTGACAGGGCCACGCCCCTTTTAGAACGCTAACTACTGGCCATACCTGTGAAATGTCATTGTTATCGCGGTAGTCGCGGTAGGATGCAGACATGCAGATACGGCAGGGACATTACTGATACTCTAGTTGTATGTTTACTGTACTTATCTCGTTGAGCGATGGTTGAGGAGTGTGTGCGTGTGGCGTGTGCAGGTGTGTCTGTTCGGCGCGGCGGAGGTGTCGCTGCGGGACGCGCTGCGCGCCGGCGCGTCGGACGACGACCTGCGCGCGCTGGTCCGCGCCGCGCTGCGCCGCAAGCACCGCCAGCACGCCGGTGAGTGCCCCGCACACCGCACACCGCACACCCACAGTACCAACACGGCAAAACAATTAGGTGTGCAGGTCATGATGTAATCATTCACATTACAGAATGTGTGTTATTATCATTGTTATCTGCTACCTATATCTTAATATATATAAATTACGTGTCACGTTGTTTGTCCGCGATGGACTCACACCGTGTGCAGTTTCATCCAACTTGAAAGATAGGATAGCTTACATCTCAAAATAAAAAAAAAACTTTCGACAGGACGAAGTCTGTCCGGGGAGGTAGTATGTATATAGGTATGATCATGCTCTGAATACCTCATTCTTTTGCTGACTGTATACCGCACATTACCGTAACTTAATGCTTCACCACCTGATAGTAAGAGAAGATGCAGTTTGAGTCCGACATTTTTTTTATGGAAATAACCGGCATACGAGCTGACGATCCACCTGATGGTAAGTGGCTATCGTCGCCTATGGACATCAGAAACACCAAAGGCATCACTGATGCGTTGCCGGCCAAGAAAGAGAGAAGAAAAAGAAAGAAAGAACTGGCTCTCAAGCCCCCAGCCGAAACACGACGAGTCGTTTGGCGTCTGACTAATGTTTAAGGGTGGTAGCTATCCAGGCGAACCCCATGGAGAAATAATAATAGTAACAATGGTATTAATTAACAATTAAAATCAATATTACCGACATTACACTTGTATGTTGCTTCCGTAAAATTTACGTGGGTAAGAAACAGGGTAGGCTAAGTGTGTAGCGACATTCCTTTTGCAAGGACCCCAAGTTCCCTTTCAGCGGCTGTAGGGCAGCTGTAGCGACAGTATCGAGGGCCGGTGCACGTCTAGCTCTCGACTCACATTGTCCTAATCGAAAGCGAAGTGGAGGCTCGCCCGCCTGTCAGTGGCCCACTACCGCCCG
Source organism: Thymelicus acteon (assembly GCA_951805285.1). NCBI lineage: Eukaryota > Metazoa > Arthropoda > Insecta > Lepidoptera > Hesperiidae > Thymelicus > Thymelicus acteon. The sequence continues at coordinate 131,425 of OX638224.1, forward strand.
TCGGCCATTCCAAATGCGCGATACTGTGAAGTCCATGTACGGTACCCGAAAAAGGCACCAGCCAGGTCCCGATCATATCACCAATGAGGCTGTCCAACTCCTGTTAGATCTCCTCGTATCTACAATGCTCTACTATCTAACTGTATCTTCCCAGACGCCTAGAAAAATTCCGGTGAATAGGCATACATTCCTAAGCCCGGCTCACCTTCGACTTCAGAGCCAATCACTTGTGCCCCGTATAACGGAGCACACTCCCAACAACTTAACATTGAGGACTCCGGCATTTTTAGCCATCGTTACCGACGAACGGTCATCGACTACGACCTGGAAAAACCGGTCGCTTTTAAAGCTTAAGCTGTAAACTCGACTGACCGTCGGTGGCGACACGACTGGCGATCGGGAGGTTCCGGCGGAGCGTGACGTCCGGCTGTCCTGTGTTGTAGGCATGCAGAATCTCGCCCGCATGGAGAACCGCCCGATGATTCTGATAGGAGGCTAGCCGGCCCCGCGCGCCGCCTCTCTCTAGATGTGGGACCGTTCACAGCGCGCGTCGCGGCGCGGGCGCCCCTCGCCCCACTCGCCCGCCTGCCGCCCCGCTCCCCGCGCTCGCCGGTCGCCCCGCTCGCCGCCCGCGCCTACTGCACGCGCCCGCCCGGGGAGGCCGCGGAGGTCGCGGAGCCGGCGCCGCGCAACCGCCGACCGCGGGCGGCGCCCGACGCGGATGCCGGGGAGGAGGCGGGGGCGTTCTCCCACCTGGACGGGGAGGGGCGCGCGCGCATGGTGGACGTGGGCGGCAAGCCGGTGACGGAGCGCGCGGCCGAGGCGGAGTGCTACCTGGCGGTGGGCGCGCGGCTGCTGCGGCTGCTGCGCTCGGCGGCGCTGCCGAAGGGCGACGCGCTGACGGTGGCGCAGGTGGCGGGCGCGCTGGCCGCCAAGCGCACGGCGGACCTCATCCCGCTGTGCCACCCGCTGCCGCTGACGCTGGCGCGCGTGCGCGTGGCGCTGCCGGCGGCGGGCGAAGCGCCGCGCGTGCGCGTGTGGTGCGAGGCGCGGGCGGCGGCGCGCACGGGCGTGGAGATGGAGGCGCTGACCGGGTGCGCGGTGGCGGCGCTCGCGCTCTACGACATGTGCAAGTCGGTGGACAAGGACATGACCATCTCGGGGCTGCGCGTGGTGCGCAAGACGGGCGGCAAGAGCGACTGGCCGGCGCGGGAGGTGCCCCCGCTGCGCCCCCACAACACGTCCCCGCTCGACGCGCAGGAGACGTACGCCCCCAGCAATCTTGTGTACTTTTAGCGTCGTCGTTCGCCGCGGGCCGCTTCCGTCCGATTCCCACGTCCCGTTTGAGGATTGGCTCGCTATCATAGTTTACTAACTTACTTACTAGTAAAACTTCACCGAAGGTCAAACAACCATTTTGGCTAATGTGCCATGTTCATATGCCGATCGGATGCGATCGACTGGCCGATGCGCTGTGGGCGCGCCGCGCGGCGGTCAGGCGGTCGGTCGGTCGGCGTTAAGCTGAAAACATACTATCAGCCGCGGCTGATCGGACGCGGCCGACAGCCGCGACTTATAGGTATCTAGTTGATGAATGTACACTGAGCTGTGCAAACTATCGGACGTAAGTCGCGGACGTGACCTTGAGGCGTTTCGACGTCCGAGAGGTATCTGGCGCGCTGGATGTTTTTGTCAGCCGAAAACGTCCGCGGACGGTATTTCATGGTATGCACAGGGTGCGGGACGCGTCCGGCACATAGAAGGATTCGGACTACGCGAGAGCTTGAACGTACGTATCTACTATAAATGGACGAACGAATTATTGAGTGCGTTCGCAAGGGAATTACTATATAATTATGAATTAAAATTAAAATTAAGTTAAACTGTGTTTTTTTTTAATTTTTTTTTCTTTGTTAATTCTTTTTCAATGTCATTTTCGATTAAACTTAGCAAAAAATTAAATCGGTCCTCATTCATTCTTAAATAAAGTTTATACCGACGTTCATCTCTTAACAGATGTGGATACAAAGTGTGGAATTCACCAGACTCTGTCCTTTCTTTATTTATCTCATGGACCCAAACGCTTCTTTTTATTTTCTTTTTGGGTGGACAACATAAAGCAGCCGCCGCTAATTCAAGAAAATCGTCCTCACTTTCACTACTCTACATGTTTCTTCGTCTACAGTTCTTTGTGGAATAGGCGTTGGAACGCGTCCGCAAGCCACGTCTTATCTTAAAGCTGAAAACATATTATCTATAAGCTTATCGTAAAGCTGAAAACATACTATCAGCCGCGGCTGACCGGACGCGGCTGATAGTGTGCACAGTCTTTTGAGACGTGGCTTGCGGACGCGTCCAACGCCTATTCCACAAAGAACTGTAGACGAAGAAACATGTCGAAAAGTGAAAGTGAGGACGATTTTCTTGAATTAGCGGCGGCTGCTTTATGTTCTCCACCCAAAAAGAAAATAAAAAGAAGCGTTTGGGTCCATGAGATAAATAAAGAAAGGATAGTCTGGTGAATTCCACACTTTGTATCCACATCTGTTAAGAGATGAACGTCGGTATAAACTTTATTTAAGAATAAATGAGGACCGATTTAATTTTTTGCTAAGTTTAATCGAAAATGACATTGGAAAAGAATTAACACAGTTTAATTTAATTTTAATTCATAATTATATAGTAATTCCCTTGCGAACGCACTCAATAATTCGTTCGTCCATTTATAGTAGATACGTACGTTCAAGCTCTCGCGTAGTCCGAATCCTTCTATGTGCCGGACGCGTCCCGCACCCTGTGCATACCATGAAATACCGTCCGCGGACGTTTTCGGCTGACAAAAACATCCAGCGCGCCAGATACCTCTCGGACGTCGAAACGCCTCAAGGTCACGTCCGCGACTTACGTCCGATAGTTTGCACAGCTCAGTGTACATTTATCAACTAGATACCTATAAGTCGCGGCTGTCGGCCGCATCCGATCAGCCGCGGCTGATAGTATGTTTTCAGCTTTAGTCCCGCTGGGCCACGAATGTACCTTGTGAAAATCGCCATAAGCCACAAGAAGTTAATCCACTTATATGTAGTAAGCATAAAAATTGGGGTGTACTTCCTTTTAGCCCATACCTCGATTGATCTGAATTTTGATATAACTGGTGTATTTCGAAGCGCTGATAACGAATATTATAGGCAAAATACCCGCATATTTCATTTTCAAGGTCACCTTGAATAAACATTATTTTTAATTTTTCACGTTTATTTGGCAAAATATTAATTTTACAGAAATTTTTTTCGAATAAAAGTTGTAGCCCATAAGGATACTGACATTTTATGTCCGAAACATTTTTCTTGTAGTAGTTTAGGAGAAAAATGCGAATTTCGTTCCACATAATTTCTTTGTTCTATTTCACTTGACATACTATGAAGATGGCAGATTTTTATTTAGAATATTACCATTTGTATACAATTATAATACCATTTAAAGTAACTTAAATTAAAGTCTTAAAAAGTCAATATGTTGTACTACAATAGTTAGTGAAAGATGAATCGCTGCACAACCGACTCCACGTAGCCTTGTGTGCCCTACCCTTAGAGTGCAACGTAAGCCCGCGCAGGTGCGGAGGGGCGAGGCGGCCCGCGAGCTGAGGAGCAGGTGTTTGAAAGCAGCTGAGGCTGGCCGGCGAACACGGAGAGAGATCGCTCGGGAGTCAAAACGCCTTAATCATATAGCGATACAACTCCGCCGACTTTTAGAGTTACAGGTGTAACAATTTTAGAGAAGATAGATCATCGAATTTCAAGTGTATATTTAACTCAGAAGTCAACTTTTAAGTTGTAACCCTACTTTATCTGAGGTGCGACATGATACTTCGATGATCTTAAAAATATGTCAAATAATGCATAATTATAGCAAAAAATATGTTGGTCAATAGTTTTCGGTAAAATGAAATTCGAAAAAAAAAATCGTTAAAGTGAAGGTGCCTGTCAAGTGTAATTGTACCACGAAATTATGCGGAATGAATTTCGCCTTTTTACTCTCAAACCACTGGCTCTACAAGAAAAATGTATTGGACATAAAATGTCAGTCTCCTTAAGAGCTACAATTTTAAATGATTTTAATTTTATATGATACACACTACATACAACGTAAAATGAATATTTTTCCAAATAAACTTGAAAAATTATAATCTAAATTTTACTAACAAAAAATAACCGACTTCAAAGTCTCAAAAAATACTTTTCAGATCTCGTTCAAATTTATGTGGGACCACATGACAAGCATCTGCTTTCGATTAAAAAAAGAATCATCGAAATCGGTTGGCGTGATATTGAGTTATTCGTCAATTTGTCGCGCACATCTTAACACAAATTTACGACTTATGTGGTTTTCTCATGGATGCCATTGTCAGATCTCGATAAAATTTATGTGGGACCACATGACAGCCACCAGCTTTCGATTAAAAAAACAATCATCAAAATCGGTTCGCCCAGTCCAAAGTTCTGAGGTAACAAATATAAAAAAAAATACAGTCTAATTGAGAACCTCCTCCTTTTTTTTGAAGTCGGTTAAAAAATAATGTTTTTTCAAGGTGACCTTGAAAATAAAATACGCGGGTATTTTGCCTATGATATTCAGGTCAGTCGGGGGTATGAGCCAAGGGGGTTTATCCAAAAATTGGGAAATGTACATTGAAACAGGCATCCATATGATTTAAAATGATGGCTACGTGTGGTATCCTGAAATGGAATCACATACCCTTATATCACATCGATTCTGATGCCACATTCGAAACTCGCCTCAATTAAAGCCTTCGTAAGTGTGCATGCATTCGCTCCGGCAGCTGGCAGGCCGGGACGGGGCGACCGGGGCGGACGGGGGACTACTGCACTACACATATTGAACGAACGTAATCGTTTTGTTGGGCTTAATAAATGTGGTGCTATGAATAATGTAATATAAATTTATTTCATTAATATGCAATAGATACCTACTCGTAATATTAAAAATAACATACATAAGTTGGGTTTACATTGGTGAATGTAATTTTTACTAGTTATCTTTTCACTATCTCTCAAGAAAACAATAGGTTCATAAAGTTATTTTTTTGTCTATGTTTACTTTCAATAAAATCATCATTATAATGACGACATGCAGGTTAGTGTAACAAATAACAAACATGGTGAAACCACTGGGGCAGCCGTCGGGCCGTGGCAAGGAATGCGAACTAATACAAAGGATTTTAATGAAATTAGATTTACTAATATAAAAGGGATCATTATTAGGTATACTGTTACGTATTGTAAGTAAAATTTTGTGATACAAAAAGTAAGAATATTTTTGTAAGATAATTTAGGTATAATTATGATTTATGTGCTATAATTAAATTTAATATATTTTTCTAGTGGTTTAAGTGGGCATTTCACTTTAAAAAAATAAAAACTGTTATGTTACAAATAACTCGTTTTAATTTCATCATTATTTTTTCCTATTTACATGCTTTAGTTTTAGACAATCTCTCACATTTTTATAGCATTTAATGTTGTTAAAAGTAGGTTAGCTATGTCCAGCAGTGGACCTCAAAGGGCTGATGGATGGATGGATGGATGGCTTAAAATAAATGAAAAGACTATGAAATATATATGTTTTCATTACAAACTAATAGAAAACAATAGGTACTAACAAAAATATGGAAATATCGAATTAAGAAATTACTATACGTTCCACCACGTACCACGTTTCGAGGACGTATTCATACGTCCTACCCGTACACGCTATTGTTTACGTTTGACGCATTTATCGTAACGTTAACGTCCCGCTCGGTTAACAGGTTAATTGAATGAATTTCCAAGAGATGTGACGAAGACCCTTTGAATGCTTTGGCATTTATTACGCCATGCGGACGGACAGGCGAGTGAGCAGACGAGATTCATAGTGGTCACCGACGTGTCGCCGGCCAAAAGAAATGTTAAAAGAATGCTGTTAATTATCAGCACATTGAAATATTTCGATGGCTATGGATATTGGAGATGGATTTTGAAATATTGTAGCCTACACAGACAATTTTCCGAAACTAGTTACAAAAGCACATTGTAATAAATAAATTGGTGTTTATCAAGGAGAAACGTTTATAGTTATTTAGATAATATGTAGCAGTCGCACGTGAGCATATGATTATCAGGAAGATTTGTTAGTACCGCATTCTTTATCGCTTTTTGCGCGTGAAATTCTGGTCATAAAGATATGAGATAAGTTTATCTCATACGGAACTGGCAATCTACGCAATATTAAGTTGTTGAAGGATAGATAATACATTTTATAAGGTTGAAGACCCAGACCCGCTACCAGTTCGGAACACTGTCAAACGAAGGCATACGGACGGACAATACGGAGTTTCTTTCGCCATTTCCTCTCCTTCGTGAAAAAACACATTTCCCAAACGGTGGTAGAATAAAAAAACGTGCATAAGTGTATCAGGCATATCTATATGAATATAATTATGAATTAATGATTTTGAATTTTTAATCTTCGCAAGTCAGGCCGTGACCAAGTTACAACTTACAACGGGGTAGAGGAAGTAGGGAAAAAAGATGCGCTCAGCTAAGAGATGGATGATATGGTAGGATTATAGAAGTAACTGTCTCTATTTCTCTCATTGATCTTTGCGAACAAGAGGAAATCGAGAACGCAGAGGCGCGATCGCGTTCTCTTTGGGGAAAGGGTTCATTTTGATAAACTGTGATCTTCACGGTGATTCCTTAATGCATCTAGCATTAAGTCTAGCATTTATGTCATTCTAAACTTACAGAAATGCCATACCTTAAATTTAAAACTCACATTAAAAGCATTCTTTTGACGAAAGGATATTACAAATTAGATGATTATTTTAAAGACAAGACTGCTTGGACATGAGTTTTATGAATAGGTATAGATTGTAGTAGATGATAAGTGCTATCTGTAACTGTGAGCAGGAAAAAAACAACCCGGTAGTTTCTTGCTGCTTCTTCTCCCGGGCCCTCTCACAGTAGGGCTTTGTCTGAAGCATTGGCATAACTTGCATGACTTTCAAAAAGTGTTTGTAAACCAAACCAATTTTGAATAAAAACATTTCATTTGATTTGATTTAATTTGAACTGGCTAGAGTATAACATTACAGATTTATCGCAGTTTTACTTGGGCCTTCAATCCAGACGCTTATGAACTGAGGGCCCAGGCCAAACGTAGGCTTAACATAAGAAATACATAATTGTGCCTTGAAAACCCCCTAAATAAAATCCCTATGAATTAGTAAAAAAAATAGTAAAAAAAAGAAACGGCTGAAAGAAGAATCGTCTGATCTGAGGGCCCAATATTTTTGGTTTTATCGACTAAGTGCAATCTCTTACTTTGAAATAAATTATCTGAAATTTTTTAACTAATTTTTAACTAAAATTTTAGATACGGTTTTTTGTTCAAAATGAGAAAATGAACTTTACATTTTTAATAGAAACAAATTTTGTAGGGCAACCATGGCTTTGTTCATGTTTTCTACCCAAAGTATAAAACATAAATCATTTTAAGAGATTCTTAACTAAATTCTAAAATAAAAATTATTGACACAAAGGTAGTACATTCTGAGGTATAATATACTACACCACTTTCTGTAGGCATCTGAACTGAGGGTCCAAAACATTTGCGCATAAAATCTTTAATTTACGTTTAAGAAATTTTTGAGTGTTTGCTTTAAGTTTAAACTTATTTTAACTAAATCCCCTATAAATTTCAATTTCTTACGCCAAGAAAATAAAAGTGGGCCCTCAATCCAGATGCACACTTACGAAATTATTAAATTACTAGCTGTACCCTGCCACGCTTCGCTGTGGCACATTGTGATTGAATGGTTGTGAAATGAGAAATAAAACAAAGAATACATGTCATATAAGTTTAATTTTGCAATACTTGTTGTAGTTACATTCCACGTGTAATAAGAGGGAACTTCTGAATACATCAGTGTTCTGGCGAAAGCGTCGTCCTGGCATTAAGGTGAAAAAAGCAGTCAGAGTTGTACCAGGTGGATTAAGGGCTCTTTCTTGCACATTTGCATCTGTGAAATAAACACGTCTGAGAAATGAAAAAAATTCGCCATGCAGCCTCATTGCTGCTTATGTATCTTCCAGCCTGATATTGAGCAATTTCATCGATATCTCGTACTGCATTTTTGTCACGATTATCTGATTGCACACTAAAAACTGCCATATCGCTGCCTTTATTAACATATTTACAGATGTATTTAATTGATTTCACGGAATTGCAATATTCTACGTTTATGTGGGCTTTATATGTTTTTGACAGCAAAGGAGAATATGGAACCACCCAACGGTTGTCTACATCAATATCACCATTTTGCATGCGTATAGTTGCCAAATTCCCATCATCTTCAGTTGATCGTCTTCTATACCTAGGATATCCATCGTCGCCTGTTACTGTGTTGGCTGTGAATGCTCGAGGATATTGCTTAGAGCATTTCCCATCTACCATGCATGGTGAATTTGGATTTAGTGTACCACATGGTCCATGTAACATGTTTTTGATAATAACTGCATGCAAATCCTTATCGACGTCAGCCCGTGGAATCTCAGCGCATATCACATCGTCGATTTCGTCTGAAATTATTTTATTGTAGAGCCAGATTAGTATATTTGCATGTGGCAATCCTCTCTTTTGCCTTTCCACTGAATACATCCAGCAGCGCCCAGATCCAAATACTTCATGTTTCACGATGAAATCCGTCAGCGATTTAAGCTTTTGTCGGAAAACACGTGCTATAATGTCATGCCTATCCACGTGTGCTTGCCCAGGAAGTCACAGCTGCCGTATCTCGTCCCAAGTTGGATTGCATGTGAAAGTGATAAATAAATCTGGACTCCCGTAATGACGAACATATGACATTACATCTTGAGCATATTCTTGCATGTGACGCGGACTGCCAATGTATGAAGATAGCAAAATAGCTTTCCAACGTTGGTTGTAGTACCTTCATTCACAACTGCATCTCACAAATGAACATATTCTTCAGAGCGTAGTTCTGATTCAAACGGAGAAATAGCAAACGTTCCATTTCAATTTTAGCATACATATCCACAATATACTGGTGAAACAGCTGACGGCATTTTAAAATATAATTGTCCTCGTTCCTCCGAATCATTAAGCGGTATGCGTAAAAGTTCATTGAGCTGCACTTTTTATTGATTTCTGTACCATTTACTGGATTTATCATTTTCACATTGAAATGATATCCATCGGCACCATCCCAAAAGATCACTGGATATTGTAAAGCATCGTAACAACGGTGAGTTTCTGCTAGGTTTATCAATTGATTATTTCTCCGATGGAGAACAATATCTCTAGGTTGGAACTGATCTCCGACTATGACAATTGCTACTTCGTCTATAGTTGGAGCATTATATTTCCGGACATGTTCTCCAGCGGGAGTTTTGTCTGCGTGAATAATAATTTTGTGGGAATCTGATGGCATCATATCAATTGCTGTTTTGAACAAACGCACCAAATTGTTCCTTTCGTGAAGAAGCTCCTGCAGCTGCGAAATAATGATCTTCTTAGTGAGGTATGTATTCGACAACGTGCATCTACTTTATCTCTATCATCACCAATGAAGTACATTTGTAGGAATTTATGGTCGCTATCTGAGAATCCCGCAGGGAGCCAGCTTTGTGATATATTTGCCCTTTGATTTTAAAAGTTGGCATGAATTGAGCAGTCACAATTTCCGCACCAAATGACGTCATTTGGAAGCAAGAGTTATATTTCCTGATGTTCGATAGGAAATGCTTCGATTCAGCGGTAAATCCAGGAAATAAAGTTTTCAATGGCTCTGGTGGTGCATCAAGTTGAGGCAATTTGATTTTTCCGCCAGCGCAACACATCCCTTTCGTTTCATTATTAAACTTTAGAGCCTGGCAGTAGCTACAGACATGACTCATGTGACCAATGACAACATGCTGACTTGAACTATAATCAACAGCTGGATTGTACCGGAACGCAAGACGATTGTATTCAAGATGCAGATCAGCTGTTCTTTCTGTTCGTGTTTCAGCTATCCTCACCCTTTCGCGTTCATTCCGTTCAGAACGAACCAAATTTGTTGCTGCAGAACGCAACTGACGTGCTCGCAATCCTGCATCCTCAAGCCTGGCTGCTCGTCTTTCTGCTGGGTCCACGTTACGTGTCTGGAAGGTGCTTAGTCTGTTCCTCTATCGTACGGATGCTCGCTCTTCCTCAGTCATATTCGAAAGCCGTCTTCTTGATCCTTCTGTGTGGCGAGTGCGACGGCCCAAATTTGACTTTCTGCGAGGCATTATTTCGGTTTTCACTGGAACAGAAGAAAGGAATGAGATTATAACTTCTTATGGCTCTCACAGCTCTTATATTCTCCTATCTCTTGTGATTCTCATAGCTGCAGCTCGAAAACTGTCCATTTTTTATGTAAAATATAACCTCTACTTACGATTTGGTGAAATGCGCAGTTCAATCACGACACGATCACACAAAAGTTCCTTGATTTAATCAGAATCAGATGCATTTTTTTTTGTAAATGAACAATGTAATTGGGAACGAATATTGTTTCTCATGTGACTGCGCTATTACTATTGCTGTTGTCAGCGAAGTGTTTTTCTCGCTTCCGGCAGATGGCGCGGTCATTGGTACATAGCTGAGCGGTCGCGGATATGTGACTGATGAAAAAATTAGATAAAAACAATCCTTGATGCGGATTATATATCATGCAAAAATTTCAGCTCGATCGGTGCAGAACTTTTTGAGTTTTTGAAGCGTACACAAACCAACATAACATTTTTATATATATAGAAATACAAATGTCAACAATAATAATCATAGCTAATACGAGTAGTAGTTGTAACTTGTAAGAAGGATGACCCTCAACTGAAGTTAATGTGTTTATGAACATGATGTTTTTGTTGGTAAATCATTAGGTACAATATAATTTAGAATAGAATAGAATAGAATACGTTTCATTTTCAAGGCCACAATCAGCATGATGCCGTAGTGTTGACTACGGCGCTGATTTTCAGTGAGTCCTATTCGGTAGGTCGCGGACGACAGTGTTTGCCATATGCCTACCACGTGCCTACCACTATATTTACCAATTAATGCATCACCGCGCAGATGAGCGATCGCTCCCATGGATTCGCAATGAAATGGGTAAGGGGAGGAAAACAGGGGAGGGGTATGGCGTTGCTGAGGCCCGCCATGAAACACGTTTTATTATCTACTGCACAATGCTAATTTGTACAGGTATACAATATGTGGCATTTTCATTTATTTACTTGAATTTTGTAGTTGAGAGATGCTCAATGCAGAGCTTAATATGGCCAGAGATAATCAGCGTAGATATATTAACATATCATGATTATACAACGATTGGATAACACATATCTGATAAATTAAACCGGCAATATATAACACCATTAATAAATAATTTAATCAATAACCCTTTCTAAGAAAATTGGATAGTTCATTCGGTCCAGGATCCGCGGTTACGAAAGTCGTGGAGACCGAAAATAAATATTTAGGATAGAGCTTCAGCGATGTCTGAAGGGAAGGGAAACAGCATGGAGGCGGCACCGAGCAGGACGGCGAGCACCGTGGCCAGTGCGGCCTCCAGGAAGGCCAGTGTGCTCGAGAAGCCGCTGGACCTGGACGACATCCTGGTCAACGAGCTGGGCCAGTTCGGCTGGTTCCAGACGAGGAACATCCTGCTGGTGGCCATCCCTATCATCATGTCAGGTTTCATGTCCGAATATATCTTCTCAGCAGCCGCCATTCCTCACAGGTAGGTAATATTTTACATGTATAACACGTGGTCGTGGTAAAACACTGTTCAATTACTTAGCGTTAGGTTTTGCGAAGTATGAATCTCTCTTTATATGATTTTATTAAAATCTGATGGGATAGCTCCATTTTCGAGGAAAAAGAAGTTGAACCCGGCCTCGCTTAGCTTCGGGAACAATAGTCCTCGTCCGTAAGTGAACTTATAGTACTAGTACCCACCTACTGTTCTACGTATGTACTCGAGACAGTATAATATAGCCTATTATTTTAAGTTAAAGATTTCCCAACATCCCAGGAGCGATTACAGACATTGTCCGCCAAACGCTGTCTCTCTATTGATCTATTCGCTATTGATCTATTCTAGTCGCGCTCATAGAATTAGTCTTCTCTCTTTATAATATTAGTAAAGACTAGCTGACCCGCGCGAACTTCGTATCGCCTATTATTTTTCTAAAATAAAAGTAGCCTAAGTTACTCCTTGCTACATCAGCTATCTGCCAATGAAAGTCCCATCAAAATCGGTCCAGCCATTTCAGAGATTAGCCGGAACAAACAGACAGACAAAAATTGTAAAAAATGTTGTTTTGGTATATGTACCGTGTATACATCCAAGTGCACTTAGTAAAAAGCGGTTATTTTAATATTACAAACAGACACTTAATTTTATTTATTTGTATAGATAGACAAGTTAAATTATACCTACATACTAACTACTATTAATTATGCCAACTATCATCTTAATCTCAATCAGTTTTTATCTATTCACACTGTCAAAGGCTCAGGGGTTTCCACGTGTTGAGTTCCATTATATTGACAGACAAGAATTTTCTATTGCCGATAAGGGATTATATTACAATATTATTATTAGGAATTAACTTTATAGACCACACTTTAAGTAGCTGGAGTATCCGCTTAATTGAGAATTAACTGTAGTATGTAATATTTCAGATGCCAAATACCGGAATGTGGCGAGAGCAGCAAGCGCGCCCAGTTCGACACGGAGTGGCTGGCCAACGCCATCCCGCAGACCGGGGCAGGGTTCGCCAGCTGCGAGCGCTTCGCCCCTCGGCCCGGTGCACCCAACGGCACCCTGGACAACTGCCCCGCGAACCTCTTCGACGCCTCCCAAACCATCAGATGCGACGGCTTCGTGTACGCAAGGGATAATTCGGTTGTTTACGACGTAAGTGTAATAAAAAGTTCGTTGTCTGTATGTTTATTAAAATGGCAATAAAATGTTATGGTAATTAACCTAATTATGGGGCCAATTAAACTTTCAATTGCATTGTTAATTAATTAATGACTTTTGAATAATGGTTGTTAAATATTATGGTCCTATGTATTTAAATTTAAATGTTTCAATATTCAAAAGAAATAAACTGAAATGCGAAAACCATTTTAATATTGTAGGTACATCGAAGAGAAGTAAATAAACTTAAATTTAATATTACAATAGATGTGTGATTTTAGTTCGACCTCGGCTGCCAAGAATGGTTTCGTGCTCTGGCGGGCACGTTGAGCAGCGTGGGCACCCTCCTGGTGCTCCCGATCACCGGGTACATCTCCGACCGCTTCGGGCGGCGTACAGCCCTGGTCATCAGCGTGTTCAACATGGCCCTCATCGGTCTCATCAAGGCCTTCTCTGTCAACTACGCCATGTACCTCGTTCTCCAGATTCTACAAACCACGTTAGGAGCTGGAACGTTCAGTTCTGCTTACATTTTTGGTAAGATCTCGTTACTTATGCTGAAATACTTCCATTCTATTATAAGCAGTACCACATCGAACAACAAATTTCGAATCGATCAGATCTGTAAAATTTGCTTTTATCCTTTCGTCAACTGATAAAGAAGTAAAACAACTGATGATATTCAAATGGCTGGATCGATTTTCTTGATCATAGCTAAGAACTCTCCCGTCAAGTCATCAAAAAAGAGAAGATCGTAGCGTATTAAACTTTTGTATAATCCATTGATTAGATTTTTCTAGAAGATCGTTTCTTTATTTTTCACTAGTTTCCACCCGCGGTTTCGCCTGCCGAAGTCCACTCATAGAACAAAATCACATGTTAACATACGTCCAAATCATCCCAGAGGAACTTACAACCGGGTTACAATCTATCCTCCTATTTTTTGTGCCAAGTTTCATCAAATTCAACTTTTACAACGGTTAGCGCGTGTTAAAAAGACAAACATTTAGGTATATCTTAAAAAAACTTTCACATTTATAATATTAGTAGGAGCGTAAAGGGCTGACCAAGTGTACCCAGAGTACCCGCAACTAAGAGTAAACAGCACAGTAAAGAAAATAATCGAATTTGTGTAAATTTCAGCTACGGAACTCGTTGGTCCTAAATACCGAGTGGTGACCAGCGCCACGTCATCGTCAATGTTTGCGGTGGGTTTGGTGGTACTGGGGGGAGTCGCTTGGCTGATCCAACCATGGCGGTACATGATAATGGCACTCCACATTCCCTGCTTCCTCATCGTCTCCTACTACTGGATCATGTCGGAGAGCGTCCGCTGGCTGCTTTCGAAACAGAGGTATGAAGAGGCTAGGAAAGTGTTGGAGAATGTAGCGAGAGTGAACAAGACAACAATTAGTGAGAAGTCAATGAATGCGCTATTGAACCCACCGACACTGTCTTCTACACCTTCAGTAAGTTGTTTCATGTACACGCTAGCTAATAATATTGTTTGCTAAGCAGGGGCGTAGCTACCGCCGTATCAGCCGTATCAATTATACGGGGCCCCCAGCGTATAGGGGCCCCCACTAACACTCCCAAAAAAAAGCTCGCTGCAGCCTACGACTGCTACAGTTCGCACTCATTTTATATTTGACTGCGTTGAGGGGGCCCCACAATAAATATTGATATGGGGCCTCCTTAGGGCTAGCTACGCCACTGTTGCTAAGAGATCCGTTGCCCAGCGTTAAAAATCCCATATTCAGCTACTTAAAGTTAAGTACCCTTTGATTATTGTATATATTTGTATTGTATTATTGATTATTTTTATTTCAGGAGAAAGGGCCCGGTCTCCTCAAGTCAATCGTCGGCTCCCCGATACTCTTACGAAGGATCTGCACCACTCCCATTTGGTGGATCACCACAACTTTCGTGTACTACGGTCTGTCCATCAACTCCACCGGCTTGTCCGACACCATGTACCTGAACTTCATCCTCACGTGCGCCATCGAGATCCCCGGCTTCTACACGGCTGTCCTTGTCTTGGATAGGATCGGGAGGAAGCCCACGCTATCCGTTGGGTACTTCTTAAGCGCTGGCTGTAATATTGCGTTCGCTTTTATTCCTAATGGTAAGTTTATTTTTAGGTTTCATATATATCTATTGAATTGTACAAGGGGGATTGATGGGCCCCACAACACAAACCCTAAAACGGGAACGTAAACGGTTGTATGTAAATACTTGAGTGAAAGATCAGCGACTTACCTGCGAGCTCCAGCTATATTACGTATGCTGAAGGAGTCACTCGTCTGTCTGTACTGTCTAGGGACTTGAGGTCCCCAGAGGGTGGAAACTAATATGCTACAATCACAAAAGGGAATATTCAGATAAAAGATAAAATGATACATGTCATGACATGTATTCCGTCGCGTGACCTCCGATTCAACTTTCCTTATCAGACTTTTTCTAGACTCTTATGTTTTCTTCCAAATTAAAATAAGAACCTGTCGCTAGTTCAACTGCCAGTTTAATTTCTGTACCAAAACACTTAGGTAGGTTCCGAACATCTATTATATTATAGATACGAAACCACCCGATATTCATTATTATATTGATAATGTTTGGACGTAATACACGATATTGATTACCGATTGGGAAAGCGTTTTGATTGTATGAATCAAAAGCCAGATCTAAGTAAAATGGAATTGATAACACGCTGTTGCAATACCAGGTTTATATATTATGCAGTGTACCTATATGCAAGTTCACAAGATTACTACGGACAACCTCATTTAGGTTCATTCCACATTTGCTTGGCAAGGTTTATAATATGTAAGTAAAACTTTAAGTAGTCAACAAGTCAGCAGCAACCAACATTTGCATATTTGGCATTTGTTTCAAAAGTTGTAGTAATCCTAGAGTATTATCTTTGAAGATAATCTGAATAAAATGATATGCTAATAAAAGTTAATTTACAATAATTAATATTGAAATCCATTGGAATTTAAAGTCCCTGTCGCATTTTTATTGTTATTCACCTTTGGATTTAGTGTATTTCGATTTACATCTACAGGATGTTGAGTTCAGACACTGAGTAATACATCAGTGTAATAGAACTGAAGTTCTGGGTCACTGTTGTAATGTTCTTTTTCAGATCTTGAGGTTCTTCGACTGGTATTGTACCTGCTGGGTAAATTCGGCATATCAGTGGTATTCACGTCTCTGTACCTGTTCACGTCGGAGCTGTACCCCACGGAGTACAGACACACGCTGCTGGCCTTCTCCTCAATGATCGGTCGCGTCGGCTCCATCACAGCACCGTTGACTCCTGTGCTGGTATGTGTACACCTACACATTACATAATATTTAGTCTTATCTTGTCGTCTTGCTGGTCGTCGTGCTTTATGAAAAAATGATTATTATTATATTTATTTTAATATTGTTTTTTTTAATCTTGTTTTTTTTTAAATATTGTTTTTTTTTATATCGGTTGTTTGAATTTTTTTTATTTTTTTTTTAATATTTTTGTATTTTTTTTCAATATTGTTTTTCTTTATTTCCTTTTTGAAATGGTTTTTTTGAATTTTTTTTTTTATTTTTTTTTTAAATTGTTTTTTATGCCAAAAAGTATAACTTCTCACGCGCGTACATAAGTACACGTTTATGTTTGTTTTGTGCTTGAGAAGGCACGATTAAAAATTACTACGAAACCAAAATATAATCTTGTCCGTTAAGAAATCACTGCATGTAAGTAATGATTGTATTTGAAACTTCAGCCAAGTTTCAAATACTTTCAAATATAAATATTTCTGTGTTCTAGATGGAGTACTGGACAGGACTCCCATCAGTGATGTTCGGTGCGATGGGTATGCTGTCTGGTCTGCTGGTGCTGACGCAGCCGGAGACACTGGGCACCAGGATGCCCAATACCCTCGCTGAAGCCGAGGCTCTCGGAAAACCCGAGTCCAAGATTCAAAAAACATGATCTTCATTTTTAAGTTCTCTCTAAATATAATAAGTGTATAAGAACATTAATTATACAATACAATAGAAGCTTTATCGTAAAAAAAGCATTATACATATAAGTTACGTAGAAACAGCTAGGTAAATGCACAATGAAAACGTGTAGATTGAAAAGACATTTTTATCGCTACGTGATTATGAATATTCCGAATCTAACGATCAAATTTATGTATGTGAGGGTTAAAACATTAATTATAGACAATATCTATCTTCTTCTTTCTGTGCTTCAATTGCTGTTCGTTTGTCTCGCTAAAACTCAAGAATGGCTGGACCGATCTTGATCTTGAATTATTTATGGAACTTCAGGGAAGGTTTAAACGAGAAACATAAATAATAAGTAACGTAAAATACTAAAAACGACAATTTGTAATTATACAATACAAAATGTCCCTTGCTGTGAAACGTTTGGTGTATTTCGTCTTTTTAGAAATATTCAGTCGTTTGACAGTTGGCGCGACTGACAGAATATGAGAGGGAGAGGCAGAGGGAGAGGGAGAGGGGAAGTTGTTAGGCGGTACAAAGTTTGCCGGTTCAGCTAGTCTACTTATATTAATTAATGACAGCTTTGCTTAAAATTAAGATCTCCCTGTTTTATTGTTAAATGTGAGCAGATTAAAACCTAGTTTATTTTCCTTTAATTGAATTTTATTTTGATTTCAAAATGATATATCTTGAGAACATGGACCTAAAAAAAAGATGAACGTAATCCCAAGAACAAATTCAGTGAAGCACCCATAGTAATACCAACTCTCTATTCGTACAAGTACACACACCCACACATTGACACCATATTGCGTCAATCGCGAATCAAAAATTACGCACAAATGGTAAGCGGGCGGCCATTGCTATGCTTCACTCTCGATTAGACGAGGTTATATCCGTCTTTTTTTCAGGTCCGTGCTTGAGAAGTATTGTTGATACGTTGATTCTACGATTTATTTTTATTGCTAGCCAATTATAGACCAGTACCGATATCTTTTGAAGCTTAAAAAAATAATAGTAGGATGAAAGCCATTGCAAAAGGAAGACAATATAACAAAAATGAAAGGAAAAATAATTTACGGGCGATCTGAGGTCGGGAAGTGGGGGGAGGGTAAAATAGTTGTCGTTTCATTTCATTTTCTGAGAACATTTACCATAGTAGTTTATATTTTTTATATACCATCGGAAAAATAGATTTCAAGGAACAAAAGGCTCACCGACTTTTTTAAAAATGCAGATATTTTGATGTTAGAATTTTCGATTAAAAATTAGGGTGCTTTTTCTATATTAAGTCAAAATAAGGTGAAAAAAGGAACATTTTAAATCAAAAAAATTGCAGTATGTTTGGGACATAGGTAAGTTTTCACTAAATTTCGTGTTTTTTTTTATAAAAGATATAAACCAAAAACTTGGTTATTTGAATTTTTCACATAAATGAGGTTATGTAAAAAAGTATAAATTCAAAAGTTGTAGAGTTTTTTAGTACCTACAACTTTGCCATTTAACTTTTTCCATAGGGCTTGTAGTTTTGCTGGAAATTGAGATAAACCATTTTTTACCCCTAAACCCCCCACTTCCCGACCTCAGATCGCCCGTAAATTATTTTTTCTTTAATTTGTGTTATATTCTTATTCCTTTTGCAATACGTTTCATCCTGCTATTTTTTTTCACTTTTAATCGTTTTTAAAGCTATTGGCAGTGGTCTATTACGCGTTGGTGATAATTATATTTCTTGCGTTGGCGTTGCCGACGTCCATGTACGAAAATATGCAATGGTTGCCTCTCTGTTTGTCGGCTATGTACATAAGAAAGATATTTTTTTATATTATATTTTTACTTGCCTACTCTGCGTATGATAAGTAAGATTAAGATAAAAATTAATTGATAAGAGCCATTAATAGCCTACTTGATACTCAAATATTATTGATTTGGACATAGATGAAAATGTTAAGTATTTGGTGAATATTAAAAATATTTATACTTAACTGAAAGTCAAAAAGAAATAAAAATAATGTAACAGACAGTTCTCTATAGGTTTAAACCTGCGTTCAGGTTGTCATTTAGTTCAGAGATAAAACATGATGATATTCATTTCACAAATTTTTGGGGGTTTGATTAGGGAGGGCGGGAATCTAATCTCTTCGAACGAAACACCTCAAATGTTATTGCTACCGATATTTAGGTAGATATTATTTTATAACAATGAAAGAGTCAGCCCATCAACTACGAATTCACGATGCAACGATTCAGAATTCATACTCGCGGTTCTATTGCTTAAATATGTGATTTTTCTGTGAAAATCACATATTTAAGCAATAGAACCGCGAGTATGCATTATGGCGGAGCACTAAAATGTGAATGACAGTCTGAACGCAGGTAACCTATATGTATAGAGAACTGTCTGTCACATTATTTTTATTTATTTTTGCCTTTCAACTGCGCATATTGGCGACATTGTAGGTATGTGAGACTAGTGTATTATCTAATCTCGAGAACGAAACACTGAAGCATAATAATTACCCGTAAATTAATGTATCAATTTAGTTCTTAACTACGAATAGTTAGCTATGTTATTTATGGGTTGTGTCAACGAAAGAATAACTTTCTTTCTACTCTAGCAGCAATTTTGTTAATTTTTTTCGCTGATTTAGGAACCTACCGAAGTGAAACAAATAAACAAAAAAAAAACAAAACAAAAGAAAAAAAATTGTAAATAGTGCAGCAAGTCAGGTTTCTCTACAAAAAAAAAGTTAATAAAAAAAAAACCAAGCCGATAAGATTTGTACTTTAATGGTATTTGTTGATAGTTTTGTCCAAGTAATCAATAGACGCCGGGCGGTCACTTCGCCCTGGGACACCCTGTATAATATACCTACTTGGAACACTGCGTTGGCAATCAATTTAATTGGTGTACAAGTGTATTTTCCTAATGATGATGATCGTTTATTATTTCTCATAGTTGTCTCGTAGTGCGTCGAGCTCGCCGTACTATAGACGCGTAGTATAGTTTTCCACTATGTTAGTATTCGTTCAGTGGAGACTTGGATTTAATTATTGTACTGAGTTTGCATAACAGCGATAGACGTGCATGTATTTGCGGCATCCCGTAATTCGATCCTGTGATCTGGAGATGATAAATTCCCTGTGACACTGTGGGACCAATTAGAAAATTAAACAACCAATCATTAAAGCCTACCAAGTTTCGAAGGCAAGAAAAAAGAAATAAATAATTAAACTGATATCATGATAGTAAAACAATGAAACAACATCATAGCTAGTAACTTATAGGTTATAAGAAGGATGACCCCGAACTGAAGTTAATGTTTTTAAGAACATAATGTTTTTATTAGCAAATCATTACAGCACAAACTGTATAAATGTACTTATACAATTAGTGGCATTTCCCTTTATTTACTTGAATTTTGTAGTTGAGAGAAGCTCAATGCAGAGCTCATTACGGCCAGATAATTTTAATCAGCCTAGATATATTAACATTATATACTTTCGGGTGGCATCTCGTGTCACCACGGAAAGTAAGATATTCTTGTTCCTGGACAGTATAGTGCAAGACACGGTGTTACACGCTGTCCTACGTGGGCGACTCAACGCGAACGCGAAGCGACACGGCGCGACGCGAAAACAACAAACGGTCGAGATGTATGTATTGAAGTGTCCTGCGCACAAAACACACGTAGAGTGCGCTGCGGCGCGGTGCGAATGTGCGATTTGACGCGAACGCGATCAATTGGTTTGATATTTTCGCGCGAACTTCAGCGGCGCGGCGTATGTCAGTAGCCAAGTGATTAAGTACTCTGTGTCAGTAGCGGTGAAGGGACAATTCGCACGTACGTAGGACAGAGTCGCCGCAACGCACCGCATCGCACTGAATTCGCATCGGATCACTTCGCGATCGCGTTCGCGTTGAGTCGCCCACGTAGGACACGGTGTTAGATATTAGACGACCAACCTTGAATTCTTTTGCAAACATTGCATATCTTTTCTCTTATTTCCGATTTGGTTTCATCTATCTTTTCTTATGTTTTCCGTTATTAAATATGAGTCAAAAGAGTCCAAAACACAAGTTTTTATTGTTATAATATTATTTAACTTATCTATAAGTAATGACCCTAACGACGATGTAGCACACGAAAAACGAATGACGTTTTAGGGCTGCGTATATACAATAGTGATGTGATGGCAACGACACAGATTAAATAATTGACTCTTATTATTGTTTTATTTTCATATAGGTATTCCAAATGTGTGACGATGCAGTGTTTCGAAGGACAAATACATGGTTATTTAAATCTCTTCGGTTACAACATCTCGTATAATCCCGGTTGAAATTACTTACAGTTAAGTTCTTTCAACCATTAAATTATACAACGATTGGATAACGCGTATCTAATAAATTAAACCCGCAATTATTATTTATAACACCATTAATAAATAATCTAATCAATAACCCATTCTAAGAAAATTGGATAGTTCATTCGGCCCAGGATCCGCGGTTACGAAATCGTGGATAGAGCTTCAGCGATGTCTGAAGGGAAGGGAAGCAGCATGGAGGCTGCGCCAGACAGGGAGGCGAGCACCGTGGCCAGTGCGGCCTCCAGGAAGGCCAGTGTGCTCGAGAAGCCGCTGGACCTGGACGACATCCTGGTCAACGAGCTGGGCCAGTTCGGCTGGTTCCAGACGAGGAACATCCTGCTGGTGGCCATCCCTATCATCATGTCAGGTTTCATGTCCGAATATATCTTCTCAGCAGCCGCCATTCCTCACAGGTAGGTAATATGTTTACTTGTATAACACGTGGCCGTGGTAAAACACTGTTAGGTTCTCCTATGCGTGTTACGAAGTATGAAATTCTCGTATAAATACTTTTGTCTTTTTGTGAAAAATAGTCCTTGTTCTTGGGTGAACTATGTGCTCCTAAAGCAGCAGCAGTTCCCAACATCCCAGCAGCGGTTACAGACACTGTCCGCCAAACACACTATCTCTCTATTATCTATACTAAACAAATGCCACCAATTAAATTTATCTATGTCGCGCGAGTATTTAAATCTACATTTTCCGGAGATCCTTCTCCACGAAGTATTGCTCACAGTTAGTCTTCTCTCTTTATAATATTAGTAATAGACAAGTTAATAGGTTACCTACCTACAAACTACTACTAAATAAGCCAACTATCATTATTGCGGACGGCATCAACAACGATTTAACTTCAATTGTATAAAGTAGATAATTGAAATAATGTCTATTGTATATAAGTAATTTTCTAAGTTATATTTAGTTTAAGATAGAAATTTTCTTTATTAATATAGGCCCCGATCGACATTTGATAAAATAACGTAAGAAAACATTGCATATTAACCAAGAGGAATCTATCTATCTATCTAACAGCCTTTTAAAGTCCACTGCTGAACATAGGCCTCCCCTAATTGGCGCCACTCCGACCGGTCCTGGGCCCTCTGAATCCAGCGGCTTCCCGCCGTCTTCTTCAGGTCATCAGTCCACCTGGTCGGGGGGCGACCAGTGCTCCTTTTTCCGAGACGTGGCCGCCATTCGAGGACTTTACGACCCCATCGGTTATCTGTCCTTCGAACGATGTGACCTGCCCATTGCCACTTCAGCCGGCTAACTCTGCGAGCTATGTCGGTAACTTTTGTTCACCTACGGACTTCATCGTTACGAATCTTATCTCGTAGTGAAATACCTAACATAGCTCGTTCCATAGCGCGCTGTGTGACTTGGAGCCTTCGCATGAGGCCAACAGTAAAAGACCACGTCTCGGATCTGTATGTTAACACTGGCAACACGCATTGCTCGAACAGTTTCGACTTCAGGCACTAAGGAATTTTGGATGATAAGATGTGTCGCAATTTCCCGAACGCTGCCCAGCCGAGTTGGATTCTTCGAGTGACCTCTTTCTCGAAGTTGGACTTACCCATGTGGATCATTTGTCCCAGGTAAATGTACTCGTCGACAACTTCGAGAGCAGTGCCGTCAACAACTACCGGTACTGGTGTAACATGGGCATTAGACATGATTTTTGTCTTGTCCATGTTCATCTTAAGACCCACCCGTTGTGAGGCACTGTTCAGGTCCCCTAGCACAGTACTGAGGTCCTCCAGCGATTCCGCCAGGATCCCTATATCGTCGGCAAATCGAAGGTGTGTGAGGTGTTCACCATTGATGTTAATGCCGAGCCCTTTCCACTCCATTAGCTTGAACACATCCTCCAAAGCAGCGGTGAACAGTTTCGGGGAAATAACGTCCCCTTGTCTGACTCCTCTCTGCAATTGGATGGGGTTCGTGCTTCTGTCGTGTAATCGAACTGACATGGTGGCCGATTTGTATACACACTTCAACACCTCGATATATCGATAGTCGATCTGGCACCGCTGGAGAGACTCCAGTACCGCCCAGGTCTCTATAGAATCGAAGGCTTTATCATAGTCCACATAAGCTACACATAGCGGCAGGTTATACTCTTCGGACTTCTGTATCACCTGCCTGAGTTTATGTATGTGGTCCATGGTGCTATAGCCTTTTCGGAATCTGGCTTGTTCGGGAGGCTGGAAGTCGTCAAGTCTGCGTGCTATGCGATTAGTGAGTACCCTTGAAAACAGCTTGTACACGTGGCTCAGAAGTGCAATGGGCCTATAGTTCTTCAATAGGGTTTTATCACCCTTCTTGAAGAACAGCGTCACCACACTTCTGCTCCACGCTTCCGGGGTAGTTCCGCTACTGATATAGGAATCAAACAACTTCTGGAGCACTAGCAATATAGGCTTTCCTCTTTTTTTTTAACAACTCAGTTGTGATTCCGTCATCGCCCGGTGCCTTGTTGTTCTTCAGTTGCTTCAGGGCCCCCCTAATTTCATACAGACTGACGTCCGGGATATCTTCGGTATAGTGTCGGGTCAACTTAGCTCGCTTGTCATTCGCCTGTCTGGGGACAGGAGCGCCTGAGGAGGTAAACAAACGTCTGTAGTAGGCCTCAACTTCTCCCAGAACTTCGGGTTTTGAAGAAACTACGGTGCCGGACTCGGTCTTCAACCTCGTCTGTTGGCTTTGCCCAATCCGCAGATCTTTGGCGAACACTTTAGAGCCCCGATTTTTCTCTATTGTGTTTTTTACACGCCTTGTGTTATGAGAACGCAAGGCGCGTCGCCTTTCCTGCGAGATCTGCTTATTGAGCCGCCTGTACTCTGCCATGGAGGCTGGAGACTGCACACATAGTTCTCGTCTATCCCTCATAAGATCGAGAGTATGTTCTGAGAAAATTTAAGACCCACCACGGGAGCGGGTTTTAAAGAACTTTAACCCTACCTCGCGGACTGTTGCTACCATCCTGTTGTTGTACTTGTCCACTGTATCACAAGAATCTAAGCACGCGAAAGGATTCTGCAACTCCAACTGAAAGCTCTCGGAGCCTTGGATCTGGACAGGTGTTGGGCGGAGAGTAGATTTCATTAGACGGGACCGCTCGAGCTTGACTTTGATATTTAATGTGCCTCGTACCATTCGGTGATCGCTCCCGGTTTTAAACCTGCTAATGACTGAGACATCTATCTCACTCTTTGTGGAACCGCCAGGGCTAATCCAAGTCCACTTGCGCTGAGGCTTCTTCCTGAAAAAGGAGTTCATCATATAGAGGTTCTCATTTTCCAGAAAGTTAGCCAGCAAGTGGCCTCGTTGGTTCCGACATCCAATGCCAAAAGGCCCCACTTTCTCTTCGTCGCCATTTCGTGTGCCTAGTCTTGTGTTGAAGTCCCCTATCACAACTGTGAAATGAGATTTAGAGGTATGTATGGCTCTACTGATCTCCTCATACATAACCTCCACCTCTTCGTCGGGATGTGTCGAAGTCGGCGCATATACCTGTACGACGTTTAACGAATACCGTTTGGATATTCTGAGTGTAAGGTACGCTACCCTGGCCGACACGCTCCCAACTAGCACTACATTGTTGACGAGGGACTTGTGGACGAGAAACCTGACACCACCTTGGGACAGCTGTTCGCCCTCCCGGTGATAGAACAGGTTGCCGGATTTGAGTATTATCGTGTCCTCCCCCTGTCTTCGGACTTCAGATAATCCAAAAATGCTCCAGTTCAACCTGTTCATCTCAGCTTCCAGCTCGTATATCTTATCATCGGTCCTCAGTGTCCTGGTATTGAATGTTGCCAGGTGCAGAGGTCGTTGATTCTGGTGATGGTAGCCGAATCTCTTCCGGCGATTCTTCGCACCCCCTGCCCCACCGTTACCGTGACCGCTACCGTAGTCAGGAATAGTGGGACTGCCGGGGACTGGGGGCCGTGGTTTTTCCGTGTCTGCCATGGGGGTAATAGCCATAGTCACCGCGCTTGGCTATTGCGAGTTGGTGACCGCAGGTGACATGACCGGTATTCGTCAACACAGAAAGATGCTGCTGACCGTCTTCTGGATTTGTCCTATTAGTCGCCTTTTACGACATCCCAGGAAGAACGAGAGTGGTGCTATTCTACAAAGTGAACCCGGACACCACGCGGGGGATACAAACGCGGGGACCAAAAGGAATATTTAATAATTATTTTCAGTACAAAGAGACAACACTATACATTAGAGTTTAGATTAAGATAGAACACTGGAATGTATGTGACTATCAGTCTGTAGAAAATATAAAGGTACGTTTTTAATAGAATTAACTTTATTGACCACACTTCATGTAGCTACTACGAGTAAGACAAGTGTATCCAACTAACCGAGAATCAACTGTAGTATGTAATATTTCAGATGCCAAATACCGGAATGTGGCGAGAGCAGCAAGCGCGCCCAGTTCGACACGGAGTGGCTGGCCAACGCCATCCCGCAGACCGGGGCAGGGTTTGCCAGCTGCGAGCGCTTCGCCCCTCGGCCCGGTGCACCCAACGGCACCCTGGACAACTGCCCCGCGAACCTCTTCGACGCCTCCCAAACCATCAGATGCGACGGCTTCGTGTACGCAAGGGATAATTCAGTAGTTTACGACGTAAGTGTGGTATTGATAAAAAGTTCGTTCTGCATATTCTATCAAAATGACAATTTTTTATGTATTTAACCTAAATATGGGATCAATTAATCTTACCAATTACATTCTTAATTAATTCATGACATTTGAGTAATGGTTGTTGAACGTTATGACTATTTAATTGTTTCATTAATCAAAAGAAATAAACAGAAATGATCGAAGCGAAGTAAATAAACTTAAATTAAATTACAATAGACGTATCATTTTAGTTTGACCTTGGCTGCCAAGAATGGTTCCGTGCTCTGGCGGGCACTTTGACCAGCGTGGGCAGTCTCTTGGTGCTCCCGATCACGGGGTACATCTCTGACCGCTTCGGGCGGCGTATAGCCCTGGTCATCAGCATGTTTAACATGGCCCTCATCGGCCTCATCAGGGCCTTCTCCGTCAACTACGCCATGTACCTCGTTCTTCAGCTTCTACAAACCACGTTAGGAGGTGGAAATTTCAGTGCTGCTTACATTTTTGGTTAGTTCTCGTTACTTGAAATACTACCAACACCATTCGATTCCATTCAGTAATTAATTCATTAGAGATTCATAAATTACCTTAATTATTTTTTTTATGGAAATAATCGGCAAAAGAGCTGATGATCCACCTGATGGTAAGTGGCTACCATCGCCCATGGAATCAGCAACACCAAATGCATCACTGATGCGTTGCCGGCCAAGAAAGAAGGAAGAATAAGAAGAATTCATTATAATAAACAGTACCACATCGAGTAACAAAGGAATATAATTTAGATCAGACCAGTGAAAGTTAGCTAAGAACTATCCGGTTAAGTGATCAACCAAAAAAACTGAGAAGATCATAGCGAATAAATTTTTTGTATATTGTATAATTCATTGATTTGCCTGCGGACGTCCACTCATAAAACAAAATCACGTCCAAATCATCCCAGAGGAAGTTACGATCGGGTTAAAATCTACCCTATTTTTTCGTTTTGGACTATCCGTGTGCCAAGTTTCACCTAAAACTTTACAAAGGTTAGTTTGTTATAAAAAGACAAACAACCACGCATAATTCATTTATTCATCAAGAATATGTTTACTTATGTACATGGTGTTGGGTAATACATTTTTATAGTATGTTGACCAAGCTAAATGATCGTCAGTTGCCTAAACTGGGCGTAAGCCTGTAATATAGGCAAACTTAACGCATACTCAACAAATTTCACATTAACAATATTATTAGGATTAAGGGACTGACCAAGAGCGTTAGCTGGTACAAAATAAAGAAAATAATCGAAATTTTTGTAAATTTCAGCTGCGGAACTCGTTGGTCCTAAATACAGAGTGGTGACCAGCGCTACGTCAACGTCAATGTTTGCCGTCGGTCAGGTGGTACTGGGGGGAGTAGCTTGGCTGATCCAACCGTGGCGGTACATGATCATGGCACTCCACATTCCCTGCATCCTAGTCGTCTCCTACTACTGGATAATGTCGGAGAGCGTCCGCTGGCTGCTCTCGAAACAGAGGTATGAAGAGGCAAGAAATGTGTTGGAGAATGTAGCGAGAGTGAACAAGACAACAATTAGTGAGAAGTCAATGAATGCGCTATTGAACCCACCGACACTGTCTTCTTCACATTCAGTAAGTTGTTTCATGTACACGCTACCACAAAGTATATCTAATAATATTGTTTGTTAAGAGATCCGTTACCCAGCGTTAAAAATCCCATATTCAGCTACTTGAAGTTAAGTAGCCTTTAATTGTTGTATTTGTATTGTGTTATTAATTATTTTTATTTCAGGAGCAAGGGCCCGGTCTCCTCAAGTCAATCGTCGGCTCCCCGATACTCTTACGAAGGATCTGCACCACTCCCATTTGGTGGATCACCACAACTTTCGTGTACTACGGTCTGTCCATCAACTCCACCGGCTTGTCCGACACCATGTACCTGAACTTCATCCTCACGTGCGCCATCGAGATCCCGGCTTCTATACGGCTGTCCTTGTCTTGGATAGGATCGGGAGGAAGCCCACGCTATCCATTGGATACTTCCTAAGCGCTGGCTGTAATATTGCGTTCGCTTTTATTCCCAATGGTAAGTCTGTTTTTATGTTTCACTTAAATCGATTAATTTTGTATTGCTTGAAGTATCAATTGTTTGTAGTATCAAAAAATAAAAATAAATCGAATACTGCAATAGGGTATCAAATTAAAGAGCTCACCATAAGCATTTCTAAAAGGTATAATTATCTTGATAGGTTTTTTGACAGCAGGCGGGATTTTTTAAATTTTTAATTTCATGTTCTTTATCAGACCTTGAGGTTCTTCGATTGATATTGTACCTGCTGGGTAAATTCGGCATATCAGTGGTATTCACGTCTCTGTACCTGTTCACGTCGGAGCTGTACCCCACGGAGTACAGACACACGCTGCTGGCCTTCTCCTCAATGATCGGTCGCGTCGGCTCCATCACAGCACCACTGACTCCCGTGCTGGTATGTGTGCACCTGCACATTACATTATTTAGTCTTATCGTCTCGAGTGTTCGTCTTGCTGGTAATCAGCTTTGGAAATGAAAGCTTTCTTAACGAAATCTATGAAATATATTTATACGAGAGGTTGGGAGAGAGAGAGAGAGAATTGAATGGTCTATGATTTGTTAAATCTACCAAAAGTGTAAAAGTTGAAAGTAACAACAACGTACATTCATTGATTGTTATTTTTTTATATCTTATAAGTTAATGCTTGATTACAGTGCCACTTGATGGTAAGTGGTGATGTAGTGATGGGTAAATCGCATTAACTTAGTAAAAGCCTTGAAGACACTTGCGTTTTAATCGAGTGAAAACACCGATGCGGGCAATTTATTCCAAACCCTTGCTGTACGCATAATAAATGTGAAGCGAAGCGCGTCGTCCGTACAGGATAGATGTTAACGACGAAGGGATGGATACCCACCATGCGTCGGGACGTTCGATGATGGAAAGGGGATGGCGGAATCAAATCATGTAATTCCTGCTCACACTCTCCAAAATGTATCCTAATATATTCTGTAGAATACCGAGAGGCTGGCAACTCTGTGCCTGTGCTCGAGGCTCTGAAGATTGGTTTCAACCAATTTGTTAGGCGATACGAAGTTCGCCGGGTCAGCTATGGGTTAATAAATAATGGTTTGATGTCAGATTGTATTTGTAATCTGGCTCTATTTGTGTTCTAGATGGAGTACTGGACATGGCTCCCATCAGTGATGTTCGGTGCGATGGGTATGCTGTCTGGTCTGCTGGTGCTGACGCAGCCGGAGACATTGGGCACCAGGATGCCCAATACCCTCGCTGAAGCCGAATCTCTCGGAAAGGCCGAGTCCAAGATTCAAAAAACATGATCTTCATTTTTAAGTTCTCCCGAAATAATTTTAGGGGTTTAAGAACATTACTTACCTATACGCTACAACGCTACGATACAAAAGTAGCGTTTTATCGTAAAAAACAGACGGACAGACGGACGGACGGACATGACGAAGCTATAAGGGTTCCGATTTTACTTCGGAACTGTAAAAAATGCATTATACATGTTTATGTAGAAATAGCAACGTAAATACTAATGAAAACGTGTACATTTAAGACATTTTTATCGCTACGTGATTATGAATATTCCGAATCTAACGATCAAATTTATGTATACTCGTAGTATGTTGAAAGTTAAAATATTTGTAGATAATAATATTTATAATAACTTATGTATCGTATTATATTATTAAGTATATATTATATTATTATATTATTATATTATTAAGATCTCCCTGTATGCTAAATGTGAACAGATTAAAACCTACATAGTTTACTTTCCTTTTATTGAATTTTATTTTGTTTTCCTGATTATATTATATCTTGAGAAGTACACAGAGTACTAAAACACTACGTAGAAGTCTTGTTGATACGTTGCTGCAGCTGTGTCATGTGAAACTGCTTTCTCCGATTTAATGACGTGATAACGTCTAAAAACGATGAACGCCGTGCGCATGCACGAAAAAATGTAGCGTTCCGCGAGCGAGAGAGCGGCACTATCGGCTACGATCGGCGTATCGTAACCGATGCCGTAGGCGAGTCGTAGGCGAGCCGTAGGCAATCGTAGTTGAGTGGAGCGGGGCCGGACGGAGCGGAGCGGAGCGGGGTGGAGCGGAGCGGGGCGGAGTGGAGCGAAGCGGAGCTTTGTCATGACGTTGTCGCGTTAAACTACCGTCCGTAAATCGACTTTACAGACAAATATTTATTTTTATTGTTAGCCGGTAACGCGTTGGTGATAATACTAATAATCATATTTTTTGCGTCGCGTCGGCGCGGCAGCGTTGCGGACGTCCATGGACGAAAATATTATGTAAGACTTAAGAGTCAACTTACCCTGATGATGCTCCGTATAGGGGCGAAACACGTGCTGGTGCTGGTATGTATGTTGGTATATACTTTTAATTATTATTATTATTTATTTAGGTCTGCCAGTGGTTACAAAACTATTATAGTGCATGTTTCCGTTGCGGGAGGGAAGGAGGTGCCACGCACGTCTTAAAGTATATATTTACCATCATACATGTTAACCGCAGATTGTTTTGCAAAGTAGACTAATACTAACTTAATAACAATGGATTTCCACAAAGTAACGCCTGATACTATTAACTATATTTTATAAATATACATTGTAGTAAATAATAGGTGTTATGTGTAACTGTGAGTAGGAAAAAAACACCTCTGTAGTTTCTCGCTGCTTCTTCTCCCGGGCCCTCTCACAGTAGGGCCTTGTTGAAGCATTGGCGTAATTTGCACGACTTCCAAAAAGTGTTTGTTGACCAAACCAATTTTGAATAAAAAATATATTATTTAATATCATACTGGTACATGCGCTCGCTTCGCTTCGGTAAAACTTTCGGTAAGCCCACACAGAAATAAGCCTTTTTCCGTTTTGGAACAATACAGAACAAACCTAGAACAGCCCAGAACAGCCGCCAGAATCGCAATACCTTAAAAGTGCGGTGCCAACTTCCAAACTTGTTCGGGAGACCAACGTTCTAACCGCGTCACTGCTATTGTTTATAGTTAACTCATTATTGAAAGTGTGCAGTGCTTAGTGTTTTTAGGGTTCCGTACGAAAAAACGAAAAACGGAACCCAGGATCACTCGTGCGTCTGGGCGACCGCCGTTCACAGCCAATTTACTCCGAAACTACTGAACCAAATGAGTTGAAATTTGGTACTCATGTACCTACTTTTTTGTGACCCAAAGACGAAGATATAAAGCAAAGAAATGAATTTTGAAAAAAAAAATAACGAAATCATAATTAAACGAAAACTGTTTTGCAAACCGTATCATGTAGTAGGTATGGCAAATGAAAGTTGTAAGGATAGTTTTAAAATTATGCAAGAAAGAACGAAAATTAAAGCCAAAAAATTACCTTCCCCCTTAGCTACGAAACAACTATATGAAGTATAATATGGTCTTAAAAAAATGGCAAAAATAAATAAAGTAGAAAAATAACGGTAAGTACATAATCAACGTACGGAACCCTCTCCAAGCGAGTTTCATTCGCACTTGTCAAGTTTATTAAGTACTTTGTGTGCTGTGTCTTAACTGAGTCCGGTGTACAGGATAACTTAGGATAAACTTAGTCAATGTCATTTTGTACAAGGTAACTTTGTTCCTTTGTTCAATAAAATATAACTATAGTAGGCCCTTATAAATCAGTGGAATTTCTATAGATATGGGACGTTTACGACGTATGTAAACTATTTCTGATACTAATGATAATAGTATTATGTTAACTGATACAAAAATAAGTAATCGTTTCCAGATTAATTTTATTAAACTCAGCGATAACAGACTTGATTAGATTTAGATTCATTAAATAATTGCGAAAAAATACAAAGGTAAAGTTAAAGTTTTAGAACATGTTGTAGACTTAGCATAGCGGACGTCTTCTGGCTGGCATATGATTAAACAGAAACTAAAATGGCAGAGAATTCAGAACCGAATTTAATTACGCTGCCTTCAAATAAAAAGGAACACATAAGAAAAGCAGAAGTAAAAGTGACGGAGAAACTGGTTGATTTGGACGATGTCCTCGTCAACGAGCTGGGACAGTTCGGCTGGTTCCAGGTGAGGACCATCCTCTTGGTCGCCATCCCGATCATCATGTCGGCATTCATGAGCGAGTTCGTTTTTTCAGCGGCAGCAATTCCTCATAGGTAAAAATATATAATAAATAAGTAAACGCTTACACAATCATACTTCACCATAGGTGTGTCGCGGGTGATATGGACGGCACATATAACGTATCACAATAACACCCTTGACCCGAGTTCAAATATTTATCTGTCACATAAATATCTACCCCAGCCGGGAATCAAACTCGGGACCCCTCGCTTCGCAGGTAGGGTCACTACCAACTAGGCTACAGGGTCACAAATATGTTTTAATTTGGGATTTATTAATTGAGTGATACGTAAATGTAGACTTTCATTGCATGTCGTGCAAACTAAAATCCCCTTGTGTGGATGTAGCAGAGTGTGCATCTGCTATACACTATTGAATGGGATCACAGATATGCTGGCGAAATCGGCATACCACACTTTCACATTTTTATGGTAAGCAAGCCCTGATATTAAATTCAGGATTGGCTCTAGACTGATTGATTGAACTCCTTAACTATTAAAAGCACAGTCGCTATTTTTTTGCTTTATATCTAACACTGGCACTATAAAAGCATGTACTACATAGTTTTTCAAAGGTCAAATCAAATCAAATCAAATCAAATATTTTATTTGTGAAATAAGGTACATAAAGATGGTAACATTATAACATAGTTCGCTTATTCTGCCAATAATTGGCGTACAAAATTAATTAAGGTTAATTTCTATAAGTTCATTATCTTAATAGTTATCAATTAACATGTCACGTAAATACTATTCAGATTTAAAAATGTCAATAGGTATAGGTACTCGTAAAATATAATTACATTAGTCAATAAAAATAAAACGAAATTAAAAAATGTAGTCAATTAATTAAAAAAAACACGGAATTACAGCGTAAATCATGCGATTATTATTTTTATTCATTAATAAATTCATTTATGCTATAGTAACATTTACTTAATAGATATATGCGAAGCTTTTCTTTAAACAGTCTCAAATTGTCAATTATTCGTAATGAAGTTGGGAGTTTATTATAAATTGTTGATGCCATTCCAATAAAACTTTGTCTTAGAAGTGTGGTTCTGGCTGGCATAGCACATAGCTTGTCTTTACGACGTGCTCTTTCCGAGAAATTAAATTTGTCTTAGAAGTGTGGTTCTGGCTGGCATAGCACATAGCTTGTCTTTACGACGTGCTCTTTCCGAGAAATTAAATTTGTCCTTGTTTGTCTTTACAAATATTGCACATTCATATATGTAAAGCGAAGGTAATGTCATTATGTTTAATTTAATAAAATGTGGTCTGCAGGTGTCTCTCTGTTTTAGGTTACATATTGCCCTGATACATTTTTTTTGGGCTTTAAAAGCTAAGTGTTTATTTGTGGAGTTCCCCCAAAATATAACGCCATACCTAAGTGACGATGCTACGATACCGTGATATGCTGTTAATAGAGTCGACTGATTAACGATATTTCGTAATTTACGTAATAGGAAATTAAATTTGCTAAGCTTATTGCATACATTCTCTAAATGTGCTTTCCAATTCAATTTATTGTCAATTTGTAGTCCTAAAAAACGTGTGCTCTGTACGTTGTCAATTTGATTTCCAAGGTAGTTAACATTTAAATTCATATAATTATTAAATCTATTTGTGAATTTTATAATATTTGTTTTCTTTAAATTAATTTTTAAGTTATTATTTTCTAACCATTGTATTAAATCAATAATTGTATTATTAATGTCAATTTCAAGTTCTCTTTCATCGTCATTTACAAAAAGAACTGTACTATCGTCAGCAAACAGAGTAATATCATGTTTAATTTTTACTGGAAGATCGTTGATATAGATCAAAAATAACAGCGGACCTAGAATACTACCTTGAGGGACACCATATTTTGTATTTCTATAATCAGATTTAATATCTCCTTCGGTTTTTGTTGCAGTACATAAATACGAAATATGCGTACATTGTTCTCGTCCTGTAAGGTATGATTTAAGAAGTTCATGAGCTTGTCCTCTAATGCCGTATTTATAAAGTTTATTTAGCAAAATATTATGTTCCACATGATCAAATGCTTTACTAATATCCAAGAACAATGCAACAGTAGATTTTTTTAAGTCAATATTAGTAATTATTTTGGAAATTAAATTATATATCGCCATGTTTATATTTTTATTTTTTCTAAATCCGAACTGTTGAGGACTTAGGTGCTTTAATAATATACAAGCCTTTGTTATGTAGTGTTATTTTTCGTTACAGATGTCGCATTACTGATTGTGGTGAAGACGGTAAACTAATGCCATTCGAGCCCGAATGGCTTCCGAACGCGATCCCACAAACAATCACCGGCTTCGTAAGCTGTGAGAGGTTCTCGCCTGTCCCGTCTGCCGACAACGGCACGCTCGATTACTGTCCGGCGAATCTCTTCGATCAGACCAGCAGACAGGGCTGCGATGGCTTCGTATACGCCAGAGACAACTCCGTTGTATACGATGTAAGCTCAAATCATGTTAAATGTATATCACTTCAATAGTGTTATCATGCTGAACATACATTTGTCGAATAAAACTCACCAATTACTTATCCATCTTTTTTCATATTGTTGGATGAATATTTTTGTGTGTACTTTGGATAAGCTTTGGTAAGCGTCTTCTTGTGAATTTAAGTTTGTTGATGTTCACGTCAGTTAAAAATCCTGTTTTAGTTCGATCTTGGATGTCAGGAATGGATGCGAGCGCTTGCTGGAACCCTGAACAGTGTTGGAACACTGCTTGTGCTGCCCATCACTGGCTACGTTTCTGACAGATTTGGGAGACGTATTGCGCTAGTAATCAACGTCTTTAACCTGGCCCTCATCGGATTAATTCGCGCCTTCTCCATCAACTATCCCATGTATCTTGTATTTCAGATCTTACAAACAACTTTAGGAGCCGGAACATTTAGTTCAGCTTATATTTTTGGTATTTGTCACCGATTAGTGTATGTCAATACTTTTTGCTATTTGTTTCATAAGTTTTCATTCGCTATTATATTATTTTTTATCTATATTTCAGCGACAGAAATGGTTGGACCAAAATACCGAGTGTTAACAGGGGTTTTCTTAGCGTCGATGTTTTCAGTTGGACAAGTTACGCTTGGAGGTATAGCTTGGCTTATTCAGTCATGGCGGTACATGATTATGGCTCTCTATATACCATGTTTCTTCATCATCTCCTATTACTGGTTCCTTACGGAGAGCATCCGCTGGCTCCTATCGAAAGGAAAATTCACTGAAGCAAAAGACGCGATAGAGAAGGTCGCAAGAGTTAATAGAAAACAAATTAGCGAGAAGTCACTAGAAGGGTTGTTAAACCCACCAGTACGGCAACATAACACATCGGTAACTAGCACAATTCGTACTTTTCCACTGTGTTTAATGACATCAAAAGATTTATTTATTGTCCATTTAAATTCTAAATTTACAGGTAGGTAAAGATGCCAGTCTCATCAAATCTATAATTGCGTCTCCTGTTCTTCTCCGGAGAGTGTGCACCACCCCTGTCTGGTGGATCACAACAACCTTCATCTACTACGGCTTGTCCATCAACTCCACGAGCCTCTCCGACACCATGTATCTTAACTATATTCTTACTTCTGCCATTGAGATCCCCGGTGGTTACACTTCCATTTTTGTGCTCAACAGAATTGGAAGAAAGTGGACTTTATCATGTGGGTTCTTTTTATGTGCAGTGTGCAATATTTCATTCGCTTTTATCCCAACTGGTGAGTCAAACTTTTGTTTGTTGTAAAATATCATACATTTTATCATTTGTATTTTAAGGTTAGGTTTTAAATGGGTGGTAATTAAACTGACTTCTATTTAATAGCATTATTGTCCTCTAAAAATTTACACTATCCCCTAAATTACTAAGTCAGCCACCATCAATGCGCGTCTAAAAAATACTCTTTTAGCCACTATAAATTTTCAATGTAAGCTACTGTAAATACGACTTAGCATAGCAGTTATTTTTTAGCATCTATATTTTTAACATACATTCAACTAGTAAACTTCTAAAATATTTAAATATGACACCAATAAAGTAATTTTATCTACATCTAGTTTTATAATTCAGCATCTTTTAATTTTTTTCAAACATAAATAATTTATAACTCGTCCTATATTTTTGATCATCAAAATACCTAAAATTATCATCAAATATATTGAATTGTCATCAAAACGTACCTAAAATTAAGGTGTGTAATAGTTAGTATAATAACATTTAGTATAATATAACTTGAAATAATATTCACATGTCTATAATTTTCACATGCTATAAAAACAAATAACAAAATTTCATGTGATCTAATGTTTATTTCATATTATAATGTTATAATTCATTAATTTGCTCGAATAACATTTACTTTAACGTTTACTTCATGTGAATTATATAGCATAATGCTCTTTTTATATAACGTTCATTTGACTTTCATTTAATATAATTTTCAAATACATAATCTAATCTTCAAACGTTACACACCCTTAAAAGGTCTACGGCATGCGGCAAACAACAAGAGGCATTCCGCATGCAGCAAGCAAGCAGCAGACATGGCTTCTGTCACGGCTCCGGCGCTGCGGGGCTCTGGCGGTCCCACGCGATCTTATCGTTGCAGA
Organism: Thymelicus acteon; assembly: GCA_951805285.1. Lineage (NCBI taxonomy): Eukaryota > Metazoa > Arthropoda > Insecta > Lepidoptera > Hesperiidae > Thymelicus > Thymelicus acteon. The sequence continues at coordinate 168,289 of OX638224.1, forward strand.
TGCTATTAACGCTCACCACCGCAGCTTCGGCTTGCTGGCCGGCTTTGCCGGCCAGCCTCAGCCGCTGCGGCGAGCGTTAAAACCACCTGCTCCTCAGCTCGCGGGCCGCCTCGCCCCTCCGCGCCTACGCGGGTTTACATTACACTCTAGGGGTAGGGCAGACAAGACTACGTGGAGTCGGATTTGCAGCGATTTGTTTCTGTCACTTATTTAACAACGAGCGCACCAACAATAGAATGAAAATAAAGAAATACACGTGACAACTCATACCCGCATGAATCGAATCGCACTCGCTGATTGGTGCAAATGGCCAGTAGCGCCCGTCTGACTGGCGACAAACAGATCATGCAGTTGCTCTTTCCATGATAAAAGAATACGATTTATTATTTCACATGCTAAATTATAAAATATGATGTTTTCTAGTTCAAGCTTGAACTATCTTTTTTGAGGAATATATGTTCAGGCTGTAAAACGAAAAATGTTGGTTAGTTGTAAAATCCGTGGCTGAGTTAGTAAATTAGAAGGTGCTGTATAAATCAGTGGGACAAGTAAAAATAATAGTTGTTCTTTATTTGACGCTTTCTTTGGAATATTCAGGTGGCATTTAAAAAAAGGCGAATTAGTTTATTAGAAGCCTCCTCATTTTCCCATGGCTTAGTTATTAAATCAGAGGTTGGTTTCCGTGGCCTAAAAAAAAATCTGCGGCTTGACTTATTATTCCCCGTTTTAAATTCCTCTTAAATCCCCGCGTAGACCAGACCATAGGTTTTGATTATTTGGTATTGATTGATACCAAATAATAATATTTACGGAATTTATATCTATACCCTAAACATATTTTAAATAGATGAACCTAAGACTCAGTTCGGATTAATTTTATGTAAACAGAACACTTCACTAAACTTCTAGTTGATGATATCTTAAAAAAACAATAATCTAAGTACATGACATAGATATAAACGTAAATATTATAAAATACGTAAATAATAAATTATAAGTACGTAAGTAAATAGTATAACGCAAATATCAAGCGAATTTAATCAATTCGTCAATTACAGTCAAAACTTTATTTTTTTAGGTTTATCAACGAAATTACATTGAATTTAACTTTAAGAGTAGACCTTGTTTGCTAAGTTTTACGTGATAACAAAACTTTGTACCCATTTCTATGAACAATGCACGCACAAGGTGTGAGAAATGTAACATATTTTGAGTTCTAGGACTACTGGTTTAGCTTATGCATTGTCTAGCAAGATAGTATAAGTAGTTAACTAAATAATTTGTTATCCATTGTAAATATGTTTCAGATATGGCCGTGTTCCGAATGGTGGTATACCTACTGGGCAAGTTCTGTATCTCGGTGGTGTTCTCGTCTCTGTACCTGTACACGTCGGAGCTGTACCCCACGGTGCACAGACACTCACTGCTCGCCTTCTCCTCCATGGTGGGCCGCATCGGCTCCATCATCGCTCCATTGACACCTGTACTTGTAAGTTTATTCTTCGATTATGTTGTTTTTGAACTGAAAACTTCTTTAGACGCGTTGGACATGTTTGATATAGGATAAAACCAATCAGTTTGCGGCACCGTAATCGTTTTAATCGACACCTACCTGTGGCGCCACCTCTGAGAGAAGTACAGAACTATAGTAACTTCATTTACAGCTCGTATTAATATCAACATTGTAGTTTACCTCTGCTCGTTTGTCAGTAAGATGCTATTAACAATATATAATTAGGACGCAGGTCCAGTAGATTGAAGCAGGAACGAATCCAATAAAAACTTGGAAACGTTTGGCTTCACCGAGCTGGCGAACCGACTTCTGTCGCCTCTTAATACAACCTGGTCTGCCAGCATAGAATTGGGGTCAGTACTCTGGCCACCCCAATTAAGTGTAGTAGAAGTTTTGGGTGAAATTGAATGTAACATTTTTTAAAGATGGATTACTGGCTCGGCATCCCGTCCATCATGTTCGGGTCGATGGCGCTGCTGTCGGGCGTGCTGGTGCTGACGCAGCCGGAGACGCTGGGCACCAAGATGCCCGACACGCTGGCCGAGGCGGAGGCGCTCGGGACGGCCCAATCCAAGAAGCTGAACGACTGATCTGGTCTAAGTCCTCGTTTAGTGCCAAATAATATTTTTGTAAATAAGACTCTAGTAGTCTAGTGCCGAAAGTAAGTGTTAGAAAGGTGTTAGAAAGTATTCAATTTATTTATTTAAGCTTATTTTTAAAGCGTTCGCTTGTTTCAAATTGTAATTTAGGTAATTATTTAGGTAGTTGTATGTTTTTTATACAATTTCTATGTAAGAGAATCTAGGTATACGTATTATAAAATTTGGTTCCTTGCTTTCTCGCGTCAATAAAAAAAAATATATTTTTCTAATTCAAATGTAGATCTCAAAAACCCAAGTGGATAGTATATGCTGGTTTAAACGCAATATTTATAACACCTGATGACAATTATTAGCAATGATTCATTATCTGCGTTTTGTAAGATGTGTAGTACACACTGTTTACTTTGCTAATATTGCTACCATTAATATGTGAAAAGATAACGTTGTACTCCTTGATATGATTGCACGCAAACAGGAGTGTTGAAATACCTACTTAGTTAAAGTTGACACAGAGTGCAATGTAATATTAAGGAAAATGTAATATTAAATAGTGATTAAATTTGTAACCCTTTGACAATGTTGTGAAATAGTTTCGGTCGATTTTCATTAGCAGCTTAGAAGTCGTTAGTAATGAGAAATTTGTGTTTCCTACCTTTCTCGCATTGTGATTTAACCGGAGTTCCTCAGGGGTCAGACCTCTCTCCACTACTCTATTCGCTGTACACCTACCGATTTGCCTAGACATCCAAACGTGTAACTCGCCCTATTTGCACCTGCCCGCATCACCTCAACTCTCGAAGTTGCGACCACCACCCTAAGCGAATGGTTTACGAAATGGAAAATACAGGTTAATCAAAAAAAAAATATAAAATAATTGGATTAGAAATAAACAAGTACAACTCGCAAACAAAACATTAACTGTCACATTTAATGAATATCTGGAGTGGTGGGGAGCGGACTCCTTGGCTCTGCAGACGGTAATTGTAATAAAACCAAATTTTTATACAAAAAGATACCTGAAAATAACGACAGCAAATTCGCCTGTACTTTACATAGACATTTAAATCGTAGAACACCAGTTTATAGGCCTAGTAATTTAGTATTACCATATTCTAACAAGCAGCTATCATTGTTTTTAATAAATACTTAAGAAGACCTTCGTAGACTCTAGACGAGCAATACTGCATGGGATAGCCTTCTTCGAGTTCGAGTTCCTCGAAATTAATGTTATCTGAGTTAATGATAATATTCATACATATTATATTTCAAATATTAATTAGAAGAATCCAAACATAATTATAATCACTTTACGGTCACACTCACAAACCTTATCGATAACAGAAGTGATTAGATGTAGATCCATCATTCGGAACAGTAATCACTACAAAAATGCCTGACGGTAAGTATTTAAGTTTATATAGCTCATTGTGAACATTCGTCCGAGGATCGCGGGCGCGGCTGCTGCAGCACACAGGTGAACAAAAAATAGCAAAATGACCGGGACTGCAGAAGGGAATCAAGTAGAGTCTCCAGAAGGGAAGGAGGGCATAGCGAAAGGGCGAGCCAGTGTGTCTGGGAAGCCAGTTGATTTGGACGATGTCCTCGTGAACGAGTTGGGACAGTTCGGCTGCTTCCAGTTCAGATACATGCTGCTGGTCGCCATTCCCACGATCATGTCGGCGTTCATGAGCGAATTCATATTTTCGGCAGCAGCAATCCCTCACAGGTAATAAAAAGGCTTAATTCTCTCAATAACCTGAGATTAATAGATTTTAAATGCTAGTTTCTGTTATTAGTTTTCAAGTAACACCATAGAAGACCGAGAAAGATCAAAATTCTTAAAAATATTTTGCCTCCTTTGTTCATAATAAATTTTTTGTATTTAAGAACATAAATATATAAAAATATTTTAAGTTATTATACACATGGCAAATTAATAAAAATATCTTGAATAACATTTTGACTGAAACCAAGTGTTTTTTATCATTTACTTATAATATTATTTTCCACACATATTCAATTTTATTTTATACTTTTAAATTAATATACTCTCTCATCACAGATGTCGCGTTACCAATTGCGGTGAAGACGGAAAACTAATGCCATTCGAGCCTGAATGGCTGCCGAACGCGATCCCGCAAACAACCACCGGCTTCGTAAGCTGTGAGAGGTTCTCGCCTGTCCCGTCTGCCGACAACGGCACGCTCGATTACTGTCCAGCGAATCTCTTCGATCAGACCAGCAGACAGGGCTGCGATGGCTTCGTTTACGCCAGAGACAACTCCGTTGTATACGATGTAAGTTCGCTTTGCGCATACTGAAATACTTGTTGTGTACATTTATGGATTGTGCTAAGTAAATTTTTATTATTTTAGTTCGACCTTGGATGCCAAGAATGGATGCGAGCGCTTGCTGGAACTCTGAACAGTGTGGGAACATTACTGGTTCTCCCCATCACCGGCTATGTTTCTGACAGATTTGGGAGACGTGTTGCGCTGGTCATCAGCATTTTCAACCTGGCTCTCGTCGGCTTAATTCGTGCCTTTTCCGTCAACTATCCCATGTACCTTACACTTCAAATCTTACAGACCACTTTAGGAGCTGGAACATTTAGCTCAGCTTACATTTTCGGTATTTATCACAAATGAACATTATTTGGCAATGTTGACTTCGTATTTTATTAATAGTTATGTCACTGTATAAATTTATTTTTAGCCGCAGAACTGGTTGGACCAAAATACCGTGTATTAACAAGTGCTACGTCAACGTCAATGTTTGCTACTGGACAAGTGATACTTGGCGGCGTGGCTTGGCTCATTCCTGACTGGCGGACGATGATTATGGTTCTTCATATTCCATGCTTCTTGATCGTGTCATATTACTGGATCCTTTCGGAGAGCGTCCGTTGGCTCCTATCGAAGGGAAGATTCGATGAAGCGAGAAAAGTTTTGGAGAAGGTCGCAAGAGTTAATAAAAAAACTATTAGTGAGAAGTCTATGGAAGGACTGTTAAATCCACCTCCACCCCCAGAAACGAAACCGGTAATACTATAAAATTACATTTTACCATTAGTTCTAAACATTTTACTTGTGAAAGTTAATTAACGAATGTAATAAATGTTTCAATTATTATAGGGAGAAGAAGATCCGGGTCTCATCAGATCCATTATCCGGTCTCCTGTTCTTCTCCGAAGAATCTGTACCACGCCCATCTGGTGGATCACCACTACCTTCGTCTACTATGGCTTGTCCATCAACTCCACTAGCCTCTCGGATACTATGCATCTTAACTATATTCTTACTTGTGCTATTGAGATTCCTGGTTTCTACACGGCAGCTTTGGTTCTGAACAGGATTGGAAGGAAAATGACTTTATCCATCGGATTCTTCCTAAGCGCAGCATGCAACATAAGTTTTGCTTTCATTCCTGCTGGTGAGTCAAAATTTTTGATTAGTAGTCATAATTAAGATTTATCCCTTGTTTTTAGGGTTCCGAATGAAAAAACGAAAAACGGAACCCGTGTGTCTGGGCGACCGCCTTTCACAGCCAATTTTCTCCGAAACTATTGGACCAAATGAGTTGAAATTTGGTACTCATGTGCTTTTTTGTGACCCAAAGACTAAAGTATAAAAAAACAAATGAATTTTGAAAAAAATTTAACGAAATCAAAATTTTAAAATATGTGTTTTGCAAATCGTATGTTGTGCAAGTCAAATGAAAGGGCTTATTGTAGGGATCTCAAATATATTTTTCTTATAGTTCTTCAATGGGTACTTTTAATATTATTCATGAAAGAACGAAAATTGAAGATGAACATTTTCTTTATTTATATATATTACAGGAAAACCTATAAGAAAAGTATGGTCTTAAAAAAAGGGTGAAAACTAATAAAATAGACAAATAACTGTAAATACATAATCAACGTACGGAATTCTCTCCAAGCGAGTGTAACTCGCACTTGAAAAGTTTTTATGTATCTTTTAAATAACACCTAAGATTATATTTATGCGATTACTGCTTATTATCATAATTAATTGTTGTAATGTGTTAATGTGTATGATTATCTACAGCTTTCTACCTAGGAGGTCATTGCTATCTAATCAGAGTGACATCTGCTCAATCAAATAATTTTTGACAACTGTTTCAAGTTACTATATCACGGAATAGGAAAAATTTTGTAGAATTATCTAATTAATTACTCAATTAGTACACCAGTAATTTAATAACGTAGATTGCCTGGAAGTTGATTACTTTAAATTAAACAATAAAATCAAAGCCATAAAATCAATTTCTGCTTTCGATTCTTTTATCATAATTTTATATTATTTATTGCTATGGCTTCAACCCATGAATGGCCCACCACCGAATCTCTCCTCTAGAGGAGCATAATTCACCAGACCATGCTACTCCAGGGCAGGTTGGTGGAGTATGCCTTCAATAAATTAATGTGATGTTCGTGACGTACAAATTAGTTTCAACGATTTTCTGTATCATTATTGTATCGTATCAATATCGATCGTCATTTCTGTGACCTGTCATCTTTTTTGCCGAGTGAAGTGTGCCGATCTTATTGTGTAGGGTATATCTATGGTAACCTCTCGTAACTATCGTAATTATGGAGATGATTATGTTCAATATAAAAACAAATAATTTTGTCATGATTATTTCAGACATGGCAGTTTTTCGTATGGTTGTCTATTTGCTCGGCAAGTTCGGTATATCTGCCGTGTTCACGTCTCTGTACTTGTTCACGTCGGAGCTGTACCCCACGGTATACCGACACACGCTGCTGGCCTTCTCCTCCATGGTGGGCCGCATTGGCTCCATCACAGCGCCGTTGACTCCCGTGCTCGTAAGTATATTCATTGTCCTATTTACGGTTTAAGACATTTATTTCCTCAAAAGATTACAAAATCACTTACAGAGAAAATAACAATTTTATATATACAGTAACAATTTGTAAGCCAACTATTCTTAAGTTATAGTAATAGATAGAGATTAATAGAGGGTAGGTACAAAAACAATTAAATTAGATATAATGTAGTGTATCAGAACATGCACAATACAAAAATCTGTAATTCATTTCTGTTAATGATGCATGTTTGCTAAGGCCTATGTCACAGTGGGGGAGTGTAGCGAAGCTAATAATTAATTTTAGATGTTATTATTTATTATTAAGATAAAATATTTTATATATATGTAAGAACATCATGTAAAGGTTTAAATATTAAATATTTAAAATATTATGTAATATATGTATATGAGTACGTATATATAAGTACATATGTTTGTGTATATTTTTTAATTTTATGTGATAATGAAGTAATAAGGTATCATTTTTTTTTTACATACAATGATAATATTAATTTAAGAAAAATTCTTTAAAATGTGGTCTTTTAATATTCTCTTAAAGGTAGGAAGAGTTTTAGCATCTTTTATATCTATGGGCAGTTTGTTGTAAATCTGAACTCCTTGAAATAATATATTTCTTTTTCCGTATTGTTTGGTTCTAGCAGTACTAAGACATATATTGTTAGCTTGTCTGGTCATTCTTTTATGATGTTCAATTTTTTTTGTGAATGTAATTTGTGAGTGTATATTTCTGGTTAGTATTTTTCTTATAAGGACACAGGTGTTATATTTATACATTTGAGTAAGGTTCATGAGTTTAGTTTCTTGAAAAATTTTTAAAGTGGGCGTTAAAAAGTCATATTGAAAAAGAATTTTGATAAGTTTATTCTGCGAAACTTGTAATTTTTCTAAATTTGTTTTCGCTGCTGATCCCCATACTTGAATTAAGTAATCTAAATGTGGTTTTACTAGACAATTATATATAGTGTATCGAACACGTGTTGGGAGACATCGAACTATGCCGCGCAATGCACCTGTTAATGAACTTAGTTTACTGCGAATTTTTTCGATATGCGGTTTCCAACTTAGTTGATTGTCCAAAATAAGACCTAGGTATTTTTCATGAGTAACTTTGTTAATCATTTCACCATTTATGGATAGCGGGTTGTAACTTCCTATTTTCTTGTTTTTGGCTGTAAAAATAATGTAATTTGTTTTTGAGGTATTGATAGTTAACAAATTTGATTGAAACCATGCACTTAAAATGTTAAGATCATGTTGTGCTTCATTAATAACTGTTTCAATAGAATGACCATAGTAAAACAGACTTGTGTCGTCAGCGTATAAAGTGATATCTCCTTTCAGTCCTATGTCATGTATGTTGTTAATGTATATTAAGAAGAGTAATGGACCTAATATTGAGCCTTGAGGTACGCCACAAGTAATCAACTGCGGCTCACTTTGATCATTCTCGATTTTAACCACTTGGTATCTATTTGTTAAATAAGATTTAAAAATTTCATATGCTGACCCCGATATACCAATTGAACTTAACTTCAATAATAGTATTTCATGACTAACCGTGTCAAACGCCTTTTTCAAATCAATGAATATTCCTAGGGATATATTGCGGTTGTCAATTTTAGTTTTTATATTTGTAACTAGATCAACAGTCACGGAAATCGTATTAGATTTTGGTCGAAATCCGTATTGTTTATTAAAAAGGAAATTTATAGAAGTTAGAAATGTATTAAGTCGATTATGTAATGACTTCTCGAAAATCTTTGACATAACTGGGAGTATTTAAATGATATATCATTTTATCTATAATCCTCGACTTTGTTTTATCACGTTGGAAGTATTTTTGCAGCATCAAGTCTTCTGACCTTCACTATGGACTATTTCGTTATTTAACTGTTTTATTAAAAATACATTCCAAACTAGATCCCATTTAAGGCACGGCTGACATATTGCAATCAGTAAACATGTGAGGAAACTTTCACATCTGGGAATTCTTCTTCAACGATCTCAAAGATCTATGATGTCTGCTAATGAGGATCATTCATGAACCGAATACCTGACATTTATGTAGTTAAGCCCTTAGAATTTGCTGTCCCGAGTATGACGCTTTTTAAAATTTCAAAATCCATCAAGATTTCAGTCACCACTTTTATGTTGTGAAGGAAAAGTACCTGTACGTGATAAATTTTGGTCGTGTTGATGTAAAAAACAAATATTTACCTATATTTGACATGCTAACAGATGGAGTACTGGCACGGCATCCCGTCCATCATGTTCGGGTCGATGGCGCTGCTGTCGGGCGTGCTGGTGCTGACGCAGCCGGAGACGCTGGGCACCAAGATGCCCGACACGCTGGCCGAGGCGGAGGCGCTCGGGACGCCCCAATCCAAGAAGCTGAACGACTGATCTGGTTATACATAAGTCAATATCAAGTCAAGCTATACATACGCGATCTTTACGATTTTAGAAGTAACTATGTAGCTGTGCCTGTATGTTTTGTGGAAAAAACTAACCACTCAAATATATGATGTTATATAGCCTTCCTCGATATCTGGCCTATCAAACAAAAAAGAATTTTCCAATTCCAACAAGTAGTTCCTGAGATTAGCGCGTTCAACCAAACAAACTATTCAGCTTTATAATATTATTAGTATAGATTATTCTCCATGATACGTTGTTAAGTTTCCATTTAATTTAGTTCAAGATGGTTCAATTTCTACTGTAGTGTAGGTCACGCCGGTTCAGCGGTCGTCTGGTTAACATTTTTTTTTATTTTGAAGCACTCTACAAGACTTATACTCGTATTAAATTACCCTGTTGTTGTGTGTCAATTCTTGCAATCTTAATCTTTTTGTGATAAACGTGACCTAATAGGTACTACAGTTGGGTTTAGCTTCAGACAAGGAAACTCAAGGAAACTGGTTAACAGCACACTCACTTTTCTTTGCTTTAGTAGGCCTACAGTGACACAAAAACTTTTAAATATTTAGTTTTTAAACTAGTAACGTACTAACTTATCATGTCATTAAACAATCTCCAAATTACGTGAAATAGATAGATGTAGAACCTGCACGTGATCAAGAGATTATTCCAGAGTCTATTTTAGTCAAGTTTGTAGGCAGAGAAACAATAAGAAAGATAGTGATTTTCTACACAATAGTATTAGTATATAGTAATAATTTATTTTAGTTTTTAAACTTTATTTATAAGAATTAATACCTACCTACTTGTACCTTTATTTAGAATGAGTATCGTTAATTATAATTTGATTGCGCAAATAGGTAAATATAAGTAATATATTTTAAAATAAGTACTAGGTTTATTTTGCACATAATATTATTGTTTAAGAAACTTTAAAATAAAAAGCATAAATAAATTGGAATAATGAAAAGTTATTATCATTTTTTATTTATTTCCTTGACGTAAATTCATATTAACTGCAAATTAAATAGAGAATATGAATAACGGACGTACACACACAATTACAATTCTACTTATATTATTTACATAGAAATACAATTTAATAAATACTTTGGTATCTATTTACATTTTGTTATAATACAATATTAAAGATATACTTAAGGCAATGTAAGTCGCAGTGTAATACGTTAATGATTCCTGTTCAGTCCTTAACTAAAACTTGTTAATCTTTTTATTACATACGTTTTTACAACAGCGCGAGCGCGTGGCGTACTTTGACGTTTTTAGCAATAGTTATTCGAAAATGACTCTAACAGGGCGTCAGCATAACTTAAGAACTTTTTTAAAGTTACTAGCCGGTGAACAGCATCGAACCAACTACGCAAATTAGTTCTGCAAATCTTTTTAATTCAAAATTTTAACGATTATCTGATATATTTTATCCCTTTCTCTTAAATGTACTCGTAATATTACAGAATACAAATCTTATCAGCTTGAAAAAGGAGTTTCTGAAAAAAGTTTAATATGTAAAACAATAATTGCCGAGTTGTGCCTTTGAAATATCATAAACAACTGATTAGGAGCAATCACAGATTTCCAAAGATTGATGGATGGATTAATAAGTTTAAAAACATGCGTATCAGACACATAGGACGCCAACATGATTAAATTATTATTATTATAATATAATCTGAGTCAGATAGCCCAACTTGACAATAAAGATGTTCAAATAGGAAGTCGACACCGGTCTGTATGCAGATAGGAACATGAGAATACCGATTTATGAGTTCAGTAGCAGGAACTAGATTTGTTTGTTGTTCTCATGATGGAAGGACAGAATAAAAGGCCCGTGCACTCTGCATACTTTACAAAATCGAGTAATTTAAGGTTAACGGGGTTACTCTTTCCATTTGAAAAACTTTACTGAAGTTAAAATCAAACCTGGCAAGCGTGATAGACGTATCTCTGTTATAAAAAATCCATCCGCTAATGGAATTACCGTTGCAGCGTTGCTAAGTCAGTCTTTATATTTTAATAACCCTAACATGAATCATGTCGCTACCTAACTATACTTATATAACCAGTAATGTATCTTAATTACATGACGTTTATCGATTATCTATCTATTAGCTATCGAGAACCTCAAATTACATGTCCGAATTACATGATTAATGAACGGCTTATTGACAATTGGCATCTAACTGAGACATGGAAAGTGACTTCATCTCACTCAGTAATCAGAAGGATTTCTACAAGAATCATGTCAGATTTAATGTTGACTGTAAGTTGTTAAATGGGTGCCATTGCCACGTCTTACTATAAATCGAAGGATGAATTGACATCCATAGAGATTACAATGACCATCTTAATAACTAATTTCATTGTACACATCACAGAAGTTCTTATTATCATATTCTATTAGTTTCAGTTTATCATTACGTATTACAGATAAATTAACGATTAAAAACATGACAATACAAAATAATGAGATTCATTTTCGCGGTTGAACATTTATACTGAAACGTGTAAATTAGTAACTTCGATACTAAAGGTAATAAACTACAAACGTGTATCAATATTATTTTCAAAGTCTTGAAAATATGATCGTGAAGATCTGATCGCACTATACAAACAATTACGTATATTCCTATAAATAATTCCACAGCACTGTAATGTTATCATATCACTGTCATAAAATCCCTTAATAATAACTGAGATTCAAAAGTTCAGACACTTAACAATCACTAGAATCCTTTAGTTGATAAAATCCTTTGATTTGATTAACAATCAGTGGTGGGACTGGTGGGGACTCCCGCGTCATCGTCCAGCCTCTCAGCGTCGGCGAGCTGCTCGGGCAGGTTGCTGCGGCTGGTGTCCGGCAGCAGGAAGGCCAGCACGGCGGGCCCCAGCGCCACCACTCCGAACACCAGGCTCGGCAGACTGGGCATGAATTTCTCCTGGAAAAAAACATGTATGATGGTAAGTGGTTATCGTTGGATAACATCTTAGGGGTAAAATCGATGCATTGCTGGCCAAGAAAGAAATAAGAAAGAAAGCACTGACTACGAGTATAGGTTTAAAGGGTCGCTGATTGATCGATCATGATTTACAAATTGTTTGATGCAGGAAAGCCATCCAATAAAATTCCAAAACCATGCATTTGTTGACATTCGGGACCAAGCAAAGTGTAAGAAACTTCCTTGTTCTTCTCAAACAAATTAGAATGACTGACAGAGGAACATGTAAACCTTACCAGTAGAGGAGCTTGAGGTGCCAGTGCCGAGCCGAGCCTGCCCACGGTATTGGCGATGTTGGTGAGGGAGTTCCGCGAGGTGGTGGGGAACACCTCCATGGCCACCAGCTGGATGGAGAAGATGCCGTAGCTGCTGCTCATCATCCCCGCTAGGTAGAACAGCATCGACGCCCAGCCAATCGCTGCAAAACAAACAGTTGCTTGGGTGTGGTCGGTAGTTGAATAAGAGTTAGAGACAAAATTTTTTGAATACTACTCCGGGGATCACGTAAAGCCATATCCATAAGCAGTTATCGGTTGTGATCATAAGGTAACAGTCGTTAGCCATCTCGGAGCCCTTCGGATGATACACAAACTTATGATACCTACTTGTCACTAACCCTTCAACAAATCTGCACTAGAGCAGCTTGTCAAAGTTATTATTAGGTGTTATTCAACAAAATAAATAATGATTATAATTAAGACCAAGATGTCCTTAAAGATATTTCAGGAAATTAGGCATAAAGCGGTCAATTGATTAGAGTTTAACAACACACTGTTTTGAAATCAGGACCAAACCAGAAAGGTAGTTATTTTCCTAAATTATTATCACTCATATTTACGTTCACGTATATTGATTGTACTGTTATCAATCTAAATAACCAAATATTATTTATTCATTATACTCACATTTAGGTACGAACGCAGAAGCAATGAAGAAGAACGCACAGAGGCAGTAGGCGACGCAGATTGGAGCTTTCCTCCCGAACCTGGTGAGGGTGTAGGCGGTGATGACCCTGGTAGGCACCGCGACCAGCATCATGGCGGAGTAGTTCAGGTACTTGTTGCCAGAGATGCTGGCGGAGTTGATGATGGCGCCACTGTACACGAACATGCAGCAGAAGCAGCACGCCGAGATGAGAGCCAAACGCAACAAGATCTTTTTCGATCGCAACACCGAGAATATTTGCGGAGTTTCCTGTGTGATGGGCTGAGCCACCTGGAACAACGGACATTTGCATATGTAGAGTCGTAAAGACTTTAACGTATTACTGCAGTATGTTATCAATATTACAGTAGCAGTAAACAAATACATTAAAACTGCATTAGATGGGTGAATTTCCCAAGTGCATTTTTGAGACGGCGAGGTTGAAAATTAATGTGTGGAGGTAAACTACAATTATGCATAATTTTATATAGGTAGTTTAAATAGTGATCTACACGATAGTAAAGTATTCAAAGGTATTTAGTACATAGATTCTTAATAAAAAAATATCTAAGACCTAAAATCTAATTCCGGTGTACTGTCCAAACTCCATTTATTTACATATTTTATTTATTTAATTTTTTTTGGTAAATAAATTAAATTGAAAAGGAATGTTTTTTACAAATACATTAGATAACACAACAAATATATATTTACGGAGCAATTTAAGATAGTACAACAGCTCTTAAAACATCTCTTAAAAATGTCCTACAAAAAAAAGCAATACCGGTGGCGCATTTTGTATACTTCATAACTTGTTACAACACGATTTGGAAGACACCTTACTGGCTCTCCCCGCACCGTTCAGTTATGCTCTTGCAAACTGCGTGTTAGGATAACCGACTTGCTGCGTAATTTTCCTGTCAAACACGTAAGTACTCACTGCGGTGGCGCAGGAATACAAAATCATCCAATTCCGATGTCATGTATATTAGTAAAAGTACAAAGCAGATTATCAAGAAATTTTTAGGAGGCTTCCATTAAAGGTTTTCAGCCATAATTGTGAAATAAAAGTTAACCTGTGAGTAACGGTGTTCTTTAAAATTCAAGTTTTGACTCTAATTCTAAGTCCGGTGGCCTAATCTCGGTGGCTCCGGTGGCAAACCAAACCGCATAGGGACGTGTATAGACCAGTGCCGATAATTTTTGAAACGAAAAAAAATAATCGTAGGATGAAACCCATTGCAAAAGGAAGAGAATATAACGAAAATTAAAGGAAAAATAATTTACGGGCGATCTGAGGTCGGGAAGTGGGGGAGGGGGGTTCAAGGGTAAAAAATAGTTTATCTCAATTTCCGGCAAAACTGCAAGTCCTATAGAAAAAAAGTTAAATAGCAATCTTGTAAGTAATAAAAAGATCTACAACTTTTTTATTTACCCTTTTTATACATTACTTACCTCAAAATTAATGTGAAAAATTCAAATAACCAAGTTTTTGGTTTTTTTTTTCACGAAATTTGGTGACACGAAACGAAATGACAACTATTTTCGCAAAAAATTTTCGGATTCGAGTTTTTAATTTTTTTTTGTCAATCATTGTGTACAATCTTGAGTTATTTATTAATATTTACACTTTTATTAATCGAAAAACGTAAGATTCCATGTTACTTTGTTAGACAAAAAAATTACAAATCCTTAAAACAAAGATTGCAAAAAACATGCGAAAATAAGTAGTTGTCGTTTCATTGCATATTCGGAGAACATTTACCATAGTAGTTTATAGTTAGTAGTAGTAGTAGTTAGTAGTTTACAGTTTTTTATATACCATTAGAAAGTAGAGATTACAACGAACAAAAATCTCACCGATTTTTTAAAAAAAGTAGATATTTTGACGTGAGAATTTTCGATTGAAAATTAGGTACCAAAAACTTGGTTATTTGAATTTTTCACATAAATTTTGAGGTTATGTAAAAAAGTGTAAATGTTACCGGCAAAACCCGATTTCAGGCGATTGGCGCGACACGATTAGGCAAAACTAGTTTCTCGTCCCAAACATAACCACAAACCCAAATGTAGTAAATGATCACCAAAATTAAAACAGCATTTTAATGTAAAATTATAACCAAAGATGGTAATTCGTTTTTTGATTCACAAACAGGCTTCCGAACGTCTCTGGCGCTGCGGGAAGTGCAGCCCCTCCGCCCTTGCGTAACAAACTGCAGGCACTCCATGCTCGCCTACGTTACAGCGGGCGGGGGCTGCTCTCCCTCCGCGCCTCCGGGGTTTACATTCACTCTAGGGGTAGGGCAGACTAGTACCACGTGGGGTCGGGGTTGACTAAGTCGGTTTTGTAACCATTTCGACCTACATCTGGAAATTAAAAGAATCCAAAAGAAACAATATATACGCGAGCAGTTAATTTGGTGATCATTTACATTTACATTTGGTGTTCGAATACAATTTGAAGTGCAGTCGTGACTAAAATAGCTGTAATTTAAGAGGTTTAAAGCACAAAGATTTGTCGAATAAATATAAATCCGTAACAATTCGGTTCTATCAGTTTTAGACTGACTAGAAACTAGTTTTGCCTAATCGTGTCGCGCCAAACTAGTCTGGCCTAGGCCAAACTAGTTTAACCTGAAATCGGGTTTTGCCGGTGACATAAATACAAAAGTTGTAGATCTTTTTATTACCTACGACTTTGCCATTTAACTTTTTCCATAGGACTTGTAGTGTTGCTGGAAATCGAGATAAACCATTTTTTACCCTTAAACCCCCCCTCCCCCCTCCCGACCTCAGATCACCCGTAAATTATTTTTCCTTTAATTTTTGTTATATCCTCTTCCTTTTGCAATGGGTTTCATCCTACTATTTTTTTTTTCACTTTTTACCGTTTTTGAAGCTATCGGCACTGGTCTAATAGGCCACAGAAACACAAGCGTGTCTAATCACCGCTTAAAGGAGTCCGTTCATCTCGACTCCTACTCTTCAAAATGTATCTTTAAAGTATTAAAATATGATCTTGCCTTTATAATTTCTCATTGGCATAATCAATTTCAGTGGATCAGATTCTAATTCCAGTGGTCCTAATTTTGGTGGCATTTGATAATGTAATTTCAAAATATCTCCGGAACTAGTAATTTTTTGTTCGATCTCTACTATGTGCTAAATTATTACTACTATTTACAAATTATTTATGCTAAATAAAATGTATTAGAAACAGCAGGTTTAAATTTAATCAATTTCGGTGGCTCGGATTTTAATTCCGGTGGTCCTTTAATAATTTCGGTGGCATTTGATAATTTCAAATGGAAATATCTCATGAACTAACAAAAATTTTTCGATATCTAGTATATGATTAAGTAGTACTAATATTTACCTATTATTTAAGCCAAAAAAAATTATCAGAAACAGCAAATTTAAATTCGCCACTGTAATTAGGCAAAATTCGTGTTTGTTGAAATTGACCCAGATATAATATTTATTTTACAAATTTCTATCTCAATAAAATGTAGTAGGTACTATTAATTTTTTTTATGCTGATCAACGTATCTGACAATGGATCAGGTTTCCTGGTTAGAGTTTGTAAACTTGAATCCAGTTTGTTTTTGGCTCTACATTGGTTTTATAAGGTAATTTTGATTGCACAGTTGGACGATAGATGGTTGAAAGAACATTCAGTTATGAAGCGTTTTTTTTTGGCCCATAACAGCTGTCTGAAGCTGGTGTTCTATTTGTTAAGATAATAACAAGTAATATATTACTTACATCATTAAACAACTTTACAACACTGAAGTTCACTGCAGTTGAACAAATTCAAATATTAGATAAGGATCGATCAATTAATCGACAATATTAGTAACACGGTACACGCTACACGCACCTCGCCCGACTTGCTCCTCTCCGCGGTGATGGTCTGCAGCATGGCCTTGGCCTTGTGCGAGAGGGTGATGTTGTTGACTTTGGCCACCTTGTTCAGCACCCGGACAGCCTCGTGCCGCCGGTTGTGCGCCAGCAACCATCGCACTCCTTCGTCCACTAGGAATATGTAGAATACCTGAAAGGAATTCATTTTTCTTACACACTAAACAAATAACATAAAAGTGGGTATGTTGAGACTAAAAGTCGATGCATACGTAAAGTGGACGGGACGGGGACGGGACGAGGACGGGACGGGACGTGAATTTTTGGAAACATCGTTTCATAGAATATGTAAACGATAGCGCATACGCCACGGATGCACGGACGGGACGGGCACGCACGTCCCCGTCCCGTCCACGTTACGTATGCTGCGACCTTAAGTAAGTAATGCTCCATATTTTGTTAATTTGTGAAGTCCTCGTAGAACACTAAATCTTGGGACGCTGAACGCAAGTTACCATCCTCGAGAAAGTCATGATATAAAGCACAAGGTAGCTACATATTTTGTTGATTTGTGAAGTCCTCGTAGAACACTAAATCTTGGGACGCTGAACGCAAGTTACCATCCTCGAGAAAGTCATGATATAAAGCACAAGGTAGGCAGCAGTAGACTCAGAGAGCCCAAAAACGATCGTCATGAAGACTGTCTAGAAATAGTCTGTCTAGCATTTCAACTTTATACAGTCAATGGATGGAAACAATTTTCAGTTAATTATGTAACCACACAGTCCAGTGTGGGCTACTGTGCCCACATTATACCAATAGGTTTTGCTTTGAATCGATTGTATCATGTTGATTAATTCCTTAAAAGGATCTGTTTGTAATCCTATTATGCTATCTATTTTTATTTATCAAATTAATTAATAAATTTTTCCGAGGAAGCACGTCCGTGATTAGTGTTAGAAATATTATCTCTAGTAATTAGTTGTTATTGTTGTGACACCACAGCGGTGATGTCTGGTGTTGCTGATGTCCGTGGGCGATGATGACCACTTACCATCAGGTATCTCATCTGTTTGTAGACAATTTACATTTTAAAAAGATCGGGTTCTAGCTCTTCTGAGCTTTGATGTCGCTCAATAATGATTCATTCTTTTCTTTGCCGATAACCCATCAGTGATGCTTTTGATGTTGCTGATGTCCATGGGAGACAATATCCACTTACCATCATTGGATAGTCAGCTCGTTTGTCGACTATTTCCATAAAAAGAACGATGCTGAAGACATTTTTTCAATTACTGATATTTCAAGTAAGTGCGTGAGCGTCTGTTTATTGTTTGTTTATAATATGTATAATTATAGCATCGTACAGAGTAAGGGACTTTTACTGTAGTATAAAATATTCAGAACTCCGCACTTTAAATACATTTGTGGGTGTGCTAATGACATGTTTCTAGATGAGATATTTATGTCCCCGGCGCGTATATATGAGTACGAATAGGTTCCAGTCATGAGATTATTATATAACTCTAATTGTTATAGACTTACTGTCCGATTTTGATAGAATATGTGTTTAATCTTATCGAAGAACTCTTTTCCGTAATAAGTTGAGACGCGTATAATTATTACGACATGTTGATTAGCGAATCGCTACTTGTTTAGTAATTAAATAATTTATTAATATTACATTATCACAACCCGGAACTTCTATTGAAGAAAAGTGTAACAAAGAACGAGTAAATCGATTAAAGTAAAACGCTGCAATATATTATGCACTATACTCGTAGATGGGTGACAGTTAGTAGTAAAACCTTTTGAGCTCTTCCGTGAATATAGTAAGCCGTCATAGTTGTCGTTTGGTAACAGTAAACTATGTCTAAGACCTTGAGATGCTCCGAAGCACGGAAACGCTCAAGAAATTTTTACCACTAGCGATCATCCATCAAATATTATCGACAAAGTCTATATCGAATCGCGTGGGTTCCTACCGTCTGTAGCTCTGCAGAGGAATCCTATCGTTATACATAACGAGTTTTTTGATTAGATTTTTCACAATAATTCAGAAATCTTAGAGAAATTGATTGTGACATACGGGAAACATACAAATAGACAAGACAAAAGTGAGTTATCCCATAAAACTAGTTTTTTCCTAAGTAATACGAAATACAAGGATTAGATCAGAGTTCTTAACCGAGACGGGAGACCGACTTTCAAACCACTAGTTTAATATTAGGGGATCCAAGTGGAATAGTTAGTGTTCTTAGCGCCCCTAGGGGGTTCAAGTGAAATGCACGAATATACTTACTACAACTAAAAGCGGTGCGTATATAGCGCGCATCATGTCCCGCCAGTAGGGCACCTTCCAGGCCACCAGGCCGAAGCAGGCGCCGCCCAGCGTGGACAGGATGTCCGACATGCACGAGTACACCACGCGGCTGCTCTGGCTGACGGCCTCCAGCGCTGGACACGTACACACATACAGACATACTGATTACAGTGTAAGGGTGTAAAGAGTTCCGTGCATTCTGGAGTCCAAGCTGATCTCCCTGTGATTCATTCTATTGAGTTACCTAAATAACTAATTAGCTAAGCTAGCAAACTAAGCTGTCAAGATCTTTAAACATTCTATCAAGCTACGGTAAGGTAAGGTATTTTCTGGAGATTGGCTTCAATCCATTAATACTAATAGGCCATTGCTGAGCACAGATCTCTCCACTTGAGGAGACCTACATGATACTCTAGTGTGGATTGGTATATATTGCTTTTGGATATCTGGAGATTGCTAGGTTGTATCAACCAGATTCATTTTCAAGTGTTTGTAAGCGGTGGTAATCTTTATTTCTTTATTATGTCGGTGGTATCTTGACGCGGGTACAATGGACAACACAATTAAAATATCACAAACAACCACGACCCGAAGTTTGTCAAAGAGAGATTTACACCACTTACACAGAACCATCGACGCATTCCCGTATCCTAGAGCAGTCTCCAGGAACTCCAGAACGAGCAGGGTCCAGTAGTCCATCGCGAAGGACTTGAGCAGCCCCGCCGCGCCCACCACCAGCGGGGTCACCACTATCACCACCTTCCTGCCGTACCTGCCGCCGTCACACATTGTTCAGATTAGTGTACACATGTCGATATTTTCTATTGTCGATAATTTCGTGTCAATAAGAAACAGGTGATAGGATTGGCTAATCACTTTATTTAAATTGCAAAGCAACAATGACAAATTACCTTTCCGAAACGGTACGGCCTAGCTTTACGTTCATGTATATTGTGTTCTACAATGAAAATGAATGAAGAATTAGATTTGATTTTTTTTCGTGTAGTGATTTCTTGTAAGTGTTATTCCTTTTTATTACATAAACGTTATATTAGTAAATACCAACTATGTCAAAACTAGGGGTCATAACAATAAAATAGAAGATATGTAGAACAGATATTCAAACAAAACGTGCACTGGCTGAAATTGGAAACAGATAAAAGAAACTAATTAACATAGACAGACTGTCGACAAATAGAGTTTTAGGCTAGCACTTTAAACATGTTGCCGGTCATGAAGATGTGAGTTAAATTTCAGTACACCGATAACGATCTTATCATCATCTTTAAGCAATGTGGGCTACGCCCATCCTTCTAGACTAATTGCGCAACCATGATGTCTGGGTGTTACTGCTGCCCCTGGGTGACGGTGACCATTCAACATCAGGTGGTTCTTTGCTGTCTGCTTGCCTGCTCATGCGTCAGCTATTTACCAATTACTCTTCAATGAACAAATGACCAAGCAACAACTATATGAATGAGATATATGTAGTTAACCTATCGGAGATGATTCCCGAGAGGATGAAGGAGAACACCAGCCCCAGATTGTGGACGGTCCCAATCAGAGTCCTCTTCCACGGCTCGCAGCCCAGGTTGAACTGGAAACATGGGACAATTTGATTCAATGTCGGGTAAAAGTACTATAAATAATATTAGGTACCTACTCATCAGGGCTCCAAAGTGTAACAAGGCATTGTTATAAATATTACATATCAGGATCCCGTGCGTACAAAGCACACATAAATAAACTATATGTCGATCCTGGTGGGTGAAGTCAGACCCGGCCACTAAATAATAATATATATGTAATGAGATGTAGCAAATTATAATTGAACGTGATATCTCCACACTTGACATAACATAATGCTCAAGTTGGTCGCCGAACAACAATCAACTGTCACAATATTGCAATGTTCGTTGTTATTAATCCAGAGATTATAGATAGACTAGCTGACTCAGAAAAATAGATGTTGTCCGATTCTCCTCCCTAGCCGATATGTACGCAAATATTCACGGTCGATCGGTCGAGCCGTTTCGGAGGAGTTCAACTTCTAACACCGTGACACGAGAATTTTATATATTAGATAGAATAATGAAAACTCGTCGACAAAACTACAATACTGACGACCCGCTTGTCGCAATGGTTACCATGTTTGATCGCCGTGCCAAGGGTCCTGGGTTCGATTTCCAGCGAGGGGGAAATTTGAATGATGAGTTTGAGTTTCTTTGTTATCAATGCTTCATTAAAATAATGTTATTGTCATTATTCAACCGGTGGGCAGTGACGAGTGAGGACATTAACTGAGAGATGTTTTGCTAACATCGTGACTTTCCGGGATAACAACCTTTGTAGTGATTGCTATTACCATAGCAATAGCCATGTCGACGGAAGCCGGGGAGCAAGCCACGACGCGTTTACTCGGACAATGCACTGTCAGCATTATTGTCGCGATTACCCGCGTCAGCCAGTCACGCGCGCCTGAATCATAAACATGGTTTCAGTAATTCGTATTTCCAATTGCTTTTTAATATCACCTGCCTAGATTATGCCTTGAATTTTTGTTTTTTGAGGTATCACCAACCTTCAAGGTCGATTACTGAACGTAGCTCTTTCTTAATTGCTACTCTTACTGACACAGAACTTGCTGAATCATTTGAAGCTCCCCATACTCCCCTTAGTAGTTATACCAACTTAAATAGAAGCTTCTTCCCGAAGCGAAGGTACACTTTGACTTTCGGAGAGTGCTTCCAAAAATTTATATCCTTTAGTCTCCAGTAGGTAATAATGTAACCAGTAAATGATACCTATATCGGATTTCATCGAATCCTTTTTGAGATAAGCATCATCTAATTATGTAACTCCGCACTCATGTATTTACCATGATTATTGCTGATCTCACGTTATGGGCAAATTTATTTATTTCCAACAACTTATCGACATTTTAGATCCTTGTGAAGTACCCATTAGTGGTTTACCCATAAGCCACTATGTCACGAATTTAAAACAATCGAGTTAGGCGGAATTTTCACAATGGAATTGTTAATATGGTAATATTCTTTTTTCGGAAATGTGGCTGAGAAATGACTGTTACTTCTTCTATGAAAACGTGAATCATCTTTTGTCTTTATGATACTGTTTTCGGTTTTATTTTAAATTCTGCTTATTCTTTATGTCGTACGCGTGCTGTTAAGTCCGGTTTACACGTATTAAGTAGTTAAGTAGATAACGAAATTTTAACTAAATTTTCAGGAAATTGATACGTGTACACAGACAATTTAGTAACATTTTAGTTAAAATTTAGTTATCTACTAAATTACTTAATACGTGTAAACCGAATATTACTCGAAGTACGTCATTAGTCACAATTTTGAATGAAGATAAACACTTGAGTATACTATTTGTTACGCTGTAAATGTTCTCTGTATCACAATGTTTGTGATATAAGTGACTAATTGAAACGATGCAATCAGCGATACTGGAAGCGACATGGCGATGGCGGCCCAACGAAGCTGAACAAACACCATGATTCAAGCAATTTGCGTTTCCTGTTCACGACACAAGCGATACTTAGCGAAAATTGCACATAATAAAAATAAACAAAACGAACATTTCAAGATCATGATCGGGTAGAATTCACCTGATTGTTCACTGAAAAAAATATTTTTCAAGAGATTAAAAAAAATAAAAGGCTTTAAAATTAAGGCAGACGGAAACACGGACGGTACAACCTGAATAATGGTACCTTTCAATATATAATCCAAAAACTTAGAGAAAGCCACAGTCGTATTTTAAAAGGAGGCCAAATACCATTACCAATAATAATGAACGTCCACATTCGTCTCTCATTAGAGGACTTATAGGATTAGGGGACTTAGAGCCGTGGTACTGACCTCTGCAGTAATACTATTGTAATCTTCATACACGACGCCCTCACACGGAACCACTTCATCCCGGACGAAGGACTCTGGCGTACAAACTTCAGTCAACTGGCTGGTGGCGTTCCATTGCCGTCTCCGTACAGACACGTCGTTGGAGCCCGTGGTGTAAGGCGCTAATCTATAGCACATTTCTGTCTGGCTGTCAAGGGCGAAGCTGACCCAGGAGGCGTTGTACCGGCTGTCCAAGGGCTCGCATTCTGGGACTTTACACCTGTAAATTTAAATGGTTTACAATAACAGTTGGAAAACTAGTAGACGGGGCGCGTGACACTACATGGTCAATGCGATCCATGCAACATTGATTTTGATTTGGCTTCAATCCTTTAATGGCCTTCTACAGAGCAGGGGTTTCTCCTCTATTAACGGAGGTCTAGATGGAACTCAAACTCTCTGCTTCTGTGTGGATTGGCGGAGATTGTTGACATTTAGAAAGAAAGAAAAAAACTATACCACTATCCGGTGGTCTCATCGGGTTAAGTCAGTACATCTCCACTACAATTAATAGTAAGTAAGATTGGTATTGCATAAATTTTTCTAAAAAGTAGCTGAAATACTTCTCTGTTTAACTGTAGTTTCCAGGTATACTTGAAGCAACAGTATTTTAAAGGCCCATTATCGTAATGAAATCGTAAATTTCATGCAATGTTGATCGCATCACGTGTCGCTGTATCGCCAGCTCGGAGTGCTCGTACCATGTCACCGAGTTCATGTTATTATTGGACATGTGCCATGTTTATTACCAAGTGTGAAGTAAGTGCATTACCACAGAATACATAATAGTGCCTATAGGTACAATTACTATATTACGTTAATTTTTCAATGTGACAAGAATGTTACCGATGTTTCCCACGTGACCACTACACGTGGTTACTAATTTCATGTTTTCTTTGCCTATGTTTCATTGATTGTTTTACTCATTGTTGTTGTACTCTGTATGTATGTATTCTATATGTATGGAAGGCCGATATTTACCAACGCAGGTGATATAAAGAAAAAAATTCGTTGTTTTAGAAATACAGAGAATTATTGTAATTAGGTAAAAACACATGACATGACTTGCAGTTTTAAAATTTCAATGTTTTTAATTTTAGGTGTATTATTGAGTTTAAGAAAGCTGTTTCTAAGTGGTTTTATTTCGCTTACCTCGTTTGCATCGGTCAAATCTTGCGCTTAATTAGATATAGCTACCTACTTCCTTTTATTCTAAACAGTTCAACAACCTATTGTGTTAGTTCTGATGAGAATGCAATTTTGTGATAAGCATAATCTGATATAACATTCAGATTTGACTCCAGACGAAGCAACTCCTTAACAGTTAACAGCGCATTCATAATTTTTAACTATTAACTGCGAAAATTGTAATTGTAAGATACAAGCGTTCACTAATGCATGCGGGGAACGGAGTCTCCCCTTGTAAGAGCTGATCTTGCTGAACGGTTTAGTGGCTTGGATTCGTCAAATTAATGTGTTCTGTACACCTATTACTGCATTTTGCAGAAACAGCAGAAGAGTACCTTGAAACGCTTGGCGAACGAATTGGGTGAACTGTATTCTGTAATATTTGCTAAGCCGGCCTAAGCCTGTAAAAATTATATACTGATAAATAAATAAAAAGTTGAAATGTGTGCTGGGACACATAGAAGAAGTGAAACTTCAACGGACAAGTAGAAAAACGAATGGCAACGGACAAGTGGAAAAACGAATCGCAACGAACAAGTGGAAAACGAGTCGCAACGAACAAATGGAAAAAATAATCGCAACGAACAAGTGGAAAAAAGAATCGCAACGGACAAGTGGCAAAACGAATCGTGTAGAAGTTTCACTTCAATAATAAATAATATACCTAAGGCTAATTACCAACCACAGTAAATTATTAACAAGTAACACACTTGCGGTATCTGTGTGTAGGCAATGTCGCGTGCCTCGGAACTTCAATGGATGACCGGTGGCGAGTTGTTCGTGAACGCTTCCATGTTTCGCAGGAGTTTTTTTTTCACCGTTTTTCTATGGTGTTGTGTGGTGGAAGTTGAATAATGATCATTAGCGTACCGTTTGAAAGCGTTTTGTTCAACACTAGCTTAGGAATATGAGACTACGCTGAAACGCATGAAAAATAATATGATATTGATTTTGAATTTGAAGCGCTTATTCAGAAATCGATCAGAGATTATAGTAAATAGTAAAGAACAGAGATGGGAAAAATGCGAGGCCTGTTAGTTATGCGTTCATGTAAATTAGGTTGCTCAATATACAAAAAATATCATAAATAGGTTTGAAAAAAATACCAACACAATTACCTATAAGAGGATCCATACCAAATATTAATTTCAAGGAAGAAATAAAATATCTACAGGTATCTTACTAGAAACTTCTAACTAAGTACTGAGTATCCTAGAATTTTGTATTGTTTTTTTTTAATGTGACAAGTTTATTGTAAAAACTTCTACTGTTTTAGAAAACATTTTTTTCAAAATGTAGTTCTTAAAGAAAACTTGTGTGGTCTCCTATGTGCCAGCCTAGCAGAGGTGGCTTTAACGGTGAACGGTAACGGTTCCTTTAGTAACTACAGAGCGGATCCAAGTTAAGTAATACGTTTGGACAAACGCTAAGTCAAAATTAAGTTAATCTTTTATAGTTATCTTACCTAACTACTTAACACGTATAAACAATATAACCCGATCATAAGTGCGGATAACAAACCTAAAGGGTGTTTCAGCGGCGGTGAACACGTAGTTGAAGTTACACATGCTGAGGAAGGAGTCGCGGAAGGCCAGCAGCAGCAGCAGCAGCAGCTGGTACTTCCCGAAGCAGCCCAGCTCGCTCAGGATGCCGTCCAGGTTGAACCCCTCGCCGCCAGAGCCCTCTTCCGGCATCTGGTGCAAACACTACACTTTACATTCACAGATAATTTGATAATGAGGGCTTTGGGAAAAGTAGGCACTTTTCTTCTTCTCTCGCCATGCACCATGCACCTTCTTTGTCAGCAAAGTAAGGCTTTTGTTCGTGTTGACTGAGGTTCACAGCCGCCGCTAACCACGTGCCATCTGGTAGTTTATCGGCTATTACGGTTTGTGATATTAAGAATTGTTCACGGTTCAGGTATTCTTTGCCGATTTTAATCTCATGTCATATCTTGTATTTCTATTAGGGTTTTGAAGCTGGCAACGTAGAAAATTTCCAACTCAATAGCCCATAAATAACCAATACTTTATGATATTGATTTTCGACAGCTATCCTGACGAGGTGTTATTTTTGCACTTAGACGAACCAAGTGCAGCAACAGCAGAAGAGGCTTGGAGCCAAGTGCTCGTAAATAAACAGCGTACTGGCATGTTCGTTTGCCATCAATACCAATAAAAATATGTCACCTTACCTTAAGCTTGGATTCCAGTTTGCACATATCTACGGCGTGCGTTCTCTAGCCGCCCGCGGGTCGCATTGTCCCTGTAAAACAATACCTGCCGTATTAGTAGCCCCCAACTTACTCATTGCCTTACTCACTACCTTTGTGCACTAAAATATTTAGGAAAATACGTGAACTGACTCATAAGGGATTAAGGTCTGGATTTCTGGTGTATAAACGCATTAAACCCGATTCGAAGATCGAACAAGAGCAGCTCAGATTGAGAAGAATGCTAAAAAATACGCAACAGTGTTACAGTTGTGGAGATGTAATAAAACTGGTCAAAACAGAATCGGACCCACGTATGACGGGTGCCGTAGGGACTACCTGTCAATGTTTTCACAAGAATGTTCCGTTTCTCTAAATTCAAAGACTAACCTACTCTAATTTTGTATATAGATATTTACGCTTTATACTACATTTATTCAATACGCCTATACTCGTCGCCATTCAGAATTAAATGGGTAGACTAGCTCATAATGGCTATTTGCAGGTTGTCGTTCTTCAACTTCGCATACCTTTAAGGTTCCGTTGTCGTTTGAAAACCTAATTGAGGGATGACCTTTCAAGTTATTTTCAATACTTACAGAATTCGTAAAGTTAAACATGGATTCAGAATTCTAAAAGGGATTATCAAATTCAAATTATTCAATACTCACGGAATTCGTAAAGATAAAGATGGGTTCAGAATTCAAAAAGGGATTATCTTACTAGAAAAACTTATTGGCACAGATACTTAAGATTAAAATTGTAGTAAATAAGGATATGGTTTTATTTAAAAATTGATCTATTTGAGAATACTATTCATTCGACGAGTGGTGTAGTTGCTAGCTCGGTGTTGGTCGTTGATCGGAGTCAGGGGTCGAGTCGTGAGCGATGCTCCACAATGCAGCTCGATTATAAATTTAAATCGTTTTACGTAATTATCGCAATGTTAATGTATCGGTTATGTTATCGATGCAATGATACAATGTATTCTTTAATCTTTACGCCAAAAAAATAAGGGAATTCTACTCGTATATATTCATATTTTTCTATGAATGATTTGGTATATATCTACGGCCAAAACTCTGTCGTTTATGAAATTTTCTTTGCATTTTACTATGTAAAGTGTACTTGAAACATAATTTTGAGAATGCTAGATCTGATAAATAAAACACTCATTTTTAAACACACTTTCTCTCGTTTTCGTGATGTAACTAAACTTCAAAATATTTATATAACGGGGGACTCTTTTATCTTCAGAGTAGCCTTCCAACAGCTACATAATAATATATTTGTTTAGCCGACAACGCGAAACAAATTTAGAAAATATGGAGAAGTACTTGGGTTTAGTAGTAAGAAACTTACACAATTTATATTCCCAAAGTATTTTTATTAGAACATGCGTGTACACACACGTATTACACTGAAGTGTAATAATTTAATTTCTTCAAATTTAAGATACACATAAGTTAACAATGTTATATTTTTGTATATTATTTTTGTGTCACCGGTTATAATTTCATACATTCAAATTTAGACATGAAATAACTTACGTATTTGTCGGTTAGGACTTGGGTTACTCGGGAGTAGCCAACGAGTGAGATGTTATCTCGAAGGCGCGCTTGTGACTGAGTGGCGCGATGGCGGGATGGCGCGATGGCGGAACAATACGGATTAATATTAGCTGTCTAAACACTCGCCAAACGTTCAAACATATTTTTTTAATTTTATTATTTACACGTGAAAATTATAGCAGCAAACAAAACGATTTACATCACCGTACTATATGAATTGGATAATTTATTGAAAATATAATTAACTTTATGGTTTCAGAGAATTGTCTGAAAACAATAATTGTCGTTACCAATTTCTTTATCTTGATTAGTGGTCAACAGGCGCGGGTCAGAGAAATACGTTGGTAGTTTACTTCAGAAGTTTATATAGTTATTTATTAGCTATTTGGCTTGCTAGATTTATTAGGTACTAGTTGTAAGATATTGCCCATTACATTTACTATAAATTATTGTATTACGGGTACATTTACACATTTAAATTGTCAAATTTTAATTAAAACATAATTATTTAGCAGGTTTTATTTTGTTGCCGTTTACATAAAGCTGCCATCTATCTTATATACCGGAATTGAAATCTTTTGTATTCTCATCAAGAAAATTCACGTCACCGTCACAGAACGAACAACGTACTACCGTTGCGTAGTAACTATTGGCCACCGTAGCAGTTTCATCTTAAAGTTAACGAAGTGCAGAAAGCTGAATTTTGTGTATGATTTATATAAAAATTAATTTACTAAAGAAAATTAAATACAAGACAGTGTTAATGTGTAAGTAGGTAGGATTTCAGTTTCAGTTTCATACAAATATATCATCAACAAACAGAGCAAAATGTGAAAAAAGTTTCTTTGTCTGAAACTTAAACAGTAGGCCATAAGTATAAAAGATTATACAGAGACACGAGTTTTTTAAACTACATGAAAATGCCACAGGAAAATGCACGTTCTACCTGAGCGTATCCTCCGCCTGTCGACAGCGTATTAGCTGTGGTCATAGCAGATTACATGCGTTGGTATTGTATCTACAACACGCCTCAATCGCGTATGAAAAGCAGAGAAAGGTGTTGGAGGCCAAGATGCGAAGTACGGTTATTTTTACAGGTGTTTCTGCTGCTCTGCTACAATTTTGTCTAAAAATCAGCTCCAAGGCTGTTGTTTTAGTTAGTGGTCTTAACTCCTAAAAAATATAACAATCTGTTGCTTGTATTGAGTTTGATATTGAGTTTGATATTGAGTTTGATATTGAGTTTGATATTGAGTTTGATATTGAGTTTGATATTGAGTTTGATATTGAGTTTGATATTGAGTTTGCCTACTCGACAGCGCTGACTGGTAACACTTTTTCTGTAATTGTGGTTGAAGGTGTGAACGTAAAATTATTGTATTGTACGTTATGACTGTTTCCATGTGGCAGCGTACACTGTAACACTCAGTTCTATGACATAATACATGAGTAACTAGTGTAAGTACAACGAATAATTCACAACGCGTTAACAACATAATTAATTTATTTTTCCTAAACCAACCGAGGAACTAGTAGCTGAGCGCATTAAATTTAATGCTAAATGCTACAATTTTATCAATTTACAAAGGTTATTGACATACACATAACATATGACATTGAATGAAATTTTGGTGGTCACTTTAACCACCGCCGCGCCGCTGGCTACCACCGCTTATGGACTTCCATCATGGAGACGTTACCGACTCGTTCCTGGCCTATAAGCAACTCTTCTTTTTTAGGGTCCGAAGTAAAATCGGAACCCTTATAGTTTCGTCATGTCCGTTCGTCCGTCTGTCCGAAGCAAGGCGCCGAGACCCTTAGTGCTAGAAAGTTGTAATTTGCCATGGATATACATATTTATTAAAACTCCAGAATCGTAGAATAAAACGGGAGGATGATTTTTTTTATTCGTCGCGTACCCTATGGTGTGGGCTATCGTTAAAAAGGTCGTCCAAAAATATTATAGGTTTTTTAAGACCATTTTTGGAATGAGGGGTCCGTTTACGAAATATTTGGCTTTAAAATACTAATTTTGGTTAGAGTCAAGTGTCTCCACCCGCTGCTGGCTAAACGGTTGAAAAAATTCTCGAAAATAGGTTATATGATGAATTTACACGGAAAACTATCAGGGCTATGTCAGCGTAAGTAGTTAGTGAGTTATAGTCGATAAACTTACTACTTCGGAACCCTACATTGTGCGTGGCCTGACACACACTTGTGTTACTTACGATAAGCCCTCCTGAAACAGATAATTAAAACAGTTCTTCCTTATTATGGATCCGCAAATGAATATAAAGTGAATGTTTCTGTCAGCGAATTCTGGTGAAGCTCGCCTGAAAGAGAGGGTGGGTTCGAACGATAGTTAATAGGCCTTGATGAAGTTTTAGTTCTCCAAAATTAAATTCCTGGTACAATGCGCACGTCACTCCTAAGACGAGTTGCAAAAACGTATCTACATTAAAAATACTCTTCCTAATTACATGCACAGATATCTGAGACCGTGGAAATTATGAGATGTGTAATGTTGAGTTGTTTGAGTTGACATTACATTCTCTGGAAGGAGTATGTAGTGTAAACAGAGGCACTGACGTGTACTCGGTTCGGTTACACAATCTGAATGGGCATTGTGTGACCGCATCACCCTGGCTAATGGCTGGCTAACGGCTGGCCAGCGGCACGCGTTCTGCCGTCGCCGTCGAGTTCTGCGGTCCCATCGACAGCCACCTTGGGGAGCGTCTAAATGTGTGTGTGTGTGTGTGGCTGTGTATGTTATGTGCCTAAGTTTGTGCGTGTGTGTGCGAATGTGATAAAGAAGATGCAGGAGTAAAAAAGTAATAATATTAATAACTGGTAACAGTATTAGTGCCCACTCGATTCGTGACGACGCCAGGAATATTTTTTGTTTTCCGTTGCTGTCCATTCGAAAATAAAAGAGTAAAATTACTCTGTACATTGTAAGTCACACAAAAATAGACAAGCAAAGTCACATGTAAAATCACATGCGACGTTCGCGATATCGACCTTTGGTAAACAATAGTGCGTCATCGTCATTCGTCGTCATCTGCTGCGACTGCGGCTTGCGGCTTGCGGCTGCAGCTGGCATTTGTAGTAGTATGACACTACAAGTACAGTCACTACTTAGTAACATACACTGACCGGAAGAAGTTTCGAAAGCCACCTGACCTAATATTACATCCCATCACCATCTTATTATCCTCAAATCTAGATTGACTATGACAGTATTGCGGAGAGCCAATACTACGAGTAATTTCCCAACGCTTCATTTTCGGTCCGCAATGCGCCGCGGCGCCCGCACGCATCAGTGATGCGTTTGATTGTATTGATGTCCATAGGCAACGGTGAACAACTGAACACTTACCATCATACCATCAGGTAGCTATTCTCCTCTTTTGCACGCCTCATAAGCGAAGCGTTGAGGTGATGCTCTACTCCCGACATATGAAAGCCAAGGACTTTTCGAAACTAAAAATGACTGTATTTTTCTCACATTGCACTTATAGGATAATATTATCATATATATATATCAAGAAAAAACATTCGTTTAAATGTATTTGATATTATATAAAAAACAATTATTTTGTTTAAAGTAAAAAAAAATTAAAAAATATTCGAGCACGTCCGGATGTCTGTCCGTGGATCTAGCACTCTCACGACCGTAAAAATTAATGTATCAAAGTATTTTTTATTTATTTTATATTTAATTAAATACCCAACTATCTGTCAAGTTGTTTGGTTTTAAACTACTTAGTCACCCATTTATTGGCGATTTACGGCTGTGAATCCTCACGTCACAACCTAATGAATCACCGTCAGCGTCACAACACACTTGTTCTTAATATTATGTTTGCTGACGATTTTAACGGTATCATGTTTTGTCACACATTGGCCGAATGATGAATAGACAGCAGTTAGGTCGGCACAGTTTTGTCACTGACTTGAATGGCTCCGACACCAGGTCCGATGAAGTGCGGTCACCTGCTTTCTCCATCTTTCATGCAAGGTCATAAAATCTTTCTCTATTTTGGGTTTCAGCACTACCTTCTTGTTACTGTATTTTGCACGGTTACATTATTTTCTTAAATAGCATTTATCTGCATCTACACTCCTTATTTATTCCGCTGCCTTGAAGTCTTGCAATAATCTTTCACCAAGACTTTTCCGCCTTCCCTTGATGGCAGGATTAACAAATTGGATAATCGCCGGTTTTGTAGTAATTTTGATAACTTTTTCATATCGTTATTATTTACCAAAACTTTTGATAACAGTAGGAGAAAAGAGAACAATGAAATGCTGCGTGGAAGTAGAGAATTTTGAAATATGCGGGACCTCACATTTACGGATCAAAGTAAAAAAGCATTTATTAATCAGCTAGTTCCAAATACAGCTAATAATATGCTGCATGAGTCAGAGCACCAAATTAAATCAAATCAAATCAAATCAAATGTTTTTATTCAAAATTGGTTTGGTTTACAAACACTTTTTGAAAGTCATGCAAGTTATGCCAATGCTTCAGACAAGGCCCTACTGTGAGAGGGCCCGGTAGAAGAAGCAGCAAGAAACTACCGGGTTTGTTTTTTTCCTGCTCACAGTTACAGATAGCACTTATCATCTACTACAATCTATATTCATAAAACTCATGTCCAAGCAGTCTTGTCTTTAAAATAATCATCTAATTTGTAATATCCTTTCGTCATAAGAATGCTTTTAATATGAGTTTTAAATTTAAGGTAAGGCATTTCTGTAAATTTCGATGGAATTTTATTATAAATCTTTACACATGTACCCATGAACGAGCCACCAGTTTTACATAGTCTAAAATTTGGTACAATCAGTTTAGCCTTGTTCCTCGTATTAATATTGTGGATGTAACTCTTCTTAAGAAAACTATCGTAATATTTCTTAACATACAAAACATTATCTAATATACTGTGACACCACAGTTAAAATATTAATTTCCTTAAAGAGATAGTTAAGCGAGTCCCTAGACCTGAGGTTGTAAATGGCACAGACTGCTCTTTGCTGTAAAATAAATATAGACTCAATATCTGCAGCTGAGCCCCACAACAACAGACCATAGGACATAACACTATGAAAGAAGCTAAAACCACCATATTACATTAAAAATAGTAATAAGTACTTAATTATCAAATTAAAATAATTACATCAATTATTCCGATCTTTATTGATTGTACTGATTACTAGTAATAACAGATAGAACGAGTTGTCCAGTGTCCTTGTGATATCCATGAAATCAATCATGAACAGTTGCTAGCGACCTTTTAATTTGACGTTTGTAACGCTATCCTTTTTTGACTTACTTTTTGTAAAAGTAACGGTGGACATGGTGGTTGAGATGGTGCGTGCAATAACTCAGTACATAATTAAGAAAAAACTAAAAAACACGCTTTTATAGAAAATCCAACTAAAAAATAGAAAATAAATTTGAGTGGGGTGCTTTTTAAGATATTATCCCTTCTACCATGCACCCCACGCTTTTAATTCATTATTCTTAATTCAAATTTATTTTCTATTTTTTAGTTGGATTTCGTATATAAGCGTGCTTTTTAGTTTTTTTTAACTAATTTTATTCATTTTTTCAATTTTTTAGTTTAATTTTTTGAAATTAAATTTAGGTTTTTTCTTTCTTTCTTTTTTTCTTTCAATATTGAATTTCCATCGGTCCTCGATAAGACTACGAAGTTTGAAAAAGATCTGACCGTTTGTAGTGGCCAGTGGGTCAAAATCAAGTCCAAAGGCGTCGGTTATACGGTACAAGTTACAAACTAAGATACAGGTGAAGCTAATATAAAGTGTGTCAAAACCTATTCACTTTTACAAAATCAATGCTCAGCGTGTTTTTTTTATTTAAAATTCAGCCTCACTCCGGATTCAAATACTCTGGTATTAGAATAACGTCCAGTAACCAGAAATGAAACGTACGTACGATTTAATACTATTTTCACACAATGTAAAAAATAAATTTCTTAATTATCAATGTAATAATTTACCAACAATTAAAAATTAATTAATAGATAATTTCCCCAATGTCAATGTCAACCCTTACTTTTCTGCCAAGGTGGTCTAGCACGGTGATCGATGTTAATTCTACCATAGCTCAACCACTAGAACATAATAAAATTATAAATAAGGATTAAAAAATACAACATGATAATTTTGTACACGTGTTGTCTGTTGTCTCTATATTCAAAATATAATATTGTGTTACTACGCACATTATTAAATCCCATTATCGATATGATAAAATGATAAATAGTAGATAGTCCAATTCCTGTCTGAACTGGATCAAAACCGGATTTAACACCTGGATTTAACGGCCGAACAACAACAATCAAATCCATAAATCGCATTGTCCAGTTCAGGGCGGGTTTGTGAAATATAAACCTTCAACTTAAAGTTAGGACTTAGGATAGGTTGTTTACAAAATCGATGATTTCCCTCATTCAAGGACTAATAAAAAAAAACGCTTACATACTAATACCCCCGCAGTAGGTTTTTACCTGTGTCGCGGGTGGCATGGACAACACATTTAACACGTCACAATAACACCCATGGCTCGAGTGCAAATATTTATCTGTCACATAAATATCTGCCCCGGCCGGGAATTAAACCCGGGACCCCTTGCTTC
The DNA here is from genome assembly GCA_951805285.1 of Thymelicus acteon. Taxonomy (NCBI): domain Eukaryota; kingdom Metazoa; phylum Arthropoda; class Insecta; order Lepidoptera; family Hesperiidae; genus Thymelicus; species Thymelicus acteon. The sequence goes on from OX638224.1 coordinate 203,389, forward strand.
GCAGGCAGGGTCGCTACCACCTAGGCTACAAGGTCGTACAAATTACAGCATTTACATCTTGATCCATTTACATTTGTCCAGATTCACTCGACGACACCACTCTGTCAATGCAAAGTCAGTCACAGACAATAATATAGACCGGGTTGTCCCAGCTCAAGAAACGTTCATACACGAGTTTCGAACACCATGGATACCATAAAACGGTATCAGCGTGACGTCACGCCTCGCGCGCCGTGTGGTGCAATACAAATATATTAAGTATTATGCTGTAAACTGCACGATGCAATGACCGTGATTGTGCACGCGTTACGTGCGTAATGTTACGGGAAGAAAACCACTGTGGTAGAATATACGGTGTTATGTAACGACTTGCCGACCACAACACCATGACTTGTAACTAGCTTGCGGCACGGAATTTCAGCTCCTATGGATATCTGACAAATGAAATCGGCTCTGGCTGCTTAAGGGCCCTCGCCGACGACGACTTTTTGTAGCGATGCTGTCGCGCGTTTCATGAACGCGCGACAGCATCGCTACTAACGCTTGTTAGTCGCATTTGCAACGCGCTACAGAAGCGATGCCAACGCGCTACTAACGCGCTACAACATCGCGACTGTATCGATTCAACGCGCGACCGTGTCGGACGACATCGGTATCTTGCAACTGTAGCGATCGCAGTTACCATGGTGCCGTTACTGAATCGCGTTTGCATCGCGACAGAAGCGCGTTTGTATCGCGACAGAAGCGCGTTTGTATCGCGACTGAATCTGGGCCCGTGGGCGAGGGCACACAGCTAGCGACCGCGTCGCGACTGTATCGCTGCGGACGCGCGACAGCATCGCTACTGCATCGCTACAAAAAGTCGTCGTCGGCGAGGGCCCTAAATTACCAGATACCCTATGCTTATAAAAATGCTTCAGTTTGGTAAGGTCTGCCCTTGTCACCTGTGTTCTTGTTTCAAATTATCGTATTACAAATTATATTCACATTCCATTTACGTTGTTATGCAACAATCATTCACATCCACTGTAAACGTTGTATTTTATGATTTTTCAGCAGAAAAAGATCTGCCTAGATTATAAAAACAGCCGGGGTTATACTGTTTACGGAGTGTCGCGGGGAGTGGGGGGGGGGGAGTTTGGCAGCCAATTCGTTCTTTCATTCTCTTCTTTCTTGGTGGACAATTCATCGTTGATGCCTTTGCGATATACCGCCCTCCTTCTAAAATACCGGGTACCCTGGGTCCCCTTGTTCGTTTACGTGACTCGTTTGCTCGTCTGTTAGTTATTTACATGTCGGCGTATAGTAAAATAAGTTCTTAGTAATCTATCAAAATTAAGAAAAAGGAACTGACATTACGGTAGACAGATTGGTATAGGATCGCGAAACCAAAGAAAATCTAAATAACGTTGAATTCATGAAACCGGGTATTATCAGGCAATAAACGAAGAGTATCCTTGTGCCTGTCGAACAGTGTGTTTTATTTAGTATCCTGGCAGTCCTGACATATAACTACGCCCACAGAGAGAGATCTATGTTCATAGTACTGAAGTGTTCTTTGATACATGGTTTACAGAGATGATCTGAACATACGAAAGCATACACTCCAATCTAGCCTTCTACGATATCAGGCGTGGGATAAAAAACCCAGATTGTGAAACAGCTTTGATGAGAATCTGAGAAATACATGTCGGAAAATAAATGACGGACAAAACAGTTCGGATGACATTTAAAATAAACTTGAAGGAAAATGTTATAAAGAGAAACGATACAAAATCAATGAAACATAAAGGAGATGATGAGATCATGGAGTGTGATACTGAAGTTGGGCTTTATCTAAAAATCCACCGCACATTGGTACTTATGACTAAAATCCGAGAAATAAATGGAAATGAGCATTTGGTTTCAGGTTTTTCACGAAAGGAGTATAAGATAAGTAGCCTCTGTGAATATGATGCTCGATATCATGCAATTGAGAGTATAAATCTTAAATGTTTCAGTTAAGGAAAACGGCGAGATTTGAATCTGAGTGTGGAGCGAGGCTGGTTTCTGCCAAATTGCAACGGGTTGTTGATGCTTCTGCCGGCGCTGTTGCGAGCGCTGTGTCCTGTGCTGATTACTGAGTCAACCTGTGCATGGTCGAGCCCCGGCATGATTGGCATAAAGCTTTTAGTCGTTAACATTTCATTTACTTTTAGAGTTGGTGAAAGATGCAATTGTAAGATGGTATACTTCTGGTTCACTACACCGTTAAATATAACGCAACAGAAAGACCAACCTATTTGTGATGCTACGTTAAACGAGATGTTCACCAATGATCAAATGGTCACGTCAGTTTAGCATATGCATCTAATCCTATCATTGATTACATTCTGATTTTGAACATGGTAAGATGGTCAAGTTGATGCCTTGATTATAATGGTAGCGTTTCCTACGTAGTTGAGGAACTTCTAGCTCTTTTGTAAGATTGATATTGATTTGTTTATTGGCAACTTTAATGATCGCGCCCAATCACACATTGTGCATTGTTGCAAAGTAGACTGAATGGTAACCTAATATCTTCAATTGATGAGCAACGGTAACTGCATATTTGGATGGTAACATTATTACATTTCGTATTTTGCCTGCATAATTTTATGATAATATTTTGATAGTTCTTGGGTTGGTGCAAAATTGTCATCAAGGTTTGTTATGACATATTACGTCTTGACGTTAGTATTATAATCTATCGAAGTGACAACTGATGACAATTTTATTATGATGAAAAAGAAATTTTGAAATGTCGTGTTAACTACAGACCACTCTTCTACAGACTTACTCACTTCAACAGAGTTGAATTTGAAATGTTATGTTCGACTCATACTACAGATACAGTTGAGGATGATAGATGATCTAATTAGAGTTAAATTAAATGTGTTATGATGGAATGAAAGCAATCAGATCAAGTGGTTCCTAAGTTCAAAAATTCATTTCAAATAATTGTGTTTCTTACTTTCTCGCAAATGGTCAATGCTGTTTCCTAAATTCTACGAAGGCAAAATGTTAAAGCAGAATTTGTTGGTACGATGACGAGATGAGTTGTTGATGCGACGTCAAGCTATCTCTTCTTTTTTTTTTTTATTAATGCAAAAGTAAATTGATGATAAAGGTAAAATGATGTGGTGCTGATTATTATTTGTTGATTGAATTGAAATTTAATGTTTACCTAATTGGTCAGTTAGTACAAAGAAAAAAAAATGTTTAATTCTCCAAATATCCTACAACGCTACTACAGAATGTATAGACAACAGGTCTTAGAACTTGGATCCTATTCTTCAGATAAATTGATGGAGGTTATTCAGTGAGTACAGTTTGTGTCCGAATGGACGTCACTTATAGTGGCAGAGTATGTAAATAATGATGTTTTCTTAAGGATCGTTCGACAAATTGCCCATGCTACTTAATTAAAATAAATTAAATTAAATTTTATTACTTTATTTAGTAAACACCAACATAATACAAACCATTTACAGAAAATAAACAATAGGAAGAACAGAAGCAAGATAAGTGTTATTTTATAGGTGTAGACTACATGGCCGTTTCTTGGTGGTCATGCATTTAACTAAGGCGAGTTAACAGTAAGATAATAACATTGATTAACAAAAATGATAATAACAGTATTGAATTGAAAATAAGAGTGCCTCTGAAGAAATCAAATTGATTAAAGCCTTTTGAAACTTGCGAATTTCACTTGTGAATAAGTCAATGTCATAATTATTAGAAATATTCCTAATTATGCGAATAATTCTAGTAAGTGGTACTTTTTTCGAGGTTAGAATAACATTGTGCGTCATTGAGAATTCTGAACCATGATGATCTAGGTAATTTGGATGGAACGAAAAAGTTGAGTTGAGAGAAAATATTAGGAGCGTCAAGTAATCCATTGGCAAGCTTGTAAAGAAACGAGAGGTCAAGCATTCGTGTTCGATTCGATAGTGACATCTTGAAGTGTTTTAATTATCTGCGTAGCTTGGAATAGTTTTGCCCAAATTGTATGGGAATGTAAGATGCTATGAGAAGCGTTTCTGAGCACTTTCGAGCCTCATGGAATACACATCATTCACATCAATCCGTATGGATTCTAAACAGCACTGCGGTGCTCCAAACCACTGCGGACCAATAAGTTTAGCTTAGCTTAAATTAGGTTAGGATGATAGGTTAGGGTAGGTTACATATCTCTCCGGCTTCCCGTGGCCGAATGGATGAGACGAAGGTCTTTCCACACGTTAAAAAAGGGTAGGTTAGGTAAGGTAAAAAAAAGGTTAGGTAAGTCTAGGTTAGAGTTATAATCTGTTATGTTATGAGAGAAATTGTTTAACCAGTATGCTTAGTTGAATTCGTATTAAGCGTGGCTTAATAAGATCTCTTTATCTGTAACAGCCGTGACTGTTTAAATTGTCTGAAGGTCAAATGTTTATAGTAGAGATCAGTGCGGCCTTTCGCATGATGGTGATGAGGCAGTTGGGCCAACACAATGCTTAGCGACACATGGGGTGGGAACGCTTGGTATAAGCGTGTCCTGTGTGGTGTGACAACGCTCACTGGAGACATTGGTGGTTCGAGGAAGGGTCGATGTTGTGTGTGTACTAAGCAAAGTGATTAATTTATGGACTTAAGAGTAATTTGATGATGTTCTCAGCTTTGAGTTTAATGATGATGATCAACCTTCAGCCATTTTTCTGAGTGTTGAACTGTGACATAACGTGTACAAATCCAGGTTGGATAGTAGTTGGAACTGTTTAAATACTGGTTGGACAATAACAAAAGTGTTGAATACTGATTGGTAAAAGCGGTTTAAAATATTTTGAAGTTTATTTTGAAGGAATTATGATGATATAATATTAGGATTTGATGTGATGTTACTTGTGGTTTACGTTGAAAATTGAGCAGTATAGATGAGAGACGAGAATTTATAACGCCTTTCGATTAATTTATTGAGGAATGAGTTAGGAAAGAGTTTGTTTCTTTATTGAGCATAGTTGATATTCGAGTTGTGAAATTTTATCTGGGATTATGAGCACACACACAAAAACATACCCACACATTACACATACACTTCCCCTACTTCATGAAGTCAGAATAGCCGAACGAAATACTGTGTTGATATTGTGTTTACAGAATGATCACACGAGGACGTGTGAGTCGTCAGCAATGGCCGACGTGAGTCAAACGAACGAGATGCTTTGATTCGGTGACGACGCCGCGACCGCGACGTACCAAACGACCCTACGCGTGACGTGAATATTTTAAAATCGCACAAATAATAATTTGGTAGTTCCGTGATAAAAAAAGTGTTGGTATGGAGTTTCTTCCGCTGCTTCTTCTCCATAGCGAAAACACATAGCGAAGCAGTAATTGTGCTAAAAAATGAACTGATGATATTTTTGCGGGATTTCGGGCAACAACAAGCTTTGTTGTAACTTTTGGCAGTAAAGTAAAGGAAAGTTAATGAGAATGCCTGTAGGTCATGTACCAGTCGAATTTGATTTTAATAATGAGCTTGTTGATGAAGTAAGATAACATGGGAACTCGAGTCAGTAACTTTGCAGCACCAGTGGCAATTACGTAGTCGTAGCCCGTTAGAAATCGGTGTCTCTTGGGGCAGCACAAGTATTCCGTGGGTGCGCGATGCGCGTTTTGCTCTGGTGAAGGTGGCGTTGTTCACTTGGTGGGTATGCGTATGGCACCAGTGGAGATTATTGGTTGGCTTTAAAAGTCGTGGGGATTGAGGGACTCACTCGAGATTCAGAGATCGTTCAGAATTTTTGTTGTTACTTTTGATAGTTGAAGTTTACGACTATGGTACGTGGCTCAGGTTAATTAATTCAAATTCGTAATGATTTTTGAAGATCTTGTTTTATGTTACGTTCGTTCAAAATGACGCGATTTCGTACGATTCACACACGAGGACGTGTGTCTTGTCAGAATGGCCGTGTCGGCGTATAGTAAAATAAGTTCTTAGTAATCTATCAAAATTAAGAAAAAGGAACTGACATTACGGTAGACAGATTGGTATAGGATCGCGAAACCAAAGAAAATCTAAATAACGTTGAATTCATGAAACCGGGTATTATCAGGCAATAAACGAAGAGTATCCTTGTGCCTGTCGAACAGTGTGTTTTATTTAGTATCCTGGCAGTCCTGACATATAACTACGCCCACAGAGAGAGATCTATGTTCATAGTACTGAAGTGTTCTTTGATACATGGTTTACAGAGATGATCTGAACATACGAAAGCATACACTCCAATCTAGCCTTCTACGATATACATGAAAAACATAGCAGTTTCTAATAATATTTCCAGTTACTCGCTTTTAAGGAATATCCCCTATTTCTCTAAGAGGATGAGCTAGTCCTCTCTCTTCGCAAAAAGACTTCGACGAGTCGTTTGGCGGCTGACTCATGCTCGAGGATTTAGCTATCCAGGCGAACCCCATGAACAAATAATAATAGCAATAACGGTATTAATTTACAATTAAAATCAATATTATCAATATTATCAATATTATCAATATAATCCCTCCCTGTGGGCCCTACCACAAGCGGGCCGGATTTAGTCGCCTCTTACGACATCTATCCGGCGTGAGATTGGGGTTAGTATTCTAAGCCGCCCCAATACGGCTAAATACTACATATAGTTTATTAGGTACATAGCAATGGATAAAACTACAAAGTACATTTATTTATATGAATTGTGTTGTTTGTCATCACCAGATAACTATTTTATCGGTTACAAATACGAGAAATGGATGATAAATAACAGTTTTTATTAATTCATAAATTAGCACACAGGCACAGCAGCTACCAGTACATTGTTGCCGTGTGTCAACCTTACTTATTACACTTATTGATTCACTTACTTATATTAAAACGACTTAAACTCGTACTGGTATTAAAATAAATATAATTCAAAGTCATCATTCAAAACTCCATGCTAACATTTGTGGCGATAGAAAACCTTGTTATCGAAACTTAGACGATAGTTGCTCTAAAAGACTACGACATTGTCATAATAGTAGAAGTAGAGACCTAGATTGTTCTGAAGCTATCATTCGACGATATAAATTTTCGGGTTTCTGTCAGATCCATTATGTTCTCAAATTGACATCGCAATGTCTGTGAGATCGCCGATTCTGTTACCGCACTCATGCCGGAGCGCGAAGTACTACTCTGGAGCAGTAGCGTAGTGTGGGGGGGCCGGGAGGCCATGGCCCTGGGCGGCATATGAAGAGAGGGCGGCAAGCCACTCGATTTTTAAATAAAAAAAATATGTATTAAAATAAATTATTTTATATTTTTTAATGTAAATTGTGTTATGAAAAAAAAAGAAAAGAGCATTTTTAATTAATAAAAAAATATTTTAAATAATATGGAGGCGGCAAAGTTATTTGGGGGGGGGGGGGGGCAATTTTCGGTCGGCCCCGAGCGGCGGGAGCCCACGCTACGCCACTGCTCTGGAGTCTGGACTACGGGCACTAGGAACGATCCACGATCCAAGCTCGTGGCATCCTGATAAGCCAAATATGGGTTGTGAGTTGTGAGAATAAACACCGACCTGCTTCGCTTTTATTATTTGTATTTGTCCCACTAATCCTATAACCACCATTTGATTGATTAGATGTTTACATTAAATTAGTATTAATTTTGTAAAGGATATCACAAGCTAAATTAAGAAACTTGTAAACAATACTATGCATACAGTTTGTTACATACTGACAGTTAAACGATAATTTAAAGACGGGCAGTGGAACACGTCATGCATTTACCTGGGTATTGTACGAGTCTGCAAGCGACTGTGTCCACTGACATGTTGGTTAAAAATTAAATAAGTTAATTCTGCAGGAAATGGAGATGAATAATTTACTACCGTATATATACTAAACGTAGAATATCTATGCTGATTTGAAGAAAAACCTAAACACAACGCTCTGCAAGCCCATGTAATCAAGGCCACGTCGCATGGAACTGAACCTACTGACCAGAAATCAGAACCTCCTAATTTATCTCAGTTTACTAGCAGACTATAGTTATTTGGAACTCTTGGCTCATGGCCGTTACATGCCGCTTACTCATCTGGCAGTAAGAGGTTATCCACTGAGCCGTACGCAAACCTGTTACCTCTTATCACCAGAGAGCCGAAAGAATCCATCTAACGTTATAGACATTGATAGATAATACAAACGGCAGCCGCGGCGCCGCGGCGCGAGCGACCGCTTATCATCTAGTTCACGAACCCTATCGTGCTCGGATACAACGTGTCAAGAATGGTGCGCGTGCCGCCAAACGTGGACAATGACACATTCCAGCGTTCACCTTAGAGGACACTTGTTTATAATAATATTAATAAAGGCCATAATCGAGGTACCACCTATAGAGACCGTTTTTAGAGATAGATGACGTCAAAGAGAATTCGTGACAAGTTAAAAATATTTTGACTGGTGGAAATATTTTGATTTGGTGTGGAGCACGCTCTAGGCCTGCTCATGAGGAGAGATTTATTCTAGTATTAAATTCTAAGATCCATGCCAAATGAATGAAGAAACCCTTAACGTCGTAAAACATAAACTACACTGACAGTTAAATTTAAATTAAGTATAGTATCTTTATCTTCATGATATTTTACTTCACTGAAGCAAATGGTTAATGTACTTAAATATATTTTTTGTGTCTAAAATCTGAAATTAAAAAATAACGAAAAACACACCATCAAATTGATTTCAGTTCTTGATCTAAATTTCATTTTGTAAAATGTAATCAGATTTCAGCAGGGTCATGATTTTTGTTTCGAACTAAAGAGAGCAACATTCGTGAAATGGCTCGCGTAGTATTTATAGCAGCGGTAAGTTGCTTTATGAGATGAACTTTATGAGTGACCGCAATGGCTAGAGCTTACGAACCCTTCCATGCTTTACAGTGCACTTTATAAATACAAACTATTGTTATTTTAAATAAATGTATGCCTAATTCAGACACAGAGGTAAGTGAACAACCCCATAAAATTGAAAATGTTTTATCATCATGGACCATGGTCGCATTCATCTAAATGACTCAGAAAACGCACTTTATTTTACCGACGACAGTAGAGATTATTTTTACCTGTCAATTTACGTTCCACGAAGGGCTCTCCAGCGCATTATTTCTCCGAATTCTCTTTGTGCGAGAACAATAATTTCTCCGGCCGTCGTCACTGAAGTTTATTTTGATATGCACGTAAACATCAGCGCGCACGCCGCGTCTTGATAAAGCTACTACTGACAATGAGTAAACTAAATTCACATTTCTAAACTTATAGTAATCCGCACGCGTGATTTACTGGCGATACGCGCCCGCGCGCGCGAATCTCAATGCGCCTAGCATACGCGCGTCGACGGTAGTGCGCGTAGCCGCTGTGAGGACGACCCGTCGCGGCGTCGGTAGCAGCTGAGTAGTCGCGCGACGACTGCTTTCTTTGTAACAGCTTGTTGATGTAGTGCATTATGAATGAAATGTAAATGCATAATCATCCATAGGTACATATATTTCATGATTGGCTGAGAAAAAATAGTAGATAGTAAAAAGGTAGTTCACGTAGCTTTGTATAGAAACGTATTGGGACCAATAACAATAACAATGCGTTATGCGGTGTAATCTGTTATGTCCAAGTCATGTATCTGTGACCTGATGACCCACTGCTCAGAACATACTCCAGCGGATTGGTGGAGATCAATAAGTAAACCCTCCTATTCTCTGGGCAGGATACTTTGTATGCAAAGATATTACATAAAATACAATAAACTCAGAACCTACCAATTTTAAATGCCGAACTGCCAACTGCCCTTTTGCGTAGTGGCTCAGAACTCTACCGTTGACGTGAATGACAACAATGAGTTATGACTCAATGTTGCAAAAATCATTAAATCCCAGGCTACACGACCATTTCTTACGTATTGGTTTCAGAATAAATAATCTTGTGGAATATGTCTCCACCAATCCGCACTGGAGCAGCGTGGTGGAGTATGCTCTAGGCCTCCTTAAGAGGAAAGACCCATGCCCAGTAGTGGGCCATTAATGGGTTGAAGCCATGTCTTCTCAGCATTTCAACAGATATACGTTAAAAAATTTCCCTTCATATTGATTTTTTCAGGTCATAAATTAACATGATTTCATGTGACCTGATACCTCTTTTAATATTGTCTTATCATAGATCCTCAGAGGAACGAAGGTAGCCGACATAGCTTAGCGAATAATCTGGCTGAAGTGGCAATGGGCGGGCCACATGTCCGAAGAACTGATATGGATGGCGTATGACTGACGACCTGTAGAAGACAGCGGGTATCCTCTGGATTAAGTTCTACTAGGATCGGTGAAAGTGTCGCAGTTTACGGGAGACCTGTGACTGAAGTGGTTTTAATGATTACCGTTTACCGGCTGTTGCCGTGGTGTAGTCCTTTATGAAGAAGAAAATGGTCCATAAAACTGTAAATAATTAAACCTGCCCAATAACCTCAACGTGTGAATTAACATTAACAACGGCGAAGAGTATATTATATTATACATCTAGTTTTATTAATGTAATAGCCGACATATGTACAACACGAACCGACGGATGAGCCGGCGTAACCCCATACACTTACATTCCCTAGGAATTTGATCAAATCTCGGTTTTTATCATTTCCCTGCGACATCTACATGAAATAAATGATTTGAGTTTGAGTCTGAGCTGATAAAATCTCGCTTTAGAGTCTTACCGCTGTGACATACATTTCACTTAGAACTGGGCCGCAAGACTATTTTAACCAATTAGTAATTTATGATTGAAGATGCACCTGCAGTTACAACGCACAAGATGAAACACATGCACGTGAGTGACACAAATATCTTCCTTTATGTAGTTATCGTAGTACTAAATATTTGGTGAGTCAGAAGAGCCGAAAATGTCTCTCGTACTGCGTACTGCGTAGTCCCACTCAGCGGTTACAGCGTAGAGCGCACTGAGCTGCTGCCGGCTACGTACTACGCAGTGCGTAGCCGTAGTGCGTGCTTCATTTATGACGTAGCCACCTGCATGCGAAAAAGTCAAACTTAAAAAAAGCGGCCAAGTGCGAGTCGGACTCGCCCATGAAGGGTTCCGTAGCAGCAAGTAACATAATATAAAAGTTCTTTTAGTTCGTTGTAACTTTGATCGATGTTTTTTGTGGTTTACGATTTATGACGTATTAAAAAAAAACTACTTACTAGATCTCGTTCAAACCAATTTTCGTTGGAAGTTTGCATGGTAATGTACATCATATATTTTTTTTAGTTTTATCATTCTCTTATTTTAGAAGTTACAGGGGGGGGGGGACACACATTTTACCACTTTGGAAGTGTCTCTCGCGCAAACTATTCAGTTTAGAAAAAAATGATATTAAAAACCTCAATATCATTTTTGAAGACCTATCCATAGATACCCCACACGTATGGGTTTGATGAAAAAAACATTTTTGAGTTTCAGTTCTTAGTATGGGGAACCCCCAAAATTTATTGTTTTCTTTCTATTTTTGTGTGAAAATCTTAATGCGGTTCACAGAATACATCTACTTACCAAGTTTCAACAGTATAGCTCTTATAGTTTCGGAAAAAAGTGGCTGTGACATACGGACGGACAGACAGACAGACAGACAGACAGACAGACAGACAGACAGACAGACAGACAGACATGACGAATCTACAAGGGTTCCGTTTTTTGCCATTCGGCTACGGAACCCTAAAAACGCTGACTGCGGGCAGAGGTCTTCTGTTGCTAACTGTTCTGCTTAATATATCGTTAAAATATTTATACAATATCTATACAAATAAATAAAATTGGAGTGTCTGTTTGTAATATTAAAATAACCGCTTTTTACTAAATATATACATTTGGATGTATACACGGTACATATGCCAAAACAACATTTTTCACAATTTTTGTGTCTGTCTGTCTGTTTGTTCCGGCTAATCTCTGAAATGGCTGAACCAATTTTGACGGGAATTCCACTGGCAGATAGCTGATGTAACAAGGAGTAACTTAGTCTACTTCTATTTTAGAAAAAAAATATAGTTTTTTTAGGCGATATGAAGTTCGCCGGGTCAGCTAGTATATTATACATATAATACACACCTACTTCTAATTACAATAATTATGTTTCTGGTGGGTCTGGGTTTGATTTTGGGGGGTTGCGCCCATTAAGACTTTTGATCAACGTGATGAAAGCTACCTCTGTGCGAAGTTTCATACGAATATTATGTCCCTTATGCATTGATTTTCATCCAATCTGCTTTGGGGAGTATTTTGAGATTTGGGTGGGAGTGGTGGGTCTGGGTTTGATTTTGGGGGGTTGCGCCCATTGAGACTTTTGATCAGCATGATGAAAGCTACCTTTGTGCAAAATTTCAGCTAATTTAGCCGAGAGCCAATTCCCATAAGGATTTTGCGGGGTCCTTTGCGTTGCGGCTAAATTTAGATTATAATAAATATAATAAAAGACTATGTCAATTATCGGCTATTCGTGGAAAGGATGCTCAAAAATAAATAATTACACGAAAATATATATTTTGTTTTTTAACTTATACACGCGAATTATTTTTGTATCAATTTACTTTTTTTAAATAATAATCAGCCTTACTTATAAACGTTGCTTAAAATTTAAGAAACACTTAACAGCCATTTAGGAATATTTTTTACTTATAAACGTTGATTAGCTCTAATCAGTTGCTTAGAGGCGTTTTAAAGTAGCTGTCAAATTAATCAATGGCGAACCCTTGTTTAGGGCGCTAAGTAACACAATGGCGGCTTGAATACTGTCAGCTGCACAGCATCTGTTGTACCGTATCTACCTAGGACTGAAGTCAACGATGTTTTTTACTAAGCTAGCTAAGGTTTATTATTTTGTCGTTTGTCATTTGAGTTCTTTGTGTTGTGGATTGAAAATAATTTAATAAAATGGACGTTTTTGAAGAATCTAATAGGTAATTAGGTATATTATGTACGTTTCGTAATTAAATAGAAGAAATAAGGATTAGTAGTAGTTTTCTTGTTCGTCCCAATTAGCAGATTGCAATATTTTTTTAGTAAAATTTTTTATTTTAAACGCCGACATTCTGACAGTTACAATCACAATAGAAACTCTTCAAACAAAATTTTACCAAAACACCGAAAACACCACGTTCTATTAAGACAGCTGACTTTTTATTGATGAAATGTTGCTATTATGAACCTTATGTATAACATTTTCAGCAAAAAAATGTTCTTGTGCTATCAACATGTGGCAGTGTCCACAGAGTAAAATATTTTTTGGGTAGTTAAACGTTAATTAGCTAAGTCAAGCATAATTAACGTTTTTAAGTAGAAAATATTTAGTCATTGCTTAAGGCGTTAAGAAGTGATTAACTAATCAGTTGCTAAGAAGGTGATTAGTCGATTTTTATAAGTAAGGCTGAATATGTTTATTATAACATTCTACTGATAAACTTCCTATTGTCACATACACATAGTAGTCACGTCAGTAGAATTGCAACATTATTCCTATAACGATAATAAAAACGATATATCGATATTATTTTGAAGTTTTAATTCTCACGACAAAAAGTTAAGTTTGGTAAGATACACGTATAAAAAGCAATAAACTATAAATAAGGTATTATTTTTACTAGAATAACATATTATTTTATGTACGTTGCTTTTATAATAATTCACGATAGTGAACAATATATCGATGTTTTGCAAACATGCTCGAATCGATGCATTGTTTGCATCCCCAACTGTATATCGTTGGACATAGTAATCATATAACAAAGTACTCTGTGTAGTAATCTCATCTGTCAATCGTTGGACAGTAATCTACGTTCAACTTTCAAGTCGCATTCGCTTTGTTTTTCGCATCGTGTTTCGTCTGTGTTTTTCATCATTAATATTATTACGACCTTTGGCTTACGAAAATTGATTTGGACCCTGCTTCCCACGTTGAACTTGGCACGCTACGGACCCTGAAACTAATCCTATGGTCAATGATATTGTATGTATAACTATGGTTGACCCCGGCTTGAATGTGGATATTGTGCATCACTTGCAGATGGACACGATCCACACGGAGGACTCGGAGGAGATACATGGCAAATGCAATACATGGCACATGACAGTGGGCCGGAGAACAGTAGGTTGCTGTGCACATGTAATGACTGTTATTTGGTTTCTGAGCTGGGCAAGGTACAGAGATGATATAAATGCACCAGCCCAGTTCTTGGACAATATATTAATAACATACGAGTCAGATTAATAAAAAAATGTCAAGGAGATTGGGCGTTTTCTTTAAAATACCTACAAAATATTTATTCAAATAACCAGTATAATAAACATCTGGTTACAAAACAATTATTATTTTTGTTTTTAAAGTGAGTAATTATTAAGTATTAAGCCTATATAATATTTATGTTGAAATGTGGTGTTCACTGATAGCCAAATGTACAAAAAAAAATACAAAGTGGAAATTGTCCTTTATTTATTTATTTATTTATTTATTTATTTATTTATTTACAAAAGTTGCTTATAAAAACATGACAGATAATAGGTATTTACCCAATGCGTTATATAAATAGTTTTCGAAAATAAAAGTGAAATTTGATTGGTTAATAAATTAATTGATTTTTTTGTCACGCCAACGTAGACCCCCGTGGAGTCTCCCGCGGACCCCTGGAGGTCCACCTGGACCACTTTGCGAACCAAGGGTATAGATAAATAAAAATAAGTGCTTATTTTATACGTTGTGTTTGAGTGTCGCCCGCCCGGTTCACATCAGGAACGACAACAAAAACGATGCCAACACGTGCCAAGCTTACACGTGCCGGCCGGGCGCCTGGGCGCCCGGGCGGCCGCGCCAGTGAACACGCTGTATATTTTATCATGGTGGAATCCTTAAAAAAAAGCACACCTAAAACTCTTTTTACGCTTCCCGCCCACGTCCGATAATCGGTGACCGCTTTTTTGTAGGAGAAAAATAGAACGTACTGATAGCAATAGTCGGTCAAAAAGTCGGTCAGAAATAATATGGAAGAAAAAATCGGCCCGATTATCGGTCCTACAAAAAGACTGACGTGGGCGGGAAGCGTTATTCAACTAATTGCTTTGTAATTTTATCATGGTGGAATCCTTAAAAAAAAGCATACCTAAAACTCTTTTTATTCAACTAATTGCTTATTATTTGGCACCTCACTAATACAGCACTAATAGAACCGCACTCATTAATACTAATCGTTAATGAATTGCATTGAACTAATAACCTCAATGTTAAAACTTACATTGTTGTTAAAATACATCAGTGCTTGTCCTTTGCATGACAGAGCACCTTTTGAAACTTTTTTAGTTAATCACTTAATTTGTTAAGTTTACAGAAACTCAATCAAGAATATTCATTCACTGTTCTTATGCACTTATAAATAATGTTGTTGGTATCGTTGTTTATTCTTACACTGTATACAGCGCCTGATAGAAATTATTTGCAAATATTATAAGAAAAAAGATTACAGAGTGGATTATGACAGGAGTACTAGCCAACATCACGGTCATGGAGTATTATAGAGGAAAGGACGAATAACTCTACTGTACTCTATGTAGCAAACATGAGAATTTGGACTACGTAAACAGTTCTGTTGAAAATTGTTATCACATATACCTCAAGTCCATAATAATATAAATATATATTACCTACCTACCTTAATTATGTTATTACAATTGATTTAAAATATGAGATTAACGTCCCAACTCAGAGTCACTAACAGTTACTTAAATCGCTCCTTAGTATAGAATCACAATATAAATTCTGTACTAATGAGTGATCTATTTAACCTTTAGTGACTCTGAGTTGGCGCCTAAGAATTTAGGCAACTTAAAAAAACTTACATCGAAACACTGAAATAATATATGAATGAAATTACAATAATTATGCTTAGGTACGCGTGAGATGATCGTCCCGTAGGTACTCATTGTCCTATAGGAAACTATAACATTACCTTTAGCCACAGAATACTCAATAGTACCTTTAGCTCCAAATATAAATACATACAAAATATTTGAAATCAATGCAGCAGCAGTCTGCCAGTAGTTCGTTGTATTCGTGAGATTTCTTCAACTGTACTATTATTAACATCATACGTAAATATAATTTCAGACCTTACATTAAATCGGACGGATACAATAATTATTATTATGCGGTTCTCAACAATACAGAATCAATCATCATCTCACCAATCATTATGATATCTATATATATAAAAATGTTATGTTGGTTTGTGTACGCTTCAAAAACTCAAAAAGTTCTGCACCGATCGAGCTGAAATTTTAGCATGATACATAATCCGCATCAAGGATTGCTTTTATCTCATTTTTTTATCAGTCACATATCCGCGACCGCGAAAAAACAGTTTTTTTAACGATCAGCTGTGTACCAATGACCGCGCCATCTGCCGGAAGCGAGGAAAACACTCGCTGACAACCGCAATAGTAATGGCGCAGTCACATGAGAAACAATATTCGTTCCCAATTACATTGTTCATTTACAAAAAAAAAATTGCATCTGATTCTGATTATTATAAAATAGACTGAATGAAATATTTACTTAAATATTTCATTTCAAAAAAAGGAACTTTTGTGTGATCGTGTCGTGACAACCGTTGGGTGGTTCCATATTCTCCTTTGCTATCAAAAACATATAAAGCCCACATAAACGTAGAATATTGCAATTCGGTCAAATCAATTAAATACATCTGTAAATATGTTAATAAAGGCAGCGATATGGCAGTTTTTAGTGTGCAATCAGATAATCGTGACAAAAATGCAGTACGAGATATCGATGAAATTGCTCAATATCAGGCTGGAAGATACATAAGCAGCAATGAGGCTGCATGGCGAATTTTTTCATTTCCCTTGCATGAACGCAATCCAGCTGTGGTTCACTTGGCAGTACATTTAGAAAATGGACAGCGTGTTTATTTCACAGACGCAAATGTGCAAGAAAGAGCCCTTAATCCACCTGGTACAACTCTGACTGCTTTTTTCACCTTATGCCAGGACGACGCTTTCGCCAGAACACTGATGTATTCAGAAGTTCCCTCTTATTACACGTGGAATGTAACTAAAAAATTATTCGTACGACGCAGACGGCAGGGGAGCCAGTCGACGGTCAACCTGGCATTTTCAAAGAAAATACAATTGGTAGACTTTATACAGTGCATCCCAATCAAGATGAATGTTTTTTCCTTCGCATGCTATTGGTAAATGTGCTTGGTCCTAGATCTTTTCAGCAATTAAAAATAGTTGACGGCGTCACACATGCCACTTTCCGCGCTGCGTGTCAAGCTCTGAATTTATTAGAAAACGAGTAACCGCCCTCGCTTTGCTTCGGTTTTTTTTATTTTTTTACACCTTGGGTTTCATTATTGGAGTTTTCTTAAGGATCCCTAATTTTTTTTTGAAAATATTTCTGAATATAAGAACTGTATTTCTTTACAACTTTCTTTATTTTAACTAGCTGTTAAGTTCAGCCGGTAATAAGAATTAAAATCACTGAGATATTAAGTTTTATCTTCCTCCTGTAAAATCATCAAAAAGCAAATACGCGGTCTTTACAAGTTGCTCTTACGCGGATTCGCACGCGCAGCGACGTTTTGTTTTGTAACTTGACAGCGGAATCCACGATGGGTTTCTAAATTGAAGTTAGAGTTCGAGACTCCCTTCACTTCGCAGGTGCGTACCAGATGATTAGAGAATCACATATCAAGATCTCGGACTCGAACTTCAATTTTGAAACTCATCGCGGATTCCGCTGTCAAGTTACAAAACAGAATAGCCTTCCTGATCGAAAAAGTATTTCCTGACATTCAAATAAATCATAGAAATCACGATTGGCTCAGTGAGAGAGCTATCCTTGCCGCAAAGAATAAAGATGTCTATAAACTTAATAATGTTATTCAATCCAGTATTAAAAGTGATGAAATTACTTATAAGTCCATAGACACCGTTGTGGAAGCAGATGAAGTAGTTAATTATCCAACGGAATTTTTAAACTCACTTGATCTGCCAGGGATACCACCACACATACTTAAATGAAAAATAGGTGTGCCAATTATCCTCTTGCGGAATATTAATCAGCCAAAACTCTGCAACGGCATGCGACTTGCAGTTAAGAAATTGATGAATAACGTATTGGAAGCAACGATTTTAACGGGGCCTTTCAAAGGTGAAGATGTCCTCATTCCTCGAATACCCATGATCCCGACCGATACACCATTTCAATTTAAAAGATTGCGATTCCCAATTCGATTGGCATTTGTAATCACAATCAATAAAGCTCAAGGTCAATCTTTAGAATTGTGTGGTTTAGATTTAGATGCGGATTGCTTTTCACATGGACAACTGTATATTGCGTGTTCCCGAGTCGGCAAACCAGATAGTCTTTATATCTACGCAGACAGTGGAAAAACAAAAAATATTGTATATCCACAAGTATTGCAAAATTAAATTTATATGACATGTATTCTCTGTTTTGTTTCTCATTTCGTAACCATTCAATCACAATGTGCCACAGCGAAGCGGGGCAGGGTACAGCTAGTATAATATAATATTTTTAAGTATCCTCTAAGAGAAATGTTTATTTCTCTGATCATATGTCTGTAGGCTACATCCGACATTCAATTCCAACTACTATGTTTAAAGTTTTAAGTTTAAAACTGTAGTTATCACTAAAAAAGCCAGGTCTAGGCAAGGCTAATTGGCTCTCTGTCTCGGCGTGGTGTCGCCGAGGTGGTGGTTGCCGATCCGGTCAGCCTGCTCCATGGTGTCGGGCAGGCTGGCGCCCATGGTCTCCGGCGTGAGGAACACCAGCGCGCCAGACGTGAAGGCGAACCCGCCGAACATCGCGAAGGGCAGCTTCATCCAGACATTTCCCTGGAAACATTGGTAGAAATTGAAAAATCTTGCTTGTAAATTTTAGGAAATTATGAATTTTTGTAACTTTTTCCACAGTTCCACACGAGGTACATCGTTCACGTTGTTGTCTTAATTGTAAATAAATAAATAAAATAAATTAACAGAAAAAACACAATATTCCACATTTCAGTCTAAGTTAATCTTCTTGGATTTTAGTGTAACCTACAAACGAACAGTTATTAATAGGCAATATTTAGTGCCTGAATGGCCAACAGATTCAAACTCATCTGCTCGTTTAGCAGATAAATTACTCCAAAGCTCTTGGATGTTCAGGATTCTGATTGGGATGACTTTGTTGCTCGTTCTGGTTGAATACAGAAATTTCAAGGTACAAAAATAAACTAACTCAAGTATTACCATTACCCGATCGTATCAAGTCTTACCAAAGCAGGTGTTAGAGGCGCAAGGATGGCGCCAATCCTGCCGATCATGGAGGTGAAGGCGACGAGACTATTGCGGTGCCTGGTGGGGTACAGCTCTATAGTGTACACGTACAGCGTCGTCGCCACGATCGATATGCTGCACTTGCCAATCAGGTACACTGAGAGAAGCACCCCGTACTGGTCTGTAACGTGTCGTTCAAATTTAGGAAACATACAAGGGAAAGATCAAACATGACGTGGATCTGATTAAAGAATTCCGTGGTAACCTCTATCAACAAGTGCTGTAACAAGGGCTGACGTATAAGTTGATGGCTCACCTTAATAGTAAGTGGTCATCTTCGAACTGATATAAATTTTGTATAGCAGAAGCAAGAGCCTTGCAACCAAGTAGGTATTGCTTTGCCTTTATTAGGGCTCCGAGTGTTTTAGAAACCTTATCTTTTATTTTGACATTACTTGATATGTCCATGCAATATATAGGTAGTTATATCATATTACCATTTGAAATGAAAATGTATCCAATTTGACAAACGGCACAGGTCCAGTAGAACGTAATGAGCACCATCTTCCTTCCAAATTTGTTCATTAAGAACACAGCAATCCAATACCCCGGGATCTCAACCGCTGACACTGCCATGTAATTTATGTATCGATTTCCCATCATATCCACAGCATTGATTGACAGGCCATAAAAAATTAAGGTCATAGTAATCCACCAAACGGGGGATACCAAGCATCGCAATAGAATAGGCTTGTGCTGAAACACTGTCGCTATCAACCACGGCTTGTAAGAATTATTTGTCTTTTCCAAGTTTCTTCGTCTGTTTTCCTCTTTGGTGTTATTTCTTAGTGCTTGCAAGGAATTCTCTGATAAAGAAGTACCATTAACTCTAGCGATATCCTTTAAAACTTTTTCGGATTCCTCGTATCTTCCCTTACTCATTAACCAACGAACCGATTCAGACATAATCCAGAAATATGCAATTGCCAGGAATTGTGGAATATAGATACAGAGAGTCAAGTTTCTCCAGTTGGGCACAACCCATGCTATCCCGCCCAATAAAACATGGCTGATTGCAAACGCAGTATTGAGAATCGCACCTCCGACTACTCTATATTTCTTGCCTATTATCTCCATTACTGTTGATAAGAATTCAGATTAAATTAAGTATTGTCCATTAATAAATAATCTGTAACAATGAGGATAGTGTGACCGATAGTGGCAAAAATTTCTTGAGCGTTTCCGTCCTTCGGAGGGCACGTAAAGTCGTCGGTCCAGGTTGTTATCATAGGATAACAGTCGTTATGCCATGTCGGAGGCCCTCGGGCGGTTTAAAAACTTCCGACACTCGGGTTGGCCACTAACCCCTCCACCAATCCGCACTGGAGCAGCGTGGTGGAGTATGCTCTAGGCCTCCTCAAGAGGAGAGATCCGTGCCCAGTAGTGGGCCATTAATAGGTTGAAGCCAACAATGAGGATTACTTACATAAAATGTAAGCACATGGGAAACCCCCAGAACCAAGCATGGCCTCGATTAATGAAGAGACGAGAGACGCAGTGTAGGAGTTGGCCCAGTACCGTAGAACTCCTAGCCACGCGGTGTTTAACACTATGATAGCCAGTACCGTCCGTCGGCCCCAGCGATCAGACAGGTACCCTGAGATGGAAATCGTCAGCAGTGTGCCGATGGTCCGCACGGAACCTATCAGAGTTCGACGCCACTCATCACATGCCAGATTGTACTGAAAACATTCAAAGATAAACATTTAACACGGCAAAAATTATAGTAAGGAGTACGAAAGACAAGGTTACAGACAATATTTAACTAAAGACGTTATGTTCTTATATGACGTTACTATAGATTCATCGGGCGGAGTGCACGTAAACTTGATGTTCTATTATACGTATACTGGAAAATTGCAATATTATTTATTAATCTGATAGCCTAGCGATTTGAAGGTTGATCTCCCGAACACGGAAGTCTTTAGTTCAAATCCTGAAAGCACCTCGAATTTTCAAAACTTAAGTATATGTAGCTGTAGGAACCCCTCACATTTTGAGAGGACACACGATGAACTCGATCCTAGCAGTGGCATAGATTATATTTTATTCAAAGATTGTAACATTGTGTATTAACGTTAACAATAAAATGTCGAAGATTAATTGTTAAGATAACTGAATTTACTTTCGCAAGATAACACTTGATCCAATGACAATGATATCATACTTTCAAGAGTTAAATATTATATACTTACTTAATAAAAACTGCGATACTTACGTCATATGCAATTGTGTTATTGTTTTCGTACACATATTTGTCACACTTGACTGTCCTAGTGCGGTCAAAGAGTTGTGCGGGGCAAGTGTCATTCGTGACGGAGGAAATGTTGGGGAACCTCAGACAGTTGTCGAAGGAGCTATCCCTGGCCGGCACGGCGTGCAGGATCCACGTCGGAGCGAACTCCTGGACGCCGTCGGATTCGCATTCTGAGATAAAGCATCTGGAAATTTGAATGAGCGAGGTATTTATTTACTTTTACACGTAGGTACCTACATCAAATATCAAAAGAGTTTACTGCACTACAATATTTGAGCCGAAATTTGGTGGCACAAAGGCACAGACATTTATAATTGATTTTGCAGTCGACATTTTTGATTTAAATTATATTATTACTTAAATATTTAAAACATTCAATTGAAAACTATAATTA
Source organism: Thymelicus acteon (assembly GCA_951805285.1). Lineage (NCBI taxonomy): Eukaryota > Metazoa > Arthropoda > Insecta > Lepidoptera > Hesperiidae > Thymelicus > Thymelicus acteon. The sequence goes on from OX638224.1 coordinate 225,500, forward strand.
TTTATTTCCCACACTACCTTGTCCTAATTCGTCCGGCGGTGAAGACAAATTCGGTGCTGGTCCATCCCACGAAGATGACGACAAGTCCTGTGAGGAGCACCACCCGCCACTGGTACCAGCCGAACTGCCCCAGCTCCTCCACCAGGATGGTGTCCAGGTCCACCTTACATGTCTGGATCTCCTGGATCTCCATCCCGTTCCCCTCACACGGCTCCTTTACCGACGCCATCGCGGCTACGATCGCTCTCAACGACAATAGTATTCCATCTGTGTTATCTTATGTTTTATTTAGAATGTGGGATACATTTACCTACATTCGAGTGATAAGACGAGCTATCGGTAGCACTTCTTCACTGTTAATTTGAGAAAATTCATTTATTAATATCTGCTACATATTAAATGTAAAAGCCTGACACCCAATCGAGTAGACAGAAATTGTTGACTACAAACACAACTGATGAAACAAATGCGCTCCAATATTGATACATTTGTTAATATAAATTGAAATAATTCAATTGGACGTGTTTCGTGATAGCTTTTATTACTTTGATAAACTATTTTAACGATGTGTATACTTAAAAATAGCACGAAGAATTTTGGTGGATGATGAATTGAAGAAATACATTTTTTAATATTAGCGTCAACTTCTAAAACTAAGGTTGCATTATTTGAAAAAAAAACAGAAACATTTGTTATGCAACAATAGCCAACGGGACATCTGGCCATCTGAGGGCCATCAGATACCAAATGGTAATTATGCTGGCTGACCGATAGTCAAGTTAAATGACAAGACTCCACCTATTTAGTCCACTTACTTTAAATGAAGAGCTGTTCTCAACAAACTTTTACCTAACTATAGCTTACATGGTCACAACTAACGATTGATAAAATAATTATAATGAAGTTATAACTAACTAATGCACATACATAAATATTGATATTAAAATCGACATAGTAACATCAAATAACATTGAGGACGTTCATGACACATGCGCCATTTATTTGCACTGTATTAGTTAGTGTCGATTGGGGATTGGGACAAGGCTGGAAGCGCCGCCGCAGACAAACGGTTCGCTGTAGTTCAATCACGTACACACTGCTGAGATGATAATAAATATACAGGACCTACCGCTACCACTAGACTGAATAATGACAGGTTTTTTATATCATATGCAAGGTGCGACTGATGTCCAAGCTAATCTTTTTGTTTGAGACGAAAAAATGAGACGAGTAGCCAGAAGTTAAAACATATCACACACGCGTCATGTTTGTTGATAACATACATCATTTAGTTTATTAATTAAGTGTTCATCAGAGATTCTTCCATTGCTTTATTCCCACTAGGTGTAGGTAGTCTAGGTAGGACTAAGGATTAGAACTAGTGGGAATAAAGCTGGTTGATCCAGCCCTGATAAGTTTTTTTTCGTTTGTAGTAACTCCATTTCGATTGTAGTAGCGATTTTTTCGTTTGTAGTGATTCCTTTTCGTTTGTAGTAGCGATTTTTAGGGTTCCGTAGCCGAATGGCAAAAAACGGAACCCCTATAGATTCGTCATGTCTGTCTGTCTGTCTGTCTGTCTGTCTGTCTGTCTGTCTGTCTGTCTGTCTGTCTGTCTGTCTGTCCGTCCGTATGTCACAGCCATTTTTTTCCGAAACTATAAGAGCTATACTGTTGAAACTTGGTAAGTAGATGTATTCTGTGAACCGCATTAAGATTTTCACACAAAAATAGAAAAAAACAATAAATTTTGGGGGTTCCCCATACTTAGAACTGAAACTCAAAAATGTTTTTTTCATCAAACCCATACGTGTGGGGTATCTATGGATAGGTCTTCAAAAATGATATTGAGGTTTCTAATATCATTTTTTTCTAAACTGAATAGTTTGCGCGAGAGACACTTCCAAAGTGGTAAAATGTTTGTCCCCCCCCCCCCTGTAACTTCTAAAATAAGGGAATGATAAAACTAAAAAAAATATATGATGTACATTACCAAGCAAACTTCCAACGAAACCAATTTTGGTTTGAATGAGATCTAGTAAGTAGTTTTTTTTAATACGTCATAAACCGTAAACCGCAAAAAACATTGATCAAAGTTACAACGAACTACAAGAACTTTTATATTATGTTACTTGCTGCTACGGAACCCTTCATGGGCGAGTCCGACTCGCACTTGACCGCTTTTTTTGTTTGTAGTAACTCCTTTTCTTTTGTAGTAGCGATTTTTTCTTTTGTAGTAGCGATTTTTTCGTTTGTAGTAGTGATTTTTTTGTTTGTAGTAACTCCTTTTCTTTTGTAGTACTTTTTACTACTTATAAAAAAATTCACTACAATCAACTACAAACAATTCTTTTTATGAATCAAGTATTAAATTTTAATTTCGAAAAAACCGGGTGCTAAGTTTTATTTTAAATTCTGCAATTTTTTTAGAGCTACTACAAACGAAAATAAAGTTGCTACAATCAACTACAAACCAAAACCTATAAGAATAAGAAAAAAAAATTAAATTTTACAATGTCGGGTGCCAAGTTCACAAAGCCTAACTTTGTCTATCACATACGATCAACACGAGCCTCCGTGCCATGAGCGCTTTGTTAATGTTAAGCAATCTCAAGTCTCATTTAGGTATCGGTGGAACAGCAAGTAACAAATTCTAGATCACAAACTGCTGTCACCGCTGAATTCATCGCGCTCCGGTATCTCATCGCCTCCTTCACCGGAGAAGTAGCCGCCAGAAGTAGGGAACATTGCAACCGTATGTAGACACGGCATATTATGATTGTCAGTGCAACTATAAAGGTGGTGAAAATATAAAGAAGACACTGAACACTGAATTTAAGTACGTGTTGATACCGAAATAAAAATCACTGCTAGAATATAAGACAGGGCAGATAAACGTCACACGTTTTGTTCTCGGTACCAGACTGACCGAATGTAAGCACCGCGTCTCTCCCCCCCCCCCCCCCACCCCCTCCCGGCACGCGCCGCCGACCTTCTGGCTTCTGAGTCATGGAAACCGCAGCTAAAGGGAAGCAATGTTCCTGAAATAAACATTTTTCTCGCCGAGAACTAGAATTTTGATGCCTTTGATGTACTCTGATCTGACCTAGCTTCAAACTCGATCATTCGATATTTCACAATGATAATTAATTAATTACGTAAGTGATTTTTAACATAATTATGTTTCGTACTACGAGAACTTTTCCACCAAAAACATAAAAATGTGAAAATGGGAGCCAAGTTCAATATGATCAGATATGGTGCGGTTGTCGAGTTCGAGACAAGAACTGAGATCTAAATGGTTGCCTACTTCTGTAAATAAACCTGAAATCTATTGAACTATTTGTATTATTATTATGATGTATTATTATTATTTAATTAATAAACAACAGTTGCCCAGTACAGTTTTTTTCAACCACCAAGCGTCAAATTATGTAGAAGAAAATATCCAAAATATACGCTTTTTTCTCAGGGTTTCTTGTTAGATTGGCATGAAATTACATACTATTGAAGAAACATTTTCTGAGAGTACTTGAAAAAAAAATAAGCATCGAAATCTCTGCTCATTTGTGGACTCTGCAATAAAATGTAGGGCAATGGGGCCTAATTTCAGAAAATTTAAAAATCATAATCTCGAAAAGGATGACACTTTTACTAAGTTCATTTTTTGACATTTGGTAGATCATTCCCCAAGCTATCTCTAGTTTTCGTTTGTCGTACTACTTTTGGGACATCCTGTATATCTATAACCGTAGGGCTAGTTATCAGTTACCACAGATCCACAACAACATTAGTGCCGCCATGCCGGGACATTCACCACAACTTAGAAACCTGATTATTAACAAAATTTGATTTACTAATAAACGATTCGTTTTATTACTGTAACAACATATAATTAAAGATAATACCAGTCAATAATTATCAAAATAACGTTTGAGATTATAAGTCCACGGGCTTGCTGTGTCCGAGCGCCGCCGCCTCCTCCATGGAGTCGGGGAGCTTGCTGCCCAGGGTCTCGGGCGTCACGAACACCAGCGCCCCGGACAGCAGAGCGAACCCGCCGAACAACGCGAATGGCAGCTCTTCCCATATTGCGCTACCCTGTACACAAAATTAAATGCAGTTAGCAATAATATTGGCGCTAGTAACTGGATTCATATAATTAGGGCAACACTTACAGACCATTCTGATGAACATTCTGATCAATACTTACTTTATAATTTACGAGTAACCGCCCTCGCTTTGCTTCGGTTTTCTTATTTTTTTACACCATTATTGGAGTTTTATTAAGGATCCCTAATTTTTTGAAAATATAATATAGCCTATTTTATTCGTGGGATAGTGTAGCTTCCCAACAGTGAGAGAATTTTTGAAATCGGTTTAGTAGTTTCGGAGCCTATTCAATGCAAACAAAAAATCAAATCTTTCCTCTTTATATATTTAGTATAGATAAAAAGTATGGTTCCACAATATTTATTTAGTACAGGGGATTGCCGAGAAGCTTCTATAGAAATTCTAGGGATTGTAAGAAGTCAACAAAATGAATTCACTATCTCCATGAAAGTGAAGTGGTTTTCCAGGTAAGTTAAACGCTTCGCACACAGCCTCGCGGCGTCTACATCGCATCTCGCAACATGATACGTAGGCAGTACGCTGACTACAATACTGCCATTTTACACCCTGTAGCCTAGTTGGCAGCGACCCTGCCTGCGAAGCGAGAGGTCCCGGGTTCGATTCCCGGCCGGGGCAGATATTTATGTGACAGATAAATATATATGTCGTCCATGCCACCCGCGACACAGGCAATACTGCGGGGGTATGAGTGTGTTAGCGTTTATTTATTTTATTTATTTATCATATTATTAGATAGCCCCAATTTGACTAAAATAACTTTAATGACTTAAAAATTAAAATCCTTGGTTTCATTTTCAAGACTACGGAATATTATTAGATGGTTTGGGAGTCCCATACAATGTCAACTTCACCCTCCAAAAAGGGACTAACATCAGAAACACGGAATATTTGGAGGACAAGTGAAATAGACTCACCAAAGCAGGAGTAAGTGGAGCCAGGATGGAGCCGATGCGGCCCAGCATGGAGGAGTAGGCGAAGAGCGAGTGGCGGTACTTGGTGGGGTACAGCTCCGCCGTGTACACGTACACCGTGGTCATCACCATCGCGATGCTGTACTTGCCGACCAGGTACACCGTCAGCGATATCGCGTAGTTACCTGATCAACGAAACATTCAAATAATCTTACATACTGCATGTTGTGTTGGCCTGTTCTGGCTTGTGCACATTAACACTGAAAATTGTAAAACTTATTCTTTGTTAGGTAATCATTTTGTGTAACTGTTGGCGGACCTGATGAACAAATAATTAAATAAATGTTAGGAGGACGTATAGGGAATCTAAATAATAAACAAATCGATTAGAGATGCTGACGAACATCATCGTATTTATGTAAAAGTGACATTTGTAAGACCCGAGATCGATTTATTAATAGGAGCCTAGGGTTCTCTTCTCAAAAAGAAAAACCGGAACCCAGAGCTATTACGCATTGTCGACTGACCGCCGGCGACTGGGTCTCTCGAGTCTCTGGGACCAAAACAAAGGCTCGGGTTTCGGTTTTGACTACGGAACTCTAAAAAGAAGAAAGTTTAAAAAAATAAAACAAAGGCAAAACATTTTTACTATAGCTGAGTAGTTCCGATACCGGGAATCGAACCCGAGCCTCCTGGGTGAGAGCCAGGTATCCTAGCCACTAGACCATATCGGATTGTGTTGATAGTGGTAAAATTTACAATTACAATTTACATTAAAGAAAATGTTTATAAACTAAAAAGGGGCAATAGCGAGTCGGATTCGCGCAACAAGGGTTCCGTTTAAACTTGTAGAACCGAACATTTCTCTTAAATATTATTAACATAGGTCGCGATCAATTTACCAGCTGCAAATAAGTAATAAATGAATTGACTATTAAAATTTACATTAATAAGTGGCTCTAAAGAAATTAACTGATGAAAAATATAATTATAATTAAATGATGTAACGCATTTGGAACATGAATTACAAGGTAATTCCGAATATTATTTGTACATATTTCACTCACCATCCGGCATGAATATGTAGGCCACTTGACAAGCGGCGCACACCCAGAAGGCGCCAATGAGGACCAGCTTCCTGCCGATCCTGGCCATGAGGAACACGGCGGTCCAGTAGCCGGGGATCTCCACGGCCGACACCAGCACGAAGTTCAGGTACCGGTTGCCCACCATGTTCACCGAGTTGATCGACAACCCGTAGTAAATGAACGTGTTGGTCACCCACCACACCGGCGACACCAGCACTCGCAACAAGATTGGCTTGTTTCTGAACACGAGGACTACCAGCCACGGCTCGGCCGCCTTCTCCTCCTCCTCTAGAGCCTTATTTCTCTTCTCTTCTTCGGCGTTTTCTCTGAGCAATTCTAAAGATTTATCCGATAGCGTTCTTCCATTCATCCGAGCGGCTTTCTTCAACACGGCTTCGGACTCATCGTAGCGGCCCTTGCTCATGTACCACCTGACGGACTCGGTGACCCAGAAGAAAAAGAAGATGGTGATGAGCTGGGGGACGTACAGCGTGAGCGTCAGGTTCCTCCAGTTGGGAACGGCCCAGGCGAGAAGTCCCAGGGTCACCTGCCCGATGGAAAAACAGGTGTTCATCATGGCGCCGGCGATCACTCGGTACTTCGGACCCATCCACTCCATTACTGGAATATTGGAAAATACCATTCAAGTAGATTTATAACGAAACAACCCTATATGGTTATTTCATTCCAGCCATAAATGCATTCTAATATCTCAACTATTTTATGTTTATTTCTTAAATCCTATAAATCAAGGAATGATTATATATTTATTATCATTAAATATTTTATCGATTGTTATGATGGATGTTGTGAGGATTTTGATTTCAACCTTTTGGATTCAAGCTTTACTGCAACATGCATTGGAAATCAATTATGCTTCTCTTGCATGATTTATATTGGACTCAATTTATTGGTACTGTAGTTTTATAATTAAAACTGATATTCGTTGGGAATATGTAATAATACTGTGATCAGTAGCGTAGCTAGCCCTAAGGAGGCCTCATATCAATATTTGTTGTGGGGCCCCCTCAATGTCAGCTGTCAACTATAAAAGGAGTACCAACAAGTGCCAAGAGTGCTAGCGGTCGTAGGCCGCTGGCGAGCTTTTTTTGGGAGTATTGGTGGGGGCCCCTATACGCTGGAGCCCCATATAATTGATACAGCTGATACGGCGGTAGCTACGCCCCTGACTGTGATTGATATCAACAAGGAACTTAAAATAAAATAAAAATATTTTTTTCTTTTGATTATGTCAATAAACCATGGTATGGTATAGCCACATAATAACAATCTAACCATATATTCAATGTATTACAATGTCGTACATATTTTTATCATAAATAATCTACAACGATTTATAGTTCATGCATGACCATATTAATTTTATCGTGATAAATAAATTTAAAACTAGACAGAAGACTTTACTCCATAAACAATATATCGTACTAATGTCGTAAATCCAAGATATGTCAATACTGAATACCAGAATAAACTCATATCACGGATCATTATCGAAAATGGTTTTCATGCATCATGGGTATGATAAGTGACTTAAGTAATACCCACGCGTCAGAAATTAAAGTAAACAAGAAGGTAAGTATATTAATGAAATTGAAAAAGCAATTATTTCAAGATGAAATATTTCAGCCATAAACAGAGTAGCTACACACGGAGAAATACAACAGATTCAAAGAATAGTTTTACAAACACACGTCCAAGTGGTCCCATGTGAACGTAGCCGAGATAAAATCTATTACTATTGTTTTAAATCTGCACATGGCACACAGAGCACACAGAGTGAGCCAAATGTCAATTTCATTTTAATCAGTACAACGATTAGCGCGTGATGCTAACCCAAACATGAAAATTCTTTACAAACTTTCGCATTTATAGTCTTAGTAGGATAGATTATGCTCACATAGAATATAGGCGCAGCTGAACCCTCCAGATCCGACGATGGCTTCAACGGCCTCGGAGATGAGGAATCCGACGTAGGTATCAGCCCAGTAGCGCACGACGCCGAGCCAGGCGGTGTTGAAGATATTGATGCAGAGCGCCACGCGCCGGCCCCAGCGGTCCGAGATGAAGCCCGTGATGGGCAGCGCGAGGAGCGTGCCGAACGTGCGGACTGACCCGATCAGGGAGCGACGCCATTCGTCGCAGGCTAGGTCGTACTGGAAACAATAAGCTGTTGTGAAAGAACTCGAGACAACTTAACAATTAGAAGGGAAAAGTAACGAGCAACAACAAGAAAGTAACTCATAAACTGAGGCACGATGTGGAGTTGTTATAAGATTTCGGAAACACTACTTCGGCGATGCCTTACTGACAGGGCATTTCACGTTCGTAAAGTTTACTTGGTTAAATAATTGGGAATAATTTCAAAATAAAGCAAATGCAATGTAAATGGCCCAGTGATATTACTTTACCGGATGTTATTTTTAACAGTGGCAAAGTTTTTGATGGCGGTAATCCGCTTACACGGAGCATTATTAGTACCTACGGACGACAAAGATAATTTGAACCAATCAAGGTCAATTTATGTCTACGATTAATTGATATGAGTTTGTTTATTTATATTTTGTATGTATTTTAAAAAAGTCCGAATCATGCTTCCGACAGATTAACTGTTATAAACATTGTAGTTGATTTGTCAAACCAGATATTATATTATATTTTATCCACCAGCAACCCAACTTTGTTTCTTTTCTAGTATTTGTGAAGTATCAGAATTTCTAATTAATATCCCAATCATTAATTGGTGAAATGTAGCGCTGGGTTAATTTTGAAAAATATTTTTTTTTATAATAAGTAGTTTTTTTGTGGCTTTTTGATGTTTTTCTACGTATTTTTTGCATACTCATAGAAAAAGACTATAAGTTGCAAAATTTCGAACATTTCGTTGATTTTCCACTGATCGCCTTCTTATCTCCGGACTACACCATCAGTGCTCGCGCGCCAACATTTATATCTATATTATTATAATTATGATACGTTAAAATTATAAGAGCTGATAACCTGACTTAGAAAGCAAATATACCACTTATACGTCGCATCCCTGATAACTTTACTGTCAAGCTTAAAAATGTGTTAAATAAATGTCTTATCTACGTAAACCTGACCAATTACGTCACTTCTCATTTTCCTTTGTGGCTATTTTGAGTTAATATTGTTTTTAAAACTAGGTTGTAAGAACTCTTTCAGAGCGCCTATGTAGATCAGATAATACTTTTTAGGATTCCGTAGCCAAATGGCAAAAAACGGAACCCTTATAAATTCGTCATGTCTGTCTGTCTGTCCGTCCGTATGTCACAGCCACTTTTCTCCGAAACTATAAGAACTATACTGTTGAAACTTGGTAAGTAGATGTATTCTGTAAACCGCGTTAAGATTGTCATACAAAAATAGAAAAAACACAATAGATTTTGAGGGTTCCCCATACATAGAACTGAAACTAAAAAACATTTTTTTCAACAAACCCATACGTGTGGGGTATCTATGGATAGGTCTTCAAAAATGATATTGAGGTTTCTCATATCATTTTTTTCTCTATTGAATAGTTTGCGCGAGAGATACTTCCAAAGTGGTAAAATGTGTGTCGTCCCCCCCCCCCCCTGTAACTTCTAAAATAAGAGAATGATAAAACTAAAAAAAATATATGATGTACATTACTATGCAAACTTCCAACGAAAATTGATTTGAACGAAATCTACTTAGTAGTTTTTTTTAATACGTCATAAATCGTAAAACGCAAAAAACATCAATCAAAGTTACAACGAACTACAAGAACTTTTATATTATGTTACTTGCTGCTACGGAACCCTTCATGGGCGGGTCCAACTCGCACTTGGCCGCTTTTTTATCTGATAAAATAATCCCACCTGATGGAAAGTAGAAATGAAGTCCAGAATGGTACGCACACTAACTTGGTAAAAGACTAATTAACACTTTTCTCTTTTCTATTCATTCCAAAAGTTCAAGGCAATACTCTCGTCGTCGTCATTATCAACTTCTAGGCCCTGTAATAATATGTAGTACCTATTATACAATGTAGGGACTTACGTCATAAACCACGCTGTGGGTGTCTTCATAAACGAAGGAGTCGCAGTCCACCACGCGGGTATTGTCGAACCACTCGCGAGGACAGACGTCGGACCGGCCGGGGCCCATGGAAGCGTTGGCGAAGCGCGAGCACTGGTCGAAGGTGTTGCCGCGAGGAGGAACGGCGTTGAAGATCCAATCTGGGCGGAACTCCTGCGGACTCGGTGATTCGCACTCGGGGATCAGACATCTGGAATTAGTTGTTCCATTTAATGTCTTTTCTCGATAAAATACACATACGTCTATAAGTATTTAATTAAAATATTATAGTGAAGGCCTAAATACACGTCGCAACTCGCACAGTGTAGGGTCCCGTGCCGTGGTTGTATGTTTGTCGATCGGCTATTATGGTAGCCCTCCAAACACCTTCATTTTATATGCTACTTACGTGATTTTTTTTACAGTTTCTAAACAAGCAATATTGCGGGCACTATGTGCAATCAAAATTTTAGCAAAAAAAATAGCGACTTCTAAGAAATGGCGTTCGATGAGGACCAGTGAAATTACTAAAAAAATATAAAAATCGCCATGAATTGTATCGCTTTTATATTTGAGACTTCCTTGAATTTCCCATTATAGATCACCTTTTTAATAATAATGGAACCTATGTGAAAGACTTTTCAGATACAAAAAAAAAATATTCTAGCTCTTTTATCTACTACGGAAACCTCAAAAGTATGTCATGAGTAATCCGATACGCACAAAGTTTATTTCACTACACATTATGTTAATGTAAGATTAAATATTAAAATTGACAATAATGTTGCAATGGCAAGATCAACTGAAAATTTAAACATTAGCTTCTGTATTTTTTCAACAAAAAATTGGAATAAGAAGCTTCCTTTGCCATTTGAAATTTAAGAGCATGTGCCAATATTGTAAGTTCTTACCTCGTATTAATTCGAGCAGTCGTGAATATATATTCGGTGGCGGCCCACGCGCCGAATATCACCACCACCACCTTGAGAGCCATCACTCGCGCCTGGAACCAGCCGAACTGGCCGATCTCCTCCACGAGGATGGTGTCCAGGTCCACCTTCTTCACCTGGCGGCCCTCGCCCTCCAGCCTCGTTAACTGTTCTTCCTTCTCCATCTTGACCTGTCCACTTGACAACTTCGTTCTCACTAAACGATTCGTCTCATTGTTGACGGACTAATCACTCGATTTTTTATGCAATTAAAGATAACGTTTATTATTATTTTAATCTTTACTATTTAATTATTTACATACAAGCGTTGTTCCGCGACTTGTTTACTATGGCTTTGGCATTTTCGATGTAATAATTTTAAATTTAAATCCAGGTCTATAACACATTATTTAAGTCTTGCCTAGCTTCATTAAATAATGTGATAATTATACAACATACTTGTGTTAATATATTTTCAGGAGTAGTCGTTTAAAATTATTTCTATGTTATCTAATTACCAGTCATCGAAAACTATAATAAAAGTACTGCTGCCCGGACAGACTTCGTTCTGTCAAAAGTTGTTTTTTTTTATTAAAACCTTCCGTGTGCTTTAAGTGAGATGTAAGCTATCCTATCTTTCAAGTTGGATCAAACTGCAAACGGTGTGCAATTTTGATTAAAACGGTTAAGTAGTTTAGGAGTCCATCGCGGACAAACTACGTGGCACTTAATTTATATATATTAAGATTTAGACAGTTACTTTTTGTTAAGGGAGAATATGTACCTAGAGAGAGATCGGTCGACGGCTTACTAAAAGATAATTTCATTCAATATTATGTATATAATTCAGAGAACGGTGATTAATGAACTTGGAAAAGAAAAATCAGAATTATTTAGGCATATACTTTTAAGGTAAATATTTTTATTATGAATGTGGTATTATCAAAAAGTTGTTAATAGTCACAGTGGTCCTCTCATTGTTATTCGTATTATGGCTAAAGCTTAGGTGCTTTGAGATCGTATCATCGCTATCTGTTCTATTGATCACATCAGTCAATATTAATTAATTAATTATCAATCAAAAATAAGTTAATTATCTTTATCACTGAATCAATCGAAGTCCAAACCTCACACCGCCCCTGACTGATCATGGCATAGCCCTAGCGCCTGGCAAGTGTCTTCGCTTAACTTGTCTTGCTAGTAGATATAATAATACCTATCAATCAATATGGAAGAAAAAATCGGCCCGATTATCGGTCCTACAAAAAGACTGACGTGGGCGGGAAGCGTATGGTGGACATTCAAGCATGACAGCTCCACTACAAACATCGATCAATACTTTCTTTGATCGTCCAGATGATAAATGCTGTAAAAAGGACTAGATTAAGCTATAGGATAAAGCGCTTTGTGCAAAGCTTGTTATCTTTAGAAATTCCAATTACGTGGTGCCGAAGTCGATAACAATTTGCATTACATTATCGTCAATTACTTAACGTTTCACCATCCGCCACACCGTGTACCCGACACACACTCTGCTCTAGTAGACTAAATTATGATTGCAGACATCATACAGAAAACAACAACATACCTACATGTGTTTATCTAGTGCGGTTGAAACCTGCTAACACTGGTAAATAAACACACTGACGTCCGTGTCCGTCTAACTGGACTCACTGAAAATCAGCGTCCTACGGCATTATGTTGAGTGTGCTCCATTTTCTGGACCACATGCGAACGTTGCAGAACAATGTAAATATAAGGAACGACGTGGTGGCGTGCGACCTGAAAGTCCCATCAGTGGAGGAGCATGTGATCAGGCTGGGGCGGACGATGTTCAACCGCGCCGACCACGGGCCACATGACTCACTCAGGGGTGTCGCGCCGCACCACGCTCGTCCGCCTGAGGGCTACTGATGGTTGCTCAATAAAAGATGTTTTATGATTTCACAAACTGTATTCAGTACTTTTCCTAATACAAGTATCATCTGATTTAGGTTTCGTTTTAAGAAGATGAGCTCGTGTCCCGTATTGAAGGCGATTACGAATCACTTCACTTGATTTATATGAAGGCTTTACAAAGAAAACATATTTTAAAGGTAACGACACTAATCGACTCCTGTAGAATTCGAGGAGCAATCAAATTGCGCGGTTAAAAATTTCTGTTTTGGTGTAGGCGCGAACATAACTAATTATTTTGGGAGATTTAAAGCGTCTGCAAAGCAATATGGCCGACGGTAAGTGTCTGGGAGCATTGACGACTTATTTTTAACTATATTATCTAGAACATACGTGAAAATCAGCCATGAGAATTTACGTGAAGTTTATAATGTTTTTATGTACCTTGATCACCTGATACCTGGAAATTGGCCGTTTGACCAAGCTAGCAGGTAGGCATACGACCATATTACATACTAACACTACTCAATCGTCCACATGTCGTCCGTCAGAAAATACGTGACGTCTGGTGGCCCTGGGATCTTGGACTATAAATAAGAATAATAATTACAATAATTTGTTTTTGTAAAAAACACGCGTGCGTCCGTTTTGGACACTGAGTGAGTGAGACGCAGCTTGCACGTGTACATTTTACTGGCGACGTCGCCAGCTCGCCAAGTCTCCAGAAGTCCAGACTCCACACAACGCGCTGGCAGTCATGGCTACGCTTCCAAATTGGCGACGTTGCCAAACCGTCGCCAAGTGAGGTAGCTGCCATACATTTCAACATTTATTACTTACTAGGAGTAGGTACTACTCGTACAAGTAGGGCACTTAATGTGAAGGTTCTTTGAATATTTGTGTAACGTAACTATTGCAACAAAAATTAACACAGAACTTTAAAAACTTTTTGCCTGTTCCTGTTTATATAATGCCTGAAATAATAAATAGCAATGTTTTGGAAATTAAAAGTATAGACTTACAAAAACGAATCTAGAACGGCTGAAAAAATAGATTTTTCTTCTTGTATTATGAAGTTAGCATAAAATGATTAATTGAAAATAAATACAAATTCTGATATCTCGAGCTATTCGAGTCCTTCGCGGCGCGTATAGCAAAAGACCAGGCGAATCAAATGGTATGTACTGCCGCGATGTTAACAATGGATACACTTTTTATGGATCATCTCTGTCGGGATATTCGATGGAGGAACGGGAATGGGGGAATTATGTCAAACAATGGACCGACAACGCATCAGTGATGCGTATGGTATTACTGATATCTACCCTTTCGTCGGCTAATCGTTTATGGTCACTTGTGGCGTAAGGCGCATCCATACGTTCTTAATTGCATTGTCACACGCAAATTAGGATGCACGAGTCAATATGACTCAAAATATAAACAATGAAACCAAAGTATAAAAAGATATATTACAATAATAACTAAGTACAAAATAAACGAGTGGTGTAGAGATGAGTTTCAGGTGGTCTTCTTGCCGAGCTGCTCTGCTTCTTCCATCGTGTCGGGCAGCTTCGAGCCCAGGGTCTCCGGCGTCAGGAATATCAGCAGCCCAGACAGTAGCGCGAAGCTGCCGAACAGAACGGACGGTAGACTGTCCCATATGGTCAGCGCCTGGAAGAAAAGGACATGTTTTTTAAAGTGTTGCAAAACCATCAGGTCTGCAATGTCGTATCAATTAAAGACCAAGGTAATGTGGACAATGGATCATTACAGTTCCTGCTAGTATCTGCTGTCCTAGTAAGTGGAGTTAGCGAAGAAAATGTAGATAAATTGATAAATATTGCCACGCCCTAGCAGGGTTCATGCTCAGACTATTTATATAAGTACCTACTTTAAGACCTCATCGTAAGCATGATGCAATAAAAACTTAGGACTTATGACTTAAATAGGGCTCTGGCTAGCAAAAAATTGACGAAAAGCATTTTCCTCGTATATTTTTGATTCTTACTCAGTAACAAATATCTATGAGTTGTAATCTATACTAATATATAAAAAGGAAAGATTTGATTTTTTGTTTGCATTGAATAGGCTCCGAAACTACTGAACCGATTTCAAAAATTCTTTAACTGTTGGGAAACTACACTATCCCCGAGTAACATAGGTTATATTATATTTTCAAAAAAAATTAGGGATCCTTAATAAAACTCCAATAATGTAACCCAAGGTGTAAAAAAAAAATAAGAAAACCGAAGCAAAGCGAGGGCGGGTTACTCGTCAAATATAAATTGCTAATAAATGAGAAGATGAGCTTTCTGACTCGAAAGATGTGAAGAGGATAAGAGAACAAAACCGCAATGGACTCCATAAAATAAAAAAACAGCTAATACTTACAAGTGCAGGCGTAAGAGGTGCAGTGATGGATCCCAACCGGCCGATCATGGAGGCGAATGCCAGCAGGTTGTGGCGGTACCTGGTGGGGAACAGCTCGGCGGTGTACACATAGATCGACGTCATCACCATCGCGATGCAGAATTTGCCGATCAGGTAGAACGCCAGCGATAGACCTGTCATTTCTGGAAATGATAATTTTGGTAATTAGGTGGATATGATCTTCTGTGACTATATCCCAAGATGATGACGTATAGTTTATGACCGTCCAATTAAATAAAATGATTTCTAGAGTAACGAAACAACACATCTCACATAAGTAGCTGTGGTAGCAGTTACCAAAAAAGGACACTGAAAACAAACCATTGTATTCTTTATTTATTTAGCTGTAGAATTATTTTAGGATTCCTCAATGGTAAGACGTTACAGTACTTAAACTAAATGTAATTTAATCCTAAGAAGGAAACTACTAGTATACCTGAGGGAATAAACGCGAAGGCAAACTGACAAGCCGCACACATCCAGTATCCTCCGATCAGCACGGGCCTTCTGCCGATACGGTCCAGCAACAGGATGGCAGTCCAGAACCCAGGGATCTCAATCGCTGCCACGTACACGTAGTTGAGGTACCGATTGCCAGAGAGGTTCACCGCGTTGATGTTCATTCCGTAGTAGACTAAAGTGTTCGTGATCCACCAGACTGGTGACACGATACATCTAAGAAGCACTCTTTTGTGTCTATACACGAGTACCGGAAGCCAACTTTCTTGAGGTTTTTCAATCAGCTTCTCAGCCTCGGCAGTGGCACGTAGGGCCTGCAGAGACTTTTCTGATAACTCCTTCCCATTCATCTTAGCTGCCTTCTTCAGAATCTGCTCGGATTCCTCGTAGCGACCCTTGCTCATCAGCCATCTTACCGATTCGGAGAGGATCCAGAAGTACGATACGACGAGAAGCTGAGGTGCATAAAGGACCTGAGTGAGGGACCGCCACGGCTGCACGCCCCAAGCGATCAGCCCCAGGATGACTTGTCCGACGGCGAACATTGTTGACATCGTTGCTCCGGCTGCTACTCTGTATTTGGGGCCAACTAACTCCGTTACTGAAAATTTTACGCAATCATTTTAAAAGCTGCCACGTCGTTAATAGATTCTTATTAAACAGTAGTTTTTGCCTGCAGCTTCGCCCGCGGTAGACATCGTTTTTTACAAGTCTCGCGGAAACACTGAACTTTTCCAGAATAAAAAGTATTCCAAATTTCAGCCAAATTGGTGTAGTAATAATTGTGATTCAGGAACAAACATCCAAACATTTAAAACATCCAAACATCAAAACATCTAGACATCTTCACAAACTTTCACATTAATTTATATTATGATATTATACGTTACGACAACCGATCACATTAGAAAAAATACGATAAATTTCTTCTGCTTATTAATTCGTTCAGATGTTCAAAAAATAAAATTTTCAAACATTGGGAAAAGCTTAGAAAAACAATATTGTGTACGTCGGGACATACCTAAAATATAGCATGACGAGAAAGCACCAGCTCCCACTGATGATTCTATGACTTCAAGTGTAAGGAACCATTCGTAAGAGTTGACAAAAGATCGAACCAGGCCGATCCAGCCAGTGTTGAAGGCGTTAATTATGAGAGCCACGCGGCGACCCCAGCGGTCCGAGATGAATCCAGTGATGGGCAGGACCAGAAGCGTGCCGATGGTACGGATGGAGCCAATTTGAGACCGGCGCCACTCATCACAGGCAAGGTCAAACTGGAAGGGAACAGACCAGATTATGATTATCATAGTAAAGGAGATATGGTTTCAGGGTCTTTCTTTCTTTTTCTTCGTCCTTTCTTAGTCGGCAACGCATCAGTGATACCTTTGGTGTTGCTGCAGTCCATGGGCGACGATATCCACTTACCATCGCCAACTCGGTAGTCGACTAGTTCCATTTAAAAAAAGGAAAAATTAGATGACAGATGAGTTAAATAAAATTAAATTATTTTTATTATCATTATAATATTTATCAAAAACTTAATACGCAGAAGACAATAACTTACATCGTAGACAACACTGAGGGTGTTCTCGTAGACGTAGCTCTGACAGGCCTCGGTGCGGGAGTTGTCGAACCACGCGGCGGGGCAGACGCCACTCACATCAGACCCCTGGCTGCTGTTGCTGTACCGCTCGCACTGCTCGAAGCTGGTCGCGCTGGTCCCCGGGATCGCATTCAACACCCACGGTGGAGCGAACTCCGGGTTTTGACCGTCGCATTGTGGGATTCGACATCTGTAAGTTCATAATTGATAACTGAAATGATATCTCCTTTTAGAATGACTCTAAATACTCGTTTTATTCGTACCGAATTTGCAAATTTTCTGGCGTGTGAAGGGTTCGAACCCGAACATCGACCGTGCGCATTAAACACATAATGAAATCGAGGCTTGAAATGCAAATTGTGAAATTGATGTGAAACCACTTTGTATTAAAATTGTTATTGGTCGGAGGCAACGTGGCATGTGGCATGGCACGTGTGAAACTGCAAACGTGCTGTAAGGACGTTCAGTACAAATACATGTTTTGTTTTATATTAAATACACACAAATCAAAATCTAGGCTACATAAATTTAGATCTGCGTGATAAATAAATGAATGAATGCATGCGATTGGACTCATAATCGGCTAAACGCTCTGACTCTCCGTCCTCTATTATTCTACTTAGATCCAAGAAAAATATTATAACGTTTATTATTTCAAATTATTTAGGTAGATATCTAACCTTTAAATTGTTGGGTTGGGCCGCTAGGTGGCGTTTTTAAGTAAACAACTCATCTGAGCTCTGTATAATAAAAATATAAAAAGTGACGTTTAATTGATAATAATAAGTGCAAAGTGTATATTACATCATAATTCGCGGGTGTGAGTGTTATCTCAAACATTGTGATCAGAATTGAGAAGTTATCCAGAAGAACTCTGGCTGCATTCAAACCGACAAAACAACGAGCGATAAAGCAATAAAGTGTCAAGAAAATAAAAGGTGCGAGTGTTAAACAGCAAGAAGGACACCTTGGTGCGATAGTGTGATGATGTGAAATCGAATATCTAAAGCAATAGAAAAGTAAAGTTAAAAAGTATTTCAAATTAGACCGTTGAACTACTTACTGATATTACATAGTGAAAACAGCGGCATCTATTAAAGCCCAGAGAAGCTATCTACAAACTAAAACATCTCATCAGGAGTCTCTCAAAGGACTCACACTAGCGTCATCTATTACCCTATAAACGCATTATTGTACTACGCTTCCGGAGCATTCAGTAAAAAACTAGTGACGCCATCTATAAAAGCCTAGTCAAACTATCCTATTTAGGCCTACACGCAATAAACTCTTACGCAGTTTTAGGCCAACAAGTGACACCTAGAAGATCCTGAGGTAACTACGTTCCAGCGTAGCAGTCGAATAGCGTGCGGAGCAACGTTGTATGAGGAATATCTTCAGATGGTGCTAGTATGAACATTAGTAAATAGATATCAATTTAAAAAAAAAAATCAATATGTGTATAGTGTATAGCATAGAAGTACTTCCTATATTTCTGTATTACGCCTAAAAATTGCGCATAAATAATTAATAGTATCAGGAGCAAGTATTAATAACTAGTAATGTAAGTAAGTACCGTAGCATTATCTTTGTCTCTGATTGGAGGTAAAACTTGATTGTAAAGTACGCTTTCTTAATAAATCGACTAGTAACCAAAGAACTTCTATTCACTAAATATATAAGATTGTAACTTACAAACAGGATTAATTCAATTATAATTATTTGATATATTATTGTTAACTAATTTTATTGTGGAATAGATAGAAATCTTATATTGTAATATTAATGGTAAAAATAATTTGTTAATGATTTATTTATAATTGTTACAAGTGTATTAGACTAATAATATTGCAAATTCACTGACATAATTTTAATAAATTTATTTATGGTAGGTATATCTTTAAGAAATAAAAATTTAAGGATCAAAGATTTAAAATCAAATTAAATGCCTCTATAGTCAAAATGCTACAAAGAACAAAACTACCTATGTCAAACTCCAACCATCGAACTGAGCCAACACGAGGACAAACCAGTGCACTTCAGAGCACACCATTAGTGGCTAATGAACATTGTGATAATATCCAAGAAAAGGATGAAGGAGGGTTTACGTCGATCTCAGTAACAGGTGTTATGGCAAAACGACACAGTAAAGATGAGCAAAGATCACCTTCTCCGACGGCAATGACGACTAATGAGAGCGTTGCGGGAAAGAAACAGCCACAAAAAGACCACACAAGCTTGAAGTCACCAAATAGTGGCCTCGTGGCCAAACGTAAGAGCGAAACTTGTTACACTACCACAGATACTCTATCACGGGCTAATACGGCATTCCTTGAAGCTAAAGAGGCATTGGAAAGTCGTACCGTTCCGAAAAAAGTCCGTGACTTAGTGGTAGACCGCACACAGGAACTTCTAGAAATGGTTTTGCAACTCACGGATTATAAGGGACGTCTCGAAATGGAATTAGAACGAGCTAAAGCAAATGCAGCACGGGAAGCTGAACAAATCACACGTCGACACGCGGATACACTAGAGAAACTGTTGGGCGATTATCGTGGAATTGACCAAAAAGTAACAGGGATACACAAAGACACAGAAGTGGTGCGGCAAATTATAGTACATGACGTAGTAAATCCAGTAGAAGGAATCAAAAAGGACATTGGAGCGGTAAAAACTGCAACTGCTACTGTCATTGATGTGGCTCGCGATGTTCGAAACCTAAAGGAATCAGCGATAGCAGGGACACAGGAAGCATCGTTAGAACTGCGAAAAGAAATAGCGGCTCTTAAAGAAGTGTGCACAATCAGTGACCCAGCAATAGTCAGCGAACTCACCAAAGAGGTACGAACATTATGCGAAGTGCGCGCAGCTGATGTAGTACACTCGGAGCAGATGGAGAGGCTGGTGAACGAAGTAGGAGCACTTAAAGGAACAGTGGCAAGCTACTCGGAGGCAATAAAATCAGTGCCAACCGTAGCTCCAAACCCGCAACAGCAAGGAAACACTTTGTCTCAAAAACCCGGAGTACCATCAAAGGGTCCTTCAGCTCCAGCCTTCGGTTTAATAGTTTCATCTCGTGATCCAAGCTGCACATCTGACGACGTGCTCAAAGTCATAGAAAAAGCAGCAGATGCCAGACGGCAACAAATACGGTTAGATAAGTGCAAGAAAATTCAAAATGGCAAAGTTTTACTGGGATGCGCAGACAGGGATGAAGCAGCCAAACTAAAAACAAACCTTAAGGCGAATGACCTGACTGTAGTGGAAGCTACTAATCGAAATCCACTAGTGGAAATTAAGGACGTCCTTAAATTTAACAGTGATGAAGAGATAATTGAATCCTTATGGGGGCAAAACAAACAAATATTAGCTGGGCTAAATAGAGACAACGAAATCGCAAAGGTTAAATACCGACGGGTTGCGCGAAACCAACAAGAAAACCACGTAATATTAGAGGTGTCTCCAAAATTGTGGAGGAGGTTGGTCGACGCCGGTAAAATGTACATAGGACTTCAACGCCGACCAGTTTATGATCGATCACCTCTAGTACAGTGCTCAAACTGCCTGGAGTACGGCCACAATAGGAGAACTTGCGAACAATCCGAAAACATGACTATTTGTGGCTATTGCGGTGGCTCGCACCCAAGAAAGGATTGTCTGAAGCAGGCACAAGGTCTTCTGCCTCAATGCTGTAATTGCACACGTGAAAAATTACCAGAAGTAAAACGAAATCATGATGCATTTAGTGATATGTGCCCAGTGCGCCGAAAATGGGACGCCATAGCACGGTCACGCGTGAGTTATTGCTAAAGTTAGCCATCAGCTTAATGGGAGCATGCCAGGAGACCTTCTATTTATGCAGGCAAACCTGCAACGATCAAGATTGGCTACCGCTGAGATGACCACAGCAGGAATTAGAAACAAATGTGCTGTTATGATGGTTCAGGAGCCCTATGTAGGTACAACGGGTAATATGACTTGTCCGCAACCCTTACGAGTATATCAAGCGACTGGGACTTCATTACCAAACAAGGCAGCCATTGTAGTGCTGGATCCGTTCCTTATGGTAAATGTCAACCCTCAACACCTAACGCCCAACATAGTGGCTCTGACTATTACAACAATTAGTGGGAAATTGGGTATCATAACAGCATATTTTGAACCAAACCAGCCCCTTGAGGACTATTTAATCCTAATTAAAGAAGTTATGGAAGACCTTGAAGCCACACGTGTAATAATGGGAGGAGACCTCAATGCTTGGAGCCCATGGTGGGGCAGCAAACATGAGAATGAAAGAGGAGCCACTGTGGCGAGCTTTCTAGATGAAATGGAACTCCACATTCTTAACGAAGGTGATACCCCTACTTTTGAAGTTTATCGAGGTGAACAACTATTTTCCAGCTGTGTGGACATAACAACATGTACCGGGCCTTTGTTAAGAGTAGTCACTGATTGGAAGGTGGAAAGGGAGATTACATCCTCGGATCATAACACAATAACGTTCAGAGTAAGGGAAGAGATCCTTCCGAACGTTATCCCTCAAAGCACTCGTATTTATAATACTAACAAAGCGAACTGGAGAAAGTTTAACGAGAGCTTTAAAGAAGAACTGAAATCTCGGACTCTAACAGCAATTTGTATTAAAGAGTTTACGACGATCGAGCAAATAGAAACAGCGTCTCAGGAGTATACAAAAGCGGTTATAGCAGCTTGTGAAAATTCCATTCCAAAACTGGGTATTCCAAAGCCGACGCCAAATCCTCCCTGGTGGTCACCTGAGCTTGAAAAATTAAAGGCTGAGGTCAAGAGGAAAAAACGTCGCATCAAGTACGCCGCACAACGGCGGAGGGAGTACGTTGTTAAGGAGTATTTAAAAGCACGAGCAGAATACGCTGAAGCAGCCAGGGAAGCACAAACGACATCTTGGAAGCAATTTTGTACGACTGCAATGCGCGCTGACCTGTGGAATGGCGTGTACCGAGTGATTCGCTGTACAGAAAAACCCCCTCCTGACGTTCTCCTAAAAGGAAATGAAGGGAAAATATGTTCTCCTACCGAATCAATAGAGTTGCTGGCATCGAAGCTATTCCCCATAGATGATCCCACTACGGATTTTCCAGAGCACGTTGAAGCACGTAGTTTGGCGGATACGCCCACTGACGCCCCACATGACAGACCTTTTACGCATCTGGAGCTCGTTGAAGCAATAAAACGGACGGCACCCAAAAAGGCACCTGGAGACGATGGTCTATCTGGGGACATATGTGGCAGAGCAGTTCAAAATGATGAAGGCTGTTTTCTAGCCTTGGCAAATATTTGCCTGAGGTTAGGGTGCTTCCCTAAAGTGTGGAAGAAGGCTGCAGTAATCATCATACCCAAGCCAGGCAAAAAAGATAGAATGGATCCACGCTCATATCGACCGATAGGCCTCTTAGCTGTGCTTGGCAAGCTGCTCGAAAGGATGATGGTCGGCAGGTTGCGCTGGCATCTACTTCGTACGATCAGCTCCCGACAATATGGATTTATGCCTCAGCGTGGAGTCGAAGACTCCCTCTATGACGCAGTCACTAAAATTAAAGAATTAATTGGAAAGAACAAAATAGCTTTTCTTATATCGTTAGACATAGAGGGAGCATTTGACAACGCCTGGTGGCCGGCTATTAAGGGTGAGCTGCGAGAAAGGGGCTGCCCGCAAAATCTATTTGACCTTGTTTCCTCATATCTAAATGAGCGTACAGTTCGTATTCGCTATGCAGGATGTGAGCTCACTATTCCGACAACGAAGGGCTGCGTACAAGGGTCGATCGCTGGACCGACCTTATGGAATCTAATAATAGACTCTCTATTGACCGGACTCGACAGCATGGGAGTATATTGCCAAGCATTTGCAGATGACGTCATAATGGTCCTGTCTGGCGATTCGGTTGAAGAAATAAAAGGGCTGGCGGATGGAGTTTTGACATGGGTGGCCAAATGGGGAGCCAGCAAAAAACTGAAATTTGCTGCGCATAAAACAAAAGCTGTCATCTTTACCAAAAAACGAAATGTTGGCAACCTAATTGTACACATGGGTAACGTTGAAATACAGATTGTTGAAGAATTCAGACTGCTGGGGGTCATCATCGATAATAAACTGAAGTTCAAGTCACATGTGACTAAGGTTATACAAAAAGCTACAGCCATATACAGACGGCTTGCGAAAGCATCTCGGGTCACGTGGGGATTGAACTCAGATATCATCCGAAGTATATACAACGCTGTTATTGAGCCAATTGTTCTATTTGCTGCAAGTGTATGGGTAGGGGCAGTAGACCAAGTATCAGTTCGGAAGCGTCTAGGTTCGTTACAAAGAGGTTTTGCACTAAAAATTTGTAGGGCATACAGAACTGTCTCGCTGACAGCGAGTCTAGCGATTGCTGGTTTGCTCCCCCTTGATATGAGAGTACAGGAAGCAGCTAGATTATACATGACAAAACGTGGAGAGGCACTTCATCTGGAATCGGACGCCTTTGAATATGAGAGTAAAGTATCTTTCCTCGCAATGCCACATCCATCTGACGTTATAAAAATTGAATATGACTGCTGTGATGATCAGGCAACCCATGGGTGTGTCGGGCTTTGCATCTATACCGACGGAAGTAAAATTAAAGACAAAGTAGGTGCCGCGTTGACGGTTTGGAGGGACGGTGCAGAAATTAAGAAACAATTATTTCGGCTGGAATCGTTCTGCACCGTCTTCCAAGCGGAACTACTGGCCATTTTAAAGGCGGGAGAATTAGCAGGGAGGTTTAGACAAGAGAAGGAGATAAAGTTTTTTTCAGATAGCAAGTCGGCTCTCGACGCCATTAGCGACCATACCACCTTGCATCCTCTTGCTTTTAAAATAAGGGAAAAAATTAGGGAGCTGATTTCCGTCGGTGTGGATGTAAAGCTGTTCTGGCTGCGGGCGCATGTTGGGATTGCCGGGAACGAGCGTGCCGACGAGTTGGCAAAGCATGCCGCCCTGCACAAGAGAACTGCAGCAGACTACACGAAGTATCCACTATCGCATGCAAAATGGGTCATCCGACAGGAAACTATAGCTAAATGGAACCAGACCTACCTAATAAAATCTGAAGGGAAAATTATACTTCGCTTCCTGCCGGATGGCCCTGTTGCATATGACCATGCACGCAGGTACTGGCCGAACAGACTACTGACGCAGGCCCTGACTGGCCACGGAGGATTCGGCCAGTACCTGCACAGGATGAAACTGCGCGACACTCCATGGTGCGTTTGCGAGACAGGGGTAACTGAGGATGTACTGCACGTCCTCATCGAGTGCCCACGGTTTTCAAAATTGCGGCACGACGTGAGCATGAAAACAGGACTGGCAGTAAATGCAGAAAACTTACAAACGCTCTTAACTGGAAAACAGACAAGAGCAAATTTTCTAGTTTTCCTAAAGGTGGTGATTGACAATGTGTGCAAAGGTAACGGTAGCAGGGTGAAGTGGCTCGCCGACGAAAACATAATGGCATTAAATTGTTGATTGTATCATCCATCCATCTATCCACCCATCAGGCTTTTGAGGTCCACTGCTTTGTAGGTTATATTGTTTGTAAGTGAGAAAGTTTTCAGATAAATATCTGTCAAAAAGGTCATGTATAATGTTCATAATTATTGTTCTTCGATTTTGTTGTCTATATTATAATTATTGTAGTAAGTAAGTATTGTATAATTAATGCATTATTTATTATTATTATTATTTTATAATTGTACTAACATAATTTAATAAGAAATGTATATTAGTGTACTCAAGGTCTTTGGTCCTGCCAAAGAAGATCAGTGTATATAGGACTAATAAATAAATAAAACCTTTAAATTGTCTGACTTTTTTAAACTGATGGAACAATATCGAGAAAGGTATGACCTTACCTTGAAGGTATTCTAGCCGTAGTGAAGATATATTCCCCTGAAGCGAACGCTGAGAAGATGACCGGCACAGACGCCAACAGCAGCATCACCAGCTGGTACCGCCCGAACTGTCCCACATCTTGCTCCAAGATCGTGTCCAGTTCCACTCCCTTACTCCCTTCCACCTGCCCTTTCTCCGCACTAGACATCCTGGTCTTCTTAAATACCTTTCGATGGAACTGCCTCTATCTGTCGCAGGCACCCGAAGGCACCTCGACCACTTATTGACCACGCCTAACGTTAATTTCAAATTTCCTTGATAATCTAAATAGCACTCGATAAAAAGATTATATACGACTCTTATTTAGTTTAGTGCTACGTAGTAGTTTCCTCAGTACGTATACTATTATATTTTTCTGGTTTGTCCAACTATTTATGTTGGAAGATATTTTGCGTTTTCTTTTCTGTACTTCATAGCTTGAGCTATAGGCGTAACGGAGGCAGTAGAATCGTGATGGTCACAATTGATATTCCTGCCTCATATCACTATCAGTCGGCCTGCACAACACCAAATGCGTTTTTTCTCTTGCCCCTGAACTATTGGCATATATTTTATCTAATAAGTAACGATAGCCCAGGGACATCAGTAACAATAGGTACAAGTGTCACTGATGCTTTGCCGGCCATTTAATGACGGCATACGCATAATACAACAGGTGAGAAATATTTCACGGCAGATTTTAGACTGGAGTATAGTAATTGCCTGGAATTTAATATCTCTACTTATGTACATCTGCAATTTCATAACGAGTGGGTAAATCCTAAAGTCCCACGACACAGGGAATCCTAGAGTGAGAGCTAGTGTACATGTGTATGTAAACAAAGTTTATAAAATAAATAACTTTCATTTTAATTTTTTCATTAATGCTGGTTTTGTCTCGTCTTATATGAACAGAACACCGTCAATTTCTCCCTGAATTTCCAATTTCTCTGATCCATAATATCTCTGAATTAGCGAAAAATACAAAGCTCAGTTACAGTTTACACTCTTACTACTGGATTCACATCAGTACAGTTCGTCGATAAGATCAAGTTTATTAGGGATAATTACTGCTATCGCAGGATCAATATTTACAGCGGCCAATATTGTCGGATATCCACAGTTATCGATCAAGTTATCGGCGCAAGGCTGATTATTGTCTTTATCTACCGTTCCAAAGTATGCGAAATGTTTTGTTTACTGGTTGACCTTGAAGTCATTTACATAGGTACCGATTGTGTTTTCACCTAATTTATATTTTATTTCAATATTTTTTTATTACTTGAGGTACTGAAAAAAAGCAGACGTGTGACCAGAAGGGTATGTGGTCAGTGGTGGTCTCTATCGCCTATGGAATGGACATGAGCAATACCATAGGTAATATTCTTTTAGGTATTCATAAACAGAAAGGATCAACATACGAAAATGAATACTTAAAGGCACAATTTATTTCACACCCATTCACGAAATGGGCCAGCCTTCACATTTTTTATGTACCTACAATAAATTAATAAATCCATCAAATAAATTAAATTATACCTACATTCGCAACAAACACTTATAATTGCATGAAAAATAACAATGAATATCGTTCCTTTCACTTCCCCGTAAAAGAGGCAGTCAAAAATCAATGTAACTAGTGGATAGATATTTTTTAATTATATGTATTTGTTAATGTTATAAATGCAAACCGATAAATGGAAAAATACAAAAATCTTAAAAGAAATAACTTATCGTTAAAACTAACTCTACAATAAATTGTACCAGATTATTATAGATATTATCACAAACAGCAATTTTTTACTTATGTTAAAACTTTTAAGAGGAGCTTCTTGCTTGTTGAGCTTTTGAGGGGTTTCTTTACAGTTTTTCTTCTCCTCCATAACAAAACACCCTTTCGAAAAGCTGTTAGATAAAAAAAAATGACGTGCATAAGTGTATCAGTGATACCTATATGAATAAAGATTTTGATTTGATTTGATTAAACTTCACTGCCACTCCGCTGGATGGTAAGTTGCGGTGTAGTCTTGGATGATCCTGTTCCAACCTCCATCCATTCAAACATAATTCAATTCATAGCATAGTATTTCTATTGTTCAAACTTTACCAACTTGATGACGATGACGCTTTCGCATTACTCGGGGCATATACGGCCGATATGTATCTCTATATTCAGTCGTTACCCAAACGGCTGCACGAAGGCATTTTAACGCTGTATGTCAAATGTCAAGCACTTCTGGCATCAACAAAAGCGTGCGTATCGTCTTGTTTCGACAGAGCGACTACGAGCAGAACGGTCAATTGCCTGTTCTTACGCTCTTCATCGTTGGCGCGCTAGTGACGTATCTACCTCTTTTTTACATTATAATATCATTGGTCGGTGACAGTCGGTGTATGTCGGTACGTATTATAGTACGGTACGAATCAATAATCCACCACTTCTTCAATTCTATCTTCGTCAATTTGGTCGAATTGACATTTAAAGTGACAAAATTTTGATGTGAAACATCTTTACGCGAGGGGTAAACCTGATTTTAGACTTGGCGATCGTGGCGACGCATTTCGATGTACCACATCTGTCAGCCGTCCCATGACAGCTGTTCTTTTTTTTTGACGAAAAATAAGTGGTATTGTGACAAATCGATTCTGATGTGAATCATTGATACGATAGATTTGAAACACGTATTTTATATGGCCCAAGAATTCGAAATTAAGTACCATGACTACGGCCAAAATAGTTCACAAAGTGACATAATTTTCTGTCAAAATGTCGGGTAGATTAGTGATTCGACTATAATTTGACTAGGTTAACAACCGCTTCTAAGGTTAGTAGTCATTGTCTCCGTGATCCCTGGGCTTGATGATGCCGAGCCTCGTGGCCACGGCGGCCACGTTGGCGCGCACCTCCTCCTGCACCAGGTTGAAGGACATGGCCAGCAGCGCGATCCCGAACAGCAGGTACAGCGAGCACAGCGCGATCGAGTGCACCGCGTCCGCCGCCTCGCCCCCCGCGCTCCCCCCACCGCCGCCGCCGCTCTGACCCTGATGACGACATACATAAAGTACTCGTATTAGTCCCTGCGACCCCAGGCGCATCATCAATACGCTTTCCACAGATGAATAAAGTGTACTCAAAGTCACATCTACAACACACATGTACAAATCTACATTGATGATCAGTCGCTGCTTTTGAAATTGATCAAAGTTGAGAGCCACTTTAAATAACTTGGTAATTCTGGCCCCGCTTCGAGCGACTTAATCCACCCAGGTGACTTAACTCGTTAGGATCCGCGTGATCGCGGTACCTTTGAGTTCGAACGTGCTGGAACGTTCTCGGTAACCGACGGGTTAAGTCTACGGCACCAATCCAAGCCAGCAGAACAAGGTATCGTACATAAGAGACGATTTAAGAGCCGTAAGTATTCGGAAGTCGTAAATAATAACGTTGATTTACCTAATTCAAAGCGCCACATGACTCTGCAAGTGACATGATAAGTCACAAAACTCTTCACAACCCCCCAGCTAGGAATCAAACCCTGGACTCTCCGCTCGACATCGTCAGTCACTGTCTGTCGCGTATTAAGCATTACCTGCGCGGGCACGAAGTCCCCGAAGCCGATGGTAGTGAGCGTGATGAAGCAAAAGTAGGCAGCGTCCAGGTAGGCCCAGCCCTCCCAGCGCTTGAACAGGAAGGTGCCGGCCACGATGTACGACGCCACCAGGAACACGCACAGCCAGATCGGTACCGGCTTTATCTACACAGGGTGAACCGTACCAGATATTGAAGCTAACGATTTTACATAGGAAAGCTTTTAATTTTAACGCTGTCCTACTTATAAAATGAACAAGTTAATAGTTTAGAAACATAATTTTTCTGCTTGATAGTAAGGGGTTTTCATCACCCGTGGTCATTCGAATAGATTTCGTAAGAATAACTCTCAATGCATACCTTAATTTATGTTATTAGGCCTCTACAATAATAATTGCAAGTCATCGACGCCTAAAAAAATTGAAAACTCTATTTGGCAAATGGAAATCAAATATTTTTAAAAAGTGCGCATACAATTTAAGTAATATGGCAGGTTTTATTTTAATACAATTAGAATAATGAACAATGGTGCTCAGTGGCCAGTGCTACAGGCAGGACTGGGCAGGACAGGAGTCCAGTTAATGGTAGTGTGACGTTACCTCCTCCCTGGTCTGCGGCGGTCCCCCCACCGGCACCGCCACCGGCACTGGATACAGGTCCGACTGGCGAGACCCCCACGCTGAAATATTATATGTTCATTCTTATTCTCTCTCTATGTTCAATACTTGTTTGTAAAGTCAAGTCACGTCGCAAAATCGCTTTTAGATGAATGTGTTTTTACGAATGGATTTACTTAATCCATCAAAATAATCTCCTTTATCAAATAATTACATGATGTGAGCAGACTGACCTGGTGGTCGACGCCGGTGCATGGGAGGCGGTACCTCATCACTCCACTCTTCTCTGTCTGGAGAAGGTGACTGGAAGAAACCATTGAAAAACGTCAATATTCCTTTTAAAAAATGTTTACAAATATAAATACAAAATTATTTTTATAAACTCCTTTAATGATTATCATAAAAGGTTTTCTAACACGACAAACAGCCATCGAACCGATTTCGCGATGTGGTTCCGTCACATAAAAATAAAATGAACTACCAATAGCTTTTCTTTCCGTGAAGCCAGCACGTGCATGGTAGCTCAACAGCTCGTTTTTCGACTAAAAAGTGGAAAACAAAATACAATTCACTTACATGTTTTATGAGAATAATTAAAGTTATCTCAAACCTCAAAATCAAATAAAATAAAAAATAAAATCATAGTCATGGTCTTACATATCTGTACGGTATCCTGGGGGTATCGTCGACGGTGTAAAGCCGTCGCAGCCGTCTCCTGCGCCCCACCTCCGGGTCTCGCTCCTCATCAGGCCACTCCTCTCGTCTCTCGTAGTCGTAGATGGCGCTGCGAGCGCGCCGCCCGCGACGCCTCTCGCCGTACTCCTCTACGTCCCTCTCGTAATACTCTGATCTACCGCGATCGTTCCTACAAGTGTCCATTTGTTTTTTGTCACACTTAATTTAACAAATAGCACTACTAATCGCATAAGGGTCATATACAATTTTTAGATATTAATATTTTCCCAAAGATTTTGGAACCGTGACATTATTATAAGGAATGACAATATTCAAATTCGAATCCTGATGATAAGCATCATCAAGATTCGTGCAAGAAATTACTCATTGCGCTATCGGGATAACCACAAAAATGTCCGTTCAGTTACCTTCTCTCTGGAGGTCTTCTATGTCGAGGAATATCAAACTCAAAATCGTCGTCCTCAGGATCATATCCTCTGTCTCTGTCTCTGTCTCTGTCTCTGTAGCCAAAATCTCGCTCCTCCCTTTCCCTCCGTCTTCTATCCCTCTCCTCGAGAGCCTTTCTCTCCTTGTAGTTCTCGTAGTCGACGTCATGAAGGTCATGCATTTCAAACGTGTCTTTTCCGTCGTCCAACTCATAATGTCTCTCACGGTCATCGATGTCACGTCTCGATCCATATTCAGGTTTCAGTTTGGCAGGTCTGGGTAAAGATTTACTTCGCAACTCCTGCTTTGAAATTTTCACTTGGAAGTCGTCCAAATCCTTTAATGCAGCTTGCAGATCTTGAAGAGGTAATGATACTTTTGGGTATTCTTCTGCAAAGTTATTTATCCTACTAATATTATAAATGTGAATGTTTGGATGTTTGGATGTTTGTTTTGCAATCACGCAAAAACGGCTGATCGGATATAGATGAAATTTGGTACACAGATATTTTAATACCTAGAATAAAATATAGGATACTTTTTATCCCGAGATATTGATCTGTTCCCGAGGGAGAATAAGTAAAATTTATAGTACTAGGAAAACAGTTTTGACGTTTGTCTTCACAGTGACATTAGAAAACTCAAAACAGCTGATTGTAAATTTGAATAATTATTATCGTTCAGATTTTAATATGTTTATTAACAAACATATAAAAATTTTACGGTGATGCACATTGTGATAATTTTAGTCATACAATGAAAGCTTTAGTAGCCATCGATCTCGTATAAAATCAAATATGTAAAGCCAACACAACATTTTTTAAGGCTGCTAACACATCAGCGTTTGTCGAGCGTTCCTCGCGCAACGCTTGATTAATGAGCTTTAAAAATAATAATTTTACGTAGAAGTAAAAATAATATTTTTAAGTAGAAGAAATACTGTAGCTTATCAAGGGTTTTCCTAGCTCTCAGTATGAAGTGCGATTGAAATTTTATAATATGTACCGTATCAGGTTTAATTAATTGCATAAAATCATCAAATTTAGTTTTTAACGTTCGTAAATATCTACCTATATTTTTTTTTATTTACGTTATAGAAATAAATATTAATTTTGTTAACCTATTTAGCAAATCATTATTCAAGTATGTCGGATGAACGCGTACGCTTATAAAATCCTAGTGTGGTGTTGGCCTTATGTCAAAATTTCTTTATTTTTCTATTGCTGTGCATGCATATATTACCAGTGTTTTTTTACCGAAAACTACAAACCTTCAATAAGTTTTTAATGAACAAGGAATAGATTCGTTGTTTATAAAGCGATTTTCATGATGTTTTTTTATTGTATGGGCAATTTACTCAAGTTGTACTTCAATATAGTGAGACGATGGATTGTGGAGATAATAAGTGAGCTTCTCAATCGTAGGGAATAACTGAACCGTGTTTAAATATATTAGCTGTTGTTATTATTGACACCGCCCATGTTGTTATCATTATCAATCGTTGACATCGCCAGGTATGGTGGTGTGTCTTAGAGACGAAATATGACTCCTCAACGGAACAATTGAAATAACTAAACAATTTTTAAAAATATTTGTTGTTCGTAATATTGTCTTCAATCCATTAATGGCCTACTACTGGGCACGGGTCTCTCCTCTTCAGGAGGCCTGGAGCATAGTCCACCACGCTGCTCCAGTGCGGATTGGTGGAGAGGTTAGTGACCAACCCGAGTGTCGGAAATTTCCAAACCGTCCGAGGGCCTCCGATATGGCTTAACGACTGTTATGATAACAGTCGGGACCGACGGCTTTACGTGCCCTCCAAATCACGGAAACTCTCAAGAAATTTTTGCCACTAGCGGTCACCCATCCAACTACCGACCGCGCCCGCTGTTGCTTAACTTTGTCGATTTCATGAAACACGAAAGCCGCCGGGAAGTTCGTAATACAGTAGAACCTCGTTAAGTCGAACCTCGATAAGTTGAAAACCTCCAAATCTCGAAAAAATGTTTTGTTCCCTTCCCTTCATACACCAAAACCTCTATTACTCGAAATCTTAACCCTCTATTAGTCGAAATAATCAGTGAGTCCCTCCAAGCAATTTTGGTACATATTTTCCCTCCATAACTCGAAAAATTAAATTTTACCTCTGTATCTCGAATTACTTTATTTTACAACCTTTACAACTTGATTATTTGAGCTTTATTACCTCTATAGTTCAAAGAAAAATAAGTTACCGACTTTAGAATTCACCGACAGTGTAAGTACACCATTGTTTTTTAGAAAGCAATTTAGGAGTATACAATGAATAGAATTACTACGAACTTATGACTCACTTTAACACGTGTTTGCTTGCTTGGTGTCAGATGTTTAATTGTATAATTTTTTATTTCATTTGAACTTTAGCGAAGCAAGTCGTTTGTCTCAACCTCTTTATGTCGAATCAAAATTCGCTTTACTCGAAATTCTCTATAAATCGAAAACTCTTTATCTCGAATTTTTTGGCGTCTCCCTTGATTTTCGACTTAAAGAGGTTCCACTGCAAAACCAGACGCACAGACAAATAGACATTTTTTTTAAATTATAAGTTAATGCTTGACTACAATTCCACCTGATGGTAAGTAGCAATGTAATCTTGGTTTATTATGGGATCTATTTAGTACATTAATTTTTTCATACCTTTCATACTTTAAGTACGATGATGATGATGTTTCGCGATGACCTGCGATGATTGCCAGGAAATGAATTAATTTAGCATACTTTTAATTTTAAATCATAGTTTAAAGATATAACAAACTGCAACTTCATCTGCGTAAATAAGGTCCACGGACAAATGAATAATTTGAGAGATGACACATTCACCTTATGGACCATGAATCATATTTTTGACAACGGTATCGTGTAATTTTATCGATATAGTCGATGTGGTTAGGACGCTCTATAATTTTTAGCTAACTACTAAAAGATATGCATGTGGCAACCTCGCTCTTGCCACTCTATGGAGTACATAAAACACTGAGTCTCTTCATTTCGTTTCATTTCAATGCCCTTAAAGTGTCGTATGGAAGCATCCATTAAATGCTGCGTGCTGACCCCACCAACTATCGGCCTATCTCAATTACCTCCATACTCTGTAAGATTATGGAGTGTATATTGAATACGCGCCTCATGGCATACCTACAACGGAACGATCTCCTTAGCGATCGACGGTATGGATTTCACCGAAATCGATCGACTGGAGATCTTCTAGCGTATGCCACACACATATGGGGCGAGGCCCTCGAGAAAAACGGGGAGGCACTTGCTGTTTTCTCGATGTCTTGAAAGCCTTCGATAGGGTCTGGCACGCAAGCCTTTTAAGCAAGCTTTCGGGTTATGGCATATCCCCTGGCCTTATCGGTTGGGTTAAAGACTTTCTGAGTGAACGATTTCTCCGTGTTGTTGTCGATGGTAGTTCATCGCAATCGATGGCTACGAACGCTGGAGTTCCCCAGGGGTCCGTTCTCTCCGCCACTCTATTCCTGCTGCACATTAATGATCTGCTTATGCCCGGTATTTATGGGTATGCAGATGACAGCACAGTAGTGGAGAGATACCTGCCCAGTGCTCGAGCCAGTAGGGAAGAAAAACAGTCTGAAAGAGAGGCTATGTTGGATCGTGTGAATCTCGCGCTCCAGGCAGTGTCCGATTGGGGCGATGCCAATCTTGTGAGATTCAATGCCACTAAAACGCAGATGTGCCTGTTGACCGCAAAATGGAGCCTGTTCACCTTGGCTCCCACTTTCCGGAATCCCTGGGTCCTTGCAAGGGTGCGGCAGTACTTCATACAGAGGCAGATTTTAACACTGTATAAAGCTCAGGTTCGCCCTTGTGTAGAGTACTGCTGTCACATTTGGGCCGGTTGCGGCAATGTCACCTTTCAGCCTTGGATTCGATGGAGAGGAGTACAATGAAGGTCATTGACGACCCAGACTTGGTGGTAACCAACCCGCAAAGCCTCGCACACAGGCGCACAGTAGCCAGCCTCTCGGCATTCTACAGGATGCATTTTGGAGAGTGTGCTCAGGAATTGCACGAACTAATTCCCCCATCCCCGTTCCTCCATCGAACAACCCGTCATATGGCAAGCATCCATCTATATGTCGTGAAACTCGTGAATATCCCACCGCTGCGAACGACGCGATTCGCTTCATCTTTCATAGTGCGTGCCGCGAAGGACTGGAATAGCTTACCTGCGTGTTGTTCCTGTTCACCTACAATTTCGGTGTCTTCAAGAGAAGAGTGAATAGGCATTTATTAAGTCAGTGCGTTCACCATCTTGGACTCCATCAGCACTTACCATCAGGTGGGATTGTTATCAAGCGCTAACTTATTCTATGTAAAAGAAATATATACCGATGTTTTTTAAAGAATGCTATGGTTCTTTTGTGTTACGTTTGTGTAATCGTAATTCTCTTAATGGTTCTGCTGGTTGTTCTAATTGCGGAATAACTTTATAGTTTTTCTTCAGAATAATAGTTGTTCTTTTATTTTCTGCGCATCGCAAAATTTACACGCTTTGTTAATTTTGTCCCTTTTTAGAAACTTGTGGCTATTGAGACTAGCGAGTTGTGATTCGCACCAGCCCGTCTCCGTCATTCTGTTTCATGAGACTCATGAGCATGTTGCTAACGTCGTTTACCTGTCTGTTACCTGCATGTTGCTGGTGTCGATGATGTGCCTGTTTAGGCATATCTTAAGGTAGCCTGCCGCTGAACTTATTCCTCACGACATGCCCTATGATTTTTTTTCAATCCTTAGCAACTTGCTAGAACGTGAAATAATAAGCATGGTGTCGACATCAATGATATCCATTCTTTGGGATGAAAAGCAGGATACTGTAAGTTTAATTCACAAACATCCAAACATCTATACCTAACATCTAAAACGTCTAAATTTTAGTAGGATCAGGATCCAATTCTAAATTCTCGCGGACGAAGTCGCGGGTAGAAGCTAGTTTCAAATAAAAATTAAATATGATACGTATAGGATACTGGTGAAATATACATAGAGAACATTAAAAATCGATTTCCTATTTCCTTACCATCTTCTTCATCGTACGTGTCTCGGCCATATTTTTCATAACAAACCGGAGAGCGATCCTCACGTTCATAATCCCTGGGACCTTTGAACAAAGATTGCTTTACATAACTAAACATTTAATTTTTCCAAATCTAGATTCGACAAGGACGACCTTTTGGAGGCAGTCGAACCTAGGTTTGTTATGTATCTTGATTTTCCCTTTTAATGCAGATAGAAAGTTTGGACAGGTCACGGAAAAACAATTCCAAGAAGAACCTAAAATTGTACCTAAGCACATTGTAACTACCCGCAATGTATTATACTCGGTTGGTCATACCTTGAGGTCGAGCGTGCAGGGGCGGCTGGGAGCGCGTGCGGGCCGGCGGGATGAGAGGCGCCGGCGGGGCGAGGGGCGCGGGGGGCGGTCTAGATCGCTTCGTGCGCGTGCTGTTGTATCCGCTGTCGCGATACCTGGTGCCATGTCAACACGAACTTGAAACACTGTCTCACTGCAACACGCTGCTGTACCGTCTCACTGAATATTACTGAAAACTACAGCAACGTGTTAATAATTCTTTAATTTACCCAACCCCCACCCCCCGTGTTTCCCCCGACGAAAAAAAGGGGTGTTATAAGTTTGACGTGTCTGTGTATCTGTGGGTCTGTATGTCTGTCTGTGTCATCGTAGCTCATAAACAGATGAACCGATTTTGATCTAGTATTTTTTGTTTAAAAGGTGACGAGTGTTCTTAGCTATATTTAATGTTTTTAAATTTTTATTTCAGATTATTCTTTTAAGGCGTTCGTTTGATTACGTTTAACTAGCTGTGTAATTTTATTTTTGTCACTAATTTATCTTAAACTGGTATCAATATAAAATATGTGGTACGTAGTGATTGGAGGGTGGTGATGGTTGGCAGGTGGTAATGTCTGGAGGTTGGTAGTGGTAGTGGTCGGTACCTGCAGTCGGTGTCGGAGTGCGCGCGCTCCAGCGGGCGGCGGCGTCGGGTGGACGCGCGCACACTGCTCGCGCGCATCGAACGCCTGCGCATTAAACACCTCGCATTATCCTTATGAAAACTAGGAACGTGCTAGGGCGCGATGTTAAAAAGGGGCTGTAATTATGAGGCGCGCGAAGTTATAAACACATTGACCGGCGAAAAGCCTGCCAATTGCAGCGATTAGCCCTCTTTTTTTAACCGACTTCAAAAAAAGGAGGAGGTTCTCAATTCGACTGTATTTTTTTTTATGTTTGTTACCTCAGAACTTTGGATTGGGCGAACCGATTTTGATGATTCTTTTTTTTATCGAAATCTGGTGGCTGTCATGTGGTCCCATATTAATTTTATTGAGATTTGACAATGGCATCCATGATAAAACTATATAAGTCTTAAATTTGTATTAAGTAAGCGCGACAAATGGACGAATAACTCAATATCACGCCAACCGATTTCTTTTCTTCTTTCTTTAATCGAAAGCAGGTGCTTGTCACGTAATCCCACATAAATTTGAACGAGATCTGACAAGTAGTTTTTGAGTAACTTTGAAGTCGGTTATTTTTTGTTAGTAAAATTTAGATTAATATGGAAATAGCCTACAAACGAGCTGATGATCCACCTGATGGTAAGTGGCTATCGTCGCCCATGGACATCAGCAACACCAAAGGCATCACAGATGCGTTGCCGGCCCAGAAAGAAGGAAAAATAAGGAAGAAAGAAAGAAATTAGGAGCGGCAGGTGTTTTTGTGTGTACCTGGATTGGTGTCGGTGGCTCGGCCGCGGCGGGCGGGTGCACACGTAGCAACACACGCGCCAGTAAAGGAACCTGCAGGGTTATAAATAACACTGCAACACAATGTGCAGGTAGTTATCATGGCTAAAGTATTCGCAGTATCTCATTCGTACTTACACATAAGACTAAAGTGCGAGTGAGCGCGCAATAATTATGTCAACGAGTGCAGCGAGATACTGCGACTACTATAACGTGTATTTAACTCAATAACTATTATAAGAATATAGTCTAAGTAATCAGCCTCCCTTCTTCGTTTTCTTACGCCCCAACTCAGAGTCTCTAACGGTTACTTAAATCACTCCTTAGTACAGAATTTGTATGGTGATTCTTTACTAAGGAAACTTAAAGTAACCAAGTGACTGTGAGTTGTGGCGTTAAAGTCTTAAACCTGATTTTGGTAAATATTTAGTGAGACATAAAAAAAGTTCGCCATTTTGAACCACAATGTTGATGTCATGTGCTTGCGTATACACTGATACAGGATACCTGAAGGAGGAGGCCATGACGTCACC
Organism: Thymelicus acteon; assembly: GCA_951805285.1. NCBI lineage: Eukaryota > Metazoa > Arthropoda > Insecta > Lepidoptera > Hesperiidae > Thymelicus > Thymelicus acteon. Next base: position 263,652 of record OX638224.1, read on the forward strand.
GATGTTGGAGAGGCAGAGCAGCATGAGCGGGATGCCCAGGATGGCGTAGAAGATGGTCACCACCTTGCCCGTCTGCGTCTTGGGAGCGATGTGCCCGTACCCTTGACACATAGTTATTAAGAAATATTATATCAAATGAAATCAAATGTTTTTATTCAAAATTGGTTTGGTTTACAAACACTTTTTGAAAGTCATGCAAGTTACGCCAATGCTTCAGACAAGGCCCTACTGTGAGAGGGCCCGGGAGAAGAAGCAGCAAGAAACTACCGGGTTTGTTTTTTTCCTGCTCACAGTTACAGATAGCACTTATCATCTACTACAATATAATATATTCATAAAACTCATGTCCAAGCAGTCTTGTCTTTAAAATAATCATCTAATTTGTAATATCCTTTCGTCATAAGAATGCTTTTAATATGAGTTTTAAATTTAAGGTAAGGCATTTCTGTAAATTTCGATGGAATTTTATTATAAATCTTTACACATGTACCCATGAACGAGCCACCAGTTTTACAGTCTAAAATTTGGTACAATCAGTTTAGCCTTGTTCCTCGTATTAATATTGTGGATGTCACTCTTCTTAAGAAAACTATCGTAATATTTCTTAACATACAAAACATTATCCAATATATATTGTGACACCACAGTTAAAATATTAATTTCCTTAAAGAGACCCTTAAGCGAGTCCCTAGGCAGGCCTAGGTCTAGTCCGTAACAACCTCCTGAGGTTGTAAATGGCACGGACTGATCTGTGCTGTAAAATAAATATAGACTCAATATCTGCAGCTGAGCCCCACAACAACAGACCATAGGACATAACACTATGAAAGTAGCTAAAATAAACTAACCGTGCTGTTTCTACGTCAGTTAAGAGCCTTACTTTCTTAACCGCGTAAGCAGCTGAATTCAATCTCCCAGACAAGACTCCATTGTAACCGTGAATCTATAAGGCCAAGGAACTTTGTTGAATTTACAAAGTCAAGTACTTCCTTATTTACATATAACTATTCGAGTTGGTACCTACCTGTTTTACATTTGGTAAAGTGAAGCAGTAATAGGTATTGTAAATAAGATAGTTAATAATTATCTCGCGTCCTTCACACCACACATCATAATTATTATTATTATCTTTCACCATTATGAACGACATACATAATAATAACTCGGGGAATAATAACATATCGCGTTCAATGCCATCCATACTTTATCTGTTTCCAGTCAAGCAACTTTCGTCTTACGTCATAATTATTTAGCACAATTAGGAACTACGGACACATAAACTTACATAAGTGTTAGGCATGAATCAATAAAATTCATAGTATTGTCTGTAGCATCGGTGGTTCAGTGGTAGAATGCTCGCCTGCCACGCGGGCGGCCCGGGTTCGATTCCCGGCCGATGCAAGCTTTTTGTTGTATACGATTAAAATTTTCTGTGTAATTTAAAAATGACATTTCAAGTAAAATATTTTTATTTTTATTTTTCATTACCTACTTGCCTAATTTTAATAAAGTACCTATACTTGAGTCAAACTCGTATCATAATTCTTGTCAACAAATCATTAAAATTCCTTTATAGGGTTTTCACAAACTGATTTGTATTTCGCACACCAAATAACTATTAAAGAACGAAATAATCATTATAACGTTTGTGACAACTTCATTATTTTAATATTGACCTATAACAACAACACACTAAGAGAAAACGACGTAAAAACCAACATCTTAAAACAATTTTCATCATGAATAACTCACGCTCGCACACCCTTAATTTCGTGAAGCGACTTCAAACCTTTGTATAAACTTATTGTTTTGAGGCCGGCCTACCTATGACTATAAATATAAATGACTACGAAAACCTCACAGCTATAATGGCGCTTACATGCTTTGCAACTTGGTCGTATTATATTTCGAAATACAGTGAAATCAACTTATCTGTGACTATAAGGAGGGCGTTGCCGGACGCATTGGACCAATCATAGTGTGCATAGTCGTAATTTATGAATGGGATGGCATTAGTTCCAATTTTCGCCACGTCACAAATAAGTTCTTGAGAGATGGCACTGTACAGATTATACAGATATTTCATTCCACTCAATATGCATGAGCATAAAATTATTTATAAGTTAAATTTCATTAAACAAAGCCGAATAACATTTTATATTTATGTTTATGTATTTTAAAACAGTCTATATCGATTTTATACGTAATTATTCCGTGTTATTTTAAACTTTTGCAAAATAAATATTATGTTTAAAAAGAAATTAAATTATAAAGAGTGGAACGGAACGCGACTTGCGAACTCCAGATTTAGTTCAAACGCACTTTATACGACCAAAAGTTTCATGCACCTGTTTGTTTGTGGTTGCTAGGCAACACAGTGCTTATGTAAATTCTGATTCGAATGTGAATATAGTGTAAGTACGTACACAAATAAAACGAATTAAGTACCGATTCCTAGATTTTTATTTTTTACAATAATTATACAAAAACATAAAAAAACAGAGGGAAAAGATTAATTAAACCGATAATTACTTACATTACTATAATAACAATAATGCCCAATAAATTGTTCAATACGACTTCATGAGAAGTAGGTCACTGACAGTGACGTCACTGGCCAGCTCCGCTGAAGGTCATCGCAGTGGGACATCGCACTGAATGAGGTAAGCTGTGAGTCTTTGTGTCATTCACTGATAACATCTCGTCTCTCACCTCTCGCCTCTCGCTAACCCAGTGTCTGTCTGCTGGTCTGTTCCACTGAAGATGCCCTTGCCATTGCACAAAATCGGTCACAAAATCCACAAAATTATTAATAACCTGCCTTACATTTACTAATAGCAATAATAGCAACCACATCCGAAACAATTTGTTATTCGTTTCTATCGGGCGTATTAATTTGATAACCACTATCTTAATATTACGAGGTATTTATAGGTCTGTTTCTGTTAATTAAAAACATATACAAATTTATAAAAATATTTTTTTGATTCTAATCGGTCGAATAGTCGAATCTACAAAAGTTAAAAAATATAAACTGAGTGAAACCGCCAAGATCATGTTTTTTAATTTAATTAACTTTTATATTTTGGGTAACTCGTTGTAATTTATTTTTCACATACCTAATTATAGTCGATTCCTTATAGTGTCAGCTTACAGGGGCAGAGTACAACACGCTGGCCAACCGAAGATTGGCAAACTTCGACCTTTGATTACATTATAGACTAGCTGACCCGGCGAACTTCGTATCGCCTAAATTTTTTTTTTTCTTGAATAAAAGTAGTTTAAGTTACTCCTTGTTACAGAGATTAGCCGGAATAAACAGATAGACAGACAGACAAACAAAAATTGTAAAAAATATTGCTTTGGTATATGTATACATACATACATCCAAATGCACTTAGTAAAAAGTGTTTATTTTAATATTACAAACAGACACTCCAATTTTATTTAGATTCATGGAGAACTTTGCAACCACGCAAATCAATGTCAAACTTAAAGTTGAATGTTTCCGAAAATCGGATAGAACCAAGTACTATTATGTCTTCTCACTTCTGTGATAGAACTTAAAGATGGCCTTTACTGAGGTACAAAAATAACTGACTTTTGATCCGAAATTTTCAAACTTCTTCAAACTTTACTACACCGCGTCCACCGCCTTACCACGGATCTATGTACTTAGTTGGGTACAAACATTTTACACCTGTAACCAATCTTAAGTATTACATTGCAACTTCCGATTACATAAATCGATGTCGTCAATACCTAGATTTGGCAATGATTCGCGAATAGAGAGGTAGCTAAAGGAAATACAAATCTGAAAAAAACGCCTCATTCTTCAGTCGCGCGGCGCAGCGGCGCGGCCGTAAATACGTTGACTGCAAATAAACCACCACATAATGAAAGGTTAAATTGGGACGTTTTTGTTACGCTTATTATTTTAAGTGGTTTGATTTTATTGCGTCGTAATATTGATCAGTGTGTTCCGTCATATTATTTGAAACGGATATCACCGAGGCCGGCCTCTTGTGCCGATACTATTATTTTATAAAAAGTTTGTAATAATGACTGGAATGTAAATAAAAGGGCCTTGGGAAAATGTCTGATCAGTATCTCATTCTATCGTAACAGTTTCTATCATTAAAATAAACAGACAGTGTGAAGGTTTACATTACCTGGTTATGTCATTAATACGAGAACAATTAGAAAAGCTACCCGCGCAGCCCAGCCATACTCAACCTTTTCAACTCAAGCAACAGGCCAAATTATTACTATTGCTATAATCCACACAGAATCAGCGTATGTTCTCGGACTCCTCAAAATCGTTGCTTTAGTGTAGCGTTTAGTCGTAAGTTCAAGAATCCTAGCATCCAGTCTGATGGGAGCGTCTGGGAAACCTTGAATTACATATTTGTAATATCTCCTATTAAAAATTCTACCTTCGCCGTGTAGTAAATGCCAATGTATTGGTAAACAGTAGAATGTTTCTAAATAACGCCCTAATGTAGGCCGCGCGGTGTTCGAGTGGCCGCAACCTGCTTTTGGGTTTTACCATCGCTTGTTTAGGTTTCTAATTATTTCTGTTCAATTTCAATATTGACTAGACACATTGATTGATCTATCTAGAATGGCCAGTTGCTTAACTTGGATACCATTAAACAGAGGATAGATACTGTATACGCTCGTAAGTATTGAGGATTTATTTATGTAAATACCGGTTGATGAGCAGACGAGCCACCTGATGGTAAGTGGTTTCCATCGCCAGGACATCACTAACAACACCACAGGCATCACCCATGCGTTGCCAGACAAAAACTAATGGTGGCCATACACGATCAAGTGTACTTGATCAAGTTTGACTTGTCAAATTTGCAGTTTGACTTGACGCGCCATCCAGTGTGCATGAGATAGATATATGGCCAGATAGCTATACCGTGGCCATACACGATCAAGTATACTGGATGCCGCGTCAAGTCCGCTTGACGCTTGATCAGATACACTTCATCGTGTATGGCCTCCAAAGAAAGGAACACAACGTTTCATATAACAATACAATATCTTTTTTATATTATAAGTGACGAAAGCCTAACATAAATTTAAAACTCCAACTCGGACTATTATAGATCAAATTGTAATACAAAAGAAATTGTAATCTGATCATTTCCACAGTTGATAAATGTCAATTAATATGGTCGTCTTAAAATAAAATGTTTCTCAATAGAAATATGAAATGAAGCTCAACTCCCATATAAACTTAATTTTAATCATTTTAAAGTACAAGCCATATATACATACACAAATATATTTTTATTCTGATCTAAGACTCCAACGTGGTCTGATAAAGTAGATCGCAAATGAATACCAGCTGAACATGTAATATGATGTTGCGTTCTATGCATTAATAGTGCAATGTGCATGTTGGGCTAGCTACGTATGTAGCGCCTACGCGAACACCTTCGGGCTTCCCCAAGCTCCGGCACCAAGGACTTCCAGTAAAAATATAACCCGAAATGTACTATGTCTTTGTTGAACGACTCGTATATTTTCATAGGAAAAATAAGAAAAGTTATTTTCGATTCATTCCTTACATCCCCATTAAGAAATCCCGACTGGTGGAGATTTATGGATAGTTCTTGAAATTTCCACCAGCTAATAAACCGTCGACTATGGGCATTAGCAACATTAAAAGTATCATTATGTATGTGAAAGATCAATTTGCAGGGCAAGAAAGACAGGACAAAATCGTAAAGGAGGTATCATAAAAAAATTTTTACTTACGGAACAACTCAACGGGACTAGTGGGATAGACCCCTTATTTGTAGTTGGTAAATTGTTCGCGACCCATGTAAATGTATGAGGAAGACAGTTTTCTTACGGCAAAGTTAAGTTTCTTAATTTTTCTTAAGAGCAATTATCAGTTCTAAAGCCTGTACGAACCCGTGGATCGTACTCGGTGTTTCCGAAAGTCCCCTCTAAGCATTGATTATTTTGCTGGAGTTGATTTCAGAAATAAGTCCAATTTTCATTGTCTATTTACGATTACGTTACTTCCACTATCTCAGTTTGGATCATGTCGATATCGAGTTAAGATCTTAGCCATCGATATTCTGAGGGGCTTCCTCGACGTACGCGCGTTCTCCGCGATTGCATCAGTGATTGCAGATTGCAGACACAACACAGCCATTCGGAAACACCTGCGCTACCCGTGTACACGTGTAGTGTCCAGTGTCTGCAGTGTCTAGTGTCTACCGCCACTGAAACACCGCGCACATCGTGCATCGGGTAAAGCTCTCGGCGGGCCCGCGGTCGCCACAGTTGCACAACAGAGGGCGCGCGACGCTAACGTGCCTACTGATATTTATTCAGTGTTATTTATTTATTAGTCATAGTGATAGAATGTTTTATTAAGAAGACACAGTGCTGATAAAATGTTTTTTGGTTTGTATATTTTTTAATATTTTTTTTACAATATTCTTTTACTATTTTATTTAAATTTATGAAGAAATTTATTTTAAAAGTATTAATTTAGAATGAAATTAAAAATATTACATTTAAATTTAGGGATGATGTATGATAAATAATTGATAAACAAAACCTAAATGCATTCATCAAAATCAAAACACGCTAACCCAGGAATACTGTAAAATATGAACAGCCTTAAATAAACAAATGTAAGCTTGGTCATTCTTCTCTGTAATGTGACATTAAACATTTGGAGTTCTGAAGGTGACGAATTATTCAGAATTATTTGGTGCCATAAACTTTGTCCCTTAAAAGGCACCGCAGCCTCGAGCACTCCGCGAGTAACCAACACATTGCGAAACCGGCGCCCACCGCACCATTATTACTATATTCGTACAGTACATGGTTGGGTCACTGCATCACATATCATATCATAGTAAATGACATTTTACGCAATGCAAAAGGGCGTTAGAGCAACAGTTATAGTGCCCTCGCATCTACCCTCAGGAATAACAGCGAACAGACCATCAAACAGGGAGATAGTATTGTTCCAATAGAAATAGCCTAAGAGTGAGTGTCGTGGCTTGGATACCCTCCTGGGGTAAACATTCTTGCAATGTAAGATGCTTGCTACCATAGTGACACTGTTATTAAATAAGTTTGTGTCCATGCCGAATATATAACCAATAACAATAATTAATGTTAGCGGAATGGTGTATATCTAATGTAATGCAAAACACTGGTCAAGTCTGAATCTGCCTACCGATAGGGTTTCCGGTAATCCCATAACGATTTAGTTTTTCCAACCGACATATTCAAGTTTGAATAATTATTATTCTTGACAAAAAATATCCGATCTCGCTAAAACTTAAGTGGGACTACATGACAAGCACCAGCTTTCGATAAAAAAAAATCATCAAAATCGGTTCACCCAGTCGAAAGTTCTGAGATAACAAAAAAAAACACTCGAATTAAATACCACCTCCTTTTTTGAATTCGGTTAAAAACTTATACATGGTGATACAATAAAAGGCAGAAATAAGTAATAAATCATTTCTTGGTACCTTGAGAGGGGTCCTAATGGCCAATACTCTAGTCAACCTGTGACCGCAAATAGAAATATAACTTACTATGAATATTTCAAGAAAAGCTCACAAAAAAGCTTTTACTGTGTCATAATAATTATGAGTGAACTAACTAAATAATATAAAAAATTAAGGTCAAATAAAATTGCATAAACATAATCTATCTGATAAAAATATGATATGTGCGTAACATTATTTTGTAAGTCGGACGTCGGTAGCTTGCGAGCTGCGAGTGCCACATTACCTAATGTGAATATCGGGTACTTTGAGTGTTGGGAGCTGGTTCTCGTGGCTTCGTCTGCCGCTATATTCCACTTCCAAGAGATCAGTCTCCTCAGTATATTTTTAAGAGATACCTACATTTTCAATAATTTTGATTTTACTACTCCAGTGAGGACCCTGGTTCTGCAACTAGATCAATTTGGTATTTTTTTAACAATCCTCCATAATTTTATCCTCGAGTATAATTTGTGAAGATCAAAATAACTCGTAGTTAGGTATATTTTTTCTTTATTTTGATTTCCTTCATTCACAGAATAATAATAATATCTATTCATTATATTAAATTCAGAACAATACACAATTAAATTGTTTCTTTCATAGAACGGTTTCTTGAAGAGGAAAAAGGTCAAAAGATGGATGTTATAATTTACTGCGTCGACTCTACAGTTTGCACGCTAACGTTACCCACGTATTACACTTGTTATATTCATAAAAAAAATCTGCGTATTTTAACACTATGGTTTCCTTGTAATCACTTGATTAATAAAAACCTATTGTATAAAATTGTTTAGATAAGGGGATCTATTCTTGAACGTAACGCAACTAACCCTTGCCGTATTGGGGCGGCTTAGAATACTAACCCCAATCCCGGATGGGTGTCGTAAAAGGCGACTAAATCCGGCCCGCTGGTGGTAGGACCCCTCGAGGGATTATATTAGTAATATTGATTTTAATTATTAATTAATACAATTATTACTATTATTATTTCTCCATGGGGTTCGCCTGGATAGCTACCACCCTTGAGCATGAGTCAGCCTCCAAACGACTCGTCGTGTTCCGGCTGGGGGCTTGAGAGTCAGTTCTTTCTTTCTTTTTCTTCTCTCTTTCTTGGCCGGCAACGCATCGGTGATAACTTTGGTGTTGCTGATGTCCATGGGTGACGATAGCTACTTACCATCAGGTGGATCGTCAGCTCGTTTGCCGGCTATTTCCATAAAAAAAACCCTTCACGCGCTGCCCCCTGCGGCCTGCGTGCGCCGAACAACGAATTAGGCTCTGCCACATCTCGGTCGTTGAACTTACTCTTCCCCATATTGTTGAGTTGATACACTCTATATTCTACACCCGGTTCGACTCCAAAAACTTACAGACAGGTAGACGCGCTTGTTATTCCCGAATGTTTAAACATTACTCGCGTCTTTTCTTAGCACGCCTTCAACCACAGTCGCAGAATGAGAGTTAGGAGACTTCAAACATTTTTTTACCTTTTTTTCGTAGGTTTATCTTAAAGTTTAAATTTCTTATTCCAGTGGACAATTATCTAAAACGTATAAAGTACCGACAATTTTAAAGTGCTTGCAAGATGCGAACCTATAAATGAGATAGTATAGAGGGTGTATAGAGCGTGTATAGAGGGTTAAGTTCCAAACAAGGGCACACATTTACACAACCCAATAATAAAGTATGAAATTGGTTTGAAGTTAAGAACGGAGAGCAATCCAGTAATATAATTATAATGATTCATAGTAATGAGTAGCTAGAGGACTGGACCAATGTTATGGTTAATTGGCCGGCCGTTGTTTGAGCAACACGCGACCCAGTACTACGTATGTATTATGTGACGTCACCGGATCTAGCAGTTGCGGTATCTAACACCTAGATGTAATTCCCATGTCCTCTCTTCATCTACATTTACCTAAGCTGTTGTGATGTTAAAGTAAGAAGATTGCAGTCGACGATCATGTGTTTTAGTACTACATGGACTATAAATAAATAAATAACGCTTTACACTCATAGCCCCACACTAGGATTCCCTGTGTCGTGGGTGCCATGGACAACACACTAGACAAGGACATTCACACCCAGACCGAGAACAGAAATTCAAACTCATCATTCAAATTTCCGCCTCGCTGGGAATCGAACCCAGGACCCTTGGTGTGGCGATCCGGCATGGTAACCATTGCACCGCACGGGTCGTCGTAATATTATTTTCCATCAATTGGTGCTGTAGAACAATAGTATAATTCAACTGGAACACAAAATAATTACTCACTCGGCCAGTTTCATAGGGAGGTACAATCACTAACTATTAGAATAGTTTGAGGAACTCTCTGACTACCACATAAAGCTGACTGCCATCCAACTTGTTCAGTTGTTACTGTTGTGTTGTTAGCGACTCCATCATCTGAAGAGGCCTGGGTTCGCTTCTGAGTCGACGTTAAATAAATTTGGTTCTTAGGTGTTTGGTGTGTGTAATATTTTGATTATTAAGTATGGCTAAGTGTCATCGCAGGCAGCTATTTTCGGCGGTCTGGGCCATACGCTAGGTTTAAAAAAATAATTTGAATATATTTAAGGAGCTTTAAGATGTTGAAGGTTGAGGTCAGCCGCTACCGGGTCAAGTTTTCTGTGAAGCAACGATATATGACATGTGACGTCTCACCTTCAGGATTTTACCACGATATCCTCTGATATAATTTTACTATGATGTCTACTATAATTTACCCTTGAATTTTATTGAAAACATCCTAACATTAGGGTTAATTAATATAGTACTTACTTTAAATATTACAAGACGAGTTCAAAACGGATTCATGAGGATATGAACTTACAACAGGATTATGTATTGTAAATAGGTATCTACATCCCAGAGAAAATTTATAGACAATTGTTATAATGATATTTTTATGTACTGTTACTATATAATTCTAGGTATTATAACATGGTTGTTAGTGGCGGCAGGCGCTAGCGTGGCGGAGCGCTGGCGGTGGCCCGAGGAGCCCCAGGGCGCAGCCTCCGTGCGCATCGACACCAAAGTGAGCTTCGCTGACGCCCTTGACGCCCCCGAGTTAGTAGAGATTAATTGTACCATTGTGAGCGCTTCGTTCATTTTGCCAGGCGGCTGGTTAGTTGGTATTTTTTTAAGTAACTGGTCAGTAAATAAACGATAATCGCCCAATGGTAAGTAGCCATCACCATCGTCACCCGGACATCGGCAACACCAAATGCGTTGCCGACAAAGAAGAGAAAAATTAACTAGCTTCCGAGCCCCCGGCGGCCGCGCCGATACGCGAACACGTAATCGTTTGGCGGCTGACTTAAGCAAGCAACTGATATTTTAGATCTATTTGGAATATACGTAGGTATATTACGGGCTCTCATGTAATAATTTTTACAGAGCAAGTCATAAATAAAGAAATATAAGGTAAATTTTTACTAACCCAAAATATGGAAATTATCCGAAAACCCAGGATAAAACTTACTAATTTGAACCAACAAGCGAAACTACCAGGAACCCTGCGCGAAATAATATAACTTCTTGGAAAAAATTGTGCACAGCAATCGCTAACCCAATATTAAACAAAATTAATAGTATAATAGTAGTTCAAAATACGGTGTATAACAAATTAAAAAAAAAACACAAAGTAGTTAATACGGTGTTTAAAATACATTGACACCTTTAATTACAATTTAGAATAATAGTGCTCATTTAACCCGCAAGGTATTCAATAACACGGTATGATGAATCACTAACATCAATAACCAATTACGCAATCGACCGGTTGATTAAAAATTACATGATTCATGACTACTTTAAACAGACGTTTGAAAGAAACAACGTCTAATAAACGCACAATGTATTCATACAAATACTTTAATTGAAGATCTCGCATAAATTAGCTACACGCATGGTTCCAGTCGAGTGAACTTTGGCGCCTTGGCCGACATCGATCGCATATTGTGTGTACCACAATAAATCCCACTATTCAATTATTTAAGTATTCTTGCGTCTCGGTAACAATGAGAACACAATACATTACATCAGACTAGATTGCTTTACTAATACAAGCAAATAGGCGAGATACACTTGCAACACATCATTAGCCCAGGTTGCTACAATAATGAAATTGTTCTCGGACAATATTACTATAATAGGTAGGGCCTGTCTGTAATATCCCAGGTCATACAACTTTGTTTGATGGTGGGATTCCCGAATATTGGAAGACACACGAAAGCGCAGACACAAGCTTTTGACGCTGACAGTCTCGTGTCTTATGAAGCCCCATTCCTTCTAGGTCGTTAACGTCAATTGTCAACAATGGTCTTACAGGAGCCAGCTGTCACGCGCGCTGCTCAACTTACGATTGGCATCAGACATCGGGCTATGAGCAATATGGTTCCTACAATAATTCTTGTAACTCCATAAAATTGTACTGTAATCGAACTGAGTATCCGATGTCCGTTATCGAGTTACTGGGTTCTCCATAAGTAATTATAAATTACGAAATTATGAAATAGGATCAAGGCAGAGTTGCAAGTTGCAATGCGAATGGCGAGCGTTTCACTGGGAATTCCCAACAATAACCTCGCTCAACATTATTTCAGCAATATTACTTAAATTACTTTAATATGGACAATTACTCGTTCAGATATAATAGATAGTGGACTACTAGTAAGTTCTGCTTATAGAATGGAATGCTTTGCTTCAAAAGCTGATGGCCAATATATTAAAAAGAGTTGAAATATGTTAAATGATGTTCCATCCAGTCATATGTAAATGTTGTTCCTTGTTACATTTAACTTTTTTGTGCTCTTTTCATTTTATTTACTAAATATTACGCACGTACATTTATTTACTAGTAATAATAATAATAATATCACGCACGCACGTTTATTTCAAGGCCTTTTAGAAATAAGAAGACTTGCTTCGGTAAATAAAAATAATGTAAGGAAACCGGCTTTTAAAGAAAATAACAGTGCCTGTTTTTGGTATGATGCCTGAAGTGCAATAACTACTACAATTTTATTGATACACTGAAGTTTTCCCTTTTATAATACATTTGAAAGTGTTCAATTTGGTTATAGAAGGAAATTATTTAGAAATTATTTAGGAAATTATTAAGGTAATTATAATATCAATTTTTTTAATCATCCTGGTCAGCGTGGTAGAGAAATTGATAGCATTCATCTGCAAACATTTCTGAAGCACTTCAGTACGGAAGCGTGGTAACAACCATATCTTGATTAGTATCCTGAGTACTATTGCAATGAACGCGGATTAAAACAAATTGCGAGGCATCACAAAGTCGTGCTTAATGCTAGTAGTACCTAGCAATATAGATTTTCAGAAAACACGTGTCCAGCAATAGGCACAATTTATGGATGTAACCTTCCCATATAGTGTCACTAGAAAACCATAACAGACAAGATATAATTATAATGCAAGACAATGCAGGTGCACCGATGCGTGGCGAAAGGAAATAAACCAGTGTTTCCTTCGTTCTATTACATCGGGCTATGACGACTTGTGATGGTTTACCACCTATTGTTTAAGCTTCAAAAGAAATAATACTAATAACATTGTACGTGGATCCAGATTCGATTCGGTTTCCATTTTTTCGTTGCAATAGATTCCAGCAATTATTATTGGGTGATTCGAGTGGTATAAATTATTCTTAAGAGCTCTCTTGACTGACAGTGATTCGGATGACTGATATATCTAAAAGTCTCGATTGTTATCCTTAAATCCTGATAGTATAACTGCCATCAGGACACGCCGTCACAGGCGTCACACGTTGAGTATAAACCCTCTCGTACTGTAGCAGCGTGCTATGGGACACTCCAGGCCAATTTAATTACGTGTAGAGAACCCTATGTTGTACCCTACTGTTGGCGGCTAATGTGGCGGAAGCAGTACTCATCGCAGATCTTTTCAGTCACCTCTTTCAGATAACATCTCACTTTTATCACCGGAGCTGCGGCAGTAACGTGTTCATTACTCAACTTATCCGATCAATGATCGCTGTAAGAGCGGCTACTCGTTACGTTGGGACATTGTTTTGCAAACATTACTTTTACTTGCTCTGATCGTTTGCGAAATGGGTCCGACCAAGTCACAACACACGACCAACATCGACAGTGGTCCACCGCTCCGGAAGATGACGACATTGACGGTGACAGATGGAGACCTTGAAATACTCTTTCGTGATCAAAATAAAAAAACCGGTCAAGACTGAACTATACTTGCGTGATAAGGATTCAACTGAAGGAAACAACTGAAGATTTGATTCGGACGCTTAAAACTATTATTCTCAGGCGCGCACTACGATTTTTCGCCGCAGCGGCTAAAGCCAAATGAATTATGACAAAACTGACCTCTGCACTGCTTGATTCACCGTATATTTCTAGCTACAACCAGGGGGGCAACCGGAACGTGCAGTCGGACGAGGTGCCGTTCCAGCAGGCGACCAACACTGCGGGGTTCTACAACCGACCCCCCGGCGAGGGGCGCTACCCGATGCGCGCGGAGCCCCCGCGGGGGGGTCAGAGTGAGCAATACCGTGCCAGGCCGGGGCACAGTTACCCCGTCAATATTGGAGGACAGAATAAGTAAGTTATCGTTTTATGGCTTGACCAGCTAAAAACAGATCTATTCGGTTATGGTTCTTCACCGGCGCGGTGTTATCAAGAATACTTTCTGTCTTCTCTCGTGTATCTTGACCAGCATCGATCAGCGCATTTGTTATATAATTGTATTGCTTATGTCCGTATGTAACGATTACCTACTACTTATCATCAGGTAGCTCGTCTTCACCTTTGTCAACTATTTACATAATATAATACAAAGAGTACCATGTACTTTTTGGCCTTAATTAAGAAATATTTAAATTACGTTGGTTACGATAGAACCATTAAATTGCCACATGACTGTATCCTATTATAACGCCACGCCAGTCAGTCATCAAGGGCGATCAGTATTATTGGTTGCCCGCGCCAACGGTTCTTCTAGTTGCTGTCAGTTACTCGTACATTAATTAATTACATTTTATTTCCAGACTCGGGAACTACGTATCAGACGGAACTCTCGACTCCCTCCAGTACTGCAAGTGTGTCTCCACGCCCAACTGCAGGCCGGTCGCTGACAGACAGGTATGTGCACGTTCAGTATCTACTATTGAAGCATTATTTTTACCCACGTAGAACATAAATGTTATATATTTTCATATATTGTGGTAATTTCCAGCGTGCGTGCGGCGCGTACGAATACCTGTGCTGCTATAATGCACCGAACTCTCAGCAAACTTCAGGTACATATAGAACTTGTTTTAACACGAATGAATGAAACTAAAAAGACCAAAATAATCACGGGAACATTATTTGTGTTCCAGAATTCTTCAATGAGATTGACGACGAGCGTCCCGCCCTGTTGCCCAGCTACACCAACATAGCGGGTCCCTTCCCTCCCCCGCCGGGCGGCATCAACGGGAGACCCAACGATGGAAAGCGACAAACGGGGGTTCTCGTAGGTCCCCAAGGCCCTACGGGCAACATCAGAAACCCCAACAACCAAGTCTTAGTCGGCCCCGGCGGCCCCAGCGGTTCCATTGGCCCAGGACAAAATACCAATATTCTAGTTGGCCCCGAAGGTCCCACTGGCGTAATTGGTCCAGGACAAAATACCAATATTCTAGTTGGCCCCGAAGGTCCCACTGGCATAATTGGCCCCACCAATAACAATCGCAATCCAGGAAATTTTGTAGGTCCTAATGGACTGGAACCAAGTGAGTCTGCTCAAAGAGGAGTTCTGGTAGGACCAGGAGGTCCTACAGGGATCATCGGCCCGCAATACAATCGACCAGTTTTAGTCGGCCCGGGAGGCCCCACCGGCATTATTGGACCCCGACAACGAGGTTTCGGATCTCAGGGACGCGGCGTGCTCGTGGGCCCCGGGGGACCCACCGGAATCATTGGACCTTCAGGATTCAATCAAAGACGAAACCCCGGAGTGCTAGTCGGACCCGGCGGACCCACCGGAATCATCGGACCGGGACGACAGGTCCTCGTCGGACCCGGGGGACCCACGGGGCAAATAGGCCCGAGAGGCCCCGTCTTCGGTAAATAAACGTTGTGTGAACTGTGATACTAAAACACTAATTTATAAACTGTGATTAACGTTCCGCACTGATCTAACGCACTCTCGGCGCGTGCGCAGCCGTAATAGTTACCACTTCGTATGTAAATATTATTGTTCTAGTTGTAATAAACGCAGTATTGCTAACTCCGTGTACGTTATCTAATACACTCTCTAACGTTATTGTACTATGCTTATGTTAAGGTAAAGTGTTCGAATACTGTACAGAAGAAAGTCAGCAGATGTATCGATTGGGTACACTTGCAGGTTGCTCCCGGCGGCGTCGTAAAAAGCGAGTAAAATCAACATACTCCACCAACTTGATCAAAAAATCTACACGTGGTTGTACACTCATAAATAAAGAGGAGAAATAACTTCCGTTTTTCATTTTAAGCGCTTCATTTTTAAGCTGTCGTACGAGTAGAGTGTATAAAAAATGGTGTGTGGGTTGGACTAATGATATAGATCTGTCCAATTATTTTTCCGTCTGAATAGTGGAACATCGAGGGAATAAAAACTGATGTACGATCGGCGCTGGCACCCGGCTGGCAGCCAGCCAGCACTACGCGATTTCCTTTGATATACGCTGACAGTTACTCTATAACTATAACTTAACAAATTATACATTCATTCGCTCTCTGATGGTTATACGTCGTTTCTATATTACTTATACTGAAAACGAGGCAGTCTCACATATTTACATTAGATAATTTTGCACATGTAAATTATCATTATGCATTTTTATGTAGGTACGTACAGTTTTTATCATTCCATTTTTAAATGATAAAACAAAATTATCTAACTGTAGATATTAAAAAAAACAGTCGCATTGGAGTGTAAGGGGCTCCAATCGTTTTGAGTTTCTGTGGCCATGGTGCATCCTGATAGAAGACGGCCAAGGCTATGGCGCCAGGATCCTCCTCCTGAAGTTTATTGGGCTTTATACCATGCGTGAGGGACTTTTTACTCGCCTGACTAACTGACTGAAGCTTCAAAAATCGACCGTAAAATATTTTTACGTGGCTTTTTTGGCCAGCAACGCATCAGTGACTTTAGTGTTAATCATATACATAATTTTTTAGGCGTTGTTGACGAATTGCCATATATCAGTCCTGGACATCCTACCCTCAGGCACTTTGGACCGCTGGACACCATAGCATTAACAACAAAGATTTCCAGCGAATCAGTTTCCATAACAAACACTCACCGATGGTGGTGATGACAATGATGGAGTAGAAGAGCGCGCCGGTGAAGGTCCACTGGATGTGGTCGGGGCTCTCGTTGCCGTCCCAGCCGCGCACCTTCATCTCCAGCAGGATCGCGTTCTCGAAGTCCTGGACACACACACACTTACTCCGTGCTTCGGTGTACGTTGCAAAGTAAACTAATTAATGGTAACTTAACGTAACTTAACGTAACTGTATGTTACCTATCTAAACTTATTGGTATATTAAAGAGGAAAGCTTTGATTTTTTTGTTTGTATATAATGGAAAATTCTTTCACCCATAGGATGCTCTATTGTTTCTGAGGAACATTTTATTTAAAAATAGGGATCTATATGGAAACCGAAGCAAGCCGAGGACGGTTACTGATCATGTAGTATGTAGATAGTTGGTCTTATTCCAAAATTTCAGGAACTTCTGGAGACGTAAATAAAATCCCACTGATGCACTTTGTCATAGAACGCTTCTTTTTTTTAGAATTTTTAGTCTACAAAGGTCGTAGATTTTGCTTAGAAATTGTAAATCAGTATTGTAGATACATGGCTAGATGTTTTTTTTATATTGTAACTTACTAAAATTTTCACGCTTTCAAGCGTTTTTCAAACCTTTCACAACAAAGTGGTTTAAATATAAGCCATAAAGTGGTCGTTTGGAAATATAAACAATAAACAACCGTATCTTTACTACGTCACTGGCACACACTGGCAACGTACACAGGTGTGAAATGTTTATTGCTGAAATTTCAATAAAAATCATTGTTTAATTTTGATCACGATAATCTGAAAATATTTTTATTGCTTTTAATGTCCAATTTTGTCTTTCTTTAACACTTAAAAGTACTTAGTTGCATGATTGATTCAATTATAGAAATTAAGGACACTACGTTCTAGTACGTCACTTATATTATGTTCTGATCACAATTTTTTATCCTCTTTTAGTATACAATTACTAGGTAATTTAGTATACAATTACTGAAGGGCTCATTAAATTTGTCCATGAAATTTATATGAGTTCTGTTTTTATAGTTGACATAAAATTTCTGGACTCTCTAATATTATTCTATTACTAACAAAATTTTCCGTCCTAGAGCAAATAGGTAAAGTATACATGAGGGATCAGTACTTTTACAGGCGCTATTAATTGAAGGTCTGTTCACCTTAAGCATCCCGACCACCTCGGAGGTCCAGTTGGTCTGGCTGAAGACCGGCACCCGGTTGGTCATGAGCCAGATGCTCTGCGTGGTGTTGCCGCGGATCTGGGATATGTTCATCTTCACCTGGAACCACACGGAACACACCAGTGGGTATTTAATACTCATGTTTTATGGCGGATAGTTTTGAACCTATCACAGGTTGGGTTTTACATGGCATCTGGATCGGGGATTGTCACCATTGTGGAGAGCTAGTAGGGCAAAGACGGAATCCTTTCATTTTTTTTTGCCAAAGATGCATAGGTTTTAATCGAATTTAGAATTCGTGACCGCACTGAACCATGTAATCCAATCAAGCAATATATAGCTTCGCATAGTTTATGTCCACGTAATTATTGTCATAATAATGAGACTTTGTCCCTGTTGTCGACGAACCTCCACTGGGCGGAGTACCTTATCCTTTTTACGTAGAGCAATTCTCTACAATTAATTAAATGTTTGTGATGACAAAGAATTATGTTGCGATACTAGATTGTAAAAAAGACTCAGCCTATAATAAAAAAATATTGTGCATTCACCTCCCTCTCATGCTGGGACTCGAGGCGCTCGAAGGTGACGGCGCCGAGGATGCAGTAGGCCACCACCAGGCTGATCATCACGAAGTGCGAGAACACCACCGAGCACAGCTTCCACGTGTAGTACAGAACCTGCCGCGATATGGATGCCATGGCTTACCCATGATATATACACGTCAACTGCCACAATTCATGATAGAACAATTTATGATGAGAATCAGTGTATTGACCAAACAATACTTGATTGAATAAAATGGACCCCCACAGAGTACTTCATCACTACGTTTGACCACCGAAGCATATTGAGAGGTGTTAAACGTTCGACGTGTCTGTGTCTGTGGTGGTCTGTCATCGTAGCTCCTAAAGGGCTCCTAAACAAATGCACCGATTTTGATTATTTTTTTAAAGCTGATGTTATTAAGATAGCGACGGATAGATAGTAACGGAGCTAGTATGACATAGCTGGACAACGTTGAACATAGTAAACAATTAGGTCTAGTTTTTTGTAAAGTTTGACCGTGGAAATCATCCATCACCCACCTTGGCACACTTGCTGGGCGGCGGCAGGTACTCCGGCCGCTCCATCCTCGTCTCTCTGCGGGACATCTTGATTCAAACTTTGTCTTCAAAAATTATTTTTACTATAAAAAGCTTTCGCCGCAAAAAAATACGGTATGTGATTGTGATCTATACTTTACATTATAGAACTCGAAACGTGCCTTAATATTTTTTTTTTCGAAAATTAATAATTGTACTGTTTAGATTTCATCTTATTTTCTATGTAACTAATAATTTAGCAATTCCTTATCTCATAATTCGCAAAAAAAAAGTTTAAATATCGCTCGAATGTTTGACACTCTCGTCTGTATTTATATCAAGTTCATTAACATCTTGACCGAAATTTCGAGTTGCGTGACGTCACGCAACAGCCTTCGCTGCGCTAGCACCGACCGACCGCTGACGTCACACCACACTTGAGTCTTGCAGCATTGTTGCTATCACACTTAACGCAGGCACAAACACAATATCTTCACACCGGTTGAAACGTATCCTGAAAAGTTTCACACGTTCAGGAAGGGGAATAAATAATGATCCTTTCAAATCATTACCAGTGCAGACGTACTATTCGTCCATTTCGACTGGAATTTCTAAAAATAAAATATCCAATAATTCACAAACATTTGAATTGGACGGTGAAGGGATTTACTGGACATATCGCACCTCATTCGCCACGCGCCTACTAAACTGCGGGTACTTAATATCGTCTACTTAATAAAATATATGGAGTATGTTATGAGTGTTTAGATGTGATGTATTGGACAAATATTTACGCTGTATGGTTAATGTTTTAAACGCGGCGGTGCGCGCGCGCACTCTCTCGGGAACTGGGTTATATCGAGCGCGTTTACGATCGTCGAGTTGTATGTGGGTCGTTTCGTTCCCGGCTGTTACCACGCCTCGACCACTTCTAAGCTTCTGGATTAGTTAATCTTTAAGTGATAGTTAATCAAAGCTTCGAATAAAGCTTTCAACTTTGCTATTGTAGCGGATTTGTTAGCGTCTTCACGTCACTTCAAAGGACGGGAGATAACTTACACCTAAAAGAAATAACAGTCAAAAAACTACACCAGGTAGCCCGTGGGTTCAAATGGGTTCTCGGAATGAGTGGAGTCTACCTTGGCCCGTCACATACAAATAGCAAGAATTTCAATGTAATAAATTGCCATTTAACTTCTTTACTATGTAATATTTGTAGCAGCCGTTTTTTCCCTCGAGTCTATCAAATTTAAAGACACTGTATTACTATTACACAATTAATATAAATATTTAATATTTGGGGGTTGAATACATCCAAAAATTCTGTAACATTGCGCCGCAGGGAGCGATTGCAAAGAATGTCCTAGAATTACTCGTAGAAGGACATGATTTCCTTAGGAAATCAAAAAATCAGATGGAAAATATCAATGGGAAAGACTCTGAACCTGTATAAAAAGTATAAGATTAACATTTTCTCATTATTTCTGTATAATATTGACAAATTTTTAATTTTTCTTATTTGGTAAATTGAATGGGTAACTTTTGCAAAATTAGGTAATAATAGATAGCTAGGAACAGATTTTTAGTGAACACTACCTTGGCAAGTATACCTACTTACCATAGGAAAATGGAATAAATTATTTATTAGATATTATAATGTTCAGTAAAATGTATTATTTAAAGTGGGGTAATTTATAGCAAAAAATTAAAAAACACAAAATATTTGGATTATTCTTTATTTATACATAAACATTATTCTTTTACCTGCATACCTATGCACCATAATGTAATATTATTATATAATTAATTTTTAATAATTTACCATTATAATAATTCATTAAATTAAAGTAATAATTTGTAACTTTTTTTATGGAAATAGCCGGCAAACGAGCTGACGATCCACCTAACGGTAAATGGCTATCGTAACCCATGGACATCAGCAAAACCAAAGACATCACTCGTCAATAAATCGTCAATAAAGAAAGAAGAAAAAGAAAGAAAGAACTGGCTCTCAAGCCCCCAAAGGGAACACGACGATTCGTTTGGCGGCTGACTCTTGCTCGAGGGTGGTAGCTATCCAGGCGAACCCCATGGAGAAATAATAATAGTCATAATGGTATAAATAAACAATTAAAATCAATATCATCCCTCCGAGAGGGCTACCACCACCCTACCACCAGCGTGCCGGATTAGTATTCTAAGCCGCCCCAATACAATCTGAATAGCACAAAAAAGTCAAGGTAAATAAAACTTGATACATAATATTATACATAAAATAGTAGAAAAAACGATCATAACAAGTAGAAAATAAATACCTAAAAATGCAGTTATTATAACTGAAATAAGGAAATTTTAATCGCATTTGTACTAGGTAATTACAATATTAATTATTTAAGTAATCTTAAATTAGCTATATTTATCACAATCATGTCAACATTTACATAAATATTTCGTTAAATTAAAATAGGGACAAGATAATAAAACAGATCACAGGTTTTATTAGTTTACATTCATAATATCATAGTCTGAAAACTCTGGAATATTTTAGTTCATTCCGGTACAGGAGTAATTCTGTTTACAAAATGAGTTGTTAATTTCTAAGTAACCGCAGGACGCTACGTAATTATCATTAGATACAATAATGTGCATCATAGAAAAATTCAAGTATTATCAGGATCGTCAGAGTCGTCTTGAAAAAAAAACAGACCAATAAATAGTTTGGGCGCACTTTTTGGCGGCAAAACACGACGCGACGCGATCATGATACACAGATCGTAATGTACATAAATAATAATGGAGACGTCACTCACACCGGCCGTTTCACGAACATTTCAGCTGCTGTGTGTTAAAACCCGCGAGAAATGATCTGTGAATCGCATCAACTTCAAATCGCATCAACTTCAAATCGCATCAACTTCAAATCGCATCAACGTCAAATCGCCCCCGAAATTCGCACAATGAAGCATGCATCAAAACCGCGACGTGACTTGTCCATTGGTGTGGTCGTTGACCTTGGCCGGGGCTTCGGCGAGCTTGGCCGTGATGTGCTCGGCCTCCGCGATGGTGTCCGGCAGCTTGGTGTTGAGGGTCTCCGGCGTGGTCAGCATCAGCGCGCCCGCCACCAGCGCCGTCGCTCCGAACAGCACCGACGGCAGCCACTCCACGTATATCGCCTAGAAGTAGTAATAAAAGTTAGCTTGAGGTCACTGGCTTTTGAACAAGTATATCGTAGTTAGCGTTACTTTTACAAGAGTTTACACTTGTAGAAATATTTGTTAATTAAAGTTGTAGATGTGATCATCAGTCTTAAATAATTTCATATCACAGCAATATAGCAACACAACTCATGCATACTGTGTGGCCCATTGCCTCCTGGTTTGATCAGGTGGTCAAAACCAAATTTTGCAGTGAGTTGTTTATAATGTCTTCCAAGGTGACTGACGCTAATCCGTACTTGACAAGCGGTGTGAACCCATGGACAACAGTAATACCAAAGGCATCACCGATATGAATATAATGTGTCAATTCCGACACGTTCAAAATTCCCTGCGACCAGTGATCTCATTCAACAGCATCAAGGAACAAACGCAGTAGCCTACCAGCAACGGCATCTGCGGCGCCACGATGGATCCCACGCGGCCCACCATGGAACAGAAGCCGAGCAGCGAGTGGCGCGCGTGCGTGGGGAATAGCTCTGACGTGTACATGTAGATGCCGCTGAACGCCTGCGTGATGGCGATCTTGCCCACCAGGTACAGCAGCGTCGCCAGCCATGCCAGCGCTGGGAACATAACATGAACAAATTTATTACAATTTTGTAAATTGGGGATCCAGAGATATCCGAACTTAACGCCTATGATGTTATTAACTGCTTTGCTCGTGGTTTTCACTATTGAACATCGAAACGGGTTGGCTATACCATAAAGTTCCCACTATAAGAAATTGTTATGTTCTACACACACCATTCAGTTTAATCCCGATAATAGGTAGTCGTGTCGTGTATGATAGTTATCGGGTAAGCAGCTACGTTTTTTACCAGCATATAGTATTTCTAAAATCAATCGTAAAATATATTAAATGCGTTTTAGTTGCTGTTTCGGAAAACCACTTAAAAAATAGGTTTCCCTTACTTCTTATCTGGCCGGAAACGTCTTAAATATATGCACATCTATGAGAGCATAGACCACTTTATATCAGTTGTCTTTTTATGTTGATGCTGAGAGCATACCTACATACGTATGCTACTTACTAGTTGGCACAAATGCGATGGAAATACACGAGATGCCGCATACGACGTACGCCGTCAGCAGCGTTCGTTTCCTGCCGAAGCGATCCAGCACCACCGCGTTGGTGACGACAGCGATGACCTCCACGCTCACCACCAGCATGTAGTTGGTGTACTTGTCCCCGGCCAGCGACACCGAGTTGATGGCCAGCCCGTAGAACACGAAGGTACATGTGATCCACCACCAGGAACAAATCGCCAACCGAGTCATTATGATCGGCGACTTCAACACTTGTATCCACAAGCCCTCCTCTTCTGAAGCCTTCTGTTCTTCTGTTTTCGGCTTTTCTTCTGTGGTGTACAACTGTTTTAAGGTTTCGTCGGATAACGTCACCTTGTTCATCTTAGCTGCCGACATCACAATCTCAGCGGCTTCATCTTTCCGTCCCTTTGATAACAACCAGCGAATGCTCTCGGGCAAAATATATATGTAAGAAATAAAGAGCAGTGATGGAGGGTACACGACGAGGATGAAGGTCCTCCAGTACGCGAAGGTCTTGGCGAGGAGGGCGAAGCTCAGTCCGCCGATCACCAACATGATGCCAAGGAATGCTGTCGTAAGCACTCTTTTGTCTTGTCCCAAGAGCTCGATTGCTGAAAAATTAAAATTGGAATTTACACGGATTAAAAACTAATAATAGTTTATCACCCAAAAACTTTAACAAACGAGATATGCAAATATGCAGTGCTTCTCTTATCGTCGTTGACACCCTTAATGTCCCATTCTGGACTCAGATTTCCTCTCACAAGGAAAAGGATTAAGACAAAGACACTAGACATTTAAATACGGCTATCTACACATAGCAAAATCTACGTATTTGCAGATATCACTCAACTTCGTGAACATCTGATACTATTTCCCTCAGATGCATTTTTGCACATTTTTTTTCTCACTCAAATAAAAAATAATAATAAATGTTAAATGGTCTGAACGCTGTTTGCTGCAACCCTTACAAGAGGAATATAAAAGACTTACTCAATATGTAAGCAGCAGGGAAGGCACTGGCGCCTGCAACAGTCTCCAGAAACTCCACGATGACGTACATCTCGTAGGAGATGGAGAAGGCCTTCAAGGAGCCGATGGCCCCCACCAGGGTGCAGCTCAGCACCAGCGCTCTTTTCCGACCCCATCTGGAAAAGAGAACATTAACATCTTAAACAGTTTCAGATATTTTTTTATTTGTATAATTTATTATTTCTTACAATTGAATCAATTTTAGACGAAATAATAACAAAATAAGTTATTTTTTATACCTATCAATAAAATAGGGAGCGACATAGTTAGTATTTATGAATAATAATTTTACAAATCCTAGCAGTTCTAACAATTCGCCCAGAGGCGTGCCTAGAGGCCTTCAGAACAAGCCCAGTTGTGTCGTACAACCCAAGATCTCAGGATCTTTGGCCCAACAACACAGAACACTCCATTCCATACATATAATACCAATAAATAATATGAGTGTTAACAGTTGCAGAGTGATGATAGTAAAGCAATGATAGTAAGGTGGGGTTGGACTTGTACGGCTGCACCGTCTCTGCCTTCACCTCCAGCACAATAACTTGAAGTTCATGTCGCAAACATGTCGCAAATAGGATGACGAGCACTGAGAACCTCTACATCTCCTACCCTCGACAGAAGAGACCAGACAAGAGGACAATGGTGTGATGTAAGAACGTCTGATAATACAAACAAACCTGTCCGATATATAGCCGAGGATGGGCAGAGACACCAGCATCCCGATGTTGTGGATGGTGCCCACGAGGGTCCGCTTCCACTCCTGGCACGCCAGGTTGAACTGGAATCACAATACACAGCGGTTAGTACCTAATTCGCTCATGCATGTAAGATTTAATCTCAGTATAATGATGCCGCACGGACATTGTACACGGACATAATAAAGATTAACATATTTTTATTGCAAGTAGTAGCCAGCAAATGGAAGACGTGCCACGCGATGGCAAATGATCACCGTCAGTCGGCCACAACTAATGATGCTCACTAACGTTAATAACTATACATTTTAGAATTTTATTAACACTAAACACAGCTAACAACCATCTCGATCACGTCAGCTTTCAAACAAAGAAAACCACATCATAATCGGTTCATTCGTTTAGAAGCTAGGATGCCACAGACAGATACACATACACGTCAAACTTATAACACCCTCTTTTTGCGTCGGGGGTTCATTATACCATATTCGATAGACTACCTACGTTAGGTTTCATCCAGTGCTGCTCTAGTTGTGTATGGGTTCAGGTATGTTTGTAATGATGACACGGCTGTTAGGCCTACCACAATACGCAAGGACCCTGGATTCGGTTCGCGGGGAGCCAGTGAGGCGTGACGTCACGCTCAGCCGACTGCGACCGATATTTTGATTACTGTGCATCATCGCCAAACATTATCTACAGATGTTATGAATGACCTTGTAGATCACTTCGTGCTTTAGGACTCTGCTTCTGAGAACTAGGTCCCGGGTTTGATTTTTGTTTACCACCCAACCAAACCTTATTTTCCATTCATAAAGTTTTAAATCTAACACTATATAATGTATACTTTAATATCAATAATAAAAAATCTACTCTAAACGAACGAGAGAATGAATGTCACGTCAATTTAACGATTTACTGATAAATTCATGCTCATCTAGGTATCACAAAATGTTCTAGAATGTAACTACTGTCGACGTGATAACAAACTCTATCATTAAAATATTAAAACGTGATTTCTAACTATCACTTAACGTGTAGGTATTTTGCAAAGTTAAATCATACGAGTATCACGCATAGTTAACCATACCATACTCGTAATAATATATCACGAGTACAATAAACGACGATGCTGTTCTGAACCAAGCTGTGTTGTCGTTGTGCAGTCACGGTTATTTAATTTGAGGTATTTCTAGTTGTCTACACAGGCTATAGTTTTTGGGCGATAACAAAAAACTAAGAAAATATTAAATTAATGCAATTTCAGATAATCACGTAAATTTAATTTTAATCTGTAAATATTTCTTGACTGCCTCATTCGAGGTCAGCGATTTCAATTTAAACAAAATGTATAATTTAAACAAAAATGATCCTCGAATATCAAAAAAGGACTCAGGTCCAAGGTTATGGTCTGTACAAATGCGTCATATTCAATGTAATTTCAATTCATAGACAAACACATAAGCGCTCAATTTCTTACATCGCAAATCGCAACATAATAATGTGAAGACTTAAATTTTTGGTAACTAGTGCATCATCAAGCCTCCTGAAGTCATTAATGTGGGGGAGCTGGCCCCACGACCTCCGGAAACACTAGCCGAGTCATCTCGGTTTGTCAATCATCTCATTACTCCTAATTCTCCTAAAACTACCCATGACTGCATTACGGAAAGCAAGCGTGAGTTGCGAATACTACAGTACTGCTAAACTACTGCGAAAACAACATAATGCCATATGATTATTTTACATAACGACATAATATTTACCACATTACTGTTCCCTCGTTTGTCGGCTATTTACGTTAAAAAAAAATATTGTTGATGAGGTGTCAGTCAGGTGTAAGTCTACGGATCACAGGTTTTAACTTATTTCTGACAACCCATTAGCAGAGTACGCAATGAATACTCCGAAGTACTCTTTTAGTACCTTTTCACCTCTCCCGGTGACCCATTAATCAGATTCATCAGGTTTACCTTTAATTCCATGATCAATATGCGAGGCACGTAAGGCAGTGATCGAGCCATAGACATTGATTTTCATGCACAATAAAAATGAGTCGAACCTCTGCAACAATAGTGTCGTGAGAAGCGTAGAGCCACTGGTCGCACGGCCGCAGCTGGTCGGAGAAGCGGCCCTCGCTGCAGGGCTGGTCGTCCGCCGGCGCGCGGCTGGAGCAGCGCCGCTCGCGACCAGCAGCGGCCAGCGCGCCCTCCAGCCACGCCGGACTGTACTCCGTCGAGTTCCAGGACTCGCATTCTGGGATCACGCATCTGGAAAATGGATGGCAGAGGATTTTTCTCTTCGAACTAACAGTGACGTTTAATGTTGTATTATTGTCCGAAGTAATGTGGGTTGAACTCGTTCTTATTAAGTAACTGTGCATTTAATGAACCTGCAAGAATTGTTTGTATTTTTGTGTTAATAGCCTCCGAACGATCAAAAGGGACACGTGACGGTATGTGATCATCCCCGCCCATGGAAACTAATATTAATATATTGTACAATGTACTTCAGTACTGTCAAGTTACCCCGTGTGGTGTCCGGGTTCACTTTGTAGAATAGCACCACTCCCGTTCTTCCTGGGATGTCGTAAAAGGCGACTATTAGGACAAATCCAGGAAGATGGGCAGCAGCATCTTCCTGTGCGTGACGAATACCAGTCAGGTCACCTGCGGTCACCAACACGCACTGGCCAAGCGTGGTGACTACCGGCTAAAACCCCCCGCATGCAAGTCACGAACAAGCCTCGGCCCCCAGTCCCCGGCAGCCCCGCTATTCCTAGTTACGGTAGCGGCTATGGTAACGGCGGGGCAGGGGGTGCTAAGAATCGCCGGCAGAGATCGGGCTACCAATCCAAACGACGACTTCTGCACCTGGCAACATACAACACCAGGACACTGAGGACCGACGACAAGGTAAAAGAGCTGGAAGAAGAGATAGACAAGTTAAACTGGAGTATTGTGGGTTTATCTGAAGTCCGAAGACAGGGGGAGGACACGATAATACTCAAATCCGGAAACTTGTTATATCACCGGGAGGGCGAACATCTGTCCCAAGGTGGTGTCGGGTTTCTCGTTCACAAGTCCCTCGTCAACAACATTGTGCAAGTCGGGAGCGTGTCGGCCAGGGTAGCGTACCTTACACTCAGAATATCCAAACGGTATTCGTTGAAGGTTGTACAGGTATATGCGCCGACTTCGACACATCCCGACGATGAGGTTGAGGTTATGTATGAGGACATAAATAGAGCCATACATACCTCTAAAGCTCACTTCAATGTTGTGATGGGGGACTTCAACGCGAAGCTGGGCACGCAAAGTGGCGCCGAGAGGAAAGTGGGTCCCTACGGAATTGGACGACGGAACCACCGAGGACACTTACTGGCCAACTTTTTGGAGAAGGAAGATCTCTTCATGATGAACTCCTTCTTCAGAAAGAAGCCACAACGCAAGTGGACTTGGATAAGTCCTGATGGTTCCACGAAAAGCGAGATAGACTTCATTCTGGCAGACAAACGGCACATATTTAATGATGTCTCTGTGATCAGCAGGTTCAAAACCGGAAGCGATCACCGTCTTGTGAGAGGCACATTAAATATCGACCTGAAGCTGGAACGGTCACGCCTGATGAAGTCTACGCTTCGCCCAACATCCGTCCAAATCCAGGGATCCGAGAACTTTCAACTTGAGCTGAAAAACCGTTTTGCGTGCCTAGAATCGTGCACGTCAGTGGACGAGTTTAACACCAGGATGGTAACAACTGTCCACGAGGTAGGGTCAAAGTATTTCAAGACCCACCCTAGTGGTAGATCTCAGCTTCTCTCAGAACAAACTCTCGGTCTTATGAGGGATCGACGAGAACTATGTGTGCAGTCTCCAACCTCCATGAGGGAATACCGACGGCTCAATGAGCAGATCTCCAAGTGCAGGCGACGCGATTTGCGAAAACACAACGCAAATCGTGTAAAAAACACAATTGAGCGAAACCAGGGCTCCAAAGTGTTCGCCAGAGATCTATCTATTGGGCAAAGTCAGCTTACGAGGTTGAAGACCGAGTCCGGCACCATGGTTTCGTCGAAACCGGAAGTTCTGAGAGAGACTGAGAGATACTACGGACGGTTGTATGCCTCCTCTCAAGCTCCACCTCCTAGCGAGGAGAGCGATAAGAGAGCTAAACTGACCCGACACTACACAGAGGATATCCCGGACGTCAGCCTGTATGAGATTAGAGAGGCTCTCAAACAGCTTAAAAACAACAAGGCACCGGGAGATGACGGAATCACAACCGAGCTTCTAAGAGCTGGAGGAAAACCCCTTCTAGTGGCGCTCCAAAAACTGTTCGATTCCGTCATTAACACTGGAACTACCCCGGAAGCGTGGGGCAGAAGTGTGGTGACGCTGTTCTTCAAGAAGGGCGATAAAGCCCTTTTGAAGAACTACAGGCCCATCGCACTTCTGAGCCACGTTTATAAGCTGTTTTCGAGGGTGCTCACAAATCGCATTGCACGCAGGCTTGACGACTTCCAGCCTCCCGAACAAGCAGGATTCCGAAAAGGCTACAGCACCATGGACCATATACACACACTGCGGCAGATTATACAAAAGACCGAGGAGTATAATCTGCCATTGTGTGTTGCCTATGTGGACTATGAGAAAGCCTTTGATTCTATCGAGACCTGGGCGGTGCTAAATTCTCTCCAGCGGTGCCGGATCGACTACCGGTATATCGAGGTGTTGAAGTGTTTGTACTCATCAGCCACCATGTCCGTTAGAGTACACGACACAGCAACGAACCCCATCCAACTGCAGAGAGGTGTCAGGCAAGGGGATGTCATATCCCCAAAACTGTTCACCGCTGCGTTGGAAGACGTGTTCAAGCTGATGGAGTGGAAACGACGTGGCATTAACATCAATGGCGAATACATCACACACCTGCGATATGCCGATGATATAGTCATCCTGGCGGGTTCCCTGGAAGAACTTGGTACAATGCTCGGGGACTTGAACAGTGCCTCAAAACAGGTGGGTCTTAAGATGAACATGGACAAGACGAAAATCATGTCAAATGTCCATGTCACACCCGTACCGGTTGTGGTTGACGGCGCTGCTCTTGAAGTTGTAGACGAATACAATTACCTGGGACAAGTGATCCAGATGGGTAAGTCCAACTTCGAGAAAGAAGTCACTCGTAGAATCCAACTCGGATGGGCTGCGTTCGGGAAACTGCGTCATATCTTGTCGTCCAAAACACTACCTCAGTGCCTGAAGTCGAAGGTGTTCGAGCAGTGTGTGTTGCCAGTGATGACATACGGATCCGAGACGTGGTGCTTTACTATTGGCCTGATCCACAAGCTCAGAGTTGCGCAGCGGGCTATGGAGAGGGCTATGCTCGGTATTTCTCTACGTGATCGCATCAGAAATGAGGAGATCCGTAGACGAACAAGGGTAACCGACATAGCTCAAAGAATTAGCCGGCTGAAGTGGCAATGGGCTGGCCACATAGTTCGAAGGACCGATAACCGTTGGGGAAGAAAGGTCCTCGAATGGCGCCCACGTCTCGGAAAAAGGAGCATAGGA
This sequence comes from Thymelicus acteon, assembly GCA_951805285.1. Lineage (NCBI taxonomy): Eukaryota > Metazoa > Arthropoda > Insecta > Lepidoptera > Hesperiidae > Thymelicus > Thymelicus acteon. The sequence goes on from OX638224.1 coordinate 294,390, forward strand.
CGCCCCCCGACCAGGTGGACTGACGACCTGAAGAAGACAGCGGGCATCCGCTGGATTCAGAAGGCTCAGGACCGGTCAGAGTGGCGCAAGTTAGGGGAGGCCTATGTCCAGCAGTGGACCTCTAAGGGCTGATGGATGGGATGGATGGATGGACTGTCAAGTTGCAAAAATTTCAAGTGGAATAAGAGTTTCATTTGAAGATGGCCGCAATGAAAGTTACGATTTAATACCAATTCACCTTGCCTGCGCATAATTAAACTAATTATCACTTTAATTAACTAAATAATATCCCAGTTTTCATCATCATCACCACTTAAATAATTTGTTGTAACAGTGCACCTACTTAATAAAATTTTGTCAAAATTGATTCACTGTAAGTATAAGTTTTGGATGGCTATCAGATTTTTGCATTTAAATGTTTATTACCTATGTTCTTATTATAGTAATTTGATACGTTTACTCAAGTAGTACCTGCGATCCAAATACATAACACCTTTGTACTTATATTTTATTTAGTACTTACTGTTAAGAAAACCTTTTTAGTAATAGAATAGAGATAACCTTGTTCGAAAGCTAAATTAACAATTTTATTACTTTCAATGGCCTTCCATAATTATGAATAACATTCAAATTAAATACTTTATAAGTTTACATTGTTTTGCTTCTCTTGACATTGTGACGAGCATCGCTTATTAAGGCTACTTACCAGATTTAAAGAAGCGACCTTGTTCTTCACAGCGGGGCTCAAGATAACACTCGAAATCAAAAGTAAATCACGGAAATACGTACCTAGACCTACTTTGTCTAACACGTTTGAGTAGCCTTGTTCTGCTGTTGATCCTAAAAGCCTGGATCCTACAAGATAATAACTCCGCTGCAGTTGATGTAAAAAGCTACCTAAAAAAAAAATAACAGAAATAACCCGATTCTCACCAACTTTTTTGCCACGTACGTGCAAACTGTGGAACGAACTTCCTTCTGAGGTATTCCCGGAGCGGTATGACATGGGGTTCTTCAAAAAAGGTGTAAAAAGAGTTCTCCTTCAGGGTCGGCGTTGCATTCGCGATTCTTCTGGTATTGCTCATAGCCATAGGCGACGGTAACCACGTACCATCAGGTGGCTCGTATGCTTTTTCGTCAGCCCCTCAGGCTATATAAAAAAAACTCAAACTAATTTGCTGAATTCTAAAACGAAAAACGTGTCGCAGAGATGAAAATCAATAATCTAGTGGCACGGGAGTGCCCCTCACAAGCCGAGTGGAAAAAAAATTGTGTGCGTGTCAGCTCCAACGTACGACTGGAGTTTAATGCCATGGTGATGATGATGATGATGATGTTTCACAACATCTGAATAGGATGCACCAAGATTATTATTGTCATTAGATGCCGTTATTACTGATCAACCATACAACGCCATCTAGATTTTGTGTTGCAAATTACAAACATAACGCATAACGTAACGGGAAAAGTTTGATTTTACTCTTCATAAAATCTCATACCGCGATCGAGAGAAAAGGAGTTAAACCACAAAGAAATAATAGTACTTATTAAACTTCGAAAAATTTGTCAATGTTATAGAACACGTCAAGATTTTTGAGACATGTTCTACATCGTTCAACACAAGAAGCATTAAATTTGAGTTTGTGCGTCTCAGCTTACTTGAAATAGGTAACAAATGAAATGAGTTTAAGCTACGTCAATTCAATTATTAATTTAATTAGATTAGATCTAAATGCACAAAAAATTCACAAAAACAAAATTTAATATTTAATAACCATTCGTACAAGACACGATATGTGCTCGTAGAAGATACAGTAGGAAGGGATGTGGTCAGTGGGTGTGACTGTAGAACTGTAGATGCTAACAAGCAACGCGCATTTGTTTGAAATAACACAGCCATACAAAACATCAACAGGTTGCACGGTTGTCCGCACTCCGCAGCGTCAACAGTTGAAAACTAAACGCAAAAAATGTTGTATCATTTTCACGATAGGTTAATATGTGTTTCTTTTCTTTTTGTGGTAGTGATCATGGTTTGTCCGACATGGTGCTTGCAACTTTTGCAAGACTTCTCCATTTCTCATAGTAAGAGCAAGATCTAGAAGACTATCCTTTATCTTTCAACTAGTATCAACCATCCAACGTAGGGGATCCATCGCAGGCCCTACAGCTATTCTCAGCTATTCTCAAGCGAGGAACTGATGCCTCCTCTATTATCGCTGTCCATTGGCGACAATTACATACTCTAGGAAGTAGCTCTCTCGCTAGTTTTAAAAAAAATGTTTAAACAACGTAACAAATAAATATAAACAAGTGGCTCAAACAATGACTTAAATCTCCCAACATTTAGCCCCAAAAAAATAATCTGGTATGGTCAATGTAATTAGTAAGTGTTAGGTGATAACGGCGATGAGTACTTCAAATGTGTGCACTCGCTGACGAGTGGTATCTCCTGTAAGGATGTTGAACTGTCGACGATTATCTTAAGTATGTGTAGAATTATGTCATGGGCTACACCGAGTCGAGTAGGTCTCAAGCCCGTTTCGGTGGTTCTGTGTTACACCAAATCGATTCACACGATTTGAAAACTTCTCGCTAACCTGTACCTGTTGTACCTTCCACCGACTACTGACCCGCAAATTTCCCTCCTATATCGATCCAGAAGTGTGTTTGACGTGATTTAAATAGAGTAGCAGAGAAATAATAGGTTTTCGTTTCCTTTTAATAAGGAAATGAGAACCTTGAACAAGTCATCGGTGATACATCTGGCATTATTTAGATATTTTACCGACGTTGACCATTAAACTTTCTGTTTACTAAGTACCTAAACTTTGTGTTTGTATAAGTATAAGGCTTCTAGTCCTGGAATGACTAGGAATGCTGAGAAAAGTAGCAGAATTACTACTAATTGAAGTCTAACGTCGTCGACCAAAATAAATATTCATTCTAAAGTTACAAGATAGGAGTCATTCAGTCAGGGCTCCTAAGGTAAGTGTATGACTGCAGAATTCCATGTAATATTATTATGTCATTATTGGTATAACTAATGATTGTTGTAATGACACTAAAAAATCTACCACTTTTGTTGACTCTAAATTGCTTTTTTACTGACTAGACACAAAAACAAAGTTCCTAATGATATACAAATGTCAACACCAGTGATTGATATTCGTTTTCGCATCTATCACAGAAATTGGTAGAATAGGATAAAATAAAGCCAGAGAAAATTAAAGGGAAATGCAGCGAATTGAGGCGGGTAATTGAAAATGATAATTGGCTGCTTCCTTCGTGCAATGACAACTGTCGAAGGTCTCATTACTGACATCGATATTAGACATCGGCAGAACGGCATACTTTGAAATCCACACACACACTACGAACCATAATATTTACGACAATTTATTTTCGTCTACATGTTGAGAAATCTAGGCTCGATATTTGTGTAATTTACTGAGTGACTTATAGTTTTCAATAGAAATGATATATGACATAAGTTAGAATATCTAGAAGTAGGTACATTTTGTGTAACAAAAAGTCACTAGAAATATTTGTTTTTGAACCTCGCTGACTGTGCTCTATCTTAGTAGATACCAATTTGAAAATCCAGTATCAGCACCTAACTAATAACGAAACTACTTCAATAAGTTTGTGAAAGAGTACCGCCAATATTGATGAATGATGAAGATACGGGGATAAAGATACAAGATGCGGGAAATAACCCTCACCTTTAAGTTCCGTGTCACAGTACACACAGTGTTTGTTGACGAGACGCGGTCAGTGTGGGTTTTTGCGCATTTTTCTACAATATCAATGACAATTTGAACGCTATGTTTGCGATTCTTAAACAAACTTACAAGGAGAATATTCGTTAGCTGGTGCTGTCGAAAATTTTAACAACACACACGTGCTGTCGTTGTATTTATTGAATGGAACTCGATCCATTGAAGGGTAGGAGGGAAGTATTCCACGGCTACAGTACTTCCAATCTGAAATGTAATACTTGCATGTTGAAGAGTGAGCTAAAAATTATCTTTTGTAATATCGACCCATCACTCAAATTTCACCACTTTAAATCAACCTTTCAAACTTTTCAAAGCACTCTTTCTTCGGCAAAGCCGCGGATGGAAACTCGTGTTCCATAAAGATATGTATAGATATGTATGTTCCATAAAGATGTGTATCTATAACGCAAATGATTGGTTAATGAGTGACTCTGTGAACAATGGCCCTTTGGTCACACAGAGAGACCGTTCAAGCCATCCGTTCAAGTTCAGCTCTCCGGCTCCATCGACACTGTCCACTGTCTTCTTGACCAACAGTAATTGCCATTGTTATCAATTAAATTATGTATCGTTATTTATCATCAGTGTTCTTTGATAAACTGCAGTAATAAGTATATTGTATTATATTTGTTGCATTTTATATCTCTTTTTATACCGCCTTCGTAGTATTCCCACTGCCAAAAGGTTGACTGGGTGAGAATGCTTTTAGCATTTTAGTCCGCCTTTTGTTCCTAAACATAATGTAATGTGCAAAAAAGATTAAATAATTAATTAACAGTCTGCATTCGTTGGTGGAAGTGCCGTGCGTTGTGCTGTAAGCACTGCGGAGTGCGGCCACTCTGTGACCACTGTCCACTCTGTTACTAATCATTCCAACATGCACTCAGTCAAAAACCTCTCTACAATGACGTAAAATAGTATGGTCTATGCCTCCTCAAGCGGTAAGAACCGTACTCAGTAGTGAGCCATTTTTGGATTGAAGCAAGCCAGCTCATCAAAGATATTTTGATAGGATGGACGATATTTATAGAGAATACAGTCAGTTTCATGAAACATTTTTTAATAATGAAGTATTATGTGCATACGCCCAATGTTGTCCTGTATAACAAGTGATTTTCCATGCAACTGTACGGTTAACACCTCTATCAAGTAAGAGCCGATCAGAATACCCCCGAACAACAGGCAACAGCATAACATAATATGCATTCATCGACTGAGATAACATAATGGCATGTCAAAGATGAAAGTTAGATATCCCGAGTAATATATGTATATAGTATATATACCTAGTTGTATGTTATATATCACCGAAAGGATGTGGGCGGCATGTGGCAGTAGAACTCAAGCCTCATGGGGCACTTTCGGATCCGTGGCTATTCGTGGTTTTACAACTTTCTTATCGTACGTATATATGAAGTACTTTGTCAGTATGAGCCATAGATAATGGAAAAAGAACAGCTTGCCAATAAGCACTTTCTGCTTTCTACGTAAATTAGTGAACGATAAACATTTTATATCCTTTTAAATCCTTTATCACAGCAGCATCTTAAGGACCATTGACTGCGGTGCATATTCAGCATATATTATTAACTTCCGTTCACCAGACAAAGTAAGGAGCACGACGCGATGCGATGCCGCTGTGATTATAAAGTGGTCGGTCGTGGTCGCGGCGAAGGCCCGGCACCTGCCATTATTCTCTGCTTAAGGAAACTTCACCGTAACTTACCATAAACGATGTCGGGAACTCGATGACCTCTTAATCTATTAATCTGCTAAACCTTACAATGTTCTGTTTCGTCTATTATAAGTGTTATATTCTATGACTAGCTGACTCAGTGAACTTCGTATCGCCTATCAACTATTTTTTTTCTAAAATAAAAGTAGCCTAAGTTACTCCTTGTTACATCAGCTACCTGCTAGTGAAAGTCCCGTCAAAATCGGTCCAGCCATTTCAGAGATTAGCCGGAACAAACAGACAAACAAAAATTCTAAACAATGTTGTTTTGGTATATGTACCGTGTATGCATCCAAATGCACTTAGTAAAAAGCGGTTATTTTAATATTACAAACAGACACTCCAATTTTATTTATTTGTATAGATGTATAGATTTATCTATTCTTATTATTAAGATTATATCTATTCTTTCCTGATACATGATAAAACTTTATTTTTTATTTTGTACAAACTGGTTACAAATACTGACATTGAATGATCTTATGCAAAGACCTACGCTAATATTTTTGTAAAGAAAATGTATTTTCTTCTTTTTTTTATTTTATTTTTTATTTAAATTTAAATGTATGATATGTAATATAAAACCAATATATTTTTGATTACAGAGAAACACATCTTTGGTTTATTCCTTTTATATTTTTATAGTCAAAAAACCTTGATTCGAAGTCTGAATACTAGTGTTAATTTTATTTTATTTTTGGTAGAAGATGTGCATGTCAGAGACTTTTAAAATTTTAACTTACATGGATTAAATGGTATAAGCGAAATTAAAATAAATTTTGTAAAAGTAATGATAAAAAATCAACTGTACCTACCTTAATTGGTAAAAAATTAACCTGCTTCATATTTATAAGGAAAATCATAATGTGAATACTTTTAAACATCTGACATCTAATTCAACCGTGTGTAACGATACTATATTTGTGAATTCCATTGAATAAGATTGATAGTGACCTGTAGGGCACGTCTGCCGCGAGGAAGATGTAATTGACGGCATAGACTGCGGCTGCGAAGGGCACGAGCGCCAGCAGCAGGTAGTTCAGGAGGTGGAACCGCCGGAACTGGCCCAGCTCCTTCATCAGCTCGTCCACATCCAGACCGCTTGACTCCTTTCCCGACATTTTCTTAATTTTTTTTGCACACACTAAATCACCATGTCCAGAAATTTTTAGTATTTTTTTTATGGTTGTATTATATTTTTAATATTTTTTTATATATTTTGATCACAATCTTTTGCGTTAACGGTATGGATAAGCGCACGATGCGCGTGCGCAGCTCAGACTAGTGGTCGCCGCTGCCGGTCGTTGCGCAGGCTCGCGATCTTGGTATTGTTTACGTTTGGGAAATTGAAATCCTGAATGGGGATCGTGGACTCGCGAATTCGATAGCGCGACAGCAGCACCAGCTACAACAATGTTACCGTCGGTACACCGCACACCTGTCCAGCACAATAAAATGCACTTACCACAATTGTTGTGTTTAAGTGGTAGTAAGTGAAAAATATTTAAGAGTTAATCAGTTCGTTGGCTAAACACATCCTCAGAAGCATGGAAATGCTCAATCAGAAATACGGAAGTGCTCAAGGAATTTTGTCCACTAGCAGCCACCTGTAAAGGTACTCCAATCCTCCACCAATCTATACTACATCTACGCCTCCACAATCATGAAGAGACACCTTTGTCCTTCAGTGGACCATGAATGGGTTGTAGCCGACATCGCCGCTACAAACTAAAGCAGCCTGCAAATACAAATAGGCAATACATTTTAACTATTTTCCCAAAAAACTTTTTGTATCTGCTATTACTTGAAAAGCTGCGACCATCGCGTATGATGTAGAGGAGGGAAAGGCAGTACCACGGCTGTGGCGTGAGGTTGACATTGTGAATAGCGGCGGATATTTAGTGAAGCGTCTTCCGGCAACCGATCGTAAACATCTTCCAAGCAAGCAATCGCTTTATTACTTGTGGCTACTACCAGCAAACAAGACAAGCGGCTGCATGACGTTCAGTGGATGCCGCCGTCACAGCCATCAACTATAAATTAAACATCTAATCATAAAATGGAGAGTAGCAAAGCTGAACTCCGCTGCCTCTCTCGCCATCTTCTACAAACTATGATTTTGTTTGTAGCAACGGGTTAGCTGTAGAAAGTTGTGGCGATACACCTACAGCACAACATTTGAAACACCAACCAGAGGAATCGTAGAGCATAAAAGGGGTTGGAAAAATACCACCTCATCGGTCCTTACATCATGAGTTCTATGACTTCTATGTTTAAGATGTCACTTGTCTAGTTTTGCTTCACAATGCCGATAAGTATTTAAATTCTTTCAGAATACGTATCACAGAGACTCACTGCACTCATGCAAGTAATATTTTTGATTCTACCATGGTTTCGAAAGAGTAAAATTAGAAAGAAAGAAAGAAAGAAAGAAAGAAACATTTATTCCGACACAGGCATTGCAACAATGTTTAAAAAATCAGTGGTAAATTTATTTCTTAAATTACTAATATCATCGTATTTTAATTAACTAATGCTTATTTTAGACCAACGTGTAAAGATCGAGGCACTAGTATAGACATGAGACATTCACAAACTAGCTACAACATTGTCGCGAAAGCCTTCATTCTATCACGATTTGTAATCATGACTAAGACGGCCTAGACAGCCGACCCAGCGTAGAGCCTGGAGCATCGCTCTCGCTATACACAAGCGCGTGCGCTTCTCACACTTGAACATGAAATCGAAATGAATCAAATGACGGGGTCTACAGAGAGGAGCGATGTAGGAACAGAACTATTTTTCAGGAGCAGGAGTGGTGAGGTGCAGTGAGAAGAGCTGTATAATAGGGTTAGCTGGTTGACATGAAAAATAATTTGGTTTGATAAAAAGGATAAAAAAATTGTGTTGTCAAATGTCATTGAAAGAAAAAAATTTAAAACATTTAGTTTTATTTCAGAGCTGTATAAAATAAAGACCTTTATGTTGTCACAAACTATAGATAGATAGTTGATAGTTATCAACATCCTATCCCATCAAACGGTCACCACCAGTACCACCACAGACATGATTGATATGTATGTATGTATGTATCATGTCAACACCACTCACGGTCACGACCTCTGGAGTTCACTACAGTTTCAACTGTTGCACTCTGAAAACTGTAATTTGATTGAATATTTTATTTATTTTCAGTTTTACTTAAAAGTAGCTGCCTGGACAGAGTTCGTTCTGATAAAAGTTTTTTTTATTAAATTGAGATGTAAGCTATCCTATCTTTCAAGTTGGATCAAACTGCACACGGTGTGCAAATTTGATTAAAATCGGTTAACTAGTAACTAGTTAACCGATTTTAATCAAATTTAGGAGTCCATCGCGGACAAAAAACGTGACACGTAATTTATATTATACATATGTATATTAAGATTGAAGGATTTACTCCCATTGAAAATATATACATAAGTAATTAATAGGTGTAACTGTTATAATATTCTTCATCATACAAATGCCCCTAATTAAAAAAAATCTCAAATATCTTCCATGTGACCATAAACTGTACAGACATCGATCAGTTACAGTTTTATTAAGTGTATCGCTTAGAAACAATCAATGAATAATTTTATTAAGTTCATCGACTTCGACCTTGTTTTCAGAGTTTAAACTAGACGCCATAATTGCCGTTCGCCATAGTTGAAATACGACCACAATGACACTTCTGTCAAGAAGTAATAGTGGCACTCTCGCAATTGCTCAACATTGGCCGCTGAATGCCGCCACTAGCACCGCTGCCCCTACTGCCCCTACTGCCGCTACTGCCGCTACTGCCGCACGCCGGCTGGTGACATGAACGGTATCAGCTGATTACAATGTCTCTCTGCCGCGCTCGACCGTGACGAGTTGACGAATGACGGGTGACGACCGTCCACCTCATTGTGATCGGACTCCTACAGTACTGTGCTATGGCTTACCATAGCCTTTGTTATTGATTACTCTTCATCAAATTGAAATCTGATTGAATTAAATTGGTGGTAGAATATAGTTTGTATTTGTATAGCGTAATAACATAATGACAAAGGCGCCCCTTGCTAGCAGACAAAAACTACAAATCCTGCTTTATTTTGGTGTCTAAATATGCAGCTGAAACACTAATACACACTCAACACTACGTAAGCGCAAATGTCTGGGCGACGAGTGTGCTGACTGACGATAGCCACTAACCATTAGGTGGTTCGTCAGCTTTTGCGACATGATTATGTATAAAAACACCTTTTTGATATTTTATTGGAGTTATCGGTTTAACGTGTTTTGTGAAGAATTCAAAATACCTCTGGAAGCAATCGTTCCGTAAAAATCACTACTAGTTTATCGGCTCAAACATTGACAAATCTGTCTTTAGTACAGCAGGGTATTTAAATTGTAGAACAAAATATTTGATCGCACATCAAACACGGATCTAATTTGATATTCAGAGTCAAAGTCAACAGTTTTGCTGAATTTGCAAACTTCTCAGAACATCCTCCATTGCGTCAGAACGGAACACAAGCGGTTACCTTGTGGTTTTGTGTCAAGCGCCACTTGTGGTCAACGACAGACCGATAAAACAATCAAAGGAATTATTTCACTATCCATAAAGTTTAACTGCAAACTTAACAAGCTTGGTAATTGAATATAATGTTGGCTAAGCCCTCGAAAGGACAACGTTTTAATGATTTTATGTTAGTGAAGGTAAACCACCTGAGATCGAATGAAGAAAACAATGTGGATTTAACAAATGCTCTCGAGCATCAGTCTTCGTCTGCATCTAGTTGTCCGTGCTGGCAAACATCTACTATTGTTGAGATGCGTTCAGTCCGAATAAAGGAATCCCTTACCTTTGCTTTATTCTATCTCATTGCTATCAATATTGCCAATGTACCTAAGACTTAAGAGAAAAACACTCGATGCATTTTACAAATAGCGATACCGAGTTTGTTACATGAAGCTGTTATAATCGTGCATGATCAATATTGATCCCATAGCTTTAAATTCTTCTGTTTTCTTTCAGAATTTTTCCCCATGCTTGACAGTTTGGTGATGAGCTGGCAAATGTGTACCAGCCGCATGGAAAGGTCAGATACCTTGTGCCCGTGAAAGTCGGATTGAAGGGTAGCAAAATGTCAGATCGTGACATTTTCAAAACGCGAATTTGATAGGTATGTTACCTTGCGCATCACCCTCACATCGGAACAATGCAATGCAATTAACATTATTTTATTGATAGCAAATACCTACCGAAATAATGGTAGCAAAAAAGCAAAATATGATGATGAATGTTGACGAAGAGATTACCAAAATTAGACGTATTCACATAATCATAAGTGACCACTGCAGTCAACGCACAGCATAAAGTAGGAAAACTCGCAATTAGATAAAAGCTCAGCGACTGATCAAGAGATCTGACCGCCCTAGGCTAATTATGAGGACGCGCCCCCGCCAAAAAAGTAGTGAGTAGAGTAGTAGTGTGAAAATTTTAAGATGGTTCATAAAAGTTTTCAGATCGATCTGCAAGCGAAACTAACGTTGTCCTTTAATCTGCATGACATTCAACCTTAGGGTGGCAAACCATTTTTTAAGCTGATCGTACATAAAGGCAAAGTACCTCATTAAAAAAACACGGACACACTAACTCGCTGTCCTACGTGGGCGAATCAACGCGAACGCGAAGCGACACGGCGCGAAGCAAAAATAACAAACACTCGAGATGTATTGAAGTGTCCTACGTGACCAAAAGCACGTAGGGGGCGTTGCGGTGCGGCGCGATTTGAATCGAACGCGATCAGTTGGTTTGATATTTTCGCGCGAACTTCAGCGGCGCGGCGTATATCAGTGGCGGTGAAGTGACAATTCGCGCGCACGTAGGACAGAGTCGCTGCTTCGCTCCGCATCGCACTGAATTCGAATCGGATCGCTTCGCGATCGCGTTCGCGTTGAGTCGCCCACGTAGGACACGGTGTAAGGAAAGGACAATAAATATCAATCACAATATTCGCGAGTGCGTGATTCATATGACGGACGCACGACGATTTCAAAAGAGATAAGACAAATGAATGAAGCGAGGCAAATTATACCTACTAACTATTAACCACACCGGGGTGTCCCCGCACATCGTTGATGTATTTCATTGCGCGCGGCAAGCTGCGCTGAGTGCCTAGTGCGAGTTTTGTTTAATTCGCCTCACGCGCTGTCCTACGCGCTGTCCTACGTGGGCGAATCAACGCCAACGCGAAGCGACGCGGCGCGATGCGAAAATAACAAACAGTCGAAATGTATTGAAGTGTCCTACGTGACCAAAAGCACATAGAAGGCGTTGCGGTGCGGTGCGGTTTGAAGCGAACGCGATCAGTTGGTTTGATATTTTCGCGCGAATTTCAGCGGCGCGGCGTATGTCAGTGGCGGTGAAGTGACAATTTGCGCGCACGTAGGACAGAGTCGTCGCTTCGCTCCGCATCGCACTGAATTCGTATTGGATCGCTTCGCGATCGCGTTCGCGTTGATTCGCCCACGTAGGACACGGTGTCACAGAAACGCGCGTATAAGTGAAGATTATTAGAACGAAGTTCCTTATCGCGCGTTGCGAAAGGGGGCTAGACGGAAAAAATTAAGAGGAAAAGTTGTAACGACACTTTTTGTCGTCGTTTATTAATTAAAGCGAGTACTAGGCGACCAGAAATGTTCGAGGGTGCGACATCAGCGATACTGTACAATCATAGTATGTGGCTGTCTTATTTACTCTTCGGTATTTTGCATAGGCACAACAGGGATATCTTATATTACGATCATGCACATTAAGTTATTATTGCTATTTCTCTTGTCATGCCAATTAATATGCGGAAGAGCGACAGGGATAGAATAAATCTATCACTGTCGCTCTGACAAGACACTTGTCAGGATTGTTTGGCAATAAACAATATTAGGAGTTGAATTATCGTTTTTCAGTACAAAATGTATGGAAAATGTTTTTAGCGTTTTCTGACATTTCTAGTGCTCATACCTTAAATGGTCCCATAGAGTATTTTGATTCCCATACGAAGTAGGATCGATACGCATATTTTTTTTTTTTGGATTTTAGCACTTTTTTCGCTGACCGTACATTTTCTCAAAAATCTGTGAATGCAGTTCAGAATATCTTAAAAACTTATGGATAGTCTCGTAGGAACGTTTTCCTATAACTATAATGGTTAAGGTACCTGCCCTTACTGACCCGTCTCAAAAATCCACCCTGTATATAGAAAAGACATCTCAAACAAAATATGTGTTCCACCGCCAGCTTGCCCTCTGTTCTCTTTTCAAACTAGAAGCCTCGTTTGCACTTGCCATATGTAGAGTAACTTTGTATATGACACTTGCCGAACCTTGCCGAACAGCTTTTGGTCACGTAGGACACATCAATACATCTCGACTGTTTGTTATTTTCGCTTCTCGCCGCGTCGCTTCGCGTTCGCGTTGATTCGCCCACGTAGGACAGCGCGTAAGCAAGCTTATTTAGTCCATTAACACGCTAGTGGCTTGCCAAGTTCAAAGGCTCCTTATGATTTTTTCATTAAAAAATGGTGGGAACATTGCACAATAATTTAATTAAATTCGTTTTAGTTGATTTAAGTTAATATTTTGTTTTCTTACCGATGATAAGTGCAATGCACACCCCCGAACCCGATGTTCGCAGTGTCTATTCTATACGCTAGTAATAATAGTTCAATGGTCTAAACGTGTTAAGTGATAAACCCCGCCCACCTACTTAACAGAAAATAGAAAAAAATCTAAATTACTTGTCTACTTGATTTCTAAATTTTAACTACTAAATTGTCCGTTTACAACTTTACACGTATTAATTTACTTAAAATTTAGTTAACTACTTAGTACATATAGACCGAACATTATTGCGAGACGGATTAATCAAAACGCGCACTAGGCACTGAGTGCCTGGCAAGTGGCACTCCGTTGCCAGCTAACCCACTCGCTCGACCACCGATCGATTCGAGTAACAAGTCAGTGTTTGTTTTATGCGCGCTTTTTAAAATTTTAAAATTTATTGGTAAAATCAGGGACTCGTCTCTAGGGACTAGACTGTCTCGGTCTAGTTGAAATGTGTAGCCTGTGTAGGGTAGATGCAGTGATGCTAGATTAGTGCATGCGAAGACACGATTTTAGCGCGCCCCCCCGATCCTCGCGCCCTAGGCTGCAGCCTAATTAGCCTAAGGGTTAATCAGGCCCTGTAAAAGCTAAGTACAAACGTAAAGGTCTTTGTAAAATCCCCATAAATTCGGTCATAAAAATATAAATTTGATGGTCATTTAAACTGAGTTGGAACGAATTTCGAAACGAATAAATAAAATCCATTAGGTACATCCAGTGTCAATAATTGTCTGTGTTTGGAAATTATTAAATAGTATGTCACAATCAATGATCTTATCATTGGTCACAATAGTTAATTGTGACTGAAGCCGAAGACATGGATGATAAAAAAATAGGAGAAAGTTTTTAAATGACGGATGACTTTTGCTTCTTCTTGCAAACATCTTCCTGCTTCGCCAGTATCCACCCCAGGGTGGCATTTTTTGAATGGCTAACGCCCCAACTTAGAGTCACTAACGGTTACTTTAATCGCTGCTTAGTAAAGAATCACCATACAAAATTTATACTAAGGAGCGATTTAAGCAGCCGTTAGTGACTCTGAGTTGGGGCGTGAACGGAATAAGCCCTTCATAAGACTAATGCCCCAACTCAGAGTCACTAACGGTTACTTTAATCGCTCCTTATTAAAGAATCACCATACAAATTCTGTACTAAGGAGCGATTTAAGTAACCGTTAGTGACTCTGAGTTGGGGTTGGGGCGTAAGATGCCTTAATTGAGTCGTACCTATTTATTTTGGTACCCATGCTTTTTAACTTAACTTAAACACACGTCATTGTAAAAAGTTACCTGTAAGGAACATCAGCCGCGAGGAAGATGTAGGTGGTGTGCAGCAGGCCCACCTGCACGGCCACCAGCGCCACCAGCACGTACGCCCGCAGGTGGAAGCGGCCAGCCTGCCCCAGCTGCCGCATCACCCGGTCCACGTCCACCTCCCCGCTCCTCGGAACCAGCTTCTCCGGCTTCTCCGAGGGATCCATTTTTCCTTTCGAGTCACTCATTCTGTCCACTTCACTTTACACAACGTTACCTATGCCATACAAATGAGGACTCTTTTAGGTGAGTGCAGCGCGCGTGTACCAGGAGCGCGGCGTCTGAAACGAGTGCAAGCACCGCGCGATCGCGCGAGTAGCGCCGGGTCCGCCGGGGACGGCCGGGGACGGTGACAATACCGCCAGTGCTGATAGAAAGCCACTAGGTCATGGTCGCGGCCGGCGCCGATAGTCGATCACCTGCAGCCGAGGTGCTCCATTGTGCAACGCCATCACCGGAACAGTCGCAACCTTACTTCAATGAAAACCCGTAATTGCTATTTTGGATTGCAAGGTGTAACCATTCTAAGGTGTAACCATTCTAAGGTGTAACCGTAAACACGCTAGATAATTGAACTTGCACGAGTATAATTTAAACTGTAATCGAGAAATAAATGACGAAGCCGAATTTGTCTTTTGTTTGCTTGTAGCAGCACAATTGCGCTTTCAATAAGTGCAGGCTAACGGCGCGCGTCCTGCGCCTACGCACTTATGCAGCGGAGGAAGCAACGAGTCTGGCGCATTGTCTGCGCGCGGCGCCAGGAGCCCCCGGGAGTCGGGAGTGTCGGGAGTGTCGGGACGGTAATTGAGCAGCCGCAGGAGGAGGATGTGCCACAATGGCCACAATGGCCACAATGCGCCGAATGCAACATGTCTATTCATTATGATGTGAGTAAATGGTTGTCTTGCTTTAAGCTAGTTGGATCTGGTTTAGTAACGAGAGCGATGCATTGTGCACGATAAGCGTAAACTTATTGTAATAGATTGGATTCATTGACACTTACGAAACTGGAACGAATCTGTACACTGCACAGTACAGATGTGATTTGTTGGATAGAAAGGTGAATTGAAATAGCTCTATTCTTTATTGGCCCCCAACTCATTGGTGTTTTTTTTACGTAAAGTAAGTTAATTCTTGACCACAATCCCACCTGATGGTAAGTGGAGATGTGGTCCAGGATGGTGAGCGCATTAGCTTACTACATATACCTAAAAGCCTTTTCTTTAAAACATCTACGTCATAGACGAGCGGGAACGCAGACGCAGGCAAGCTATTCCAATCCTTTGCGGTGCACATAATGAATGACGATGGAAACCGAGGGGCTGGCAACTCGGCGCCTGTGCTCGAGGTTTTACAGATTGATCTCAACCAGGTCTGGGTCACCAATGAGCCTCTCTGTACGCCTCTCCATCGAGTCAAAGGCAGAAAAGTGACATTTGGCTGAACCTGCCCAAATGTAAGAACAGTACACTTCCTGTGGTGTTACTGATGTCCACGGGCATCAGGAGGCTCGTCTGCTCGTGGGTCGGCTGTTACACGTCGCTTGTGTGTACCCCCAGGTGCGGCCTCAGGAGTACGAATGAACCAGAGAGCTACACCAATAGTCAGAACATTGAATTACTTTTGGTCTTAACATCCACACTGAAATGACTATAGAGGTGTACCGTACGGAACAGTTCATATCGTGTAACAGAACAACCACAACCATAACGTTAACGACAACGACCGTGTAGCCCAGATGGTCGGAGTGGTCGCACCTCGCCCGCACCTCGCCTGTCGAGCGGAGGTCGCGCGGTCCGCGATCGGTCCGCGGCATGCGACATGCGGTCACATGCGGCTAGGGTTGCCACTCGTACTATATTATACGTATACATATAGTCTCGTGCTATTTCAGTCAATTGTACTACATGTTATAGAAAAATCATGTCATGTGGTCCCATATAAATTTTATTGAGATCTGACAATGGCATCCATGATAAAACCATATATCTTAAATTTGTATTAAGTAAGCGTGACAAATGGACGAATAACTCAATATCACGCCAACCGATATCGATGATGCTTTTTTTAATCGGAAGCAGGTGCTTGTCACGTAATCCCACATAAATTTGAACGAGATCTGACAAGTAGTTTTAGAGTAACTTTGAAGTCGGTTATTTTTTGTTAGTAGTAGGTTATTAATGGCTTCATTCATAAAATGTTGATAACCGAAACCGTTTATAAACCTCCGATCAAAAATTAGAGCATGAAGAGTGAGGATTAGGGCATGGATATCGAAGTTTCGAGATTTCGCAATTCCGGAATCTCGGACAATTTTTCAGTTCCGGAACTGAGTGTTTCAATATCGAAACTTCGATATTCATTGTTACTAAACGAAGTAGATATTTCGAGTGTTCATTTATTTCTGAACGCACCCACGGACTCAATCACCCAATTCCCTTTATTCCTTGTGTACCCTTGCACCACCATTATTACCTTTATAGATTAGCTAACTAACTAAGAAATTGTAATAATTGTGTGAAATCGATCTTTTTTTTCGTATTCAAAAGCAGCATTTGATTCAGAAAGATTTAGTTGTAATCCATAAATATTAAAAATTATGCTATGATAAACACATGTGAAGAAACTTTAATCAAATGTCTGTAATTTATTTTATTATGCATCCATCCATCCATCAACCTTTAGAAGTCAACTGCTGGACATAGGCCTCCCCTAACTTGCGCCACTATGACCAGTCCTAAGCCTTCCGAGTCCAGCGGATGCCCACTTTTCTTCAGGCCGTCAGTCCACCTGGTTGGGGGGCGTCCTATACTTCATTTTCCGAGACATGAGCGCCATTAGAGGACCTTTCTTCTCCAACGGTTATCGGTCCTGCGAGCTATGTGGCCAGACCATTACCACTTCAGCCGGCGTATTAGCTTTACTCCGTCGGTTATCCCAGTTCGTCTACGGATTCATCACGTTGAGAAATACTGAGCATAACCCTCTTCATAGCACGCTGTGCAATTTTAAGCTTGTGGATTAGGACGACAGTAAAGCACCACGTCTCGGAAGTAGTATGTCATCACTAGCTACCCACACTGCTCGAATACCTTCGAAATCAGGCACTGAGGTAGTGTTTTGACGACACGGTATGACGTGGTTTCCCGAACGCAGCTCAATTTGGATTCTACGATTTATATCATTTATCCCAGGTAAATATAAATAAAAGAATAATCGTCTACAACTTCGAGAGCAGCGCCGTCAAGAACAATCGGTATGCCTGTGATATGGATATTCGACATTATTTTCATCCCACCAGCATAACTATGTCATCGGCATATCGCAGGTGTGTGATGTATTCGAAATTGGTGTTAATTTCACGTCGTTTCCACTCCATCAGCTTGAACAACGTCTTGCATCGCAGTGTTGAACAGTTTTAGGGATATAACCGTCCCCTTGCCTGACAGCTCTCTGCACCTGCAGTCTTCCGAGGTAGTTCCAGTATGGATGACGGCTTCAAACAGTTTTTGGAGCGCCACAAGGAGGGGTTTCCCTCCGCTCTTAGCAACTCGGTAGTGATATCGTCACCTCCCGATGCCTTGTTTTTTTAAGCTGTTTAAGAGCCTCTTTTACGTCATACTGGCTGACGTCCGGGATATCTTCTGTGTAATGCCGGGTCAGTTTAGCTTGCTCGACCCTCTCGCGGGGAGCTGGAGCTTGAGAGGAGGCTTACTACCATCCGTAGTATATCTCAGTTTCTCTCAGAACTTCGGGTTTCAACGAAACCATGGTGCCAAATTCGGTCTTTTATGATCGGTATTTTATTATATTTGTTGCTAATTATCATAATTATATGTTATCCTGTTTGATAGTGAGCTACTGTTGCAGTATAGCTTGTTTTACTATGATTATTATGAAGATATTTACTTAAAGTAATTTTGATAAACTTATAAGAAACTCTTTTAACCCGTCGGTTACCGGGAACGTTCCAGCACGTTCGAACTCAAAGGTACCGCGATCACGCGGATCTTTAAGAATTAAACAAAGCTAAATGAAACTGAATACTGTTGTCTGTATAAAAAGTAAGATTTTACTCACTTTACCTTAATTTTCATTAAATAATTAAAAGTTCGTCAAATAACTTTCCAATCTTTTATTTATCCTCAACAATGTATTTACCCAACAAGGAAGGGTTATGTTTTTCGCGCGTATCTTGTATGTATGCATGTAGGTATTATAATATTCTTTATTACCTCATACTTTCCAAACCCCTGGACCAATTTATATAATTAAGATATCGTTAGATTCGTCTTGATAACCCAAGTATTCTTAGATAGGTGACGTTAAAAAACAAATATGTTGACTGTGAGATTCCATTGGTTGAATTATCAAAAAATAAAAATAAATCAAATAATGAAATACGGGTATCAAATTAAAGAGCTCATCATAAAGTTTTCAAAAAAGTGTATCATGATAGCTTTTTTGGTAGCAGGCGCTTTTTTTAAATTTTTAATTTTAAACAACCAATATCGAAACCAATTCCGGAATTCCGGAATCAGGGCTCAATATCGAAAACCAGTTTCGATATTGAGAATAGTTCCGATATCACATGCCCTAGTGAGGATATAGTAGGAATTATTTATCTAAGGTACGAAATAAAATAATAACATGACTTATTATTATCGTTTTAATTCGCTTGGAAAATAATTAAATATAAAATTTCATTACACCTAATTGTACGTCTTACGCCTATTTACATAATTTGTCGCAATTTCGTAAGTATACCGTAGGTAATGACTAACTTAATTTAATTACTGTGAGCGTTGGTACCAACCAGCACTTGCACAAATTACAAATAATAAAAATAAAAATACTTAATTAAATATACATGAACAAAATTGGACGTTTTATTTTTATACGTAATATTATTACAATGTACGTAGGTACCTAATGAAACGACTTTCAAATAAAAATCAATAAAAAGACACAGTTAATAGCAAAACAAACAAATTGTATGTATGTCATTTAAGTTTTAATTTAATATCATATCGATCGCCGCTGATAACGATTGCGAAAAGTTATTGTCCACTTGCCTTCAGCGTTACGACATTACGTAACGTTACGTACTCGCGCGAGGACCACTCACACAAGTAAACAATCGGCGCTCGCGCGCTCGTTGTTCGTTCGGAAAACATGTACATGAAGTACTTAAAATAAAATAAATAATAATTTTTCATTTCATTGCTATTACATACAATTTCTTTATACCATTTTTCTGTAGGACATAATTTTTGAGTTATTTTAAAAATCTGACGTATCTTGTTACGTGACAACGTTAAATGCTCTATTTCTAATTTAAATATTTGTAAGAAGTTTAGGACTTCTAAACACCTAGACCGACATATGTCATAGGTACACACAAACCTCCATCAGCATATTTTCTACTCAGAGAAACCAGTGAAAAATTACAATATTAATAATCAGAACCCTGTTTCACCTTGTACATTGTCTTTACCACCTTATTAAAATTATTTGCTCGAAAGTGGGTTAGTTACTAAATTTTTATTAGTTACTAAACCTATTATACCTACTAGTAGGTCCACTATCAACAGTAGCTCCCCGCCCACCGCAATAAATGGTCTCATATTCGGTACGCCTGGTCTCACAGAGAGACCTATTTTATGTTCAATGAGCAATTTGAACCGTTTCAACAAGCTGAAAACGGCTTTTGTTTAGTTAAAATTAGTTTTAACAAAGGCATCCAGCACAATTAACGATTGACGACGCGTGGCGCAATGCTTAGTGCTTACCAAACTGGAGGCACTTGCGAGTTTGTTATTGTTCGCGGGCTGGGTGAGTGTTCTTGTCTCTATGAAATGCGTAGCGTCATTAAAAAAAAAACTACTGTTACGCTTCTTATCAAATTTATGCATTCATAGAAAACTAGTTTGAACTAGTTGAATATGTCTTGTTGTCTTGAACACGGCTCCACTTAGCAGTGTGGAACCGTCAGCGATACAGAAGCAGAGATCACGGTGGAACACTCACCGCTCGTTGCACGTCGCGGCGTCGTTCATGTTCGCTACCCCATAAAAGGACAATAAAAATTCATTGCCGATAACCAAAGACAAAAGTAATGTAATTAGTTATGTAAAATATTTTATTCATCACAGAATTTAACTTTTATTTTGGAATTTGTTTCTCGAAGTTATGTTCTCGCACGGGAACAGGGAGCCTTAACATACAGCTACAGTACTGAGATCGTGTGGTGTCAGACCACGCTGGAGTCCTGCGAGGCGTCGTCCAGGTCCGCGAAGGAGTCCGGGAGGCGCCGCCCCAGCGTGTCGGGCACCAGCCGGGTCAGGGCGGCGCTAACGAGGGGCAGAGCGCCCAGCAGCGTCGCCGGCACCCACGCGCCGTACGCCGCCTGAAACGACGACAACACTAATATAGTCTAGATACCATCTCAGCATTTAAAGAAAATATTGCTTGCGAGATTAGTGCTATCCCAACATCACTTTTTCAACAGATGGCACGGAATATTGAGGTCACATTTCAAGAGTGTGTCTGACGTGATGGTCAACATAAATGACATAATCTATAAGCTATATGTTATAAGAAATTAAATCCGCACTTCTCTTCTTTACAATTTTTGATTTATTTTTTATTTAAATTAAAAAAAAAAATCTGCCGCCGAACACCCTACATTTATTTCACCTTTGGCACATTGTAAAATGACGTAAAATGATGTAAAATGTAATGGTTACCACGACTGACCGGCGCACGCGGCGGCGCGGCGCCGCGGCGTACCAAGGATCCTGGGTTGGATCCCAGCTTGTATTTCTGTTTCGGTCTGGGTGTGTATATTTTCTTGTCCTTGTGGGTTATCCGTGACACCCACACAGGGAACCCCACTTCGGGGCTATGCGTGTATAGCGTGTATGCGTTATTTAATTTAAAATCTTTAAGCTATAAGATAAGCATGTGAAAAGGATTCATGCTTAGCATAATCAATAATTACGACGAATATAATCCCTCCGAAAGACCCTGTCACCACCTAGCTGGATTTAGTTACCTCTCATGATACCCATCCGGCGTGTGGGCGTGAGTTAGGGTTAATATTCGAAGCCCCATACGGCCAGAAAACGAAATGATGTAATTGCGGCAATTGACCAATATTGTGTATTTCGTTACCAGCAGCGGCGTCTGCGGCGCGAGGATGGCGCCGATCCGGCCGCACGTGGAGCAGGCGGCCAGCAGCCGCTGGCGCGCGCGCGTGGGGAACAGCTCCGCCGTGTACACGTACAGCGCGTTCAGCGCCATCGTCGCGCCCACCTTGCCCAGCAGGAACAGCGCCGTGCCCCACGCTACGGCCGCTGAGGATGGAATGTACCGTCACTACCGTGCTGATCGCACTGCGCCTTATTACACACGTTAGATTTCTCTTTTATTGGAAGACGCGACAACGACATCTTATAAATATGTGTTGTGTACAATACACACAAACTACTACATGTGTGTGTGAGTGGCCTGCAACTTAAAAGTTTTTTTTGAATGGACAGTTGCTGCTGGCTCTATAGCCTATAATAAAGTGCTGAAACTATGATGCTGTGGCTATCCCTGTCGCTCCTCCGCATACTAATTGGCACGACAAGAGAAATAGAAATAATAACCTAAACGTGCAGGGGGCTTAGACAAAGTAACATCGTTATGTACCGAAAAGATATCTAAGTTCGTCATCGTCTTTGAGATAACGATAACAATTTCCTAGCCAATGTACTACCATTGTCGCGATCGTTGTGACGAAATGTTTATTCGTTAAGAAAAAAAAATATTGACTATGGTAGCGAAAATTTAGCTGTCACTATGTCAAACAGTGTCAAATTTTGTTTGTTGATCCACAAACCGCGAAATTGAAAATTGCTTATTGTGGACAGTGAGTGTAGTGTTAGGGTTTGGAATTTACAATAAACTATTTGATTAATATTACGAACAAAGACGCCATTATTTTCGGAATCAACTTGACTTCACGGCGCCGGTGTCAGTCATCGCGCAATACTTGGCGGGTTTCGGGTTAAATGAAATATTACTGTGAGAAGTTCACAATCTTGACTCCATGGCACAAGCATTTGTCATCACATCAATGAAATTAATACTGTGAGAAATTAAAACACCGGGATAAGGGTTGAGGTTCGTCGGTCGGCATTTAAGCGAGGGAGACTGCCCGAATGGGGCATAGCCGTTTTAGAGTTCCTTGGTTTTAGACTGCAAATCTGTGTGATAATTTTTAGTGATAAAACATGGATTCAAGAGTGCGGGCAAGTCCTGAACAATTGTCAACTCTGCTTGAGTATATGGAAACGTAAGTAAATCCAAGTTATATTCATTAACTAACAATAAGATTTAATTCGTACAATTTGGTACCGGTATGTTAGTATCTAATGTAAACAATGACGCGATCAGAACACTTATATTGAATATTTGTTTGTTTTTATTTTACAGTCATGGTGACTTGGCTAGGTCCCTTGGTGGAGCACAAGGTCGGATAAGGTCAGACCGATTATGGTCTGAACTTACGAACATTTAAAATTCTGTTGGTGGTGGTGTCAGTAAGACGACAGACAAGTGGAAAAAAGTAAGTACCTACCTAATGAATATTTTTGGAATGACTGACTGGATGGAACAGTGGCCAGCAATCCTGACTATGATTCTAAGGGTTTGATTCCCAACTTTGACAAACATATAATTATTTGTTCATGTGTTTGTAAGTGTCTGGACAAGAGGACATATACTTGCAGTTATGTAGGTTGGCTAGTAATTCCTTCAGCTATGATGATGATTTTGATGATTATTCTGTGACACCTATAGTACAAGCTTTGCTTTTTTTGGGGTCAAATGGATGTATGTGGAGATGTCTCAGATATTATTTATTTAGCTTTAATGTAACTATTTAAAATCTTCCAAGTACTTAACAAATTTTTGATTTTTTAAATGTCATTTATACTTTATTTATACTTATGACTATATTCAATAAAGGTGTGGGCGGATTGGAAGTCTAAAACCAAAAAAAAAGGGATTGGCCCTAAGGCAGCACACCAGAGGGACTGGAGGTGGGCCAGCAAGCCAGCAAACCTTGTTGGCTATTGATGAGAGAGTGCTGGCTATAATGGGGTTTTAGCAGTGGAAAGACAAGCCTCTGTAGAAGGGCTTGGATTTACTGTAAGTATTATACATCTTCAGGTTCCTGCTCAATAATGAGCTAATTTTATCTTGTAAGCATGTTTTATAAAATATTCAAGTTTCTATTAATAATAGTCAACAACACATTTAAAGTATAAATGTAATATACATATATGTATTATTACCTCAGTAGTAAATGTCAACTAAAGTTACTTAGTTATCATGAAGGCACCACTCCATTTTTAGTTTTAGAAAAATCAGTTTAATTAAAAATTATATATTCTTAGGCGAGACATGAACCCATAACATTTGGGCATATGGCTCACTGCTCTCCCATTTTTTCTAGTATTTTTCTATTAAAATTTATTTAAAAGCAAGATGCAAACTTAAATGAAAATGCAAACTTTAAAAAAATCAGTTTAAATTTGTTTAAGTGATTATTAGTATTTTAATATGTATTTTAATAAACTTACCATCGAATATTATATATTTTTCAGAAATCTCAATCTCCTGTACGAGATAATCCTCTCACTGTAGATGATAGTGTATTTGGAAATTGTTAATGGTATGTCAATAGTCAATAGTCATTTATTCATATGGAAAATACACGTCATCACTATAAAAAGTAAAATATACGCAGTATATAAGTTGTAAAAAAAATATTATAATAATGGAAAATAATGTCAAGAATAAATAAGTGACAATGTCAATCTTAAAAACAAAAAATAATAATATAATAAATTCATAAGAACAGTCATAAAACTGCACAGTGTAAATTAATTATTAAAATCAATTAAACTATTGTTAGCTACATTATAAATTATTTGTTAGCTAAATCTAGTATGTAGTAGTAGTTTGTTAGTTAAATTTATGTCTTCCTTATAGTGAACTAATTACTTTATTGGAGTTATGTAAATTCAATTCTATAATTTTAATTAATGCCTACAATTCTCTAAAATTACCTTGATAACCCCCAGTGTTTCTATTTATATTACTAATTTGAGTAAAGAAAAAAAATTAAAGTAGATAATTATCCCTTTTTTAACATAGAACTCCAAATTGCTATAATAACACTCATTTTTTTGTTGCAGAAACTTCACACCTGCCTTCACCACAACCTTCCACATCCCAGATGAGAGAGAGAACACCGCCACCCTGCCCGCTCATGGGCGCTCCCCGTTCGTCTTAGGGACGGCAGCCAGCGGCGCCTTCCCCGGCGGCCCCACCATCCCCACCAGCCTCGGCAGCGCCTGCCCCAGCGGCCCCAGCAGCGCCCAATACTCCGAGGCGGCGGCGGCCACCTGCTACTCCCCCCTTAATATTTATTATTTTATTCTGTTTTTAGTATTTATTGTTATAGCGGCAAAAGAAATACATAATCTGTGAAAAATTCAACTGACAGACAGACGGACAGTGGAGTGTTAGTAATAGGGTCCCGTTTTTACCCTATGGGTACGGAATCCTAAAAACATGTTGTAATAAGTACAAAGTGATTTCGTTAAAATATTTTAAATGTTGCCTAATTTTTACTGATCAATTTTAAGACTGTATGACTTAAGACTGTATAACTTTATAATTTAAGAGATTTATAACCAGAAGATCTAGCTTTCATGTTGGATTATGCCCAGCAATTGTTTTATACAGGCTAATTTATACATAGTATATTACCTGTCTAGTAGATAGAAATATGTATATTAGTATTAGTCTGGTAGATTATATAAGGTTATAATTTTATGGAGTTTATTGATTGTTAATTAAAAACATTATATTACTTAATGGTAATTTTATTTAAAATCTTTATTCAGTCTAGGCTGTTACAAGCACTTGTCATCGTGAATATCAAATAAGCTACGCCATCGGTTCACAAACCCTACTACGGTGGGAAACCTTGGAATGAAAAGAACCGGCAGAAACAAAACAAAAAGCTTTTAATTATTTATTGCACCAACAAAGTACACACTAATACATAAAAGGATATAAACAACGATACAAAATTCAGATAAAGTGTTAGCTCAATTATAGGCGCAAATAACATTCTCAAATAGTTGCGAACATTAAAATATTTTTAAAATAAATTAAAATTGTTATAAATTATATTAATGGGGGAATTAATTCATTAATGTTAAAAAAAAGAAAAGTCATTATACAATTATTTAAATTAATAGCATCAATACCTAATAATACCTAATACAATAATATCACTGAAATAGTACTAGTCAAAACAATATGTAAAATAATAACTAATAAATATAGAACAATTATAATTAAAGAAGTCAAATATTTTTTTTAAATAATCAAAGTTCTCATAATCAAAGTCAACAAATCAATAAATATTGGAATTAAAATAAAATAAAATTAAAATTATACTATCTAAAATTAAAATAACATTTCGTACCTATAATCTAATTATTCCACTATTGTTTGTGCTGCTAAATTCTTAAATTGTCTTATGGAGTTTGAGAAAATATCTAGCTGGGATGATCCTTGATCCTTTAACTTTCCTCTAGGCAGTTTCACTGGGTAATGTATTGTGGAGGAGATTGTAACTCCTCACCGCTCTATTTAATGGAGAATAATAACCTAGGTTTGAACTCGAAGGATTGGTTGTAAACGGAGGTTTCTTACTTCTCTGTGGCTTTCTGGGTACAGCAATTTTTACTCTAGATAGGAGAGTGTGTCAAAATTCCCATTTATTAGTTTATACAGAAACATGACGTTAAGTCCCCTGCGATTCCCCGCGATTTCGGAGTGATTTGAGTCGAAAATGTAGTAGGCGATCATTGTAGCTTGGAAGGTTCTTGGTTTTTTTCTCCCTGTCGTATTTCATACAGAGTCGTCAAATTGAAAAATGATCTCAAGGTAGTATAATTGAGATCACTTTCCATAATAATTAATAATAAATGTTTAAAATGTTAAAACTAAGGTAAGTAGGTATATCAGGTTTTCAAAGCAGTGAACAATTTTCAGTTACTTAAGAATATGTCTTTATATAATAACTAGCTTCTACCCGCGACTTCGTCTGCGTGGACTTGAGAATTAGTAATCAAAAAAGATCCCGGCCAAATGCGAGTTAGAGTTGCGCACCGAGGGTTCTGTCCAAACTTACAGAACCGAATCACCTGGCTGCATAGGCGAATAAAGTCTACTAAAAGTAGTAGAAGCGCTCATAGCCCGGCGGCTTGCGTCGATCCTATGTGATCGACAAAGTTAAGCAACAGCGAGCGCTAGTGGCAAAAATTTCTTGAGCGTTTCCGTGCTTCGGAGGGCACGTAAAGCCGTCGGTCCCGGTTGTTATCATAGGATAACAGTCACTAAGCCATGTCGGAGGCCCTCGGGTGGTTTGAAAACTTATGACATTCGGGTTGGCCACTCCACCAATCCGCACTGGAGCAGCGTGGTGGAGTATGCTCAAGGCCTCCTCAAGAGGAGAAACCCGTGCCCAGTAGTGGGCCATTAATAGGTTGAAGCCAAAAGTAGAATTAAGACACCTGGGTGAATTAACTCAGGTGAAGGCAAAGTCGACGACACCGAACATAAGAGGAATGTTAAATCATTCAGTAACAAACTTAACTTTGCCGCTGGAAAACTGTCATTCCCATACATGGACATAGCGGTCAATTGACCAAAAACTTAAACTTATTTAAGTTTGTTTGGAGTTATGCCTCCACACATTACTAAGATAATAGGGTTGACAGACAGACAGTCGGACAACGAAGTGATCCTATAAGGGTTATGTTTTTTCTTTTGAAGAACAATACCCTAAAAAATATACAAAAATTCTATGTAGTAGGTTGCAGCACATACATAAAAGCAGTCAAAATAATATTTATAACCTGTAAACACAACTTCCATGCTAAATTATTATACCCCTTTTTCTAAAGGAGTAGATCCATCCCCGAGCCTCGAACTCGAACGACCCAGTCCCGACGAATATGCGCCCTATTTTTTAATGCGGGATATGAAATAAGTGGGAGCCAAATTTCTACCTAAAAAAATATCTACTTAAATATAAATTTAACAAATATTAGTGGGATTTTATATGATGTACGTATATAAAATCCCACTCAGATCCTGAAAAGGTCAACGTTGTACTGGTTTTGCAATGTCAATGTTACCAACAACAAATAATTTTAAAAACCTTCAGTTACTTCCACCCATTCTACAGTAACATTCTGGAAGTAATATTCTGTCTCTAAGATACACGACCAGACCCTGAATTGGTCAACGATGGACTGGTTTTATAATGTAAGTATCGTCACTGGAAAGGCAGTAATAATAGAGCTCCATTTTGGCGAAAATGAGTTATATACCTACATCGGATATCTCGGATACATCGGATTGGAAAAAATAATCCAAGTACTGGAATACTGGACTGCTCCTATATATTCATATATGTCGAAAAAATTTTGTACGTAAGTATAAACAGCCAAACCTAACCTAATCGAATTCTTCTTCCATTTGAATTACGTAGTGTTTGCTTGGCACTACTTCTTTCTTCATTTTGACTTAATGTGTGTTAATATTATGTTTTTTTTTTCTGACCAAGTAATAATGTCTGTGAGACGGTCCTCATTCTGTTCACCAGATCACGCAAATCGGGTGGTTTAGCAGGTACCTGAGATGTACTATATTATTAGGTTTTTCGGTCAATGTTTGATCGCGCCGACCACGGGCCATATGAGTCGCTCAGGGACGTCTCGCCCCTCCACACTTGACTGCCTGAAAGTTAAACGCTTATGTGGGAATTCAGAAGTCCGAAGAGGCCAGCGATCATCTGGGCGGTTTCGCAACCGCGACACCAGCTAGATTTATGGTAATGAAAGGATCCCCTACGCAATATCAGGGCCCGCCTCTCAACCGGAGGACTCTATTCTCCTGAATTTATTCCTGAATAACTCTGGGATTTTTAAGTGTAACTTCCAACTACGTAAGGCCGAGCTTTTCGCTCAAAAACCTGGTCCAAATGCCAGAAGTATGTATTATACCTGGAAAACGTTTTAAAATAAACTTATTGTTTTTGACTACTTTGAAGTTTGTGGATTAGACAGCGTGTTATTAGTTTATTTTTACTACTATTTATATATGTACCTTAATTAAAAGCTTTGCTAGATCATAAAAACTGTCTCTAAACTTGATAGAATGGAAATTCAATCAATCATAATTTATTATTTTTTCTTTCTTTTCTTTCTTGGATGACAACGCATGGGTGATGCCTTTAGTCTGATCACGGACGACGCACTCAGTCATCCATGGAAAACGGTGACCATTTACAATCAGGTGGCTCGGCTGCTCTTACGTGGCTATTCGCAAATTCAAAAGTATTTTAGTTATTTGTATTGCACTTACGTCCGGTCATAAAATTTACCTACGCCAACTTGGAACTCATTGACCAGTATCTAGGTGACAGCAGTAGATGATTATTCGCAAATATTTTAATTTTTTCTCATTTTGATTAATAAATGTGTAAACGATTTGTATTTTTAATATTATCTACTATTTGTACATTACAATAGGGAAATCTAAATTATAATAATTTTCTGAATTTAAGATTTTTATTTATTTACAAAAAAAAACATTTTTTGGAAAATTTACTAAATTGTGTCATAATATTATCGCTAACTCTGATCCACACCATCATACAGTCAACCTATATTAATCCGATAGCAAAATCTAACTTAGTTATGTCTTATTAATTGGGTAGGGAAACTAATTTACTTAAAACGTCAATGTTTGACGACCTTGTAGCATAGTTGGTAGCGACCCTGCCTGCGAAGCAAGAGGTCCCGGGTTCGATTCCCGGCCGGGGCAGATACTTATGTGACAGATAAATATGTGTACTGGGGTCATGGGTGTTATTGTGATTTGTTACGTGTCATCCATGCCCACCTGCGACACAGATCAAAACCTACTGTGGGGGGTATGAGTGTGTAAGCGTTTATTTAATTTAAATATTTTAAAATATATAGGTACACATTAATTTCAATAAAATATTATTTTATTCACGGTATAATAGACCTCAGCTTGTTCTCAGACCTACTCAGTTACCTAAACTGACATCTGTTGTTGATTAGCAGAACTAATTCACTGCAAAATCATAAAATAAAAAAAAACATGTACACACTGATTTTTTTAAGAAATAACGAATATTTCCGATACTAAACAGTCTCTTTTATCCCTCTATCTGGTACTTTCACAATTTCTTGCTGTTATGTGGCGTATCAAAAAGTCCTATTTGTTGATATTTCGGCTTTTACGCAACGTATCACAATAAAACGTACACCAGATTTTAAGTTAGACCACCAGCAATACAACTGTGAAAACCGCATTCAGTTTCATCCAGTAGTTTTGGCGTGATGCGGTGTCAAACATACAGACAGACAAGATTTTTAAAAATGACAGATTTGCAATCTATTGCTCCTATTGAGTCCCCTGACATCAAATTTTCTTAAATATCTTCAATGTACAGACATTATCGAGTTACTGTTTTATAATATATATAGATAATAACAATAAATTTTTATTTCAGGCCATTCAACCCATAAACTACCTAATTACAAAAAGAATTATCAACTTATATTAATAAAAAATGTTAGTAACAATTTAACTTATTCAATGTTACTATTCAAAACTATATTATTTATTCACCTACATTCTACTAACCAAGAGATTGCGCATAGCCCTCCCTCGGATTAATTCATTCTGGTTATCATTGGTGGAGGTGCTATGTTGTACAGAGTGGTCTTCACTACCTTCGACCTCTGGCTGGTATATCACTTGGAGGTGGTATTCTAGCATCTAATGCGATGTTGCACACAACATGCATTGGTGATGAAGTTCACGAAGCCCTTGCATATATGTCTCCACATGATTCGCAGACCATATGTGGGAGTCATGTGTTGCTCTATCAAATTTGGACTTGACATTTATTATTCTCATGTCATGATCACATATCTGAAAAGAAAATAAAATAAAAATAAGTATAACAATATTATATGGTTTTCATAAAGAACCAAATTGACTTACTTAATTGTATTTTTATAGTTCTTTTATTATTCATATGATTAGAATTTGTCTAGCTGCTTACCATTTGAACATTTAAGGAATGATGTCCTTTTCTATTAAAAAATATATGTTCTTCCTTATCTGGTCTTATGATTGCAACATGGGTACAATCAATGCACCCTATCACACCAGGCAAATTATATTTCCTTTGAAATCTGTAAATTATTTAACAACATAAGAACAAATACCAGTGAGTAACTAGGTAGTATGTAAGTACCTAGGACCTTTAGGAAAGTTTCGAATTATTATTTTAACCTATATAAAATACTAGCTTCTACCCGCGACTTCGTCTGCGTGGACTTGAGAATTAGTAATCAAAAAAGATCCCGGCCAAATGCGAGTTAGAGTTGCGCACCGAGGGTTCTGTCCAAACTTACAGAACCGAATCACCTGGCTGCATAGGCGAATAAAGTCTACTAAAAGTAGTAGAAGCGCTCATAGCCCGGCGGCTTGCGTCGATCCTATGTGATCGACAAAGTTAAGCAACAGCGAGCGCTAGTGGCAAAAATTTCTTGAGCGTTTCCGTGCTTCGGAGGGCACGTAAAGCCGTCGGTCCCGGTTGTTATCATAGGATAACAGTCACTAAGCCATGTCGGAGGCCCTCGGGTGGTTTGAAAACTTATGACATTCGGGTTGGCCACTCCACCAATCCGCACTGGAGCAGCGTGGTGGAGTATGCTCAAGGCCTCCTCAAGAGGAGAAACCCGTGCCCAGTAGTGGGCCATTAATAGGTTGAAGCCAAAAGTAGAATTAAGACACCTGGGTGAATTAACTCAGGTGAAGGCAAAGTCGACGACACCGAACATAAGAGGAATGTTAAATCATTCAGTAACAAACTTAACTTTGCCGCTGGAAAACTGTCATTCCCATACATGGACATAGCGGTCAATTGACCAAAAACTTAAACTTATTTAAGTTTGTTTGGAGTTATGCCTCCACACATTACTAAGATAATAGGGTTGACAGACAGACAGTCGGACAACGAAGTGATCCTATAAGGGTTATGTTTTTTCTTTTGAAGAACAATACCCTAAAAAATATACAAAAATTCTATGTAGTAGGTTGCAGCACATACATAAAAGCAGTCAAAATAATATTTATAACCTGTAAACACAACTTCCATGCTAAATTATTATACCCCTTTTTCTAAAGGAGTAGATCCATCCCCGAGCCTCGAACTCGAACGACCCAGTCCCGACGAATATGCGCCCTATTTTTTAATGCGGGATATGAAATAAGTGGGAGCCAAATTTCTACCTAAAAAAATATCTACTTAAATATAAATTTAACAAATATTAGTGGGATTTTATATGATGTACGTATATAAAATCCCACTCAGATCCTGAAAAGGTCAACGTTGTACTGGTTTTGCAATGTCAATGTTACCAACAACAAATAATTTTAAAAACCTTCAGTTACTTCCACCCATTCTACAGTAACATTCTGGAAGTAATATTCTGTCTCTAAGATACACGACCAGACCCTGAATTGGTCAACGATGGACTGGTTTTATAATGTAAGTATCGTCACTGGAAAGGCAGTAATAATAGAGCTCCATTTTGGCGAAAATGAGTTATATACCTACATCGGATATCTCGGATACATCGGATTGGAAAAAATAATCCAAGTACTGGAATACTGGACTGCTCCTATATATTCATATATGTCGAAAAAATTTTGTACGTAAGTATAAACAGCCAAACCTAACCTAATCGAATTCTTCTTCCATTTGAATTACGTAGTGTTTGCTTGGCACTACTTCTTTCTTCATTTTGACTTAATGTGTGTTAATATTATGTTTTTTTTTTCTGACCAAGTAATAATGTCTGTGAGACGGTCCTCATTCTGTTCACCAGATCACGCAAATCGGGTGGTTTAGCAGGTACCTGAGATGTACTATATTATTAGGTTTTTCGGTCAATGTTTGATCGCGCCGACCACGGGCCATATGAGTCGCTCAGGGACGTCTCGCCCCTCCACACTTGACTGCCTGAAAGTTAAACGCTTATGTGGGAATTCAGAAGTCCGAAGAGGCCAGCGATCATCTGGGCGGTTTCGCAACCGCGACACCAGCTAGATTTATGGTAATGAAAGGATCCCCTACGCAATATCAGGGCCCGCCTCTCAACCGGAGGACTCTATTCTCCTGAATTTATTCCTGAATAACTCTGGGATTTTTAAGTGTAACTTCCAACTACGTAAGGCCGAGCTTTTCGCTCAAAAACCTGGTCCAAATGCCAGAAGTATGTATTATACCTGGAAAACGTTTTAAAATAAACTTATTGTTTTTGACTACTTTGAAGTTTGTGGATTAGACAGCGTGTTATTAGTTTATTTTTACTACTATTTATATATGTACCTTAATTAAAAGCTTTGCTAGATCATAAAAACTGTCTCTAAACTTGATAGAATGGAAATTCAATCAATCATAATTTATTATTTTTTCTTTCTTTTCTTTCTTGGATGACAACGCATGGGTGATGCCTTTAGTCTGATCACGGACGACGCACTCAGTC
Source organism: Thymelicus acteon (assembly GCA_951805285.1). Lineage (NCBI taxonomy): Eukaryota > Metazoa > Arthropoda > Insecta > Lepidoptera > Hesperiidae > Thymelicus > Thymelicus acteon. The sequence goes on from OX638224.1 coordinate 327,631, forward strand.
ATCCATGGAAAACGGTGACCATTTACAATCAGGTGGCTCGGCTGCTCTTACGTGGCTATTCGCAAATTCAAAAGTATTTTAGTTATTTGTATTGCACTTACGTCCGGTCATAAAATTTACCTACGCCAACTTGGAACTCATTGACCAGTATCTAGGTGACAGCAGTAGATGATTATTCGCAAATATTTTAATTTTTTCTCATTTTGATTAATAAATGTGTAAACGATTTGTATTTTTAATATTATCTACTATTTGTACATTACAATAGGGAAATCTAAATTATAATAATTTTCTGAATTTAAGATTTTTATTTATTTACAAAAAAAAACATTTTTTGGAAAATTTACTAAATTGTGTCATAATATTATCGCTAACTCTGATCCACACCATCATACAGTCAACCTATATTAATCCGATAGCAAAATCTAACTTAGTTATGTCTTATTAATTGGGTAGGGAAACTAATTTACTTAAAACGTCAATGTTTGACGACCTTGTAGCATAGTTGGTAGCGACCCTGCCTGCGAAGCAAGAGGTCCCGGGTTCGATTCCCGGCCGGGGCAGATACTTATGTGACAGATAAATATGTGTACTGGGGTCATGGGTGTTATTGTGATTTGTTACGTGTCATCCATGCCCACCTGCGACACAGATCAAAACCTACTGTGGGGGGTATGAGTGTGTAAGCGTTTATTTAATTTAAATATTTTAAAATATATAGGTACACATTAATTTCAATAAAATATTATTTTATTCACGGTATAATAGACCTCAGCTTGTTCTCAGACCTACTCAGTTACCTAAACTGACATCTGTTGTTGATTAGCAGAACTAATTCACTGCAAAATCATAAAATAAAAAAAAACATGTACACACTGATTTTTTTAAGAAATAACGAATATTTCCGATACTAAACAGTCTCTTTTATCCCTCTATCTGGTACTTTCACAATTTCTTGCTGTTATGTGGCGTATCAAAAAGTCCTATTTGTTGATATTTCGGCTTTTACGCAACGTATCACAATAAAACGTACACCAGATTTTAAGTTAGACCACCAGCAATACAACTGTGAAAACCGCATTCAGTTTCATCCAGTAGTTTTGGCGTGATGCGGTGTCAAACATACAGACAGACAAGATTTTTAAAAATGACAGATTTGCAATCTATTGCTCCTATTGAGTCCCCTGACATCAAATTTTCTTAAATATCTTCAATGTACAGACATTATCGAGTTACTGTTTTATAATATATATAGATTATAACATACTTCTCTTTGATAAGGGATCTCTCTTGTGGTGTTTGTGGAAATACTATCTACCTGCTGACCATCCAATTATGAATAACAAGAAGGACGTTTACATGAAGGGCGTTTACAACCTCCCTGATGCAACGACTTGTTGTCCTCTGCGTCAGCCCATGCCAACAATTTTTTGGTACGAGCCAGTAGTTAAAACGCACACAGCACCTGAAAATTACAATAATACATAAGTACCTCCTTACTTGGTTTGGTTACACCATAAAGTAGTACTGTGTGGTATTTATTACCTACAAATGTTTATACGAGGGACGAACGAAGATGCAACACTTCAGTAAGTAATTACGTAAAACAACCTACAACATAGTACAAGTAGGCACCTAGTTGCCTGCATTATTATAATGATTGTTAATTAATGTAAAATTCTTACCTTCATTTCCAGCGGAATTTCAGAGGAACTGTTTAATCTGGCATGACATTTTAGGTCATCACACAACTTCCTAAATGTGTGCAGCCCACAATAAACCTAATGAATGCATTTTACATAATTTGATATGTATTATTGCCTCTAGTCGAACTACAATCTACAGCATCCTAAACTTCGTTTTCGTTATCTTTTTTGACGTTCGTCATCGTATGATGGCGAACACTTAAAGTGCCGCTTGTCTACGCATTTAAGAGATAACGATCGGTAACAATTCGACAGTCTATGGTTTCGTTAGGAATTTTAACACTTGTCTACCAACTTGCGATAACGATGACGATTGACCACGTGATTTAGCGAAGCTTATGTCAATCCCATACATTTTATTCTTTTCTAACTTCGTTATCGTTTTCGTTATGTTACTTTGGCTAAGGCCCCAGGATCGTAACATAGATATCCCTGTTGTGCCTATGCTAAATACCGAAGAGTAAACAAGACAGCCACATACTATGATTGTACAGTATCACCGATATCGCACCCTCGAACACTTAGTAACTCGCTTTAATTAATAAACGACGGCAAAAGTGTCGTTACAACTTTTCCTCTTAATTTTTTCCGTCTAGCCCCCTTTCGCAACGCGCGATAAGGAACTTCGTTCCAATATTTTATTTTGAAGTTATGAATTGAAAGAGAGAGAGGGCCGAACTGTTCATTAGCGGGATTTGGCGTTTCGTTAATGTGAAAAGTGGGATCAAACGATTGTCACAAAAATATCATGGCAAAGCTAAAGTTATATTGTGACTACCCAACCGCTAATGTAGCTTGATGTGCATGATCGTGATATGGACGTCTCTGTTGTGCCTATGCTAAATATCGAGGAGTGAATAGGACGGTGAATAGTGACGGTGAATAGGACTGTGACTGTACGGTGTCACTGGTGTCGCGCCCTCGCTTAGTATTAATCGAAAGGAACTTCGTTCCATCCGGGTGTACCTTGACACCTCTCATTTTTTTTGCCCTCACAGTTACGCTTACTGCCTACTATTACGTATGCTTATTTATTAAACTCATGTTCAACCAGCCTCGTCTTCAAAACAATCTCTAATTTGTAATAACTGTGTGACAACTGACATTCGGGCAAGCAGGTCATCCCGATGAGCGCGGTGGCGGTGCCGAGGAAGGCGGCGGTGAGCAGCGGGCGGCGGCCGGCGCGGTCCAGCAGCAGCGTGTTGGCGAGCAGCGCGGGCAGCTCGGCCGCCGCCAGCAGCCCGTAGTTGGCGTGCGCCGAGCCCGCCAGCGCGTGCGCGCGCACCGCCAGCCCGTAGAACACGAACACCGCGGACGCCCACCACGCGAAGCACACGCACAGCCGACGGCGGAGGGTCGGGTATCTGGAACGGACACGGGGGAACTAATGTTACGTACGACTGGTATTAGCGCGCTCGAACAACGCACACATACGCCTATCACGCTGAGTTTCACGGATACGAAAAATTAGAGTAAATTAAGGGGTGCTGAGTAGAATATATCGCGTTTTTCGTGTCCGTTGACGATGTCTATGGGTATAAGACTAACAAAACAAAACACTTGTTAGTCATTATCTTAGTATGTAGCACACATTACTATGGGAGTGCCCCAAGGATCAATATTAGGACCACTTTTATTTTTAATATATATCAATGATCTTCCTTATTTCACAAGGGACTTGTGTGAAACTGTATTGTTTGCAGATGATACCTCATTACTTTTTAAAGTTGATAGGAGAAAAAAATGTTTTGACGATGTAAATAATACTGTTTCCAAAGTGTTGCAATGGTTTACATGTAACAACCTAATGTTAAATGCTAGTAAAACGAAATGTATGAAATTCACATTACCAAATGTGAAACAGGTACCAACTCAAATAGTTATAAATAAGGAAGTACTTGACCTTGTTAATTCAACAAAATTCCTTGGCCTTACTATAGATTCACGGTTACAATGGAGTCCTCATATTGAAGCCTTGTCTGGGAGACTGAGTTCAGCTACTTACGCGGTTAAGAAAGTAAGGCTCTTAACTGACGTAGAAACAGCACAGTTAGTTTATTTTAGCTACTTTCATAGTGTTATGTCCTATGGTCTGTTGTTGTGGGGCTCAGCTGCAGATATTGAGTCTACATTTATTTTACAGAAAAGAGCAGTCCGTGCCATTTACAACCTCAGGCCTAGGGACTCGCATATGGATCTCTTTAAGGAAATTAATATTTTAACTGTGGTGTCACAATATATATTGGATAATGTTTTGTATGTTAAGAAATATTACGACGGTTTTCTTAAGAAGAGTGACATCCACAATATTAATACGAGGAACAAGGCTAAACTGATTGTACCAAATTTTAGACTATGTAAAACTGGTGGCTCGTTCATGGGTACATGTGTAAAGATTTATAATAAAATTCCATCGAAATTTACAGAAATGCCTTACCTTAAATTTAAAACTCATATTAAAAGCATTCTTATGAGGAAAGGATATTACAAATTAGATGATTATTTTAAAGACAAGACGGCTTGGACATGAGTTTTATGAATATAGATTGTAGTAGATGATAAGTGCTATCTGTAACTGTGAGCAGGAAAAAAACAAACCCGGAAGTTTCTTGCTGCTTCTTCTCCCGGGCCCTCTCACAGTAGGGCTTTGTCTGAAGCATTGGCATAACTTGCATGACTTTCAAAAAGTGTTTGTGAACCAAACCAATTTTGAATAAAAACATTTGATTTGATTTGATTTGATTTGATTTGTGAATGTATTTTATGGTCACCTCTCGGAGTTTTAGCTAGCCGAGCCACAAAAGCTACGATAGCTGTTCCCACGCTTGAGACTTGACCCAAGGTATTGCGTAGAACAGTGTGGCGTTTACAATGAACACGTCTCGTAGCGACGTGGCTTTTCGGTTTACATTGCTCACCATAGAACACTTGGTCAGTGCGTCATCGAACGCGCGCGCATCGCTTGTGATGTTAGTGAGATGATTTCATTCAGGGTTTCCATCGTTTTAGGTACGTAGTTTATCAGTTATCTGCTCGTTTTCGGCTAGTTACAAACTTACTTGATAAACGCAGTGAACAGGCTCTCCTCCACGACGACCTCAACTTTGTCCATGACAGGGTCCTTGATGAGCATCTTGTCGAGGGTCTCCTCGGGGATGGCGCGCCGGTTGCACCTGGCCGCCCGCTTGACCACCTCCACGGCTTCCGCCAGCCGGCCGCGTGCCAACAGCCAGCGCACGCTCTCCGGTAGCAGCCAGGGGTACAGAAGCAGCAGCAGCGAGGGGGGGTAGGCCAGCCGCGCCCACAGCCGCCAGTAGCCCGTCAGGTAGTCCAGCAGCGCCAGCGTGGCTGTGCCCGCCGACAGCGGGATGCCCAGCAGCAGACTCGCCAGAATGCGTTGCTCCACGCCCAGCCATTCGATCACTGCAATGTGTTTTTAATGGGTAACAGTAAAGGTCGATGCATACGTAACGTGTTTTACCCGAACAGGACAGGACGTGAAGTTTTGGAAATATCGTTTCATAGAAAATGTATAAGTACGATAGTGCATACGTCAAGGAGGCACGGACGGGACGGGAGCGGGGCACACACGTACATATTATGTCCCGTCCACGTCCCGCCCCGTCCCGTCCACGTTACGTATGCAGCGACCTTAAGTCCTACTAAGTGGTCACCGTCACCAATAGACATTAGCAACACCAAAGGCGACGCCACCGATTGCAGTCATAAAGAAAACGGAGGAACAGGATTATTCTGAAGGAATTAAGATGTTCCTAGGCCATGGCAAAAACATTTATTAAGGATTAAGTCTGTGAAGGGATTATTTATTTAATAATAAAGACGACTGTGTACGCAATAGCGTTACGATTCCAAATGTTAATTATATTCACTAAACACTTATCCATCATAATTACATTCTATAGGTAGCATAGCATTAGGGGACATCTCGACCTTCCCATCCTACCGGACCAGAATGGTACTAATTTACCCAACAACGTCAGGTAACATCTGAAACTGGTTATTTTTTTATATGGAAATAGTCGATAAACGAGCTGATCCACCCGATAGTTAGTGGCTATCGTCGCCCTTGGACATCAGCAATACCAAAGTCATTCCGGATGGCTTTGAGAGGTAAAGACATAGCTTGTATACTAACTGAGCACGAAGGCGGCGGGGTAGACGCTGGCGCCGAGCACGGTCTCGAGCAGCTCGGCGAGCAGGTACGCGGGGTAGGTGGTAGCGAACGACTTGCCCAGCCCCAGCACGCCGGCGCCCACGCCGCTCACCACCAGGGCTGTGCGACGCCCGTATCTGACGACACCACACACATTCTTGAACTACGCTACACACTCTAGCCCCTAGGATACCCTGTGCTGTGGCCTGTGGGTGCGATGGACGACGCACGAAGACAAGAACACTCACACCCAGACCGAGAACAGGAATTTCAACTCATCGGGAGTCGAACCCAGGACCCTTGGCATGGTGATCCGGCATTGTAACCATTGCGCCACACGGGTCGTCTCGAAATGGAATAGCCCCTAAGATCGTGGTTTCGTTATCATCGTCCCTCGGTTTGTGTTGCTGCGATTAGTTTGCTGGGGGTTTATAGTTCTGTGCCTCCTGTGATGAGTGATCTAGGTCAAGTTGTATCCTTTTTGTGATGTTAACGTAGAAATTTATACGAAAAAATTACGATTTTTTTGGTCTAATTCACGTTCTTATATCTGCTATAGTTTTGGAGATAATTTTGTGCAAACTGATATAACTTAAAAGAAATTAGTTAATCACAGGGTTGTTCTCGAAGGTAAATATAATGGAATAATATTATCAGTAACCCATAATACATATTTAATGAATGTAAAAATTCTATCCATCCAATGAATCCGACTGCGCGTGTAATTAGAATTTAGAAGTCAAAGTTTCAAATATTTGACATTCTCGAAGGTACACAGTTAGCGCATAGTCCGCCTCGAGTATCTAATGTTTCCGTAACGAATTATAATTTTATTTATATAATTCAGCTGCGTATTAAAGTTATGTAACCTCAATTTAAGTTGTAATCCTTGGAACTTGAACAACATGGGAATGGTCCAAATGACTTCTCACAACCAACAGCTGCCGGCGACCTAGCTCACATATCGAAGTAGCTTGAGAATTAAACAGGAATATGTTAAATAAATTTTGCATGTAATGGATATTCACAGATCCTGTGTGTAGGTCCTATATTTAGAGTTCACTAGTTTTAAATGCAGTTGATGGTTGAGTTATAACGAGTACATAATATTATCGTCGTTGCGACTTTAAGACTTCTTATGTGTAAAAAATCAGCTTTTTGAAGGAATCGATAAAAATCGATAAAATTTTGTTTAGCAAGCACACAGGTGATTTTGAATTTGGTGAATAAATTACGATGGAAACTTCGTACACAAATGAGAGTTTTTAAATTCAATAGTGCTTCAAAATGTAGAATCGTTTGACGTAAAAAAGTGATTTTGCCAAAAGTGGCACATAACTGTGCACATATCACATAAGAGGTCTTAAAGTCGCAACGACGATATGTCCAATTGCAACCCGCGCGTTGAATTGAGCGTTACGATAGTCGTGTATGAAACTAAGCAGAATCATGAATTACTTTTTCATAAGCGCCTGCAGGACGAACGAAGCAATGCGGTCAAATTATGCTGGTTAGCGAGTTTACGTTACTTCATTTTGACACTACTAAATGTAATAAACAAACGAAATAATAATGCTTCTAATTTTAATAGGAAAATTATTAGATCTGAACCAATTAGTTTACTTTCATTCGAAGTATAGGCAGTATAAATACAGCATAGGAGATATGGCAACCCTCTATCCAAAACTTGGTCGACACTCACCTATCGGAGACGTATCCCATGATGGGCAGCGAGACCAGCATGCCCACGTTGTGCACCGTGCCCACTAGGGTGCGCTTCCACTCCTGGCACGCCAGGTCGAACTGTGGAGAAACACCACCTCATTATTAGTAAGGCCTCAACTGACGAGAGATAAGACGAGATGAGACGAGACATGAACACGTGACTTTTCCGCACGCGCGGTGAACGCTAACAGAAAAAAGTTTTGTCTAAAGGCTCTGGACGCTGCAGGCCACCCTCCAATATTACAAACATGTTTAAGCGAAATGTTCCTCATGGAAACAGTTTTCTGTTGGAAAATAGAAATTTTTCAATCAAGGAAGTTTTTAAAAGGATTCGGTTTCTGTTAAGCTCCTTTTGAGACAAGGCTGGGTCCAAACTGCAAATTGCAGTAGCCTCTAAATAGCTGTGCTCTTCAAGACACTCAATAAAAGGGATGAAGATACTACTGTTTCCCCTCCTGCCTCTTGGACGATGAAGCAACTATTTGGAACCTTATTGTTTGCTCATTTGTCTCTCTAAGGATCAAAACATATCGAAGTTAATTACTTTAGCTTGATCTTAGAGGCATCAGTGAACTAGAATTATCTATTTTTAACCGAAGGCTTCCTATAAACATCGAGTTACATTGTGCTATTTGCGCACCGACTCAGCCGTTGCGGTCTAGACGTCGCCCATAAAATCGGCAGTAAACTGGGGAAGCCATAAACGATTTTGCGCAAAAATAGCTCCAAGTTTATCTAAATTTAAGTAAAGTGCAACGTGCGTGTAAACAGAAAGTTGAAGTGTTGAGGTATTTTTGTCTGGGCGAGTCTAAATATAGAAGTTGTTTAGGTACACCTAGGTGGTGTGTCACGTGACGGGCGGCGGGCCAGCCGCATGCCACAGCCGGTCGGGGCACTGCCACTGTCCACTGTCCACTGTCCAGTGTCCTCACCACTCCTGACCACTCCACTCCACACTACACACATAACACAGCGACCAATGTACAATACTGTAAACTACACTTCGTCTCCGTCACTGGTACCTGTGGGACAGTAACGACATACAGTGTGATAATACTTAATACTTTCTTAACTCTAACTTAACGTAATTTAAATATTTAACTTAACGTGATTTAAATATTTCATTTTAAATAAACTCTACAAAATAAATTATTTGGTGCATTCAGTAAGTGCCTCAAAAAATGTTGGTACAAGATGTCGCGTGATTGGTCGTCTTAAAGCTTGGCCGGTGACGTCATTTTCCACCTTGCCATTTCCAGTCACGTGAAGTAATACAAACACATAGGTAGGTACATGAGATCATGAGATCTCTAATTAAGTAATAATTTACATAACTAGTTTATCCGCAGGAAACTGTGACATTGATAAGAAAAAATACAAAAGTTTGCTATTATTTTCAAAAAACAAGATTTTTATTTTTTAAACCCTTAACTTAGTACGTAAAACACGCTTTTATAACACGCACTAAAAAGAATAAAACTTCATTACAAAAAATACATGAACTTATTCAGTGGTGTTCACTAAAAGCTATTTACTACTAAGCCACCAAAAATACCGTAAGTGGAAATCTAATTCCAGCTTTTCATGTTCAAATTGGTCTTCATTAAGTAAGAAGTGGACTTCCTTGATTTATTTACTAACCCCACAGAATACATAATAGTACTTATTAATAATGCTTGCAAAATATTGTCTTATTGCACCCGCAACCTATTCCCACCTAAATGAGGAGCGGACAGAAGAAAACAATTCACAACTAAAACATTTTACGTGTGATTTTAGTTAGAAGATGGGTGGTAGCTACACAAACGCGCACCAATCCACCAATCCGCACTGGAACAGCGTGGTATGCTGTAGGCCTCCTCAAGAGGAGAGACCCGTACTCAGTAGTGGGCCGTTAATGGGTTGAAGCCAGCCAGCTACACAGACGAGTAATAATTTTGTTTTTAGAAGGTCAGTAGCTACTGAGATGGGCAACAATTTAGCAGTGAGTGAGAGCATACCTCAGCAACGATGCTGCTCCTGTGCTGGTAGACGAACACCTGGCACTGCACGCGGCTGGAGTTGTCGAAGGAGGCCTCCTGGCAGCCGGCGGTGGCGGCGGCGCGCCGGTGGCACTGCGAGTCCGGGACCAGCGCCCAGGAGGACCACTCCGGAGACCAGGTCTCGAGACTCGGCGCCGCCAGGATCGTGCTGTTGTCCTCGCATTCCGGGATATGACATCTGTGGACAATATGCTATTGTAGATCGTTTATTTAATAAAGGGCAATGTCCATTTTCGGCTATTCGTGGACAGGATGCTCAAAAATAAATAATTACATGAAAAAATATATTTTGTTTTTTAACTTATACACGCGAATTATTTTTGTATCAATTTACTTTTTTAAAATAATATATTTAATATAACATTCTACTGATAAACACTTCCTGTTGTCACATACACAGAGTACTCACGTCAGTAGAATTGCAACATTATTCCAATAACGATAATAAAACGATATATCGATGTTATTTCGAAGTTTTAATTCTCACGACAAAAAGTTAAGTTTGGTAAGATACACGTATAAAAAGCAATAAACTATAAATAAGGTATTATTTTTACTAGAATAACATATTATTTTATGTACGTTGCTTTTATAATAATTCACGATAGTGAACATTATTCTTCGAGTTTCGTTCTCGATATTAGCATAGCAATACTTGTAGTAGCCACGTACCACCCGCCATTTTGCACTGAATTTTAGAGGTAGATAAAAAATAAAACATGAAATTATCAATTTTTGTAGGGTAGATTTGTAAAACCTCACTTAGCTGGGGCGCTCTCCTCCTCGGTTCGCCATTCACGTTTCAGTGCTTCGCTGTTTCGCACGGGCGCAAAATTGAAGTTAAAAGTGAAATGCTTAAAATATAGTTTAATAGTCAGGAAGAAATCAATTACTTTTGTAAAAGAATAAAAAGTTTAGAACGAAAAATTTTACCAAAGTAAAAGTGATCTGCAGTGTGTATTGTTGGATCCGTACAGGAAATCGTTGGATTGGATTGGATAGCGATTCATCAACGCTTGTAATCAGCAGGTAGGTGGATTCCAGTATTTAAAGAATACAGCAAGTAACTTAAAATCATAAATAACCCTACTTTAGTAGTCGGTTAAAAATTGCTTGCAAATTTAATTCGCAAGGAATTTACACGCAATTACGAAGCAGAAACAGAATATCTGTTATATATCAGTGAATATATGGTTTTTATATGGATACCTTCAAGGATTCCTCTTTTTTCTCTCCATTACTAGCACGTGTTTTTTCGTATGAAAAATATATTACAATATTATTTAAATACCATATATAACTGGATTGTCCTTGGGGGGCTTCCAAATAAATACCTGCTAACCGGAATTACCTGTGGGGTTCTTCCGTCGCTAGTAAATGTATTCCGTAAGGAATTTATCAATTTATATTGCAACAATATAAATACAAACAATCGGATTATCCTTTGAAGGATTCCAAATAAAAAAGTACCTGTTAATAGCTAGTATATGTATTCTATAAGGGATTTATATTGCAGTAGTGTACAAATACAAAACCTAATCGGGTTTTTTTTGAAGCCCTTCTTATTTAGAAGGAAAGAAAAATAAAAAAGTACCTTCTAACAATAATTACCTATAGGGTTCTTCCATCGCTAATATGTACTAGTACTAGTATTCCGTAATGAATTTATATCGAAATAGTATATAAATACAAAACATAATCGGATTGTCCTTTGGGGACTCCTGTGGGGTTCACTGCTCGCATTACATTCGAATTAGTGTTACGCAGACAACTGCAACAAGAAGTACTCGCAATTCGGATCTACTTGTGGGGTATTTCCTCTGCATTGTACATGTATTCCATGAAGAATCCTCACAGTGTTACGCAGACAACTGCAACAAGAAGTACTCGCAATTCGGATCTACTTGTGGGGTATTTCCTCTGCATTGTACATGTATTCCATGAAGAATCCTCACCGTGTTACGCAGACAACTGCAACAAGAAGTACTCGCAATTTGGATCAACTTGTGGGGTATTTCCTCTGCATTGTACATGTATTCCATGAAGAATCCTCACAGTGTTACGCAGACAACTGCAACAAGAAGTACTCGCAATTCGGATCTACTTGTGGGGTATTTCCTCTGCATTGTACATGTATTCCATGAAGAATCCTCACTGTGTTACGCAGACAATATATCGATGTTTTGCAAACACGCTCGAACCGATGCATTGTTTGCATCCCCAACTGTCAATCGTTGGACATAGTAATCTCAACTGTCAATCGTTATTCGTTGGTTGGATCATAGTGAATAGTAATCTACGTTCAACTTTCAAGTCACATTCGCTTTGTTTTTCGCATCGTGTTTCGTCTGTGTTTTTCATCATTAATATTATTACGACCTTTGGCTTACGAAAATGGATTTAGACTCTTCTTCCCACGTTGACCTTGGCACTATTGATGTATAACTATGGTTGACCCTTGGTTTGTATGGTTGCTCATGTAATGACTGTTTTTTGGTTTCTAAGCTGGGCAAGGTACAGAGATGATATAAATGCACCAGCCCCGTTCGTGGACAATATATTAATAACATACGAGTCAGATTAATAAAAAAAATGTCAAGGAAATTGGGCGTTTTCTTTAAAATACCTACAAAATATTTATTCAATATAATATAATATCCAGTATAATAAACATCTGGTTACAAAACAATTATTATTTTCGTTTTTAAACTGAGTAAAGGTATTAAGCCTATACATATAATATTTATGTTGAAATGTGGTGTTCACTGATAGCCAAATGTCCATACAAAGTGGACATTGTCCTTTTATTTTTATTTTAAAAGTTGCACCAACAAAATGAACACCATACATATAATTTAAGAATATTTTCATCCACAAACATTATAACCAAACCAATTGTCATTTCAATTATAGGTACAAACAACATTTCTTTACATTTTATTTCTCCTAAAATTTTCGGTAAATTGTCCCAAGTTAGTACGTCGAGGGTTTTCATGAAATGGCTCATATTTTCCTGGTCGAGGCAGTGTTCTAGATATTAAAATATTAAATGTAAGGAGCATCTGTCATCATTGATTAGTTTGTACAGAAACACGCTATCCAACAACTTTCGTTCGCAAAGTGCTGCTACTGTTCGTTTGTATGAAATAATCACAATAAGAGGAGGTGTCGAACCTGATTTTTGACTACGGACAAAATAGTGGCTTAATATCCAGGAGTTGCAATATGTCCCTGATTTTGACGACCAGCAGAGATCGATTACTTACGAGTATATACCAGTCTAGTTACTTTACCAACTAGACAATCTGCTTGTCTTTGTAATGTGAACAGACCACATGTGCAATTGCACATGTGCAACTCGGACTAATTTGAGAAAATTATAGGATAGCAATTTAATGAATAGTTGGTTAAATGTCAAAAGCCTAAGCTAGTTTTTACCACATTAACCTATACATTCAACATCCAGTGGAGCCGATAGTTTCAACAGCGGCGTCCACTCTCCCGCGCCGTGGCGCCGCGACTCGTCACGCGTCTTGTGAATGAAGCCCGAAGCAGCCGCGTCTTATTTTCTCAAGTAAGTATTTTTAGTGCACCTGAAACAATCTGCCGCCGCCCACGCCCACGTCCGTGCGTGGGCTTTCAGACCGCTCATCAAACTTTGCAATCGGCTGAATGATTCGAATTTAGTTCCGCATACTGAGGAGATATAGGTCAAAATTCTAATTGCCGAGATTGTGATATGAAGGACATTCAGATCGCAGGTTGCAGCCGACACACATTAGGCAAACCCGCATGCAGTTTTCATTTAGATTTCCTAGGCTCGCTAGAGTGCAACTTGCTGCGATCGGATGTCAGAACAGGTCCCACCGTGAAGCAGGACGGCTCCTGCCGCGCCCCCTGCCGGCGACTAGTCTGCTTTAAAAATAACCGCACATTAATAGCAGATTAATTAAGGGACAGGTCGATCTTAAATAAGTACGTTGCGCGACAACATTCTAAAGTTAGAAAGATTAAACCCAGGCAAGACCAGTGGCGCCAGTCACATGACGCCTGCGCCACTACCCACTAGTATTGCAACTCTGCATGCTTTTTCACGTGTAGACTTGACACTGAAAGTATATTATATTACTTATCTAATCTAATGCAGAGACGTTACGCCCATATGTGGTGAAATAGGAGAATAACTTAATGGCAATAGAATGCAATGTTGAAAATTTGGCAAGGTCTTTGTTATCCACAACCTAAGAAATCCTAGTGTGGGACCAACAGAAGGAAGGTACTTGTAATCCTAATACGTAACGTTATAATGATTGTAATAAATAAATAAATATCGCAATGTAAAGTCAGACAAAACCCGCTTAAGATAATTTGATGAATCTAAATGAATTAGTTCCTCCTCTCGGTCGTACGATGAGAGGAACGAATGAGTGATGTACTCGTAGTAAGCGAGACAAATTGAGTAAAGTGGAAGCCGCTGAGCCGCTGAGCCGCTAGCAGCAGAGCTGACTGCTGAGTAGCTGACAGTTGAACTGCGGCTATTTCAATATCTAGATGATGTTCGGACTGATGACTTACGACCCAAATCAGAGTCACTAAAGTTTATTTAAATCGCTCCTTAGTAAAGAATCACAATACAAATTCTCTACTAAAGAGCTATTTAAGTAACTGTTAGTGACTCTTGAGTTGGGGCGTTAGAGTCAGTTAACATTTTACTGAGATTAATTTAAATCGTACTTAAACATTTAAATAACATATTCACAGATTGTAACATTGAAAAATTTACATTTAAAGTTAACATAAAATAATGGTAAATTTCAATAATCCTGGACGGTACCCTATCACATAATTCAGTCACCATGAAAACTTTTTTTGAGGCCATTGAACCATGTACATGTAAATTCTTCTGGACCAGACAATATTTGTTAAATACCCGAAGCTAAGCGACAGCATGCTTTCATGAAATTTTCCAAAACCTGAACCACAAAACATCGAGAGCTTTGTCTTACGAAAACTTTCACATTTGTTTAAAATATTATTAGTATGTGTATTATCGTGATTATTATTTACATATGCTTACCTCACGTCAGAAGTAAATGGGTAATATAGAATATATCGAGGGTGCCTCTAGCAATTAAACAAGGTACCTAATCACCTTGAAGGCACAAGTTTTCTTTGACCTTATTCAGTCCTGGGTTATAGTTAAAATAATTTAAGATTATGTCCTCGAGCTTTGCTACTCGTACTAGTACCATCTCTAAAGGCATCGTTAAAACTTGTGTTCAGTTTAACTACCAGCCAGTAATCATTTTCGGCATGGCTCATTAATGTTATCAATGGTAATGTCTACTCAGGTGGTCTTGTCGCACATAATTTTAAACAAACAGATTACTTATGGAAGAAGCTAACACGAAATGCGTGCAACCAGTGAATATAAAAATATTCAAATGAAATAAAATTTTGATTATTAAATTTAAACATTAACATCAGATACTACATTTCAACTCACTGTTAATCAAGTCTTTCTTCAATCTTTGTTAATCAAGTCACTGCTAATCAAGTCTTTCTTCAATATTTGTTAATCAAGCCACTGTCAATCAAGTTTTTCTTCAATCTTTGTTAATCAAGCCACTGTAAATCAAGTCTTTCTTCAACCTTTGTTAACCAAGTCACTGCTAATCAAGTCTTTCTTCAATCTTTGTTAATCAAGTCACTATTAATGAAGTCTTTCTTCAATCTTTGTTAATCAAGTCACTGCTAATCAAGTCTTTCTTCAATCTTTGCTAATCAAGTCACTGCTAATCAAGTCTTTCTTCAATCTTTGTTAATCAAGTCACTGCTATAATATCTCGTTGTTACCTAAAAAGTTAACATACGAAACAGACAGCGCTACTAAAAACTCAACTCCGATAGAAGAAAATAAGGCCAACAGCAACAACGGTACAGGAGCGCAGAATAAAAATGAAACAGTTAACAAAATCTCAAAGAAGACCAATGACATTATATGTCTTAAAAAAGAGGAGAAGACACAAAATACAGAAAGCCATCAATATAGCTCAATACAGAATAAAGTATTAATATTTGCTGACGAAGAAGGAAAAGGAATGTGTAAACTACTGCAATCTTTACTTGGACCCAAGTTTATTGTAACTTCAATTACCATGCCTGGAGCTAAGATTAATCAAATCCTACAGACATGTCTGAAGCAATGTGTAAATTTCACAAAATCAGATTATGTCATTATAATAGGTGGTTCGAATGATAAAAATCCATATTGCGTACACTCTCATCTATATTATCATTTATGTAATTTAAAACACACGAATGTTATTTTGTCTGAGGTATTCAATAATATATATATGAATGTCAGAAAACAAAATCAAACATATCTACACCTTTGCATGCAATTTCAATGGGCTACCTTGACTCGCTACACATCAGATAACTATCACACCTCACGTCGTTTAACAGATTTAGGCAGAAATATATTAAGGGACATTTTACGCATTGAATACAAATATAAATATGAAAACTATCGTAATAAGTCTACTACTACTACTATAATAACAAAACAAGATACATATACTCAAACCAATAACAGTTTCTTGAACAGCACTAAAGATATAGGAGTGCAAACAGAAACAGATGAGTTTTTTCGTAAATAATGAAAAAAAATTCAAAATATTCCATCAAAATATTATGAGTATTAGATCGAAAAGAGATGACATTGAAATATATTTAAATGACTTGAAATTTAAAATTGACATTTTATGTTTTAGTGAAAGCTTCACTAAAGAAACGGATATTAATATCTTATCAAATTATATACTTGGGGATCAATTTTGTAGAAAGCATAATAGAGGAGGTGGTGTATGTATTTATTTAAGAACAGGTTTAAGTTACAATAAACTGCATTGGATGAAAGATATATCTTTAGAAAAGCATTTCGAATGTTGTGGCGTATATCTTCCTGATTTAAATCACACAGTGGCATGCATATATAGGCCACCGAATAGTCATTTTGATGTATTTTTTGAAAAATTGGACACCTTGCTTGCTAAACTAACTCGTAAATCGAGAAATTTGAATAAAAAAGTAACATTAATGGGCGACTTTAATATAGACTTATTAAGTAAAACAAATACTTCCAAGCAGTTCACTGATACACTAAAAACCTATAATATGAAATGCACTATCTCAGAGCCAACTCGTGTAACAGACCATTCTAAAACCTGTATAGACAACATTATAACTAACGCCAAGTCATACAAAACTGAAGTTCTACACAACGGCCTCTCTGACCATACTGGACAATTAATAAATCTACCATGCGTATCAAATAGCTGTCCCAAATATTGGTACATTTATAAAAGAAATATTGACTCATTCTTACCAATTTTTGTAAAATATATGTCACAAATTGATTTTCAAGATGTATTTGATAAAACTGACGTCAATGAAGCATATGACACCTTTTTTACCACATTTGACATGATTTTTAAGTTATGTATTCCCGTAAAAAAATATAAAATTACTAAATCAAAGAAAGCAAACTGGAAAACCAAGGGCATATTACTATCGAGTAGAAAGAAAAGACGACTGCATCTCAACCTCTTAAAAAACAGGAGTAAAAGAAATAAAGCCAGGTATAATTCATTTAAAAAAATACTTAAGTCTGTCATTAGGCATTCAAAAAGATTGTCAAATTCTAAATTTATAGAAAACAGCACAAACAGAGGCAAAGCTACGTGGGGACTAATTAAAAAATTGACTACACCTATAAATGAAATAAAACAAACAATACAAAATATACAAATAGGAACGGACACTATCACAAATATGACAGAAATAGCAAATATTTTTAACAACTTTTATATAACCCAAAACATTGACGAAAGCTTTAAAGACGATAAATATGAACCCAGTTCCGACCGCGTATGCAACAGCATTTACTTAAAACCAGTAGATGACCTAGAAATCATCAAAATTGTTAGTCAAATGAAAAATAAAAAAAGTTGTGGCCATGATGGAATTCCAATACAAATAATCAAAGCGTCTATTTTGAAAATTGTGAAGCCTCTCGTGCACATAATTAATTTAATGCTCGAAACCGGCAGTTTTCCTGAAAAATTAAAAGTAACTATTGTTAAGCCTCTGCATAAAAAAGGCCCAAAAAATGACATTTGTAATTATAGGCCCATAGCTCTGCTCCCATGTTTTTCCAAAATATTTGAAAAGGTAATCTATAACAGAATAGAAAACTATCTAGACAAACATCAAATTCTTAATAAACTACAGTATGGTTTTCGAAAAAATCTTTCTACTTCAACAGCAATATATACCATGCTTAGCAGGGTATGGGAACACTTGAATTGCAAGGAACAATGCTCTGCACTTTTTCTAGACATGTCCAGAGCATTTGACTGTGTCGTACATAGCATACTTTTAAGGCAAATGGACATAATTGGCATACGTGGAACTGCATTGCAATTAATAGAATCTTATCTGTCTAACAGACAACAATCAATAGTCTTAACTAATTTCAATAAAATTCATAACGTACAAGAGGAGATCCAATCTAAATTTAGAAAATGTCTGATTGGCGTCCCTCAAGGAAGTATATTAGGTCCATTACTTTTTTTAATATACGTAAACGAGATGCCTAACAAAACTAAACACCTGTGCGTTATGTTTGCAGATGATGCTACCATCCTATTTTCTAAGAATGGACTACCGCAAGACGGTTACGAAAAGGAAATAAAAATAACACTTCATACACTTAAAAGCTGGCTGGATACAATTAACCTTAAAGTAAATCTGTCCAAAACTAAAATAATGCAATTTCGGAACTATAAACAGAACAGTCCAGAATTAATTATCTCTTTAGACAACACTTCTGTTGAAGAAGTAACACAAATAAAATTTTTAGGGGTATCACTTGACAGTAATCTAAATTGGAAAAGTCATATTGAAAAAATTAACACTAAAATATCAAGCTCTTGTTTTGCCCTATCTGTACTCGTTGACTCTTCGACAATCGAGATAGCTAAAAGCTTTTACTATGGCAATATATACCCTTACCTTCTTTATGGTGTAATCTACTGGGGAAACTCTGTTGACGTACAAAGAACTTTCATCCTTCAAAAGCGTAGCCTACGAATTATTTACAGTAAACCAAGGTCTGAATCACTACGAAAGATTTTTTCAGAAGAAAGCTTTCTTACTGTAACAGGGATATACATACTTGAAATCTGTCTTTTTGTGCGAAAACATATGGAGATGTTCAAGAAAAAAACAGAAATGCGGATTCGGAATGTCCCACAAAGACATAAAAATGAACATGACTTATATATACCCATGATAAAATGCATGATTTATCAAAAATCTACGTATATTTCTGCCATTCATATATACAACAAACTGCCAACTGAATTTAAAATTCTATGTAACAGTAAGTTTAAAAATACATTAAAACAATGGCTTATCCGAAAAGTATACTATAACTTAAATGAATTCTTTGCTGACATGGAGCCTTAATTTATTGTGATTATTATTATTCTGTCTGACATAATTAATTTTCCTAATTTATTAAATTTCGATTGACTATTATAATTGACAAATTATCATAAGCATGTAAAACATTCAATTTAAGTTAGTTGAGTTAGTTGTCTAAGATCTAATACAATTTATATGTACAGTTTGCATGCCGACGAGGTAAAATAAGAGGATTGTATGACTATATTGACCAACTATTGTAACCTTATTTGCGCAAATAAAGAATTTGAATTTGAATTTGAAAAAAAAAAAAAAAAAAAGCTAATCAAGTCTTTCTTCAATCTTTGTTAATCAAGTCACTGCTAATCAAGTCTTTCTTCAATCTTTGCTAATCAAGTCACTGCTAATCAAGTCTTTCTTCAATCTTTGTTAATCAAGTCACTGTTAATCAAGTCTTTCTTCAATCTTTGTTAATCAAGTCACTGCTAATCAAGTCTTTCTTCAATCTTTGTTAATCAAGTCACTGCTAATCAAGTCTTTCTTCAATCTTTGTTAATCAAGTCACTGCTAATCAAGTCTTTCTTCAATCTTTGCTAATCAAGTCACTGCTGATCAAGTCTTTCTGCAATTTTTGTTAATCAAGTCTCTGTTTTTCAAGAGTCCCAGGCCGACGTTAGATGCAAAAGTTCGAAAATACTTGATGCAATTTGCACTTATCATTATACTCATGAAATTGTATTTTCTACATAATTATGCGTTTAAGCCCTAGGAAAAATAAGCAAAATATACTCATAGTGACTATTTCATTACTTACAAGTTACATTACAGAGTAGGGCGGCCACTGTGACGCTAGCTCTCAGATCAAGTCACTTCCCAAAACCCAACTGGGCAACAATTAGTAACTTCAGATAATAAACAAAAAGTCGTCCAGTTGAGAACATTCAATGTGACCGCACCGACATCGCGACATCAGGAACTGAGAGACCAGACACCAGACACTGCTGAATAATCCCACTTCTATGTTCGGTAAATATAGTTAAACTTTGTTGCGTGCAATGTGCAACGGTGATTTATTCACAAAAAGTATATATTTTTAAATTTAATCAATTGTAAACATACAAAAGACTTGGATTTATCTGCACTTCATGGCCAAAGAATTGTGCGGCTATTCTAATGTAACTAATGGAAAATACCACGCGAAATGGCAAAAAAATCTTGAGATAACCGCAATTATGTATTTAGATTACACTGCTGCATTTCAGTAGCCATTAAATGGGATAAATTATTTCATTGTGTTACTTAAGTACTTAGTTGCTCGAGGACATACAATAAACCATTTACGCACGACAGCTATTTAATCAACTACATAGGTACTTAATGTTTACAATTCAATTTACACTTGATTTATTGGTTTCTATTTGAGTACAATACTTAAATTTTACAATACAAACATTTACTTAATTCATGTATTGTTAGGAAAGTTTTTCTCAGTGTTTTTCTTTTACTTTTATTGGAAACTTTTCGTCGACATGCAAATACACGGTCAATGTCAAGGAAACGCGTTTTTGCGGTATTTTATCACGTCGTCTTTTGATACGTCATTAATTGTAGGAACAACATAATAGTACACAAAAGTTTCAAGCCTTACTAGCTATTTGCACTATAGAGGTGACTCATTGTTGGGGAGTCGGTAGGTTCTCCTATTTATTTATTTTATTGTGAAAGACATTCTCTGCTAGATTTCTCCAATACATGTTACTAAGGGCACTATCAACTGGAACCTCCTCACTCGAGACATACCTACTACGAGTGATAATGTTGAGCAGTTCATAGCGTACAGTGCACAGACACTACAGTGTCCACCAGTGTAGGTCGAATGGGTGTTGTTGGTGTTTGTTTACTTGACACCGGCCGGCAGAGCGCGTGCGAGTCGCGGCGCGGCGCCGGCGCGGCGGCGGCGCGGCGGCGTGGCGGGTATTGTATCATATCACTACATCAACACATGAATCACTATTCGGGATATGACTCATGACATGGCACGCACCGTACCAACACACACACACACACACACACACACATGAACGCACTGTCACGTGATTCAGTGAGAGTGTACCACACTGTACAGTCCAGTCAATGGATCACGTGAGTGAGGGGCACTTACCTTTCCATTTGCGAACTTGTCCGCTCCACTCCTTTTATAAACGTCGGGGCTTGTTGATTTATTAATGTACATTTTGATCTGATTACATTTAGCGTCCCCGGTCGTGAATGTATCCCACCGTATTTTTTTTGCAGTAAGTTGGTGGTTTGGGTAAATCCTGAGTAGGTAATCGACCGAGAAATTTTTTTTATGGGTTTCGGTGCTTCGGAGGGCACGAAAAGCCGTTGGTTCCTATTGTTAACATAATTGGCGCGTGGCGGGCGACATCACGACATCGCGACAGAGCAAGGAAGCGACACGAAACGTATTTCTCGCAGAGATAAGTTAACTCTGATAAAAAATGTAATGCAAATAAATGTCTGCATCTGATAAGATTGATATCTACACCCAGTAGTTGAGTAGTATCAGCTCGACCGGCGACCACGGGGACCGGGGACCGGGGAACAAATCTAAGAAGATTGTTGCAGAAGAGATAACCTGGTATTCATCTTTATGAGTCAAATTTTGTTCAAACAGAAAAAGACACCGAGCCCCAAACAATTTAAGGAGTCACAACTGACTAGGATACTATTTATTGGGATTCAGAAGAGTGAAACTTCGGTACCAGTGTACCACACGTAACGCTACTGCCCATGATTTCTTCTCAAAAGGGAAAAATAACGTGTGATCCAGATGTGGACCGAACTAAAAGATAATGTATCCGGTTTTACATGACCATCTTGACCTGTGTAAACAGTGGATCCTAGAGAACAGAGCGATAGATCATAGTATCATGTATCGCTGATAGTCGATGACTGTGTTTTACTTAAATCTGTTCTAAAATTATTTGAATTACTTATACTTATACTTATACTTTGTACATTTATATATGAAATAAAGATATATAAAAAAAAAGAAAGTAATAATCTCCCTCGCTTTGCTTCGGTTTTCATATACCTAGATACCAATTTTTTTGATAATCATAAAGGCTATGTTACTCAGAAAGAATAGATAATTAGATTGTTTAAATAATTTTTGAAATTGGACGTGTGTTTATAATATATCCGTTACAAACAAATGAAGAAACAATAAATCAAAACTTTCCACTTTAAATTATTAAACTTTGATATGAAAAGATAACATCAGAGACGAAACCAGCAAGATGATTTTATTAAAGAAGTGATAACTCGCTCGTGCGTGCGGTCCGTCTGTACGCGGCACAGCTGTACGGACGCCACTGATGCACCACGGTAGTGGATGCACTAAACAACCAAAATATAATAGGTACTTACTTGAACGTGACGAGAGAAGATTAATGTTGTTATTGATAGTGTTTTGGCTATAAATTAAATTATAATAATTATAGATAGATATCGTACAGCAGTGGTAGCCTAGCGGTTAG
The DNA here is from genome assembly GCA_951805285.1 of Thymelicus acteon. NCBI lineage: Eukaryota > Metazoa > Arthropoda > Insecta > Lepidoptera > Hesperiidae > Thymelicus > Thymelicus acteon. The sequence goes on from OX638224.1 coordinate 350,312, forward strand.
AATGTTTGTCTCCCGAACGGAGGGGCCCGAGTTCAAATCCTGGCACGCACCTCTGATTTTCAAATATTATGTGCGTATAAAAAGTTAATTATCACTTGCTTCGGTGAAGGAAAACATCATGAAAGTTCTCAAAGGTGTGTGAAGACTACCAGTCCGCACTTGGCCAGCGTGGTAGACTATTGCCTGTACCCCTCACATTGTAAGAGGAGACCCCGAGCCCAGCAGTGGGACAATTATGGGTTGCTGCTTTTTTATAGATAGGTACCCCAGCATAATTCTCCCATGTTTAATGATTTGAAATTTCATAGGTCTAAAATACTTTTATTAAAAATATTGCAGTGGACTGTTAAAAATTAGTAAACAATATCATGCATAACAAGAATCGATTAAATATAGTATTTTGCGGTTAACAATATTTATCAGACAATGTTAACGGCCCAATAATCGCTGAAACTGTAATTTAGGACAGGTCGGTTAGTGGTCAAACGCGTAGGGACTACATGTTTTATCAGCTATTTTTATGATTGCAGAATCGTGTCTTCCACTTTATTAGTATTGAAATAATGTAAATATCAGTATTTGTATGATCAAGGTACTCTTAAATAAGTTAATTATTCCAGTGTGATTCCACGTTGTATGTTCCAGACTGGGATTCTTGGACCGTCCGATCTAACAATCATAATCCACCATTTTCCGGGCTCCATAGCCTCCATATCACTCGGATATATAGGATCTCTAGACTCATAATAGTATACCCGTGCGTCTGTCTTTCCGTCGGTCACAGCCAAATCTACTGAACAAATTAAGTTAAAATTTGACACAACATATCAATTCCTGAAATCCCTAGACGAACTAGGATAACCGACATAGCCAAACGAATAAGCCGGCTGAAGTGGCAATGGGTTGGCTAGTCTGGCCACATAGTTCAGAAAACGGAGTATAGGACGCCCCCGACACCTGACACTGACGACCTGAAGAAGACAGCGGGCATCCGCTGGATTCAGAAGGCTCAGAACCGGTCAGAATGGCGCAAGTTAGGGGAGGCCTATGTCCAGCAGTCGACCTCCAAGGGATGATGGATGGATCAATTCCTGATACTACTGATGTTTTGGGAGCCAAACTACTGTGTGAAGGGCTTGTTGTGAAAGAAAATCTGTACGAGTTTCTATCAGAAGATGAAGTCACACTCGCGCAGGACATTATACTAGATAACCTATGAAAGAGTCATAGTTCCGTGCTGAAGCGTCATGCGACACTGGTATGGCACGCCGCACGGGCCACGGGTTAATCGATCAGTTTGTTATTGTAACCTCACGTGGTAGAAGTCGCGAGATAAGCGGCGGGGCGCGGGGAGAGCGGGGGGCGGGGGACGGTAGCTCACCACTTGATGATACCTACATTATCCCTAATCTGAATAATGTTTAGGTACCTACTTCATATTAAATCATAACGGGAATGAGCTGAAACCTGAAAACGCTACGAACTGAAACCTATGTTCTTTCTCAAATCCTGGATAATTTCTTAACTTCCCGAAAGCACGTGAAAAAATTTAACTGGACCTACTGGAACGTAGCTAATCAAGAAAAATATTTCCGTACAGGAATGGCATGCGACAGTTATGTTATTTTGATTTATTAATCCAGCGAGCCTACCGATTTTAGAAAAACCATAGCTTGTGTTATTTACGTTCCCAATGATCGATTACAAATAAAATATTAAAATGACCAGTTCCGGCACAAGCGGTCGGCCGTCGGCCGGTCAGAATTCAGAATATAAACAAGGTAAACAACCGCCCCAGTAAACCCAATTACAATTAATTGCACGAAACTGACAAAACATTTTATTAGATCCCTAGTTTATTGACCCCATAGCTTGTAATTCATGAAACTGCGGCGGCGATCAAAATGTTTTCGCAGCTTCCAGCGCCGAGCTTGAATGTTCCTCGAGGAAATCCCGCCTAGGTAATAAACATTTTAAACGCAGGTATCTGATCTACCATATTATAACCTCACTTACAAGATTTTAAACTTAACTCATCGTGGACTGAATACATTTTACTATAATACGAGTACTCACGATATTTATTTTGTATTCCGATATTTCGACCCAGTTGCATGGATCGTGGTCACGGATGAACTGCGGTGGCGCGGAGAAACTTTTGACGGGATGACAGGTGACATTTGACACTAGTACACAAGTCTATCAACTTACCGTCTAGTTCGTTTTTGCGTTTTGTTGACAATATTACGACACACTACACTCACCACATCTTGCCGCACCATACTTTGCACTTTTTGATTTTGGGATTTGCATAGACTAACCACTGGATTCCATGTCTGCGCTAATTTAAATCCATCCTCCCTATTAAAGTTTTTGGGGTGTTTTTTAATCTCGATGGCCTCTCGTACTAGCCGTGGGATGTAATGGCGTTCCGTGGAGATTATCGGCGGGCTATGTAGCTCAATTCAGTGATTAGTCCCCGATTCAAGCAGATGTTCTGCTACGGCTGATTTCTTCCTTTCATCTTTCTTGAACGCTGTAATATGTTCTTTTATGCGCTGCGATATTGACCGTTTTGTCTGCCCAGGGGTATACAAACTCGACTGCAGCTGCGGTAGTTGTTACATTTTGCAGACTAAACGGTCAATATCGCAGCGCATAAAAGAACATATTACAGCGTTCAAGAAAGATGAAAGGAAGAAATCAGCCGTAGCAGAACATCTGCTTGAATCGGGGACTAATCACTGAATTGAGCTACATAGCCCGCCGATAATCTCCACGGAACGCCATTACATCCCACGGCTAGTACGAGAGGCCCTCGAGATTAAAAAACACCCCAAAAACTTTAATAGGGAGGATGGATTTAAATTAGCGCAGGAATGGAATCCAGTGGTTAGTCTATGCAAATCCCAAAATCAAAAAGTGCAAAGTGTGGTGCGGCAAGATGTGGTGAGTGTAGTGTGTCATAATATTGTCAACAAAACGCAAAAACGAACTAGACGGAAAGTTGATAGACTTGTGTACTAGTGTCAAATGTCACCTGTTATCCTGTCAAAAGTTTCTCCGTGCCACCGCAGTTCATCCGTGACCACGATCCATGCAACTGGGTCGAAATATGGGAATACAAAATAAATATAGTGAGTACTCGTATTATAGTAAAATAACCTCACTTGATTTATAATATCGGAATATAATGAACTGACGTTAACTTGTGTACAACTGTACATGTATGTCATTTATGTATGTGGCTATGTAATGTATGTACGTATAATGTATAAAGTATGTGTATGTGTATATGAGCGTATGCCGGTGAGCTCATTGCTCAGCAGTCAGCATTGACTCGCCAGTGACTGGAATCGTTGTCACGCCTGACCGGTTCGGTTTGTACTTTAATTGCTTTCATTTACGCGAGACTTGACATCAATGAAACATTCCTATCAACGGAATATTTATAAACATTTTGCCACTGCCGCGATGCCGGTACTGATACCGACACCAACTAACTGTCGGCAACCTGGCAGCGGCAACACTGCAACAGCAGCAGCCACCGCGACACCGCGACACGGGGATCAGCGTCGATTCGCACATCGAACCCTTGTCTCTATTTTTACCCGACTCCACGATGCAAAGAAGAGTAAGGTGTTTATCAGTCTATGTATGATTGTATGTATGTGTTCGTATGTGGTGGTGTAGAGACCAAACGGATTGACCGATTTTGATGATTCTTACGTCAATCGATTCATCTTAACCTTGCGAGTGTCATTAAAGATATGACAATAATTAAAATTCACCACAGGTTCAACCAGACGCCACATTATTGTCTAAATTAAAAAAAAAACATCGAACTACTTCAAGTGGGGTATCATTGAATAGGTATTCAAAAATTATTTTTTGGTTCCTTTCATCAATTTTATCTCATGTCCGTCCGTCTGTCCGTCCATCTGTACGTCTGTCTGTTCGTCTGTCCGTCCGTCTTTCCGAAGCAATGCGCCGAAACCCTTAGTGCTAGAAAGCTGTAATTTGGCATGGATTTACTTAATTAATAAAACTCCAGAATCGTAGAATAAAATGTTGAAAAACATTTTTTTTCATGGTACTTCGCTACGAGTAACGTGAGGATGAATGTGTATAGTGTGGGGTATCGTTGAAAAGGTCTTCCAAAAATATTATGGGTCTTTTAAGACCATTTTTGGAATTGAGGGACTGTTTGCGAATTGTTTGGCTTTAAAGTGCTAATTTTGCTTAGAGTCAGAGTCAAGTGTCCCTCCCCCCCTGCTGGCTAAACGGTTGGAGTTGAACAAGTGAAAAAATTCTCAAAATTAGGTGCATTGCATATAAAGAAAGAAAGAACTGACTCTCAAGCCCCCAGCCGGAACACGACGAGTCGTTTGGCGGCTGACTCATGCTCAAGGGTGGTAGCTATCCAGGCGAACCCCATGGAGAAATAATAATAGTAATAATGGTATCGATATACAATAAAATTAAAATCAATATTACCAATCATAATCACTCGAGGGGCCCTACCACCATACCAGAAGGCCGGATTTAGTCGCCTCTTACGACACCCATTCAGCGTGGGATTAGGGTTAGTATTCTAAGCCGCCGCAATACGACTAAAGTTGCTAAACTAAAAAATAACAATTTAAACTTGTTGAAACAACCATTCTGAACTTCACTGTCTTATAATCCTAAGAAGGAAGTCAATGAATCCTAACTAAAAAGTGTAAAATAAAAAAAATATTAAAGAAACAAAAAACCCGACGGCGTAAAAAACTGAAAAGTAAGAAATAAGTCCACTAGTTTAGAATGTTGTTAAAAGTAATACTGAAAAACTACTACACAAGTACACACTATAGAAGGATTAACACTCGGAACCCACTTATGTTTTACAGGGCTGCTTGGGAAAAAACAAATAAGATTTGATTGGTTGAAGAATGGGTCTCGACTGTTAATCCTTCTATGGTGTAGTTTTTCAGTATTACTTTTAAAAACATTCTAAACTACTGGGCTTGTTTTTTCTTTTCAGTTTTTTACGCAGTCGGGTTTTTGTTTTTTTTTAATAATTATTGACATTTAATCATTGTTAAATATAGATTTTACGGCGCTCTTAAACTACATTTAACTGGCTACTACAGACACTCCACTTCCAAGTGAATAAATAGTTTTTTCAAACGTTTTTATTTAGCTTGATCCTTTTATTACATTTGTTTTAGATTGTGAAATATATGTATTTCAGCTTTTACTCAACCAATCTTTACGAAACTACTTATTATCATCACCGAGGAAATACAAATGTAAGATTATGATAGTTTCAACTAGATAGTAATCATGATGTGGAACGTAGAACCGTCGACAAATTTAAAAATCTCCTTGAATCTGAATTAATTTGTTTAGTTAGTCAATAGTTCCATTTCATGCATCATAGGTTTCTTGGCGAGGATCTAATTTTAGTTACGTAGGTACTACTGAAAGACAATTTAAATTATATCATTTCAAGTCTCAACAAGCTTGATACTTAAGAGCTAAAATTTAGTGTGGATGGGTACAGACTACAGACTGCTTACAATCAATTTAAAAGCTAACTCCCTTCTCTAAATGGTATCTACTGCTTCTCTCGGTAAGTGTCAATGTAAAATTCAGATGCTTTAGGACACCAAAGTTTATGGAGGACTATATCCAGCAGTGGAAATCAAAATGCTGACGGATAGATGGATGGACTGCCTCATATTTCGCTGTGACATAAATAGATAGTTAACTTAATGTGGGTGTAGTAACTGGAGTCTGATCGATTATGTTTAAGGTCACTTATTCTGATCAACAAATCCTGAATAACCGTCCCGGTTGTTATCGCTTAATAGCAATTGAATGTCAAGTTGGAGCCTTGGAGCTCTTGGAGGTCTGGACACAGGAGCTTTAGAGTATTGGTAGAGTATGGTTCAAACCTCTTTCATTATATAACAGAACCCCGTACGTTGTAGTGGGCAACAATAGGTTAAAGCGATAAGTTGTGATTGACATAATATAGATACATTTTATGAGGTGCCGACAAAGGATTAGCTCATTGCTCAGAGATGCTGAAGCTAAAACGTAATTATTACGCGTCATTTAGATGACACAAACTGGACGCAGTTATCATGGATATGTTGACTACAATAGTAATTTATGGCATTATCGTGCCTAAGGAATTAATAATATCTACTAATAAGGAATTAATAAACATTGTATACTACCTCTATTGGTTGTTAAAGTTCCCGGCGCCGCGGAGGCACGGAGTGTGGTTACGTATCGCAGTTGATGAATGAACTCGTATCAACTGCACATTATTTTTTATTTGCAATTTATTTTACTATTTATTTACAGCTATTTATTTATAGTCATTTATTTACAGCTATTTATTTACGGATATTTATTTACGGCTATTTATTTACTTCTATTTATTTAAGTTACTCCGAATATAAACGAAATCATAGACCTATCTAATAAATATACAAAATATATAAGTATGCTACATTCACCACGATAATTAATAAAATACATCAATTTATTTTAGTAGAAGGTTTTGAAAAGTACCTAATCAAAAAAATGAAATTAACCACTTTATTCTTGTAAATTATTAACTGTATAGATATATTTTTAAATTAAATAAAAGTTGTTAACTTAAAGGTTGTATGAGTATAACTGAATGTTTTTTAATGTGCAGATTTAATTTAGTCGTTTAAAATAATAACAATCTGAATTTCACCAAGAAAATAACTGACTTCAAAATAACTCAAAAACTACTCGTAAGATCTAGCTCAAATTTAATTGGGACCACATGTCAAGCACCACCACCAGCTTTCGATTAAAAAAAGAATCATCAAAATCTGTTCATGGATAAAAGTTCTGAGGTAACAAACATAAAAAAATACAGTCGAATTGAAAAAAATATATTTTGAAACAGTCCCGCCTAAAATATGTTGAAGCGCGACGCGGATAGCTCCGTTTGGGCTCTACCACTAACGAATAATTTCCTGAACTGAAGGTTAATTACTACAGTTACTAATCAAATAAATAATACCACAAAACACACATGTTATTTTGTCTCGGTTTGATAACAACAAAAACAACAAAAACAACAAAAACAACAACAACAACAACAACAACAACAACAACAACAACAACAACAAAATCCTCTTTAGTGTACACCAAAATTATTTCTAGATACATATTATAATACAGAACTTAGTACAATTTTCGGTCTTATTACTGAAATAACAATCTCTTCCAGACAACCTATTATAATCTCATAAAGTAAATAATTTTGGATGAAAGAAAGTAACGTAGATTATTATAATAATTTAAAACACTGAAGTGTACCTGTTATTAATTATTATTATTTATTACGTGTATTATTATTTTAATTACTTTAACTATTAGGTATTTATTTTTATTTTATATGGTGTAAAGATTTTTTGTGTTATTAATTATGTAAAAAAATAAAACATTTAAGTTAATAGCGAAATATACATCATGAATGCCCTATCAATATTTTTTGCAAAAAAAGCAAATAACGCAAACAACAAAAAATTATAAATGACAGGAACGATTGAGACTCAACTTCCAAGCCCCTTTAGTAGTCACCGGCCAGCTGGACACGCGATGGTAATTCAGATCTATAATACTGTTTATCAGCCGGTATCTACATCACCGATCGGATTCAAAAATCACTTCACATGCAGCTAAGGTAAATACTTGGTTGTGAAGAACCGCAGCAAGTTGTAATCGGGACTAACAATGTTGAAGGATATAGTAAGTAATGCAGTACCTGTGCGGCGTGTGCGCTGCGAGGAACACGTAGTTGGTGCCGTAGAGGCCCGTCAGCAGCACGGGCAGCGCCAGCAGCGCCGCCAGCCGCGCCTGCCAGCGCCCCCAGCCGCCCACGCACTCGCCCTCCATCCTCGCCTACCCTCACTACCCTCACTACCCTCACGACACCTAGAGGGGTGTCACGATATCCCCTCCGACCACTCCGACTTAAATCTCTCATACAACCCCCACGAGATTTCCTAGCGCCCTTTTCGGATTAAGAGTTCTTTAGGCTGCCGAAATCTAGCCGCTATCGACAATCACAGGCAAATCCACCGAATGTAAGTTATTTAATTTTTAGACACAGTTTTTTTTTTGTTAATAAGTACCGATCGATTGAAGACCTTAACTCGTTCGAGAGTAAACTAAGTAACGATCGTATAAAGATTAATTTGAGCTTAGGTTTAGTTTGCGGAGACGTCCCGCCGGCCGAAGGGTCCGAGCGGTAATGTTGTGTAAGCCGCTCGAAGACTACAGGAACACTTGGAAAGGAGACCGCAGCCTACCGCGATACCGCCTGTGCCGACCGGCGCCGGAGTGTGCTGACTGGCTGTGCTGGAAGAATGAACCTTGTGGTGTAGGTCGCAGGGTCCACAGCCGCTCGCCCGACGAGCGCCGCCCGCAGACCGCGGTCCGCCGCTAGCCACCACGTGCGCGGCCACTGATAGTGCTTGACGGACGGTTAAATATAAGCCGCGTACTCACGCTACACGCATCTATGCCACGCCGAAAATAAACCAACTCGGAAATAAAGTAACGTTCCTAGAGAGTGCGATGCTTTCGGTGCCGGCAGCGATGACCACATTGTCCTAGCACGCGGTCGTTGACATCCGGACACTGGGGTGACCGGGCTCGGCGGCGTCGAGTCCTGGAGTACTGCCAGACTTACTTAGAGCAGCTTCTGAGAACTACAGCTTCCGGTGCATAGATATCCGCGTTAATTTGATGAAGTTAATTTCTTTATTGACAATTTTAGTTCATAAGTCTGGTCTATACCTACCCAAAATCTAAACAGAATCTGCGCCTATTACGCTCCATGAGCAAAATCTAGGTGAAGGAGCTGCGCTAGCTGCGGCTGACTTCAATGTGAAGGACTTGTAACCTCTGTAGCATTAATGTCCCACTATCGAAATTAAGTAGCACAAAAATTATAGAAATACTGTATATTCTAGTTATGACTGTTACAAGATTATTAATTTCCCTCTAACGTGTATAAAACCTACGATTTACCTAAACTAATTTTTATCTTAATATTCGACAAGTTATAAAAATTGTTTTTCCATTAATCGACTTACAATGATACGGATAACTTATACTTATGTTATTTCTAAATGTATGCACATGGTAAATAAGTGTCATGATCATTAAATGTTTCTTAAAAATTATACTGGTGTTTGTCGATACTCTACTTCTGTAATACTTTGTACATAAATTAATGCGTAACACCTGTTTACCCAAGTGGAGCGTTATCCCAAGTGCAGCGTTATCAATATGGAGACTACTTGAAGAGCGATAATATTGTAGGAGGAGCGCGCGCGCACCTGTCGCCGCTACACCTCAGTGTCGCGCGTGTGATGGCGGAGAAAGTACCCGTCGACCAGCCTACCGCTGGTCCCAGCACACACCCGGCCGGTGGTCACACTGACCGCGGTGACACAGACAAACCAGACGAAGAACTCGACTTAGATAATGATCGCAAACCCAACGAAGCTGAAACCAAATCTGAAACACAGAACAAAGATGCAAATCATCATTCAAAAACTGAAAACGATGAAAATGGCAATCGTATTAATCGCTATGACTTCGAAAACGTGAATTCGCAGAGTTACAATGATTCGATCGCGATAAACCAGTTTAGGACGAGTGTGGGCAAGATGAGCCAGACCAGTGGTAAAAGTGGACAGAAGAGTGTGGAAGTGAAGGACCCTGGAGAAGCCTTCGAAGCGGTGCTGGACCAGCTCGGTCACTTCGGCTTCTACCAACGCTACGTTTTAATACTCATTTGCATTCCAAACATTCTCGCCGTCATGTATTCTCTCAACTATGTGTTTGTAGCCGATCAGGTGCCATTTCGGTAAGAGAATTGCAATCAATTTTATAAAATGAAAGTAGACATTGTTCAAAATTGTTCAAATTCCTATAGAAAACTAAAAATTTATTGACAAAATAAATTCCCACAGTTCAGTGTTGTAAGCTTATCAACGGCGTAACACGTGTTGCATATGTAAATACTTAATGTAGGCTTACTTAATGTATGAGCTGCTCACCGAGACATTGTTTCTTTGTCATTGTATCTCGGCTCGTGCCGACGCACGACGGATAATTTTCCCCTCGTAAATTACCATAGGATTGTGTTGAATTATTAAATCAAACGCAATCCCATGTGTAATGTGACTTATGTGATTTAAGCGTTTGTTCTTTTCTAGGTTTGTTGTTGTATCATCTATATGAGTACATTTACAAAAAAAATGTTAATTTATCGAAATTTCCAATAAAAACAACGTAATTAACTAGATGGTAATTATGTAGGTTCAACAGCTGCGCTAGCAATGAGTTTATATACAATTGTTCATCTTGTGGCTCATTGTGACTAAGAGGCAGAATAAAAATGATATAGTTTTGTAATTAATATAATCATCTATTGTTACTTTTTAGTTGTTTGTCATAAATAAGATGATCATTATTGTGTATGGGGGAGAAAAATATGAAAATATTTCTTGGCTAAACGTTTTATATAAATTTTATGTATTGGAATGTTATGTATTGGAAGAAAGGTCCTCGAAAAACCACGTCTCGGAAAAAGGAGCATAGGACATGAAGATATGGGGTATCCGCTGGATTCAGAAGGCTCAGAACCGGTCAGAGTGGCGCAAATTAGGAGAGGCTATAGCACTTGTAGCAGTGTATTTGTAAATACCTACTACTTTGGTTGAAATACAATGAAACGCATGGGTTTCCATCGTTCTTGTCTATTTTAGTATTGGCATCGCTTAGTACAATCTAGAATAGTTTTCAGCTCTTAGTTTAACGCTATATTTGTTTAATTATTACATTACGAACATTCAACAAGGGCGATGACATTCGTATGGAAACTGCTCGATAACTACCGAACAGAATTTAGACGTTATAGGTATCTTTGGAATCGTCATAAATTCGTCTTCTTGAATATTATATTAGATTAGAGATTCGTGATAATCTAATTTCTAATATTTTTGACAACTTATAACTCATTCAAAGCATAGACTAGATTGGTATTTATTGCGTTTTGATATCATCACATTCAGCCAGACGTTTGTCTATGGTGATACATTCCTTTATTTGTTTCTCCGCAATTAAACATCCGTTCTACGATGTACTCATATATTTTCGCATAAAGGAATATTAGTAACATTCCTGATATGAATTATTTAATAATTTCAATTATCATAAATCATCATATTAACTGAAGTCTGTGGCTGTTAAACGTTTTGTACTCTGTGAGCAGTGAGCGATGTACGATTTCCGATATCGACGGATGTTATCGAACGAACAGATGAATCAGTTCGGCTCAAGCGCTCGCGCAGGATACGCGTGTCGTCCTGCGCGACTGACCGGCTCATTTTGAACGGCAAGGCTCCGCATGGCCGCTGCCACATTCCTTTGAAAATGTACAGTTTTGCCTGAGTTTTTATTCAGTAGCGAGTACGCTCCTCGCAATGTTTAACTTTCCCTAATCGAGCTGGGTCGCCACCCGCTTTCTTTGATGTAACTTAGAGTACTTATTCCGTAATTCATCGTACGGCGCGCCATGGGACCGCCGCCATCTTAGAACTTCACGACCGTGTTCCACATAACTTTATTTCTACATGATGGACCGGGACTCCTCCCGCTTCGCGAACGCGAGATCATCGGCCAGGAAGGGTTTCGTCGTCTCCAGGTGCCGATGACATACTCGGTGAAGAGCTCTCTCCTGGAGTGCTCTCCACGCCACGCCACGTCACGCCATGATGGCTTTGCTTTAGACGGGCGTCCGCAGGGCTAGTTTTCTAGCGTCTGCTGGTCATCCCAACCAGTAGATGATCCCAAGGACTCACCGCGCTCTACTGCTACCGCTGCCGTCTTCTTGCATGATCACGCCACACCACGCACCGCACGTTTCTTTCATCCGCCTGCCTGCGCTTACCATCCTGGATGCAGCTGCAACCCTTGCCATCACGCTTCAGCTTCGAGGCGCGCCACCCAGCGACGTCACGCCCGGCAGACAACCGTTCTTCGTTCGTCTATATTACGCGTGCGGAGTGATGCGTTCATGGTACCATGTAAGTCAATTTAAATAACCTATTATCTGGCCAGAAAGTGTAGAATCAGTGCGCGACGTATTCCACGGGCACCGTTGCCCTACCGTTATCACGGATAGCGTAAATAGAACTCTGTTAACGTCACATAACCTAGCCTAAATTTGCATGCTTTAACATTGTCTCTGCGGACCGAGCCGCCATGTAATTCGCGATTTTTACCAATATAATATCTGGTCCTAACTACCATCTTTTATTTCGAACAGACATCCCACAGGATAAGCCTGCAAGAGGTCCTTGATCCAATAGTTCAGTGTATCTACGAGAGCCGAAGGAGTAGACCATTTATTGTAATTCATACAAATGATTTGTTCGCGTAGAATTTGACTTTCCTCTCTATGCACTTATAACCCACATTAGTCGTATATTAGACCATACCACCGAATACACAACTTCTCTTTTTTATACGCGACAATGGCGCCCGAACATATTTAATTATCCTTATCCTGTGGATTCTGTTTGGGATATTTTTTTCTTCTTTTTCGGTGAAGTTACTTTTTACATCAACTTTTGGTAATTTTTTTTTGAGTTGTCATATTTTTGTACAAGAGAAACTATTCTCCAGTACCGTTTGGTAACTAAACAGTGAATTTTGGTTTGCATTCTTTGGAATGTTTCCTTAACGGAACATTGATTTTTTTTGACAAACTTACAGGTTTGTATATTTTTTAGCAGTCGCAAACAATAATTATAAAAATTTTATTATTGTACTTGCAATTTTTTTTTCTCTGGATATCACAGCCCTCGACTATATTGTTAGCGAGGTCTGGAATATACCAGCCTTTTCTTTTCGTGCAAACACTGTTTATTTACCAAAACTAAAAAGTTGTTTTCACAACTATTTTGTAATAATGGCGACCCCACTTGAAGAAGCTTTTCATGACTCGAGCGATAACTTAACTGATGATCCAGATTTAAAAGAATCTTTTAGTAATGTGACGCATAGGGATAAACCCATCTCACAGCCACAAACATCAGCCTCTTTGTTTCATGGTTCAAATTATAATCAACCTGTCCAAAGTCAACCAGATAATAGGGTTACTTATGTGATGAGGGATGACAATCTAAAATCGTGGAATTTAAAGTTCACAGGCGATTCAAGTTTAGTGGATTTTTTCTTGCGGATTAACGATTGTATGAGATGCAGGGATATTCCGGAATCAAAAGTTGTCAAATGTTTTTCAGATCTCTTAGGAGGCAAAGCCCTCGACTATTATAGGCAAATCAGAGATTCAGTAGTCACTTTAGACGATTTACAGATTAAATTTAAATCATTCTTTACAGCCTTTGATAGCGACTATGTTTTAGAAAAACAAATTAGGGATCATAAACAAAGCTCGAATCAACCTTTACATATGTATATTTTAGACATGCAAACAATGAACTCAAGGCTAACTCCTTCCCTAACGGAGGGCACCCTTATTGAAATTATTAAACATAATTTGCTACCCGTTTACGCACAACTTTTGGCTGTCAATGACATAGACACCATTGACAGATTAATTTCTTTAGGCAAACGTTACGAGGCATACGCTGTCTCACCTTCTTCCAGTTCCAATAGCAGGTTTTCTAAAGTTCAAAAGCAGATTAACATTGTCAACACACAACCTCAAAAGAAATTTAATTCTTCTATTATATGCCTTAAATGCAAAAAATCGGGTCATTCGTATAAACACTGTAAAACAATACGCGATATTGTTTGTTTCAAGTGTAAGGCAAAAGGTACACTTACTTCCGCTTGTCCTAAGTGTAACCCACCCTTAGCTACCCACCCGAATAAGCAGGAATCTCCAAATTCAAAAAATGTAACTACCCTAGGAATATCTAGCTTTAACTCTGAGAAACGTTTAGGTACGGTTACACCAGGCATTTCAACTACTAATCTTGACAATAGAATCTTTCTTGAATTCTCAATAAATAATTTTACTTATAAAGGACTTTTAGACACCGGTGCTAATCTTTCAGTTATAGGTAACGGCTACCATAATAAGCTGTTCGAATTAGGATTCGAGTTACAGTCAACTGACTTAATTGCTAAATGCGCTAATGGCTCTGAAGTTAAAACAATAGGAATCATGTTAGTACCTATTAATTATAATAGTAAAAATTTTAACATAACATTCATGGTTATACCGGAAATATCGGATAATTTTATTTTGGGAATGGATTTTGTTTATCAATCGGGGATTTTTAATTCATTCAACTGCAACAATGTTGCATCCTCAGAGAATATTCATAATATTCACTATCAACTTTTAAATAAATTTTGTGGTATAATTGCCAAGAGCGAACTTTCTCCATTAGAATCAATTGAGTTAGACAAATTGATTGATAAATTTAAAACCATTGACTCTCAAACTAACGGTTTAGGTAAAACCGATATAATTGAACATAGAATTATAACAACAGGACCACCAATTAAACAAAGATACTACCCTTTATCTCCAGCAAAATTACAAGCACTAAATGCTGAAGTCGATAAAATGTTACAGCTGGGTGTCATCGCACCATCGAAGTCACCATGGTCAAATCCTGTCGTTATGACTACTAAAAAGGATGGTTCACTTAGATTTTGTCTTGACGCTAGAAAGTTGAATGACGTCACTATTAAGGACTCTTATCCATTGCCTTATATATCCTCAATTTTAGATAACCTCAGAGGCGCACGCTACTTAACTTCAATTGACCTGTCAGCAGCATACTGGCAAATTTTACTTTGTAACTCGGATGATACAGATGGATCTGGTACCTCTCGCCAAAAGACTGCTTTTGTTGTGCCTAATCGTGGTCTTTTTGAATTTAAAAGAATGCCTTTTGGTTTATGCAATGCCGGCTGTGACATGCAGCGCTTAATAGACTCTTTATTTGAACATAAGTATGGCGAAAAAATTTTCGGATACTGTGATGATCTTTTAATTGCAACCAGCACCTTTAGGGAGCATCTAGATATTTTACAGGCGGTTTATGAAAAATTAAGCAACGCAGGTTTGACTATTAACTTTGATAAATGTAATTTTTGCAAAGAGGAATTACGTTATTTAGGTTATGTTGTAAGCTCACAGGGTCTGCAAACAGATCCAAAGAAATTAGACTGTATTAGACAATTTCCTAGACCAAATACAGCAAGACAATTGCGCGCTTTCATTGGTTTATGTTCTTACTATCGCAGGTTCGTTAATAACTTTTCTACAATAATCGCACCAATGACAGCATTAATTGGTAAGAAAAAGGGAAAAGACGCAATTGCTTGGGGTGATGAGGCTGAAAAGTCATTTTTGGCACTCAAGGAAGCCCTCACTCAAGCACCAGTACTTGCCTGTCCTGATTTCTCCATACCTTTTCAAATTCACACTGATGCTTCATCAGTGGGAATTGGTAGCGTTCTTGTTCAGGAAATAGATGGCATAGAACATCCTATAGCTTTCCATTCACGTCTGCTGTCAAAAACAGAGAGAAACTACAGCACCACTGAGCGTGAATTGCTAGCAGTGGTCGACTCTGTCCTACATTTTAGGCCTTATATAGAGTGTTCTCACTTTATTTTAGTAACCGACCATATGAGTCTTAAGTGGTTAAAAACACTAAACAATCCTTCTGGACGTTTAGCTCGTTGGTCCATGCAACTAGCATGTTTTGATTTTGAAATCCGCCATAGAAAGGGTACATCACATATAGTCCCAGATATTTTGTCTAGAATGGAAGTTAGTGCTATCACATTTACCGGAGGTAACTCTTCTAGGGATGAATGGTATAATACATTATTTAAAAATGTGCAGATAAATCCTATGTTTCATAAAAACTATCAAATTAGGGATAACATTTTATTTAGATACAGTAAACCGACATCTAAATTGCACGAGGAAAATGCTTGGAAAATCGTTCTTCCTCATGACGTAGTACAGGAGTGTATAAAGCAGAATCATGAATTGAGCGCAGTACATCCTGGTATATTTAAGACAGTAGCCAAAATAAAGGAAAACTATTTCTGGAAAAACATGTATGCAGATATTAAAAACTATGTGTCTAGTTGTGAAAAGTGTAAAGCTTACAAACATACAAACAGTATACCACACGGTCACATGACAAACCAAAAAAAGGTCGACCGTCCCATGCACACACTCTCTATAGATATCATTGGTCCTTTGGCTAAATCATATTCTGGTCATAATTACATTCTGTCAGTAGTGGACGTTTTCTCAAAATATTGTTGGCTCCATCCTCTTAGGACAGCAACTACAAAAACTGTCACTTCTTTCCTTGAGTCGGAAATTATATTTAAAGAAGGTACTCCGTGCGTTATTATCTGTGACAATGCCACAATTTTTCAAAGTAAGGATTTCAAGAATTTTTGTTCAAAACACTCGATTCCTAAAATTTTTTATAATGCATATTATGCACTCCAGTCTAATACTGTTGAGCGATACAACCAAACAATCCAAACCTGCTTAGCTATTTTAGTTGAAGAGGATCACCGGAAATGGCCGACATTTCTCCCTCAAATACAACTATACTTAAATACTACAATTAATCTTGCTACTGGTTATACACCATACTTTTTGGCTCGAGGTCGAGAACTCATCGCCGACGGTGCAATGCACATCTTAAGAGGCACTGCTCCACATTCGGATGATGAAATCGAACCAACACCTAGGAACATAACAGCTCAGTCCTTAAATGACCTGTCAGATATCTTCCAACGTGTAAGCTGTGCACTGACCAAGGCGTACAAACAGAACGCTCACAGATATAACCAGCGTCGCCGAGAGCTCAGGCTACGCGTTGGTGACATAGTGTGGAGGCGTAACTTTGTACAGTCAAACGCAGCAAAGTTTTTCTCAGCTAAACTAGCACCGAGGTTTGTCAAATGTAAAATAGTTGACAAACTATCTGATGTTGTTTACCAATTAGAGGAAATTGACACAAAAAGTATTGGGAAATATCATGTAAAGGACATTATAAAAGTGCCACAAGGCGTATAACATGTGCAAGTATTTTTTCTTTTTTCAGTGTGACAAAATTTCAATTTTATGTCATATTTTGAGATTTTCTTATTCTCACCTTTTTGGACAAAACTTAAAAGTTTTTGTACCTGTGTACTCCAAGAAACTCAGTACTGTTTGTTTGATCAAAATCGGTTCAGTACTTTTCTTTAAACAATTGAAATTAAGTTTTCACTTGTTTCACTTTTGGTACTTAAATGTACATTTTTTTGCACTATTCATGAAAATGAAAAGTGGTGTGTGTATACACATATTTTTTTTCCTTGGAAACACAATTTTTATCAGTTTTGATCTTTCATTGTTCCCACAATAATGGAGAACAAGTTTTTTTCTTGAAGAACTTAAGATTACCCTAATCTTATTTCTTACTTACAATCTCTTGTATGAGTCATCACTCATAATTTTCTGGACTTTGACAATAACCAGCTATCATTCCATGATGAGCTGATGTCACCTTTTCCCAGTCGCTTGGCCAGCACTGTGGTTCCCTTTAGAAGTATATCATACATATATTAAGTAAATGTATCATTATACTTACATAGTAATTTTAAATAAACTTGGTATATTTAAGCTTGCTTAATTTAATTGGTATTACTTACCATACCTTTTTTTCTATCAATAAATAGTATTAAATACTAGGTTTATTACTTTAGATAATACTCAATACCGAGCAGTCGTATACATACTGGGTAGGTATAGCATTATGGTTACTTCTAGGATATTATACCTTAGTTGTTACATCTTTGTAGTTTTAAATGGGGGCCCTCCATTAATTTAGACTATCTAATTAGATATAGATGTTAGTTTAAAAGATAGGTGTTAAGCTTTTATTTCATTAAATTCTGAACTTCAGTATTGCTAAGGCTAGTTCCTAGTGATAGTAAAAACTTTAACTTAGGGTTAAAAGTTTTTTTTTTCGGTAACCCCGGCTGTGTCGGCTAACCGGCAGTTAGCCTCTTTTGTTCGAAGGGGGGTATTGTAGCAGTGTATTTGTAAATACCTACTACTTTGGTTGAAATACAATGAAACGCATGGGTTTCCATCGTTCTTGTCTATTTTAGTATTGGCATCGCTTAGTACAATCTAGAATAGTTTTCAGCTCTTAGTTTAACGCTATATTTGTTTAATTATTACATTACGAACATTCAACAAGGGCGATGACATTCGTATGGAAACTGCTCGATAACTACCGAACAGAATTTAGACGTTATAGGTATCTTTGGAATCGTCATAAATTCGTCTTCTTGAATATTATATTAGATTAGAGATTCGTGATAATCTAATTTCTAATATTTTTGACAACTTATAACTCATTCAAAGCATAGACTAGATTGGTATTTATTGCGTTTTGATATCATCACATTCAGCCAGACGTTTGTCTATGGTGATACATTCCTTTATTTGTTTCTCCGCAATTAAACATCCGTTCTACGATGTACTCATATATTTTCGCATAAAGGAATATTAGTAACATTCCTGATATGAATTATTTAATAATTTCAATTATCATAAATCATCATATTAACTGAAGTCTGTGGCTGTTAAACGTTTTGTACTCTGTGAGCAGTGAGCGATGTACGATTTCCGATATCGACGGATGTTATCGAACGAACAGATGAATCAGTTCGGCTCAAGCGCTCGCGCAGGATACGCGTGTCGTCCTGCGCGACTGACCGGCTCATTTTGAACGGCAAGGCTCCGCATGGCCGCTGCCACATTCCTTTGAAAATGTACAGTTTTGCCTGAGTTTTTATTCAGTAGCGAGTACGCTCCTCGCAATGTTTAACTTTCCCTAATCGAGCTGGGTCGCCACCCGCTTTCTTTGATGTAACTTAGAGTACTTATTCCGTAATTCATCGTACGGCGCGCCATGGGACCGCCGCCATCTTAGAACTTCACGACCGTGTTCCACATAACTTTATTTCTACATGATGGACCGGGACTCCTCCCGCTTCGCGAACGCGAGATCATCGGCCAGGAAGGGTTTCGTCGTCTCCAGGTGCCGATGACATACTCGGTGAAGAGCTCTCTCCTGGAGTGCTCTCCACGCCACGCCACGTCACGCCATGATGGCTTTGCTTTAGACGGGCGTCCGCAGGGCTAGTTTTCTAGCGTCTGCTGGTCATCCCAACCAGTAGATGATCCCAAGGACTCACCGCGCTCTACTGCTACCGCTGCCGTCTTCTTGCATGATCACGCCACACCACGCACCGCACGTTTCTTTCATCCGCCTGCCTGCGCTTACCATCCTGGATGCAGCTGCAACCCTTGCCATCACGCTTCAGCTTCGAGGCGCGCCACCCAGCGACGTCACGCCCGGCAGACAACCGTTCTTCGTTCGTCTATATTACGCGTGCGGAGTGATGCGTTCATGGTACCATGTAAGTCAATTTAAATAACCTATTATCTGGCCAGAAAGTGTAGAATCAGTGCGCGACGTATTCCACGGGCACCGTTGCCCTACCGTTATCACGGATAGCGTAAATAGAACTCTGTTAACGTCACATAACCTAGCCTAAATTTGCATGCTTTAACATTGTCTCTGCGGACCGAGCCGCCATGTAATTCGCGATTTTTACCAATATAATATCTGGTCCTAACTACCATCTTTTATTTCGAACAGACATCCCACAGGATAAGCCTGCAAGAGGTCCTTGATCCAATAGTTCAGTGTATCTACGAGAGCCGAAGGAGTAGACCATTTATTGTAATTCATACAAATGATTTGTTCGCGTAGAATTTGACTTTCCTCTCTATGCACTTATAACCCACATTAGTCGTATATTAGACCATACCACCGAATACACAACTTCTCTTTTTTATACGCGACACACTGCTGGACATAGCAGTGGTCTCGTAAAAGCTGATTACTGGATGGATGGATGGATAGGAGAGTAAAGTATTTTTATTACTCTTATTTTCGCTTATCCCGCACTATAATGATTGATTGGACAATTTACGATACGATGGAATTTAAATGACAGATAAAAGCAATTAAATCGATTTTGATTGTCTAAATTGGTTGTCTGATTACGTCACGGACTCAGTTGTGGCGAATTTAACGTTATCTAGCAATTAGTTCGACACTTTGCTATCAGAAACCGCGTCATTACTTAACTAAAAAATAGAAAAAGTTTCCATCTTTTTTACCCACTAATTTGTGCATGTTTTCTTCTCTCTAAGTAATTACAAAATCCATTATCGTATTTGGAATCAAGATAAAAAACAGTCAGTTGTTGAATGCGCAGTTCGAGTTCATTATTTATTGACGTTTAGTTCTGATAATGGTTCATGTTGTTGCCTCCGTTTTTCCTCACCATTATGTCAATATTCTTATAAAGACGAAGGAACTAGATATAAATATTACTAACAAAATGGCCATACTAAAGTGAAGATGAAATTGCTAATCATAGAATCATCATAGACATAGAGATGATGACCAAGTGATGGTGATTTTGACCGGTTTGGCCGGCAACACGTTGTTGACGCCCCCGATGTTGCTAATGTCCATGGGCGGCGGTGACCACTTACCATCAGGTGACCCGTCTGCTCGTTTGGGGCGTTTCTCGGTGGTCATACTATCATGTCATACTGATATGACCAACGAGAATAGTTTGTATCGGTGCCTGCTAAAAGCATAAAAAAAGTAATAGAAGCGATTATATTTTTCATGTCTTTCTATATAATCAGATTTCATAACTTTCGATATCGCGCACTGAATATTGAAATTATTGTCGGAAAAACATTGAAATATCGGAATATTGTAAAGCTTGTCGGAACAAAACAAGTTTTTAACGATATACTGTCAAACGAAAACTCTAATGTTGACATGGCGGGAAACCTTTTGGGTTCTATTGGTTCTATGTAAATACCGCACAAAGCCGGTCTACCCATCGGTGGTGGTAGCCAACAAACTCTACCACCATGGTCACGTCAAATTTAAACTGGATGGCTCCTACGGGATAAAACTGGCGCCACGTCCGTTTGTAACCAAAATTCATGACATTCAGCCCGGCCGTGACCGTGTTTAGTGAAAAGTAACAATGGCATGATTGTGTAGAATGCACGCCAAGCGCCAAGTAATGCATTGATTCCAATCTTATTAGATATTATTTTATTGTTTTGTGTTCTCTGTACACGCCACGCTGACGACAACTACAGCATCCTCATCGGTCAACAGTATCTTATCTGACAGAATGGCGGAACACCGCGAGATAGTTGCCGTCGCGACCCGCCATACCCGCCCGGCGCGGCGCGTAGCGTCAGCAGAGTCAGCACTGTTAGCAATCTCAGATCGCGATTACCGTGACGTTTAATCTTAAATAAACAATCATTTCGTTACCTAACATTATGTGTGGCGCAATGATTACCATGCCGGATCGCCGCGCCAAGGGTCCTGGGTTCAAGTGTGAATTTCTGTTCTCCGTCTGGGTGTATGTCCTTGTCTCTGTGTGTTGTCCATGGCACCCACGACAAAGGGAATCCTAGTGTTGGACTATGAGTGTGAAGCGGTATTATTATCCTTCCAAGCAAACTATAATAATTGCTGACTAAATGAAACTTTGCTACTCACTTGTACACATTTTATAATGTATGTAAGACTGTATCGATCATCAAGTACGAGTTTGGACTATGTTTTCGTGTTAACTACAAGAGTTTCATAAAATTTAACAAGTGCCTGTTAATTTTCAACCTCTTTCCCAACATATCTGACCTTTTAAAAGGAGATCAGTAGTAAACTGTTATCTATGAATTCCACTTACTAAAGATTCAGAAGATGACCGTTAACTTTGACATCCGAAGGGAGAGATAAATGGGAGCTATTGGCATAGATAAATAATAGTAGTGTGCCGTAATTATCTAAGTTAAAGGTCAATGACAAAACATTAACTTCTTCAAACTGGCACCATCCGATTATAACAACATCAAAATCATACAAATTGATAAGGGAAATAAAAAAAACATGTGCAGACTTCTTTATCTACGACATAGGTACACATTGTGTTTTATTTATTACATTAGAACTGTTTAATTTTATACTTTAGGACGTACCTATACTTTTCCGAAGATCTTCAGCTGGTACCGTTGACCGTATCAGTAGATCTGAAGATCATCGATGACGTCAAAATTACTGTTGTGCCGTACGCTAGCCACAAACTGCTACTAAGTTCACCGAATCATATTTTTAACGTGGACAAGGTCGCAGTCGCTTTATTAACGCTGTTTTGTTTAAACTGTGGTGACTCGTGTTGCAGGACATTTTGTCCTCTAATAGCCCATCCAGACTTACGGCAAGCATCCTCTGGGAGAAAGCTCGCCGAGACTTCTCGCGAACACAAGATACTGTTCAGACTCTCATCATAGTCTTACTATAGTTCTCGCCCTCTTCACGATCCAATATGGACATCTTTGAGCCCATCCAGACTCGCGGCGAACATTCTCGCAGAGAAAGTCTGGAGGCCGTATTTGAAATGGGCAAAAACACCGCTGGGATCGGAGAACAGGCGAGCCCGAGAACGAGATCTCGAGAAATTAATCACATTCACGCTTTTCGGGTGTTCTCGGGGCTTCTCGCCGTGAGTTTGGATGAGGCTTAATGAGTACTAGGCTTAACCTTAACGTTCTCACCTTTTATCTCAGTTCTTATGGGCGCTAAATCAGTTGGGCATAAGTTTTGGTGTAGCTGGAAACATTTTGCTATGAACCAACATTGTTGTCAGCTTCTAAGCCCATACCTGCATTAATTGTTTAAATAATTTAAAAAACTTGCGCTGTTTATTTAGATGCATAGTACCCGAATGCGAGGGTACCTACAACGTGCAGTTTGCCAACGACTCCGCAGCGGCGCTGCAGTCGAATGACGCATGCCGCCGCTACGAGCCGCTGCGGCCCGGGCTGGCGACATGCGACCGCGACCATTACCGCAACGAGACCATCGCATGCGACGCGTTCGTCTACGAAAACATGGACACCATTTACGCAGAGGTGAAATGTAACCTACACTTCATTCGTAAGGATCACAAATCGTCTTAAGCTTCTTTTATCAATGAAGTACAATACTTTGCGGCTATACTGAAAGATGGTTAACTTAACGATACTCTTACTCCGGACTCCGATTAAAGCATCCAGAACTAGCTTAATGTAGGTTGAAATAAGGTTATGTTTTTAGGGTTAATAGCCTACCGTACATTCACGACAACGCCAAGGGTTGACTGGTAGATCATTCCATTAGGCATTAAGTCCGCCCATTGTATGATATGATGCAATAAAGGGTAAATAAATAAACAAAACTTTGAACACAAGAGTAAGCTCGTTTTGCTGGCTTAGTCGGTTAAAAAGACCACAGGTCTTTCCCGCAAATCGGTTAACAATGCGAATAGCCACGCGCAGTGTTAGGGTTCCCAAGTAGTAAGCTTAGTATAATGACCATTACTCATTAATTACTTATGCTAACATAGCCGTGATAAGTTTCCTTGTAAATTTATCATTTAACTTATTTTGAGAATCTTTTCACTTGTCCAACTCCAACTGTTTAGCCAGCAGGGGGTGGAGACACTTGACTCTAACCAAAATTAGCACTTTAAAGCCAAATATTTCGCAGACGGACCCCTAATTCCAAAAATCGTTTTAAAAGACCCATAATATTTTTGAAAGCCTTTTCAACGATACCCCACACTAAAGGGTAAGCGATGAATAAAAAATTCATGAAACCGGTACCGTGAAAAAAAATGTTTTCCAATATTTTATTCGACGATTCTGGAGTTTTAATAAATATGTATATCCATGCTTTCTAGCACAAAGGGTCTTGATGCTTTGCTTCAGACAGACGGACAGACAGATGGACGGACATGACGAAACTCCGATTTTACTTAACATAAAACTACACTTACAAATCACTATCGTGCCCTTTATTACCGAACCCTAATAAAGGGCACGATAGTGATGTCCAAGTGTAGTTTTACTTGTACACAGTATACGTATGTGTGTGTGTTGCAGTTCGGGCTGGCGTGCCGCGAGTGGCGGCGCACCCTGGTGGGCACGGTGCGCAACGCCGCGCTGCCGCTGGCGCTGCTGCTCACCGGCTACCTCTCCGACGGGTGAGTGCTCACTGCTCACCTCATCACTCCAAACAGTTCACTTCATGATATAGAAAGTGTACCACGATTCAATTTGTACCTATATCTTTAACTCAGATCGATTTACATTCTGCTCTGTATTCAGCTATCACGCCATTACTAGCAGCTTTTGAAAATCTGCTTTTAGTAAGTTAGTGACATATATAAATGAAGGGTACAAGCTAATTTTCTAGTCTTAATATAAATAGCTATAAAAACTTTAAAAAGTCCATAATCCATCTTTGTGTGTATGACTTATGAGTCAAGTTTTCCTATTTGGTCAGTTGGGGTCGTCGCACTGCTTTCTGCGTGTTCGCGGCGTGCGCCGGCGCGCTGGGGCTGGTCAAGTCCTTCTCCGTCAACTACCAGATGTACCTCGCCATGGAGTTCTTCGAGGCGGCGCTCGGCTACGGCTTCAACAGCGCCGCCTACGTCCTGAGTAAATAGTTAAGCCGCTTCATCTCTTCCTCGACACCCTACACACTACTTACGTCTTACAGTATGTGACAATGACAAAATCTAAGATTTTTTCACGTCCAGAAAAGAAAGCCCCCTGAAAGAAAGTCCTTCAATAGACTTCCTTTCCTTCCACTCCAGGACATTATGCTAATATACTATTTGAAGATGGTTTATAGCGTAATTCTACTGGCTCCTAAGAGCGGAATGGTGGCAAATGACTAAACTAAGAAGACTAACGCAAAAAGGAGTCTTCTTAGCTGAAATTGCGGTGGAAAAATTGGCCAACCGCATATCCTCGTAATCCTATGCCAGTTAACCGTCAGATTTTATAACCTTAATCTCCTCCCGATAAGAGACACTAGAGTAGCTGTTTGTTTGTTTGTTAACTCTTGTTTGATCTGATCAATTGTGTGATCGTGGTCAGTGGTGGAGCTGGCTCGTCCGTCTCTCCGTGCGGCATTCGCGTGCGCGACGGGCGTGGCGTACGGGCTGGGCGGCGTGCTGTTCGCGCTGATAGCCTCCCGCGTGCGGCACTGGCGCCCGTTACTGCGGACCATCCACACGCCGGCGCTGCTGCTGCCGCTGTACTGGCTGCTGCTGGACGAGAGCGCGCGCTGGCTGCATGCCACCAGGCGCACGCAGCGAGCCGTGGCCGTCGTGAGGAAGGCTGCTGCTTGGAATAAGGTGATAGTACTTTCGAACTGTAGGTTTTGTGGTTACAATAGTTGTGGTTAACTGATGCTCCGATCTCCTTGAATGTTTGAGTGAATGATAGAGACACGTCCTCAAATCTCATATTAGAGCTGGTGAAATAGGCATTGTAGCACATTTGACTGTCAGGAACTTTAAACTCTTTAAATTTTAAGATAAACTAATATTAAATAGCTCAATCCTCGGTTTGATAACCAGCCGTCGACTCTCAGTAAACTTACTTATACTTATACTTTATTTTTATTTCAGATTTCTCCATATTATAAGAAATAATTTTTGTTAAAAGGTTTAAACAAAATCAATACAATAATCCATTAACATTATAAAAATAATCAAAAATAAATACCTAAACAATCCTATGGTAAAGTCTATAATGTCTCCATAGACCTAACTTATCATCAATTACGAAATATAACCGGCTCGGTGCTATCACGTTTTCAGGTAATACTGAACGAAGATCTGATAAACGTATTAAGCCAAGAGCCGGAGCGAACCATATCTGAACCGAAGAGCCAGTGGCTGGGGCTGGTGCGGTCACGGGTATTGCTGGCGCGGTTCGCGTTGTGCGCCTGGTGCTGGGTGGCCGCCGCCTTCGTCTACTACGGCCTGACCATCAACTCGGTGACGCTGGCCGGCGACAAGTACGTCAACTTCGCGCTCAACATGGCGATGGAGATCGTGGCCTCGCTGCTGCTGATGATGGCGCTCGAGCGCTTCGGCCGCAAGCGCAGTATCTTCGCCGCGTTCACGCTCTGCGGGCTGGCCTGCGTTATCCCATACTTTGTTGGTGAGTTCACTTGACTGAGACGATGCAACTGTAAAACTACATCGACAAAGACGTCAAAGTGTATAAAAATTCAATATATTAATTTATATGTATAGGTATCAGAGCCTACACATTCCTATTAGAATCCAAGCAATTTTCCGCTGCTCCGTTTGACATAAAAATATCGTAATCTCCGCTGGTATTCTTCTACGAGTAGGTAAGATCCTCCTTAAAATGTTTTTCTTAATTTTTCTAGACTTTCTATCTTTAGATAAAATCTATCAGCACTGTGCGTCTGACCCAGCTGCCGCCAAGATATAGAGGTATATCCACGGTATGTTGCAGCTCACTCGGGCACGGGCCTGGGGCTGTTCTTCGTGGGCAAACTGTCGATCACGTTCGCGTTCAACTCGCTGTACGTGTTCACGGCCGAGCTGTTCCCCACGGGCGGGCGCTCCTCCGCGCTGGCCGCCGCCTCGCTCGTCGGTCGTCTCGGCTCCGTACTCGCGCCGCAGACGCCCCTGCTGGTATACCACTCCACTTTCATCATCTCATCAGACCATCGCATAAGCTACGTATTTAGCATTAAGGGCAATCCAATGTGGTCACGTGAAGAGCACGGCGGTCATATTTCATCCATGCGTTCTACCCGTTCTAAAAGGAATGGAAGCTCATATAACCTACTTAGCTGGTGGCACTAAAAATTCCGTTGTGGCATCCACTTTGTACTCCAGTATACCTACATTGCAGAGTAACCAATTTACACGTCATGAGTGTCTTGTCAATGTTTCGTGGCAGTATGCTAGATACGATTACATTACACCTGCACTCCTAAGATGGGCAGATGCCATGAGAAAACGATACTAGAACAGATACGAGCTGGTATAGACGCTAGATATAACACGAGGCGATGTCCCCAGGAGGTGTACGTGCAGGCGCTGCTGTACGGCGGCTGCTCGCTGTCGGCCGCGCTGGCCGTGCTGCTGGCGCCGGAGACGCGGCGCGCGCCGCTGCCCGCGCGCGTGCACGACGCCGAGCGAATGACGCGCGCTTCGCCGTCTGTACCCCCCGCTTCGCCCTCTGCTCCCCCGATACCCGCCGCCACTAACACTATGACATTATCATATGTGTTCTCTGGACATTATGATGCTGAGCTCATGTCGCGCACTTCGCCCGCCATGCCCCCCGATTCGCCTCCCGTGCCCCCCGCCTCTGCTAACACTACTACATTATGATGACGTTAAACTTTTTAGTAAAATATTTATTAAATTGAATAGTAAAAGGTTTTACCATAATACAGTAGAAGACACACCTTGTGTTGTGTAGTTCATAAAACTCATGGATGTGGCTTCGTCAAGATGCCCATGCAGCCAGCATGCAACTTCATGTAGGCAGTAATAATTTCATTAATTTCCTTCTCGAGGAATTTATTCGTCTCAAAAAACTTCTCTCGCACAAATTACATAGCGGCAGCGCTCATACAATAGCTCTACATTGATAAAAAATAAATGAATTTATTCAGTTGGAATTGTTGTCAAGCAATTTTATATAAAAAAAAAACCAATGTTTTTTCCACTAGCCATTTAGTTTGCTGGTGTCTGTTAAATATGAGCACAAATTTTTATTTAATTTTGAATCAATTAGCCAACAAAATCATTTATAATAGCTCTACTTATTAAAGGTTCTGCGTACGTGAGTAAGCAGGTATGTACGCCATACGGTATATGCAGCACGTAATTTTATATAAGTGACTGTTAATTAGCATATTTATTAATTGAAAAAACAAAGGGCCGTTATCTGTGCACCCACTGCTGCACTGGCTTCACCCACCGGTGGGTGTACTACCAGTACGTACGATTGTTATTTTTTGTCATAATATCCCCATAGTTCATTGCACCTGTATACATGTATGGAATGTAAATATCTGACAAACGAGTGGAGGAACCGCCTGATGATCCGAGGGTATCACCGCCGTGTTACTGGACTGGCAGGAAGCGGATGTCTCTCCTACATAGCGATCATAAAACGTTTAATGGTTTAATTTAATGGATGCGTGGACTGTGAAGGGTGGCAGCCAGTCAGGCTGGTCGGGTACCACCAGGACCGGGTGGTGCAAGGCCCGCGACCACCGACCACGACCACGACCAAGGGAAACCATCTTGAACTCAAGATGGGAGGAGTTACACTTCAAAAGTACACCTTCACTAACAAGTACACTACACAAGTCTTGTAAGGATTGTTAATTGTTATAGTAATAGTTTAATAGTATTACAAATTACATAAACGTGATAATTAACTATTGCGTAAGATAAAGGAATGATAGTCGCTATCTGTGCCATTGTTCGCGACAAACAAACAACATGTTCTAACAAATATCTTTATTGCTTACAATATAATGCACCATTGTATAAAATAAAGCTAGCGTATAGAAGGCATTTATAAAACAATATAATTGTATTATGTTATCCACAATTCAACACAACATCAATATTCAACTAGAACTAGCCTAGCTACCCGCTCTCATCTTACGTCATAAAACTCATTCCTTAGGTATAGTGCGTTTCACGTAAGAGTTAAATGATAAACGCTTACACACTAACACCCCCGCAGTAGGTTTTTACCTGTGTCGCGGGAGCCATGGACGACAGATATAACTCATAACAATTACACCCTGCACCCGAGTACAAATCTGTCACATAAATATCTGCCCCGGCCGGAAATCGAACCCGGGACCCCTCGCTTCGCAGGCAGGGTCGCTACCAGCGAGGCTACAGGGTCGTCGTCCTGGCTACAGTTCCTCTCGCTGACATACTGGTGGCGGTAATGACTCTCAGGTGAAACGCAATATATTAGAAATGATTACCTAATCTGTGCTCAACAATCCTTCAGAGGCTCATAAGTTTACATAAAAATAAGTACTATTATTTCTTCTGTGCATAAACCGCAATAATTAGTACCTAAGGATAAAACGGGGTAAATGATTTATTTCTTACTATTCTTTCAAATGAGTTTATCTTAATATTTATGCTTGTACCCCTTTTAAGTTTTCTGGGATTTAGCTGAGTAAATTACAAAAATGTACTAATTGTTAAGAAACGTGTCTGAAAATTGAGAGAGTGTCTGTTTCAGTAACAAAGTCTGAAACCACATCACAATATTTTTATTTGTGAACATAATATTGTATCTTAACTTAAAATGTCTTGTAGAGCCCTGTAGTATTGTACATCAATAAATAATTCATTAGATTGAGCGCAACGACCGGTGAAGGTCGCCAGATTGGTACATTCGTTGAGATAACCTACTTGTGTCATTATGGCAGCAAACTGTCACCATTTCTAGAATAATTGGATGAACATTCGAATTTATTGTAGGTCTACAATGTCATACTTAAAATTACCATCATAATTATAATCTATCTAAATATTTCACAAAAATAAAAAATTAACGTTACCCGTTCCATTACGTACAACAAAATGTAGATTACATGAACTATGTTTCAGTGACCACCACACATAAAGTAATAGCGATGCCCTGCATTGATCGCCACGTACACTCAGTCTTATGGTTGCTAGCCTTACAACTACTAAACAGTATCACAAATCGTTGCAAAGTAATTCGGTTGCGCCGCGGCGCCGGGGGAGTGACCGGCGGCGGCGTGGCGCACTCGCGGCTCCCAACATTGTTTGTACATCGAACCACATTCAGCTCTGATAAGCTATGATACATTATTCATTATTAATAATAGTAAACAGTGCCACATACCTACATTACTAAATAAACTTATCAAACTTACATTAAGAAATATTTGCAAATCTATTGAGCGGCGATGTCACTCCACAATTTCGCCATATTACTTGTACTAAGCTAAGGCAGTACATAGAAAAACATCTGGCTCCAATAGCTATAGCTATAGGTCAAATAATATTTTGTAAAGGTAATCTTTGTTCGGTCCGATATGGCTTCAGTATGGGGAGACCGGAGAACACATCTCGTGGAGTCATGTTGTCAGTGCGTCAGGAGACTGCCACGGCTCAGTCGGACTCGGAGCTCACACTGATCTCTAGGGTATCCCATTCCAACCGGTTCAACATAACATCCACATTGACGTCATCTAATGAACAAAATTATACAAAAAATACAAAGTATTACTTTGCGTTCACTCGATTAACGAGATCCTTCTTAAGTCCATTGGAAGTGTCCTGTGATCGAACGTCACGAGCGGTACGAGATCTTCATCTCGCACTGGAGCGCCAGGCCGCCACTGCGCCACGTCGTCCCGCTCTCGGTGCGTCACGCGGCGCTCTCGGCCGTGGTGAGTGGCTTCAGGTCCGGTGGCAGCGTGTCGGCGGCGGGCGGCAGCGCCCCCGCCAGCGGCCGCAGCTCCCGCGGCGGGGGCGGCAGCTCTGGCGGCTTCAGTCTGAGGAACGATACGACCTTCATTATTAAAAGATACGGGAAAAGAACTAATATAATATTGAATTACAGAATCGGCCCGTCAACTATGTCTACGGACGAGGCATTGGAGGTTAATTGTTTTATGCTCAATCAGATAAAGTTGCGAGGAAAGTTTGGTATTTCAAAATTATGTAAGAACGTACTTATTTACTCAAACTACGTACAGTATCCTCGACTTTTCCTAGTATTTTTAATAAGTCTGTCATCGACCTATACCTAGATATGTGTCACAGGTAGCACATGGAGCACAAATACGACATCACTAATACCCACGACCGAAGCAAACGTTTAGGTATCTGTCACGTAAATGTCTGCTCGGGAATCTAGTGAACTCTCAATTTTATGCCACTGTTATTATTTATTTGTTACCATCAGCATTCAGCTTGGTCGTGTGTTTTAATAATTGGCATATTAACCTGCATACTCAACCTTTGGCTGAATGTATTAATATTCAACGTATATTTATTTTGGTCCTTCGAGCCGGACTATGGATTCATACGCAAGTCAATTATCGACTGAGTTACAGTATCGTTAACGATGATGTGTATAAGCCAGCCAAATCGGTTGACATACAAAATAGATGGACACCAAACTGATGTTCTAAGTTGTTGTGCGATGTGGTACCTGCTGTAGACGAGGCGCAGCGCGAGCAGCGCCGCGAGGGTGAGCGCGGCGGTGGTGGCGAAGGTGAGGTCGGGCCCGCGCCGCGCGTACAGCGCCGCCACCGACAGCGGGCCCAGCGCGCGCGACACGCAGCCCGCGCCCGTCAGCACGCCCATCCACACGCCCTGCGGCCGCGGACCTAGCACCTGCCACGACATGCCCGACACGTCAATACCCGACACTTGACAATCGAGACAACGAGCCACCTGGTAAGTGGTCACCGTCTCCCAAACGACACCAGTAACAAGGGGCCGGTGCGTTGCCGCCACGAAAGAATAGAGAACACAAAAAGCAAGAAAGAAGTTTCGTATTCTTACTTAGCTATTACGTATTTTTTTAAACAGGAACTCGACGAAGGTAGAAGAAGGTGAAGCGTTCATAGCTCGGCGGCTTGTGTCGGTCATAAGTGACCGACAAAGTCAACAGTGCGTGCGGTCGCGGTACTGGGATGGGTGACCGCTAGTGGCAAACATTTCTTGAGCGTTTCCGTGCTTCGGAGGGCACGTAAAGCCGTCGGTTCCTGTTCTTATCGTAACAGTCGTTAAGTCATGCCACAAGTTAGGCACCAATCCACCCTGGAGCAGCGTGTTGCAGCGTCTAGGCCTCATCAGGAAGAGAGACCCGTGCTCAGTAGTGAGCCATGAATGTTTTGAAGCCATGTGATGGTAAATAAGAAACTTTTCTATTTCATAAGGTCATGTGTAGCTACCTAAAATTCTTTTTACCCTTAAGCGTTTATATGACTTTTAGATACAATATGAAGACAAAGTATCTAAACATAGAAAGTTGTGAAAAATTCTCACAACTTCACTGGTTGATGCTATGGATATCCGTCAGCTGCAATGCCCAGTCATCACTTAGTGAATTGCAATATTATATAAGAGTCTATCTTACAATCCTCCAGTAGACTTTGGCCACTGGTATCGATTGAAACAAACGATACATGATTACAACAAATGATAACAGAAAGGACGCAGTACCTTAGAAAATATAGTTTGAATGAGTGTAACTCCAAGCGGGTATCCGATGGAGACGCAGATGTATCCGAGGAGGAACTGCGTGAGGGTGAGGGCGCGCGAGGTGGCGCACCAGGGCTGCGCGTGCTGCGGACAGCCGCCCTGCGCCTCGCCGCCCGCGGGCCCCTCGGCTGCCAGCCGCGGGGGGTCGGGCCCCCAGGGGATGCACAGCAGCGACGCCAGCCCCGTCAGCAAGAACCCGCCCCACAGCATCAACGCTCTGAAACATCAACAATTATTTTACTGACACTGTCACTCGCTGCTTCACCAAGCCTATAACGTTACAGTTGACCTGGATGGATGTAACCCATGTATTTATGCACATTCAACATTGGCGAGGGCAGACAAGGAGTTCTAGTAAATTATGTTATTTAACAAACTTCATTAATATCGCCAATTAAAGAAACCGAGCAAGTGCGTGTCAGGCCACGCGCAATGTAGGGTTCCGAAGTAGTAAATTTATCGACTATTACTCATTAACTGCTTATGCTAACATAGCCGTGATAGTTTTCCTTGTAAATTCATCATATAACCAATTTAAAAAAAAAATCAGATGTCCAACTCCAACCGTTTAGCCAGCAGGGGCGGGGACACTTGACTCTAACCAAAATTAGCACTTTAAAGCCAAATATTTCGCAAAGGGACCCCTGATCCCAAAAATGGTATTAGAACACCCATGATATTCTTGGAAGACTTTTTCAACTATACTCCACGCCATAGAGTACGCGATGAATATAAAATTCATCATCACGTTACCTGTAGGGAAGGTACCCTAAAAAATGTTTTTCATTATTTGATTCTACGAATCTAGAGTATATCCATGTCAAATTACAGCCTTCTAGCACTAAGGGCCTCGGCGATTTGCTTCGGACAGACGTACGGACGGACGGACGGACGGTCGGACGGACGGACGGACGGACGGACAGACAGACGGACAGACGGACAGACGGACAGACGGACAGACGGACAGACGGACAGACGGACATGACGAAATTATAAGGGTTCCGATTTTACTTGGGAACCCTAAAAGTGGAGTCATTATTGCGTGTTGATGTACTTCGGTAACAATGTTGAAAAGCCATTTTACTGGCAGGTCTAACATATAATTTTTGATGCAATGATGATGCATCCATTGCCATGGATGGTAGCAGTGACCATCTACTGGCGCGTGGTCCATCAGACTCGTTTGCAATCAGAAACATTTTAAACATTTAAACTTTGACGCAGTACTTTCTAGTCAAACAGTAAGAATATGTTGTAGTCAATGCCGCAGAGTGCTAATATTGAGGTTTAGAGTTTAGACAGTGCTTATTAGTATTTCCAACACATAGCAGCTCTAGATAGATAATTGCGTAACACCTAGATCAACTGAGTCGTACCGTTCCTCGAATATCTTGGTGAGCGGTCCGATGAGCGCGAACACGAGGCAGGCGATGACGGCGCCCACGCTCATGAGCGCGCCCATGTACTCCAGCGCCTGGCGCTTGCTCCACGCGAACTGGTCCATGGTCAGCGACGTGGCCAGCGTCTCCAGCAGCACGAAGTTGAACACCAGCACGAAGAACGCGCCCACCAGCACCCAGCTGCTCACGTAGTCCGGCTTCAGCGCTTCTAAGGCTTCTTTTTCTGTCAACAATAGTATGGATATGGTATACTGGTACGTACTGGTAATGGCTTGTGTAAATCGTACCGTAAAGTAAAGCCTTCTCTTTGGGCTTATAAAGATTTTAATCACTCATTAATTCCGTGCTTCGACACATTAATTTCCCATTAAAGTGCACGGGCTTCGCGTTATAGCTAAGAAGGTCCAAAGCATACCCCACCACCATATGGATTGGTGTGGTGTGGAAAACATGTGATCACCTGTCTCCTTGCCGTGCGCCAGCATCGCCTCCCGCGCCGCGATCTTCCGCTCCTTGAAGAAGCAGGGCAGGAACAGAACGAAATTGATGAGGCCGAGCACCGCGTTGATCCAGCCGGCGGCGGTGTACATGTCGAGGCGCAGCAGGGGCGCGGCGGCGTAGGGCGCCCCGGGGCCGAGCGGGGCGGCGGCCGCCTGCAGCGCGGGGCCCACCACGAAGCCCAGCACCTGCGCCAGCGAGGCACCCGCCACCGCCCGCGTGCGCTCCGCCTCGCGCGTCGCCGCCGACAGGTACGAGCGCGCCACGGCCACGTTCGCTGGAACATGGAATGACATATTCATTTCAAATTATTGACTTTTCAAATGTATGTGTGAGAGATCTCCCGCCAGGCGAGGTGATCGTGCCGGGGGAGCCGCGATGCTCCAATAGTTCATGTTTGGAATCTGTATTTATGCAAGCGTTGTAGAAAACTTTGACAGCATGATTCAGGTTGGGCGTGATTTCTTCCCCAGTTCGCGATGCACCTTTCCGAACAACGGGAGAGGATACCGCTGGTCGCTGGAGATCGATGGGCGCTGTACCTCTAGTATGTCTCTTTAGGAGAGTATTCACCTTGGTGGTAGCGGCTAGGGTAATTAACTCTAGCTAGACTGGCTAACATGCAGGGTACTCCGACAATTTTATCCGTGTTTCTGTCGCAATGCAGGAAACCAGTAAGGTGGGTCTCCTACATCCTTTTTGGCTGGCAACGTGTTGGCTGCAGGTGTGTGGCTAGTGTGTTGCTCGCTTCTCTTTGGATACCACGTAGATTAACAGAAACTTCTTTTTGTCTTATAGCCTTCCGGGTACATGTGGCATACAAAAAAAATTTACATCCCACCGCCGCCAGTTTCAGAGATTAGCGCGTTCAAACAAGCACTTATATATGAAGGAGGTCTGTGGTGTAAGGCTGAACAGTGACCAGGAAATAGTCAAGTACTCTGGTATAGAGCCGAATGACAAACGCTCAAAGATATCTTAAACTATATGGTTTCAAAAAGATATAAAAACAGTAATTTTCTGTTTTGTGCTAGCCAGCCGGCAGCCGCGCACTGCGTATGCTCATTAAAGACATTGTTACGTAAAAAATTAAATTAAAATAATAATAATGCCGATAATTAAAGGAATATAACAAAAATAAAATATGATCACCATTAATTAAAATATAATTAAAAATTTCTTACGCAGCAGTGCAAAAATACCTACCTTGAATAAACAGAATAATATCTACCCTATCTATAGCAGTAGTATTAACTATCTTAATACTACTACCTAATTATTTAATAAAGTTAGCAAAAACCTTCTCTTTAGTAGAATTTTACTGAAGAAATTTATCATAATTGTTGTACTTAACCTGTGACACCTGCATAATTGAGAGAGTTCTCCTAATCAAATTGTAACTGATTGATGTCTTATTTAAGACAAAATAATATGAGGGATCTTCATAGAAGCCAAAACAATTATCTTTAGATCAGTATTGCTGGAGGTCTAACATAAAAAAGCGGCCAAGTGCGAGTCGGACTCACCCATGAAGGGTTCCGTAGCAGCAAGTAACATAATATAAAAGTTCTTGTAGTTCGTTGTAACTTTGATCAATGTTTTTTGCGGTTTACGATTTATGACGTATTAAAAAAAACTACTTACTAAATCTCATTCAAACCAATTTTCGTTGGAAGTTTGCTTTGTAATGTACATCATATATTTTTTTTAGTTTTATCATTCCCTTATTTTAGAAGTTACAGGGGGGGGGGACACATTTTACCACTTTGGAAGTGTCTCTCGCGCAAACTATTCAGTTTAGAAAAAAATGATATTAGAAACTTCAATATCATTTTTGAAGACCTATCCATAGATACCCCACACGTATGGGTTTGATGAAAAAAACATTTTTGAGTTTCAGTTCTAAGTATGGGGAACCCCCAAAATTTATTGCTTTTTTTCTATTTTTGTGTGAAAATCTTAATGCGGTTTACAGAATACATCTACTCACCAAGTTTCAACAGTATAGCTCTTATAGTTTCGGAAAAAAGTGGCTGTGACATACGGACGGACAGACAGACAGACAGACAGACATGACGAATCCATAAGGGTTCCGTTTTTTGCCATTCGGCTACGGAACCCTAAAAACAGGTGCATGTTTCAGCCGAGATAGGACAGGAAATTCAACATTCCACGACGAAGTGGGCAAAAGCAAATTATAGGGTAATATTACTAAAGGCTTGTTTCTTCAATCTTCAAGTAAGTCCAAAGTAAGCTATTCGTTGGTTAAGTTGACATTTCGTGTATGTAAAATGACACTTTAACGTCACTTTAACCGGCGCATAGCTTATTCAGGACTCTACTTGAAGATGGTGAAACAAGCCCTAAGAGTATTAAATACGTGGAGTTCACTTGGATCGTCTAATGATATGGAAAGATCAAATAAAAGCCGCTGTCGCTCGAAAAATGATTTTTTTTATGTATAAAATCCTGAGGAGTACTGAGAACAGCTGCTGATCAGCGAACTATGAAGATGGTCTATGTTTAAGCTTGTTATTATTTACTTAAACTAACTTAATTTTAAGTCTTGTACGAGATGTACGGGATGGGCGTAAAATGCTGCGACACAGTTTTTCACTATAACGTATAATGCCATTACTGTTATTTATTTTTGTGATCGATAAATCTTTTAATCTTTTTAATGTATAGTAAAGTTATGAGAGGAATGCATGTACAATGTGCATACCGGAGCTGACGCCGATGAGCGCGCGCGCGACGAGCATCCAGCGGTGCGCGTGCGGGCGCGCGAGGTGCAGGTGCGCGTACAGCGCCGACGCCAGCACGAACAGCGCCAGCGTGGCCAGCAGCGGGGCGCGCGCGCCGCCCGCGCGGTTCGCCCACCAGCCCAGCAGCGGCGACGCCAGCAGCTGCCCCAGCGGGCTGATGCCCACCACCAGCCCCAGCGCCTCC
Organism: Thymelicus acteon; assembly: GCA_951805285.1. Classification (NCBI taxonomy): domain Eukaryota; kingdom Metazoa; phylum Arthropoda; class Insecta; order Lepidoptera; family Hesperiidae; genus Thymelicus; species Thymelicus acteon. The sequence continues at coordinate 387,526 of OX638224.1, forward strand.
TTGTTGGCGCCCGGCTGCAGCTGCACACAGACAGGGGGATAACATCTCTGATGCCGTTCCGAGTGTATTCGACAAACAAGCTGATAGTAGGTGGTCATCGTCGTCCATTATGGACGTGGACATCATGACCTGAACTTGCACTTCAATATATGCTACGCAGCAGAAGTTGGCAAACTCACAACGGTCAATCTTACAAGCAACCCAACAAAGTCTCTACAAAGTTTCAATATGGTCATCTTAATCATGCTATTCGTGGTAATCTATTTAATGTACATTATTTGGATTGCACGGCTCCATTTATCATCGACTCCGAGCCAACAATGAATGACGCAAGTGGCGGCTGGCCCTCCTCCTGGAGGGTGATGTTGTATCCTCCGCCTCCAGCGAATCGAGGTGCTTTTTTATTGAAATTATACTTCTTATGGGGCGTTTCGAAAAACTTATGGGAGCAAAATTTTTACGATGCGACAGCCAAAAAGCGACATGATGAAGGTGCCTGATACTTGGAGGTACTAGGCGCACAGCACTCGCTAGGGGTCGTGGATGTGAGCGAGAGGCAATGATGTTTTAGTATAGATACGTTATGCCCTTACAAATCAACCGAAAAATTTGTTCCGAAACACACACACGTTTATCTTTTGTTTCCCTACACCAATCAGGCAATCACTACATTGGTAAATTATGTAAAAGGGATAGCTTTACTAAAACTATAATAGTGAAAAAGACAGCTAGTGTTTGTCGTTCGCGTAGCCAAACGTTGACCAGTGTTGCCAACAAATAAAATTGTGCAAAACAACTTAATATTACGTTAAGAAAATTATACTTATATTCGTAAATCAACTTTAAATCTTAACAATTTCTACTAAAACTGACTTGTTTTCAATCTGCACATCCTCTTGATTTTCAGTTTAAACTAGATTTAATTTTGGTGGTCTAAACTAAAAACTGTGAAGATATCGAAAAAAATTTAGAGTAGGCAACTCTGCCCATTTCCACAATATTGTGGAGATTATCGTCACAATATAGGAATCTAACAGTAGTCGCTCTTCATACAAACGGCCGAAACGCGCCTTATACCTACGCACATCCGAATACGCGTGCGATATGTAGGCAACAGCGGCCGCTGCGTGGCGATTGCCGACAGGCGAACGAGCGGAGCTTGTACCACGGTCCGGTCGGTACAAATAACAAACTTTTTTAATTTTCTACTCTGGTTGAGCTGTATGGTCGTGTGCGGCTGTGGATTTATAAAAATTTAACTTAAGATGGCAGTAGAAAAAGGCAACAGAAATAGTAGACATTATTGTGTTGTTTTTGGGTGCTTTAATTCGACATTAAGTCACCCAGGAATATCATTGTTTACGTTACCTGGAGACTCCGAAAGGTAAGACACTATTTTTATACCTACCTACAAGTACGTATTATATAGTATATATAATACTATATAATATAATATAATATATAATAATATATAATACGTACTTGTAGGTAGGTATATATAATTATTGTAGGTAAGTAACTTAGGTAGTAGGTATTGTATAATTATTGCGTTATTGATTAATATTAACTTTATTATTGTATTGTAATTATTAATAAGAAATCAAATTATTGTATTCAAGGTCTTCGGTCCTGCCGAAGGAGATCAGTGCATGTAGGATAAATAAAAAATAAATAAAAACAAGTACGTATTGCAATAAGTAGGTACCTAAATTGTTTATTTTTCATAAGTCCACCGAAGAACCTTACCCTGCCCTAAGAGTCTCTGTCTCTAATACAATACTGAAGGCTTACGAACCTTCACAGTACTAATAAAAACACAACATATACTTTTATGGAACACTTCCTTTTTATTTACAATGAATTGCATTTATTAAAATAGAAAATATAACATTTTTAAATACAAAACTACTAAGAAACTCAAGTCGTTTGATAAAATTAAAATACTGTCGGCGGACAGCCCTAGCGCGCGGCGACGCGTAGGCAAGTTTTTCGAGAATCGGCCCGAGTTACGTTACTGTTAGATTCTTATATTGTGTTATCGTGCAGATGATTTGATTGGTTGGCTTCGGCAAAGACTAACAAATTCAGTACAGTCAGTAGATTGAAAGTACCTAAAAATAAACTTAAGGAAGGAAGTTGTAATTTCAAAACTATTTTATGCAATATTTTGGGATTTCGGTGATGAAATATTAAATATGGTGACACATTTACGAATAAAGTAAATACGCTAACTTATAGGGACCACGACCTTTTTCATGTATATGTCAGCCTAAGCAGTAGGTATGGCGTGTTATTCATTAACTTATTACATAGCATTTTATTTATTCTGATTCCTTTACTGTGGTTGAACCTTAATCGCGTATGGTGAAAGACGTACTCAATACGAATACGATTAATTTATGAAACCACAATTTATTGCATGTAAACAACTCATCAATACATACTTCACATCTAATATATATTTACACTAAGGGTTACTATATTATATATATTTTATACGAATATTTTTACAATAAGGGTTAAATTTTTCTATTTGCTTATCGACGGATACAAAATAGTTTTAAGTATTATATACTTTTTAATTTATATTATACGAGTAACCGCCCTCGCTTTGCTTCGGTTTTCTTATTTTTTTACACCTTGGGTTACATTATTGGAGTTTTATTAAGAATCCCTAATTTTTTTGAAAATATAATATAGCCTATGATACTCGGGAATAGTGTAGCTTCCCAACAGTGAAAGAATTTTTCAAATCGGTTCAGTTGTTTCGGAGCCTATTCAATGCAAACAAAAAATCAAATCTTTTCTCTTTATATATTAGTATAGATTATTCATGAATTTCTTTATGTTAGGCTATATACAATACTCGATACTAATACGGTACGGCTTTATTACAATAGGTACGTGTACTCGTGAGAAAATTATCTCTGTACTTAACAATAAACATACAAATGGGGACAGCATCGATATATCGTCACTTCTGTATATGTTAATCTATGTCCGCCCTATCTGCCGTCCTAACGAAGAGTGCAATAAGTCCAGTTTTTGGGCAAATTGATTTAAGACCTTATGTAGTTAAGGATATGGTCTAAAGTTAATTTGCCCAAAACCTGGACTTATTGCACTCTTCGTTAGGACGGCAGCTATGTTCGGCCGGCGTTGTCATGCCGCCATATTTATTTTGTTAGAGAAATATTGAAATTATATAAAATGTAATAAATCATGATAACTGACGTGTGGTATGTTACTCCATGAATTTTAATTCTTTTACTTGTGTAATTAGTGCAATTACGCATAATACACGAGGGCATTTTAACGCTGTATGTCAAATCTCAAGGATTTCTGGCAACAATAAAAGCGTGCGTATCGACAGAGTATTGACAGAGCGACTGCGAGCAGTTGGGCTAATTAGCCCAAGTTACGCTCTTCATCTTGGGCGCGCTAGTAACATATCTACCTCTATTTTTATAATATCATTGGCGAGAGGTACTTATAAGTAAGAGGTAAGTATAACTTCTTACGTGCGTACCTACACACGTTTTTTTTCTTTTTTTTTCTTTTATTTAATTTAATTATATTAATGAGGCATTGTACATTAGTAACCTTTGCGCATATAATAGGTGAAGTACCTACCTACTTAAGTATAACAAACAAAGTAATAAAACAAGTACAGAACGCAATAGAATAAATAAATAGTCAGCGAGTAGCGCGGGCCATTGAACGGTGCACGGGTTCAGTTGATTAGCATGAGCTGGCGCATGGCGCATGATGCATGGCTTGTTATCGCACTAAAGTGATGTAGTTCACTGCAGCACTCGTGGGGCACAGATCTATGTCGAATATAATCAGCTACATTGTACAGTTTTGCACACACCTTGCCTATGAATTTCTGAATTTTAAAGATCATTAAATTTGTTGACACGTAAAATTTAATTTAATTGAAAAAAAAATTAGGAACAAGTCAGTTTCAAACTGCAGCATAGTTTAATCTTAGTCAACTACTTAAAATGTGATTATTTAAAGTTAGTTGGATAATAATATTGAGGTTATTTGAACAAAAAATCAGAGATTAATCAATTCTGGGACCTAACGAACTCTACCCATCCGTATGTCCTAACCCAACTGCTGCTCGTGGCTCGTAGACCACGTGGTGCATCCAAAAACATTCGATCAAAATCCGAACAATAGCGCACGCGCATGCATCCTGTCCTACCTATGCGATTTTCATAAATTTTTCCATGACATAACACTAGCCAGCGTAGTGCACTGGCGAGTCTCCGATCATCTTACTGGCTGGTACATCGCCGTGCCTGATGACGGCGCCTGATACGGCGACAATGCATTCAAAACGGAAACCTTCCACTACGATCATGCACTGCGGCCGTGCGAAATGTCCTCCACGGTAATATATCTCTTGTAACGTGAACTCTGCCTATTGTTGACGGAGCAGTGCCGCAGTGCCGCAGTGCCGCAGTGCCGCAGTACCGCAGTGCCGCAGTGCCGCAGTGCTGCAGTGCCACTACAATTGAGGTGCATCTATCGCTGCACATTTTGTAATACCTATTTGAAGTCGCTCGATCCATATCCTTGCTTCTTAAAGTTTTAGACATATTAACCTCCAACAGATCGCCTGAGATGAATATTTGCAATAAATAACGAGCAGTAACTTTTGACATTGACACACATACTCTTGAGCCCGACACAACACGCAATGTTTCACTAGATTACATACTTAGTACGAAAATAATTTGAACTCCTAGATATTCGATAAACAGTGTACAAAACGATAAGTCTAGAAAATTACGAAGAGCTAAGTGAATGCCATTGATTGCTAATTAGCAGTTTTGGTCCACTGTTAGGTTCTAAATATGACTACAAATTGGTTGGAAACGATGAGTGATGTGACTAGCGATGGTACTGTTTGACTACTGCCGACAGCTCCCAGCCTCCCGCCGACGCGACGCCGCGACGCAGCAGTGAAGTAGGGATCCCGCGACTCCTGGCTGCCAACTGTCCACAAAACAGAACAGACCGACCGCCACCAGCCGCCGGCCGCATCAATCACCCGCGACACTCGTTTGGCTCAAAATACAACTCTATCGTCTAATTATATCAGTTCGTTTATTGTTTTAGTAAACACATTTGGTTCCGAACCCACTATAATAACAATCGCGACGCGCTCTACAGTTACATCATTTTTAGGGTTCCGTAGCCGAATGGCAAAAAACGGAACCCTTATAGATTCGTCATGTCTGTCTGTCTGTCTGTCTGTCTGTCTGTCTGTCTGTCTGTCTGTCCGTCCGTATGTCACAGCCACTTTTTTCCGAAACTATAAGAGCTATACTGTTGAAACTTGGTGAGTAGATGTATTTTGTGAACCGCATTAAGATTTTCACACAAAAATAGAAAAAAAAACACTAAATTTTGGGGGTTCCCCATACTTAGAACTGAAACTCAAAAATGTTTTTTTCATCAAACCCATACGTGTGGGGTATCTATGGATAGGTCTTCAAAAATGATATTGAGGTTTCTAATATCATTTTTTTCTAAACTGAATAGTTTGCGCGAGAGACACTTCCAAAGTAGTAAAATGTGTGTCCCCCCCCCTGTAACTTCTAAAATAAGCGAATGATAAAACTAAAAAAAATATATGATGTACATTACCATGAAAACTTCTAACGAAAATTGGTTTGAATGATATTTAGTAAGTAGTTTTTTTTTAATACGTCATAAATCGTAAACCGCAAAAAACATTGATCAAAGTTACAACGAACTACAAGAACTTTTATATTATGTTACTTGCTGCTACGGAACCCTTCATGGGCGAGTCCGACTCGCACTTGGCCACTTTTTTGGAGATGGTGACGTCGGCGCACGGTTGCTAACCTGCAATTTGTTGTGTACTGACTTATTGTCTTGACTTATAGTCACTTATTGTCGTCTACCACGATGCAGTATTAAGAATGCCACTTCAGGCACTTCATCTGTTACAATATTGATGAAAACGCTAGTGATACGTGATAATTTTCCCTTAAACGTTCGTTGCTACCCAAAGTACTAACTCGGAACAACTCGCGTGCCCACACTGCCAACTGGCGCTTGCTGCCAGATGCATTCAATGATCTGTGACTGACAGTAATATCACCAACATCAAGTAAGGTTCTCATCCATTTCTCATCAGATTTTACCTCATTGAAACCCAAGATTGCTACAAAACAATGATGTTTTAATATAGATACGTTATGCCCTTACAAATCAGCCGAAAAATTTGTTCCGAAACACACACACGTTTATCTTTTGTTTCCCTACACCAATCAGGCAATCACTACATTGGTAAATTATGTAAAAGGGATAGCTTTACTAAAACCATAATAGTGAAAAAGACAGCTAGTGTTTGTTGTTCGCGTCATCAAACATTGACCAGTGTTGCCAACAAATAAAATTGTGCAAAACAACTTAATATTACGTTGAGAAAATTATACTTATATTCGTAAATCAACTTTAAATCTTAACAATTTCTACTAAAACTGACTTGTTTTCAATCTGCACATCCTCTTGATTTTCAGTTTAAACTAGATTTAATTTTGGTGGTCTAAACTAAAAACTGTGAAGATATCGAAAAAAATTTAGTGTTGGCAACTCTGCCCATTTCCACAAATATTGTAGAGATTATCGTGCAGATGATTTGATTGGTTGGCTTTCGGCAAAGACTAACAAATTCAGTTATCAGTACAGTCAGTAGATTGAAAGTACCTAAAAATAAACTTAAGGAAGGAAGTTGTAATTATATATATTATATATATATTTATATATAATTATATATATATATATATATATTATATATATAATTATATATATTGTATTATATAATAATGTCAAAACTATTTTAAGCAACATTTTGGGATTTCGGTGATGAAATATTAAATATGGTGACACATTTACGAATAAAGTAAATACGCTTACTTATAGGGACCACGACCTTTTTCATGTACCTATATGTCAGCCTAAGCAGTAGGTATGGCGTGTTATTCATTAAATAACTTATTACATAGCATCTTATTTATTCTGTAGGTAGATAATAAAACGCATTTCTTTAAAACATTAATTTATTATGTTGGCAACGCAGTTGAACTACACTTTAAATATATTAGATTCCTTTATTGTGGTTGAACCGTAATCGCGTATGGTGAAAGACGTACTTAATACGAATACGATTAATTTATGAAACCACAATTTATTGCATGTAAACAACTCATCAATACATACTTCACATCTAATATATATTTACACTAAGGGTTACTATATATATATATATATATATATATATATATATATATATATATATATATATATATATATATATATATATATTATACGAATATTTTTACAATAAGGGTTAAATTTTTCTATGTGCTTATCGACGGATACAAAAAAGTTTTAAGTATTATATACTTTTTAATTTAAATTATACGAGTAGCTTCGGTTTTCTTATTTTTTTACACCTTGGGTTACATTATTGGAGTTTTATTAAGAATCCCAAATTTTTTTGAAAATATAATATAGCCTATGTTACTCGGGAATAGTGTAGCTTCCCAACAATGAAAGAATTTTTCAAATCGGTTCAGTAGTTTCGGAGCCTATTCAATGCAAACAAAAAATCTTTTCTCTATATATATTAGTATAGATTATTCATGAATTTCTTTATGTTAGGCTCTATTACAATACTCGATACTAATACGGTACGGTTTTATGACAATACGTGTACTCGTGAGAAAATTATCTCTGTACTTAACAATAAACATACAAATGGGGACAGCATCGATATATCGTCACTTCTGTATATGTTAATCTATGTCCGCCCTATCTGCCGTCCTAACGAAGAGTGCAATAGGTCTAGTTTTTGGGCAAATTGATTTAAGGCCTTATTTAGTTACTGATATGGTCTAAAGTCAATTTGCACAAAAACTGGACTTATGCTATGTTCGGCCGGCGTTGTCATGCCGCCATATTTATTTTGTTAGAGAAATATTGAAATTATATAAAATGCAATAAAACATGATAACTGACGTGCGGTATGTTACTCCATGAATTTTAATTCTTTTACTTGTGTAATTAGTGCATTTACGCATAATACACGAGGGCATTTTAACGCTGTATGTCAAATCTCAAGGATTTCTGGCAACAATAAAAGCGTGCGTATCGACAGAGTATTGACAGAGCGACTGCGAGCAGTTGGGCTAATTAGCCCAAGTTACGCTCTTCATCTTCGGCGCGCTAGTGACATATCTACCTCTATTTTTATAATATCATTGCTACAAAATACACTTTAGAGCGTGTGTTCCAATTCCATTGTATATCGTGTGTTCATTCGGCTTTTCATAATGTAAACAGAGTGTTGACAGAGATAAACAAATAGCATTATCATTTGATAACAATGGGATTGATAACAACAGCTGGATGGCGCCTGACTATAAAATTAATAAATATGACGTCGACAAATACAAAAAAGGGTGCGTGTACTTTTGTACGCGCGTGAGAAGTTACACTTCTTTGGCATCATTAAATAAATATTTAACTATAGTATTAATTATATTATAGTGTAATAATATCCCCTCCCTCTCCCTCTCCCTCTCTCCCTCCCCTCCCCTCCACCTCAGCTAGTAAATAAATATAATAATAATTTTTTTTTCAAAACGAGCGTTTTTAAAAACGCGCGTGTGGTTTTTCGTGACCGGCGTTTTTGTGTCAACACGGAGGTATTAAATCTTAAAATTTCACTCTCATAATTTTTTCCATTTATTTCATAACGTAATAGTATGATATGAGGTAGTCTGCTGAATCGCAGCGTGACGTTTTTCTTGTTCGTCGGTCGTCGATCGTTCTGACTCATGATCCGAGTTATCCGAGTGCTCCGGCCACGAGGCCGAACCCCGACCCGGCCGGGCGGGCGGCCGCTCCGGCCAGTTCCTTCACCTTCCCCCGCGGCGACGGCCACAGGCACTTTTAGCTACGTGTTGAGATTGCTGGTCATTATTATCATACTAAACCTTCGCTGTGCATACACTAATTTTAATATATTATTTGACCCATATCCGCTTGAATTGCAGCAATATACACTTGGTGAGCGCTCTGGATCAAAGTCCGTGATATACTTGTCGCTCTATCAAAGACAAAAGTTACTTAAAGTAACTTACAAATTAATTTCCTTGACGAAGTTTTTCCAATAATCATATGAATGACTATATTGAAATGTATTATAATAGTCGAAGCTGTTGTTGTACTGTACGCAGGCTGCGCGGGTTTTCGGCTTAATTTCGGTGGCCCGCGGTGGCATGACCGTGACGCCCGGCGCCGGCGCCCGGGCGCCCGGGCGGCCTTGCCTCGTTCCGTACGTTCAACTTGAACATTTAGCGATTTTCACTTGACTGGGGCACTGAATGTTCTGATCAATCTAAAATATTTTGCAGGAAATACAATATGTAGATCATATATCCTTAAAATTATATTGGAAAAAGAAAGTGTTTTTGGCACGACGCGGCGACCAATACATGTCGCTTGCGAGAAATCGTACCGTGTAATTGGCTCAATTCGAGCGTCTTCCTGTTGTATAATCTCACTTCCATTATGACTAATGAATGTGTATTGATAACATCATAGCAATGCTATTATGACGTTGCGACGACAAATTAATTGTTGACAAAACACTCGGAATTAAAATACGACAGCGCAGGATCTATCACATCACACGCTCTGGTTCCCAATATAGGTAACTGGTCCAGAACGACGACGTCGCAGCCGTCGCAGGGTCCATCGTCATTCATTCATTGTTCAGTCATTGAGCCGCGGAGTGTGTCTACTGTCTGTTCCCGCGGCGCGCGGCGGGTTCATTCACGCTCGCCGACAGCATCGTCGCTTTCGGTCTGTCGGTCATACTTATTTATATTTTGTTCTGCGTACCTTTATATTATCAGACTGGTCTCGTGCGGCTGCATGTGGTAACCACTGTACGAGGCGAGAGCCTGAGGCCTCTCTGCGGCCACAACTATGGTAAAGCGCTATGTATCCAGTAATTATTTTTCTTTTCATACAGAATGTAAGTGAATTTCAATGTAGAGCCATCAAAAATCACTTATTTTCTGATGGACATTGTGTGTGGAGGCGCGCAGTGACGCGGGTTTACAGGAGTTTTATCCTGGCTGCTGTTTAAGGGTTAAACTACGGCTCTGTGGAGCCGTGGACCTCAGCTACTATTATTACACCATCATTACTTCATCTATGACAATTAAGTATGTAATATTTATTATTTTTGATTTTAAAATTGTACCTATTTTGTATACGATTAAAAGAACCGCAGTTAACTTTCGACTTTCACTTTCGTCGCGGCCGGCGCGGCGAGGCGAGGTCCATCGCGGGTACCATGTACAGCCACACTGTACGAGCTGCAACATACTCTAAAGTTGCAGCTCAATACTAAGTTTGCATTACTTTGTTGTTTAAGTTAAAACTTATAACTAAGTACGTAACAACAATCAAAAATAATTAGGTATTTAATTAAATAAAAGGCAAAACCTGGAAACAGTACCTGTGTAAGCACAGCTCAGATTGAGCGGTCAAGTATAAAAAAGAAAATCATCGATTTTAATAGCGGCAAATAATGTTGTATCGCGTGGAGTTCTCTAGCAGCTATTAACTATTACATGAACTGAGTTTTAGAGTTAATATTCTAAAAAAATATTATGTTGTAGATATTGAAGTAAATATTTTATTTATACCAAACATTTTATGTTAAGTAAATCGACCTACATCTGCTTACAAACAACATTTCGACGCATCGCCCTGCCTGAGACGCAGCTGGCCACACTGGCGGAACACATGAAAGTTGAAACACATCTGACAACAGTTAATGAGTCAGCGTACGACCGTACCAGTTACCACACTGCAGGGCATCTACAGTGTGATAACTGGACAGTAATCTCAACTTCGGACTTCCAACTGAAGTTCTTGTCGTATGTTGCGCCCAAGGTTGCACCCCACCACGGGATCCACCGTAGGTCAGCTTCTAAGGCTAACATTTATAATACGTACCACTAGCCCAGCTTACCCTGGCCACGCCTTTGCTCACGCTACACTTTTCTGACTAAAACCTAATCAGGTTAGTGATCAAAGAGTGAAGACGAAATAAACAGACTTAGACTTAGGTATAATATTAGTTGCGCTAGAATCATTTTTAGTTTTGGTAACGAGAGAATTTCGCGGCCTCCCTTGACAAACAGGTCCTAGGTGTGTCTATCTATCTATCATATTATTATCGCTAAAAAATATATGTGCATCTTATCTATATCGAGTCCAACCCATGTTATGCCAACGACGCCAAATTTTGGGTCACCAGGGAGTGCCGCTGCTGACTTTATAATCGATCAATTCAGGAGACAGATCCGATATGCTACTAACGGTTCGAATAGAACGCGATTGAAAAGCAATCCTATGCGGTAACACGCGAACTCAATGAGATTCGGTGCAACCCGACGCGGCTGTGTCCGACGTGCGAACCATCGACACCTTGTTTAGTGGACGCTCTCTTACTGTACATTGTTCATGACCTGAGGATATTACGACATACTAAAAAACGATGGCATAGCATTCAAATTTATTGAAAATATCTAAACCATTTTACAAATCGTTTCGTGTCGCGCGCGCCGCACCGCACCGCACCGCTCCGCATCACAATCGCTGGACGACGCGCGACGCTATCTGTACCGAACGCGGATTACTGCCATTACTGGTGGATTTACACTTTACAGTAGTGTAAAGTGTTCGATATGAGGCCGCTTACTCATTCCATTGTGTACTTTGTTAATGCTATAAATTGTTGCGTATCACTGGACAATTATCATGTTTATATTCTACACAATGAAGCGCTATAGTAATTAGTTTTTTTCTCTGTTTTAAATATAATTATTATAAACGTCCTTTATTATTCTAAGTGGGTACTTTCGTCGTCATATTAATTAATATAATAGATATTAAGTCGTCGGTATTTTATTTCGACATATTCAATGAAACTCACATGAAAAACTTCTATTGTTTCACGTGCGTGATGTGTCTCCTACAACGCCGCTATCGACACGTACACTGTACAGGTCTACCTGTACATACTAAATACTAAACATATTTAAAATGTTTCGAAATCCGTGTCGCTAACCCGAACACCCATTTAAGTATTTCAAATAGATTCAATTACTAAATACGTATATGACTTGTAGCTATTGTCCCAGTACTAACGTATTGGGACTCTGCTTTGCAGATGGCGGTTCGCTTATTCTTATTATTTGTATTTACGATCGTCATCGAGGCACTCGAGGGAGATTTGTCAGCCAAGCAAACGGAATCCTTTACCTCAGCGAGCATCCACCGCCGCAGCGGCCGCCGCCGGCCAGGGCTGCAGGAGCCAGGGGACAGACACTGCGGGCGTGGAGGTGCATCCACTCCGAGGATTAGCAAATGAACGTTCTATGAGAAGCATGTATCTGCGGGCTCCGAGGGCTATCAATCATGGCTGCTGAAAGATTGTAACTTGTCGGCTTAAAAATTAGGCCACAACTTGAAACATTGCATTTTCAACTTGGATAGAGTCTTATTTATCTGGTCCAATGAATGAATGAAGTCCAAAAGCATGATGTTTTCTATATTAGACGCTCCATTTGGCCGCTTGTCTCACTATACATAATTATATTTCTAAACTAAAGTTTTATTACATTTTTATTTTCAGAATTTTATAGCTCAGGTTCATTGTCCTTGCTATCGGTATCCGGATTTGGTAGTATCGGTAGTATCTGTACCGTAACGTTATTAAAGAAAAATAAAAAATAAAATCGGTCTCTACTTGATCATGTTTCACAAAGGTTACATTATTGTTTTAGTTCCGGTGCTCGGTGGTAACGCGGTTTATGGTACCTAGGCATGACCTGTGTCATTTCCTCGAGCTAATAACTCTACAAGGCCTGACTCTACAAGCTTTAACTTTACATCAATCCTACATGTTGGTCAAGAAGTAAAAGTTCGGTCGATCCGTGGAACTATTGCATGATTATAACGACGACGAGCCATACGTTTTGTGATTTTGTCCGAGATTTGAGTTTGTAGAGCAAGTAGAGATTAACTGGTAAAGGCAAGCCTTGTAGTCTGGTAACTTGATACCACTGAAAACTTTATGAGAATTGGGACCTTTGAGCATAGGTTCGAAAGCATATCTTAATTTTCCAGAAATAATTGCCGGCAAAAAGAAAGGTTAGAGTGGGGCGCTTGCTAGGGAAGGCCTCACCTCCGTGACCTCCGTGACCTCCGTGACCTCCAAACACTGATGAGTGAATGAATGGATGAATTGCCGACGAATAAGGCTTTCCCCAAACTGATAGATAATCGCCGGAATAACACAAACATAAATATTTTTAAGGGCTACTCTAAATCTTAATTGTGTATCTTCATCCCTGGAGCGAGGCCCTAACATAATAAACTTGACAAGTGCGAGTTAAACTCGCTGTAAGAGGGTTCCGTACGTTTATTATGTAGGTATTTACAGTTATTTTCCATTTTATCTGCCCTTTTTTTAACACCATAGACTTGTTATAGGTTTTCGTGTAAGATATAACTATAGACCTATTTTTTGTATTTTTCTCAAAATTCTACCTCAGTACTTACGGAGATAAGGAGGGAATGGTCAATTTTCGTCTTTTCCTTCTTTCTTGAATAATTTTTAAACTATCCATAGTAGAATCATAACAAAAATATATTTTAGATCTTTCATTATGTTCTTTCATTTGCCACGCCACACGCCACACGATACGGTTTGAAAAACAGCTGTTCTTGCGCGGAGCATTACTCGTTGCCAAGGGCGGATCCAGGGGGGGGGTCATGGGGGTCATGACCCCCCCCCTGGGCTGGGTGCAGGACCTAGGTGGACTACAGGTGAACGCGTCGAAAACGTGTTTCGGGAGAAGACGTAAAAGAAAAATTGATTTTTTTTATTTAAATATAGGTAGATTTTTTAAAGTACAGTACAAACATTTATTAATAAAATACCTATTTTTTCTTGTATCTTTTATTATTAGAGACCGACCAAAGTTTCAGTTTCGGTTTCGGTTTCGGCAAGTTTCGGCCAAAAAATCTAGTTTCGGTTTTAGTTTCGATTTCGGCAAAATTTGGCCGAAACTTTCGGCCAAACCGAAACTCTGTTCGTGAATTGTCGTGCGTCGTGAAGTCATTGATTTAACATGTTCATTAAACATATTTGTTCATTAATCTGAAGAGCGTCTGACAGGGTGCTTTGGCACTCATTTGCATAGGGCTATGCTGAGCAGTGGACTAAAAAAGGCTGATAATGATGATTTGTTAATGAAATAATGACATAAAAAATTGCTAGTTAATATTGTTTCATAAGTACTTTCATTTTATTATTGTTTTTTAGGGTTCCTTACCAATAGATAAAAACGGGAACCTATTACTAAGACTCCACTGTTCGTCTGTCTGTATGTCACCAGGCTGTACCTCTTGAACCGTGATAGCTAAACAGTTGAAATTTATATAAATCATGTATTTCTGTGGCCGCTATAACAACAAAAACAATAAAATAAATATTTAAGTGGGGCTCCCATATAACAAACTTGATTTTAGCCGTTTTTTGCTCTATATTAATAACGGCAACAGGTAGAAAAAAAGGTTATAATATAGTGTCTAATGTTGTATAGATAATGATACGGAACACTTCATGCGCAATTCCAACTTGCACTTGGCCGGTTTTTTTATCTAACACCATTTTAACTGTCTGTAGACCAGGTATATACCATCATCGTCATAGCGAAGCATTGTAATGAAACTGTAACTGGAAGATATTTGAGTAAAACTTTTACTAGGGGTTTAGACGTAATAGATTATATAAAAAATAATTTTCGTCTATTTGTCTGTGCGTTTGTTCTGGCTACTCTCAGGAATGACTTAACAGATTTACCTGCGGTTTTCACTCATTTATAACTTACAATACATACGTATTGTAGTGAGCTTTGGTTAACATTTAGTGATTGGTTTTCAAATGGTTTACAAATAAATAAATAACGTTATGTCAATTTCGCCCATACTTATATTTATTGAGTGAGGGATTATCGAAAGGTTTACGGAAACAAAGCGAGTACCTATACAGGGTGTCCAGTAAATAGTGGATGAACGTTAGGGGACAGATAGCTTGAGGGTTACTTACCTAATGTCAAAAAATGACCTTTGTAAAATTTCAAAAATTCGGCTCCTTTAACCTTCTTTTTTCTGTTCAGTCCACAAATGAGCAGCTCAAAAGAATACTCTAATGGTGTGGCCAAACGAGCATATTTTTTGAGCTGTGCGTCACGTAATAGCGTAAATCGCAAAATCGCGTAAAATACAAATTCCAAAGAATTAAATTTGAACTTTTGTATGAAACCGGCTCATTTCACGTGACTCACATCTCCAAAAATTAGAGTCCGACCGAAACTGGTTTTTCAGCTGAAACCGAAACCGAAACCGAACCTTCGGCCTTAGTTCCAGTTTCGGCCGAAACCGAAACCGAAACTGAAACTTAGGGTGAGGCGAAACGAACGTATTTTTGGAGCTGTGACTCACGTGAAATGAGCTCTGGAAATGGATCGCACTCAGTGATTGCTATGGAGAACCATAGCACTGATATTCTGTGCGAGCCATTTTGGAGTGCCGTTCATGCCACTATACATATAATACTTAAATTCTATAACATAATATAAAAAAGTAAAAGTTTTACTCAAATATCTTCCAGTTACAGTTTCATTACAATTATTGGCTATTACGATGATGGTTATGTTATACCTATAGACAGCTAAATGGTGTTAGATAAAAAAACCGGCCAAGTTCAAGTCGGACTTGCCATGAAGTGTTCCGTATCATTATCTATACAACATTAGACACTATATTATAATCTTTTTTTGTATGAAAGTCAAGTTTGTTGTATGGGAGCCCCACTTAAATATTTTATTCTGTTTTTATTGTTATAGCGGCAACAGAAATACATGATCTATGAAAATTTCAACTGTCTAGCTATCACGGTTCAAGAGATCAAGCCTGGTGACAGACAAGACGGATAGTGGAGTCTTAGTAATAGGATCCCGTTTTTACCCTTTGGGTACGGAACCCTAAAAAAACAATAATAAAATTAAAGTCCATGAAACAAAATTAACTAGCAATTTTTTATGTCATTATTTCATTCACAAATCATCATAATCAGGCTTTATTAGTCCACTGCTCGGCATATGCCTATGCGAATGAGCTTCAAAGCATCAGTATCAAATATAATAAACATGTTAAATCAATGACCAGCCGAAACCGAAACTAGATTTTTTGGCCGAAACTTGCCAAAACCGAAACCGAAACTTCGGTCGGTCTCTACCAAAAATACGCTTGTTTGGCTTCACCCTAAGTTTCGGTTTCGGTTTCGGCCGAAATTGGAACTAAGGCCGAAGGTTCGGTTTCGGTTTCGGTTTCAGCTGAAAAACCAGTTTCGGTCGGACTCTAATTATTATCAAAATTAAAATAGAACGTCTCGTGATTTGACCACGACTATGTGACCCCCCCCTGACGCCAAAGCTGGATCCGCCCTTGCTCGCTGCTCACATCTAATAGCCGCATAGATCACAACACACCTCATTTACATTAATTGTCAACAACAGTGCTCGCCGCGACGCCGCGTTTACATTATCTCAGTGCTCGCCGCTCGCCGCTCGCTGCGGCCGCTGCGGCGCGGCGGCGCGGCGGCGTGGAACCATTTAAACATATAGTAAATGATGTAACAACAGGGTCATTAAGTTCTACTTATTAATATCGGTGCAGCTCGTAGCTCTGTCTCCCTGTTTACTGTTTCGAATAAAACTATTTCAAATTAGTAATAGCTAGGTACCTTAGTACCTATAAACAAAAGTACCAAAAAAAAGAACAGCTGTCATGGGACGGCTGACAGATGTGGTACATCGAAATGCGTCGCCACGATCACCAAGTCTAAAATCAGGTTTACCCCTCGCGTAAAGATGTTTCACATCAAAACTGCTATCGGGCAGTGAACGAATGCGTATATTAGTTCATTGCTATCGGGCCAGTGCAGCCGTGTGTCGACACCAAGTTTTCAATAGATTTTCAAGCAATTTTTATCATCCCCGCTTACACATTTTTTGTAAGGTTCATTTTGTATGTATTAATAAACGTTATAAAACATTTAGATTTATCTTTAAAAGATGGCGCTAATGATAGCTGTTGTTTTAACGAGCTACATGAACGCGGAGGTTAACTAAATTTGATATCTAGTTAGGTAATATGTACGAGTACTTAGTATCTGTTTATCGTTTGTATCTTTCTTTATTTATGATGAATCTAATCTTCTAATCTTTATTGACTCAAACCATTTTGATAGTTTACACAGGTTGACTTTACAGGTTTACTAGTTTGAAAGGTTTGTCAAACATTGACGACCCGTGTGGCGCAATGGTTACCATGCCGGATCGCCGCACCAAGAGTCCTGGGTTCGATTCCCAGCGAGGCGGAAATTTGAATGATGAGTTCGAATTTCTGTTCTCGGTCTGGGTGTGAATGTCCTTGTCTAGTGTGTTGGCCATGGCACCCACGACACAGGGAATCCTATTGTGGGGCTATGAGTGTGAAGCGTTATTTATTATTATTTTATTATTTATTTACGGGTTTGAGGTTTGTTTGATGAAATTATTATAAGTTATTGAAAGCACGGCTTCGTCGGAGCGTCATTGCTGATGTCCATGGGGGACGATGGCCACTTACCATCAGGTTTGCCGACTATTTCCATAAAAATGGGTGCGTGTAGTTTTGTACGCGCGTGAGGAGCTATACTTCTTTGACATAATTAAATAAATATTTAATTTAAAAATAAACAGTTTTAAAACCGTTTATCAGCGACAATATCTACCAATAAAAAAGGGTGCGTGTAGTTTTGTACGAGCGTGAGAAATAAATATTTAATTAAGTAACGTGTGTGTATGTACGTGTAAAGCGGTTTCATCAAACACGAAGGTTTTAATCAAATCGTTTGACCGTCCTGGGGGCGCTTAATATATCAAACCATTTAACCGTCTCGGGGGCGCTTAAAAACTATCAAAATGGTTTGAGTGAAACTAAATCTACGTGTTTGAATCAAACCGTTTGACCGTCTAGGGGAACTTAAAAACAACTTGTTGGCGAGGGTCACTATAGCGTAGATGAATGTTCAAACGACAAGGACGCATGGTGTTGATTAGTACTGGAACCGGTTCCGCTCAGGTTAGGATAGGTATATTATTTTTCTGTAATCAAATTTATTCCATTGTAAACAATTCTTTAAAGATGTGCTGAGGAGTTTCTTTACAGCTTTTGTTCTCCTCCATGACAAACAACCTTCCCGAAAAATTATTAAAAAAATTACATGCATAAGTGTATCAGTGATACCTAAGTAGGTACCTACATGTAGAATTTTGAATTTTGTAGAGCGTATGTCGCGTGCGTTTAATAACATAGGTAGACCTCAGCACAACAATATCTAAATATGTACGTATGATTGTGCATATGTGAGGAGTGAGGAGTGAGGACTGCAATCAGAACATAATGTTTTGTGTTGGACAATAAAGTTATCGCGGCGCTTACAGTGAGTCAGCTCAGTCAGCCGAGCGCACCGATTCAATATGACTTCATAATATGTTATCGACACCTAATATCAGCGACAATAATAATCATAAAATAATCTTTCGGTTGAAGAGTTGGAAGGTGCAGCTGTGGTCGCAGCAGCATTAAGGTTTCTTACTGACAATTCATGAGAGGCAGCAACTATCAGCGAGTTCAGCGACCGTGTTTTTTTTAGTGTGTGTCAGCCTAACACTAAATCTATGGGCACTTAGTTTAAACAATAACTAACAGCAGTAATGTTCGTGCAGCGAGTGTCGGGTCCGCGGCCGGCCCGCCAGGGCCGCCAGGGCCGCCAGGGCCGCCCGGGCCGCCAGGGCCGCCAGGGCCGCTGACACCCGTCAAGGTAATCTCGCTCCGTTTGTAAGTTTGCTCCAAAAAGTTTCAGCCTACTCTTTGTTTGTTATTCATAATGAAAAGAGTATTGTACAAGGCTACAAGCAGCCAACCTCGTCTTAAGTGCCAAGTTGCTACCGAGTGCAGCCCGCGAACACGAACTGCTGCTCAGTGGCCGACCGCCAGGCTACCATGTGGCGCGAGGATGGAGAGTGCACCTCCTCAGCTCAGGACCCTCATGTTCGAACGAAGAGTCCTCCTTCTCAAAATAACATTTTATTTTGTTGCTTGACTCGCGGTCACGTCTCACAATGGAAATGGTTCGTATACAATATTAAGTATTTGGCATTGTTTTCGCAGCGCCCCTGTCCTACCTTGTCGAGATAGGGCCACACGCCGGTGAGCACGATGCTGAACCCCAGCGACATCTGGAACATGGTGAAGTACACGATGTAGACGCTGCGCCAGCGCTCGCGCCGCTCCCGCGCGCTCTCCAGCGCGTCCCCCGCCTCCTCCCCCCCCTCGCGCCTCCCCACTATCCTCTTGAGCCACTCCATTGTCCCCGACGGGTGCGACCCTGTAGGGCCCGCGGCGCCGCGAGCCGCTCCGTGCTCGGCGACGGTGTAAACAAACAAAGAAAGTGAACGCTGCGCACGCGCCGCCCGCCGCGCACCCCGAGCTGCGGCCCGCGGCTGACTGTCACTGACTGAACAAGTGTTCACTGTACTGGCACTACTAATGGCCCGCGCGCGCCCGGCGCCCGCTCGTATTTAGGAATGCGTTCGTTGATACTTGGCACGGTTTCCCTCTCTATCTACATGTCGTGACGACACACGCCGACGACTGATACGGCCGCGTCGCGTCCGCCGCAGCCGCGAGCCGCGAGCCGCGAGCCGCAAGTCGCACAGGTGGCACCTATATAGGAGTAGTATAAGTTTACAAGCTATAAAAAGTTTATTTACATTTTTGTCATAGGTCGTGCTCTGAAACTATCTGGTATTGATTACCTACCTGGTATTCTGAAACTTACTGAACTTACCTGGTATTAAAAAAATATAAACACGTAATTTAGACATTTTTCTATTTTCTGTTAAGTAGGTGGCCTAGGTGGGCGGGGCTTTATCACTTATCACGTTTGGACACGCACTTTTTATTTAAAATTTAGTAAAATGCTTAAGTAATTAAGTAGGTTGTGAAGATTTGTATGAACTAAAGAGCTTTACTAGATTATCACGTTTGGACGCGCACTAAAATAGTTAAAATTTAGTTATCTACTTAACTACTTAATACGTCTAAACTGGACTTTAGAGAGCAGTGCCCCCCAGTGGCGTAGCGTGGGCTCCCGCCGCCCGGGGCCGTCCGAAAATTTGCCGCCGCCCCTCTCCCCCCAGTGAACTTTGCCGCCCCCATATTATTTAAAATATTTTTTTTATTAATTAAAAATGCACTTTTCTTGTTTTTTTATAACACAATTTGTTAAAAAAAATAATTAATAATTAATTTTAATACATATTTTTTTATTTAAAAATCGAGTGGCTTGCCGCCCTCTCTTCATGTGCCGCCCGGGGCCAGGGCCCCAACGCTACGCTACTGGTGCCCCCGTCAACATCGACCGGAATGGGTAGGACATGGATATGGACATTCGGGTCTATCCATTCGGGTTTTATTATTTGTAGTGCCAATCGTTCAATATGATATTCCAGCAGTAAGTTATCTGAATTCCAAAAAAATTCGGAATCATTTGAAACACGAGCTTGCCAACATTATTATTGTAAGTAGCTTCTATACTGTTATTATTATAAATTACTTCTAATATGCAATCTTTTCGAATAAAAAAAGGTTGAAATCGATTAATGTTTACAGCATCCTTTCAAATCGACGACTCGAAAATCTGCAAATGTATCAAGATATACGCGCTTTTGGTTTGATTTTGTGGATTAACGACATCTTTCGAGTTAAGTTCTTGATGGCTACATTCAATCTGGTTGTTAATATTATTTGGATTAGTCATTTTCCTCAACAAGAATCATTCAATCACGTCATCTAGAATTTTGCGGTAAATGATGTTACGATTTACAACGAAACAAAAAAACATACCAAAACTTGCCCAACTTCATATAATTTAAAATGGAATTAAGTTGTTTTTTATTTAATAACATTAGGCGATATTGATGGGTACTTATTGTTAAATTATTATTTTTTTTATCAAAAATATTCAGTAGTTTATCTTAGTACGTTTTATGTAAATACATAAAAAAATAGTAATCATTTTGAGTGATTGTAACATTTATTCTGATATTTTTTGGCTGTATCCATACTTTGCTCTATGGCTGTATCCACAGAGCTGTATACCTAGAGTAGATGAAGTATGTACCTCGAATTGTATGAAAACCAAGCGTGTCACTTTTTTTGACACAATGTTATGTCACTAGAAAATTTGAGTGATTGATATACCTCATCTTAGCAATACCAATACGAAACTGATTTCTTACCGATTCTCGATATCGATAACCGATTATAATCAGTCTGGTTGATTGTTATTGTATACGTATAGGTTAAAGTGCTGAATAAAACCAAATAAATAATTTTGTTTTGTTAATGTTTTGTTACTAAACATATATCATTGGGGTAAGTTTGATTTAACTTGATTATTTATTTATTATAAACACAAATTATAAAATTTATTAAATTTTTATTAATATCAAAATTATAAACACGTTTCAAAAATATAAATAAATAGGTCAATATCATATTTCTTTACTTATAAATTTTACGTAAAATAAATTAAAGAGAATTAAATCAAAATATAATCATTTATTTATTGAAATCAAAACCTTTATAATTTAATAATCAAAATAACAAAAATGTACCACCATTAATTTAGAAAGTAATAGGAATGTTGAATAATTTTATGATCCAGTTTTATTTTATATTCTATAATTTTACAAAGAGGGAAGTTTCGATTTTTTTTAATGGATAAACCGAAAAACTACTGGACCGATTTCAAAAATTCTTTCGATTGATGAAAAACAACTGGTCGAGAGCTTGTAAGGCCATGCGCAATGTAGGGTTCCATAGTTGATTGATTATTACTCGTTAACCTGTAGCCGTGATAGTTTTCCTTGAAAATTCACTGTTTATCCTATTATTGTGAATTTTTTGTCGAACTCCACCTTTTTAGAGCTGGCAGGGGAGACGGAAACTTGACTGTAACCAAAATTATCACTTTTTTTAGTTTTTTTTTTAGAAAATTAGCATTTTATAATTTAAGCTTGTTTTTCTTATTAGACTTATTAGTGAAAATGAAATTATTTCACTTATTAGTGAAATTGTTGTATTCTTATGACAGTAATGTTCTATAAATCGAACCCATAATATTTTTATAATATCTTTACAACGATACCCTACACTATTGGGTAGGCGAGAAAAAAAAACCATCCCCATTTGAACTGTGATAAATAAATATTTTTAATATTTTATTCTACGACTTTGTAGTTTTAATAAATATCAATGCCAAATTACACTCAGTAAGTTGCAAATGGACGGACGGACGGACGGACGGGCGAACAGACATGACGAAACTATAAAAAAAATACAGTTACCTTTGGAATAAAATTTGTGTTACAACATATATATCTATGAGAATATATTTATTCGACGATTCTCAAAATCGATTAAAATCGAGACAAGACTGGATAAATGAAAAACACTATATACTATATTTGAGCGAAAAACTACAATATTGACAGTACCACGAAGTAAAGCGTTACTTAGCAACGGTTGATAGTAACGATTGTTGTATTTTCATTGCGTGTTCCAACAGAGAAGCCCTACAATTTTGAAACCAGAATGGGCAATGTATTGTATAGTAGGTATGAAGTACATATACTCAGTAAGTGCTTGTCATTGTAAAACGTGGTAAAAGCACAATAAACATTATATTAATTTATTTTAAATAGATAGGAACACAATTTTATAACGAAATTAATTAGCGATGAAAGAAAATGTTTTCTTTATCTTTCCTAACTATATTTGTAGATTTTCTGCAGTTCGTAACATTAAAATCAGGCATTTTTCGTTATTTTAGTTGACATCTGTTGCCAATAGCAATGAAAGGCCGACTAAATGACACGGCGCCTAATTAGGATTTCAAATCCTAGTTGTCCCACGTGAAATGTATGAACTTACCGCATCTACTCTAGGTATATGTCTGTGGCTGTATCGTTATTATGTGACGTTGTCAAACTTGTCAAAGTCCGGTGTCAGGTGACAATCACTTGACAGTTGACACAAAGGTGAAATTTCCTAATCAATAACTTTGGGAACTCCACAGTCCACATTATTTTCTTTGGCTTCCATTGATTCCAATCCAACTAAATTCGCAGTTCAGCACAAGTTAGTGCGAGACGAAGTGACGAGTGTATCGATAAATTTGCATTGAATCTGCAAAAATGTTTGTTTCTCGACCAATTATTTCTCGTCTCATGCAACAGACTGGTAAAAACAATTTCTTTACTATGGTTTCTTATTTAATAATTTCAACATCATCATCATCATTTATAATAACATGAGATGCCCAAATATTTTTAATAGTTAAATATGTAGCTTTTTATGCAATTCTGTTGTTACAAAATAAAGTACAATGTGTTACATAACTGCAACATAACCTACATGACAATCAAAGTTAGTTCGATTCGTAATTTTTGTTTCTCGTCTTAAAATTACAAGTAACTACTTATCAAATGGAATTTTCTAAAATAAATATAATCTGATCATAATAACATGGGTAACTTTTCAGTATTTTGTGGTTTTAAGTATTAGTTTTAATGAAAAGACACACTAACAAATAGTATTTTATCTTTCACTTAGATAAATCACCTATTACGTAAAGTGTGAACATGTGCTAGAAAAAAAAGTAGATACCTATTTTTATTTCTGCATTACCACCAACATAACACAGGCCGAAGTCCAATGGATCAGTAGTTGGTGAGGGGTGGCCTGGGCCCCAGGCTAGTACTTCAAATGACATTTAATTTGTTCTAAGTTTGTTTTTAAATTATATGTGTAATGTATGCATAACATGTTCAGTGAGGCGCTACCATGCGGGAGACTTCAAGCCCCCGAGCATGGACGAGCTGCCGGTGCCGAGCGGGTCGTGGCAGGCGCGCTACGACGCCAAGCAGCGCAAGTACAACGCCATCTTGCTGCTCGGTATTTCTGTCGTCACTGGCACCATCCTTGTGGTAATATTCAGTATTTTACTAACATTTGTCCTTTCTAAATGGCTAGCTGGCTAGGTATTCAGCCTAGAGCAACATTAACTTAACATGCCCTCCAAAACAAGGAAGCGCATAATAAATTTTTGCCACTAGCAGTCACCCGTTACTATTGACCGTGCCCGCCGGTGCTGAACCTGTTGGATCACTTGTTATCGACACAAGCCGCCAGACTATGAATTTTTCTGAAGGAATTATTAATATTTTTGTTCACATTGACACAGTTTGGTAAAGCAGTCGTTGCAGATCTCTTGTGTACCTCACACTGCTACATAAGATGGGAAGGTGCTGCCAGACTTTACACCTGCTGATGGCATTACTAGATAGAGAAGCCCTCTGTGGCTAATCCATTTATTTTTCACATAATTTATTTAGATGGCTTATTATTGATTACATATTTTTCTCAATCTCAACAAAATCAAATAATTCAAATGTTTTTAATGTGCCGCTCCGACAAATATCCACCCCGCGCCGGGTAGGTGTCGTAAGAGGAGACTAAATCCATCCCGCTGGTGGTAGGGCCCATCATATTTATTTATCAATTCACATAATTACTTCATATGTGCCTATTTATTATGAATGTAATATAATGGTTCCTTTTTGATTGCAGGCCAAAACATCCGGACTGGTATACTTGAACTACGCTCCTCCCAAGAGCATTGACTAAATGTAATCCTGTTGCATCAACTATGTGATCAATTAGCTTAATAATAAATCTATAGTATTTAACACACTATCCTGTTTTATTCTCCCTCAACTTGAATAAACAATAAGTTGGCAGTACATACATACAAATTATTATTAACTCACCCATATTGCAGTATTGGGGCGGCTTAGAATACTAACCCCAAATCCACGCCAGATGGGTGTTGTAAGAGGCGACTAAATCCGGCCCGCTGGTGGCAGGGCCCCTCGAGGGATTAAATTGGTAATATTGATTTTAATTGGTACCTAATACCATTAAAACAAAAAATTATTACTATTATTATTTCTGCATGGGATCTGCCTGGACAGCTACCACCCTTGAGCATGAGTCAGCCGCCCAACGACTCGATTTCCGGCTGGGGGCTTGAGAGCCAGTTCTTTTTCTTCTTTCTTTCTTGGCCGGCAACGCATCAGAAATGCCTTTGGTGTTGCTGATGTTCATGGGAGACTCGTTTATCGGCTATTTCCATAAAAAACATTGATGTAACAAAATGTCGTACATTTTTTTAAATACATAAATGTTATCCACAATTTATATTAAAATTTTAAATTAACAACAAATGATAAGTAATATGTTTTACCAGTATTATTTTTTATGGAATTTCTAATTTGCAAAATCATTACCACAAGGCGCAACGCAAGGAACGAGGGAAAACCACGCTTAGTAAAAAATATATGTATATTTGTATAATATTTAACTACATTTAACTTAACAATAATTTTACAGTACACAATAGCATTATAATAATAATAATAAAGGAGTCAGTGCTCGCGCGCGATGTCGGAGAAGGCGTCGAGGATGTCCTGCGTGCTGAGCGGCAGCGCCAGCCCCGCGCCGCCGTAGCACGCCGCCAGCCGCGCCTGCGCACACACACACACACACACACACATCATGCTATTGCTATTATTATCAGTCCATGAAGCCCGCCTGTCTCGCGACCACTCTCTGGCTTGAATCCGCATCATTCAGGTAAATGAAACTCGTTTTCTGACTGAGGACGGAGGAGCCAGTTCAATATTTTTTTCTTTCCTTCTCTTTCTTGGCTAGCAACGAACCAGTGATGGGGTTTACCGATGTAGGAGACAATAACCACTTACAAAAATGGCTTGTCCGCTCATCTTTTTAAAAAATATTCTCAAACTTAGAACATAGACTTAAATATATAGACGGGCTGTTCCAAACAAAACCCATGTCACATTTTTCGTACTCACTGACAGCTTGGTGACAGCGCCTCGTTCGGTCAAATTCGGTTCAAAATGGCGGATATCAAATACTTTGCACTAAATAATTTTTAAAAATGCAAGTAAAAATCTAGTTATTTACCAATAATGATTTAAGAAAACTCAAATAAAGTTCAAACGTAAATAATGAAGACGTTTTAACTGTGCACAATAACCAATATGCGTTATTATGTGTTCTTAAACGGTCGGGGTTTTACAAAAATGACATCTACTTGTCTTGCTTGCTCGCAGCAGACTAAACTGCGTTGGCACCATATGGTGTCAATGTAGGTGTCGAAACTTTTAGTACTAAACAGCCTGTCTAGTATAGTATATACATATAGGTCTATGATTTAGAAGGATAACTGGAGGTGTGTGTGTGTGCGGTACCTCCAGCTGCACGTGCTGCGCGATGAACTCCTCCTGCATGGCGCGCCACACCACCTGCAGCAGCCCGCCCTCCTCGCTCAGGTGCTTCTCCACCGTGCGGTACAGCCGGTGCAGCGACTTGCGCACTGCACACACACACACACGAGGTAGGCCTCTTACATCGCTGCCAATAATGGAAAAATCTTAGAAAGGATGCTACTAAAATGTGCTCCAAGTATCAACTCGCAAATCTTACCGCGAGAGCACGGGTTTGCCAAGGTTAACTAACAGTTTAATAATGGTATTAGCAAGAAATATGTGCAGAAGTACGTCCTGGATATCTGTGGTGCCATCGATAGTGCCCGGTGGCCATTGATAATGCTCGAGGCAAAGAGAGGTGACTGCCCACCGAACGTATCCAGCTTGTTGGCTGGCTGCTTCTTCAATCGTCGAGTTGTTTTTTTCCTGGAATCCAGGTAGAATGAAAGGTTGCTACCGTGGGAGCCCACAGGGTTCTGCACTGGGTCCCTCGTTCTGGAACTGAGCTACTGACATACTCTGTGCGTGCGACTGACCCTCGTGCGCGGGGTACATGGCGAGCAGGCGGCGCAGCTCGTGCTTGCTGTAGGCGGCGCGGTAGCACACCTCGTCCTCGCGCGCGCCCTGCGCCACGGCCTCCGCCACGCCCTCGAAGAACTGCGTGAGCTTGTCGAGCGGCCGCCCGAAGTACTGCGTCACGTAGGCCCGCAGCGCCTGCGAACAAATCAAATCATTTTATTGCTAGAATGTAGTTTTACGCAGGTGTTATAAGTATAGAAGGCGGATGGTATGCAATAGTGTCAATTATACAACAATACTATATTATTTTTAAAATTATTAGGATTAACACTGTTGGATAATCCAATTTTCCAATAAAATTACATATTCATCGTTATCTTCAATCAATCAATCATTTTATTGTGGACTATAGGTGATACAAGTAGTTGTTATATACAATAAATATTTTAGCCTCTATGTCCTGCCTCGCTGAGGCGTACAATAATATTAAAATTAAATTATAATTATATTAAATTAAATAACATTAAAATTAAAATAAATCGTACTTTACAATAATTAAAATCAGACCATTCAACCATATCATAAAATATAATTATATTATTATTTTGTCATTTATATAGTCTTGAATACTGTAATAGCATTTGTCAATCAGCATAGAAACGAATTTCTCCTTAAAACTATCCACTTGTTTAATATCACGAATATCTGCTGGTATTTTGTTATATATAATAGGTGCCATACAAAAAAAGCTTTGTCTCAACATATTCGTTTTGCTCGGTACTATTTGCAATTTATTATAGTGTCTTTCTCGCTTCTTTAATTTAAATTTATCCATGTTGGTTTTAATGAAAATTGCACATTCTAGAATGTACATACAGGGAAGAGTTAATAATTTTAGGCTCTTACATTGTGGTTTGCATGAATCTCTTTGTTTTATATTGCACATAGCTCGTACGCACCTCTTTTGCGCTTTGAATGCAATATTTTTATGTACTGAGTTTCCCCAAAATATAAGGCCGTATCTTATTGTTGATGCAACGTAAGCGTGATATGCAGTTAGAACTGTGGATTCATTTACAATTGATCTAAGCTTACGAAGAACATAACAAAACTTACTCAGTTTTTTACAGACTTGTTCGATATGCCCTTTCCAGTTCATATTAAATCATTCTAATTATTCTAATATAATACGTTACGTATATTTGGTAAATGAAAGTATTGGTATTCTAAGCGAATTCAAAAAATTTAATAATTTCGTATTTATTATATTTTGGTTTTCATATTTATAAAAATAAGACCCATGCAATGTTAATAACTAAATATGCACGCTGCGTTCATCCGTAATTAAAATTACAAATAGAATAATAATAAGACCTATATTAGATCTGTAAGAATTGCTAGTTTTTGTAATTTTGTGGGTGATCCTATAAATAAGGATAAAAATAAAATGTAAAAAAAATTATAATAAAATTTAAGATGTCAAAAAAAATAATAAAATAAATTACCTCGTTGTAGCGGCGCTTGGTGTCCTCGCGCAGCGGGTGCAGCGCGGGCGCGCGCAGCGCACAGCACGCGCGGTGCAGGCGGTGGTAGTTCTCGGCGCGCAGCGCGGCGCGCGGCGTGCGCGGGTGCTCGGCCGCGGCGATGGCGCGCACCATGCCCGTGGCCAGCGTCACGTACCTGCGCCCAGCGTTACACAGCTAGGGAGAGCCGTCTCATATGGGGGGAAGTTCAAAAATTATCCAGCTGTGGCGTCGGAGTAACTACAATATGAACATAGCTGTTGTAGACGGAGTGAAGTTTGCCGAGGTCAAATACTCTGTAATAATTTATCCTAGGCTTCCGCAGCGCCACCCTTATTGGACGCGTTTTACGGACACTTTTCATACGCAGAGATGGCTCTCCTTACCTCTATACTCCATGCCTGCATTATTATACCATTGAAGTATTATTACTTGCGTATAGAACCGACCCCGCGAACACGAAGTTAGTCCCAATGAATTGGCGCCAATGCAGCAATGGCGTCAATTTTCAATGGTTTCGTTCGAAAGAACGGGGGCTTAATTTTGAAACCTTTAAGTTAATTTTGGTTTCTAACGTTACATTAATTTTCACATTTCTGAATTCGAAAATTGTGTAATTTCAAGATATCAAGTAATCAATAATTCTTCTAAATCAGATCACAATTTTATTATCTTATCACGCCAAGCAGTGTAGTAGTTAATCCTTGGACTCTACAACTATCTTAGTACAGATATAAAACAACGAAATAGTATTTTCTTTCAAGTAGACCATTTTCAGATTTCCTTCACTGACCAGAAAGACTGGACCGCATAGGGGTTATTGATCAGTAATGAGGTGTGCACGTGTAGGGGAGACTTGAATATATCGTACTGCATGATGAATCGTACCACCTTGACATGTCCTATAAAACAATAATTTTTTTTTACACTTTCTACAATAAAATATGCGCGACTAGAGTCACAACTTAATTTATGTACAAGTAATTTTAAATGACGTCCGTCTGGTATTTTTTCTTCCCGTAAAAAAATGGTGTTCCGTTAGTTCTGTTATTGATTGAAATTTTGGTGTGAACATGTAACGATCTACTCTTTATAAATGGCGTGAAATTATCTAATTTTTTGAAGTTATACTTCTTTAGGCGCGTTATGAAATAAATGGAAAAAATGATGAGAGTGAAATTTTAAGATTTGTGACACAAAAGGTGACGAAAAACGTCACAGGTGATTTTTTAATGCGCGTTGTAGCGCGTTATGATAAAATGATTATTATTATATTTATTATATTGTTTTTTGATGTTTTTTTTATATTGTTTTTTTTTTTAATATGATTTTTGTTTTTTTTTTGTAATATTTTTTTGAAAATTTTTTGAATAGTGTTTTTTATGTATTTTTTTAATGTTTTTTTTGGAATTGTTTTTTATAGTTTTTTTTTTCATGCCAAAGAAGTATAACTTCCCACGCGCGTAATAAGTACACGTTTATGTTTTATGTGTGTTACATATATGGTGTGTGTACGTGT
Organism: Thymelicus acteon; assembly: GCA_951805285.1. Lineage (NCBI taxonomy): Eukaryota > Metazoa > Arthropoda > Insecta > Lepidoptera > Hesperiidae > Thymelicus > Thymelicus acteon. The sequence goes on from OX638224.1 coordinate 417,759, forward strand.
GGTATTTATGTGTGTATTGTGTATGTGTGGGTACCAGCGGTCGAGGTCAGCACGGCGCGTGCGCGCGAAGATGCCCTCGCACACGGCGGCCAGCTCCTCCAGCTCGGGGATGAAGCTCAGCACGCCGCACTTGGGCCGCCGCGCCGCCTGCACGCACACACACACACACACGTTTGAGATCTGCATCTCATACGTTTAAAAACCAAATCATGAAAATGTCATGTGTACGATAATTCAAAAATATAGAACACCTGTGCATCATCAGAAATTGCAAATAATGGTAGAAAAATTTGGGTGAACCCGAGCAAACCTCTTCCGCCCGTGGGGCCTCGTATCAAATGACGGACGGCGCTCCAGCGGCTGATTCGGTTGTGAGCCATTATAGTAAGGATAAACTTAAGCTGAGATGCAAGTGACGTTCACCCATCTCGCAGGAATCGTCTTCTTTTAGAATAGAATAGAATATTTTTTATTTCTGAGGCCACGAACACAATTACAAGAAATATATACTTAAAAAAAAATACTTTTCACATTTCTGCGGTGGAGCGGACGTTCATACATTACAACCGTGGGACATTCACCTGCTTGACGGCGTCCGGCAGCGCGGCCAGGCGCTCGGCCACCGCGCGGTCCGCCTGCCGCTTGGCCGCCACCGCCACCGCCGCCAGCGCCGCGCGCGCCCAGCGCGCCTCCCCCTCCCCACCGCCCGCGCCGCCCGCCGCGCCGCCCACCGCGCCGCCCGCGCCGCCCCCCGCCTCGCCCGCCTCGCCCAGCACGCGCCGCCCCACGCACGCCAGCGCCCGCATCGCGCCGCTGCACGGTCATTAACCATCTCATTAGTCATTATCTTCGATCAGTCAAATCTTCCACCGCGCGATCGGAATACCAAGGCTTGTTTATTAATTTTAGGTTCGGAATTGGAAAAAATCACACTATTTACGGAGCCGAGGCGACCCTCTTGCGGGAATCTATCTTGATCCTGTTTGACAGGACTGTTCTCTAGTGACTGTCTGTCCATGAGGGACATGGTGTGTGGGGGGGAAGGAAGTCTCACTAGGGGTCGTGGCGCTCGATGTGGCCCACCAGCGTCACCAGGTCCGTGTCCAGCGCCGGGAACAACTCGCCCATCAGCCGCCGCGCCTCGCCCGCGCCGCTCGCCGCACCGCTCGCCGCACCACTCGCCGCGCCGTTCGCCTCGCCCCGCTCGCCTTCGCCGCTCTCGACACCATCGGTCGTCTCCTCCTGCCGATTCAATGTAACTTAGCCAGATACAAGCTAGTAAATTGTAACCACACTGAACCCAAGGGAGTCCAAAGCACTACAGGGGAACAAGATTTTATATCCAACAGGGTCAACCGTCAAAATATAGCAATATAAGGAAGCAAGTCAAGCAATGCACCTTGACATCGACGTCCAGACAGAAGAACTGCGTGCAGAAGTCCTGCTCGGCGTTGCAGATGCTCTCCACCAGCGACAGCACCTGCGGCACACGACGCACGGCCTTAGGAAGTTAGGACCACATCACACGGGAACTAACTCCGGCCCTCCGACCCTATCCGCAGTCCGCACCTCGTCCAGCAGCTCGTCGGCGCGCTCGGGCGGCGCGTGCTGCAGCTGCGCGCGGGCCGCGTCGCACGCGCCGCGCACCTCGCGCTCGTACACGCGCGCCCACGTGCTCACGTACACCTTCACCAGCCCCTCGAACGCCTTCTCGTCCATGTCCTTCAGCCAGCGCATGAACGGCGCGTACGGCCGCAGGTGCGCGTGGTGCGGCTGGCGCTCGCGGCGCGCGTCGTGCGCGGCCTCGTTGCCCAGGTGGATGAGCGCGTTGTTGAGGTGCCGCGCCAGCGCCGCCGCCAGCGAGTCGCGCGCGCGCGCCAGCCGCCGCAGCCGCTCGCGCACCGCCGCCAGCCGCAGCCGCGCCGCGCCCGCCCCGCCGCCGGCCCGCTCCGCGCGCGCCGCCGCCCGCAGCGCCCCCTGCAGCGCCAGCGCCGCGCTCAGCGCCTGCGCGCGGCCCTCGCTCGACGCCAGCGACACCTGCCCCCGGACGATCAAAATAGATTAAGATGTCGCATAAAATTCCCTCGGCATGTCGTCACGTCGTACATAAGCTATTGACGATGAACACTACGTAAAACTGTTTCATCTTTATGTGTGTTGGACACCGTTAGCCAAAATAAGTTGTAGCAGCCAAATAAGGGTAAATAAATAATGTACACCCTGCTACTATTATAACGCAGAAGGCGAAGGTCTGAAGAAAATATTTATTTCCTATCTACCCCCGGCTACTGAGATACTGCGAGCTGCATATTGAAGCGAGATAATTCAACGTATAACGTCTCCGTTTAGAAACATGAAACAGCCGCAAATATCATCAGCGCCGCATCGTCTTCACACGCAGACTATCTTCAATTAATCTTCATGCATCCGACGACCATCTTCGAGCAAGTTTCTTCAACGCCGCAGTCGTTTTTTCCGAGTTCTTCTTGCTGTTCCGGAGATGTGTTCCGCGCCGTCGCCGCCCGCCGAGTGAGCGCGCGCGCTGTCCTGCGCGCTTTTATAAGACCGTCCGGCGGAGCATCTGCGAGAGGCCGCACACGAATCTGCACGACCGCCCGGCGACCGGCCCATCGTCGGTTAGAGCGCGACAGAACTATTATGCGTTTCGTCTGTTATTAACGATGTACATAATGTTTTAATAATATTATTATTATTTTAATCTCATTGGACAAAATTTATGTATTATAATTGGTTAAGAAAATAAAATTAATTGCTATTGGTCAATTGTAAGTTTAGCCAGGCATATAAATATAGGCAGGGGTGCTCAAATAAAACATTCCTATTCGCTTGCACATAGTAAGCACCAACAAGATCAGTAGTTTCATTACATCCGCCACTAGACCACTCGGAGTCAGTTAATGGTGGACCCCTACACCACCATTACAGTGGTGACCCCTGTCTGAACACGAGGAGGAAGACCCCTGAACGAGCACCGAGGAGGAAGCCCCTGTCTGAACACGAGGAAGACCCCGCTACGAGCACCGCGTACTAAATCCCTGCAAGGAAAATATCAAGAAGGAAGATCCACGCGTTAGAAACCCTATCAAGAGCATCGAAGGACTTCAGTATATAAAATCAGTGTAATCAAAACGTCACTATGGAGGGAGCATTGAAGAAATCCGACGCATCGACATCAAACCCGGCCAAGGAGCAAGAAATCGCCAGTATATCTCTGTCATTGAGAATACCGCCGTTTTGGAGAGATAAACCACGACTTTGGTTTGTCAGTTTTGAAGCCGCAACAAACGATTTGAAGAAGAGTCAAGCACAATTAGCACAGATGGTTATCGCCCAACTTGAGAAGCAAGACATCGAACAAATTTCGGACCTGTTGTACAACCCACCGGCAAGCGACCAGTATAGTTCGCTGAAGAATCGTCTGATTTCTGCATACGAAGAATCCGACAGTCGCCAGCTACAGAAACTTCTATCAGAAATAGAACTTGGAGACCAGAAGCCTACACAACTCCTACGCAGAATGCGTACTTTGGCGCGAGATAAAGTCCCAGATTCGACGCTACGGCTAATGTGGGTAAACCACCTACCCCCACATGTTCGATCGGTACTAGCAGTGAGTGAAACATTCAGCACGCAGACGAAGCTCGATGAACTGGCACTCCTGGCGGACAAGATGATCGAAAACAGCAGCAGCTCACACATATCGGTGATCGAAGGCACTTCAACCAAGACCAATGATACCCAATTTCTTCTCGAAGAAATTCGGAAGCTATCATTCGAAGTCGCCGCGCTCAAAGCTTCCCAGCATCAAACCTGTTACCAGCAACAGTACAATCAGCGCAATCACCAACATCGAAGATCACTTTTTCGTCGCGACCGCTCTGCAAGTAGAAGTCGAACAAGCTCAAGAACAAGATCTCCTTACTGCTACTATCATCGACGTTTCGGTTCCGAAGCAAGAAAATGCACAACGCCGTGTACATTCAAAATTGAAAATACGAAGTCGGAAAACTAACTACTACGCTTGATGCGACGGGATCCGGCGTAACAGAAAAATCCTACCGTCTTTTTGTCACCGATAAAAAAAGCAAGCTTACCTTCCTTATCGACACCGGAGCGAATATCTCAGTATTACCGCCGAGACAAGGACAGAAGATGAAGCCACTGGAATTTCAACTCTACGCCGCAAACAATACGACCATTCCGACATATGGAGAAAAATCAATGGAACTAGATTTAAATCTACGCCGACCATTCAAGTGGAGATTTATCATCGCTAAAGTCAGTAAACCAATCATCGGTGCTGATTTTCTTCAACATCACCAGTTGATCGTCGACATCAAAAATAGAAGACTCATCGATGGGAAAACCAATCTTGCATCTCAGTCTTTCGTCCAAGCAACCAATCTACCCACAATAAGAAGCATAGATGTTCAACAATCATATCACAAGATCCTTGAAGAATATCCTGGAATCACAAGAATAACATCAATGAAATTAACACCGAAGCACGACGTTGAACACTTTATCGAAACCAATGGACCACCACTTCACTGCCGTGCACGTCCAATCGCACCACACCGATACGAGCAAGTTCGAAAGGAATTCGAAAACATGATCGAGCAAGGAATATGCCGTCCAAGCAAAAGCCCTTGGTCATCACCACTTCACGTCGTACCGAAGAAGAATGGAGAATTACGAGTTTGTGGAGACTACAGAAGACTGAACTCTATTACCACTCCTGACCGCTACCCAATACCGCGAGTCAAGGACTTCACTTATCAACTGTCAAACAAGACTATATTCTCCACCATCGATCTCAACCGAGCTTACCAACAAATAAGAGTACGTGATGAAGACATAGAGAAGACAGCAATAATTACACCAATGGGATTATTTGAATTTCCAAGAATGACACCAGGACTGAAGAACGCTGGTCAAACCTTTCAAAGATTCATACACGAAGTACTTCATGGACTCGATTTCGTTTTCGCATTCATCGATGATCTCCTTGTTGCAAGCCCTGATGAAGAAACGCACGAAACACATTTACGCACCGTGCTACAGAGGTTAGAAGAAAATGGAATCACAATCAACCCTTCGAAATGCATATTTGGACAACAAGAAGTTCAATTTCTTGGTTTCACCGTCAGTAAGGAAGGAATCAAACCGCCTACTGAAAAGGTCAGAGCAATCGTCGATTATGCGAAACCAAAAACAATCGAAGAACTAAGAAGATTTCTTGGAATGATAAATTTCTACAGAGAACACATAAACAAAGCCGCTGAAATTCAAGCACCACTTCACGCCTACCTTCACAACACGAAGAAAAAAGATAAAACGTCAATCGAATGGAACAACGAAGCCACGAAGGCATTTGAAGCTTGTAAAGTTGCGATACAAAATGCAGCTTTACTCGCTCACCCATCGCACGAAGCAACCCTTGCTATCTTCAGCGACGCGTCCGATCTGTCAGCGGGAGCTGTACTACAACAATATATCAATGGGAAATGGCAACCACTTGGCTATTTTTCGAAGAAATTCTCCGATACTCAACGTAACTACAGTACATTCGACAGAGAGCTACTCGCTATCTACATGGCTATCAAACATTTTAGAAAAACGTTCGAGGGTCGAAACCTGATCGTTTTTACCGACCACAAGCCATTAACATATGTACTTCAGAAGAAACCATCACCATCGGAAACACCACGAAGAGCAAGACAACTCATTTTCATCAGTGAATTCACGACCGACATACGTCACATCAGTGGGAAGGACAACATAGTCGCCGACGCACTCAGTCGCATACCAATCGACAGTGTAACGTGCCCTACATCAATCGACTATCGCAAGATCGCCGAAGCGCAAGACAGAGATAGCGACAACATTAAGAAACTATCGAAGCAAAGTAACTTGTCCATCAAGCAAGTTACAATACCAATGACTCATCTACCTATCTACTGTGAAGCCTCAACGTCAACCATGCGACCATACCTACCAGAAGAATGTCGTCGCGAAGTCTTCAATGCACTACACAACATTAGTCATCCAGGTGTTAGAACAACAAGAAAACTAATCAGTGAAAAATTCTTTTGGCCTTCAATGCAAGTGGATGTTGGAAACTGGGCGAAGCAATGCATTCAATGTCAAAAATGCAAAGTACATAGGCATACATCAAGCAGCCTAGCTTCATTTCCACCTACGGAGAGATTTGAACACCTGCACGTTGACATCGTTGGACCATTACCTACGTCACCGCAAGGACATCGATATCTCGTAACAATGATCGACAGAACAACAAGATGGCCAGAAGCAATTCCCGCCGATGATATTTCAGCTGAATCCATCGCAAAAATAATATATGAAAATTGGATTGCTCGTTTTGGATCACCTAAAACCATCACAACGGATCAAGGAAGAAATTTCGAAAGCAACCTATTTCTCAAACTCCTTCAAACAATGGGTATACAGAAAACACGCACAACGGCATACCATCCGCAAGCAAACGGAATAGTCGAACGATGGCATCGTACATTGAAGACCGCACTCAAAACTCGTTTATCTCAACATACAAAGTGGATTGATGAGCTACCTACAGTGCTATTGGGACTACGAGCAACACCGCGTGCAGACACTAGTCTTAGCGCCGCTCAGTTAACTTACGGCCGCAGCATAAGACTACCGTGTGACTTTTTCACTTCAACATCGTCAAACAATCAAGAAATGAATTACGATTTTGTAACTCAACTACAAGAATCGATAAACAATGTCTTATCGTCGCAACGCATATCATCACATGAAAACAAAAAATCTATATTCATTCATCAAGATTTGAAAACATGCAAACAAGTCTTCGTAAGAAACGACGCGGTGAAAAAACAATTTCAACCTACCTACGATGGACCTTATAAAGTCTTAGAGCGAGATAGCAAGACTTTTAAATTACAAATACCCGGAAGGAAATCTACTATAATATCAATCGATCGACTAAAGCCTGCCTATATTATTGACGAGGATACCTTAAAGGACTCATCATCATCATTATCATCTCAACCACCAGCGAGGAAGATTGAAAACCCATCATCTACAACATCAACCCATATCAAACCTATATTGAAAACTACAAGACATGGGCGAGTCGTCAAGCCTCCGGTACGCTTTCGCTAGGGGGAGAGTGATGTAGCAGCCAAATAAGGGTAAATAAATAATGTACACCCTGCTACTATTATAACGCAGAAGGCGAAGGTCTGAAGAAAATATTTATTTCCTATCTACCCCCGGCTACTGAGATACTGCGAGCTGCATATTGAAGCGAGATAATTCAACGTATAACGTCTCCGTTTAGAAACATGAAACAGCCGCAAATATCATCAGCGCCGCATCGTCTTCACACGCAGACTATCTTCAATTAATCTTCATGCATCCGACGACCATCTTCGAGCAAGTTTCTTCAACGCCGCAGTCGTTTTTTCCGAGTTCTTCTTGCTGTTCCGGAGATGTGTTCCGCGCCGTCGCCGCCCGCCGAGTGAGCGCGCGCGCTGTCCTGCGCGCTTTTATAAGACCGTCCGGCGGAGCATCTGCGAGAGGCCGCACACGAATCTGCACGACCGCCCGGCGACCGGCCCATCGTCGGTTAGAGCGCGACAGAACTATTATGCGTTTCGTCTGTTATTAACGATGTACATAATGTTTTAATAATATTATTATTATTTTAATCTCATTGGACAAAATTTATGTATTATAATTGGTTAAGAAAATAAAATTAATTGCTATTGGTCAATTGTAAGTTTAGCCAGGCATATAAATATAGGCAGGGGTGCTCAAATAAAACATTCCTATTCGCTTGCACATAGTAAGCACCAACAAGATCAGTAGTTTCATTACATCCGCCACTAGACCACTCGGAGTCAGTTAATGGTGGACCCCTACACCACCATTACAAAGTAAAGAAATTAAAATATAAAATCGCCAGATAAAGGAATCGTTTGTTCGGGTACGAACTTCGGAGAGGTCGTCGAGGTGCTGGAGCGCGGGCGCGTCGAGCCACGCGAACAGGTCCTGCAGCTCGGCGAGCAGCGCGCGCGCCGCCGCGTCCGCCCGCGCCGCGCCGCCCCGCGCCAGCCCCGCCGGCGCCCCCCCGCCGCCCCGCGTCAGCGCCTCGAGCCGCCGCAGCCGCGCCGACAGCGCGCCGCTCGCGCCCGCGCCCTCTGTGCAATATAAGCAAGTCAGGACTTTGAATCGTGTAGTATCTCTGCACCACTACTGAGCATAGGGGTCTCGTCTTGAGGAGGAGGCCTGTAGCATACTACCCTACATTGCTCGAGTGTAGATTGGTGGAGAATTATGGAATGTATACTGAACTAGCCAGTCGTTTGTCAGTGACACATGAATTTGACACTTGTAACAAGAAAAAGTATTAAAAAGGCAGCAGGCAGCAGGCAGCTGACCTTCGAGGCTGGCGGCGAGGCGCGCGCCGCCGCCGTCGGTGGCCGCGGCCAGCATGCCGGCCACGTTGAGCGCGTCCAGCTGCGCCAGGCGCTCGCCCAGCCGCCGCACCCAGCGCTCGGCGTCCGCGTCCGGCTCGGCCGCGCCGCCCAACAGCGCGCCCAGCGCCGCGTCCGACAGGCCCTCCGCACCCTCCACTCCATCCACCACGACCTCGCCTTCAGCTGCACTGCCACTCTCCTGACACAAATAAAATGAAATTAAATTAGTTTTATTCCAAGTACATTTGTTACAAACACTTTTCGAAAGTCACTCAACGCCATTGCTTTAACAAATCCCTACCGTGAGTGGTCCCAGGAGAAGAAGCGGCAAGAAACTCCCGCGATAACTTTTTTCCTACTCACAGTTACAGACAGCACTTAATTCTACTTATTGCAATATTTAATATAAAAAAAAAACTCATGTCCAAGCAGTCTTGTCATTTAAATACTCATCAACTTTGTAATATGCTTTCTTCATGAGAATACCTTTTACATGAGTTTTAAATTTACAGTATGGCATTTCTGTTAATTCTAATGGGATTTTATTATAGATTTTTCCCATTAACGAGCCACCAGTTTTGCTGAGTCTAAAACTAGGCACAATCAGTCTAGCCTTATTTCTTGTGTTAATATTGTGAACATCACTCTTTTTAAGAAAAGTATTGAAGTATTTTTTAACATGCATAATATTGTCCAAAATGTATTGTGAAATAACAGTTACTATATTTATTTCTTTAAACAATTCTCTAATAGAGTCCCTAGGCCTGAGGTTGTAAATAGCGCGAACTGCTCTTTTCTGTAATACAAAGATTGATGCAATATCAACAGACCGTTATACTATGAAAGTAGCTGTAATAAACTAATCAGTTAAGAGCCTTACTTTCTTAACAACGAGAGCAGCGGAACTGAGCCTCCCTGACAAGGCTTCAATATGAGGACCCATTGTAGTCGAGAGTCTATGGTAATGCTGAGAAATGTTGTAGAATTTACTAGTTCTAATACTTCCTTATTTAGAACAATTTGAGCTTGGATATGTTTCACATTAGGTAAGGCAAATCTGACACTTTTTTTTTTCACATTTAACATCAAGTTATTAGATGTAAACCAGTGTAATACTTGCGAAACAATATTATTTATGTCATCCCAAAATATCCCATGACAAATTATAATCTCATCAAACCATGCTTCGGTTCTTGTATTCAGTCAACATTTACATTAATTTCATTAATTAAAGATAAGTCACTCAAAAACTGGAGAATTTATATTGTTCTTATTTATTAATTATATTATTTTTTGGTTAGACAGATTACAGTTATCAATTTTCATTTTAATTCCTGATATTTGTGCAGAATATATGTACGCATATAATAATTACTACAGGAAATACTACCACAATTTATTTTGATTTTTTTTTATTACGCTTCACACTCATAACTCCACACTAGGATTCCCTGTGTCGTGGGTGCCATTAGCCTAAGATCAGACCGCAGGATTAGTGCGCTCATCTGTTTTTTGCTAAAAACCAAATTTTTATGCAATTTATAATTAGCAGAATATACACAAAAACCGCTGCGTGGCCGAATATCATACTTATCGTGGAGCATTCGAACCTGTAAGTCGACCTTGGCTGGCAGGGGCTGTGGCCAGGCGCGAAGGCTCCTGTCCCCGTCGACGGCCTCCCGCTCGGGGCCCGCCCACTCGCGCGGCACCGCCTTCGTCGTCATGGTGCAAAGTCCCCGCTACTGCTCCCGATCACCTCCTACCTGGTGAGGCTGACGACACTGTCCCCTTCAACACTCAACTCGTCACCGTCTTACAAAACGCAGATTTCAATTGGTTAGTGGCTACACAACGCATAACTTCAATTATATTGTGAACAAATCGACATGATTTACTTTTTCACTCCCACAACACTATTTTCGACGCCACAAATTTCAGGTTTTGTGTTGTGTTGTGAATTTTACATTAAAATTATTATTTGGTTTGGAATTTGGAATTCAATTCAACTTATTCAACAACAATCAAACTTTTTAATGTCAATTCAAGAGTCAAGACTCAAGTCAAGTGACAAGTCAAGTCAAATGTCAATCACTTCCACAGAATACACTTCGTTTCTAGTACTATCTATATAAATCTATGAGCGGAACGCAGTCTATGCTTTAAAACACATGACTGACAGTGACACATGTCATTGTCACACATGACGACATTTTTAATTTTTATGAATAGAAAATCCGAAAATCGTAATTTGTGAAATTATCAAATAACCTATATTTGTACAAAATTTATCATTATTTTGGGAAAAATCAGTATTCGACACTATAAAGAACATCTAAAGTGGATTTAGGTTGTTGATAAAAGCTTATTATATAGGTGCATGTGAAATTTAATGACCTAGCCCCACTTTGAACACCGGGTAGACTATTCGAAGATTACTCAGTATACTATTAATATAAAAGTATGGCTAAACCAGCAAATAAAAGCGGAAAAGGGAAAACAAACGAGGAGATCTTCGCGGGATTTCAAAACCTAAGAGCGGAACAAAGGCAACTGGCGAACAAAATATCTGAACTGGAAATGGATCTCAACGAACACAAGTGAGTACGACAGTAGCGCTATGATATTGTGTGTCCGGGGAAGTGGTGAGTGTTGTTAACGGCGACGGGGCACGCTTGCAGGATAGTGATCGAGACGCTGGCGGGCGTGGAGGGCGGGCGCAAGTGTTTCCGCATGGTGGGCGGCGTGCTGGTGGAGCGCACCGTGGCCGACGTGCTGCCCGAGCTGCACACTAACCGCGAGCGCCTGCCCAAGGCGCTACAGGTAACAAGCCTCCACCATAATTATTTATTTTTAATTATTAAATTTATAATATTTGCACGCCTCCTGTGCCTTTTTGTACACTATGTTCTAGCAAATAAAAACTTTGACTTAAGTTTGACTTGACATATTACATTGTTCACATGAAAGGAGCAAACTATCAGCGGAATTTACATATAATATGTACAACCATTCCCATCACTTAGGTGAATTAAATGTCATAATAATGTAAAAGAAATAAACCAAAGATGTGTTTCTCTGTAATCAAAAATATATTTGTAATATTTTACATTATAAACTCACCTGTAATAAAAAAAAAACGACATTTAAAGTTTATTCTCTTCTAAATTCTTATATTACACAATACTACCTAAATAAAATAATTTTCTATTTGATTTGAAATTTTAAAACTATACTAGATATTTTAAATAAATCCAACGGGACATGAAAGCTACTGATTAGAGCCACATTGCATATTTTTTTCGTAATTTTCTAACTGAAAGGCAAGAAAAAACTTTTTTTAAATTAGCGGTGTTTATTTTTGGTATTTCGACGCGCTGAAAACGAATTCAAAAGTAAAATACACGCACAGACATATATACTATATAATTATACTATATGAAATATGCGTGTATTCACAGACATATATAATATATGTTATATTTATATTTCTGTGAATACACACATATTTCATTTTCAAGGTCACCTTGAAAAAACATGATTTTTGTTTTTCACATTTATTTGGCAAAATATTGATTTGACAGAAAAATGTTCCCTACAAAAATTGTAGCCCATTAAAAGATTGTCATTTTATTTTCAATACATTTTTCTTGTACAGCCAGTGGTTTGGGAGAAAATGCGAGTTCCGCATAACTTCTTGGCACGATTTTATGAAATGAAATGAAAAATCTTTATTCACGGCTTTTCACCCCACAGTATCAAGAAAATAATAACATAAAAAACTTAAAACAAAGAAATCAGCAAAACAAAGTGTAAATAAATTGAACAAGATCAAAAAAAAGATCAAAAGAAACAACACAATAATTAATTCGAAACTATATTAAAAAAAGAGAATCTGTGCTGCAGTATAAAGCCGTGAAAAGGACCGAACTCCGCGAAAGCCGCGATAAGAACGGCACTGATTTTCAGTTCGGACCAGTACTAGCGAGTAGGATGTCGCTCCGTCCCAGCCCCAAAAACCCCAGAACCATTTCTAAATAAATTAAATCATGATAATATCGCCGTATTAAAACTAAAACCAAGTAACTCGACCATTTTAGAGGAAAAATATTTTAGAGTTATTGCGGTTTGAAAGTTACGATTTTTTTATATAATTCCGAGGACGTATTTATTCGTATTCTTACTTACTCATATTTATTCGTATTCTTATGAATACGTATACTTATTACTTGGTAAACTTTTTTCTTAATAAAAAAAAACCGGGAATAAGTAAATAAATGGGTGAATTTCCCAAGTGCATTTTTGAGACGGCGAGGTTGAAAATTAATGTGTGGAGGTAAACTACAATTATGCATAATTTTATATAGGTAGTTTAAATAGTGATCTACACGATAGTAAAGTATTCAGAGGTATTTAATACATAGATTCTTAATAAAAAAATATCTAAGACCTAAAATCTAATTCCGGTGTACTGTCCGAACTCCATTTAGTTACATATTTTATTAATTTAATTTTTTTTGGTAAATAAATTTAATTGAAAAGGAATGTTTTTTAGAAATACATTAGATAACACAACTAATATATATTTACGGAGCAATTTAAGATAGTACAACAGCTCTTAAAACGTCTCTTAAAAATGTCCTACAAAAAAAAGCAATACCGGTGGCGCATTTTGTATACTTCATAACTTGTTACAACACGATTTAGAAGACACCTTACTGGCTCTCCCCGCACCGTTCAGTTGTGCTCTTGCAAACTGCGTGTTAGGATAACCGATTTGCTGCGTAATTTTCCTGTCAAACACGTAAGTACTCACTGCGGTGGCGCAGGAATACAAAATCATCCAATTCCGATGTCATGTATATTAGTAAAAGTACAAAGCAGATTATCAAGAAATCTTATGGAGGCTTCCATTAAAGGTTTTCAGCCATAACTGTGAAAAAAAAGTTAACCTGTGAGTAACGGTTTTTTTTTAAATTCAAGTTTTGACTCTAATTCTAAGTTTGGTGGCCTAATCTCGGTGGCTCCGGTGGCAAACCAAAGCGCATAAGGACGTGTATAGACCAGTGCCGATAATTTTTGAAACGAAAAGAAATAATCGTAGGATGAAACCCATTGCAAAAGGAAGAGAATATAACGAAAATTAAAGAAAAAATAATTTACGGGCGATCTGAGATCGGGAGGTGAGGGAGGGGGGGTTCAAGGGTAAAAAATAGTTTATCTCAATTTCCGGCAAAACTACAAGTCCTATAGAAAAAAGTTAAATAGCAATGTTGTAAGTAATAAAAAGATCTACAGCTTTTTTATTTACCCTTTTTATACATTACGTCAAAATTAATGTGAAAAATTCAAATAACCAAGTTTTTGGTTATTTCTATCTTTTACAAAAAAAAAAATTTTTTCACGAAATTTGGTGAAAATGAAATGACAACTATTTTCGAAAAAAAATTTCGGATTTGAGTTTTTAATTTTTTTTGTCAATCATTGTGTACAATTTTGAGTTATTTATTAATATTTACACTTTAATTAATCGAAAAACGTAAGATTCCATGTTAAAATAACTTTTTGTAAACGTAAGATTCCATGTTATTTTAACATGGAATCTTACGTTTACAAAAAGTTAGACAAAAAAAAATTACAAATCCATAAAACATAAAGATTGCAAAAAACATGCGAAAATAGTTGTCGTTTCATTGCATTTTCGGAGAACATTTACTATAGTAGTTTATAGTTAGTAGTAGTGGTAGTTAGTAGTTTATAGTTTTTTATATACCATTAGAAAGTAGAGATTACAACGAACAAAAATCTCACCGATTTTTTAAAAAAGTAGATATTTTGACGTGAGAATTTTCGATTGAAAATTAGGTACCAAAAACTTGGTTATTTGAATTTTTCACATAAATTTTGAGGTTATGTAAAAAAGTGTAAATACAAAAGTTGTAGATCTTTTTATTACCTACGACTTTGCCATTTAACTTTTTCCATAGGGCTTGTAGTGTTGCTGGAAATCGAGATAAACCATTTTTTACCCTTAAACCCCCCATCCCCCCTCCCAACCTTAGATCGCCCGTAAATTATTTTTCCTTTAATTTTTGTTTTATCCTCTTCCTTTTGCAATGGGTTTCATCCTACTATAATTTTTTTTTTCACTTTTTACCGTTTTTGAAGCTATCGGCACTGGTCTAATAGGCCACAGAAACACAAGCGTGTCTAATCACCGCTTAAAGGAGTCCGTTCATCTAGACTCCTACTCTTCAAAATGTATCTTTAAAGTATTAAAATATCGCTCACCTAATAATATAATGGCACATCTGCAAAAAATGCGAAATTGAGTTTATATGATATACGTGTTTAAAAGTGCATAATCTACATAGTGATAAATATTTATTAATGTCTATACTAGTAACCAAACCCATACAATCTGTAAAAAACGTAAGAAGAACCCATAAATTAATTTTAAACATTTTTATATAATTTGTGAAATTCGCTTCTGTAAAATATGACAAATTTAGATGTGCCGTTGTATTACTAGGTGAGCGATATGATCTTGCCTTTATTATTTCTCATTGGCATAATCAATTTCGGTGGATCAGATTCTAATTCCAGTGGTCCTAATTTTGGTGGCATTTGATAGTGTAATTTCAAAATATCTCCGGAACTAATAATTTTTTTTTCGATCTCTACTATTTGACTAATTATTACTACTATTTACAAATTATTTATGCCAAATAAAATGTATTAGAAACAGCAGGTTTAAATTTAATCAATTTCGGTGGCTCGGATTTTAATTCCGGTGGTCCTTTAATAATTTCGGTGGCATTTGATAATTTCAAATGGAAATATCTCATGAACTAACAAAAATTTTTCGATCTCTAGTATATGATTAAGTAGTACTAATATTTACCTATTATTTAAGCCAAAAAAATTTATCAGAAACAGCAAATTTAAATTCGCCACTGTAATTAGGCAAAATTCGTGTTTGTTGAAATTGACCCAAATATGTGGTGTAACAGAATTATTACTACTATTAATATCTTTCGGCCTATAATTGAATTGGTATTAATAATTGTATATTATAGACTTGTGTGTGGTGACTGTTTGTCTGCAGGCGCTGCACGAGCAGCTGACGCGCAAGGGCGCGGAGATCAACGAGTACATCGAGAAGTACGACATCCGCGTGCAGCGCGCCGACCGCCCCCCCGCGCCCGGCGCGCCCGACGACCAGCCCGCCAAGACCAACGTGCTCGTGCCCAGCGCCTGAGCCCGCGCCGAGCTTCAACACTCCGATTGCCCCACACACTACATAATAATATTGATACAACATATTCAGCACGCTCGAGAAACGCACACAAAGACACCACCATTCTCGGACAAATAAAATAAGAGCAAGTGAGACAGTGTATTTATCATGTCAGTGAATAGTGTCAATGTGTACGTGGCTCAAACGCGCCCTTTAGGAGTGATGTTGTGTGCATCAATTATGTGCCCGAAAAATGGGCCATGTGCACTCGGAAGTCCTTCTGAATCCAGCGGATACCCGCTGTCTTCTTCAGGTCGTCGGTCCACCTGGTTGGGGGGCGTCCTGTGCTCCTTTTACCGAGGCGTGGCGTAGTTCGAAGACCTTTCTTCCCCAACGGTTATCGGTCCTTCGAACTATGTGGCCAGCCCATTGCCACTTCAGCCGGCTAATTCTCTGAGCTATGTCGGTCACCCTCGTTCGTCTACGGATTTCATCATTTCTGATTCGATCCCGTAGAGAAATACCGAGCATAGCTCGTTCCATAGCCCGCTGGGCGACTCTAAGCTTATCCATTAGACCAATAGTGAAGCACCACGTCTCGGATCCGTATGTCATCACTGGCAACACACACTGCTCGAACACCTTCGACTTCAGGCACTGAGGTAACTTTTTGGACGACAAGATATGACGCAGTTTCCCGAACGCAACCCATCCGAGTTGGATTCTACGAGTGACTTCTTTCTCGAAGTTGGACTTACCCATTTGGATCACTTGTCCCAGGTAAATGTACTCGTCTACAACTTCGAGAGCAGCGCCGTCAACAACAACCGGTACGGGTGTGACATGGACATTCGACATGATTTTCGTCTTGTCCATGTTCATCTTAAGACCCACCCGTTGCGAGGCGCTGTTCAAGTCCCCGAGCATTGTACCAAGTTCCTCCAGGGATCCCGCCAGGATGACTATATCATCGGCATATCGCAGGTGTGTGATGTGTTCGCCATTGATGTTAATGCCACGTCGTTTCCACTCCATCAACTTGAACACGTCTTCCAACGCAGCGGTGAACAGTTTTGGGGATATAACGTCCCCTTGCCTGACACCTCTCTGCAGTTGGATGGGGTTCGTTGCTGTGTTGTGTACTCTGACGGTCATGGTCGCTGATGTGTATAAACACTTCAACACCTCGATATACCGGTAGTCGATCCGGCACCGCTGAAGAGAATTTAGTACTGCCCAGGTCTCGATAGAATCAAAGGCTTTCTCATAGTCCACATAGGCAACACATAGCGGCAGATTATACTCCTCGGTCTTCTGTATAATCTGCCGCAGCGTGTGTATGTGGTCCATGGTACTGTAGCCCTTTCGGAATCCTGCTTGTTCGGGAGGCTGGAAGTCGTCAAGCCTGCGTGCTATGCGATTTGTGAGCACTCTCGAAAACAGCTTATAAACGTGGCTCAGAAGTGCAATGGGCCTGTAGTTCTTCAAAAGGGTCTTATCCCCTTTCTTAAAGAACAAAGTCACCACATTATTTTTAGCATTATTTTAAGCATAAATAAAAAATAAAAAAATAATATGAACGTATTGAGACGTCCGGTCCTAGTGAAAGAGCTCGCGCCCGTTACAAAGTACGTAATTAAAAAGGGAACTCCCCGGTTAACAGGTTAATTATGTTGAGCTAATTATTTTTATCATTCTTTTCAATGAGTTTTATCCGCATAAAAAATCAAATTTAAGTTTCATATTTTTTTAATACAGAATTATAAATTGTATCTAATTTGTAATGTAAAGGACGATTGGTAAATGCGATTTGAACTATATTTCTATAACTACATATGTGCTATATACGATATTATTATTTAGATAGTACAATGGTAACTGTAAATAAAGTTGGTGAATATCTAATGTTTCTAAGTATATATGGCGGCCCTCGCTTCGCTTCACTACCCACGCGAAATATCAATACTTTCGTGAATTCATTCTTGAAATCCTCACCAACAAGTCCCCACTGGTGCAGAGCAAGAAAGAGAGAAAGGAAAATCCTAAAACCGTAAATTTGTAGAATTACCTATACTTATCTTAAAAAATATGTTTATTTATTTGCAGTTGGTAAATTGACCGTGACCTATGTCGATGTATGAGGACGACCTCTAGGTATATTTCTGTGAGGACAACAGTTTTTACACGCTTTATATTAGCTTCAAATTCACGATTCTTAATTCAAATTTATTTTCATTTTTTTTTGATTTTGTATAAAAGCGTGTTTTTTAGTTTTTCTTAAACTATTATTAACGGCAAAGTTGTTTTCGCTAGAACATGTTTCGGATCTACAAGTATGTACGGAACCAACCCTTAGTTCGTCAATCCGACTCGCCCTTGGCCGGTAATTCCAGAAGTCCTCACTACCCTAGTATTTACAGAAATTTCCACTAGGCTTTGTTTATTCAGCTTGTAGGGATTTCAGGAAAAATCTGTAAATCCCCATTAGTGGGGACATCTTGAAATCCCCAAATTTCATGGATAAAGCCTCCCGGTCATCCATCAAACTAGGACAGCTCGGTGATGCAAGACATTGAGGACTACGACTCGAGGTCTTGAGGTAGCACTTAGCACTTATTTGTATGATGATATAATCTCATTGTAAATATTTTCTGATAATAAGATAAAAAGTGTTTGTTATCAAATAGAATAAACCTTTAGATAACAAGTAGATATCTTAATAATTTATAGATACAAAGAGAGACAATGTTATTAAGTGCTGCTAGATGTTGTGAAGGTATTTGAAAATGGTACGTTATATGTAAGTTATTATAGGTATGTAAAATGTAAATTAAACGTAAAACGTCGAACTTGTTATAAGTATTTTGATATCACTAGCTAGACCACAGTTAAGACGCTTTACCTTCACCAAAATAGCCAGTAAACTTAAGTCTAGACAGCCACCAGTCGGACAAGCCGCCCTATGACCGCCACGCGCCACCGTCGTCCATGAAGATTAAAATGTTGACTCGACACCAAACGAATTACCGACGCGTGTTGTTTTGTTGTCTACTTGAACACTGCATCCATAACACTACACAATATTTTCACAGTTAATTTTAGGATTCAGGATTCAGTCAGTCGTCATTGACAAGCTGAGCAGAATTTAAATAACTTATTTAACTTGGGAGTTAATTAATAAATCTTCGCTAAGCTCGTCATCGATGACTGACTGCGAATACATGACACTTTAAAACCTGTGTTATATTATCCTGTCTGATATTGACTATTAGTAATAATATTAGGTCTAGGGATATCCAATTGTACTAAATATTATACACAGGTTAATATTTACAAGCACACACGGATAAAACAGGTATTGTACCTAATCAATGAGATAGTTGACAATCGCCACCGGATCGAAGGTGACTGAGATTTATGTGACATCTTGTTGTAAGCCGCGTCTGCTACTTGTTTAAAACCAGATGACCTTGTTTAGATTGCTGATAATACTTTCGATGATTCCGTCTGGAGTTCTTGAGTAACTGTTTTTAAATTTGCAATGTCGTCACCCAAGTAAAACGATATTTCGACACTTTGCTCGTGTATTGGGGATGAGTGTCCTAAGAGGCGACTACATCAGACCCGCCGGTGGTAGGACCCCTCGAGGGATTATATTGGTAATATTGATTTAATATAACGCATCAGTGATGCCTTTGGTGTTGCTGATGTCCATGGGCGCCGATAGTCACTTACCATCAGGTGGATCGTCAGCTCGTTTGCCGGCTATTACAAGAAACTAATAGGTTTCTGAAAAAAATATCCGAATATCTCCAGAAATCTACCCCTTAATATAAGTTTCATTTTTAAAGCCAACACCTGTGCTCGTGATGATGGATCCTGGCGAACCACGGCCAATCCAAAGTCAGTATCTAAGTGGGCGAACTCTTCTTGGTCGGCAACTTGTCGGTGATAACTTTTGATATAAAAAAAACGGGTCGCGGGTGGTTTTTGTTCGGGGTATTGCAATCATCGTTTACTGCCCAGAAATAAATAAGATTCATTCAAAAAGTCCGCAGTGGTGGAGATTTATATATTTTTTCCAGAAATCCCCTGATGATCCTACCGACCGAGTAGGTAGCGAAGCCCAGTTGAGATTCCTGAAAAAAGTTATTAATTCCCACGGCAGCTAAATATTTAAAGACTATTTAATTTTATATAGGACTATTTAATTTTATATAGGATGGTATTTATAAAAAAGGATAATCTCAGTTTTACCAAGAAAAAAATTGCCGATTTTAAAATACCTCAACAACTACTCGTCAGATCTAGCTCTCAAATTTAAGTGGGACCACACGACAAGCACTAGCTTTCGATTCAAAAAAAGAATCATCAAAATCGGTTCACGCAGTAGAAAGTTCTGAGGTAACAAACATAAAAAAATACAGTCGAATTGAATACCTCCTCCTTTTTTGAAGTCGGTTAAAAATATAAATAAGTGTTAAAATAAAGGAAATTACGTGCTATTAGTATAAAGCGTGCATTTAATTTTTTGTAACAATAACTAGTAGGTACGTACTATAAATAATGCAATCAATAAATAAAACAGCTTACAAACTATTTACACTAACAAATATTATACAAGTAACGCATTTAATATACATATATAGGTAATCCATTTTGTTTACACGAGACTTATTTGGTAAACATTTTTGGCACAACTTTTTATTGAAATATTAATGTAAAGTAAGTACTTTAAAAATAGTTACTAATTAATATTAAGTTTTATTTTGTGTCTGCCTTATTTGTACATTTGTTGATCAAATAGGACTCGTCTAAAAAATGGACTACACACACACACACACATACACCTCTGTTATACATTAAACTAGCTACCTACCTCATAAAGTACCTGGTATTGTTATTTTGTTTTGTTAGACATACACCACGGACATAAAAAAAGAACGGACGTAACCTTGTCTAATCGAGAGTGAAGCTGACAGCTGACAGCTCGCTTACCATGTGTGCGTAATTTTGTAATTTTTGATTCGCGATGATGCCAATGTCGTAGCCGTATGGTGTCAATGAGTGGGGGTGTGTACTTGCACGAATACAGAGTTGGTATTCCTATGGGTGATTCACTGAATTTGTTCTTGGGATTACGTCCGTCTTTTTTTACGTCCGTGACATACACGAAGAAATAAGACATTTCTGTAAACGCTTCACGAAGTATAAAACACAACACTAATTAGTAACATTACGTAGTAGTTATTTGTACGTTATCTTCATATTACATTTAAATATTATGAGGTAGCATTAGCATTTTAATATCAACATTTGGCATAGCCACGCTTCTGATTACACAATATATTTTCTATAATATTAAATAACCACTACCTAATCTCAAGGTAAAAAAATCTACAATCTTTTTATTTTTCGTCTTCATATTAGATGGGAGTGACTTTACGAATACATTTTTCTTGACATTATGATACAGTCCATTATATTTCACACTACTGAACACAAATAATAGATTAAACAGAGCACTTGTTCTACCTATAGTGCCATCACATTACATCGTGTGTCTGCGTGACACCCAGCCTGTGTATCATAGGATTACAGACGAGAAGCAGAACCAGAACGCAGAAAGGTATTCCACCCTTCCAGAACAGGAGAGTAGGACAACAACAAACATCACAATACTAGCACCTTGTCGACGAGGATTTCCCTAGTCTTAGCAATCAAACCAAACAGGGTCTCTGTCCCTCTTAGAACGACAGAGCAGGACAACAATACTCAGCCCGCAGTCCGGGCGATCACATTGAGTAGGTCTCTCTTCCATCCAGAACGAATGAGCAGGCCAGCAACACAGCACAGTCCTAGTCGACCAGGATGTCTGTGGTTCTGGTCCGCGGGACGGCGATGTCCTCGGCCTGCTGCACGGTGTCGGGCAGCTGGGTGTCCAGCGTCTCCGGCGTCAGCAGCATCAGCAGGCCGGAGCTGAAGGCCATCACCCCGAACAGGATGTATGGCAACGACTCCATGTACGCCATCTGTGAATACATTATTATTTTGTTAAACGGATTATTTAAGCTTTACATTTCTGGTTCTTATACGTATGTCAAACGTATGCAATATAGTTTACATATTTTATTTGGCAATCTTATTGTCATGCGCTGCTGTCAAACTCATTTTAGCGCATGGACCATAGCAGCTATGGCATGGTTGTTCGGGCATACGGTGGAGAAAAACGCAAGGTGCTCATGAAAGCGCTCTGGTCTGACGAAAGTGTGTTCGTTTATTTACTACTTATTCACGTCAACAGTTCAACAGTTTTAAGTTCTAAGTTACGTCCGTCCCTCTCCGTACCGGATCATAACAGACCGTATCGTACCACACACTACTCTACTCTATATTGTTGTCATGTAATACATGCCACCGTGACGGTAAAACGTTACAAAATAAGATTGCATTTTTGCTATCTCGTCTCCACTAAGACGAATTGGAACTATACTTACATGTGACAAATTGTATTTTTTTAAGACGTGACAAATTATTACTACTTTAATATATTTTTGGCCCATGACGAGTTAGAACAAACTTTTGGGGTGACCAGTAAATCGTCGATAGAAGTTTCACTACGTAACTACATTGCGCGCTACCATGACCAATGGCAACGGCAGTTCACTACACAACTACATTGCACGCTATACACTGACAAATGACAACGGCTAATGAGCAATAGCAACAGTTATTAACCAGCAACGGTGTCTGCGGCGCGGTGGTGGATCCCACGCGGCCCACCACCGAGCACACGCTGAGCAGCGAGTGGCGCAGCGGCGTGGGGAACAGCTCGATGGTGTAGATGTAGATGGACGTGAACACCATGCTGATGGACAGCTTGCCCAGCATCGTCAGGAGCACCGCCACGAACTCTAGGGGGAGGACGGGGTTAGGATGGTGGGAGCGGAATGGGTTGATGAGGATTGCAAAGAAAGGAAGTAAGTAAAAGCACAAGATGGAAGCACAAGCAACGCACACAGAGATACCGTTCACGAACACAAAAAATGAGCGGAAATAGGGTCAGCATTGCGCAGAGCACTCTTATATTTCGTGTCCGTGAACGGTTTCGACGTGTGCGTGACTCGAACGCGTTTGGATGTATCCTAATGTGTATCTATGTGGTAAAAAGTATTGGGTAATGAGCGGTTTTATAGCTTTCCTCTTGACCTCCGTCTGTGGTGGAACCTGGTGTGCAATGTGGTCACTTTCCATCACGTGACTCGTCTGCTCATGTTATTATTTTTGACACTGAAAACCTCAAAATCATCAGCAGCATGGAGTGAACCGTCATAGCGTCAACTCCAATCTGTATCTAGGACAAAGTAACAAACCAGCAGTGGAGTCTGCGGCGCGACGACCTGGCCGATCCTGCCGCACATGGAGCACACGGCCAGGAGCGTGTGGCGCAGCGTGGTGGGGTACAGCTCCGACGTGTAGATGTAGATGCTGCTGAACGCCATGCTGATGCTCATCTTGCCCAGCAGGTTGAGAGATGTCTGCAGCCACTGCAAGTCTGGAAGGGATGCCAGTCTACTCAACTAACTACTACTACTTCTACTGTAATATCGTATGAATAATGTATACAAAAGTCAAATAAAAAAGTTGGAGACGTTTGAAGCGGCCACAAAAACTGAGGGTAGGCAAATAAAACCTTCCACAGGTCTAAATAACTACGCCTGCACTACATCTCACTACGGCACATGAATGTAGTGTAGCTAAAACTGTAATATTTACGTAATTTAATTCTAAAGTAGGAATATAACTCGTCTAAGGACTGGAACTACTACCCACAAATGGCAAATATCTTTTCGTGTGAGTACTTCAAAGACCTTGACAATTTTAGTGTTACTGTACTACGATATCAAACAATTATACAATATTTACTAAAATATGTAGGTAGTTGTGGTAACGACTTGTATAAGTGGTCTTAGACAAATTCGTCCACGTTATTTTATTTGTTTTTTCAATATTTCTTTGTATTGTGCTACTAAATTGACTTAAGTTATTTTTCGTTTTAAAATTGTCGACAATGTTTATCGATTTTTTTAAAACTCCGACCTTGATGTAGTGGGTGCAGGGGTAAACAAGAATTACCCGTGCACCCATCGGTGGGTGAAGCCAGTGGGTGCACGGGTAACGGCCTATTTATTTTCGTATATTTACGCTAATGATAAATAAAGATATTATTATTTAATAAATATCTGCGTACTACACTAAGCTAGTCAAGAGACAGCAAAAACTTTCCCTACTCGGATTCAAACAACTTTATCTAAGTAGGTACTTTGATATAACGATACTCACTGTAAGGTATGAAGGGGAGGCTCACGAGAGATAACCCACAGAGGAAGAAGGCCGTCATGATGGAGCTCTTCCGCCCGAATCTGTTGAGCGTCACCATGCTAATGAAGTACCCCGGGATCTCGATGAGAGACGTGAAGATGTAGTTGACGTAGCTGTTCCCCGCCAGCGACACCGAGTTTATCGACAGCCCGTAGTAAATGAACGTCACAGTTATCCACCAGAACGAACAAATACACACGCGGAACATTAGCACCCTCGACTTTAACACTTGGAGCGCAACTGACGCCTTTTTCGGTTCATCTTGAGACTCGGTGTCGTCCACTTTGACATCCTCTGCCGTTAGTTTCTTAATTGTTTCCGGCGATAGTTTCTTGTTATTAACGGCTGCGACCTTGAAGATGATCCTGGCTGCTTCCTTACTTCTGCCCTTACTGAGCAACCATCGCACGCTCTCTTCTATGACGAAGTAGTACAAGAGGAATATGAAGGACGGTGCGTAGATGACCCTGGTGAGGGTCCGCCATTCGGGGACGGCCCAGGCCACGAGGGCGACAGTGGCCTGGCCGATGGCGAATGTGCAAGAGATGATGTTTCCCCCCATCACACGCTTGTTTAGTCCCACCATTTCAAGAGCTGTAAATAAAATGGAGAGGTTTTAATTGATGACATTTTTTACTTCATTTATTTTATGCAAATAAAAACCTATTGAAGAAAAAACAAACAGTTAATTGTTATTTATATGCTATAGACTTTCAGTGCGAAATAGTAGAACGACTCAAAATTCCAAAATCTGAGGATAAGCAAGTAAAAGGCCACCCAAAGCAAAAGTAAGTCAGGGATGTCTAATGAACCACATTACGTACCAAGAATAAAGCCGGAGCTATAAACGCCGCCGCCGACGGTGGAATCTAAGATCTCGAGCGTGATGTAAGTGGCGTAGTTCTGGGAGAAGGATCGCGCTATCCCCACTACCGCCGGGACCACAGCTGTGATGATCAACGCGATGCGACGGCCGAACCTGAGAAGTCGCGGGAGGTGGGCTGTTAATTTCAGGTATCGAAATCATTCACACATTTCAGCCGCTGTGTCAAAGGCTGAAAGAACACAGGTTATGGAGACAACAGTGACCACTTGCCATCACTGGATGAATGTAATTTTAGTTTAACTTACTTTGTGTCGAACAAGCAGGAGGGCTATTCTCTAAAATACAAACTCGAAATCGAAGTTCACTCAAGTGAGACTCGAAAACGAACTTGCATCATCTTGATATGTCATTCTCTAATCATCTAGTATGCACTTGCGAAGTGAAGTGAGTCTCGAACTCGAACTTCAAACGACTAAAGATGGCCTCGGTATGGTATTTTTACCGAATACATTTAAGTAGTGAAATGAGTCTTGAACTCGAACTTCATTTTTGAAACTCATCGCGGATTCCGCTGTCGAGTTACAAAACAGTTCTAATAGTTAAAATGCGGTAGTTCTTAAGATGTGTGAGAGTCCTTTGAGCTGAAGCTTGCGTTGATTAGAGAAGAGACATTAGAAACCACTGTAGATTTGTATGTTCTGTTTTTACAGGCAATTGGATATTCTGTCAATTGCGTCTTTTTATTTAGCAACGTCATACAATATACACGTCGAAATTTTTTTTGTTTTTCCTGAACTACAACAGGAGGCTGCGCTGATGTGAATGGAGGGTACATCAGGTACATGGTAAATTTATCGAAGCTGTTCGTCTTGAACTATACGATAAGTATAATGCGCCATGCTTACGTGTCGGAGATATAGGCAGTGAGGGGCAGGGCCACGAATAGGCCGGCGCTGTGCATCGTGCCCACCAGGGTACGCTTCCACTCCTGGCACGCAAGGTCGAACTGGAATTACACAAAACATTTATTTTACTTATTTCTTTCATTACAGTTCCTTACGTTCGTTTCGTTACGAGTAAGAAAAAGAGGACTCCATAGATAAACGGAATGATTTTTTAATTGGCACACATTGGTAGGCAGCGACAGATGAATAAAATCTGTACAACTCCTGTCAAGTCTAGCCAATATTCATCCACACAGCACACGACTCAAACGACTGATCAGGTGCACAAAGATAGAGTCTACATCATAACTAAAGTAAAAATATTTCCATTGCAACCAAGTCTTACAATCCAAGCGAAGTTCTACCACCAACTTTAAATATTATAATAAAAAATTATATTTAAAGTTGGTGGTACGGCTTTTCTTCTCCTCCATGACAAAGCACCTTTGCGAAAAGCTGGTTAATAAAAAAAAAATACGTTCATAAGTGTATCAATGATACCTATGCGAATAAATGATTTTGAATTTGAATTTAAATATTTTACTTAAGAATCAATACAAACTTCAGAAACAATGCTGTTATGGTGCTCGTACACCCAGGCGGTGCAGCGCTTGGTCTGGTTGGGGTGGAAAGACTCCGGGGTGCAGGTGGACCCCAGGGGCAGCAGGCGGTCGCAGCGGCCCCCGCCGTCGGGGTACGTCCACCTGTCCCAGCCGGCGGGCACGAAGTTTGGGGGAGAGGCCTCACATTCCGGTACTTTGCATCTGGAACGAGTGATCATATTAAATTATTCACTCACTAAGATCTTTGATTTTCGATCCCAATAATAAAGACAAGAGCTGACGTAGATATGTTGAAGCCGCTTATTGTCCGTTGTAGTAAACTTCATGTACATATATTTCAATAAAAAAATATTCATAACTAACTTCAAACATTCATTATGTAACTCATTATAAGTACAGATAAGCAAAATATTATTATTCAAAAAAAAAATTCAAAAATCTTTATTCAGTCTAAAAGTTACATTTAAGTAATTCAGTTTTTGAAGCATCCTAGTAAGCATAAAATACTTTATGCTTGTGGCAGAATGCCCCGCTCCTCCTTAACACAAGCGTTACATAATTATAATAGACTAAAAACAAAGAATTTTTCTAATGAAACAAACTATTGACTGTAAGTAAAACTAAAACTTAGTACTTATGGTATGCGCCAATCTGTGTGTGTGTGTGTGTGTGTGTGTGTGTGTGTGTGTGTGTGTGTGTGTATGTGTGAAATATCTACAGGTGGTTTATGAGATTTTCAGTAGAAATGTAATTTAATGACTGAAGCCAATTTGTGACAGTTTTTTTACATTCACGTGCGGTCATGGAATAAATAACAAGATTTTGATTAAGATGGTTGTATATGTGTGCTGATTGAGATAAATATTGCCTTTTCGCAAAGTTGGTTTTTGACTGAGGTGTAGAAATGACTCTGTTTCTTCTCCTTGTATTAGTTGCTAGTACGTGGTTATAACCAATATTTCGGTGTCTGCGTAAGATTGTAGATAGTATATATAATTTGCGGATAGATAGTAAATTAGATATATTGTATAGGTCCTCTGTGGGATATCTATATGGTTTACGATACATTACTTTAAGTAAACATCGCTGTCCACGTTCTAAGTCAAGAAATTTTGTTTTTGTAGCTCCCCCCCATACAGTGATGCAGTAACTTATTACAGATTGTGCTAGTGCCAGATATATTTGGTTAATTATAACAAGCATTGTTCGACTTAGAAGTAATTTAGTTAAAACAGTCTGCTTAAATTATCACAAAAAAAAAAAAATTAAAATGTGTGCAATTCACACGTGGTAGATGTGAAACCTTTTTGAGTGAAAAATTTTGGTTTCAAAATAGGCAATACGAGTAAGACGAATGTAAAATTTCGGGAAGATGATAATTGTAGGTTTTAGTAATGATCATAGTGATGCAAAGTAAGAAAATAAAAATAAAACAGTGGTAACTAACGCCATCTCCTAACATAATATAAATGAGCAACTAGCGCCATCTATCGAGCAGTAAAACGAAACTTCTATCTTGTTCCTCGCGTCATCTATGAATATAACTTAGCATTTTTTAAAGTAACACAAAGAGAACCTCGAACTTATGAAACACTTTATAATGCTTTCTATCTCATTTTCTCCCACGTCAAATCTTATGAATTTATGTGCCTGTCTCTTTTTACTGTCGCTTTTTCGTTTCATCGACTTTCAAATCACAACGATGCTAAAGTTTTCACTTCATAATCTTTTCAAGCCTATTTATTGAAAAATTGATTTTTAATTTATAGGCACCTTGTAGGAGGACATAAACAGAGCTACCCAACTAGATTAGTTGAACCAACATGAAAAATTTTGCTGAATAGTTGAGTAGGTACTAATCTAAGGTTACATCGTCCATCAAGCCAGGCTCCTCATATCAGAGACGCACTCTTTGTAAGTATATTTTATATTTACCATAATTAGAGTGCTGGCTGATTCCGGCTAAAGAATTAAATGGATCGTTCAACAAGCTTGTTATTATATCAACAAGCGACGTCCTGCAGCCACAGAAGGAATCAAGGAGTCGTGTCGGGCCCAATAAATGGCCAAGCGGAAGTCTCTGTTACGGGACAATCCTGGCTCTTTAGTCGACACCTGATGTAATTAATTGGATCAAGGTTTTCTTATTTACTCCGCAATATTGTGAATGTTTAGTAGCAACACAGGTCGAACAAAACTATTGCCCAGAACCCATTAGCACCGTAATGATACTTAGGGCTTGTTTCACCATCTTCAAGTAAGTTCGAAGTAAGCTATTCGTTGGTTAAGTTGACATTTCGTGTATGTAAAATGACACTTTAACGTCACTTTAACCGGCGAATAGCTTATTCAGGACTCTACTTGAAGATGGTGAAACAAGCCCTTACTATCTTTACTGTGCCATTAGTCAGTCACGTGTTTGTCTATCTCGTGACTGACTCCAAATTTCCAGTGATAAAAAACCTCGAATATGAAGTTCCTCAACTATAGTTTAAATATACATACATTACTTACCTACGGAACCTACGGAATATAGATACTTATATTACATCTATACAAATAAATAAAATTGGAGTATCTGTTTGTAATATTAAAATAACCGCTTTTTACTAAGTGCATTTGGATTTATACACGGTACATATATACCAAAACAACATTTTTTACAATTTTTGTCTGTCTGTCTGTTTGTTCCGGGTAAACTCTGAAATGGCTGGACCGATTTTGACGGGACTTTCACTGGCAGATAGCTGATGTAACAAGGAGTAACTTAGGCTACTTTTATTTTAGAAAAAAAAATAGTTTGTTAGGCGATACGAAGATCGCCGAGTCAGCTAGTACAGATTATCCTACTAGTCCTACTAATCCTACTAATATCCTACTAATTCCTACTAATATTATAAATGCGAAAGTTTGGATGTTTGGATGTTTGGATGTTTGTGTTGCAATCACGCAAAAACGGCTGATCGGATATAGATGAAATTTGGCACACAGATAGTTTAATATCTAGAAGAATATATAGGATACTTTTTATCCCGAGATATTGATCTGTTCCCGAGGGAGAAGAAGTAAACTAAATGGTAATAGGAAAACAGTTTTGAAGTTTGTCTTCACAGTGACATTAGAAAACTCAAAACAGCTGATTGAGTGATTAAATTTTAATAATTGGTTCATTTTTTTAATATGTTTATTTACAAACATATAAAAATTTGCGGTGAGGCACATTGTGATCATTTTTATCATGCAATGGAAGCTTTAGTAACCATCGATTTCGTATAAAATCAAGTAAAACAAACACAGCATTTTTTACGCAAAATGAAGGCTGCTTACACATCAGCGTTTGTCGAGCGCTCCTAGCGCCAAACGCTTGATCGATGAACTATAAAAATAATTTTACGTTGAATAAGTACTCGTGACTTATCAAGGTTTTTCCTAGCTCTAAATATGAGGTGCAATTGAAATATTATATTATATCGTATCAGGTTTAATTACTTAATAGCAAAAAAAATCAATAAATTTGTTTTTAAAATTTGTAAATATCTACCTATATTTTTTATTTACCTCTAAAGAAATAAATATTGATTTTGTTCACTTATTTAGCAAATCATTATTCACGTGTGTCGGATGAACGCGAACGTTTATAAAATCCTAGTGTGGTGTCGGCCTTACGTCAATTCGGCCTTATGTCAATATTTCTTAATTTTTTTATTGCTGTGCATGCATAATAATATAACCAGTGCTTTAACCGAACACTACAAACCTTAAATAAGTTTTTAATGAACAAGACCGTTAGTATACAATGGTTTTAGTTAGGAATAGATTCGTTGTTTAAGAAGCGATTTTCGTGATTTTTTTATTGTATTGGGAATTGACTCAAGTTGGTCCTACTTCAATATAGTGAGACTGTGGATTCTGGAGTTAAATATTGAGCTTCTCAGTCGTAGGGAATAACTGAACTGTGTTTAAATATGTTCGCTGTTGTTATCGTTGACATCGCATGGTATGGTGGTGTGGTGGTGGTGTGTCTTAGAGACGAAAATTATGACTCCTCAACGGAACAATTGAAATAACTAAACAATTTTTAAAAATATTTGTTGTTTGTAAATTGAAGGGTAAAATCTACAAATCCGTCATAAGACCTGTCGTTATGTATGGATCAGAATGTTAGGCTACAAAGAAGATTAATGAGAGACGATTGCATGTCACAGAGATGAGACGTTGAGGTGGATGTGTGGAGTGACGAGAATGGATAAAGTATGGAATGAGTATATTAGAGGAAGTTTGAAAGTGGCAAAAATGTAAGAAAAGTTAAAAGGGTACCGAATGTCGTGGTATAGGCACGTGATGAGGCGAGAGGAAACGCATGTAACGAGAAGAGTGATGGATATGAATGTGATGAATAGACGAAGGGGACGAGGACGACCAAAGAAAATATGGATGGATTATGTTACAGATGATATGAAAGATAACAGAGTTAGTGTAAAGATGACGGCTGATAGGGAAGTGTGGTAGAGGAAAACATATTGCACCGACCCCAAATAAAATTGGAAAACGGGTAGGATGATGATTAATATTAACACTGTAAAACCAGATGCACAGACAAATAGATTTTTTTTATTATAAGTTAATGCTTGATTACAATCCCACCTGATGGTAAGTAGAGATGTAGTCTTGGTTTATTATAGGATCTATTTAGTACATAAACATACATACATACATATTTTCATACCTTTCATGCTTTAAGTATGATGATGATGATGATGTTCCGCGATGTCCCGCGATGATTGCAAGGAAAATACTTAATTTGGTATACTTTTAATTTTAAATCATAGTTTAACGATACAACAAACTACAACTTCATCTGCGTAAATAAGGTCCACAGACAAATTAATCATATTTTTGACTACGGTATCGTGTAATTTTTTAGCGATATAGTCGATATGGCTAAGACGCTATATAATTTTTAGCCACTAAAAGATATGCATGGGGCAACCTCGCTATTGCCACTCTATGGAGTATATAAAACACTGAGTCTCTTCGTTTCGTTTCGTTTCAATGCCCTTAATAAAGATGTCATACATGGAAGCATCCATTAAATGTACCGGTGTTATTTAAAGAATGATATGGTTCGTTTGTGTTACATTTTTGTAAACGTAATTCTCTTAATGGTTCTGCTGTTTGTTCTAATTGCGGAATAACTTTATAGTTTTCCTCCAGAATAATAGATGTTCTTTTATTTTCTGCGCATCGCAAAATTTACACGCTTTGTTAATTTTATCCCTTATTAGAAGCTTGTGGCTACTGAGACTTGCGAGTTGTGACTCTCATCATGCTCTAGCAACAGCCCATCTCCATCATTCTGTTTCATGAGCATGTTGCTAACGTCGTTTACCTGCCTGTTCCGGCGTAGCAGCTTTCAAGCTTGCTGAAATTATTTTTCACGACGTTTCCTTTGATTTTTATGACCCCTAAGCAGCTCGCTGGTATGCCAAATAATGAGCATGTTTCTGGTGTCGATGATGTGCCTGTTTATGCAGCTCTTAAGGTAGCCTGCCGCTGAACTTCTTCCTCACGACATGCCCTATGATTTTTTCGAATCTTTAGCAACTTGCTAGAACGCGAAATAATAAGCATGTTGTCAACATCATTCTTTGGGATGAAAAGCAGGATACTGTAAGTTTAATTCACAAACATCCAAACATCTAAACCTACCATCTAAATTTTAGTAGGATCTTGATCTAATTCTAAATTCTCGCGGACGAAGTCGCGGGTAGAAGCTAGTAATTATTATTTAGATTTACCCACCAACAGTGTTACACCTACTTTGGAGGTTTACATTGAAACGCCTCTATTGATGTATTGTTTTCTAGTCAACCGTAAAATTGGGTTCAACAATCTGGTATTGTGATAAACTGATAGGAAATTACATTGTTGTAAAGTAATAATAATATCCCAGTGGTAGAAAATATGTCATTTTCTTGAAAACATTTAAATCCAAAGCTAGCTTGATCTAAGGTTTTCTATTTATTTCTATCGCCGCAACTGCCGCAAGGAAAATTCTCCGGATGCAATGATGGGCAGTTATCCTTCGCAAATAATTATCTCGTTCTTTGCAAGGTTTTTATCACACTTATTACATATTCATTATATTAATTCACTTTTAAGTGATAGAACGTGATAATTAAGGTAATAGCCTCGATATCAAATGCCCAATAAAGAGAAGCAAGGTATTATTTAAAGGATAAGATCTCTATCGGATAAGCTTAGATAGGTATGCACCTACTTATGTTTTGAATCAATGAATGAAATAGGAAGCCAAGCATTATGTTCAAATGTCACTCTAACTTGACTGCGATCTGCGATGGCTATTAGAATTCAACAATTTAATTTTGATATCAAGGATAATCTATCTTCTCCCTAACCGCCAATAAGAATTAGAAGGAGATAGACACGGACCTGAAAAAAAGCGGCCAAGTGCGAGTCGGACTCGCCCATGAAGGGTTCCGTAGCAGCAAGTAACATAATATAAAAGTTCTTGTAGTTCGTTGTAACTTTGATCGAGGTAAATTGCGGTTTACGATTTATGACGTATTAAAAAAAACTACTTACTAGATCTCGTTCAAACCAATTTTAAGTGGAAGTTTGCATGGTAAAGTACATCATATATTTTTTCTAGTTTTATTATTCTCTTATTTTAGAGGTTACAGGGGGGGGGACACACATTATACCACTTTGGAAGTGTCTGTCGCTCAAACTATACAGTTTAGAAAAAAATGATATTAGAAACCTCAATATCATTTTTGAAGACCTATCCATAGATACCCCACACGTATGGGTTTGATGAAAAAATTTTTTTTGAGTTTCAGTTCTAAGTATGGGGAGCCCCCAAAATTTATTGTTTTTTTTTCTATTTTTATGAGAAAATCTTAATGCCGTTCACAGAATACATCTACTTACCAAGTTTCAACAGTATAGTTCTTATACTTTCGGAAAAAAAGTGGCTGTGACATACGGACGGACAGACAGACAGACAGACAGACATGACGAATCTATAAGGGTTCCGTTTTTTGCCATTTGGCTACGGAACCCTAAAAAGACGGACGTAACCTCGTCTAATCGAGAGTGAAGCATAGCAATGGCCGCCCGCTTACATGCATGTGTGCGTAATTTTTGATTCGCGATACAAGCAGTGAAGTGTCAATGTATGGGTGTATGTACTTGTACGAATAGAGAGTTGGTATTACTATGGGTGCTTCACTGAATTTGTTGTTGGGATTACGTCCGTCTTTTTTTTAGGTCCGTGGAGATAGAATAGACGACGACAGTTTCAGCGACCGTAGCCACCGTACATAGGCTAGTTATTTGTGTAATCATACGGTCTACAGAACACTGGTATTGTATCTTACTGCTGAACCCTTTCAAGGTTGATTCTAGAAGGCGGTAGCTACCCAGGCAGGCGCCCTAGCTAGGAACCCTAGCAACGTAGGCGGGAACAAACTGGACGGTTAAAAAGAATTGACAGCAGGAGACATCTCACATGCGAATAGCACTATTATACTGCACAAAACAATTAAAATTAATAGCCGCTGTCGGCCATAATATGTATGTGACATAATTAAATGAGTTGTTATTAAAAAATATAGCAGTTACTTATTCTCTCCTTATCAGAACATGCTATTTTTTTATCAATATGTACCTACCTCCCTAACTTGCAGACAAAGTGCTTAAATAATAACTGGTCGGCAATATAATTATTTTATTATAAATGTGAAATATATTTTAAACACAGTGATAACTTGACACCTATTGGATTTTCATCAAAGCCACATGTCTTATTTCGAAAAATTGTAGCTGTGTGAATTATGAGTTCATTAGAATAATATTGTGCTCAGTAACTATTACGTACATATTATTCTTAAAATATAGAAAATAGTTACATATTATTCTTCAAATATAGAAACTACTTCAAATATAGAACTAATCTGAGCTGGGTACACACCCATCTGATCTACCTATTTAATTCTTAAAAATTAAAACACTTACCTATTGTGTTCTCAAGTGCTTCAAAATCGTAACGTTTGAAAAGAACCAATTAATCTTCATGTTACAATATTTACATACATAAAGGTTCCTTAATAATTATGAGATGAGATCTCCAATGAGGGGAGATTTAAATCAAACACTCCCGCATGCTGATATGAAAAATACGAATTTCTCTGTTTATAATTAATCAACCGGATTTGCAAGTATTAAACCTTAGGCACAATTTTATTTGTTAGGCTACACCAAATTAATTTAAAACGTAACTTATCAGTCAACCAAATAACAACAAACTTATTATCTCACCTGTAAGCTACTTCAGACGCGGCAAAAATGTACTGACTGTTATACACGGCACAGAACAGTATCGTCACTAGGATGAGGCAGTAGGTGCGGACCTGGAAGCGGCCGAACTCGCCCAGCTCCAGCAGGATCGAGTCCAGTGCCACGGTGCCCGGCTTGGCCATGGCGAGGTCCTAGTGTCCTACACGCCGCACGGCAATCACGAGATTCACGAGGTCCTACACGGACAGGTCCGCCCGTACGTCGCGCGTCGCAGTCTCGCCGTGGTCGGCGCGCGTTTGATTACTTTGATTCCTCCGGCTAGCGACTACAATCGGGAAGATACTGCGTCCATACTTACGAGCATAGCTTACGAGTTGCAGGTATGCAGAAGATTCTTCAAACTAATTTGAATCTAGGGTAGATCGCTCTCGGCTGTTTGCCGTAAAATAATGAAATTCAATTGATTGAATTGATAGACGCACTGTCAATAGACTTACATTTTCCTAATTGCCCAAGGCCCATGCTTATCCTATTTTTTTTTAATTTGTAAACAGTAATCGTTACCTATTAAGTACACCCTGTTTGCGAGTAATTTACAAAAAAAAATGTGTGGTGGGTAGATTAGAATTATTGAAATTTAAAATATCTGCCTGTGCCACAGCTTACACAGCTGATAGAAAGCAGTTTTAACTCGTGAATACTTATAGATAGGTAGGTAAATTACAACCCGTCGTAACGTCACTTGTATTGTAATGTTCGGTTTACACGTATTAAGTACCTAACTGTAGATAACTAAATTGTCACTAAAGAGGTTTGAACATTTTTGTATGGAACCTGGCACACCTACAAGTTCGCCATTTTGAAAAAACCTCGTTTTGGCGGCTACTGATGAAACATTGATGAAATGTCGTAAATGATATACTTTTTGAGATATTTGCGTTCAAAAAAAAAAATAATTATTAATAAACTCAAATATCTCAGAAAGTATATCACTTACGACATTTCATCACTGAATACTTTTTGATCGTAATCACTTTAGTCTATCGATTGACACATGTTTTATCACTGCCCGCCGAAACTAAGATTTTTGCTTTATTTTTCTACGGTTTTAAACTCAAATATCTTAGAAAGTATATCACTTACGACATTTCATCACTGAATACTTTTTGATTGTAGATAATTACTTACTTCGTCGATTGACTCATGTTTCATCACTGGCCGGCGAAACGAAAATTTTTCAAAATTGCGGTACTTGTAGGTATGCCAACTAGGTTCAATGCCCTTGTACAGGTTACGTATATGTATATACAGATGTCAACTAAATATTATGTAGTTGAAGTGGCTACTTAATATCAGGGATGCAAACCGATATAAATATTGATAATAAATATCTAACTATCTGCGTAGATAGTGAAAAAGTTACTGGGCCATCTTTACATTGATAACACATCTAGCTATCTTGTTATTGTGCTGAGATATTGAGAGGCCAGTCTCTGGCTAATCAATGACAAGCAGACTACACACACCTTTGAGAACAATATGAAACATGTAGAACCTTTAATTTTCCTCACGATGTTTTCCTTCACCAAAGGAAGTGATAACATTAACTTTTAATGTAGGCAGGTACCTAAGCGTATTAAAATTAGAGGTGGCTGCAGGATTCCAACTCAGGCTCCCGCAACGTGAAAACTATCTTAAAACCATAAGACTAACACTTAGGTAGGTGCATAACAGGTAGTTATGTGATAATTTACTTAAATTATATCTAATCTAATATATAAAATTCTCGTGTCACGGTGTTAGAAGTTGAACTCCTCCGAAACGGCTCGACCGATTTTCGTGAATCTTAGCGTGCATATCGGCTAGGATTAAGAATCGGACAACATCTATTTTTCATCCCCCTACCCCTAAAAAATTTTTGGCAGAACAACGTTTGCCCGGTCAGCTAGTGTAAATATAAAAGTATAGATAGCCTCATTACCTGAAATTGACATGAGCGGCAGCAAATATATACTGGGAGTTGTAGAAGGCGCTGAAGACGATGACGGCGAGGATGAGGCAGTAGGTCCGGAGCTGGTGGCGGCCCAGCTCGCCCAGCTCGGGCAGCAGCTCGTCCAGCGTCACGCTGGGCCGCTGGCTCGGCCGCATGCTCTCAGCCGCTCATGGACTCATGGGTCAGCTTCCAACGACTGACGATATATTGTTCGGTGGAGCTTGGAGCGAATGATCACGGTCCACGGTACAATGCACAAGGTTTGGTTAGCATGCAAAGGTAGATAGAATGTACGTTGCCTCTAAAAACTCTTGTTGTATTATTTCATATCCTAAAATGTTTCATTCAGTTACTCATAAATGTAAATAGAGAAATATAGATGACAGCAATCTCAATGTCACTAGCGTCTAGCATGCAGGATACACAGAGTACTCAATCACTTCGTGGCAGGACAGAGGTGTCAATGAACATTTCAGTTTATTAATTTATCCGAATCAACGGAAACTCGCAATTTTTTTCAACTACTTGTTTTTACAATAGAGGTTTGTTAATTCCCCTGGATTGCAAAGGCATAAAGATCAAAAAGTCCACATTATGCTTATTAGTCTAAGAGCCAAATAAGAGGCGTTTCTGCACCCATCTGCAATGCTTACCGATAAAAATTGTTTTTTTTTTATCAAATATCACATGTAAAGAAAAATATCGCGAATGGGTTGCATAAACAAATATGTATGTCAAGGCTATCATTAATCTATCCGAGAACAGAAATTTAAACTCATCATTCAAATTTCCGCCCCGCTGGGAATCGAACCCAGAACCCTTGGCATGGCGAATGGCGGTCCGGTATGCGATTTCATTATTAAGAACTGAATGCGAACCATCTCCATTTCGATAGATGTGATTGCAAATGCAATTCATACGTACAATTGAGTTGAATGATAACAAAATTTTTGTATCATGTAAAATACATGGGCGTATCACGCAAAGATAAAGTTTATCTATACTAATATATAAAGAGGAAAGATTTGATTTTTTGTTTGCATTGAATAGGCTCCGAAACTACTGAACCGATTTGAAAAATTCTTTCACTGTTGGGAAGCTACACTATCCCCGAGTAACATAGGCTATATTATATTTTCAAAAAAATTAGGGATCCTTAATAAAACTCCAATAATGTAACCCAAGGTGTAAAAAAATAAGAAAACCGAAGCAAAGCGAGGGCGGTTACTCGTCTGTGATAAAACGTTATAAACCATACGCAATGCGTGTGCAACTTATTGATAACAATCACGGTAGCTTTATATTTGTACTGTGTAAAAATCAATATCGCATGACCTTCCACCCGCATATCACAAGGATGAACTTTTGGTCCCACAGTTTTTTAGGGTTCCGAACTAAAATCGGAACCCTTAATAGTTTCGTCATGTCCGTCCGTCCGTCCGTCCGTCTGTTCGAGGCATAGCGCCGAGACCCTTAGTGCTAGAAAGCTGTAATTTGGCAAGGATATGCATATTTAAATATTTGGCTTTAAACTCCTAATTTTAGTTAGAGTCAAGTGTCCCCCCCTGCCGGCTAAACGGGACTTGGACAAGTGAAAAAATTCTCAAAAATAGGTTTTAATTATGATAAATTTACAAGTTATGTTAGCATAAGTAGAAAATGAGTAATAGTCGATAAACTTACTACTTCCAAACCCTACATTGCACGTGGCCTGACACGCACCTGCCCGATTTTTTTTAATAATTAACAAAAATCTGTTGAAAAGTATTTAAATAAATACGAATCTTAAAATATTGTATGGCATTGTCAATTCATTTCAATTTAGTAATTTCAATACTATTATACAATATAGAAGGCCATCAACCTATTTATGTAACAAAGGGTAAATAAAACAAAATAGTTATGTAACATAATAATTATTAAATTTTATATGTTCAAACTTTATACAGTCAACATCGAATGCGAGAACAACATCTACATTATTAAAGTGTACACAGGGAACAACAGGTTTATAAACGTATTTTATAGATAGAGTTATGTTATGTACATAATAATTAACTTACAAGTCGCGGTGTACCTGCATCTCGGTATATTAATATGTATACAGCGACAGACACGGACAGTAACGAGTCAACTCTATATTATCTAGACGAGACCTCTCGCTCCCCACGACTCCGACCGCCCGACCCGACGCGGCCACGTCTCATGCGTCAAGCAGTGTAAAATTAACGACAGTAATATTATTCACAACAAAAAAGATATGTAGATAAATCAAACTTATGTTTTCTTTTTCTATACATTACATACATCATAAAACGAAACATGTTTCGAACATGGCTTGAGTTACTTCGTGATAAAAAAAATCTACGTAAAATATCAGTAACTTCACATTAAATTTAAAATTAACGCACACACAATAGACACAAGCACTCCTAAGAAATGCATTCATATAAATATTTTCTATCATCACTGCTCAGAGTAATACAAAATCTATTCCACATGGGCCGATACGATTTACAACTACCGTCCGGTCGCCGGTCGTGTCGTGAGGAGGGGAAGATCTCCCGAACGGGGTCCTAGTCCTGGGGACAACACACTCACGGCACATAAAGTTATAGTACAGGATCCGAATTAGAGGCGCTTCTGCACCCATCTGCTTAGTAAAAATAAAATTCTGTAGATTACCGCCGTGTATATAGATTAATAGACTTGAATAAATAGTCTTGAACATATTTTTTTAGGTAACCCATTCGCGATACTTTTCTTTACATATGATATTTGATAAAAAAAAACTATTTTGATCCGGTAAGCAACGCCTCTAATTCGGATCTTAGACTATTACGTCAAATATACTTTCTTACTAAATTAATCACGTTACCTATATTATTTATATTGTTACAATAAAATTTATTAGGATAGTTACGAGTGAACCGCTCAAACAGTTCCTGGGGAGTGAAGAGTCAATGTAAATTCGTCGTTTGTGAATATTGTGATAGCATTGTAATAGCTTTCCTTTCTTTTCATTTCAACCTTTCAATTTTTAAATGTATACTTAGAATTTCAACAGATACGAAAATAAATAATTTACAAGGTTAGCAATTTCAGAGGAAGGACTGGCTGAAAACCAGCGCGACACGGGGAGCCCAACCCCGCGTTAGTAAAAGCTGAGCCAGCTCCTATTGTCATATTTATTCAAGTCAAATTGTAAATTTAATTTTAATTTAATTTAAATTGTAACTTTTTATGCCAGTAAATAGATTTTATTATTATTATTATTATTTAAAAATGAAAACCTATTAACACCCTTGACACCCTCAGGAACTTTTGCAACGATCAAGAAGGCAAATTTATTTCTATACAATTTAATATAGTCTTTAAAACCGTTTTCCACTATAACGGGTCCTACGTATTGTAACCATAAAACCGCTATTTCAACCATCGTTACATCTAAATTATTGTATCGTAAACCAGGTCCTTCGGACAGACCGCACAGACCGCACACTGGCACAGGGCGAGACCACCACTGCACCGCAGCATGCGCCGTGAAATAAGCTGCTTCAAGTAATCACAAAAGATCAGAAGCCAGCGATGAGTAAGGTAACGTTTCATTTCAGTTCTCCGATGTTTGCATCGGACCTATCTAAGTCTATGATAAATAAAGCTTCTTATTGAAGTTCCAAGACGGCCATCAACAAAACTTTTTTAA
This sequence comes from Thymelicus acteon, assembly GCA_951805285.1. Classification (NCBI taxonomy): domain Eukaryota; kingdom Metazoa; phylum Arthropoda; class Insecta; order Lepidoptera; family Hesperiidae; genus Thymelicus; species Thymelicus acteon. Next base: position 458,239 of record OX638224.1, read on the forward strand.
TATGACGATTCAGGCCAACTTAATTATAACAGCGAACGGAATATGTTTGAACTATTTGAACTCGTCAGTTCGGTGAAAAACATCACTAGTAATATTGGTTTATACAAGTGTACTGCCTAACGGATATGATATAACACTGCTACCTAATTATAATACATTCGATACTAAGTGCATGATCATTTTATTACTTCTTAAGGAACACTATTACACGTTTTGGTCGTTTTATAGTAATTATAATAAGTTATTTCCAAAAATCCTATCACAAAAGAGTGAGTTATATTCTAGTGTGACTATGTTGATATTCTGGTAACAAAAGGTTCACTGATACGTTTAACATTATATACACCATTATACATACATCGGAACATTATATGTATATCGGAATGTCCATCGAAATGATGAGAGCAATCTGCTCATTGAAATATCAACGTAGAAACAATATTTAATCATTCAAATTCAAATGAATGAACAATGTAATTAGAAAGATAAGACAATTAAGCAGACAATAATTAACAGTATATTATAATGATAAATAAATACGATAAATGTAGATGACAAAATATATAAATGTAGATGCGACTGCACTAAACGAATCTGATGCTGTAAGTGACCGTCCGCTGTCCCCATCACAGCCGTGCCCACTGCCAGTGGCCCGCCTGGACCTTCCGTCAGTCAGTGACCCTCAGTGTTCAGTCAGTCGAGGTTATAATTTTATTAATGTCGTACTAATCACTAATATCATACATCAATTTATTTCCAGCGAAGGATTGTTGCACTTTATTGTTTAATCAACTTTAAAAAAGAGGTGCACAAAAGAGCGAGAAAATTGGACAAAACCAACGCGTTAAGTGCGATAAAGCTTAAATAAGTAAATAAATGTTCTTATACATATTTTATGTTTTTCTATAAACGACGGGTTTTCGATAGAATAAATTAAATTTCTTTACTTTATTATTATTTTAATTTTATTTTAATATAAATAATGTTTATACATAATATGTACATCGTTATGGTACATATTTTTTGTTCTTATTGTTGTTCAAAATTTTATTTTAAGCCGAGTATATAACTTTTTTCGAAGAGTAGCTTCATGACAACAAATTCTGAGGAATAGACGAAGTGATTCACGGTTAAATTCTCAGACTTTTCAAATAAATAATCTAAAAAATTCTTGAAAGCAACATAGTTAAGTACAAACCCAATACAAATATAACACGGAAATATAGGACACAAATTATAGTCGCGTCGCGAATATAGCAGTGGACAATAAATATTTATGAAGTTGGGTATATCATCTGATCATCGATGCATTCAACTTATTCAAGAGATATCGTCATCTTTCGGACTTAGCAATAAATAATCTATAAATTAGTTTACAATTTTATTCAACTGAAATAAGGGTAATGAGGAATCAATTTTGATTGTTTAAAAAAAACTTAGGATGGTCAAAACTGCGCTAGTCAAATTCTATTCTATACAATATAACATTTTACCTTACAACATCTACGAAAGAAAATATTAACGTGAATAAACATGAGATATTAGTCTGTGTCCGTATACTATATCTGTTTTCGTTAACAGAATATTTTTGTTGGAAATAATTATTTACATTAAAATAATTAATTATTTACGTCAATTAAATTGTTCAATTGATACAGTTTACACAGATGTAAGTACATCACACTCGCCAACGAGCAGTTTCTTGTTGTTGCTGTTCTCGGTACAATTCCATTTGTGTTTTTAACGACTTCAACAAACTAATGGGCTATTACAGGACATTCACAATTGTTAGGCAAGGGATATTATAGTGTAGACCAGTATTTGAATGACAAAGATGCATGGAAATGACCAGCTCTACGACCAGTTCCAATCAGATTAGTAAATATTTTTGTAATTTTTTTAAAAAGATGGGCTGAGGAGTTTCTTTACGGCTTTTCTTCTCATCCATGAAAAAAGTACTTTTCCGAAAAGCTGGCAGATAAAAAAAATTATGACGTGCATAAGTGTATCAGTGATACCTATAAAAATAAAATATTTCGACTTTGACTTCTTACTTCCTCTTTAGGAGTTCCATATCATGCACGCTTCTCCAGTGCGAATTGTAATTTTTCCATCAATTTATATTACTGTTTATAAGGCGGATTGCTGCAGCATACATTTGTTTTCCTTGAGTTAATTATATTGCAGTCGGTACAAGAGAACACGTGACAATAAAATTATTGGAATATTTTAAATTATTGCAATACATAGTAGTAGGTTTACGTGTCACCGAACATAAAGTACAGGAATCGTGATATTCGTGATGCAATCATAAAATACCACCACATTGTTACACTGCATTGTATACCTAGATGTGCCGCAATATAAATACCTACCCGTCTAAGTATTACTTGATAATGGAAATGTGTTTAAATAATTCTCAATCGGTTAGGTGTACAGTTAGTCTGTCATACTTTTAAACACGTGCCCAAATCTCTGATTACCGTCCAACAAAATATTGCAGATACCCTCATATTGTCGTAAGGATAGCGTTGTGGTCAGCGTAGCATTCCTTTGCTGTTCAACAACCTTTGAACTGTACAGATGTGACGGAAATTGATTTATAATGTTATATTTTAAGTCCTCGTATATAAATTAGGTAAATTAGCTTGATTGAGACAAGAACTTTAAACTTAACTTCAGATATAGGGTACCGCCTATAAAGTTAAACATATATTTATGTTACAATATCCACTCTATGTTACAATATCCTCTTATAATGTAGATGTATTTGTTTCCTAAAACCTCATGAACACCGAAACCTAATATCAATATAACCTCACCACGTCACCATTACACCTCAAAAGTAAGCGCTACATACTTGACTTATAAAAAAAATACAAAATGTCCCACTGGACGTCGTTGTAATAACCGCAATCGTAACGATGAACCATTGATAATTACGTATCACTCATAACCATTGTTATATTTAGTTTGCCGGGTAATGACCTCGAACACAGGTTGGCGATGCTTACGTACTTTAAAGTACGGACACAACCAGTATCCAGTGTCGGACACAACCCTTAACTATAATTTACAACGAAATAAACAATAGTGTCTACAGAAACGGAATTAATTATCCATTAATGCAGGAAGACACTTGTACCGAGCTAGTGTCTGACACTGGACACCTTAGAGTTGTAATTCTCGTCACGTGAGTTCAACTTCTATTAGTAAAGCGAACATGCCAACGTCATGTCAGTGAACAACTAAATTATAATATACTGATTCATCACTTTCCCTTCAAATATTGTCAATATTACATCCACTCCTATTGTTTAATTTGAATTGTTTAAATTCCAGTAAACCTGCGACTTTTGCGCTATTTTACCTAATTGAACCCATCTGTCTGGGTCAAGTAACATCAAGATTAGAATTTTTTAAAGGGGACGCATCCATCGGTGCAGAGAGTAATGCGAGCTAGGAACTAATTCGGTACTGGATAAGAATTGGAACACGTCCGTACGGTGACATGATAATCCGTGTTCATCAGATACACACTATTATTCAGTCATAAATAAACACATTTTATTTGAAGAAAAAATATTTAAATTCTTTATCATCTTAGCATATTATTATGTCAAATTATCCATAATTATATTCAACTGATTCGAGTAACTGAATTATTGTGTATACCAACGTTACTATTTCAGCCTGCTACAGCTTTTTATACATCAAATATAAATAATCTATGTTTCCAATTTTCTCCTATTTATAAAATAATATTACAACAATAACAACAGTGGACTCAAAAACAAATTGTTTATACCGACATACATCGTTCTCTTCATATCAAGTCGATGGACGGGTCCTATCGGATGCAAATTTTAATATTCTGAAGCAAAACATCACATATTATAAAATATTATGGTAAAGATTTTTTTAAATAGGATAATTTCTCGACTAAAACTAGAATAAAGCATTACTATGCTATGGCAGTGTCGGACACCGAATATTTTAATAATTTCAAATGATATGAATACAGCCGAATGCCCTCTCAACATAAGTACATACAACGATAGTGTTAATTTAGCTTAAAACGAAATGAAAAATGTATATATTCTCATCAGAATATTACAATTTGTCACAATAATTACATCTTTTCATACACTATTGCATTAATAATTTACAATTATTTACTATCCTGCATGTATGTACAAAACTGCATCGGTTCGGACAATCCAAATAAGACACTATCGTAATAATAGTTGAACGAAAACCAAGACTTGCCAACATTAACTGGAGCTACAGTGATTCAACATACAAACCTTGTCTATATACAAATAAATAGATCTATATATTTATTATGTTACAATACTTACAACCTTAAAAATAATACTTTTACAGTGACATCGAAATCGGAGTGGTTGGGGTGACTTGTTACAAAACTTTAAAAATGATGCGTAAACATGTGGCCAGTGTCGGACACTGGATGCGTCAGATATTGGACACAGCGTTACTTTAGTGTCAGTCGGAACAAAATCAACGATTCTCATTTTATGTTTGGCGACTAACAAAAAGTGATAGCACTATAGTGTAACATAATGTCGTTGCACTATAATACCCTTTATAAAAACGCAAACAATTGTAGACAATAGTGCTAGCAGCAGCTTCACCACTCGCTCGTCGGACACCGGACACTAGTCCACATATATTATGTTCACATCGATACAGCCAGGGGAATGAATACAGATTAATTCATATACTTAATCTAATCGACACGCACCTCACTATTCGATTATTAAATTTCCATTACTTTAACTAGGACACACGACCATCGAAGTAATAAACGATTTTAATTTGCAATTATAGCATCACAATACTTCACCTATGAAGTAAATATTATTTTAAGTTTTTCCAAGTATTTAATTCATGGATCTAGTTTTAAGTCCTAACCTTTTTCATGTTACTTGTTCAATTATTCAAAAAATACAATAAATTTGGATTAGATTCACACTCGTAGGTTAACGATCGAAAAAATATTATAAAATTGTTAAGTAGTAATTACAAATAATACATGTACGTAACAATAGCATGCAAACAAGAAAAACGACACAATTACCAACAAAGAAATACGAGTCGGTTTATTTACAGAAAATTCGCGCCGACGTAATAAATTGTACGTGTCGAGTGTCGCGACATCACACCGAGCCTAGATCAATTCCAGGGCATTAAGTAAGTATCTAATGGACAGCACAGTACAGGGTACTCGATAGTAATCTTTTCAAGTAGCATTCGAAGTCATCACTACCGACGATTTCAAGTTTTCTAACATTAAACATAATTTTGATTGTTTCATGGTTAGAAACCTGCCTTTTCGAATTAAGATTTAGTTTTTAAAAGTTAGTCAAGTGATTTCCATCAGTGGTTTCTCCATCTGTAGGTATATTTTTATCCATATTATTATTATTCCTGTTATTATTCTGAACTAAGCTCTGTGCAACATCTGCTGTAATATTATAAGCGAAATTATCAGCCCGTTATAAATTCACGAGACAAAGTCGATTAGATTTTAAATAATTTATGTTTTCACGGTCACTGATTGGAGATTGATAAGAACCAAATTTTAACAATAACGACGTAGGCAAGTGACAAAATCGCTACATAATTATAACGAATCAAATGCTATCAGTGCTATTCTCCTACAGACGATTTAAAGTTTTTACTAGGTTTCTAAAAATATCATATAGAATACATGCATCCAAGACTAAAAAATTAAAAAGTCACTAAAAATAAATTCACGTCTACAAATATTGTAAAGTGAAACCCAAATATCAGTCCGTGAAGGTTGTAATATTGTAAAGTAGGTACATAAGCTCAGACCATTGAACACACTGTACCGCCCGACCGAGGGAAGACTCGCACGCACCGCGCGTACTGGACGCGCCGCACTACGTACCGTACGTATCACTTATAACTACAACGCCCAACTGACGATTACGATGTGTTAAAATATACGACATCATTACGATCAAATTTAAATAATTCGTTGCCGTAGCGTTCGGAGCGCTCGAGCACAACCATTTAATGATTATTTTCACTTGGCAACACTTGATATAGTAGGACAAAGACATTACATTCTTACTTAAAGAACTTTAAGATATTTATTTTTTTCTCACAACTCAAATTAACCAATATGGTGGACTATGGCCCTACTCCTGCTCAATAAGAGAAGATTTGAGCCAAGCACAGAGTTGTTTATTATAGTGATATTAAAGTTATACCATTATATCAGCGAGCTCTGTTATCGTTACATAGAAAATATAATATACGTAATTGTTAAACTATGTCGAATGCTTAGTCGAAGAATTCCGATACTTAAATGGCTCCTATTCCTCCATCCACCCACAATGGAACAACGAGATTTAGCAAATCCAAGATTTTCAATGGCCAAGAAATGATACAACAGAAGATTTGGTCCGTTTTGGTCGTTTTGGTAACCCGTTATTAAGACCAAAAACGGAAGCTAATCGTCGTTACCGCAGGACATTCGGAAACGGATCGCAGTCTCTGTCCGACATAACTACGAATATCCACGAAATGGACGCGGCAACTAATACATCTTTCTTTATTTTGCTCACAGATTGCCAAAATTCGCCCAATTTTCAAGGATAATTGAATAAAATGTAAGCTTTCAAACTAGGATACTTTCATCTAGTTTCAACTCTAGCCCAAGATTGTATGAAGCCATCCCAGTCTATAATATTATATATTATATTGATACTAAGTGAAGACGATCCCGGGTGAGGATCCTTTAAGAAATCGTATTTGTTACTGGTTTTAAAATTTAGTTCCATTCATAAAGTTGGCACCGCAGACGAAGTCGCGGACACCAGCTTGTATATTTTTAAACATATATTAAAACTATAATTTATGATGAAATTGGATTGGTATGTACTGGAAACGCCAGCTTTAGTTAATCGAACTAAACTTATGGTAGAAATCGTACATCACACAGTCTTAGAACAAAGACACGACCTACCTGAAGTCAAGGTACTCTCGTAATGTAAAACAAATTTAAGTCACATGCAATACCTTCCGAAATACATGCCAACTACACCAGCGAACTGATCGATAAACTCTTGAATTTCCATGTTCCAAAAATATATGGCATATATTTATTAAGATCTAAATTGAACTGTCCATCGCGAGTCGACGGGCATGCCGGAGTATTATTTTACTTATTGTAATAATAGTGTCTCATGAAAGTGGTATATTTATTATATTTCAAAGTTAGAGAAGATGATAACTTGCATGTGTGCGACAGAGTACCCACACTGCCTTATTTCATGCGAGCATTTTGTTCGTAGGTTCGTTTATACCTTTATCTTACAGACAGAAGAATCCTTTTAATTTTTTTCAGTATCTGCTTATTATGTATCGTGTCTATATACGCTATATACCAGGTCAACATGTTGCTACATGTAGCGGCGACTAGCGACATCTGCGCAACAGATTGTACAATGGAGAACAGTTGAGTATATTAATATATCTATGTATGACGTCACTCATCGCAGTAACATAATTAATCACATGAGTTCATATTGTAGACTCGCTATTACATGGCATGTTGTGACGTCACAAATATTTAAATGCATATGGAGGGTAGTTCTTTGAGTGGCCCATTGAGATAACAAAATTTCAATTAATACAAGCAATGTATGTGCTTAGATAATTATCTTTGCATCGAGTCTAAAGGAAATGAAGGTATCGCAAGTCACCGTTATAAACAAATTGATTAAGCAATAAACATCCCCATAATATACATCCACTGGCTACCATGAGGCGGATGGCTTCATTATACTGCAGCAACTGACAGAGAAGTTGACACGGACTCAAAATAAAACATAATAAGTACTGAGCAGACATTTACCTCCCTTCCCTTCGCTACGGCGTTCGCTAGACGACCTCCGCTAAACTGTAGCGGATAACCAGTGGATTTATATTACAGCGATCAGTGATGAACAGTCATTAGCGGCTTACACTGACATTGACCGAGGTCACCACATCACCACGTCACCACATCACCACATAACCCACCACACACCTAAAGTTACACTTCACACCCGATAAGTACAGATGAACGAAAGCCCCGATCCCTCTCCATACAGACTGAAGTTGACCCGGTTTCACTTGCAACGTATTTTAAACTGTATGCACAGTGTGTCAGGGTCCGATCTCGAGTGCTGATCCACTTGAACCGTCCTTAGTGCTACTCGACCGCCATGTCTGCTGGACAAAATACGTAAAACATCACAAGTTGGGAATGGGGTCTTTTTAAACGACTTCAAATAATTCTTGACAAAACAACCAACTTAGAAATTAGGGATAACTCAAAACTACTCGTCAGAAGTCGCTCTTTAATGACAACATGACAAGCACTAGCTTTCGATTAAAAAAAGAATCATCAAAATCGGTTCACCCAGTCGAAAGTTCTGAGGTAACAAAAATAAAAAAATACAGTCGAATTGAATTTTTTTTGAAGTCGGTTAAAAAGGGGGAGGTATTACAAAAGCTGACTTGATGCAGATGGTTCTAAGCTACAATTTATGAAGAAAAATGCTCAGGTGATTCAAGGTCGTCAGGTCTAACCGTCGGGGGTTTTTTAAATTACTGTTATTCATTCAACGTGCTTAGTACGAGTTTTATTTGACATAACGGCGGCGTAAAGTGAACGCACGTAAACTGAAATTGTATTCGACCGAAGCAGAGCCATCTAGCGGCAGCAAAAAGAAAAGCTTCGGTCTCACACAAATTTTGGTAAACGTGCGTTGACTTAACGCCGCCGTCATGTCAAGTAAAACTCGTACTAAGCACACAGAGTGCGACGTCTGTGTCCACTGACCTCGCTGACCTCACTGACCTCACAGCGCCATGTGCTGCAGGTGCTGCAGGTGCGGCGCGCGCGGCTGCAGGTGCAGCGCGGCGGCCGCGGCGTCGGCGGCGGCGGCGGGCTCGCCCAGCGCGCCCAGCACCAGCGCCAGCCGCCGCCACGTGTCGGCGCGCGCGGGGCACAGCGCGCCCGCCGCGCGCAGCGAGCGCTCCGCCAGCCGCAGCCAGCCCAGCGAGTAGTACGCCGCGCCTGCCCAGCGCCCGCCACACACACACACGCAATATAAATACACTCGTTTTTTTAGACGAATCTTATTTGGTAGGTGTTGTTTTATCCTAATTTGTAATTTAAAATTAAGGCGGACACAAAATTAAGGGAATTTAAATATGAACAAACATTTAGTACCAAAAGTAATTTCTAGTTTTTAAACTAATTTAAATTAATGTTTCATCAAAAAGTGGTGAAAGATTGATGGAGATGCTGGTGCAACTTTTTTCTTGCCTCAGTCTGGCGCTAGTTCTCTTCATTTTCGGAACCATTCAATGGAGTTGATCTTTCGGACGTCAAAAGTAATCACAAGTATTAGCAATTGTCTATATTTAGACGATAGTCGATTCTTTAACAGTTCGTTATTGCCTCGTAGTTATGCTTCTCCGGAAAGCAATTTAGCGTAGTTGATCTCAGATATGGCCAACAGAATTAAAATCCTTTGATATGTCGAAGGAGCCGCTACCAAAGTAATCGCTTTACGTGTAATGGCATTAACACGGCCACGCCCCTTTTAGCGCGCTAACTGTTACACCTGCGAAATGTAATTCTTCACGCGTCAGTGCACAAGTATGGCTTAAATATTAGAAACCTAAAAGTGTTACTGTTGATCTGTTGAACATTGACTCCCGTCGATCTGTCCCCCACAAGGCACACAAGCCGCCACTCACCGAGCTGCACCATGCTGTCCAGGTGCGTAGGGTGTATGGCGAGCGCGTTCTGGAAGCACTGGCGCGCCTCCTCCCATTCCTCGCTGGCCGCGTGCACCATGCCTCTCTGAGGACGTTACCAATAAAATAAATAAACTAATACAATCATAATATGACGAACGATGTTTTCTTGATTTTATACTTTTCGCAAGTGAAAGTGTGACAGAGAAGAAAAGGGGGAACAGGTTGGTATATAAGGACGGGGAGGGGGCGGGTCAATGGGAGGGAGAGAGAGACATAGAGAGAGAGAGAGAGAGAGAGAGAGAGAGAGGTAATCCTCACCGTATATAAGACGAGATGGCTGTAGGGAGTGAGCGCGGCCGCCTCCGCCACGCAGCCCGCCGCCGCCGTCACACGCCCCAGCCTGCACAACAATGATTCTCCTATGACTATTATAAACTGAAACGACCCACTACAATACAATGTCATTAGGATGTTACAATGTACAAAGTTTGCAGCAACTTTATGATTGTGCGTCGATGTTATTAGCAGTTTATATCTTTCTTATACTAACGCAGTATGTTTCATGTTATGAGGTGTAATAGAGTACTTGTTCACACCCCACATTATCTTCTTCGTTATAGCACTTCACAGTTATATCTAGAAATTCCGAACAATGTGGGTCTACCACCATGGAACAAACCACCGCCATCTATTATCTCCTCACAAAAAAAAATAGTCCTGCTGCTACTGCTACTGCTGCGTTCAGGTCTCCTGTGACAACGTGAGGGGTACCGACCATAGTCTACCACGCTGGCCAAGTGCGGATTGATTGTTAGACTTTACACACCTGTGAGAATATTATGAACAACTGTAAGGTACGCAGGTTTCCTCACGATGTTTTCCTTCATCGAAAAAAGTGTAATTAACTTCTAATACGCACAGAATTCGAACTGACCATTGTATCTCGACCTGTAACCAGTATGTGAACGCACCTGAGACAGAGGTCGGCCAGCAGCAGCCAGGCGTGCGCGCGGTGCGCGTGGCGCGGCGAGCGCACGCGCACGGCCGAGGTGGACGACGCGCCCTCCGACAGCGCGCGCTCCATGCGGAACGCGCCCGCGCTCTCCGCGCGGATTGATGCTGGAATGGAAACAGTGTGAGTAAATGGCCGATGGAGTTGATGCCACCTCATGGTTAATGGTTTCAGTCGCCCATGAACATCAGTATTATCAAGTTATATTTGGAATTAAATTAAATTAAGTAAGCTTTACGGTTGGTTTATTAAAGAAAAACTTCTTAGACAAACGTGCTTGTATAATATAATACATGTGTGCTACTCTATTATCAATATAAAACATTGTAACATCATATTGCACCCTACCTTCATCTATTACAGATAAGAGTGTGGTCCTATCTAAATTTTTAGAGTTGCTCATCTACTGAGTATACAGCGCGTGTGCGTGCACCAGCTATTTATCAGTCATTTATATCATATGTCAGCTATTACTCAGGCTGAAGTACTGTGCGTACAATACGCACTGTGTATGTTAACGTGTGTGTGTGCGCGTACGTTCTCTATTGCCCACGCACACTGTGTATACAGAACGCACTGTTTCTTCCTGCGAGGAGAGCGCGTCGAGCTCAGTGTAAAAAATTACAAGTTACGAAATATCTTTAAAACATCATCCGTATGAAGTGTGCAGATAGGCATGTGTGTGTGTGGTATGCGCGCAGTACGCACAATGTACGTGTGTACGCACGTACCAGCGTCCCGGTTACTCTGCGTGTCGTCGTGCTGCGAGTCGGAGAGCGCGTCCAGCTCGGCGTACCCGTTGTTCTCGCCCTCCGCCTCCGCGTCCGAGCTGTTCAGCAGCCGCAGCAGCTCCTTGCCCGTCGCCAGCGCCGCCTGCACGCACACAATGCACGCAAGCTATATCTATATCTACGTGTACGCCGATAGCTATAAGATAGTCAAGTCAAAATAATTTTGATTTATATTCGCACGTCATGCAATCTATAATCGTTTAAGCAGACAATACAACAAGAAGTTAACGTAGCTAGGCTACGGCTCTTTTTCATTAACCTCTTGCGCTGGACTTGTTGCACGAAGGTGGCAAATATATCTGACCTCGACATGAAGGACATGACAACGACATCTTATGTGTGTGTTGTGTACACACTCAAACTGCTAGGGGGACGCACATATGCGACTAACTTGAAGGCTGCCACACAAAGTGAATGTTATTTTATTCTTTTAAGTGATGTTTTAAAACATTTTATAACTGCACTGTGGCAGCACCACTTGAAGTCATCCAATGAGGAACCGGCCATATTCGACAACGCAAATCATCAGTCATACCTCCCCAGATTTGGCCCCCGTGCCCGTGTCGGTGAGCAGCTGTATGGCGGCCAGGTGTGTGAGCGGCCAGTGCGCGCGCGGGTAGTGGTGCCGCGCCAGCCGCGCCGCCGCCAGCGCGCGCGAGCCGCGCGGCCCGGCGCACGCGCTCGCCCACAGCGTGCTCGCTAGCCGCAAGCCGCCGCCGCACTCTGCGCGCGCGGTCAGACATGCGCGGGTCGCGTCCTGTAGTACAATACAACATAAAATCGTAAATTAAAATTTTAAAAAACCCCGACACTTTTATTTACAATAACGCCCCAACTCAAGAGTCACTAACGGTTGCTTTAATCGCTGCTTAGTAAAGAATCCCCATACAAATTCTGTACTAAGGAGCGATTTAAGTAAGCGTTAGTGACTCTGAATTGGGCGTAAATATAGTTTTATTTACATTAAGTTAAGAACTGAACACTCTCCAGTATGTCACCTTTCAAACAAAAAAATCCAGATAAAAATCGGTTCATTGTTTAGGTGCTACAATGCTACAGACAGATTTACAGATCGATAGATACACAGACACACACAGACACGTCAAACTTATAACACCCCTCTTTTTTGTGGGGGGGGGGGGGGTTACAAATTAATGTTTACATAACTAGAGCCCTACTCTGCAGTCGAACTTCAACCGTAATACAATCAGTCAAAGGATACTTCACAATGTCATTTTTCAATTCTATTTTCTTATATTGTTATTTGTAGACACAAAAAGAGGGGTGTTATAAGTTTGATGTGTCTGTTTGTGTCTGTGGCATTGGAGTTCCTAAACGAATGGACCTATTATTATACATTTTCTTTGGTTGAAAGCTGACATATTGAGATAGTTCTTAGCTACAAAGGTGCTTTGTCATGGAGGAGAAGAAAAGCCTTAAAGAAACTCCTCAGCACATCTATTAAAAATAAAAATACATTGGTATATTTATTACAAAAAAATATCACTAACTTGAACGGAACTGGTTGCAGAGTTGGTCATTTAAATTATTTACAGATATATATACATTAAACTTAGCTTTCTGCACTTCTCTATGTAAACTGTAACTATACCAAATCGCAGACAGCATAAGTGCGTGAATTATTTTTAAAAAGGGGTACAATGGTTTCCCTTTACGTATTAATATTATATAGATGAGTTTGAATTTCTGTTCTCGGCATTAATATTACATAGGGTACATATTATATGACTTTCTATTCTCGGTTTGGATGTGTGCTTTTGTCTTTGTGTGTTGTCCATGGCAGATGGCATCCACGACACAGGGAATCCTAGTGTGGAGCTATGAATGTGTAGCGTTACTTATTTACTGACAAGTGGTGGTACTCAGTAAGTCAGTCCTCACCATGGCCTCATTAAGCTGTCCGGCGTGCATGTACTGCAGCGCCAGGTGGTACCACGCCAGGTGGTCGTTGTCGTCCAGCTGCACCGAGCGCAGCAGCGCCTTCATGCACGCCTCGTTCGACGCGTCCTTGTCCAGCCGGGAGTTGGTCTTCTGTAAGCCATCATCGGATAGGATTACCTACTGATTTCTAGATCAGTAATTAATTTTTAATAAAATTATAATACAACGTAATAAATTAATGCTAATGTACTGTTTTTAAAGTATTGTTTAATACATTAATTATGTATTTAATATTTTGTAACTTTTGACTTTTGTTAAGTGAGCCATTGGTTCCTATTCTATGACGAAATAAATAATTTGAGTTCGAGTTTGCTACGATGGGGTTAGAGGGAGTCTGATTGTGTAAAGTTTAATGTGCATTCAACTTATACTACAGTACTACACAGCTGCCTAGACTTACGTAAACTCACTTACAATTACTTACTAACGTGTTAACTTATTCGAGTATTATTATCTTATGTACATATCGAAGTTGACAAACAACACACAAGCTGCCTGATGGCAAGTGGATGTGTTCACGGATCAGTACATCGAAAGTATCCCCGATTCAATAAAGCAAAGCAAAAAAGCAAAGCAACAACCCATAATTGTCCCACTGCTGGGCTCGGGGTCTCCTCTCACAATGTGAGGGGGTACAGGCCATAGACTACCACGCTGGCCAAGTGCGGATTGGTAGACTTCACACACCTTTGAGAACTTTATGGAGAACTCTCCGGTGTGCAGGTTTCCTCACGATGTTTTCCTTCACCGAAGCAAGTGATAATTAACTTGTAATACGCACATAATATTTGAAAATTAGAGGTGCGTGCCAGGATTTGAACTCGGACCCCTGCGTTCGGGAGACCAACGTTCTAACCACTAGGCTATCACTGCTTATTCAATAAAGAGCTAGTCAAAACCCCCAGCCAGAAAAAGACGGTTCATTTGGTGACTGTATTGCGCGCCTCCTCTATGGTCCTCTGTCTCCGGATAAGCGATGCGTGTTGGATCGACCTCCGTCTTCATCTGGTGTCCGATGGCAACGAAAGAGCTAGATTTAAAGCCCCCAGCCGGAACAAGACGGTTCATTTGGCAACTGTATAGCACGCCACCTCTATGGTCCTCTGTGTCCGGACAAGCTATGCATGTGGGACCGACCTGCGCCTTCATCTGATGACCGATGGCGACGTGCAGCAGACAGCGCGCCAGCAGCGGCCCCGAGCGCGCCTCCTCTATAGACAGCGCCGCCTCCGCGAACTCCAGACCGTCCTCTATCTACGGACAAACACACATTACCCACAAACACATTTTGACGACCCTGTAGCCTAGTTGGTAGAGCGACCCTGCCTGCGAAAGGAGGGGTCCTGGTTTCAATTCCTAGCCGGGGCAGATAACCACAGCCACAATAAATTGATCTGAATTTGAATATTGCACAATGTACGATTACTCGTCCAGTCAACGTCAACACAAAAACACTGATCTGTCATTCTCATCAGATTTTTTAGCGTAGTGGAACACGCTGGGTATCCACTATTAAGCTATATAAAAACAAAAAAATAATGGTGACCGATAGTAACTCACCCATCCCGCCCGATAGCACGTAGTGGCCGCCACGAGCCGCAGCGCCGCGTCGTCCGCCGCGAGCGGCACGCCGCGCCGCGCCACGCCCAGCGCGCGCACGTTCGCGTTCCACGCCGCACTGCCTGCACACACGATGGCTTTCGGCTCTTCTCGCGACCAGGGCATACTCCACCACACTGCTAGAGTTCGGATTGGTGGCGGGGTTAGCCAACCCACGTGTCGGAAGTCTTCCGACATGGATTAACGACTGTTATCTTACGATAACAACCGGGACCGACGGTTTACGTGTCCTCCGAAGCATGGAAGCGCTAAAGATTTTTTTTCAGCGGTCAATTATGCAAGTACCGACCGCGTTCGCTGTTGCTTAACTTTGGCGATCACTTAGGATTTATACAAGTCGCCAGGCGATGGGCGCTATGAGGCTATGAGCGCGCCAGCACAAAATAGATACACAGAAGAATAACTCATCAAGTCTTGAAAATACGACTGATCTGGTCATCACTGCTCCTATTCACTTCTAATTTTGTCTCTTTATTTCATGGGTCGGACGCTGGTGTGCGTGTGTGTGCGTGTGTGTATGTGTGTGTACTGACCGGCGGGGGGCGGCGCGGGCGGCACGAGCCCGCCGGCGCAGACGGGCGCGCGCGAGGCCGCGGCGGTGGCGAGCACGCGCTGCCGCCACACGTGCACGCAGCCGAACGAGAACTTCATCGCGCGCTCTAGGGACTGACCGGGACGAGCGGTTAACGTACATTACATTCGTTTTTATGACGAGTTTTATTTAGTAGACAATCTTTTACATGTTCCTTTTGACATTATTAGTAATTTAAAAATAAGGCAAGCGTAAACTCTGTCTCTTTAATTAGTCCAATATTGTGTACCAAATAAGATTCGTCTAAAAACGGTCTCTGTGGAGGCTCCACAAAAACGGTGTCGTTATTAATAATAAACACAATTATAAAAAGAACCGAAAGGTTTACAAATGAGTTTCGCATTTGCAATTTGAAACAACGTCAAACTGCAGATGCGAATCGAAATCACGTCCCAACCCAACGATCGTTTGCTTGACCACCAAATGTATTATATTTGGACGTAAAAGTCAATAAACGTGCAGTAGGATGCAGTAGATAAATGAAAATACATGTCAAATTATAATAAACATAGAAAAATTACACTGGGCAACGCTCTGAAGTAGGATAAGTCAGGGCAAAATATGACAGATAAAACAAATACAAACGTCTCTTCATTTATCCGACAAACTATAAATTATGACAAAATTGGCTGTCGGCTCAGTAGCTCGATCGGTAGTATGGTGTGTCTCAGGGCTCACCTCGAGCACGAGCACCAGCTGCCCCCACCTCACGGCGGCCAGCGCCAGCAGGTCCCCCACGGCCACGGCGTTGCGCAGCGCGTGCGCGCGCGCCGCCTCGAACTCCGCGCTCTGCGACAGCACGGCGTCGCGCACCGCCATGGCCTCGCCCACCAGCAGCACCAGGACCACTTCCTCGTATTCGTTGCGGGGGACGAACTGCGCACACACAACCACATTTTACACATTCAGCTATTATTACTAACGTCACAGAATACTTAATAGTACCTACTGGTACAGAAGAGTCACTCCGCAAAATCATTAAATAAGCAGCGACTCTTGCTCCGACAGAACAAAGCGAATTCAAGTCGCACAGCGCTAATCGTCAACAGACGTTGACATCTAGACGTTGCTTCTCTTTCTAATCATAACCCTCATCCTTTCTGACAACCATAACGTCAGGGTTGTCTTCTTTTTTTTGTGATGACATGATTGTGTGATAGATTATATGACACGGCCAGCGCAGCGCGGCAGTCCTTCTGAAATTGGCCCGACACGTCAAACGTAACGCGGTATAAACCGCGGCACATAAGTTGAACCAAAATGGCTGTCGTCTGCGCAGGTACAATTGTAGACAAAAGTGCTAAGGCAAATGCTCTGCGAACCTCTTATATATTTCTAACTCATGAGCTGATTTGTAAATTTCTTTTTTTGGAAATAATTTGGTATTGTTGTTAAGTATAAGGATCAGAAAATGAATAATTGTATTGTTTGATAATATTAAGATACGATCAAATATCAGAAATTAGTTATTGAAATTAAAGAAAACTTACAAATTATACGTACTACACGTAACTAAATAGGGTTACACACATAATTTCATATGGTATCGATATGTCTCCCACGTAGAACGGTTTTTACAAAATACAAAATAACAAGTAAAACGGTCAAATAACAAAACAACTTTCGTTCACACTTGTACTTCCGCGCGCGCGCGGGTGTAGAGGGGCGGATAGCAAGTCTGCGCATGCGCGTGAGGTTAGCGTCGCCGCGTTGCTATGACAACGTGCCGCCCCGCGTCCCGCACTTCGATTGAGACCCGAAAATGTGTTACTGCGCATTCAAGGACATAGGTCAACTTATACGCCGCTTATTATACGTACTTGTAAAATTCATATCAAAAGTGCGGAGTGCGCCAGGCCGCCAACGTATAGAACCGCCACCGCGAACCCGATGTTCGCACAATGAACTGTTGCCAATTGGCAATAGTTTTCAGTGGATTCAGTCGATTTTGAAAAGAGAACGGAGGTACCTCGCTACCTCCCGGCGCGACACAAATTTTGTTCGTTTTGTTCTACAAGTAGTATGTTAGTACATTATACTTCAATGACCTTACATTCGATTTTTTTATGTACATAGACGAACCACCTGATGGTAAATGGCTATCATCGCCCATTGACATCAAGGACCCCGAAGGCAGCACGTATGCGTCGCCAACCAAGAAAAAGAAAATAAAAAGAAAGAAGGAACTGACTTTTACTCACGTATCTTACGTAGTTAACTTACCGTACACTTACAAATAAATAAATAAATGAACGCACAATCTTAACCCGCAGTAGGTTATTATCCGTGTCGCGGGTGGCATGGACTACACATATAATACATCAATATAACACCCATAGCCCGGGATCCCTCGCTTGGCAGACAGGGTCGCTACCAACTAGGCTTCAGGGTTGTCACTATGTGTAGCTAACATAGCCCGCACCTGGTTGATCCCGGTGTATTTCCGCGGCTTCCAGGGCCCCTCGCCGTGCTCCTCGCGCCGCCGGGGCAACGTGCCCGACAGAGGCGCCGGCGGCTTCTGGGGCGCCTTGTACACCTGCACACACACACACAAATATACTGTTAGAGGCCTTTCATTAATTGCGTAAGGGTCTCGAGGGGAAGGGGGTCTTCAAAATCTCTACATGCCCTTATGTTGGATGGGGGAGGGGGTAAAGCCATTCTTACGTAATAATTTTACAAGTCGAAATACTATCACGCACATATTAATATAGCTATAATAAAGACACAAATCATTGATTTATGTCAATTATGAATTTTAGTGCAATTGATCCCTTTCTAAGCCCAGGTAAAATCTTACGTAAGGGAGGGGGGGGTCCGAGAAATCTTACGTGCTCTTACATGGGGGTAGGGAAGGTCAAATATAGAAAATTGTCCTAACATAATTAATGAATGGCCCCATAGATACGCAGATAGTATCGGGAACGAGTAAAACGCAAGCCGACGCACTGTTTTATTACAAGTTATGATGGCGCATACACATAAATATACAAAGCACAAACTTCAAAGAAAATTACCACTAAATTATCGCGATATGTATGCCTATAATATTTGAGAAATTCCTTCAATTT
This sequence comes from Thymelicus acteon, assembly GCA_951805285.1. NCBI lineage: Eukaryota > Metazoa > Arthropoda > Insecta > Lepidoptera > Hesperiidae > Thymelicus > Thymelicus acteon. The sequence continues at coordinate 477,100 of OX638224.1, forward strand.
TTCACGGTCCCACTAGGATAAATATGGATCCTTTCCACTATGTTATGTGGGTATTTAAAATTTAGTAACTAAAAACTGCGCAACTTTAACATCTGAATATGAGAATATGATCTGCGTGGTTACTGGTAGGTGAGGCTGGTGCCCATCAGCATTGCCAGGGTATACCTGCCTACCAGGGTATAGCTATCTTACTAAAGGGGTTGTCAGTTGTGGCTTACGTTGATGATGATAACAACATTTTAATGATTCATATCTTTAGCAAAGGGAGATCTCCGCCAGGCGTGAGGCGAAATGGTGTTGCCTGGGGGCGGCCGAACCCTCGCTGATTTTGTCGAAGGGTTGTATATATGCAACCGATGCAGAAAACTTCAATAGCGTGATTCAGGATGTCGTGACGTCACGATGTAGCGTGCAGTGCGAGTGTCAGTGTGTACCTGTCCCGTGACCCCCCGCATGAGCACCTCGGCCAGCTGGCGCGCGAGCGTGAGCCGCAGCGCCTGCGTCGACACCGACTCCACCGCCGTCAGCATCTCGCGGTACCTGCCGGGTGGGGGAGGCTGTACATTACATTTGTTGACCTCTAACATTTTTATATTAGTAAGCAGTTTCGTTTGGAAACTTTTTAGAGTTCTGTAGCCGAATGGCAAAAAACGGAACCCTTATGGATTCGTCATGTCTGTCTGTCTGTCTGTCTATCTGACTGTCTGTCCGTCCGTCCGTATGTCACAGCCACTTTTTCCGAAACTATAAGAGCTATACTGTTGAAACTCTGTAACTAGATGTATTCTGTGAACCGCATCAAGATTTTCACACAAAAATAGAAAAAAAAAACAATAAATTTTGGGGGTTTCCCATGCTTAGAACTAAAACTCAAAAATGTTTTTTTCATCAAACCTATACGTGTGGAGTATCTATGGATAGGTCTTCAAAAATGATATTGAGGTTTCTAATATCATTTTTTTCTAAACTGAATAGTTTGCGCGAGAGACACTTCCAAAATGGTAAAATGTGTGTCCCCCCCCCCCCCCCTGTAACTTCTAAAATAAGAGAATGATAAAACTTAAAAAAATATATGATGTACATTACCGTGCAAACTTCCAACGAAAATTGGTTTGAATAAGATTTGATAAGTAGTTTTTTTTAATACGTCATAAATCGTAAACCGCAAAAAACATTGATCAAAGTTACAACGAACTACAAGAACTTTTATATTATGTTACTTGCTGCTACGGAACCCTTCATGGGCGAGATCGACTCGCACTTGGCCGCTTTTTTTGTTTGATTGGAGTAGCGCAATGTATAGTTGTAATAAGAATTTCATTACGCGCTTAACTAAATTCTATGGTATTGTTATACCTACAGCCCATTTTCGAACAAAATTATGCTAAATGGGAAAACGAGCCACATGAGGGGGTGTTGCAGGGAGCGTGTCCCTTGTCTAAGTCTTTGTTTTATCACTTCAATAGAAAGGGACACACTCCTGTCTTAGGTAAGTCTCAGGGCACGTTTTTTGCATCAGTACACAATCTTGTTATTGTATAATATCTTTAGACGACACGAGATTAAGCTGTGTGTCATCTGTTATCTGTCATTATGTCATGTGTCACCTGTCAATAGCAGCCTGCAGTCGTCCGGCGCGGATGTGCAGCAGCGGCGCGCGCTGCAGCGCCGTCTCGAGCGTGGCGCCGGCGCGGGCCGACTGCGCGCGCTGCAGGTACAGCAGCGTCAGCTCCGACGATAACTCGAAGCTGTGGATCTGGTGACCACAATTTTATTTTTATTTATTTATTTTCAATTTTATTTTCAGGCAACTAAGGCCCATAGATAAAATACACACATAAAAAATATTACGAACTAATACATACAGGATAATACAAAAATAAAATAATACATTATAAAAAAAAACTTACAACTATAGTTATACAAATACTATACATAAACAATAATACTATGCTACACGAATGGACGGCGTCGTGTCACGCGAGGTATCCGTGAATCCGGAACGGAACCGGAACGCAGAACGAAGAACTCAGAACAGCTGAACTCTTTCTGTCTGCGCGGGCTCTAAACCCCCCAATTTAGGACCAAGTGTATCTTGGTCCTTAGAGACAACTGCGTGAGAATAAAATTCACGAAACTTAAGAATCAACACATGAGGCTTTCTATTAAAAAGCCAAACTCGTTCCATTGCTTTAGGAGTCATATAGACATCGCTCACGGACACGAAAATTAAGAAAGACTAAGGGAAGACAAAGCTAATTGGGCGGCTTCGAGTAGGTACTGATCCGTCATAGCATACTAAGGGGCCATCCATAAATTACGTCACACTAATTTCATGACTTTTTGACCCCTCCCCCCTCCTTGTCACAGCTGGTCACATTTGTGAGACCTCCCCCCCCTAGTGTGACGTCACATATTATGAAAATTTTCACCTAGAAATTAATAAATTAAAACAGCAGTTCCGAAATAAGTTTTATTTCCATTCATTTTTTTAGTATTTACCTATACATACCAATTTTTCGATATTGAAATGTGACGTCACAAAATTTAGGACCCCCTCCCACCCCTTGTCACACATTGTCACACTTCATCGACTCCCCCCTCCCCCCTAACGTGTGACGTAATTTATGGATGGCCCCTAAGGTGTCGTAAGGGCTCGCTCGCTAGTAAGTCTTCACATGAGAATTATATTATTATGAGGTAGTGTACCATCTCAGTCTCCCGCTCGGCCTGCTTGTAGCGGCTGGTGGAGCTGCCGGTGGCGGCGCCCGGCAGCGCGCTCAGCTCCAGGCACAGCCCCTTGATGGCGTACGACTCCGCCACGATGCGGAGGCTGCGGCTGGAATGTGGCACCGATACATCAGATCACGTGGTTGGCACACTAAGCTTTATGTTTACTCTAGATTTTTTGTCGATGTTGTCTGTTTTAAAACTACTATTATATTGTTCTAAATATCATGTATTTTATTAGGGAGAAATTTAATACAAATTATATTGTAGATTCATTTAATCCTAAAAATTATGGTTTCAAAATGCTTAATTTAGGGCATAATATGAAACGAGTGCCAGTTATTGTAGGAGTGTCAATAATAGACACAACCTTATCATGTCATTAACGTTGCGGCTGCATTGGAGATTGGAAGGATTCGGCAAAGTTTCGCTGTGAAGTTTGGTAGCGATAAGATCAACAGAAGTTGTATTAGTTCTACCTACAAAAATAACCGTATAAAATGGTTATGCTTCTAACTCAATAGTCCTATAGCAGCTTCTACCAGCGAGTCACGTGCAGCCTTCACTTTGAACTAACAGTGGAGCGTTACTCATTAACATGACCAGGCGGTACCGACTGACTCATTCCGTGTTACGTCAGCTCATGAATAAGTATCTCAGTTTTTTGTATGCGCTAGATAGAAGGAGACCGATCTATAGATTCAGTAAGGCGGACGATGGTTATTCATGATGTCGATTACGAGTATTTTAGGTGTAATACCACAGAATACAATGGACGAGAGAGAACAATACGGGTGAACGGCACCCTGAAGGATTCCTAATAATAAATAAAAGTTATTCGATCGAAACCTAGAGACTTGTGTTGGAGATTACTAGTCTTCTACTGGGGGAGATTCATCCTGATGATATTCTTATGTGGTGGTCAGGATTTTTTCTACTACTAAATTCAACCCTGGAAATATTTTTAGAATGTCTTGATTATAGTTTTGTTGAACTTGTAATAGGCGCTTCCTTCTTCCGACGAAAATCGATGTCTTTGATATTACGGTCAACGAACCACTTGGTACGAAGTGGTTCGTTTGCCAGCTAATCACAAAAAAGTTGTACACGTATTTGTTTCAAAAATGAGTTTGCTTGTTATAGCCTGAAGCCTGATTCAATGTAAACATTACGTCAAGCGGCAGTACGCAGTGCTCCTTGTATTAGAACCCGGTACATGAATCATGCACAACGAACCAGTAATTAAGCGCAATATTGCGTGATGTAACAATTTTGATAATAACGTCTGATACGACTTGACCAAACTACTAAACACTACGAGATTGTGCATAAGTTTATTTACAACTTTTCAGACTTAATTTAAACTTCTATTATTTTTTAAGATTATCGTCAAATTCATTTCCTAACATTCACAAATTCAGACTAGATAGATTGTTCTTTCTTTTTCTTCTCTCTTTCTTGGCCGGCAACGCATCAGTGATGCCTTTGGTGTTGCTGATGTCAATGGGCGACGATACCCACTTACCATCAGGTGGATGGATTGTCAGCTCGTTTGCCGGCTATTTCCATAAAAAAATGTTACTCCCAACTAAAATCATACAAATAGTTAATCTAAGTGATAAATTTGTAGGTATGTACCTACCTAAATACCTACTACAATATTGATAACTGAGATTAAATATAGGTACTTCAATTTAATAACTGATTGTTACACCCCAAGAGACTTTTGCGCCTTCAGACCTTCGTCATTTTATTATAATTATAAAAGCTTAATGTTTCTCTGTCTATCCCTCATCGGCTTATCCAATGGTATTTGCAAAAGCGACTATGAGACAAACAGACAATCTATCGGCTTTTATGAAATGACAAAGTTTTCAAAGTCGTGGGCGTTTTTTCAATTAGACATGGCCCAATTGTTACGTACTTAAGGGAACTAGCAATTAAACTTTCAAAATAAAATCACTTATAAGCTGGTCAGGTATAGAGCGCTACACTTTAGTCTGACAATTCGGAGACCATGTTAAATAGTCTCTCCTATTTTTTATCGAAAGTCAACGAAGGATTGAAACACAAAGCAAGTATGGGCATGAAAGTAGTTATAAATGTAGGTAGGTAGGTACACTGGCAGGCAATTTATCATCGACCAATAATTGCATAAAAAGTTGCGTGCCAGTCAACCGCCAGCCGAGGTCAATACATTTTAATTTAATTACGATAATTGCCCATTGTGGATAGCCACAACGAGCGAGCTTATCACAGCGCAGGGAGGACCCATTGGATGTTATTGCCACTAATTAAAAAGTTTGCTCAATGGAGTTATAAAACTGAACGGGACTATATTATAGATCAAACAATCAAGAATAAAGTTTACCTGTCACAATAATGTTAAAAATAAATATCAATATGTTAAGGTTTCATTAATTAATATCCATTTGCTGGTATCACTTAGGTAGGCAGACTCAGTAGTTATAAACTTATTAGATAGGTATGTGTAAAGAACGAATAAATATACTTAACATGAATGAAATTCAAGTGAGATAACAGAGAATCACATCACAAACACTATGTACTTGGACTATTTTCTGTCACTGGCACTCAGCAGTATCATTTATTTACACAACAGCCATGATGTGACTTAAAAACAATATTTATGAAGATAATGCATTTAGGTGAAGGTCACCTGACTGAACAGTTCACAGATAAATGGATTAGGTACAGGCTCATAGAGTGTATTGTTCATACCAACCATGAGCAAGTTTCAACATTGTAGTTAGTAGTTACTTTCAATAGCAATTTACTTTGCATCTACAATTCAATTGCAATTCCATAATAAGGGTTACAGTTGATTATTAATACATGTATAGGTTTTATATATCCATACTAGCTGCCCCGACAGACTTTGTTCTGTCAAAAGTATGCTGTATCATAAAAAAATAAAAACAAAAATTTTTGTCAAAAAAATAAAAATTAAATTTAGGGGTGGACCACCCTAAACATTTAGGGGGATGAAAAATAGATGTTGTCCGATTCTCCACCCTAGTCTATATGCACGCTAAGATTCACGAAAATCAGTCGAGCCGTTTCGGAGGAGTTCAACTTCTAACACCATGACACGAGAATTTTATATATTTGATTATTTTTATGTATGAGAAGTTGCTTGTGAGCATTCACCTAAAATTCAATGCATAATTATAACTCATAATCACTTACAAAACAATGCAACTACGGCTATTAACATTAAACTCAGTCACAGACTTGTTACTAATGACTGATAACTGCAACACTAGTTTTTTTTTATTGCAATAATTGATTGACTACAATCTTAGTTTGTGTAAGTGGCTGTAGTTTTAGATAGTAGTGTGAGTTAGAGTGAGTATAAAGGTATGTACTCACACAGGTAGCTCCTTCTCAGTCAAAGTACTAAGTTCAGCAAGTTTGTATTGCTTCAGGGCTTCATCATATGCCCCACACGCATAGTTTAGCTTTCCGAGCAACAGATGAGCATCTAGAGCCACTCCGGCCTTCTTCCCTGCCTCGTCGGTAGCCAGCGTCAGGTAACCGCGGGCTTCCGACAGCTCCCTCTGAGCCCTCTCGATGTTGTCCTTGATAGGAGGCCACTCATCAAGGTAGGCTTCGAGTTTGCCCTCACCAATAAGGAAATGAGCAAGGCTTTCTGGAATATTAAAAAAATACTTATTTGTGATAATAATTGCAGTTGTGAATGTTGTGGACTTTGTCATGTCCTGGTGCATACAGCACTAAAGAGGTCAAAAATGGGGTAAAGTGTAACTTGCAGGTACCAGATAGTTAGGTATAAATAAAGTTACTAATACCGTTAAAACCCTATCTTAGGTAAATAACTTTATCTTCAAATCTTCTTATTTAAGGCACAATAAAGTTTTATCAATTTATTAATAAGCAATCAAGAAATCCATTGAGCCAATTAATGATATTATTGTTTCAATATATTATGATGGATTTATCTATGTGCTATAGCTCATAATTTGTTATTTTAATTTATACTAGATGTAATAGTAATGTTAAATAAATGTTTTTCAAAAGTTACTATTTTTAAACCCCAACATAAAATTTAAACAGTGGTGTTTTAAGTGATGGGCCATTCATTAATTATGTAAGGATCCTGAGGGGGGGGGGGGGGGGAGTCCCAAAATCTCAACTGTTCAAAATGTCCTTTGGGGGGATAAATCTAAACAGTTTTCAGTCTTCAAGTACCTGTACACATACCTGTACCTGTGTACATATACACATTTTGAACATGGGATTCTTGAGACATTTAAACATGAGACAATCATATTTTCCATCAAATTGTGAATTTTATTGCAGTTAATTTTCCATTATAAAACTAGATAAAATCTTATGTAAGAAGAAGGAGGGTAGGGTCCGAGAAATCTTATGTGTCCTTACATGGGGGTAGGGGGGTCAAAAATAGGCAAAATTGTCCTTACATAATGTATGGCCCTGATGTATTTCTATGTGTGGCATTGTACCTTCTAACTGCATGGACCAATTCTGATGCTCTTTTATAATCCAAAGTCTTCTTTGTTGAGATATTTTTTAGGTATGTTTGTGAAAAATAGTGCTGATGATTTTTTAAATTTAATAGTCTCTCTTCTTTCTTGGTCGGAAACACATTGTTGATGCGTTTGGTGTTGCTGATGTCTATGGGCGTCTGTGGCCACTGGCCACTTACCATGAGGTAGATATAAAAATATTATCAAGTAAAAGGAAATAATACATGTTAACTAACACATTTGACAAAAATAAGGTACCTAGGTACTATATAATTCCAGTTTAATCCAGAAAGGTATTAATGTAATCTTAATTTTTTTGGTGAATATTGGAATAAAGTTTCATTACTTTTAAACCAACTTAAATCACATATGTAATGTTTATGTGCACATAAAATTAGAAGAAAGTTTTATGTGATAAGGAAAGGGTTGGGCATGAATTTGAATTTAATAATATCCTTTTACTGATGACATCACAATTTTTTTCACACAATATACAATGGCCTGACGTAGGTAACTACTAGATCGTTATCCTTTACAAAAGAACTCGAGCCATTCAGCAAATCGTCATATGTTATTGACAAGTCATTATGGACTGATAACGTGTTGTTGTTACAACAGATGGTCAGTTGCTTTGAAACATACTTGTCAAGTGATGAAGTGAATCATACAGAAAGAGCGGGAATAGAGTGGTACTGACCATGCTGAGGTGACCTGGCCTTGAGCTGCTGAGCCAAGTCCACTACCTTCTTCCAGTTCGACTCCTCTCGGCTCTTCTCGATCTCAGTCTCATAACTCCGCACGGCGTTCTTGCTTCTCGATGTCATTGTAACCCGAGGACACTGGCCGGATGTCAGACCATCGATTTCGCGTGTATCAATTCACTCGGACATTGCAAAACCCTCACAAATTGCGAGAGAATCCCCAGCAGTCGAAGTCGAAGGCTAAATCTGACAATTCTATACTGACGAATGTCACTGACGTTCTGACGTCTCGGTCTTTGACACATATGTCATGTAACGTAATGACATTCACATTGTCAACTGTACATGAATTAATGCATTGTAAGATAAATTGTATTATTATGCCAATTGAAATCATTACACAATTTATAATTTATGTAATAATGAAAACAATCCAAATGATATTTAACATTTTTATTCAGTAGATCAATGGAAAATTTTAAAAGTAGCTTCGTAAATATAAAAACAGAACTTTAAATTCGATATATCTCAATAGATGGCGCTGACAGTACCAAACCTACCATTTTTGTAGTACTAATGATCATGTAATATTTTTTATTTCGGCTTCTAAAGTTCTGAATAGACATGGGTCGGTACGCGTTTTCATAATACCATAACTATGTATTGGTATTGTCGCCGATAAAGGGTTTTGAAACTGTTTATTTTAATAACTATTTATTGAAACGTTCACTCGGTATATCTGGTATCATCGGTATTCTCATATTCTCGGTATTAAGTCGGTATTAAGGATAAAGGGTTTTAAAACTGTTTATTTTAATAACCATTTATTGAAATGTGTACTCGGTATATCAGGTTTACGGTATCATTGGTATACGCTTGTTCTCAGTAATGTCGGTATACGAAATAACTGATTAAATGAAATATTTGTGGTATTATACCAGTAAAGGTTTATTGAAATATTGAAACTGTTTATAGTTTATACCACGTCTTCATACCTTACTACAATACATTTGTTACAATACATTTATTACAATACCTTGTATTCACGAATAAATGGTTTCTCTCAATAGTTTTTGTAGATACCGTATTTGTGGTATTATGCAAATAAAGGGTTATTGAAACTATTTATAGTTTTTACCGCCCATGTCTAGTTCTGAATGTTAGCCCCGGATCTACGATTTTTTCGAACCGGGGCAGAAATTTAATACTGGCGCCCCTCTCTCCAGCGTTTAAGATAAAATACTTAAGAAAGTCACTTTATTAATATATTTATATTATAATGGTTGCCATTTTTCGTGAAAGGGACAGTGGCGCCTTTTCATACAAGTCGACGGTGAGCTAACCAGGCATTCGTATGCTATGCACTTTGTGGAGCAAGTATTTTTAATCATATAATTATTATGTTTTTTATGTCTCCTGAAACTGCCGCCCCTAAATGCTTTGGCATTCGGCTGCCCCGGTTTGCCCCCCCCCCCCCCCCCCCAGATCCGGGGCTGCTGAATGCCAAAGCATTTAGGGGTTTTGCGGTATAAAGTGCCATCCATTTTATCAAAGGCAATTTCCCCCACTCGTAATAAATGCTGAACAACGAATGAGTCGACAGTCGACACTCTACACTCAACAGCATCTTTCCTTCTCTCAGACGTGACTGGGCTGAGGGTTCTGTACCACCCAGTTTACTCCTTGTGCAGCTACCACCTCGAGTTTGTCGAGCATACCTACCTACCATGTTTTGTTTCAGTCACAGTGTTAGAGAGCCAGTTATAACTTATAACCCGGGTCTACCGCGTAGTTTTAGGCTGAAAACCCTTCTAATCCTTTGGTGTTACTGACGTCAATGGTCAATATAACGGCAGCCTAACTTCAGGCCATCAACGGCCCATTATTGAAAAGGGGTAAAGGGGATGTATGTTTGTACGAAACTTCGTTATTTTCGAAATCGGAAATGTGAAAATTAATAATATGTAAGCTTATAGATAGAAACCAAAATTAACTTAAAGGGAGAGAAAGAGAGAGAGAACCTCTCCCTTGGGAATTGTTAGGCGACACGAAGTTCGCCGGGTCAGCTAGTATCCAATAATTTCATTGATCTGTGGACGATTTGGTGGCAACGTAACATTACTTTTTATTAACTTTTTCCTGTGAGTAGGCCAGTGCCGGCGTTAGGGTAGGGCGCTGTTGGGCGACCGCCCAGGGCACCAGATTTGAAGGGGCGCCGCAGGTAGTCATAACCCTTATAGTTTGTATAGTAAATAAATCGCTTTTGAATTTTAATAAAATACCTATTTTAATATTTTCGACTGATCATTTTGTTTTCCTTTGTCAACCTGTTCAGAAACTTCATTTAAACATTCCGCTAAAATGTGAATCAAATCATAATAATTATTGGGTCCTATTTTCAAAATGAGGGAGTCGTTTGCGCTAGTGTTTCTGAAATTGCTAAAGGAATTTCTTTTTCGTGGACTATAATTATGTAGTTAGGCCGACGCGACGTGTCCACTGGGATACTAATCACACACCGAAATTTGCCGCTAGACTGACACCTTACTTAATTACCTTATTACGGTAATTTACGGTTAAGTACATAATTAAAGTATTTCAGTTTTAATCTCTTTAGAAATGTAATTGTATTAAATGTAATAATTCCTATTCGGGGAGCAGCTTCATTATTCCAAGAATTCATTAAGAAATTCTCTAAAAGACCAAACTCCGGCCAGACAGGACCATTTTAACTTTTCCAGTTTAATAAGAAAGCTAATGAAATCGCCAGCGCCAGCGCCAGCCCTCGCCGTCCGCTGGAGCACAAGTAAATAACATGTAGCGGCTTTATGCGAAAACTTGAGGTCCGTCGGAGGACCGGGAGGACGTCCAATAAAACTTTATCGGTCCGTAATCCGAATTATGTTGTAACTTTTATTGTGGGCGTCGGTATGAAAATACGATTGTTTTTCATTTCCTGTTCCCTGGCTGGTGGATGGTGGCTTGTGTGACCACCCGGTGGTGACAGGGGGTGCTGTCGCGCGCGCGGTCGCCGGGTGACACGACTGGCTCGGTCGCAGGTCGCAAGGTCGCTCCGACCTTTAATGACGATCTAAATCGCTGGAGATTGGTCCCTCGCGACGACCCGATGACAGGAAATTGGAAATTTAAACACAAATATAAAATCAAATTGTGAAATCATATTATGTGAGTATCGATCTGTTCCCACGGGTAAGAAATACATTTGAAATGAACTGTTTTCTAAAAACCGATTATAATTATTATTTTCAATTGCATAGTGAATTTCTACAAGTTGGACTTATTAAAGCTGGTAATGATATTGGGTTCTGGGAAAATATTATTATGTAACTCCTCAATGAATCCTACTTTCCTACTTCCTACTATATAATCACGGACCTAAAAAAAAGACGGACATAATCCCAAGAACAAATTCAGTGAAGCATCCATAGGAATACCAACTCTGTATTCGTACAAGTACACACACCCACACATTGACACCATACGGCTACGACATTGACACCATCGCCAATCAAAATTTACAAAATTACGCACACATGGTAAGCGAGCTGTCAGCTGTCAGCTTCACTCTCGATTAGACAAGGTTACGTCTGTTCTTTTTTTATGTCTGTGTATATATAATATTATAAATGCGAAAGTTTGGATGTTTGGATGTTTGGATGTTTGGATGTTTGTGTTGCAATCACGCAAAAACGGCTGATCGGATATAGATGAAATTTGGCACACAGATAGTTTAATATCTAGAAGAATATATAGGATACTTTTTATCCCGAGATATTGATCTGTTCCCGAGGGAGAAGAAGTAAACTAAATGGTAATAGGAAAACAGTTTTGAAGTTTGTCTTCACAGTGACATTAGAAAACTCAAAACAGCTGATTGAGTGATTAAATTTTAATAATTGGTTCATTTTTTTAATATGTTTATTTACAAACATATAAAAATTTGCGGTGAGGCACATTGTGATCATTTTTATCATGCAATGGAAGCTTTAGTAACCATCGATTTCGTATAAAATCAAGTAAAACAAACACAGCATTTTTTACGCAAAATGAAGGCTGCTTACACATCAGCGTTTGTCGAGCGCTCCTAGCGCCAAACGCTTGATCGATGAACTATAAAAATAATAATTTTACGTTGAATAAGTACTCGTGACTTATCAAGGTTTTTCCTAGCTCTAAATATGAGGTGCAATTGAAATATTATATTATATCGTATCAGGTTTAATTACTTAATAGCAAAAAAAAATCAATAAATTTGTTTTTAAAATTTGTAAATATCTACCTATATTTTTTATTTACCTCTAAAGAAATAAATATTGATTTTGTTCACTTATTTAGCAAATCATTATTCACGTGTGTCGGATGAACGCGAACGTTTATAAAATCCTAGTGTGGTGTCGGCCTTACGTCAATTCGGCCTTATGTCAATATTTCTTAATTTTTTTATTGCTGTGCATGCATAATAATATAACCAGTGCTTTAACCAAACACTACAAACCTTAAATAAGTTTTTAATGAACAAGACCGTTAGTATACAATGGTTTTAGTTAGGAATAGATTCGTTGTTTAAGAAGCGATTTTCGTGATTTTTTTATTGTATTGGGAATTTACTCAAGTTGGTCCTACTTCAATATAGTGAGACTGTGGATTCTGGAGTTAAATAATGAGCTTCTCAGTCGTAGGGAATAACTGAACTGTGTTTAAATATGTTCGAAGTTGTTATCGTTGACATCGCATGGTATGGTGGTGTGGTGGTGGTGTGTCTTAGAGACGAAAATTATGACTCCTCAACGGAACAATTGAAATAACTAAACAATTTTTAAAAATATTTGTTGTTTGTAAATTGAAGGGTAAAATCTACAAATCCGTCATAAGACCTGTCGTTATGTATGGATCAGAATGTTAGGCTACAAAGAAGATTAATGAGAGACGATTGCATGTCACAGAGATGAGAATGTTGAGGTGGATGTGTGGAGTGACGAGAATGGATAAAGTATGGAATGAGTATATTAGAGGAAGTTTGAAAGTGGCAAAAATGTAAGAAAAGTTAAAAGGGTACCGAATGTCGTGGTATAGGCACGTGATGAGGCGAGAGGAAACGCATGTAACGAGAAGAGTGATGGATATGAATGTGATGAATAGACGAAGGGGACGAGGACGACCAAAGAAAATATGGATGGATTATGTAACAGATGATATGAAAGATAACAGAGTTAGTGTAAAGATGACGGCTGATAGGGAAGTGTGGTAGAGGAAAACATATTGCACCGACCCCAAATAAAATTGGAAAACGGGTAGGATGATGATTAATATTAACACTGTAAAACCAGATGCACAGACAAATAGATTTTTTTTATTATAAGTTAATGCTTGATTACAATCCCACCTGATGGTAAGTAGAGATGTAGTCTTGGTTTATGATAGGATCTATTTAGTACATAAACATACATACATACATATTTTCATACCTTTCATGCTTTAAGTATGATGATGATGATGATGTTCCGCGATGTCCCGCGATGATTGCAAGGAAAATACTTAATTTGGTATACTTTTAATTTTAAATCATAGTTTAACGATACAACAAACTACAACTTCATCTGCGTAAATAAGGTCCACAGACAAATTAATCATATTTTTGACTACGGTATCGTGTAATTTTTTAGCGATATAGTCGATATGGCTAAGACGCTATATAATTTTTAGCCACTAAAAGATATGCATGGGGCAACCTCGCTATTGCCACTCTATGGAGTATATAAAACACTGAGTCTCTTCGTTTCGTTTCGTTTCAATGCCCTTAATAAAGATGTCATACATGGAAGCATCCATTAAATGTACCGGTGTTATTTAAAGAATGATATGGTTCGTTTGTGTTACATTTTTGTAAACGTAATTCTCTTAATGGTTCTGCTGTTTGTTCTAATTGCGGAATAACTTTAGTTTTCCTCCAGAATAATAGATGTTCTTTTATTTTCTGCGCATCGCAAAATTTACACGCTTTGTTAATTTTATCCCTTATTAGAAGCTTGTGGCTACTGAGACTTGCGAGTTGTGACTCTCATCATGCTCTAGCAACAGCCCATCTCCATCATTCTGTTTCATGAGCATGTTGCTAACGTCGTTTACCTGCCTGTTCCGGCGTAGCAGCTTTCAAGCTTGCTGAAATTATTTTTCACGACGTTTCCTTTGATTTTTATGACCCCTAAGCAGCTCGCTGGTACGCCAAATAATGAGCATGTTTCTGGTGTCGATGATGTGCCTGTTTATGCAGCTCTTAAGGTAGCCTGCCGCTGAACTTCTTCCTCACGACATGCCCTATGATTTTTTCGAATATTTAGCAACTTGCTAGAACGCGAAATAATAAGCATGTTGTCAACATCATTCTTTGGGATGAAAAGCAGGATACTGTAAGTTTAATTCACAAACATCCAAACATCTAAACCTACCATCTAAATTTTAGTAGGATCTTGATCTAATTCTAAATTCTCGCGGACGAAATCGCGGGTAGAAGCTAGTAGAAAATAAATATTTATTCGAATCATGTCTAACGGTACTTGTTGTTGGTAATTTGACATTAATTTTTTTAACTTAGTTCAACTTTGTTAGTTTTTGTGTGAAATTTTTATCCTATTCAAATCTATCCAACTTCAAAAAAGGAGGACGTACTTATTCAATTTGACTATATTTTTTATTTTTTAACCGACTTCAAAAAAGGAGAAGATATTCAATTCGACTGTATTTTTTTTATGTTTATTACCTCAGAACTTTCGAATAGGTGAACCGATTTTACTGATTCTTTTTTAATCGAAAGCTGGTGCTTGTCATGTGGTCTCACTTAAATTTGAGCTAGATCTGTCAAGTAGCTCTTGAGTTATCCGTAATTTTGAAGTCGGTTATTTTTAGGGTTCCATAGCCGAATGGCAAAAAACGGAACCCTTATAGATTCGTCATGTCTGTCTGTCTGTCTGTCTGTCTGCCTGTCTGTCTGTCCGTCCGTATGTCACACCACTTTTTTCCGAAACTATAAGAGCTATACTGTTGAAACTTGGTAAGTAGATGTATTCTGTGAACCGCATTAAGATTTTCACACAAAAATAGAAAGAAAACAATAAATTTTGGGGGTTCCCCATACTTAGAACTGAAACTCAAAAATGTTTTTTTCATCAAACCCATACGTGTGGGGTATCTATGGATAGGTCTTCAAAAATGATATTGAGGTTTCTAATATCATTTTTTTCTAAACTGAATAGTTTGCGCGAGAGACACTTCCAAAGTGGTAAAATGTGTCCCCCCCCCCCTGTAACTTCTAAAATAAGAGAATGATAAAACTAAAAAAAATATATGATGTACATTACCATGCAAACTTCCAACGAAAATTGGTTTGAACGAGATCTAGTAAGTAGTTTTTTTTTTAATACGTCATAAATCGTAAATCACAAAAAACATTGATCAAAGTTACAACGAACTAAAATAACTTTTATATTATGTTACTTGCTGCTACGGAACCCTTCATGGGCGAGTCCGACTCGCACTTGGCCGCTTTTTTGTCAAGAAATATTTTATGTTTGTTACCTCAGAATTTTCGACTGGGTGAACCGATTTTATTGATTCTTTTTTAATCGAAAGCTGGTGCTTGTCATGTAGTCCCACTTAAATTTGAGCGAGATCTGACGAGTAGTTTTGAGTTATCCGTAATTTTGAAGTCGGTTATTTTGTGTCAAGAGTTATACATTAACACAATAAAATATTTGAACGGTTAACATGATTTGCTCGTGATGGAATTATATTATGAGCCAGAGCTTTTAGCTAGAAATATGTATTAAGAAACTACTTACAAATTTTGTACCGCAAACGCGTGATTTTATACGGTAGACGGTAGAAAGTAATTCAATCATAGTGTGTAAATAAAAATTTTTAGTGGAACTTTATAAATGACTCTCTTTTGTTCTCTTGTGCATCACAAAATGCGCCGTCACTTGGCACGGCGCGGCGCGCGGCGGCCGCGAGCACCAGCGAGATAGTTATTCAGATGAGCTCTCTGTGCGCGCAGCATCCCGCATTAAGGTATCCTTTATCGCCCACTTGCTATTCTATTGCTTAACTTGAGATGAAGATTTTCATTGTGTAAATCATACCGAGCTACCGAGCTACCGAGTACCGAGCTATCTCGGCAGGATCCGAGATACGTAAGAAGCTTTATTCTTTGTGTTTTTGAAATGGCTGAACAAAGGATGAAGCTATAGCATCCGGTTTCTCCAGTTGAAATCTCCGGCTGCACTACCAGGTTTTTGAGTTTTTTGTTTAAAGGACACTCTAACGGTCCCATTTAGTGTAAGTTATCGATGAGTAGAATTTAATACTCAGGCAATCCACTCAATCAATCAACAGTTTCCATTGGGGCAAGGTTAAAGAGAAAAATCCTACCAGGCATACAAAATATAAAATGGGTCAATTTCAACAAACACGAATTTTGCCTAATTACAGTGGCGAATTTAAATTTGCTGTTTCTGATAAATTTTTTTGGCTTAAATAATAGGTAAATATTAGTACTACTTAATCATATACTAGAGATCGAAAAATTTTTGTTAGTTCATGAGATATTTCCATTTGAAATTATCAAATGCCACCGAAATTATTAAAGGACCACCGGAATAAAAATCCGAGCCACCGAAATTGATTAAATTTAAACCTGCTGTTTCTAATACATTTTATTTGGCATAAATAATTTGTAAATAGTAGTAATAATTAGTCAAATAGTAGAGATCGAAAAAAAAATTATTAGTTCCGGAGATATTTTGAAATTACACTATCAAATGCCACCAAAATTAGGACCACTGGAATTAGAATCTGATCCACCGAAATTGATTATGCCAATGAGAAATAATAAAGGCAAGATCATATCGCTCACCTAGTAATACAACGGCACATCTAAATTTGTCATATTTTACAGAAGCGGATTTCACAAATTATATAAAAATGTTTAAAATTAATTTATGGGTTCTTCTTACGTTTTTTACAGATTGTATGGGTTTGGTTACTAGTATAGACATTAATAAATATTTATCACTATGTAGATTATGCACTTTTAAACACGTATATCATATAAACTCAATTTCGCATTTTTTGCAGATGTGCCATTATATTATTAGGTGAGCGATATTTTAATACTTTAAAGATACATTTTGAAGAGTAGGAGTCTAGATGAACGGACTCCTTTAAGCGGTGATTAGACACGCTTGTGTTTCTGTGGCCTATAAGACCAGTGCCGATAGCTTCAAAAACGGTAAAAAGTGAAAAAAAATTATAGTAGGATGAAATCCATTGCAAAAGGAAGAGGATATAACAAAAATTAAAGGAAAAATAATTTACGGGCGATCTAAGGTTGGGAGGGGGGAGAGGGGGTTTAAGGGTAAAAAATGGTTTATCTCGATTTCCAGCAACACTACAAGCCCTATGGAAAAATTTAAATGGCAAAGTCGTAGGTAATAAAAAGATCTACAACTTTTGTATTTACACTTTTTTACATAACCTCAAAATTTATGTGAAAAATTCAAATAACCAAGTTTTTGGTACCTAATTTTCAATCGAAAATTCTCACGTCAAAATATCTACTTTTTTAAAAAATCGATGAGATTTTTGTTCGTTGTAATCTCTACTTTCTAATGGTATAAAAAAACTATAAACCCTTAACTACCACTACTACTAACTATAAACTACTATAGTAAATGTTCTCCGAAAATGCAATGAAACGACAACTATTTTCGCATGTTTTTTGCAATCTTTATGTTTTATGGATTTGTTATTTTTTTTTGTCTAACTTTTTGTTTTTCGATTAATTAAAAGTGTAAATATTAATAAATAACTCAAAATTGTACACAATGATTGACAAAAAAAATTAAAAACTCAAATCCGAAATTTTTTTGCGAAAATAGTTGTCATTTCATTTTCACCAAATTTCGTGAGAAAATTTTTTTTTTGTAAAAGATAGAAATAAAAACCAAAAACTTGGTTATTTGAATTTTTCACATTAATTTTGACGTAATGTATAAAAAGGGTAAATAAAAAAGCTGTAGATCTTTTTATTACTTACAACATTGCTATTTAACTTTTTTCTATATTACTTGTAGTTTTGCCGGAAATTGAGATAAACTATTTTTTACCCTTGAACCCCCCCTCCCTCACCTCCCGATCTCAGATCGCCCGTAAATTATTTTTTCTTTAATTTTCGTTATATTCTCTTCCTTTTGCAATGGGTTTCATCCTACGATTATTTCTTTTCGTTTCAAAAATTATCGGCACTGGTCTATACACGTCCTTATGCGCTTTGGTTTGCCACTGGAGCCACTGAGATTAGGCCACCGGACTTAGAATTAGAGTCAAAACTTGAATTTTAAAAAAAACCGTTACTCACAGGTTAACTTTTATTTCACAGTTATGGCTGAAAACCTTTAATGGAAGCCTCCATAAAATTTCTTGATAATCTGCTTTGTACTTTTACTAATATACATGACATCGGAATTGGATGATTTTGTATTCCTGCGCCACCGCAGTGAGTACTTACGTGTTTGACAGGAAAATTACGCAGCAAATCGGTTATCCTAACACGCAGTTTGCAAGAGCACAACTGAACGGTGCGGGGAGAGCCAGTAAGGTGTCTTCTAAATCGTGTTGTAACAAGTTATGAAGTATACAAAATACGCCACCGGTATTGCTTTTTTTTGTAGGACATTTTTAAGAGATGTTTTAAGAGCTGTTGTACTATCTTAAATTGCTCCGTAAATATATATTAGTTGTGTTATCTAATGTATTTCTAAAAAACATTCCTTTTCAATTAAATTTATTTACCAAAAAAAATTAAATTAATAAAATATGTAACTAAATGGAGTTCGGACAGTACACCGGAATTAGATTTTAGGTCTTAGATATTTTTTTATTAAGAATCTATGTATTAAATACCTCTGAATACTTTACTATCGTGTAGATCACTATTTAAACTACCTATATAAAATTATGCATAATTGTAGTTTACCGCCACACATTAATTTTCAACCTCGCCGTCTCAAAAATGCACTTGGGAAATTCACCCAAATACAATATTTCATAATCTATCTGTTAATCTCATTTTAGATGCTCCCGAGGAATTCACTCCACAAAATCGCCCACTACGTCCTTCATTGAAGGTAAAACTTATCCCATTCAGTCACTAGACGTCGCTTTATCTATCGAAGATTCAAATTTCATCAATGTCGTCTCCGTTACACAAATTGCAGCTCGGGAGGCAAACCAATTTTGCAGGCGCACCGCCCTGCACCCCCCCCCCTCCCCCTCGCGCTTGCCCGCACCCCGCATCTCCTGCCCCGACATTGACCCGATGCAGGTGCGTCATTCATGCCCCAGTCCGCCCCAGGCCGAGCCATCCCGAGCCAGACCCGACCCCTGCCGAAGGCATACACATACACATACATACCCGTACCTAGCAGTTACTAGTAACGAGATTTGCAACGTTGCAGCGTAAAGCTACGCCGCCACGAGAGCGCTACGATATCTCAACGGCTACAACGTCTACGACTGTGGTAATCTCTGCTACTTTTACATTTGGTCCGGCATTTCTCTGCGATGCCCATTACACGATTCAATAATAATCTATGCCAAACGAACATTTACAAGTAAATAGAAAAATATATGTGTATTGGTGCAGAAATAGGGGTAAAAACTTAAGTAAATTCAATGTGTACTGTAATTACCACCACCAATACAAGTGCTGGTCGAACAACCATCTTTTTCAAAAAGAAACCAACCTTAAATATTAAATTTTGTTTACTGCTTACATAGTTTTGAAGACTTTAGTTAATAACAAATTTGAAATATTCTATTTGTTATAATATTTTTAATTGATTGAAGCCTAAGTTTACCTCAGCTGATGGCTGCCCTCTAGTCCAGTCATCAGTGGGCTGGTCGCTCGCGCGTCATACATTTCACATTTCCGGGAAAGCGAAAGCTGTAACCTTCAATATTTTATGATTTCATTACAAGGAGGACGGTAGCTAACACACATGCCTAACGTGAACACTCTCGATCTCACTCACAGAGATTACTTAGCTTAGATAGTACCTACTTATACCTGCTAATGCTTAAAATACATGAATAACGTGACTGCTGCGCGCAAATGTATATTTGTACGAGCATTGTACAATAATGTTAGACTTTAGAGGGTTGTAAGTTGTAAGCAGAGCTGATATTGACTATTTTAACGATACACAAAGACTGCGGCGCGCGGCGCTCAGACACAATCAACTTTATTTGTCTTTGTTTTAGTTTAACTTAGCTTTCAAAGGAGTGGAAACAACAAAATTATAACACACACCGTAACGATGTCAATTAAAGATAAGCAATAGGTATAACCTTTAGGTACATCGCGGATAACATTCCAGCTCTCCCGGGAGTTGTTGGGGCGTAAATGGTTTGCTTGTCCTTGAGGCCAAACCTTATTCCTAATTATAGAAAAACCTGATAAGGAACATACAAGGCAAGAGTACATACCAGGTCTTGCTTACTTCAAGACAACTTGTTCTTGTCCTGAACACTCTTCGAGGCCGTTCGGGTTTCGGACCTCAAGCGGGAATGTCTTATGGCGGCCCTGTGAAAAACTGGAACAGAGTTCGTGTAGTGTGTGTGTGAGTTCGTGATCTTGTCATCGGGTCCTCTAGCAACCTCTTTGGGTTTGTCCCCCCCATCAGCGACATAGGTGTGGCCGTCCAATGAGAAAAGGCGAAAAACCATCGGGGGTTGGGATGGTTCACTGATTCAGTCTGATGAATCAACGGTTAGTGTGTCAAAAAACTATCACTAATATCAGTACAAGTATGCCCTGTTGCAGTCGATCGATATTAATCCAGATTGACCTTTGCATAATTTAAATCCTGTAACATTTAGGTACACGTACTTAAATGTAGAACGAAATAGGACTAGAATTGCCCTCGTCCCATATCCGCTGTACAGAGGTCACGTCACGAGTCCAGATTAGTTCGTCGTTACATTACAGGATTCCTAGGGCGAGCGCCGGCGAACGTGGAGCTACATACATATGTACATACATTATGAAGTTGCGCCCGTGATGGAAAGCGTAGGCGATGGCCGGAGATGAGAACTAACTTACCATTTCCTGGAAATACGAGCGTATATTGCAATAAAACTTACATGTAAAATAAAATAGATAGGGTTTAATATTTTTTGTTTGTAGGAAGATTTCAAAATGTAAAATGGGTTGATATAATAACAAATTATTGCGTCGTATTGTTGGGCCGTTACCCGTGCACCCACCAGCGGGTGGGTAATTCGAGTTTACCCGTGCTGCCACTGCATCAAGGTTTAAATTATTGTTTTACCTCTTTCCATCGATAAAGCGTAATTTGTCAACTAAGCAAGTCATTTCGCTGTACCGTGAGCGCCAACCACTCGTTAATGTAGTAGTCTATTTAGTCGACACTAAACAGTAACTGAATGTCACTAGAAAAAACTAAAAACTAAAAAAGCCTAAGTATTTATTGATGAACTCAAAATAAAATTACCAAGAATTATTATTTGTTAATGCAGAGCACAAGTCCCTTGACGCTTCCCCAACAGAGCGGCAAAACTCGTAGCATTATCGAACCTCCGAGACATTTTAACGATTACAACTGGAACCGATGGCTCCACACCGCTGCACCGCTGCACCGGGGAAACTTATGCATATGTGGATAAAGGTATGTATGTATATTCTACGGTATTGGTTATTCAGTAATATTCCTTTTACTTTGCACCAGATTTATTTCTAGTTCTCTTAACGTTCACATACATATTCCAAAGTATTTCAACACTACGTGGAGAATGTCCTACGTATGTTCCAAATAGATTGATATATTCCTTAATATAAATATTTAGTTTTTCTTCATGACTTCTTGTATGACAGCATCTGGATTGGCCGATCTCTCTTCCATCGGGTGTCTTAGCTTTAACACTCATTTTTTTATGGAATGACTAACTTTGCCCACGACTTCGCCCGCGGTAGAGTGGTTTCATAACGAAATTTTTAGTTAATTAATTTAGATTTATAGAAGCACATAAAAATAAATTGCACTTATAAGTAGAATGAATTTTTACAAATCCCACGGGTACCCTGAACTTTTTCGGGGTGTAGTAGCCTATGTGATACTCAGGGTATAGGCTATCTCCATTTCAAATTTCAGCCAAACCGGGTAAGCAGTTGTGGCGTGATTGAGGAACAAACATCCAAACATGTTCACAAACTTTCACATTTATAATATTAGTACGAGCAAGTAGTAATATTATTACGAGCGCTTCAATGTAATAAGTTGTTAACCCTCAGAGAGAATAAAGTTTATCCGGGCTGTAACAGTACGTGAGGCTTACAGTCGGTCGGCGATGAGGCGAAGAGGCAAGAATGCGACGAACGTGACGGAGCGGGCCACTGCGGCGAGGTAATGCGATTACTGGCACCCGCCGCCGCGCCGCTCCGCCAGCCACTCGCCACTCGCCACACTCGCCACTCGCTACAGACGGCAGACGGCAGATGGCTGACCGACTAACGAAATAAGATGACACTACTGCAAGGTGCGAGATGACACTTGGTACTGCGAGGAGTGCGAGGAGTGCGAGGTACAATCTGCAGAATCAAACTCAACAGCTCAACGCAACGGTATCTGATTGCTACTTTATTAAAAAGCACTAGCTGTGCCCCGCGGTTTCACCCGCGTTAATTTGTGGAAATAACTAACTACTAAAATATATGATGTTATATAACCTATAGCCTTCCTCAATAAATTTGCTATCGAACGCAAAAATAATTTTCAAATTCGAACAAGTAGTTCCTGAGATTAGCGCGTTCAACCAAACAAACTCTTCAGCTTTATAATATTAGTATAGATTAGAGTAATACTTAATCATAGCCCGGCGGCTTGCGTCGATCCTATGTGATCGACAAAGTTAAGCAACTGCGGGCGCGGTCGGTAGTTGGATGGGTGACCGCTAGTGGCTAAAATTTCTTGAGCGTTTCCGTGCTTCGGAGGGCACGTCAAGCCGTTGGTCCCGGTTGTTATCATACGATAACCGTCGTTAAGCCATGTTGGAGGTCTTCGGGCGGTTTGAAAACTTCCGATACTCGGGTTAGCCACTAACCCCTCCACCAATCCGCACTGGAGCAGCGTGGTGAGTATGCTCTAGGCCTCCTCAAGAGGGGAGACCAGTGCCCAGTAGTGGGCCATTAATGGGTTGAAGCCAATACACATAAATTGACATAAACACATACCTACAGTATAATATAATTATGTTAACTAGCTCGTTACTCTACTTAGCGAGGATCACTTGGTACGGTGTAGCGGGCCTTTAGGAATTTACCAAGCTATACGATGTCATCATTGACTTATAATGACTGCTGGTATACGCCGAACAGAATGATATCGTAAATACACTTTTACCCTTTTACCATTTAAAATGTTTATCTATACTAATATATAAAGAGAAAAGATTTGATTTTTGTTTGCAGTGAATAGGCTCCGAAATTACTGAACCGATTTGAAAAATTCTTTCACTGTTGGGAAGCTACACTATCCCCGAGTAACATAGGCTATATTTAAAAAAAATTAGGGATCCTTAATAAAACTTCAATAATGTAACCCAAGGTGTACAAAATAAGAAAACCGAAGCAAAGCGAGGGCTGTTACTCGTTCATAATATTATTGCAGTATACGCATACTAAGTGAGACATATTACAGACCCTCTACAAC
Source organism: Thymelicus acteon (assembly GCA_951805285.1). Taxonomy (NCBI): domain Eukaryota; kingdom Metazoa; phylum Arthropoda; class Insecta; order Lepidoptera; family Hesperiidae; genus Thymelicus; species Thymelicus acteon. Next base: position 500,866 of record OX638224.1, read on the forward strand.
ACCAAATGTTCACCAAACGATCGAAATTTCTGTAACGAGTGATAAAATATTCACGCTTGAATATAGAAGCAGAACCAATCTAGGAGCACTTGGTATTTGATTGTGAATGAACGTTGAATGGTAATGAAGAGATTACATTATAAACGATTCAATGTAAGCTTGTAGGCGTATATTTCAGTAACTTCAGTAATTACATTAATACAAAGATATAGACATGCTATAAATATATAGAAATACGACTCCTGTCTTTCTTACCAAAGATTTTATAAAACTGTCACGGCTCTGTGTTAGAGAGACGGTCAGCTTACAGCCATTGGAAATTAATTTGCACAAAACCTTCTCTATTGACAGTTAGTTTTTACTTTTTAATAAAGTAGACAGAAGTTTCAATAAACTAACGTGGAGTGTAAATAATGAACATCGATTCCAGCAACTCATATCATCTCAATGGCAGCCAGTGAAAAAAAAATCTTGCCTCCCCAAGAATAGAGACCCGTGCTAGTAGTAGTGCCGTAGTAGATAAATCTCCTCTCCGGGGTGTCCGGGACTCCTCATACAATGTGGGTACAGGCGGATCTGCAGACTTCACACACCTTTGAGAACATTATGGAGAACTCTGAGGTGTGCAGATATCCTCACGATGTTTTCCTTCACCCATTCAAGTGATCATTAACTTCTAATATGAGCATTTTTTTTGCAAATTAACGTGTTTTCAAGATTCGAAATTAGACCCCCACGTTCGTCTTCGTGAGTCCAACGTTCAAACCTCGAAACTCCTGTTATAACTACAATAGCTCTCGGTGTATTTCCTTTGTAATCGTATCGGGGTATAATGAAACAACAACCTAGAGAACCTAATAAAACAACCGTACAGTGTACTCGTATATCAACAGCTAACGAGACGCAAATAAAAGCACGTCAAAGGTAATTCCGACGTCGCGCTGGGAATACTCACTGTGAGTGAGAAACGGAATTTTATATGACGTCACTGAACTGATGTGAGCAGTAAGCGCCACTGCCGACTGAGGATAATCGAGTTATCGCACTGTTAGCTGCAGTGCGTAAACTGTTGGCAGCGTCGCGGCGCGCGGCGTCGGCTGCGGGGTAGCCGGTGGAGAGGCGAGACAAGGCTCACGCAGTACCCATAAATTCTTGTTAAGCAAACGATAACTTGGATAGATGATGGCTAGAATGAACGGTGCTATCCCGAACTGAATAATAATAGTGCGAAGTTCTAATTATACTAGAATGTTGTCGTGGTGATGACCTGGATCGAATTTCACTTCTGATACCTTGTATGAAGTTACACCATCATTTTAAAGCTGGTTAAAGAATAAATAAGTCCTTTAATTTTCACATACAACCAAACAAATCAAAGGTTATATTCTGAATAACAGGCCGAAATTAATGCACAACCTCAGGAACGCGTTGTATTTAAACAATTAGAATAATTAATAATTAAATAATTGAATAATAATGTACTGAATGTAGATAAATTGATAACTATTGCCACGCCCTAGCAGGGTTCATGCTCAGACTATATAGATACCTATTTTAAGATCTCATTGTAAGCAGGATGCAATTAAAACTTATGACTTATGACTTATTTTTAGTGAAAGCCTTTATATGAATAGCCAACAAACGGCTGCCTGATAGTAAGTTTTCGCCGTCACCTGAAGACACGGACATCAACAGAGTATTCATGAAGGTTAGTGACTTAAAGGACGATGCGTTGAAGGGCAAGGAGATCGTCCAAGAAACACAATCATTACTCTCAGCGTAGTGAGTACTTCCGACACCGCCACCGCGCCGGTATTGTATCACAAAATTTCATGGTTGACTGGAAAAGGGGGCAATCCATAAATTACGTCACACGTTAGGGGGGAGGGTGGTCGATGAAGTGTGACATTGTGTAACAAGGGGTGGGAGGGGTTCCTAAATTTCGTGACGTCACATTTCAAAATCGAATAATTGGTATGTATAGGTAAATATAAAAAAAATAATGGAAATAAAACTTATTTCGGAACTGCTGTTTTAATTTAATAATTTCTAGGTGTAAAATTTCATAATATGTGACGTCACACTAGGGGGGAGATCTCACAAATGTAACCAGCTGTGACAAGAGGGGGAGGGGTCAAAAAGTCATGAAATTAGTGTGACGTATTTATGGATGGCCCCAAAAGAGGAAAATGAGTAGCAATTTGTATAAAATGTAATCATATAGGGTTGTCAATATTAAATATCGACATATTTAGTTATATTTTCGCCAATCTGTTCGTATTTTCAATTGGAAAAACGTGAACGTCGATGAGAAGGACAAATTGAACATTTTTTAAGCAAGCGCAAAAAAGATTTGTTCGTATCGGTTTATTTCCGAACGATGAGGGAAGCCATTACGTCCTTATTGGTTAATTTCGCTAAATGTTTATGGAGATTGCGGATTGCGGGTGGCGGGGGGGCGGCGGGGAGCGGGGAGCGGGGCGGCCGCATCGCAGAGAAAATTGTTTCCTTTTCCGATTGCGTCATTTCTGCTTCGAGATATTTACGATTCCACTAGCGTCTGTAAACGTTTTATCGTTTCGAATCTCTTTAGGTCCTACACTAACAATTTCTATTCCCAATTTTTGATTTTTCCCACACACGTGTTGAATATTTATTTGTTGTAAGGTTTTGTTCTATAATCGATAGATTTAGATACTTTGATTAAAGCATCCACAAGTCCCTATTATCTGCCTTCTTTCAATGGATGATTCCGTGGACACGTCGCTACTTAGGGATCAATTTATATTCAAATATTCTTCAAATTTTTTCATAGAACGCTAAGAGCTTATGGTAATATGTAAGCGTATGAAAGCTCGGAAATGTTAAGCGCTTTCGTGCTTCGGGAAAATATTTATCGTAAGCAAACAAGCGAAGGATAAAAGGTTTAACTGTATATCGTTTAAATCATCACATGCAATGTAAAGTTAACCCCCAACCTTAAGTTGGTATGGGTGTGTCTTGCTATCTCCTTCAGTTGTAGGTCTTGCTGCAGGATTGTTATGAGTTTATCATTTTCGTACCAACATTTTAAGAGTCTGAAGGTGAGGTGATAATTTAACCGGATCTATGTACAGAGACTATTTTCTTTGTACAGAATAGAATATACATAGTACTGTATAGCTAGCTACCTAAAATAACAGATAAAAGTACATATTATATGCCTAAAACCGGATACTGGGACTAACTGCTCAAGATTATAACAACTAGCGCTACTAGTCTTTTAGCCGTATTGGGATGGTTTTAGAATACTAACCCCAATCTCACGCTGGATGGGTGTCGTAAAAGGCGAATAAATCCGGCCCGCTGGTGGTAGGGCCCTCGGAGGGATTATATTGGTAATACTGATTTTAACTGTTAGTTAATACCATTATTACTATTATTATTTCTCCATGGGGTTCGCCTGGATAGCTACCACCCTTGAGCATGAGTCAGCCGCCAAACGACTCGTCGTGTTCCGGCTGGGGGCTTGAGAGCCAGTTCTTTCTTTCTTTCTTTTTCTTCTCTCTTTCTTGGCTGGCAGCGCATCGGTGATGCCTTTGGTGTTGCTGATCAGGTGGATCGTCAGCTCGTTTGCCGGCTATTTTCATAAAAAAAAAAAAATTGTCAGTAGCGTGCGTGCCGAGCGTGCCAGCCGGGCAGCCGTAAGATGAAGCTATGGAATTACTCCGTTAACTATTCAAGTGAGTAATGTAACTGTTTCAGTTCCATATTATAATACTAGTGCTCTCAGAGCCACGGCGCCACGCTCGTCCAAAGCAGACCGGTACAGGGGTAATAACCACTACTAGATTATTTCAAGCTAGAATTAGTGGAGGGCCAAACAAAGTCAGTAATAAATAAATATATTTCCAGTGGAACATTTTGTACATCGTATTTGTTACCTTCCTTATGTTAGTGGGACACGATAGGCGTAGCCTTTACAATAAAATTAACATAAAATACAATAATATTTTAAAGTTATCGTGATCAGCGCAGTTATTACGTTATTTTATAAAAGTAGTGCGAGTGATGTTATCCAAAAAATGTGGACTGAATTAAATAACTTCTACATGATCACAAAACACACACGTCAAGGTTAAAAATATTTTGATTATTGGTTAAAGCACCGTGGTTTTCAACTCAGTGGTGAATGAAGCGGAAGTACACGGGGTCACCAAATGAAACGGCTGGTCAGTTCGGTTACGCAACAAGCGCTATGAAGCGCCTGCAGCGACAACAAAGCGTTGGGCGGCGGCTGGCGGCGGCGGCGGCAGCGCTGCCAGTTAGCCGCTTCACGGTGCACCAAGCATTGGATTCAACAATGTTTTTTGCGTTTAGTAGGCAGTTTTGTGGTAAGGGCCGCCACACACGTTAGAAAACGTGATTTGATTTTAGCTCTAATTGTCCCACTGCTGGGCTCTGGGGCTCCAGACTCCTCTCACAATGTCCATCGCATTGAATAAGTGCGAATTGGCTGAAAATTTTAATGAAGATTTGTTAACAATAAAAAAGCCAAAGCATAATATTTGGTGGTTAAATTATTTTTCTAACGCCCCAACTCAGAGTCACTAACGGTTACTTAAATCGCCCCTTAGTACAGAATTTGTATGGTGATTCTTTATTAAGGAGCGATTAAGGAACCGTTAGTGACTGTGTGTTGGGGCGTGAGTATAGCGCGGTAATCACAATAGAATGAATTGATAATATTTGAATAATCATAATTAACTTGACTCGGCAACTAGATTGTGTAGGTTACTTCTATCCCAGGAAATGGGTGTGTGTCAGTAAGGAAGCAGGGTTACATATAAAAGGACAGCGGTCCTGCTAAGAGTTTATAATTCATTATTTTGAACCCCAGTCGCAAAAAGGTGGGTGTTATCAGTTTGACGAGTCTGTTGCATCGTAGATCCTAAACGAATGGACGGATTATGATGCGGTTTGAAAGCTGACTCGATCGAAATTGTTCTTAGCTATGTTTAGTGTAAATAAAACAGTTAGGGTTTTTTATTTCAAATTTGTAGTTTTAAATATGTTTTTGTTTAAAAACGTTACAAATTGTAATATTACAATGTAAGCTCGTTGTGCCGAGTGCTGGTGGATGCATCGTGGGGCGCGAGGCTTCTGTATCGATCGCCCTTGAGCCCGGCGTGACCCGGCCGCCCCGCCGCACCGCCGCCCCGCCCGGCCCCGCCCGGTCCCGGCACACAGGTGCACCGTCGACCCGTTGCGTTGCACCTGGACATATCGTAGTTATATTCTCTCATATGTGAGGGCAATGGTAGCAACTGTGACGGTGTTACTCTGCTGCTTCTTGCTCTCTATCTTGGTGGTATCTAGGAGCAGGTGAACACTTGCCAACAGCAGCTCGTGTCTACGTTTGTTGCTATTTTACGAGACTGAAACAAAACGACATAAGCCCAATGATATTTAAAAAATATAGATACGTTATACCCTTACAAATCAACCAAAAAATCTGTTCCGAAAAGAGCTACAACACACACAGGTTTATCTTTAGTTTTACTACACCAATCACATTGGCATAATACACGAAGGCATTTTAACACTGTATGTCAATTAATGTCAAGCACTATTGACAACAACAAAAGTGTGCGTATCGTCTTATATTGACAGAGCGACTACAACGGTCAATTGCCTGTTCTAACGTTCTTTTTTACATTATAATATCATTGCATAAGCCAAGCAAAATCACCCAATATATATGAGACGTTTCCATGATTTCAGCAGACAAAGTATTTCTAGTTCAATAACCTTAACTGGAAAGAATTCGAACCCATAACCCATGAGATAAGTTTACCTTGCAGTGGATGGGCGACGGGCGTGGAGCGGAGATCTTCCGCGAAAGCCGATCTTATCTTAACGATATCGAAATCAGCGCGACGAGCATGTCTCACAGTCGAGATGGTCTCCACCCGATATTCGAATGCTAATGGCTTCGTGTTGTAAGCGTATTGGAGTCTTCCTACAACATTTATTTAATATTTCCAACTAAGTACCTATTTTCTATTCAACGAATTGAGTTGATTTTTATTATGAGAAAGTATTTGATCAGATACTTTGTATGTATGGCATGTTGTACTTTAATTAGTAGTAGCGACATGGTCCTCTATAAATATAACGTAATGGTTCCTGCAAAATGAACGCGTGCCTTTATTTAAACCAGACCCCTCTTTCCCAGTGGACACTCTGGGCACGTGCCCGGGGCCCCGGGATCCATAGGGGCCTCCTAGTTCCTGTCAGGTCAATAAACGATAACCGATATTTATTACCGAAAAACTTTTTTAATTCGAATAAATCGGACCTAAATCACTGACTACAATACCAATTTGCTTATTACCTTTTACATAAATCTAGAGGCTTGCTCATCTGCTTTCTTTGTTCATTCTAACAAAATACTGTTCGGTCAAAGTCAAAGGGGCCCATTATCCTAATATGCCCAGGGCCTACAGTAGGTTAAAGACGGCGTTGGGTGGTACAAGGCCCAGCGACCTCAACAAGACATAGTGCCATGGCCTCGCCTCCCATGCGGGGTGCGAAGTATACGAGGCTGCTTTCATCTGAGGAAGACCGAGCTTCTTACAACCTAAAATAAAAAAATGTTATATATTAATATTATGTTACAAATACGTTAAAAAATAACAAATAAGTAATGAAGCGAGCAAGTAATAATAGACGAATTTATGTGAAGCGCGGTTCTCGCTTCACACCTAGTGCTAGCAACGACACACGTCTACTAAACTGTCGTCTTCTTTATACATAAGTGTAAACGCGCCAGTGAGAGGTGTTCACACCTGCACCTGCCGGGTACAATCACCGTGATGGGCGGCGCCGGGGCCTGCCTTGTGTTGCTACCCGGGACGACCTTCCACCGATGACATGTACGAGTAGCTACTAACAACTATACCTCGGTGCGATCTACTAATGTTAGTGCCTGTTGTTGAATCGAGTCTTTATAAAATAATATTATGACATTTAATTCAAAAGCAAAAATATATTATAACAATTTCTAATGTATCTATACTTACGTATTGTTAAATTGTTATACACTCACCTGAACTCTATAAAATAATTTTATTTAACTATCCCAAGCAATGATTGCGTGACAGCAATCGCTGAATAGTTATAAGGTGATCGCAATTTATCTTCTACGTATTGTGTAAAATAAAGAAAATTCGTAGTGTATTGTCTAATAAGAAAATTTGATATGAAATATTGACATAAGAATATTTTTAAGAAAGAATAGTTATTTAATGCAATTTGGAACTAAGTCTTCAGAACAAATATCTAACTCATTCGTGATGTCACAGAAAGTTACAACAAAGTTTCCACAGCCAGGTTTTTGAGTGAGCTCAGTCGATCGCGACTTACCATACATAAAGTTTATCGTAATAGTTGCGCAACTTGGTCGCCGCGCCGCCGCGCCGCGCCGGCAACTGTGATTACCTCTCGCCGCCTAACTTTATCTCGTAGCCGCTTTAAGCTGGTTTAAGTCAACTAAAGTTTACGTAATCTTGAGCTATTTCATCGAGCATATGCAGCGAAACTTGTGCTGCTCTAGCCTCCGACTTGGCTCTTGGCAAAGCCGTTTTTTCAAAGATCCCTTTTAGATTACACACGTTAATCTCCGTTAGAGTGACTTCTTTGAAAGCTTAGCCGAGTTTCAAGTTTGCCGTAATTAGAAACTTATTTGCCGTTTGCTCATTAGCGACACCACTGTCTGTATCACGTTTGTTGTCAGAACTGACAATGTTTGGAGCTCACGCCGCTGCACCGCCGACCGCCACTACGCGGCTCCACTGTGGGCATTCATTCATTGGTGATATTACGTACTTACTTAGTTTTAGGTATTTAGTTATACCGTCTTTAATCTCTTGATTAAAGATGCAACTATCCCTGACCTAAAACTGTAATGACTGGCAAAACACAAAGAAAGAACTGCACCACATATTCCATATACGCTTTCGTTTACTGCTATATACATATATGTACCCCGTCCACCATTTCATTTGGCAAAAACTACTAAGATTAAAAGTCACAGAAAACATGACACAAGCCGCTGCGGCTGTCGGCACCGTGTCGACACACAGCTCGCTTGGCAGCGGCTCAAAAATGTATGCGACGTATCTGAAGAGCTACATCACGCTCAAAGAACAAGAATTCTTTGCGGTTCAATATTTGGAACAAAAGAGCCGCTCTCGAGCGCGCCATAGCGACTATTTGGCCTCCGAGCCACGCCTTAATGGAGTACCGCACCACCGAAAATATTTGCGCGACTCGGAAAAAAGAAAGATTTATACTAAGACACAACTCGATCGCATCGGAATAACTTACGAGTAACAGGGTTTAATCAGGCTCGGCTGAGGAATATATTTTTTTTATCAACACAAGATTTTAAGACACCGATACCAAAGACCAGCGATATCAGTCTCAATAAAAAAAATTATGATCATAATCAAACCTATTATAGTTATCGGTTGATAAAATGGATCTCCTCGGCCTTTTCATTTGAGATGCCATAATGATGAGTCCGCCCACTCGCTACACCACGCGAGCTAATGAATGTGTCATCAAGTTCCTCGTGAAAGCTGTTCGAAGAATATTTCCAACAAAAACAAATGAGGGCCAATCAAGTGATCGTAACTCCAAAGGTTTTGTTACATAAACAATGTTACATTTTTGGGTTTTTCATTGATAAGTTCTATGCGACTTCCTTTACGAATAAAAATATATTTGGGAATTGAAACGGAATTTCAATTCTCAAATATATTTTTACAAGGGTAAGTACTAAGCACAATAAGATCGATGTACTGTGCACAAAATAAGAAAGAAACAAAGAAACAAAAAAAATGTTTATTTCACCTAAATTATCTACAAAAACAAATTATAGCTAAAAAAAACAATACAACATTTACATGTAAGATAATAGATGAAAAGGATTCACGCTCAGCATAATGGTCGCGGAAAAGCCACGGCCGCTGGTTTTCAGAGTGACTCTCAAATTGTGCAGTTCGGATGATTGAGGGTAACACAACAACAGAACAATATATCCGATTCACTAATAAAATAAAGTAACTATAATAAAATAATGAATAGAGACACAGCCTCACAGCGAACTCGACCGTTCAGAGAGCCAACAGCCAACGCTCGCTACAGACGCAACCGTTGTATAATAAAGTAACTATCAGGCCGTATGCTGCGTGCTGTGTGTGGAGTACACACTGTACACACACATTGCACGTTACGCTAGTTGCGGCGGGGGGAGGGGGAGGGGGAGGGGTGTGGCGACCTTGGCCCACTGCGGGCTTCCCTGCTCTCAGATAAATTCGTAAAAGTTATCATGTCGGTTCATTTAAATACTTGTCTATAATAATACCGATAATCTACTTCCTGACGCTGATCTAAGTCATAGATAAATAATTATTCTTTGTTTATAACAGGAAATAAGAACAACCCTCGCCTTTAACATACTTGACTGTAACAAAAATTTGCAGTATTACGCAAACGACGAGTCCTGAACCAAAAATGGTTTTAACATACCTGTAATAATAATAATATTTTAAGGGAGTTCTATCCAACGACACCCGTACCAAGTCTTGAACTAAAAACAATGCCCAATTTACCCGCAACGGAGATATCCTTAAAAAACATTTAGCCACTTTGTAGACTTCATCTGACTTAAGGTGTAGTCGGGCGGACGGACTACGGGTAGTATGGGGCTATGTTAGTATGCACTATGACTAGGGTAGGTACCTTGTTGACTGCGAAACACTAAAAAGGACGTGTAAGAATGTATTGACAAAATATATCATTCGTGAAATTCTTTTTATTTAGAATTTCTTTGTGTATTCGCTTCTGTGGCAAATCAAATAGAGGTTACATTTTTGTGTAGCAGAATTAGGTATATCCTTTTAAATAAAAAAATTAAATCATTTGATAAAGGTGCAGCGCAGACGACGCTCTTTTTGTGCGATCGAGTGTGCGGACGCACAAATGTCTACATGGCGCGCAGCCGCACTTTTTTGCGCGTCGTATGCGTTACTGCATATAATTGCAAAGGTTCTATTTTCACAGACTTAAAAGTGCGTCACGGACAATGTGCCGTCTGCGCTGCACCAAATGAGGGAGTTTTGAGGTAGCAAACGTTAAATAAACTGGGCGAGTGCGAGTCAATCCACGCGCAATGTACTCGTAGTATGTACATATATAGTTGTAATATCATTACTATTAACCTGGCTGTGCTAACTGTCCTTTCTAATTCATTTTAACTTGACTTTTTCAAGGATACCCACACAATGGGGTATGCGAGAGAATAAGGTGCAGCGCAGACGACGCTCTTTTTGTGCGATCGAGTGTGCGGACGCACAAATATCTACATGGCGCGCAGCCGCACTTTTTTGCGCGTCGTATGCGTTACTGTATTTATATGCAAAAGTTCTATTTTCACAGACTTAAAAGTGCGTCACGGACAGTGTGCCGCTGCGCTGCTCCTAAAATCATCCCCACTCTACCTGTAAGAAGCGACGCTGAATATTTTTTTAAGTTTTTATTCTACCACTTTGTAGTTTTAGTAACCATGTCAATTTACTAAGGGTATATGCGCTCTGCTGCGAACACACGGACGGATGGATGGACATAAAGAAACTATAAGAGTTCCATTTTGACTACGGAACCCACAAAAAATTTAACCTCCTTTTGTGACTTCCGTTAGTAAAGTCAGCCTTCCAACTACCGCTATAACCAGTATGTAACTGGCGAACCGGACGGACCACTAACGTGTAGTCGCCGACGCTACTATACGCTCTCCTGCTTATAAGCGGGACGGTGCGGAGGCGTTCATGTAGTGTAACTTATAACTTGTAAGTTGTTACATGTAACGCGGGCCGCGGGCGGGGCGAGCAGCAACGCGCGGGCCGCATCATTGCAGTATCGACCGCGCGCCGCCGCGACCTTGCCGCGATGCGGGAGCCGCTGATTTGCGCACAAATCATCCATTCACCTATTTTATAAAATGGGTCAAATATATTGTGCATGTTGCACGGTTATTACCGGACATCATTTGTGTTACCGCAATGTAATTTCACCGGTTATTTTAATTATTACCTATCAGTACAATAAATTGAGCCCTTTACCATAATTTCATTATGAACAACTTGCAAGGTTTGTTTATTTTTGTATTGAATAGAGTAAAATTTGTAGCTGTCGAGTAAGACTACTGTATACATCTTTTCATTCATGGTCTTTCAGATTTAATTTCTGACCGTCCAGGTGCACAAATTAAAGTACCTGAGGTAAATCTGTTAAAATACTTATCGTGCCTTTCGAAGCACAGAAGCGCTTAAAAATTCACAAACAATCACTCATTTAACTAATTACCGACCATGCCCGGAGTTGTATCAAATTAAATTCAAGCTCAATCAATCCAAGTTGAATCAAAAGCAACCTGTTTATTATAAGTGGTCAGCGCCCAAAAAGTACCAGACATTACTGCCGTACAGTGCGCGTACAGTGTGTGTACAGTGTGCGTACAGTGTGCGTACAGTGTGCGTACAGTGTGCGTACAGTGCGCGACACAAAGGGTTACAGCGTCACTTTGTTCCCTGGCCTCTCACCGAAGCGACCTTGGCCCACTGCAGGTCCACTGCAGCGAAATTATTCACTTCATTATTCAAAGAAATAATTCACGCCCTTAGATCTTGAATAATAACTGAATTTGCATTGTGTTTTATGGGTTTAATTACGAGGAACTTAAGCGGTAATCACACTGCAGCCGCCGGTCTCTCCCACTTGTGACTTGGAGTGTACTTGACTCTGCACCAATATTGCAGGGTAATTCTATATTTCAGTGGTGAAATAATAACTCAGTGAACCGTCAGGGTCATAAAGAAAATGTACGTTACAGATGTGCCAGCATTTCGTTTATTATCAGCTTACTCAACATGTAATTAACTAAACAAAAGGATTAACTTATGATTTGTTTGGTAATGACAATATTTAACGCGATCTTATTGTAACACTAGCGCTCTGCTTACGGCTTTGCCCGGGTTTCCAGTATAATAAGTACCCTATGTTACTACAGATCGTGGTGGGTTACAAAATACATACATGCTAATAAACTTCCACATTCATAATATTAATGGAATTAAAACAAATTTTGACGAAGATGAAATTGCAAAAGATATAAAATTGTAATAGCTCAAGTATTCCTTTGACAAATCACAAACTATGAATGAAAAAAGTCACAAAGGGATGTTAAAGAAGTAAGCGGAGCTAAACTGACGACAATAGCGCGGCGCGAGGGCCCTCCAGCGGCTCGCGGCGGGGGAGGGGAGAGGGGAGAGGGGAGAGGGAGACAAACAACTAAAGTAGAGGTAAACTTATACTCGGAGTTAAACGCTTCTTGGAGAAGTGTTCGCTTGCACTAGATTCCATGAATTTCTGGAAACCTCCTCAACAGGATCAAACGATCCTCTGCTACATGAATACGCACGGACTGATAACATTTATAAATAGTGGCATTTTAAAGTAATTGTTATCCCGTGCAGTCTAATTGGCGTAGCGGTTTCGTAGCAGTGCTACGCGTTGTAGCACTGCTACGATGTAAATCATTTTGAATGTAATCACAGGTTTTTTTTATGCTTTTAACAGGCAAACGAGCAGATGGGTCACCTGATGGTAAGTGATCACCGCCGCCCATGGACATTAGCAACACCAGGGGCGTCACCAACGCGTTGCCGGCCAAATCAAAAACCAAAACAGGTGTTTGTTCCTCGTGTTCTTTGTTTTGGCCTCAGATTATACAACAAAAAGGTTTCTACTGTTTCTGTTTGGTTAATAGGAAAATTGTCGGAAAACATCAATACAGTGTTTGTACAAATCCTGTCTACTTGGAAACATATGTGGGTGAATTTCCCAAGTGCATTTTTGAGACGGCGAGGTTGAAAATTAATGTGTGGAGGTAAACTACAATTATGCATAATTTTATATAGGTAGTTTAAATAGTGATCTAGACGATAGTGAAGTATTCAGATGTATTTAATACATAGATTCTTAATAAAAAAATATCTAAGACCTAAAATCTAATTCCGGTGTACTGTCCGACCTCCATTTATTTACATCTATACTAATATATAAAGAGGAAAGATTTGATTTTTTGTTTGCATTGAATAGGCTCCGAAACTACTGAACCGATTTCAAAAATTCTTTCACTGTTGGGAAGCTACACTATTCCCGAGTAACATAGGCTATGCTATATTTTCAAAAAATTAGGGACCCTTAATAAAACTCCAATAATGTAACCCAAGGTGTAAAAAAATAAGAAAACCGAAGCAAAGCGAGGGTGGTTACTCGTATTTTATAAATTTAATTTTTTTTGGTAAATAAATTTTATTAAAAAGAAATGTTTTTTAGAAATACATTAAATAACACAACTAATATATATTTACGGAGTAATTTAAGATAGTGCAACAGCTCTTAAAACATCTTTTAAAAATGTCCTACAAAAAAAAGCAATTCCGGTGGCGCATTTTGTATACTTCATTACTTGTTACGACACGATTTGGAAGACACCTTACTGGCTCTCCCCGCACCGTTCAGTTGTGCTCTTGCAAACTGCGTGTTAGGATAACCGACTGGCTGCGTAATTTTCCTGCCAAACACGTAAGTACTCACTGCGGTGGCGCAGGAATACAAAATCATCCAATTCCGATGTCATGTATATTAGTAAAAGTACAAAGCAGATTATCAAGAAATTTTATGGAGGCTTCCATTAAAGGTTTTCAGCCATAATTGTGAAATAAAAGTTAACCTGTGAATAACGGTGTTCTTTAAAATTCAAGTTTTGACTCTAATTCTAAGTCCGGTGGCCTAATCTCGGTGGCTGGTGGCAAACCAAAGCGCATAGGGACGTGTATAGACCAGTGCCGATAATTTTTGAAACGAAAAAAAATAATCGTAGGATGAAACCCATTGCAAAAGGAAGAGAATATAACGAAAATTAAAGGAAAAATAATTTACGGGCGATCTGAGGTCGGGAAGTGGGGGAGGGGGGGTGGCTTCAAGGGTAAAAAATAGTTTATCTCAATTTCCGTCAAAACTACAAGTCCTATAGAAAAAAGTTAAATAGCAATGTTGTAAGTAATAAAAAGATCTACAACTTTTTTATTTACATTTTTTTTACATAACCTCAAAATTTATGTGAAAATTTCCAATAACCAAGTTTTTGGTTTTTTTATTTTTACGAAATTTGGTAAAAATGAAATGACAACTATTTTCGCAAAAAAATTTCAGATTCTAGTTTTTAATATTTTTTTTCAATCATTGTGTACAATTTTGAGCTATTTATTAACATTTACACTTTAATTAATCGAAAAATGTAAGATTCCATGTTACTTTGTTAGACAAAAAAATTACAAATCCATAAAACATATAGATTGCAAAATACATGCGAAAATACTCGTAGTCGTTTCATTGCATTTTCGGAGAACATTTACCATAGTAGTTTATAGTTAGTAGTTAGTAGTAGTAGTAGTTATTAGTTTATAGTTTTTTATATACCATTAGAAAGTAGAGATTCCAACAAACAAAAATCTCACCGATTTTTTTAAAAAGTAGATATTTTGACGTGAAAATTTTCGATTGAAAATTAGGTTGCTTTTTCGATATAAAGTCAAAATAAGGTGAAAAAAGAAATATTTTAAATCAAAAAATTACAGTATGTTAAGGACATACAAAGGTAAGTTTTCACAAAATTTCGTGAAATATTTTTTTTGTATAAAAGAAAAATATAAAACCAAAAACTTGGTTATTTGAATTTTTCACATAAATTTTGAGGTTATGTAAAAAAGTGTAAATACAAAAGTTGTAGATCTTTTTATTACCTACAACTTTGACATTTAACTTTTTCCATAGAACTTGTAGTGTTGCTGGAAATCGAGATAAACCATTTTTTACCCTTAAACCCCCCCTCCCCCCTCCCAACCTCAGATCGCCCGTAAATTATTTTTCCTTTAATTTTTGTTATATCCTCTTCCTTTTGTAATGGGTTTCATCCTACTATATTTTTTTTCACTTTTTACCGTTTTTGAAGCTATCGGCACTGGTCTAATAGGCCACAGAAATACAAGCGTGTCTAATCACCGCTTAAAGGAGTCCGTTCATCTAGACTCCTACTCTTCAAAATGTATCTTTAAAGTATTCAAATATGATCTTGCCTTTATTATTTCTCATTGGCATAATCAATTTCGGTGAATCAGATTCTAATTCCAGTGGTCCTAATTTTGGTGGCATTTGATGATGTAATTTGAAAATATCTCCGGAACTAATAATTTTTTTTTCGATCTCTACTATGTGACTCATTATAACTACTATTTACATATTATTTATGCCAAATAAAATGTATTAGAAACAGCAGGTTTAAATTTAATCAATTTCGGTGGCTCGGATTTTAATTCCGGTGGTCCTTTAATAATTTCGGTGGCATTTGATAATTTCAAATGGAAATATCTCATGAACTAACAAAAATTTTTCGATCTCTAGTATATGATTAAGTAGTACTAATATTTACCTATTATTTAAGCCAAAAAAATTTATCAGAAACAGCAAATTTAAATTCGCCACTGTAATTAGGCAAAATTCGCGTTTGTTGAAATTGACCCATGTACGCTTTGGGCGTCGGTTACAGATTTACACGTATGTACACGTATGTGTCAATATACTACATTGTTTAGTAGTATAATACTATGCAGTGTCTCTTGCAGCAGGATGATACGGACACCAGTTGATCGCCATCAGATCGGGCTCAACAGAACCAATCACACGAGTCGGCTGTAGCACAGTTTAATGTAGTCAGTAGCGACTGAATCCGCTTATCTCTTAATTATTATTTTTTATTAAAATAATGCTCGGTTGCAGTCTCGCCGATGTATTCTTGTATGTCATGGTTCTCCAACCTAAAATCGCATCTCTCTCTCGCTCCCTTTTTTGTGATTGCTTGTGCTAAGTACATGTACATCTTGAACGCCACTAAAGTAATTTATGTACTACAAGAGGTTAGTTCTTTAGTTGTTTTTTTTAAAATTTTACACTACACTAGCTGAACTGTGCCACTTCGCTGGACGTCAAACATTTATATTTATGATGAAGTAAAAAATATTAATAATCACAATAAAATATAGGCTAATGGTATTTTCTTAATAGGTAATTTCTTAAATCAGTCCAGTTGTTTTTGAGTTTATTCGACAAACACACAAAAAAATATTTCCTATTTACAATATTAATATAGATATTACAAATTAGTATTCATACGAAAAAATATAGTTCCATTCGAAATCAGCCACTAAATGACCTGATCTCGGCATTCATTCATTCAGTCATGCCACTTTACAGCGCAGCGAGCTATTATTGTGGTATCTCTGCAGACAAACAACCTCGTCAAAGTAGAGGTCAAATCCGTAACACAATAAATAGTTCTGTTACGTAGCCCCATTATATTAGTGTATTTGTAGAGCATACTTATTATACTGGCAGTCCGAGGCTCCGAGCCGCATCGTTTGTGAGTCGCCGCGCAGCGCGTCGTGTCGAGACGAGGGCTAGTATTTATGAAAAATAACCGGGTGGTTTTGCCAACGCCGTCTTTAATTTACTGGAGGCCCTAGACATATTAGGATAATGGGGCCCCTATGACTTTGACAGATCACTTTTTTGTTAGAATGAACAAAGAAAGTAGATTAGCAGGCCTCTAGATTCATGCAAAAGCTAATAAGCAAATTGGTCAATACCAATTTGCTACAATTAGTCAGTAATTTGCAATTGACTACAATTAGTCAGTAATTTAGGTTCGATTTATTCGAATTAAAAAAGTTTTTCGGTAATAAATATCGGTTATCGTTTAGTGATCTGACAGGAACTATGGGGCCCCTACCGATCACGGGGCAGAGTGCCCAGTGGGAAAGAGGGGTCTGCTGTTTGCCGCTCACAAAGTCCGCAGCGGAGTCTCCGAGCTCCTAGACAGCAACACGTCGAATAGCGTTCTCCGGCACCACGCCCCGTGAGCCAAGCGCGTCTGTTTCTGCGGGTTAATGAGGGTTAATAACATGTTGCATACACAATAAATTAATATTTGTTCGTTATTAATTTTGCTGTATGCACGACACACGAAATTCTAGTGTGTGGCTGTGTGTGCAGGGTTTTATTATTATTATTATTTATTAATTATTTAACCAACAGATAAAGCAATATCAACAATTCTTGGATAGTATTATTTGCGCCATTAATGAAACGAATCTGAAATGGCGGCACTTATCATTACCTCTCACTCGCACGTTATTCCTGTCTTTCGTCACACATGTCGGTACAGCACACAAATTTTTTTGTTTAATCTGGATCTGCCTACACGCTGTCTCGACGCGCTCCTTTCTTTCTAAATTCAATTGTTATCTCCCCCAAAGGATTTCAACCAGTATTTAATACAATGTTCTCTTTTAATTACTTACTCAACTTTATTAGGCGTTAGTACGAAAATACGAAACCTGCAATTCACGATTCCGATTAGCACTTGGTCGGGTTTTTAAATATCTTGCTAATATTTATTTTCAAATAACAAAGGTCTATTAAAAATTATCACCTATATAGTATGTTTTGGTGACGGTCCAATCATTACAAGTACGAATCGCCATTTTAGATTCTTTTCATTAATGGCATGGGTTATAACTTCATACATTAAACCTTTATATAATGTTGTTTTTCGTTGAAGCACAGTAGACATAATAGTACTTATGTTGGAGTCCAACATACATTATCATTATTCTGTCAAACTTTGTTACTCGAGTCGCGTGCACACAGTCACACACACAACTCACAACTATCAATGCCCTCCATATTATGCATGTTGTAGTCTATATAAGTTATCATATAATCTCATCAATCACTTTGTATAGTTTGACAGCGATCTACGGTCAGACCGAACACGTCGTTTGTTTGAATAACGTAAATAATCAATATTTTACCAAAATATGTATAACGGACTACAGAGAAATAGTCATTGATAAAGACTACAATTATTATGATTATTATCACTGAACATATCAATCAATCCGGTAATTGTATCATTTCATAAAAATTACTATTTTTTTCGAAATCAGTTGATAAATGATGGAGTTCTGAGGTTGTTTGAAGTCGATAATAAATACAACAATACAATCTCGCGGGTGTGCATTCATTTCTATAAATCAATGAGTATTGTAGACTAGTTGGTGTGAAAAGAACGGGCGAACCGGCGACGTATGTATGTACTGCCGGGCAGCGGGCAGCGGGCAGCGGGCAGCGGGCAGCGGGCAGCGACTTATCTTCCAACATGTCTCGGCTAAGTGGATTTGGATGGCGACCAACAATACTGCACTGCCGCGATGCCGCCCACTGCGGGAACGTATGTCATGCTCAATTGATAATGTACAATTAATGCAGTGCGTATTCAACAACAAAACGCTCGATTTATTCGATTAAAAAGTACAGCTGAACACATATTTATTTATTTATTATGGATTACCAAATTTACCAACATAAGATACAACATTAAAATTTCTGAAACATTTTTTCTTATAACATCTAACAAACTGTTCTTACTATAACCGGTAACCACAACATGCTTTGTGATTAGTTAGACAACACACTTCAAAAAAAATAACATGAATTAAAAACAAAATTAAAATACAAGAATGAAGTTAAAATTAAAGTCAAATAGTCAACAACAAAAATACTCGTAAAATTATTCATAAACAATATTAAAATATAAATTAATGATTGAGTTAACATTTGAATTGAAATAACAATTAATGTCAAAGTTGAACCTAATAAAGATTAGAAAAATAAATAAATCAAGTTAACATGAAATTAAATTAAGGCAAAATTAAATATGAATATTAAATTGATATAGGTACTACACATTGAAGTCACACAACAAAAATTACATTATTAAAATTCAATATTTAAAACTAAGAATTAAAATTAAATTCAAACAAAACAAAAATAACACAAACATAAGTTAATCATAACAAATCAGGCGTCAACTTCTTGATTGTGAAGTTAAAGATGCTATCGAAATGAGTGTCAACGCCTCAGTAAAATTTAACACACTCGTGATATGCGAGGAACACGGACCACAGGTGCACAGCGACCAAGGTTTGTCCTGGCCAGATGGAAAACAGGACATGGATTTCTCAATATTGTGCTTGGAATATTAAACTGCACCAGCCACCATGCATAGTAGGGACCTGTGGTAGGGACTGACAATCAGTGACATTATTTATTCATTTATCAAGAAACAATAAATCTGACTTCGGGGTTTTAAGATTTAGCATGATTCCAAAATGCTTTAGTCTATCTGCGCTAAGTCTTTACATCTCTAGACTCTCTCTTACTCTTCGCCCTATCTCTTACACTTAGATAAGTATCACCTTATTCAAAATTATTGATTTTCATACACATAATTTTAACATAAAAAATATCTTTCGTGTGAAAAAATTGTGTTATCAAAAATATTATTATTGGAAACACCATTTTGATTGCAAAAATCGCTTGTTTTAAGTTACCTTATTAATTAATGACAACTATTAGGAAGCTGTTAGGCACCAAAGTAATGCACATTTAATTTAATTCCAAATGTTTTAAAGGGTAAAAGGTATTTCTTATAAACTGGGGTAACAAGCGGGCTGTCATTGTGTTATCGTTGACACAGTTGTAAAGTTTTCGCGGCGGCGTGTACTTCCACCATTATGCGGCAAATTAAACGAAAGCGCGGCTGTACTCCCCGTGGACGGTGAAGTCGGTAAATTACCGGTGTAATTAAATTAGCCGGACAGCGCGCCGTAATGCCGCTAATTAGAAAACAACGCCGCACCACGCCCGCGCCGCCGCCGCCGCGCGCCCCGCCGGGAGAGAGTATGCGGCACTCTGCTTTCCTTCCGTAGGATTTTGTTCAATCGTTAATTTAATGAAAAATAACCTGTATTTTCTTGCGAACAGCAGGTTCTTTTGTTTTACTGTCACTTGTTTTGTACCACGAACTATGTTTCCTGCGCATATTTTTAGCAGAGTGTAGGTCAGCCAGGGTTAACTGCAACCCAAGGATGGATTGAGCTCCGTAAACTAGAATCAACTGTTCTATATACGTATTTCGTTTCCAGTTTTTGAGATCCAGTAATACTTACCCCGCTTTCGCTTGGCGGTAGGCCGGCAACGCGTGGGTGATGTATTTTGTGTTGCGGAGGTGATGGACGACTGTGACCAGTTCTCATAGCCTTTGCTTCATAGTCGGCTTATCTAACAAGAACACAAAGGTCACATTTGAGATCATTGAAGTACCTAACTAGGAAATATTATGAATCTAATAGGTACAAGACCGCTAGTGGCAAAAATTTCTTGAGCGCTTCCGTGCTTCGGAGCTTCGGTGCTTCGGTTAAGCCATGTCGGAGGCCCTCGGGCGGCGTGAAAACTTCCGACACTCGGGTTGGCCACTAACCCCTCCACCAATCCGCACTGGAGCAGCGTGGTGGAGCATGCTCTAGGCCTCCTCGAGAGGAGAGATCCGTGCTCAGTAGTGGGCCGTTAATGGGTTGAAGCCAGGTACAAGTGGAATGTGTAAAGAAGTGGACAACTACGGAACACGAGTATGTTATACCGTACGACTGTAGTCTGTACGTCAGCGTTCACACCTCGTCGTTAGTGAGCCCATTAGCCGCGAGGGGCGTGGCCGTTGGCCGTACTACTCAGTAACAGTTTAACCGTATGCTTACTGTTTGTACACAGTTGTTTTGTCTTTGTACACAGTTACGATGATTTATGTAATTAATATACCTACTTCTAAAAAGTCCTAATCGAAAACTACTTCTCGACACTATTAATATAATCGTGTAATAGTGTATAGTTAACGGAGTATCGACGTTACTCTATCAGGTAATTTAGTGTCGTATCTTACTCCGTGTAGGTCGTGGAGCCACGCACCTGCGGTCATGGCGCGACGTCCGCACCTCCGCACCTCCGCACATCCGCACATCCGCACATCCGCGCCGGCTTTTACTGAAGTATACTTACATAATTAAATTCACGCACAATGAAATATTTCATAATTGGACGAATTGATGTGGTTAATTTTGACACCAAAAATAATTTTATATTTCATTGTAATACTCGTATTAGAAATACTTACCTATTTAAAATTTCGCATGGCAAATTTTATTTTCATCATTTAACATTTTACTTAATAGGTTTCATTTTTTTAATTAAAAAAAGGTTGAGTTTAAAACTTCTGCACTATTTCAATTCATTAGAAGTATAATTATCGTTATCACATCAGTGTACACAAGCGAGGTATCTCATCGTACTAATATGATAGTCCATCCATCTGTAATATCCATAGCCCGCTCGACATGCCACTGAAAGCCAGCGTAGTCCATCAAGCCACTCGATCATCCCGGCGGAGGATCATTAGCCGGGACAATCGAATTACGGCTCGATCGACTACCGCCGCGCCGGTACAAACAAAGTTGGTACACGATGGACGCCATTACCCTACACAAATGGATGCGATAATACTCGAAGCATCCACAGTCATCACTCGCTTCGTTAACTATGATTTACGAATTATGACAAACAAAGTTACTGGCTTACGCCCCAACTCAGAGTCACTAACGGTTACTTAAATCGCTCCTTAGCACAGAATTTGTATGATCATTCTTCAATAAGGAGCGATTAAAGGAACCGTTAGTGACTCTGAGTTGGGGCATTAGTGTAGTGGCTCATGAAAGAAAAAAAGAAAACATTTTATTTTGTAATACAGATTTTACTATATCAAATGCCATAGGTAGATGTCATAAGAATTTCACGTTCTTTTCGACGAACTTTTCGACTTTCGATTGCGAAAGCTAACCCGAAAGAAAAGAAAAAACCCAGAAGAACACGAAAAGGAGCTATAAAGCGAGAATATGGCTTACAATCCTAGAACTAGGAAAATAAACAATTCACCATCCGAAGCATTTGGCTGGAGAAGCGCACATAGCGAATGTAACATACAGCCCGCAGTCCCGCGAGCGCGCCATAAACTTTCTGGTATATAATATAGTGTATAATCTATGCCATAAACTAAATTTGTGAACGTCCTGCACCTCGATATAATTTCCTGATCTTCTCTCCCTGCCCCCCTCCCCGCTGCCCTCCCACCCTTCCTCCAATTAAGAACTTTATCAAAGTATTGATTTTTGAATAATTATACACTTTGATGAAAAGCAATTAAACGTCAAAAGTGATTATGAGATTGTCTACCTCAACTCTGTTACTATCATTACTTGTCGAGTTGATAGCCCAGTAATTATCTGTGTGTATCAGCTAACTACATCGAACTCGTTATTACATTGTGGCTTTTTGGATATTTACT
Source organism: Thymelicus acteon (assembly GCA_951805285.1). Lineage (NCBI taxonomy): Eukaryota > Metazoa > Arthropoda > Insecta > Lepidoptera > Hesperiidae > Thymelicus > Thymelicus acteon. The sequence goes on from OX638224.1 coordinate 523,328, forward strand.
TTTTACCATCCCACCTGATGATAAGTGGTGATGTAGTCTTGGGTGATTAAATGCACTAACTTATTAAAAGCTTATTTATTCAATCTTTTTTCGAAGATAACCAAATTATAATCGAACGGGAATACCGACGCAGGAAATCTATGTCGGTCCTTCGCGGTACGCATAATAAATGACGAAGCAAAGCGCGTCGTCCGTACAGGAAAGATGTTAACAGCGAATAGATGGATACCCGCCGTAAACATACCAGCAAGCGATAGAATGATTATGTAAAAAATGTTAGTCTGGTTAAAAAGTCTCAATCATGCTAGCGTACCTAGCTTTCAGTGTTACGAGTATGTGGTTAGAAAATAATTCTCACTTGTTGCAGTACAAGTAAACAAACATCAGGTATGTGGAGACCTGCGACTTGCACCTGTACCGATACTAATAACAAAGCTACAATGGAATGATATGGATCTTTATTTACAGTCTGAAATGTTATTTAAAATCCAGAAGCATATTTTTGATTGTATTTTAGTCCGACATGAACATGGCTTTGAATATTACTGAAAAAATTTAAATTATTCTATGAATAACAGTACTTATAGTATGAGACACTTTGTAGGACTTCACTTGAATCTGTAGTTGTCACAAAATATAATATTTATAAGGACATTCTGTCCATTATGGGTATAGTAAACAATATTTTGTACAATTACGAAATTTACGATAAGTAACACCATTGTTAATTCGTTTCAAATTTAAAGTTTTTCGGTACGTATATTATCTATGTAGGCAATCAAAACTTTACAAGCTATAAAATTGGAAAATCATCAAGATTATAAAGAATATAAAGTAAATAAAGTAAATATTATAAAGAATATAAAGTCCCTAAATAGTTGTATGCTCTTATATCAGGAAGGAGTAGGGTTGCCAGATGACAAGACTGAAATATTTGGACAAAACTTCAAAAAGTCGGGATTTGTCGAGACAAAAGATTTTATATTGGAATTGTCTGGACATCATTTGAAATATCGGGACAATCCAGATGAATCCCGACCATCTGGCAACCCTAGGTACGAGGACGTGTTGTTAGTGAAAGTACAAAGCGAACGACAAAGACCGAGATAGCGTACTCGAGCACAGGCCGAGGGTCGAGCCACCCTGCCTGGAGCGTGGAGCGATACCTACTGCTTTATACGTTCATAAAATACATTTGTGTCCCGGGGTTAAGTATTTGTTTTAATATTATACGTTACGTTTATTCGTTACGGGAGATGGAACCTACAAATTGTATTAAGTTTCAGTCGCACACGAAACAAGAATTTATTACCTAGAATATGATTATTTTATGTGACGGTGAATGTGTGTGTGACGGTGTATCTCGAGTCGTGGATGTTGGTGCTGTGTTTTGAGTATGTTATCCACCGTATCCACGCCTACTAGTGCGGAATACTAGTGCGGTATGTTAAACGTTAGTAAAAAATCATGGAACACAAAATAATCTTCACTTTCATCGAAACGATTTTGGTGTCGGTTTCAGCGGTAAACCCTTAGAATGTTATGCCACTAACGGTGATAAATAATATATAGTCAACTAGTACAAATTGAAAATTAAAAAAAAAACCCGCCAAAGCTGTCATGATATATATACCTTTTTGAAATCCTTATGGCGAGCTGTTTAATTTAATATCCATATTGCGTTATTCGATTTATTTTTATTCTTTTATACTACAAACAATGGCACCTCACAGCCACCATATTTGTTTTTTTAAAGTCACCTATCTAAGAACACTTGAGTTATCAAGACGAATCTAACGATATCTTAATTATATAAATTGGTCCAGCGGTTTGATAGATATATTAGATGATTCAATCACAGGATGTTTCGTAGTAGTAGATCCGAACGATTCATCTGAATAATATTCGTGAACACCTTCCCCACCGCAACAAGGTCAGCCACGTCTCAACATTTGAAGTCATCAAAATACTCTTAAAATATAGAACATGTCCACTCGACCCACATTTTAGTTATTCACCGCCCGCCCGCCGGAGTGCTTCTCGACCGCTGTGAAAGACAAATTCATGTTTTAATAAAGGTCTCTATAATATTGACCTTATAGTAACTTACTACTCGACAAGTCGGCAAGTCGGCACTCTCGGCAGTCTCGGCGCAGGCGGCGTAGAGTGTTGACTGTACTTGGTTGTGTATGCAATGAGTGCCTAAAATGAACGTGTTTAATACGCGTTCACGTTTCAGTCTGACTGTATCTAGGTCAAAATATCAGCAATGAACAAGTTATAATAATTCCCGCTCTGAGTTCGCGTAATGTTTCTAGTGCAAAGTCCTGGTTAATGATTTTACAAACTCAAATACCGTCTGAAGGACAGAGTAAAGATGGTTTTCACAGCTGGCCACCAATTGAGAACAGATAATCTTAATTTTAATGCTTCTGTATTTCAAATATACATATTTCCTTTTGTACGGAGTGCCCGTAATCTTCAGCGATGATCCTGGATTAATCCTAATTTTAAACAAAACATTAATCGGTGTGGAATAACTTCAGTTGTTTTCGCTATGTTCTAAACACCGCTGTCGTTGTCGGGGGACTTTGATACCGTTGTAATGATTACACCAAACTTTTATCCCCGGAAGCCTGATAGCCGATAAAATAAAATGTTCGGAGCAACAATTTAAAGTTTAATCGAGTTGGGAACCCTTCCGGAGACATTGTCGGCTTTATTGTTGACAGTAAACCTCGCTTGGAGACTGCAGTGGCTCGATACTGCCGGCTGGTGTTATTTCAATGTGATGACATTATCGATGATCGATGATGAAGTATTGGGTATTAAAGTCACTCACGTCATTGTGGTTCTAACCTCTAGCATACGTGTATGGTATTTGAGGTGCTGGTGTCAACGGCCTTGTCATGCCAAGCACGTTCTCTTTAGTCATTCAGCAGAAAATTTCTCGAGAGATTTCACTGGTCCGTGTAAAAGATGTAAAACTACGTTGATTTTTGCATGGACTAACTCCAACTTCAGGATCTTAAAAAAGATATATAGTATACTTAAGAAGATTTTGAAGCACACGGTAATAAAAAGTGAACAAACCCGAAACGTCGGACTATTATTATTGCCCCCGTCTATAGGGCTTATAGGGCAGGAAACCATTTAACACAACATTATTTATCACAAAGTGGCCGCAAAAATATCAATACCGCCATAAACTTTATTAATCTTATGATGACTAATTAGTGTAGTTTGATAATAACACGAGTGCCTATCAATTTATGGCAGTCATTTACAAGCAACAAACAGAACCCACACGACGCGGCCACACCTTAACCACCTTTCGAAGGCGATAACGACCACACTTTTATTGCGGTTTCAGTACATCGCTGCTTCAATTCCAAACACGTTCGTCGGATCAGTACATAGAAGTCATTGTACACCGCGTGTGCTCCAACCCCACTTAATTATATGGCAGTGGGAGCGGTTTATGTGCCACTATAGCACTCGTATCGGTCGTAAAACGTGGACAGCATATGAAGTCATATTAGCGGTCGCGCTGGATCCGACGACGACGAAGGGTTGGAAGGCGCTCGGGATTATGTCACGGTATGAGGTTTAAAACTATTAGTGGTTTTAACGAACGGTTTTAATAACATTCGCTATGCTGTCATCATGATGAACCAAAAATATTCTTGATCTCTACATTGTCAAATAGCAAATAGCTCTTCGTTTGAGGCTCGATATACGCAAGAACAATGTAATTAGTACGTTATTGTTCAACTAAAAGCTAAACAATAAGAACCGTATAATTCTGATCGCCAAACTCGATAGAGATAAACTCGATGGATAGAGTTGCATATTTTTACAAGAGTAAGCGTTTTGGATTGACTTATGCGTAAGGCAAAGCTACTACCTTCATTGCTATAGTAAGCATTGTTCCGGTAGTTTTAAACCACATACAGGCGTGGCGGATGGTGGCGGAGAGGTCAATGGACGATGATAATAACAATATGTACCTATATACGTATAGACAGCAGACTTTGTTAATACAATGAAGGGTCACTCGTCACGCGCTCTGTATCTCCAACAACTTCAGTAGCAGTAACAACTACAACTCTAATGTGTTGTTGCATAAATAACGAGGCGAGGGAGACAAGGAAACTCGAACGTTCGCAAACTTGCCTGTATAAATAACTAGAGAAGCCCGACCAGCGCAACTTCGCCGCAACTTACCGATACGTGCAACCTGTCTCCTGCGGGTATACAATACACTGTGGTGAGTTAACAAATACGTAGCATCTGGACGCAATTACTTGTAAGTACTAAGTAAGTATTATTATTCACTAGAATGCTCCTGTAAGAATTGGTTTGGAATTCCTTACGCAGTTGATAGCAATGTAAGTATGACACATGCAGTGAAAATAGTGAAGTTTCTTACCCTACAAAACAATATTTACTGTATGTCCTACAATAGTAAAGTTTGTTATATAAATAACTGAATATACGATTGTGCAACCATGCGATGCGGCTTCTGCGGCGCGCGTGGTTTGGATACAGAGACTGTTCGTCACACTGTAGGTATAACTATATTGGAGTATACGACTCCAAATATGTTTATCGGTCCTTTGCTTCCTTTTTTGCCATCACCTCCTTGAATCGACCTTGCATTACTAATGCTACGGCTTCTGATCCCATGACGAAGTGCCGTCTTTCATCACGGGAATCATCAGCTCCTTCATCGTCTATTAACAGAGGAAAGCTAGTATTTGTATTTTGTAGCAAGGAATTGTTTTCTCACTGCCTGTTATTGAGGCAATGCTGCGATGTAACTTGACTGAACAAAGAGGGAAAAAAACAGGAGATGGACACAGTGTACGTGCGCGGCGTAGCGAAGAACTTTAGCTGAACTCTTCTCCCTGTCACTGTCAGCTACACTTGTCAAGATAAATTACTCTCACACCCCTCATACATAAGTAATAATAGGTTATATATAAAGAGGAAAGATTTGATTTTTTGTTTGCATGGAACAGGCTCCGAAACTACTGAACCGATTTAAAAAATTCTTTCACGGTTGGGAAGCTACACTATCCCCGAGTAACATAGGCTATATTATATTTTCAAAAAAAATAGGGGACCTTAATAAAACTCCAATAATGTAACCCAAGGTGTAAAAAAATAAGAAAACCGAAGCAAAGCGAGGGCTGTTACTCGTAATATATATGTGTTTGTTTTAAGACACTTTTTATTTACACTAAATAATTCAAGATAGGTTTTAAATTACGACGATGAGAACGTTTTGGATAGAGTAAACAATTTCAAATACAGGTATAAATTTTGTGTACGTAAGGAATAGCTTTCGGGAAGTGATACACGAAGTGACAAGTGTAAAGATTATCACCGTAGCTGTCGGACGGTGTCCGAACTGTCCGCTGATCGCGTGTCAGGGGGTGCTCAGGTTCATACCCGCCAGATTGCAGGCGCCGGACAAATTTATGCCTGTAATACCTGTCAGCCTGCTTGTATTGACGTAGCTAGGGGAAAACACGTCAGCCGCGACGCCTTTTATATTTACTGTGTGGTGCAGACAAGAAGACTGGTGCTGAAGATTAAAATAAGTAATTAAAAAAAGTTCCGTGACATGATGATGTTGTATGTCTGATAAAATAACGAAATTAATATTTCATATAATTGTAACAACAAAGTATTGACATTAAGATTGCTCGCCATAGGCATCCCCTAACTTGCGCCACTCTGACCGGTCCTGAGCCTTCCGTCAGCTCTCTATCCTCCCATAAACTCCACTTAGAAATTAGTTCCTATATTGATCAGTGTATGATAATTTTACGTATTTGAATCTCAGATTAAAGGAATAAAAGGATTTAAATGTTATTGCGATGGTCCCACGAACACATACGGCGCTCGTTTATTTTATGAAGCTGCAATCCTGTAACAGGAAAAACAGGTAAGAATAATCGGCAAAAATGATGTAACATATATCATGAAAATGAGGTAATAATTTCCCACCACGCTGACGTTATGGATAAGAGCCGAGCTACCGCTGTCTTAGCAATACATACATACATACATATATTATCATCATATTATATTCCCGTACAAATTTCCTGAAAGCTTAGACTATTACTCATGTTAATTTCGAAACATATCATAATTATGCAGTAATAAAAAATAGCGTGGCGATGAAGTTGCTTAAAAAATGTCTTTACAAAATATGAGATGACCACTTCAATTATTAAATAAGAGTAAAGCAGTAACAGCCTAGCGATTAGAACGTTGATCTCCTGAACGTGGGGGCCCGAGTTCAAATGTTGGGACGCAACTATAATTCTTAAATGTTATGTGTGTATTAGAAGTTAATTATGACTTGCTTCGGTGAAGTAAAACATCATGAGGAAACCTGCACACCTGAGAGTTCTGTTCTTAAAAGGTTTGTGAAGTCTACCAATCCGCACTTGGCCAGCGTGGTAGACTATGGCCTGTACCCCTAACATTGCGGGAGGAGACCCCGAGCCCAGCAGTGGGACAATTATGGGTTGTTACTACTACTTCAATTACTGCGTACCAGCCTCCAGCCTGCAGCAGCGCGTTGTCGTTCTAGTGATAGATCGGAAATATTTTTCTCCTTAGAATTTTCAAATAAGCATCTATACGAGCGGCTTATCACTCGACGTCTGGAAGCGATCCTATAACGGTGTGTACTCGAGTACTCAGCATCCGGCCCGCGCGTAGGAGCTTAACTTCTCTTCCAATTTGTATCGATGGAATTTTTCATACCTCTATACCGGTTTAGACGAACTAAATTATAAATTATTAAGTCCTCTACGTTACGTGAAATCATAACAAACATCATTATTTTAAGATCATATCTGAAGCGTACATGCAAACTGTAGAAAGCTCCTTTCCTGGACTTTCCCAGAACGCTCTAAAATAGAGTTATTAAAGAAAGTTGTACAAAGGGCTCTCCTTCTAGGCCAGCGAAGTTTTCTATAGGTGACGGAGACCAGTTACTATTAGACGGCTGACTAATTATTCATCAGCTCTTTACGCTAACTATCTATCGCCATTTAAATTCCACTGCTGCCGGTCTTTTTGAATCTAGCTAACCCTTCCACTTGACTGTCCTTCGAACCATGGGGCCAGCCCATTGCCACTTCAACCGGGGCTGGGAGCTTTTGTTCGCCTTTCAACTTCATCATTACGAATTTTATTATTATCATAATATTATTTCAACTCTCCAACCATTCTGACAATATGAATTCTGTTTTGACAAGTAAATTAATACTATAGATATAGATGTAAAAATGTTCCCAATCCACTTGTTTAACGCCGCGCTCTCTGCTCGCTGAATTATTAAAAAAAAAATTATAGTTATCCAAATGTGAAATATTTCAATCGAGATTCGACACTTTTATTCAGCCTACTATTTTACTCCATTTATAATTATTTAGTTATTGGTAATAATACATTCGTTTTTATTAAAACGAAAATGTTACAACTTCAAAAACTCATACGTTGCTACGTAACTAAGTTTATTAATGCAATACCTTCGGATTGTGGTCGATATAATATGTAGCAAGAACTCTGGTTCCATGCAAACCCATTTAATATCGTATATTATCATGTCAGCGTGTTCGGGCACACAAAGAATCGGAAAGTATCGAAAACATGACCATTGCAGTCAGCTGTGACGGTTCCTCACTGAGTCATGTTTAAAATGTAGATCATTCACATGTAAACAATACATACATTTTGAATAAAAAAAAATAGCCAACGAGCAACAAGCCTTCTATAGTAGTATATTTTACTAGCTGCGCATTACTCTCGATGGAGAGTGGTGAAGTAGTTTGTTTTGCGTTTGGGAGTCGTAAAAGGTGTGTTGACCCACTCGGAGCTTGCGAACCTTTCTGTAGAGGTCGAGCCCCCGGGGGGTCGGGCGGAGGGGGTCGCGGGGTGACATCAGCCGCCTTCACACGTTACTTTACAGCATTTTCAGTTAATATGTGCTATGTAGAGACATTACATAGCACTGATACTAAAAACTAAAGAATAGTAATAAAACTGTAATGAAATAGAAATAAATAAAAGGAAATAATGTATGTATGGTTTTTTATTTCATTGCATTAAGTTTTGATATAGAGACTCTATTGTCTTGGTGGTGAACCAGAGACAGCCGCTCTGTTTCAGGTGACGGCCGGCGGCCGGCGGGCGGCCGGCGGGCGGCCGGCGGGCGGCCGGCGGGTGGCCGGCGGGTGCCGGCGGCCGGGACAGACATTGTGACGGATAAAGTTTTGTTCTCTGATTGTAGGTGTCTGTTTTTGTTTCTTTCACTCTCATAGAAAAACTATAAAGATAAAACCAGTGAACGATAGTATATTAGTATATTAGTTCATTGGATAAAACATATTATTATAATAGTGCATAGCTAAATAAAATTGGTCTGAAAGTGTCTTATTCAAGTATCTACATATTTATAGCAATGATAGCGTAGTGACTTGTGCATCGTTGGTATTTCGCACTGACGTCTTCAGTTCTAATCTTTCACGCATCTGTAATTTTCCAAATTATATGCGTCAATTATATCATCACGGACCTAAAAAAAAGACGGACTTAATCCCAAGAACAAATTCAGTGAAGCACCCATAGTAATACCAACTCTCTATTCATACAAGTACACACACCCACACATTGACACCATACTGCTTCAATCGCGAATCAAAAATTACGCACACATGGTAAGCGGCCGGCCATTGCTATGCTTCGCTCTCGATTAGACGAGGTTACGTCCGTCTTTTTTTAGGTCCGTGGCGTATTATAAATAAATTATGTCACTTGCTTCGATGAACGGAAACATTGCGAGGAAAACTGCATCTTGGGGTCATTTAGGTTAAAATATGTAGCGCACGCTGCGTTGAACATAGGTAAATCAGGAAGGAAACGGCTACATTAGTCCGCCCGGCACTCGGCGTCTGAGTCTGTACTCAATTCAATTTCTACTTCTCTTTTCATCGTTTTTGGAATGCTTCTGGAATGGTTGGTAATACCGACTTTATTCCAATACCAATCTATACAAGAGTACTGGTAAAATACAATTTAATACACACATACTTTGTACGCCGTAACATTACGAAACCTATTTTATTGTAAAGTATCGAGATCAATTAGGTAACTGTAAGAAACGAAATAATATCAAAATTTTCTCATGATATATCCTGAACATCAAAACAAGGGATCATTTAAGTTACGTACTTACGAGTATACCTGTCACGACAGCAAACGTTAGAACATTGACAAATGAACAGGGGCGTAGCTACCGCCGTATCAGCCGTATCAATTATACGGGGCCCCGGGGCTGAGGGGGCCCCCAATGTGCCTTAAAAAAAAATTCGTGAAATGATCCGGAAATTAATTATTATGATTCGAAAAATGTTCCGGAAACCATCGATACTTCATTCAAAAGTAAAATCAACAATAAAATTACTTTCTGGGCCATCTTTCATCGTATTAATGCATTAATTACTTTAGCTTCATGCAATTTATCTTTAAGAGGCCATGATTCTAAATCTGGAAACTCGACGAATTGAAGACAAACAGGCAGTACAGATAATAATAAGAAAAAATTCTAATCAGGTATTTAAGTGTCCTAATCAAAATTTAAACAAAATATTTAATGTACAAAAAAATTACGTTCTACACGACTCATGATGTTCTCCGGAACTGAGTGCTGCGCGGACATGCCGGCAGCAACCCCATGACACAGCGCTTCGGGAATACCTTAGGAGGAAGCTCATTCTACACGTAGCACAGCTCATTCTACAGTTAGCACGTGCGTGGTAAAAATGATCGGGAGAATCGGACCGTAGAAGTTCTCCACGAGTCTCATCGATGTGGATAAAACTTCAATTCGGCCATGAGCTTTGTAAAGCATGAGCAGGTGCCTCGCTCGCAGTGAAGTACTCCTTAGCCCGGTTTAGAACATCAAGCTTTTTGGAAGCCAACTTAGCCTTGGCTTCCAAATGACGCTGATACTACACATCACTCGAGATGTCGACTCCCAGAATCATACTGTTACAACACTTTTAGTGATCAGCGCGGTACCCTGGAATTGAGGCACTATGAAAAATGGGGTTTTCTTAGTGGTAAACGCGCCAACTTGTGTCTTCGTGGGGTTGAATTCGACTAAATTAGGTCAACCCTATTTCGAGACTTGCTCCAGAGAGTTCTCGACTTTAGACACAATTTTAAGCCTGCTATCCGCCACTTGCAAGTTTTGCAACTGAGAGGAATTAAGGGGGGCTGTATAGTAGGCATCCCCTGTGCTGTTATCTGCATAGCAACAGTTGCCACTCATGCCATGTCATTGACTGACCAAATAAAAATGGATATATTGGCTTCACACCATTCGAAACATGATTTTCGTAATTTTTGGAAAGCTACTAAAAAGTCGAACAGTAGACCTGGTCTACCAGTAAGTGTGAATGGTATTAGCGACCACAGTCTTATAGCTGCCATGTTTAAAGACCACTTTACAGTAACGTCACCATTGGGACCATCACAGTCCGGGCTGGGTGAGGGGCCGTGTGGTCAGGAGATTGGTATCCGATTTACAGCTAAAGACGTAAATAAAGTCATCACTTCTATGTCACGGGGCAAGTCTCCTGGCCACGACGGGCTTAGTATTGAGCATCTGCGGCATGCTGGTACTCATCTGCCTAAAGTGCTTGCAATGTTCTATAACATTTGTATAGCACATTCGTATTTGCCTGCGGCACTGATGAAAACTGTGGTGGTACCAATTGTGAAAAATAAAACGGGGGACATTTGTGATAAGTCCAACTATAGGCCGATTTCCCTTGCCACTATTGTTGCGAAAGTGCTTGACAGTTTGCTTAACATACAGCTTGAAAAATACATAAGTCTACATGACAATCAGTTTGGTTTCAGAGCGGGTCTGTCAACGGAGTCAGCAATATTATGTTTAAAGCAAACTGTCAAGTACTACACTGTAAGAAAAACGCCTATTTACGCCTGCTTTCTTGACCTCTCCAAGGCATTTGACCTGGTTAATTATGATATCCTGTGGCAGAAATTAAAAAATACCGATATGCCTGAAGTAGTGATCAGGATCTTCAGATTCTGGTATGAAAACCAGGTCAATGTCGTGCGGTGGTCAGAAACATACTCGATGCCATATAGATTGGAGTGCGGGGTGAGGCAGGGGGGGTTGACCTCTCCCAAACTCTTTAACCTTTATATCAATGCGCTGATAGAGGAGCTCAGCAGCGCTCGTGTCGGATGTCATATTGATGGAGTGTGTCTTAATAATATTAGTTACGCTGACGACATGGCGTTGCTGAGTGCATCAGTGTGTGGACTAACGAAACTGCTGGGCATATGTGAAAACTATGCCCACAGTCACGGCTTGATTTATAACGTCAAGAAAAGCGAATGCATGGTCTTTCAGGCCAAAGGGAAATCGCTGCCCTCTAGTGTACCAGCCATAAAGCTGTACGATACTCCACTTAACAGAGTTTCTCAATTTAAATACCTTGGGCATGTGATATCCTTTGACCTGAAAGATGATGCGGATATAGAAAGGGAACGCAGGGCGTTGTCTGTAAGGGCAAATATGATCGCGCGCAGGTTTGCTCGTTGTAGTGTCCCAGTCAAGGTTACTCTTTTCAGATCATATTGTACATCCTTCTACACAAGCAGCCTGTGGATCAACTACACGCAGAAACAGTACAATGCCCTGCGTGTCCAATACAACAATGCTTTCAGGATGCTGATGGGACTGCCTCGTTTCTGTAGCGCCTCGGGGATGTTCGCCGATGCGCATGTAGACTGTTTCTACACAACCATGCGCAAACGGTGCACATCCCTGGTGCGCAGGATTCTGGCCAGTTCCAATGGCATCCTGAGGGCGTTTGCTGATAGGCTGGATTGTCAGTACATGAACCATTGTCGTATGGTGCATGTGCTGACAAATCGAGCCTGTCAGAGAGGCATCGGGCTAGGTTAGTTTAGTTTTTAGTTTGTAGTGTACTAACATTAGATTTTAAGGTATGTACTTACTAACAAAATATGATCCATGCTTGGTCGAAATAAATTTATTTTATTTTTTATTTTTTTATTGATATGCAGAATGAACAGCGTAGGAGATACCACAGACTCTTGGGGAACACCAGCATTTTATAGGTTTCATATCTAAGCTACAATCATCTACTACATCCTTGATATGTCGCTCAGATAGAAAGCTGACTACCCAACTGCATAACCTCTCACAGCGACCGTAAATTGATGACTTCGTGAGACCTCCCTGTGCCAGTCCTGGTCACAGGCTTTAGCGAAATTTAGGCTGACTGCCAGTGCTTCCCCGTTGCGATCAATATCCTGACGATGCCTACAGGTGCGTAAGATAAATTTGATGATCACCAGCTGAACGACCGTCGCAAATACCGTATTGTCGATCACAGATCAGCTGATGATCTTCCAGATATCCCAGGAGCTGCATGTTAATCTCGCGCTCCATTACTGTTGCAGCGGCTATAGGCTTATCGCTATAGGCGTGTAGTTAGCCAGGTCACTGAGATCGCCCATTATGTGGATGGAATGAAAAAGGGTAACCTTCCACGAAGACATATCATGTGGCATAAGATAGAATAAGAATAAGCACGTTAAGACAGGTAATCAACCAGCCCCGGATCTACAATTTTTTCGAACCGGGGCAGAAACTTGATAGTGATAGAGATAAGATAAAAAAATCCACAAATAAATAATAGTTGGCATTTTTCGTGAATGGGACAATAAGAACTCTTTTTTAATAAATTTATTTATTCTCCCAACCAGGCTTCCGTATGCTAGGCGCTTAGTGCAGCAAGTTTTATTTTTATTTTTAATCATACTATATTATGATTTTTGCGCCCCCTGAATTTCCGCCCGGGGCGGGTGCCCCGGTTTGCCCTCCCCCCCCCCCCCGTAGATCCGGAGCTGGAATCAACTCGGGAGCACACATCTTTAACACCACTGTGTGAATACCGTCTGGTCCTCTCAACTTCTTGGTATCAAGCTCTCACAGGTTTTTAGGCGGAGGCGATCCCTCTATCATCAAGAGTTGAGTTGGCGACAAAAAGGATGCCAAGAAGTTCCGCATTCCCCTTTGCCGTATGGACCACGGAGTCATCCGATTTACGCAGTTGTGGAAGAGACGACCAACAGAAGTTACCCTCAGCAGCTTGAGCTAGCGACCAGAATTCTCGACTACCAGAGGGGTAATCGTACTAATCGTCTATTCGCTAGCCAGTTCTGCAGATAACTTTAAATTGCCTTCCTTTTAGTCATTTGCTTCTTTGCTGTCCAGGAGGCAGCGTTAAACTTTGTATTAAGCCCTGAGGTAGATAGATCTATAAGCGTGCACGCGGGTGACCATGTCGTTGACAATGATCATGATGCCCTGTCGTATCACATCGGCTACTGAGTCTGCGCTCGCGTTTCTCCCGAAACGAAACAGAGCTGCCCCTCGATTAAAATTTTAGAGTATTGATTGTATGTGGTTTATAAATCGATGTTAGTATATTATATTTGTTTTAATTCACGCTAGCTTTTTTATTTCTTTTGAGAAAGATCTTTACCCTCGAGTCGAGAGGGGGCCCCCGGCAAAATTTTAATACGGGGCCCCGGAAGGGCTAGCTACGCCACTGCAAATGAATACGCGATACGTGAACGCATCGTGCCTCATTGCAGACGCGTATTATATTATTATGGCAGGCATTTCCTCCCCCAGCACGTATTATTCACGAAGTATAGTCGGATGTGCGGCGCTGACATCACCGACGGCGGCGATGGCTGGCGGTGCCGCAGCGGATCGGCATAATGATGTTATTGCTTCGTGACACGCGACAGCAACGTTCACTAGCCGTTTTAACGTTACACTATGACGCAGATGTAGCTGGCTGAGCTATGGTTCCAGCTTCGATCTTGGGCGATAATCACGATATTTCGCTATGTCTATACATGTTCTATACATCTATACAATACAAATAAATAAAATTGGAGTGTCTGTTTGTAATATTAAAAGAACCGCTTTTTACTAAGTGCATTTGGATGTATACACGGTACATATACCAAAACAACATTTTTTACAATTTTTGTCTGTCTGTCTGTCTGTTTATTCCGGCTAATCTCTGAAATGGCTGAACCGATTTTGAAGGGACTTTCACTGGCAGATAGCTGATGTAACAAGGAGTAACTTAGGCTACTTTTATTTTAGAAAAAAAAAGTTTGTTAGGCGATACGAAGTTCGCCCGGTCAGCTAGTTTATAATATAAACCGAGATTTAAAGGAGCTCCAGTGGCCAGCCATCCCGATCGGCATTTTTTCTCTAAGAAAAGACGGTGTCAGTGTATTCCGTAGAGGTGCTACGCAATACTACGGAGTTACATTTCGTACGGAGCATGAAGTTAGATTTGACGTAACACTTTTATATTTATACACGTTGCTTGTGAACAACATGTAGCTGGTGACACAAAACAATATGATTATTGTATAATTGCATATGTTACCTTATGAGACACAATAAGCACGTTCTCTGAAGCAGATACATATGGAAAATCGGACAAGAGAAGGGACATATGGAGAAAAAAGCAATATACTTGTATGTGCTAAGTCACAAACTCTAAGAATGATTGGTCACAAGTCACGACTAATTAAACATATGTTTGCTATGAATGTGTACTGAGCCAGCATCACGGCGGCGCGGCGGCCGCAGCGGGCGGATTTAAGCGGCTTACCAAGATCACCTGGATTATCAGATTTACCAGTCCCGGGGATTACTACAGATCCTCTAGAGTGCAATGTCAGTATGCAGCCATTTATTGCAATAATTGTAGGTACTCGCTTACGTTGTTATACGCTAAACTAGAGTAATCAAATACATGATAATAATATGCTATAGTACTATGGTTGAATTTAACGTTAAATTGGTATATTACTATTGTATTTTTATCAGCATGCATAAGCAAAACTGCAATTCCGACATCTGTTAACATTTAATACGAATACACGTCGTAAGAGACGACTAAATCCGGCCCCCTGCCGCCTGGTGCTAACGGAGGGATTATGTTGGTAGTATTGATTTTGATAAATAATAATTCTAAAGCTGAGTCAAATCTAATTATAACTAATGTACTGGTACAGTCAACTGCATAGAAAAGTAACCCATCTCTTTATAAATATACGATCAGCAACGTTTCCGTTGCCTGATGCGTTGTAAACATATGGCTTACTTTTCTCTGTAGGTGACTCTACATAATCAGATATGAAAAGTAAACATTATATATAAACGCTTACACACTCATACACACGCATACTTTATCACCTCAGGCCTAGGGAATCAGAGATCTCTTTAAGGAAATTAATATTTTAACTGTGGCGTCACAATACATATTGGATAATGTTATGTTTGTTAGGAAATATTACAATACTCTTCCTAAGAAGAGTGACATCCGCAATATTAATACGAGGACCAACTGATAGGCTAAACGGACTGTACCATAGACTTTGTAAAACTGTTTGCTCGTTCACGAGTACATGTGTTATTATAATAAAAATCTATTAAAATGGGAAATGCCGTACTTTAAATTTAAAACTCATATTAAAACCATTCTTATGACGAAAGGGTATTATGAATTAGATGATTATTTTAAAGACAAGACTGCTTGGACATGAGTTTTATAAATGTAGATTGTAGTAGGTAATAAGTGCTATCTGTTGGCTATCTGTAACTGTGAGTAGGAAAAAAACACCCCGGTAGTTTCTTGCCGCTTCTTCTCCCGGACTCTCTCACAGTAGGGCCTTGTTGAAGCATTGGCGTAGCTTGCATGACATTCAAAAAGTGTTTGTAAACCAAACCAATTTTGAATAACAATATTTGTATTTTGAATTTTTGAACCCATTGTTATTCGTCAAAGGGAGCAACGAGCAAGCAGGAGCAAGCAGACTAGACTAGTTGTTAGCCGTACAAAGTAGTAGTATTGTAAAGTTTATTATGCAGAACGCCCCCCCCCCCTCCCCCCGCCGCACCCTGCATCGCATCGAGACATCTCATCTGCATCACAGTGCGAATGAATATGGAAGACGTTCGTCGCACAAAAGGAACTCGCTTCTTTTACATTCAAAGGCAGCTAGTAATCCCATTAGTTTATTAAACTGAAGTTCAAAAGAAAACTCACCGGGTCTCTAAAAAGACACATTGCCTATGCATATTCAGCACATATTAGGTACGAATACATATTAGGTACGAATTTATTGACAGTCTTTCATCGTGGCACATTTTAAACTATCCCACTCATTATTCTTATTGACCAGAGTACCACGAACAGAGCAGGGCGGCATGTTACCACACTTAACCCCACTTCTTTCACTTCCTTATACCTATGATACAGTGTTAAATAATAAGTGCGCTATAATAATTATTATACTCCTTATTAAACGACTTTTATAATGAGTAGCGGCAGTATTTCTGTGTGTTGGTTCACAATACGTAAAGCAAAAAGTTTGCTGTTATATTACGAATTCCTCGTAAGGCCATTAGCTTAATGAGCCGTTGAAATCTAGTCCAAGTCTCCAAGCGCCGGCTTAAATAAATATGTTGCGACAAAGCACTACTTTTCTCAGAATTAATATTCCTTAATGGCTTTAAAACAACGTTTCTTAAGCGCAGAATTGTTATCAGCACCCCATATTTATAGTATTCGCCCCTTTTAACGATATAAAACCGCTCAAGTGCGAGTAGGAGTCCTGCGGGGCAGGTTCCATGCACTTCATTACTTATCTATATCGTGATGTTCCGTATCCTGTTAAAACGTACTTCACACTCATTTTTAGTTTTTTGAAGTAAAAATGGAACCCTCATAGTTTCGTCATGTCTGTCGGTCTGTTTTACGATTCAGAGGCTCGTTTAGGATATATTCGGCTTGAAAGTGCTAATTTTGGTTAAAATCAAGTGGGGGCACTTGATTTTAACCAAAATTAGCACTGTCAGCTAAATGGTTGGAGTTGGACAAGTGCAAATATTCACAAAAAATTTTTATATGATTTTACTACAGTTTAACGAGTAATAGTCAATCAACGATCATCTACGGAACCCCAAATTGCGCCTGGCTTTACACGCACTTGGCCAGTTTTTTTCCTTATCTAATCTCCAAAAGTTAGCCATAAAATCACATTAAGTGAATTATATAATAATACATGATGTCGTTACCTAATGTCCGTTATTGGATTACTTATTTTCAGTGCCGTTTATTTTTAAGGAGCTTACAAAAACATAAAAAGAAAAGGTTCTTTGTTAGAAATGACGGTCTTCTTCTCATAGTAGGTGTGACATACATAATAATAAAAGAGTATCTGTACTACCCGCACACAAGGCAGTCACCATCCAGCCGTCAAGTGCGCGGGTTGTGTTGTATCACTGAAAACCATTTTGTGTTTTATTTCTAATACCTAATCAGGTAAACCTAGACACCACATTTGGCGACCGAGGTAAAAAATAAAACAAAAGGAAAAAGTGTGAGTAATTTGTGGTTCTTTTAAGTTCACAAAATGTTAACCTTGAGTTATCATACGAAAATGTCGGTGCTATTTGAAATATTGGAAACGCGTGCTTTGTTTAGTTTTGGAAAGTTTTAAAAGAAGCGTATATTTTTACGGAATTGAAAAGACAAGAGAACATTTGACAAAATACTAAGTACCTACCTATAAATGCATTTGTGTTCAATCTTTGATGATTCTTGATTAACAAAGTTGATTGTTGAATTAACGAAGGTATTTTCTTAACAAATGCATCTAGTACATTAAATTACATTCCATGTATTGTAGCCTGATATTCGTATTGATAACACATAGGTTACAAAATACACATATTAATGGTACAAAATAAAAACAATGCGTGTTGGCGCAATAATAGGTAATATATACCTAAGATATTGTTTCATTGTTGTATGGTCGGTATCGACACGGCCAGTTTACTTGAAATGTACAAGCATTGGGATTATTTGGGATCATAAAATGCGATTAAAAGGATCTTGTTCGTGTGATAGGTTAAAAACTAAATAAGTAATATTTAGTTTACAATGATAATTATTAATTATAGTAAGTTGAAAAATGTTTGATACTTCTACCTGCCAAAATGATAATAATAATTTAAAATGTCAATATAAATCAAAATTCAGTCTTCACATTAATATATCAAATATCTTAATAAGATAACCGTAAACAATATCATAGCGATATTGCTATACGGTATCTTCATAGTTTGTCTCAAAAATAGAGATACTTACTAACTTACTATGTTATTTAAAATAATGCTTCACACTCATATCCCCACACTCGGATTCCGTGTCGTGGGTGCCAAATTTAAATTTAAAGTATAGTACTTACGTAGCAAGTAAATTCAACGATGTTATTTTACTGATGTTATCCTAAGCAATGATATCATAATGTATAAAATATATTTTTGAATATCATTGATTCTAAGCAAAATCTATATAATAAACCACAAACAATGTTTGTTGCCATGTCCTTTAGACTGAAACTATCCAACCGATGTGTTCCAAACAGGGTTCATTGAAAGGCAAATAATGCGAAGATGGTTTGAGACCACCAAAACAATGCATTAAGCACATTAATTCGCCGGTACCTATTAGTAGAATATAGGGTGATAGATCCTGTTGTAAGTGAAGATCCTAACCATACATACATGAAACTGTACCTGTTTACATTTTCGAAATTAAAAGAAAAAACAGACATACAAATATGTAATGACTACATATGTAATCAAGTCAAATACACTGCAAAATTGTCAGATGAGTGAAAACTCGTCAAGAACATAATATATTTGACATGTGTAAAACATTGGATTATTTAAATCAAGAAGTCGTTCCAATTTTAATTATGCTTTAATGCCATTAAAATGATCACGTAGGGGAAGAATAATAATATACATTACAGATTTGATAAACAAATGATATTTAGTTTCTGAGATACAAAAATATGATAATGATAATTAATAAGTATTTGCTTATTTATATCGTATCGAAACGTGTTTCCGATTTTATTGTTGGAACATTTCACTAAATAAGCGAGCATTTTGATAATATGTATTATTAACGTCAAATGGACAATTGTAATAATCTAAAATATCGAAGGGACTGAATTATTACTGTTTCCAAATCGCAGCGGAAACGATCTTGCGTATTCCTCGCTAAAACAGTAATCAGTATCTCGAAAAAATGCTCTAAAGATTTCGATGAAATTTTGTAGTCGAGGATAAGTGCAAGGCAATCGAATTATTTGTGTTTTTGAAAAAAAAAATATATACACCACATGCGTTGGTTACACCATTTGCATAAGTTGATTCATGGTAAAGTATAAACCAGTTATAGGAACCGTTTCACCATGATTACCAAGTAGTTCATTCCGGGTAATATTGTTCCTAACTAAAATCAAGATTGTAAATAAATTTATGTTTTAAATGTATTATACTCTTAAGGTCAAAAACGGAAAAAGTCAAAATTATTTTAACAAAATAATTTAGAACATTCCTTCGTTGGCCGGTATAATACTGATTCTACCTGGTTTGTACTAGAATGCAACCTTTAAGCTTAGTTTTGCATCTGCTGAATAATATCGTGATGAATTGAGAAACTGAACAAACAGTTAAACCGTTAAGTAATGAAAGGCATTAAAAAACGAAAACTAACTTTCACGTACCTACATAAAACTGGAACGGGATCAAACGACAACTAAATGGAGTAGACATGGGAACCAATAATCATATTATCAGTAATCAAATATTTTGCTGCAAAATGTCTTAAATGTCGTACTAGAAATGCAAAGGTAATAATTATATTATTGCATAAAATACTTATAAACTGAGTCAAATATAGATCATTAATAACAGGTATTTATGGTATCGATCAAGTCAAATCAGTCAAGTACTGACGAATAATAAAAGATATCTGTTATGGTATCGAAAATCAGTCAAGTACTGACAAATAATAAAATATATCTGTTATGGTATCGAAAATCAGTCAAGTACTGACAAATAATAAAAGATATTTGTGATGGTATCGAAAATCAGGCAAATACTGAAAAGTAATAAAAGATATCTGTTATGGTATTGAAAATCAGTCAAGTACTGAAAAATAATAAAAGATATCTGTTATGGTATCGAAAATCAGTTAAGTACTGAAAAATAATAAAAGATATCTGTTATGGTATCGAAAGTCAGATAAATACTGACCAATAATACAAGATATCTATTGTGATATCGAACCGCTTTCGAAATCAATGTTACATTAACCGTGGGAGGTAATGTTTACCGTAATACGACAGTTGAGTACTTACACTATTGACCAATACTAAATATATCAATAATGATATCGAAAACAAAATATGACATGGTCACGAAAACGTCAGTTAAGTACTGATCAATAACAAAAGATTTATAATATTGAAAGAACGTTTTGATAAGTATCGAAACTATTAACTTCTATACCAATTACCCCTGCTGGTCAACAAATATGAGGATATGGCTATTAATGGGAGGATATGTAAACAAAACGCATAAATTAATGGAATACCATTTAATGTTTCCTATGGTTAAAATACCTATATTCATGTATTAATAATAACGAATCTTATCGTTTTAATATATTTGCGTGCGAAATTGTTATTAAAGGTATTCACACGCGCACCTCTTAACGACCGCTCCGAATGATCAATGACAAACCGATATCAATGTACGGCTGTCTAAGTAAATATCTATATATTTGCACATTATCGCTTTATTTTATTACATATCCTCGTAATAAGCCTGAATTAACTTAGTATGAGCCTGAATTCCTGCTAAATGGAATCACAACATTTGTTGTTGTGGACCAGATCTGCTCACTAAATATTGAAAATTCAATAATAATTAAAAACAATCATGTTTGAATAAGTGATAAAACAGTTATCACCGACATGTACAGGACCTCTTATTTAATTGTTCCAACGAACAAAAAATATTTATTAATCAATTACAAGTACAAAGATACTTTGAAGTAACTAATAAAATCCTTACTTGAAATGAAACGAAAACGAAATGAAATGAAAATGAAATGAAGTTATAATACGAGTATAATGAAATGAAATGAAATGAAAATACAATGAAATGAAAATACATGTATTCCAGGGTACTAATTACAGCAAAAAAAAAATAGTTACAAGAAAGAAAAAGAGTTAACAAAAAATAAATGTTAATAAGTAACACGAAATATATCTTATGAGTGTCAGTGCTGCAGCGTGCTGTGTGACCACCGAACAGGCCCAGACCCAGCATAAGCCGTGCTGCACAACATGAGCCGTGTAAGCACAGCGCCAGTACTTGATACGTAATTGCATTGAAAGTAATGAAGTAATAATTTAATTATGGAAAAAAATTACGTCAATCGTTCTAAGTTTCAAGAATCACAATAATGAATTTCAAGCGTGAAATACAAGTTTTAGAAAATTATAATCCTATTAACATCCCCATGTGTAACACCGCAAAAATGTAAGAAAAGGAAAAAGGGGAATTTGGATAATAACGACGAATTTGAGGCCGCTGGGCTTCTAGTGGACATAACACGACGCTCAGGAGCGTTGGTGTTTCAACACTTCACGTACGCATTGGTGGTAGACGCTCGAGCAAGAGACGAGATCGAAGCGGTTGATGATACTCGCACAAGCTCATGGAAGTTTCTTTACGTGTATTACAAGCAAGGTAAAAGTATAAAAATGAGTTCAAAGTCATACTCTGCCCATAGAATGTGAATATTGCTTTGTCGATAGACTAAATTACTTACAATTATTTAATGATAAGGTTATAAATTAACTTGGGTTATTCATTGACGCAATAATTTTAAATGAAATACGCCACAGTCAATCAAACGTTAGTCCGGATGAATTTATTCACTTCTTTGATATACCCTGTTTGACAGGCCTGTTTGAATTTCCTGACCAGAACTTGATAACTAAACTACATTAAAGGCCAGGTCAGCACTAAATTTGGAGAAATGCTCTCGTTGTGTTTTGTTGCAGGTCACTTCCAGTGTGAAATATACCCTTTGGTCCAGCCGTGCTGCGACGATGTACTGGGTCAGGTGCTAAAAAGTATACAAAATAATCAAATATTTTGTACCTAATAAAAAAGTGTTGTTATGGAGTTTCTTCAACTGGTTCTTCTCCACAACGATAACACATAGCGAACCAGTTACGTTAGGAAAAAAAATTTAAAAAAAAGGAAAAACAGGGGAAAGCAGAGAGGGCCGTATATTAAGAATAAAAGAGACTAAATAGGAACAAATCATTATAAGAAATTAATGTTATAAATCCTTATATTAGTAACTTATTTTTTTTTGCATATTGTAAAAATAGTGATTTAACTGGACAAAAAAAGGTAATCTTTGGAGATATAAAATGTTACGAATGTTAGAAATAAGTTGTGTACTTTGTTCGAACAAATTATATTTTAATCAAAGCTGAACTTATCAGTTATTTATCAGTGGACAAATTACATAATTAAAATTTTGTTGAAAGGGAGAGATGTGACATACATAATAATAAAAGAGTATCTGTACTACCCGCACACAAGGCAGTCACCATCCAGCCGTCAAGTGCGCGGGTTGTGTTGTATCACTGAAAACCATTTTGTGTTTTATTTCTAATACCTAATCAGGTAAACCTAGACACCACAGTAGGTATAATCAGACTCTGAATATCATCAAATAAATTTTAGTGAACTTTGGTTTTCCTGAAATTCTTTATAAGGCAGTAAATAATTTCAATTTTCATTTTCCAAATCACAGTTAACGATTTATAACGGTAGATATTCATTGAACATGATTTGCAAACACGACAACAGCTGTACGTTTCAGTCGAGTCGAGATACGAGCGCGGAGCGAGTGTTGCCGCGTGCTCAACAGATGGCGTGCGCGGCTCGCGTGCCCACTGCCCCCGACACGTAGTTTTTCCCTTTCTACTTCGTACACAACTTCGCGTAACACGCGGCCACACCACGCCACGCAATGCCACGCCACGCCACGCCACACCACACCGCGACACGACACGCCACAAACCACAACCCGCCCTGCAACCGATTAGCAAACCGCGCCGGCCGCGGACGCCGCTCACAATTAATTTTAATTTATTCACCATTGAGTTTTTCGTTTATACGCATTTCAATCGGCAGGGGCTGGGGAACTTTTATTAGTCAGTCGGAAGAATAAATAAATAAAATTTAGATTTAGTTTAGAGATTTAGATTTGATTTGGCATCCAATTGACAGGGCAGCTACCAAAGTAATCGTTAAGTAAGTATTCATTCGATCAAAAGTATTTTATAATACACGCAAAAATTAAATTCGTCCAAGATTAATAGTTTAGTTGTTCTTTGGGCACATCTATACTAATATATAAAGAGAAAAGATTTGATTTTTTGTTTGCATTGAATAGGCTCCGAAACTACTGAACCGATTTGAAAAATTTTTTCACTGTTGGGAAGCTACATTATCCCTGAGTAACATAGGCTATATTATATTTTCAAAAAAATTAGGGATCCTTAATAAAACTCCAATAATGTAACCCAAGGTGTAAAAAATAAGAAAACCGAAGCAAAGCGAGGGCGGTTACTTGTACATAGATAAAATTATATCTCTCTTCCTCTCTGTGGGTAAATATTCATAACTCTTACAGCCTCAAGCGTTCTAATCAAATTGTTTCCATAGCTTTGTAATGCTCTGAACATTGTTCAAAATATAAGTGCTGTGTTTGAAAATACAATTGCTCTAGTATTTATAAAATAAATTATGGTTAATTAAGGGGCAGCAAAAACATCTTCAATATAGTATAATTGAGCAATTTGAGATGAAGTTTATTCTACTCGTATATATGTATTATATTTCACCAAATAGAACGTGTATTCCAAAATAATACGACCAAATACATAAAGAAATAACAAGGAAAAATAATTACAAGTCCACGTTCATTTTCTATCTGGAATATCAACAATTTTGTAAAACTATTTGGATGTAATGTAGATAATACAGCCGTTATCGGCAAACTTCTGGGAAGAATCCCTATAAACAACGGAGTTTTACAGCTTTAATCGCGATCGCGAAGTTAATTAAAATTTATTTCTGTACTTCTTCGTAAACTGAAGACAAAGCAAAATTAAAATTGCTTTTTCCGTCGCAAGTGGCCTGAAGAAGCGACTGTACAGCGGCCCTGGTCGGCAACGCGTTGTCTTTAGTCTTACAAATTAGTCAATAATCAATGGTAAGAAAAATCTAGACCCGTTCCTAAAACTCGAGGAGATGTAAGGATGTGAAAATTTTAGGGTGATGACGACTATGGTCCGTCACTTGGTGATTGTTTGATCACATTTATTCAACAGGTTATAAAAAGTTACTCAAAAAGTTATTTATTATAAGCTGACGAAAACCACCATCAAAACAATTACGTGATACAGCGACATCAGGTCCAGCTGATGTCACAGTGAACGAAGACACTCGCCTGCTGATGTGTTACAATATTACATACAATACGCAATAAAGTTTAATTAAACAGAAAGAACAAACACGAAGCGAATTGTACCTGTAGTCGTGTTGCCAATTACAGGAGCGTGGTAGAGACCTGAATAAACTGCTGAGTACTCACGTAAGGCAGTTCGGATCTCATTACAGCCGAGATAACATCGAATATACCTACCAGATTCAATTAATTTCGCTCAATAAATTAATAAAGAATATCTGTTAAACTTTAATTACTTATTGCGTACGGGAGGTTAGGAACTAAGGAGCCTTCAGTTCCGTCGTTTATTCTTTTACGAACTGGAAAAGAAATGAAGCAATTATAGCAATAACGTCTCCAAAGGAAGCGCTCATCTTCCAACGTAGCATCCATCGCAATTTTTGTATGGCAATGAAATTAAAACCGAGAGCAAAAGTCGATATGGAAAGGCTGCGATTCGATGGAATTGCAGAAGGATTATTTATCAACGGGGCAGTGGAGGCGACGGCGCCGCACGTGGCTGGAGCGCCGATCGATAAGTACGTGCACGACAACTGTTGCGCTACAGGCCCTCCCGTTCCCTCTCGTGCTACAACCCTGAGTAGAGCGAGAGAGACGAAGGATTCCACTACGAGCGCATGGCGCAAAATTCACGCATCGCTATTTCCGTTTCGCTCCTTCACAGCGAAAATTGAAAGGTGTGACGGGGACGGAGGATGCGGCATCGCACGCTCCTAAAACGTCACAAAGGAGGTCGTCCGATGAATAACAATGCGGACTGCGGGAATGATGTCCTTATCGACGAGCTCGCTACTTGCTTCGCGTTTAACTTTTAATGTTCAGCTAATATTTATTTATGAAAATGGGGAAAATCCTTTTAGAGCCTCACCCCGAGCGTGACTTGGGACTGCAATTAGAAAAATGAGTCAATTCAAAGAAAAGGTTTACCTTTTTAGAGGTACTCTTCGCCTTAGGACAGTGAACTGTCGTAACTCAGGTTCCCTTAATGAGTATTGAGCGCGAAAACACAACTCAGGATTATAACTGAGATCAAGCCTTATACCAAGGTGTTCACGGACCTCATATCCTAAGACACTTCTAAAACAATAAAGAAATTAGAACTCCACCGCATCGCACGTTCATCACATAATTTTCCACCATTTATTACCTGGCAGACTAAGTAGAGCCATCGCTGTCAAAATATTTTCACCGACACGAGGTTATCGCCGATTAATCTAGTGATACAGGGTATTAGCCGTGCACCGGGCGCCCCCCGCCCCCCGCCCCTCCGCGCCCTCGGGGGCCAGCTGCCGTCCGCGCCCTGTCAACAAAGGCAAAGCTTCTATTTCAGGCAAGGACAACAAACTAATGCGATTAATGAGAGTGTTATTTAAAGTGACAGACACTAACAACATTGTATTATCCTACAAACTCTGTCAGGTACAGTTACATAGTTATATTTAAAAGAAACGTTGAAAAAGTAAAAAGGTTAAATTCTTAATATTCTAAACAAATATATATTTACCTAATAAATTGCGTGACAAAGTCAATTGAAAAATAAATTAAACCCTCCACCACCTTTATCAAACATGGTTTAAGGCGATGACGTAAGAGACCAGAAATTATTGAAGCTGTTGTTTATGTGAACTTTGGTCATTGAACTTCGAAGCACGGCGAGGCACGGCGGGGCACGGCGAGGCACGGCGGGGCACGGCGAGGCACGGCGGGGCACGGCGAGGCACGGCGGGGCACGGCGAGGCATTAGAGCCACCGAGCCACGGAACATGCATCGGAGCTTAAGCCGCGTTGTTAGCCATTAAAATGAAATGTTTACTGCTGGCATTTATTGTTTTAGTATTTCAGCCCCGGATTATTTATAACCCGCGCCACTAGTACCTGTCATCAATATGCAATATAATATTGTAATACGAATGTAGTACTTTCACAGATATGAGTAGGAACCATGTATTTATGTAATGGCTATGCAATGTGTAGATCGCAGTGTGTTTTTGAAGAGAATCTCCACACGTTATTGATACGAGTAGCAATCCAGCCCCGGAAAACATTTCTATACGAGCGTATGTAAAATTTACGCAATTTGATGATGTGTGATGCAATGTCTCGCTTTATTTTTTGTCGACTACTAGTTGCTAATGTCACTGTTTATGCATAGATGGTAGTGACCGGGTGGTCACTGATAATGGCTATCATCAGTTTGCCCAAAACGAAAACAATGACAGTAACTGCACACAATTTTCATATGAAATAATATTAACCGTGTTAGATACGGCTATCTAATGATACTTTGATTAAAGTTGACAAATTATTATTAACTAGTTATTATTAAGGACTAACTTTTAAATTTAATTTAACACCCATGCCCGTGGAAACCTTCAAACTTTAATATTTATAGGAGTCAAAAGTTACCCCAGAGTAACAAGTTGCGGCGCGGTGCGAATCCTAAATTAAATTATCTTTTATTAAATAACCTTTATTTATGAATCTTTTATTAAGCTAGTTTTATTTATTAATACAGGATTTGAAAGACAAATTATTATATTAAACTGTGAAAAATATTGGCCTCGTTGATCTGAAAATTTATAGACGTTAATGGTTAAGGTTAATGGTTAATGCGAAGGTCTGAAGACCCGAATTCAATTCTTTTCTAAATCCAGATATAAAATCATTTACGCACGAATCACGACATTTTGTTCCCTCCCTATTTTGGAAAAATACTTTGACATTAAAGAGAAGAAACGGTTAAAGTTCCCTCTAAAAAGACACTCCTCTCAGGTCTCTCAATCAGGCAACTGTAATGTCGTGTGCAGTGGCGTTGTTCGTACGAAGTCTTTATTGGTACGCCCTTTAATATGAATTTATCGTGGTTTCTGAAACACGACGCCGCGGCGCCGCTCGAAGAAGTAAGGTTCTGAGTGTGTAGGCAGAGCCACGAGCCTCTACGAATAACCCTGGTGCGGATTTATAACCGCGAGTGTTATTCGTGTAACTAGCATCCTATTTGCAAAGTAAGCCGAGCCGGCGGGGGTAACGAGCCCCCAGCGCGCTCCCCGGGACCCCCCGGGGGATCCGTGCGAGTAGTTCCAAGGCTCGAGCTCTCGAATGGAACACCTCATAAAATATGAATCTCTCAAATAGAATGGGAGCGTGGCATATTTGTGCGATGTTGCGTGATTGTGAACATTTTGATTTATTTCACGCTGATGTATAATAATATAATATTATTATTAGACACGCTGGCTCCTTCCCATCTACATGGAACCAACAACAGAGCTGGTGCGGCTTGTGAAGCGGCTGAAAAAGCTAAAGCTTGCAAATACAGGGGTCTAGGCTCCGAATATGATTTTGTCCCATTCGGTGTCGAGACAACAACAACAACAACAACAAAATCCTCTTTATTGTACACTAAAATTATTTCTAGATACATTTTACAAAACTTAGTACAAGTACAGTACAGTACGAGACCCTTGGTCCGTGGGGTCCTAGCGCTATAAGGCTTTTTAAGGAAATAGCAAAAAGGTTAGTCGACGTCACAGGAGACCGAAGAGCTGGCAGCTACCTCGGACAAAGAATTAGTCTAGCTATTCAAAGGGGGAACGCTGCCAATGTCTTCGGAACCTTGCATAAAGGGACTTCTTTTAATAATATATTTTAGTTATCTTATATGTATATAAAATTCTCGTGTCACGGTGTTAGAAGTTGAACTCCTCCGAAATGGCTCGACCAACTTTCGTGAATCTTTGCGTGCATATCGGCTAGGGTTGAGAATCGGACAACATCTATTTTTCATCCCCCTACCCCTAAAAATTTTTTGGCAGAACAACGTTTGCCCGGTCAGCTAGTTATATTATATTTTTTAAATTTTTTAGTTTTAGGTTAATTGTTCTAGTATATATTTTTTTATTAGTATATTATCTTATTTTATCATATTTGTAAGTCTACATTAATAAACTGTATATAATATTTGTAATATTATTAAAACCTTATGTTTTTATTGTAAACACAATAGCCGATGACCTTAAAGTACGTGGGTAAGACTAAGGAAAAATTCTAGCAGTACTTACTGTAAATTAATTTTCTTAAAGCAACGTTGAGCTTCGATAACAAAGGGTATTTCCGACAGAATGTTTAGAAATTGTACAATTCCAATATATGACCAACTCATAATATGAACTAATAAAAATATTATATATGTAACTGGAACTAAATAAACTACTAGTATTCAGCTACATAGCAATGTAGCAGCCTGGTTTCACACTCCATGCTCTGCTGGTGCCATCATATTATTGTCTTACAATATTCCTTTACGTAACAAATCAAATCATTTATTGCCAGAATGTAGTTTTACATAGATGTTATAAGTAATAGAAGTCCAGTACATTCAACCACGTATGGTATGCAATAGTCAATTATACAACAATACTAAATTACTTTTAAAATTATTAAAATTAACAATGTTGTACAATACAATTTTTCTATTAATTTATTTGTTAAATCATTCTAATTATATTCAATTATTATAATTATTAAAACAAATTGACCTTAATAAAATATAGATATTGTAATAACTTTACCGCAGCAAATGGCTAAATCAATCACATACTGTTACCGTGGTCTTAACAGAGCGCTTAGTAATTAGGAACGAGTATAACGTAATTTTCATGCAAAGAAATTTAAGTCGATTCAACGCGGAAGTTACAAAAGAGATGGAAAGCAGCAAACAAAGCGGTTCCTTTCACAGCGGGCGCGAGGGAAGTACCGGCCGCCCTGCCGCCCCACCGCCCCGCCGCCCCGCCGCCCGGGGTGCCCGCGACGGACCGAAAAATATTTTGCGGATATAAAAGCCTCCTTTATATCTTTATCACGGACCTTAGAGTCCGCGAGAGACGAAGGCCATACGCGGACAAAGCGACGCTCCGAAAATACGATCCTTTTTAGATATTGCGTATTTATTTCTGAAAGGAATCTCAACGCAGCAGTTTATCACTCGGATCAACACCCTTGCGAAATACGCGGCATATACGATACGGAAATGAGTGCTTTTCTGTGTGTGTTGTCTGACCGGAGTGGGAAGAGAGTCGGAGAGTTCCGACCTCATGGCGTCCACGTCGTGTCACGTCAGCGGCTGGTATTCTCACCTCATCCAAATTAAAATTCGAATTGAAAATTTGGATGAAGTACGACGGGATTAAAATAATAATTAATTGGTTATTGTGATATTTTTGCAGCTGGCACCGAAATCTACAATATTTTGAACTCTGAACGTGCGTCACGGTCGATCAGTTATCGCGTTTTATATTATTTGTGCTGATCTCTCTTTATTTAAATACCCGTATGACGGTCCGTGTGGCGCAATGGTTACCATACCGGATCGCCGCACCGAGGGTCCTGGGTTCCATTCCCAGCGAGGCGGAAATTTTAATGATGAGTTTGAATTTCTATTCTCGGTCTGGGTGTGAATGTCCTTGTCTAGTGTGTTGTCCATGGCATCCACGACACAGGGAATCCTAGTGTGAGGCTATGAGTGTGAGGCGTTAATTATTATTATTAAATTGAACGCATCCTACTGCCATAGTTGGGTTTGCCAGTCGTATTTGTAACGCGTTCTCACGGCCTTCCCTACTATATCGTACGATATATTTGATATGGGTTTGCTACGCAATAGTCCATCTATTGCTACTACGCAATAGTCTATCTATTGCTGCTACGTAATAGTCTGTCTATTGCGTAGCAAACCTGGATCGTCTTGATCTCAATAACGTTTTAGGGTGAGCTGTGCGTCGTGCGTCGCGTGGAATGAGTCGATTTCATACTAAAGTCTGAACTCATTGTGCGTCGCTGTGTGACACACACAGGACTTTAGTATGAACCTGAATGCAAGCGGTTCATTTTTCGCAACACAAATCTCAAAATAATACGCTCATTTGCCTTCATCCTGAAACTATTTAAATATTATATGATAGAATACAATTTCGCATTTTATAATAACATAAATAACGCTCCACACTCAATGCGCGTGCGTTGTCCGACGTCCGTGGCATGAACGACACAGGCAGACATATTTTGGAAACTGGATGCCTTATATTCTCCCGAGTAAACCATAAATCACTGAATATTGTGCGTACCTTACATTAACAGTTGAAATGTATGGGAGAACAGGCTCTTGGACTACAATATTAAGACTGTTCTTGGAATGAATTGTATTATTTTGGTAGTGCTCGTTCGACATAACTGAGACAGGTATCCACCAAAGTACCCGCTGATTGTATTAGGTATTGCGTAGGTAAGTAATACGACTGTATTTAAAATTGAAGTGAATTGAATATTAATAATATGAGACAACTCGCTTTCGACTAGTTCGTTCGTCATTACAAGAATTATGCATGTTTGTTGTATGTTTGGGCTAAATCTTGCAAGCTGAATTAGAACTACTTCCTCTCATCCAACGGAATTGTAATTTTACAAATTGACAAACAAGATGACTAGCTGGCCGGGCAAAGTTGTTCTGCCAAAAATTTTTCATGGGTAGGGGATGAAAAATAGATGTTGTCCGATTCTCAACCCTAGCCGATATGCACGCAAAGATTCACGAAAATCGGTCGACCCGTTTCGGAGGAGTTCAACTTCTAACACCGTGACACGAGAATTTTATATGTACCTATATTAGATACCATTTTTATGGTTCCCTAATTCTTGCTCAAAACCAGCCAACCAGCTCCAGATGAAGGTGCTCCACAAACACAAAATTTTATAAGCTTAGTTTTAAAAGTATTATTAAAAATATCATTATATTTGTTTGAACCTCATATTGGTGTTGAAATAGTACGTTGTTAAAAACGTAATATTTTTAATTAAAGAGACGAGCTATAATTCAGTTCTGTAATACCTCGATTGTAATAACACGGGAGCTGCTGCAAACTATTAATTATAACGTTACATAAACGTACTGAGGCATCCCTGTATAATTATTATATTCAGAGGGTACGGCTGTAGGTACGGCGCACCGCCTTGTTGGTTATATTTTAATTTAGTTAGAAGCAGCCCTGGGGAACTGTTAATCGCGGCCGAAATGTTCTATAATGAAAGCGAGTTGATTACTCAGGTAACAATAATGAACTGCGAAGGGCGAATGTGTTAAAATAATTAAAATGAAGTGGGTTGCGAGGGGATTTACTTGTTCTTAAATCCTCGGACTAACTATGGTGCTAGGTTCTTACCGTTGAATGTTTCTGATCTCGGTTACACTCAGTTTATTACTCGTCACCCAAGTAAAGTAATTTACATTACCTCCCTGCTCCGATAATGTAACGTCTTAGCTACTATCCTCCATCTATCATCAACCGTGATTCGTGTCACACGCTTACATCTTCGCGCGCGACGCGCAAGTCATTGTACAGTCTATGGTACTAATGATGTCTGTAGGTGGGAACGATCACTAACGGGCAACCGGCAACGAGCTGATGAGCTCTTACGATTAATTAAAAGCTGAGTTACGTCATTTTTTAAAAGCTGATTGATTCACCACAGTACACACTACACGCTATTTTAATTACAACAGTCTAAAACAAATTATATTAATTAAGCGGATTGGGTTTTCATTTGAAAATTGTTGGAATCGAAAAATCCCAAATTAAACTCATTAAAGAATAAGTGAATGAATGAGAATGAGAAATGAGTATTCAAAAGTAACAATTAACTAGGTAAATTATATTATGTCTACGTAATTTACCTACCCACAAATTTTATTTAAGTACTATCTAATGGGCTCTACGGGTTCTATTTACCCTACACAATTTTAATTATTAAGCCTTTGTGAACACTCAATACTTAATGAAGTTTATTCTCTATTACGAAATATTATGTATGAATTTAAAAATACATTGTAACAAATGTCATTTACCTACATGAGGTATCAAAGTTAGTAATTAAACAATATCAATAAAGAGTAGCAGCTGTTAATTATATTATAGAGATGCTAGTTGACACGTGACGTAGTACGCGTGAAAACTTGGAATTAATCATTTTAATTTAGTTGAAAGCGGCCCGCGGGAACTGCCACCGCTGCCACCGCTGCCAACCACCCAGTTATGAACTGAGGGGCTCATGACTGTGCGATGAGGACAGGAGGACGCAGGCTCATCGCCCGCAGCCAAAACAACAACGTATGTCTGCAGAGACCACAGCCACCGCTGCACCGGCCCGCTTCGTGGCATGGCAAGGTGTCATGCCAAAAATATTATAATTATCAATAATATTTTTCATCATGAATATTATTATTGGTGTTATCTTTTCCATGTGAGGTACTTTACAAAATCTGTGCGGCCCGTGCGGCCCGTGCGGCCCGTGCGGCCCGTGCGGCTGCGAGAGACATGACACATAACCAGCAGAAACCCTGCTATAAATACATACATAAATGTCAGTCCCGACTCCCGAGGAATCGCAACTCGAACTCTGTACTTCCATCTGCCTATTTCTAAAAGTTAAATTAAAAATTTAAACCCGAATTGACACCAAACGATCAAACTCTTCGATGTTCGAAGTAGTATTACTTATTATAAGTAATATTATTTCTTCTGTGGTAGTATGTACGCTTACATTTTCGTCATTAATAATAGAAATCGCAGCGGTCAACAGCATAATTATTAATTTTGAAAAGCTCGTAGGATTTGCTTGTAGCTGTTCTTTTTAGGGTTTCGTACCCAAAGGGTAAAAACGGAGACTCCGCTGTCCGTCTGTCTGTCTCCAGGCTATATCTCATGAACCGTGATAGTTAGACAGTTGAAATTTTCACAGATGATGTATTTCTGACTATTTTTACACAGACTTCTATAGTCCAGAATGCCCGAGACGCTGAAGACCGCAATAAGTGGAGACGCATCGCAGAGTTGCATGGGCCAATGACAACAGAGCATCACGACCACGACCACTCTGTCAAGAGTGAACGACTGAGGAGGAGGAGGAATGTATTTCTGTTGCTGCTATAACAACAAATACTAAAAACAGAATAAAATAAATATTTAAGTGGGGCTCCCATAGATTTCTTTGCCGTTGTGGAGGCAGGGACGGGTGAAACTAAAAAAAGATATAGTGTCTAATGTTGTATAGATAATGGTACGGAATACTTTGCGCGCGAGTCCGACTCGCACTTGGACGGTTTTTTAATTTGAATTTTACAAGTTTTT
Organism: Thymelicus acteon; assembly: GCA_951805285.1. Lineage (NCBI taxonomy): Eukaryota > Metazoa > Arthropoda > Insecta > Lepidoptera > Hesperiidae > Thymelicus > Thymelicus acteon. The sequence goes on from OX638224.1 coordinate 557,124, forward strand.
ATTTTAACTGTAATTTAATTTATGGAGCACCGCGTCGCGGTTAGTTTATCAGGCGTCGCCGCGGCGCCGCGGCTCAGTTCGTGCAGTTTGTATAATCAATCTTACCGTATGTAAAAACTTCCAGTATCAGGTAATTCCCCACCTGTTGTGTCGATAAGGGAGTGAGCGGTGGCGCCCCTCCGCGCCATTCATCGCAACGGACAATTTATTAATAGGAAGATGGCAAATGGTTTCATGTCACGCTTGCACGGTAGATTAATGAAGAACACTTTTGAAATATATTGAGAAGTCCCTGTCTTACACGAGAACTTACTAGCCTTTCCATTTTTCTCAGGTACAATAATGTTTTTAGTTGCTACTCTTTTTATTTACTGACTTCAAATAAAAACTGGCCAAGTGGTGTTAGTTAGGTCACGCGCAATGTAGGGTTCCTTACTTATTAGTTCATCGACTATTTATTACTCATCAACCTCCCATTAAGTAAGTATTTCGTTTTATTGCAACGCTATGAAGAGCCTAATAAGCGCTTTGATGAGGAGTCAAGTAGCACAGCTGCTACAATTCGTATGAACGTAAAATTTGTAAGCGTGACTGTATACAATACATTCATTTATATACTATACAATTTCCAACCAAAAGGTAAAATTAACTGAAGCAAGTAGTTTCACGGTAGAAGTAGCAGATGTTATATTTCCGCGTGATAAATATATAAACAACAGTCGTAGCTGTCTCTTTGTCCAGTAAATTGGTTAAAAAATACATTACTGAATAATAAAAGCATCGTGTTTCGCATGAAGTAATTATGAAAACATTTAATTCTATTGAAACGAAACTAGTTATTTGTATTTAATTATATAATTGGTGGCGGGGGTCGAGGGGCGAGGCGGGGGGCGGGGCGGCCGTAATTGGATGATGGCCGTCGACCGATACCATTGTAGTTCGTCCATTTAAATTATTGTACTGACGTCATGGACGTTCGTGTAATGTGTGTTAGTGGCAACCTTTCTAAAGAAACACTAAAATATTCCACTCATGTGTTACAAATCGAAAATATGCCAAAGCCTAAAAAGGGAATTGGAAGGGAAGGGCCTTGGAGCTCAATTATTCATTCACCTAAGTTAGTAAATTTTCCTAAATCGTTTCAGAAGGAACGTCGTTTCCAGAATATGAGAGAATATCGCCCAAATGGATGCTTACGTATGAAACTTTGACTCAGGAATCTATAAAGCCTTTAGTACCACAAAATAGCTCCGGTAATTAGTTTTGTACAATACATACAATATATTGCGATTCAAAGGTACATAGTTCACAATGACATGCAGTGAGCGAGGGAGCGAGGGAGCGACCACGTGATCCGTGAGCCGGAGTACTGTACGGCTTCCTACGGCACTCGCTGCGTGTAGCGATACAGCGATACGCATACGCAATGCTGTGGAATGACTGGCCAGGGCTGTCTCCAGTGTCTCCTGCCTGCCCCAGAACGCACAATATACCCTTCTAAAAGCGAGGTAGTCCTGCAATCGCAGTGGAAAAGTTATCTTTACCTACGCATGAATCATTTCAAACATATAATTATACTAGCTTCTACCCGCGACTTCGTCCGCGAGAATTTAGAATTAGATCAAGATCCTACTAAAATTTAGATGTTAGGTTTAGATGTTTGGATGTTTGTGAATTAAACTTACAGTATCCTGCTTTTCATCCCAAAGAATGATGTTGACAACATGCTTATTATTTCGTGTTCTAGCAAGTTGCTAAAGATTCGAAAAAATCATATCATAGGGCATGTCGTGAGGAAGAAGTTCAGCGGCAGGCTACCTTAAGAGCTGCTTAAACAGGCACATCATCGACACCAGAAACATGCTCATTATTTGGCGTACCAGCGAGCTGCTTGGGGGTCATAAAAATCAAAGGAAACGTCGTGAAAAATAATTTCAGCCAGCTTGAAAGCTGCTACGCCGGAACAGACAGGTAAACGACGTTAGCAACATGCTCATGAAATAGAATACGGAGATGGGCTGTTGCTAGAGCATGATGAGAGTCACAACTCGCAAGTCTCAGTAGGCACAAGCTTCTAATAAGGGATAAAATTAACAAAGCGTGTAAATTTTGCGATGCGCAGAAAATAAAAGAACAACTATTATTCTGGAGGAAAACTATAAAGTTATTCCGCAATTAGAACAAACAGCAGAACAAAACAAGAACAACAACAAGAAAATGAACCAATTATTAAAATGTAATCACTCAATCAGCTGTTTTGAGTTTTCTAATGTCACTGTGAAGACAAACGTCAAAACTGTTTTCCTATTACCATATAGTTTACATCTTCTCCCTCGGGAACAGATCAATATCTCGGTATAAAAAGTATCCTATATATTATTCTAGATATTAAACTATCTGTGTGCCAAATTTCATCTATATCCGATCAGCCGTTTTTGCGTGATTGCAACACAAACATCCAAACATCCAAACTTTCGCATTTATAATATTAGTAGGAAGTAGGATTAAAAGGTTAAGGTAAGGCTGGGAATTAAGTTTTCAGTTAGAGGAGAAGAATCTTCTCCGTGAAATATTTGAAAATGCCGAGGGTTTATAAATACATTTTTTGAGCATTTTTGAAGGGTTTTTGAGGATTGTGGTGACACTCAGAACAATATAAGCACAGGGTTATTTTACAAAATACTTGACGTCAGGTTTACAGGGTGTCCAAATGAGGTCGAACTAATGTTAATTCTGTACATAAGTGTAAGCAGCATGTAAGTATTGTGTCATAACGATTCTGTACAGCATCGCGTTCAAGTAGCCATTCCTTCCGCTAAATTATATAGGCCGGATATCTTGGCTCGACAACCCTATCCTTGTGGCGTCTAGACGCCGACGTCTTGAAGCCTGCACGAGTGACCTGACGCCATTTTTGTAGTATTTTTCCAAGTGACTTAGTAATTCTTGCTTTTAATTGGTCGCTGCAACGCTCTGTAGGTTAAATAAGAAGAAGTTAATAATAAGAAGAAAAAGCCATATGGGTGGATCACAACTAGAAAGAAACGGTTAACTATAGAAACTAAGTTGACAATACTTTGAAATTAGTAGTATTATTTTTGTAGAATTTTCAAATGCCCTGTGGACCCGTTCATACATCGGCACGCTCACAGACCGCTGTGAGCACACTAGAGCCACAACAATTAGAACGGAGGATAAAACCAACAAAAGAGACCTCGCATGATGATTTTTTAAGCAATACAATATTAGTTTTATTGAAATTTCAGGTTAATTTCAAACAACAAGGTTTTAAAAATGTCGTATCAGGTTCAGGACAAATCCAAAGTAGAGTAGGTACGACGAGTATAGCGGGGCCGAATTAAAAATTAATGATCCGGAACAAATGATCAAAAAACATGAACCAACGAGCCAATGTTTACGTATTGATGGCGCATGCGCGGTGCTGCCACCACGCGGTGCGGACACCACGCATCCGGTGCAGCGCTGGTTCCACTACCAACTCTCGAGGGTGGTCACTCTAGTCCACACTAGTCAACTGGTGTTCTGAACGAGTCGTATAAAAAACATATTTTCATTTATATCGTTTTCATTTATTATTTAGCAACTCAACATTTAAAAACCTGTAATTTAAAATAATTTATTTCTCAGTATTTTAAAGTTATGAAATAATTTTTTGGTAATTTATGTGAAGTTCTCACACCGCTTAGAGCTTCGAATTTCTTAATCAAAGTTTTGAACTCCATGATAAACTTTAATGTCCCCTGACCCCGAAATCCCTAATCTCTAAATCCCTGACCTTTAATCTTCGTTTAAAAAATTGTCGAAGTGATCCTACCCTACAAAAACCTCAGCAGTAACTCATTATTAACTCTACATACATATGTAGGTATCTGTTAAAGTCTAACTCCTCAGCTGACTGAACAAAGGGGAACAAGGGCGGTGCCGTGTCAGTGCATTAAATATTTGATGCGGATAAAGTAAACGGTTCCCCGGCGTTCTCGGCCGTTCTACGACGTTTTCTGACGTTCTCTGGCGTTCTACGACGTTTTCTGACGTTCTCTGGCGTTCTACGGCATTCTCGGGCGCGGATGGCGCGGATGGCGCGGATGCCAAACAAAACAAAAGAATGGAGACTTGATCTTGCGGCTCTTTTTCCAGGTCACGGCTAATGCTGCAATGTTTTTTAAAGCTTCATGTTCCCAACTACGCTAACACTTACCTACATTTCTTTTGTGAAGTCAAATCTTTTGTTAAGGATTTTTCCATTGAAGTAAGCGTAATGTTTAAAATTCGTGGAAAGTTTTTATGCAATGCCGCCATGTTTTATTCTGTTGTCAAACAATTTTGCATTTCGTGGAGTTGCTGCAAGTTTATAGTGATCTCAGTTGACAACATTGGCAGTAGGTATACTTGCCTGCTTAGTGCACTTGGTTACGTTGTGGTTTGAGGACCATTTAGTATTTGTTACTTTCAAATATGATACAAATATCATCAGCGAATCATATACTTGGATGATGTTCATGATCAACTGATCACCTATCCAGAAATTCTACATCGGGATGTGTAACACCATCCATTAGCAATGTTTGGTTGGTTTGTATACTAAATATTGTGATAGACTTAACCATGGCACTAAAAGCAGTGTATCGTGAAAGTGAACTTAAGGTTTTTTTTTTATAATTGGCTCCTTAATTCTCAATGTACCTAGCAACAATGTTGCGCTCGCTTGCAGGTAAGGATCAGATCGGAAAGGCATAGAGCGACGCCGAAGGAGCCGCTCACCAAATTGAATTATTATACCCCGCCCATACTGGGAAGAATATTTGGAAGTTATGCCATTCAAATCTCCAGCTGCGGTGCAAAGCATAGACTACAATTAAATATATCAGTCAACACAATTTTTGGGTCTGCCTTTAGACATTATTTGACTTTGTCATTTTCAAGATATTAAGAACCTAAAAAACATATTCTAAAAAAATTTAGGAATGGCCTCTCCTTCCGACTCCTCCCCGTTGTCATTACAAATAAGCATTCACCACTTACCATCTGGGGACTTGTATACTTTATAGTTAATCCTCAAGGCTATTATATTGTTTTTACCAGCTTTTCGAAGTTTTCTTTGTAACAGAACAATCCATGTCATGCCTAAGAAAATTATGAAGCACTTCGCTGGATTATTGAATTTAGTGGGAAAAATCCTCAGTCATGTCAAGCATAATATCTATGGTACTACTGTGTGGTTTATTGAGGTGTTACTATCATGATAAATCCTCATATATCTGCCTTACACTTACGCCATACGGCTGCGTCGCAAGCCCCGGTGCGGCGGCGCTCGCTCAAGAGGCGCGGCTGAATTTGGCGAACTGCTCAAACTTTCCGCCTTCACTAATACTATGTAAATTAGCCCCTCGCTGTGTAACCGATGAATATTAAGTGGACGCGCCAGCACCGACCGGTTCTCAACGGGTCTAAATAAAGCAAAATATCAGCATTGTTATCAAACACCTACACTCCAGCCAATACCGCAGCTGAACCCAAAACTGATCCGTTATTTTTGCATGCCCGTCAAAGTTATAGACATCATTTACCTAATGCATATAACATAATCAATATGCATACACCGTCGTCCCCTACACGATAAAAATGCAGAGGCGTGGTGCGGAACATCATGACATGTTTTATTCATCACACCAAATAAAAATTCTGTTAAGAATCTCTACAGTTCGGCGAATGCGTCTTTCTTAAAATGTTATTACATTCTTGCTTAGTCAAGGAAATGTAACTTATTTCAATATTCCTCGGTTCCCTATTTTATTATGGATATCGGCCCCTTGCCTCGTGATCGATGAAGATACCCAATCGGGGGGTTGCGCTGGCAATGATAAAATCGAAGAAACTTGAATAATACATCTTTTTCTATAAAATAGTGACAATGTTAGCCGCCAGTACAAAATCAATATTTTCCAGAAAATACTTTAAAATGTCAATTCATCCTATCGCTCTATTGAAAGCAAAGCAAAAAAAAAGCAAAGCAACAACCCATAATTGTCCCACTGCTGGGCTCGGGGTCTCCTCTCACAATGTGAGGGGCTATAGACTACCACGCTGGCCAAGTGCGGATTGGTAGACTTCACACATCTTTGAGAGCTTTATGGAGAACTCTCTCCGGTGTGCAGGTTTCCTCACGATGTTTTCCTTCACCGAAGCAAGTGATAATTAACTTGTAATACGCACATAATATTTGAAAATTAGAGGTGCGTGCCAGGATTTGAACTCGGGCCCCTTCGTTCGGGAGACCAACGTTCTAACCACTAGGCTATCACTGCTTATTGAAGCTATTATATATTATATGCTATTGAAAGCTTATAAGCCTTATTCTAAACCACCCACAATACAGCTAACTCGTACACGAAAAAAATATTTGAACGCAATAACTGTATACAAAGTGTAATTGGAATAAAGTGTGAGTCCATTAGCTATGGAGCTCGCGTGACTGCGGCTCGAGTAGTTTCGGAACTGGCCGGGGCGCGCGGTCACCTTTCAACTTAATAAATTATCTGGTGTAGTTAATTAACACGGAAATGATTTATATCGTCGTACGGGTGTCGGGTACTGCACATACATGAGCTCATTAGGCACCTGATACCTGATACGAGGGAGGTGTAGTCTTCTCACTCTACGCAATGGTACTAAAGACTATTATAATAATCATCGTTGATATTATTATTAATGATGACCTCTTAGCCTAATTGGTAGCAATGGTACCCTGCCTTCTAAACGAGGAGTCCTAGGTTCGATTCGGGGCCAATATTTATGTAAAAAATAAACATTTGTTTTGGGGTCATCTGTGTTACTGTCAATACCGATCGTACCACCCTCGATACAGAGAATCCTAATAGTAGGGTTTACGTAAGCGTGTAACCAGTCAGCAATCTTTATGATGATTTCTCTATACACCAAGAAGACAAAATGTATCGAAATAATCTAAATTTTACTAACAAAAAATAACCGACTTCAAAGTTACTCTAAAACTACAGGTCAGATCTCGTTCAAATTTATGTGGGATTACGTGACAAGCACCTGCTTTCGATTAAAGAAAGAATCATCGAAATCGGTTAGCGTGATATTGAGTTATTCGTCCATTTGTCACGCTTACTTGATAAAAATTTAAGACTTATATGGTTTTATCATGGATGCCATTGTCAGATCTCAATAAAATTTATATGGGACGACATGACAGCCACCAGCTTTCGATTAAAAAAAGAATCATCAAAATCGGTTCGCCCAGTCCAAAGTTCTGAGGTAACAAACATCAGTCGAATTGAGAACCTCCTCCTTTTTTTGAAGTCGGTTAAAAAATGTACACAGTAGGTACACGGGATGTTTACGTCACGCTGCAGCACTGTCGATATGTGGAAGTCACGGATCGGAGATAACTATTTATCTTACTTGTCCCAAACAATGGCATCGGGTCCGCTACGCGGCCGGGAGAGATCTCTGCGGCGATGATAAGTCGCCATTTGTTCCCCGGATTCACGAACCGTTTCTTGTGAACTTACTATATTGTTAAAATAAAGATGGTAGTGTATCTAGAGGTAAACTTTCCTAGATACCACTTGGGAAATGATTTAGTAAAAAATGTACCGAATGGCCGCCCGCTTACCATGTGTGCGTAATTTTTAATTCGCGATTGAAGCAGTGAAGTGTCAGTGTGTGGGTGTGTGTACTTGTACGAATAGAGAGTTGGTATTACTATTGGTGCTTCACTGAATTTGTTGTTGGGATTACCTCCGTCTTTTTTTTAGGTCCGTGACTGTGGTGTGGAAGCACTAATTGTGTCAATATCGTATTGTCTAATGTAGAAGCAGTCTAAGCGGAGGGTATTTTTGCACGTTGCCGATAGCCGTGTACAATGGCGGTTCGAGACCGAGCTGAGAACTACGCACTCCCCACTGAGTCTTCTGTGATGTGAGCTGCAGCCTGCAGTCTGCAGTCGGTGCATTTGACGCTCTACGTCGACCTAAGGAACTTTCACAAAACACAATAATTTGCAGCACACGCAACTATTTCACAAAGCTCTGAGAGTTGCAAATCTACCTACCGATTTTACTTTGATTTGTGACTAGCTGACCCGGCGAACTTCGTATTGCTTAAGAATGTAACAAATCAAAAATCATTTAGGTATAATCGGTACAGCCGTTCTTAGCCGTTATAGTTTTTGTGTGCGTATCTCCTCCCTCTCCCTCGCCCTTATTATTACGTCACTGTCTTATAAAATACTATTTAGGGAAACTTTATTTCCAGGCAATGGTTCTATCCCTAGGGAGTAGAGAATAAAAGTGACTTCGAAATATAAATAATTCGGGTTTGGAAACGCTCCGTATGGAACACACTCGTAAGCTCCCCACTTAACCTCCTACAGTATGACGTGAACAACCACCGCCGCTGTACACACAATAATCCCGCTAAGTCGACTGCTTAATTCAGATGACACTTAGCGGTAAACTTAATATAATGGCTGCTACGACTTCGGAGGGCTTAGTGCCAAGTGAGTGCCGCCGCGGCCATGTTGCCAACTTGTCCATTTGGCAGGACGTCGGCTAATAATAACTTAATTTAGGACCACGTTTGGATACAATCCATCTTGTGCACTGTAAAAACTCATGTAGGTCAAAGTACTGAAACTTTTTTTATTTATATTTTTATACCGGTTACAGTGTTCGATTACATATAACTAATCAAATTATAATCGGTTCACGAGGTGTCTATAGACATCATTGACTGTGTTGTCAACAGTTTGTGACTTATCGTTAGTTAAAGATTGATAACAAGCGTAGCAATGTAGAATACAGTACATACAGTGCATATAGTTAATCAATATGTTACTTAATGTACGTATACTAATTTAATAAAAGACTGTTACGGTATTATATATAGTTCATATTATCGACTAGCTGACCCGGCAAACTTCGTATCGCCTAACAAATTTTTTTCTAAAATAAAAGTAGCCTAAGTTGCTCCTTGTTACATCAGTTATCTGCCAGTGAAAGTCCCGTCAAAATCGGTCCAGCTATTTCAGAGATTAGCCGGATCAAACAGACAGACAGACAGACAGACAGACAAAAATTGTAAAAAATGTTTTTTTGGTATATGTACCGTGTATACATTCAAATGCACTTAGTAAAAAGCGGTTATTTTAATATTACAAACAGACACTCTAATTTTATTTATTTCTATAGATGTATAGATTGGCCTTTGGGATCACACTAAGCTTGTTAAAGCTTGTGAAGAGGCCAATGCATGAGGTAATAGTTCCATTTGTAATGTTTAATGGGTGTAACTCTACCTCATTCGACAAATTACAATGAAGAGACTTACATACCTTTACTCGTAAACGAACAGAAAAGATGAAACCAAAAAAAACATCACAGTGAACATTTGACAAAAACGTTTAACATAGTAAAAATTACCGATACCATATTTTAGATAGGGGTATTTTGGCAATAGGAATTCTGCCTAACGAAGCCTGAAGCCATCCTATTAATTTATACGGGTTATCGCAGTCAGCAGTAAAATCATACGCTACGGGATATTGGCCCGCGAGTGGGGGCCAGGCTGCCAGCGGCCAGCCCGCCGCGCGCCGCTGCCAAGCTTGTCCATTTGGCAGGACGCGTTGGCACCGTCCCATGCAAATGCCAATTTCATTTAGAATTGTATTCGGCGGCCAACGCAGGCCTATAGATTTAATATTGTAAATCAATTTTATATGATTGGTTGTTTTCGTTTAAATCTGGGGGCACGACAGTGCCCCCGCCAAGTCGAGCAAAAAAGCGGCACGGCCGTACCATCCTTTTCTCGAATCAATTCAGGCCATTTTCGACCCCCTATAATTTCGTTGTGGATAAAGCTAGAAGCCTGAATTTTTAGTAACCAAGCAGGCATTGTATAAACACGGTATATTTCAAATTTCATTCAATTTGGACCAGTAGTTTAAGAATTATAACTAGTCAAAGTTTCTTAATTTCGTCACTCACTGACTGACTGACCGATCATCAAAACTCTAAGGCACTTCTAGTAGACATAGAAGCTTCAAATTTGGAACACAATTAGTGTTTAGTGTATAGATCAAGGAAAAACTAAAATATTTTGCAATTTCGGTCCAGTTTTCTAGATACATCAACTGCATAAATAACTTTGTAATCCCATATAAATATATAGGATTACAAAGTTATATAAATATATAGGATTACAAAGTTACATTTGCAGTTAATGAATCACTGTACCTGTATAACAAAGTAACATTTGCAATGAATGATTCAGTGTACCTGTATATAATATAATGGAATAATAGGTGTAGATAGGTCCATCCATCCATCCATCCATCAGCCCTTAGAGGTCCACTGCTGGACATAGGCCTCCCCTAACTTGCGCCACTCTGACCGGTCCTGAGCCTTCTGAATCCAGCGGATGCCCGCTGTCTTCTTCAGGTCGTCAGTCCACCTGGTCGGGGGGCGTCCTATGCTCCTTTTTCCGAGACGTGGGCGCCATTCGAGGACCTTTCTTCCCCAACGGTTATCGGTCCTTCGAACTATGTGGCCAGCCCATTGCCACTTCAGCCGGCTAATTCTTTGAGCTATGTCGGTTACCCTTGTTCGTCTACGGATCTCCTCATTTCTGATGCGATCACGTAGAGAAATACCGAGCATAGCCCTCTCCATAGCCCGCTGCGCAACTCTGAGCTTGTGGATCAGGCCAATAGTAAAGCACCACGTCTCGGATCCGTATGTCATCACTGGCAACACACACTGCTCGAACACCTTCGACTTCAGGCACTGAGGTAGTGTTTTGGACGACAAGATATGACGCAGTTTCCCGAACGCAGCCCATCCGAGTTGGATTCTACGAGTGACTTCTTTCTCGAAGTTGGACTTACCCATCTGGATCACTTGTCCCAGGTAATTGTATTCGTCTACAACTTCAAGAGCAGCGCCGTCAACCACAACCGGTACGGGTGTGACATGGACATTTGACATGATTTTCGTCTTGTCCATGTTCATCTTAAGACCCACCTGTTTTGAGGCGCTGTTCAAGTCCCCGAGCATTGTACCAAGTTCTTCCAGGGAACCCGCCAGGATGACTATATCATCGGCATATCGCAGGTGTGTGATGTATTCGCCATTGATGTTAATGCCGCGTCGTTTCCACTCCATCAGCTTGAACACGTCTTCCAACGCAGCGGTGAACAGTTTTGGGGATATGACATCCCCTTGCCTGACACCTCTCTGCACTTGGATGGGGTTCGTTGCTGTGTCGTGTACTCTGACGGACATGGTGGCTGATGAGTACAAACACTTCAACACCTCGATATACCGGTAGTCGATCCGGCACCGCTGGAGAGAATTTAGTACCGCCCAGGTCTCGATAGAATCAAAGGCTTTCTCATAGTCCACATAGGCAACACACAATGGCAGATTATACTCCTCGGTCTTTTGTATAATCTGCCGCAGTGTGTGTATATGGTCTATGGTGCTGTAGCCTTTTCGGAATCCTGCTTGTTCGGGAGGCTGGAAGTCGTCAAGCCTGCGTGCAATGCGATTTGTGAGCACCCTCGAAAACAGCTTATAAACGTGGCTCAGAAGTGCGATGGGCCTGTAGTTCTTCAAAAGGGCTTTATCACCCTTCTTGAAGAACAGCGTCACCACACTTCTGCCCCACGCTTCCGGGGTAGTTCCAGTGTTAATGACGGAATCGAACAGTTTTTGGAGCGCCACTAGAAGGGGTTTTCCTCCAGCTCTTAGAAGCTCGGTTGTGATTCCGTCATCTCCCGGTGCCTTGTTGTTTTTAAGCTGTTTGAGAGCCTCTCTAATCTCATACAGGCTGACGTCCGGGATATCCTCTGTGTAGTGTCGGGTCAGTTTAGCTCTCTTATCGCTCTCCTCGCTAGGAGGTGGAGCTTGAGAGGAGGCATACAACCGTCCGTAGTATCTCTCAGTCTCTCTCAGAACTTCCGGTTTCGACGAAACCATGGTGCCGGACTCGGTCTTCAACCTCGTAAGCTGACTTTGCCCAATAGACAGATCTCTGGCGAACACTTTGGAGCCCTGGTTTCGCTCAATTGTGTTTTTTACACGATTTGCGTTGTGTTTTCGCAAATCGCGTCGCCTGCACTTGGAGATCTGCTCATTGAGCCGTCGGTATTCCCTCATGGAGGTTGGAGACTGCACACATAGTTCTCGTCGATCCCTCATAAGACCGAGAGTTTGTTCTGAGAGAAGCTGAGATCTACCACTAGGGTGGGTCTTGAAATACTTCGACCCTACCTCGTGGACAGTTGTTACCATCCTGATGTTAAACTCGTCCACTGACGTGCACGATTCTAGGCACGCAAAACGGTTTTTCAGCTCAAGTTGAAAGTTCTCGGATCCCTGGATTTGGACGGATGTTGGGCGAAGCGTAGACTTCATCAGGCGTGACCGTTCCAGCTTCAGGTCGATATTTAATGTGCCTCTCACAAGACGGTGATCGCTTCCGGTTTTGAACCTGCTGATCACAGAGACATCATTAAATATGTGCCGTTTGTCTGCCAGAATGAAGTCTATCTCGCTTTTCGTGGAACCATCAGGACTTATCCAAGTCCACTTGCGTTGTGGCTTCTTTCTGAAGAAGGAGTTCATCATGAAGAGATCTTCCTTCTCCAAAAAGTTGGCCAGCAAGTGTCCTCGGTGGTTCCGTCGTCCAATTCCGTAGGGACCCACTTTCCTCTCGGCGCCGCTTTGCGTGCCCAGCTTCGCGTTGAAGTCCCCCATCACAACATTGAAGTGAGCTTTAGAGGTATGTATGGCTCTACTTATGTCCTCATACATAACCTCAACCTCTTCGTCGGGATGTGTCGAAGTCGGCGCATATACCTGTACAACCTTCAACGAATACCGTTTGGATATTCTGAGTGTAAGGTACGCTACCCTGGCCGACACGCTCCCGACTTGCAAAATGTTGTTGACGAGGGACTTGTGAACGAGAAACCCGACACCACCTTGGGACAGATGTTCGCCCTCCCGGTGATAGAACAAGTTTCCGGATTTGAGTATTATCGTGTCCTCCCCCTGTCTTCGGACTTCAGATAAACCCACAATACTCCAGTTTAACTTGTCTATCTCTTCTTCCAGCTCTTTTACCTTGTCGTCGGTCCTCAGTGTCCTGGTGTTGTATGTTGCCAGGTGCAGAAGTCGTCGTTTGGATTGGTAGCCCGATCTCTGCCGGCGATTCTTAGCACCCCCTGCCCCGCCGTTACCATAGCCGCTACCGTAACTAGGAATAGCGGGGCTGCCGGGGACTGGGGGCTGAGGCTTGTTCGTGACTTGCATGCGGGGGTTTTAGCCGGTAGTCACCACGCTTGGCTAGTGCGTGTTGGTGACCGCAGGTGACCTGACTAGTATTCGTCACGCACAGGAAGATGCTGCTGCCCATCTTCCTGGATTTGTCCTAATAGTCGCCTTTTACGACATCCCAGGAAGAACGGGAGTGGTGCTATTCTACAAAGTGAACCCGGACACCACACGGGATAACGACGGTGTAGATAGGTACCTAGATATAATTATGTTCAAAGGTAACTTGTAAAAGGAAAAAAGTAGAACTATCTACAAAAAGAAATGAGATGCAATCAAAAACAAAACTTGTAAAAAAAACCAAGTCTCGCAACTCAGTTCTTCTTCCGTAAAAAGTTGTGAGATCCATGTAATACCAAGTCGGTTAATTTATTCAGTTCCTACTTAAGGGTCCTTCTGTCTTATGTTATTACGTAATTAGCTAACCTAACAATGGTAATGGTAATGGTAATGGTGATGGGCTCCGATTTCCGCATTTAGCCTCTAGGTTGGGCCATTTTGCGTAAATGTGTGTGCCGGCTAGTTGTCTAGCCAGCCTAGCTCCGTCCAGAAACGCAGGATCCTCCTGGTGTCTCCACAGGCTTCACGGAACGACCTCGGAGTGCCGAGGATTTCAGCCCGTTGGGTAGCTACGCCCACGCATTCCAGGATTACGTGAGGGGCTGTTTCGTCGGCCGATAGACACGCCCTGCATAGAGGGCTGTCGGTCATACCTAGAACATATAAATGTTTGTTAAGTGGGCAGTGTCCAGTGATGTTACCTACAATTACTCGCAAGTCCCTCCTGTCAAGTGACAGTAGCCTCCTGGTCAGTCGTGCGTCGGGACAGGGCACTGTTTCCCGAGATTGTCTGCACGTTTTGATTTGTGCCCATTGATCTTCATGTTGTTTTAATGTTCTTTGACGTAGCCAGGATCTTAGCTGGTTGAATGCTAAAGGTAGCATAGGGGCCGGGCCAACCGCTGGCTGGTCGGATCCCCTTCTGGCCAACTGGTCTGCCATGTCGTTTCCTAGAGAGCCACTGTGCCCTTTGATCCATTGCAAGGTAATTTGGTTTTTTAATCCTATGCCTTGCAATGCTTGGTGACACTCTAGTATGAGCCCAGACTGTATGATTTTGCTGTCCAAGGCCTGTAGTACTGCAGCGCTGTCGGAAACGATTCGTATATTTTGGCCTGCCAGGCCCCGTTTGGCGACTGCGTTTGCTGCCTGTATTATGGCGACACATTCACATTGAAATATGGAGCTGTGCTCGCCCAAGGCCATTGATATATGTATGTTTATTTCGGGTGAGTACACTCCTGCACCTGTTCCCGTCTTAGTTTTTGATCCGTCGGTATATATGCGTAGTTCATGTATACCGGCTTGATCCTTGGTTTCCTCAGTGAGCTGTATTTGGTAGTTCTTATCAAAACTGAGTTGTTTGGGGACCTTATCATTGGGGGAGGCTATCAATGGTTGATCGACTATTGCCTCCTCCAGGATTTTGGTGTGAATCCCATTTGTTGTACCCCAGAGATTGAGCGATTTAAGTCTGATGGCTGCTGACGCCGCTTCTTGCTGTATGAACAGGTCGAGGGGCGTTAATCCCAGCAGTACCTCCAGTGCCGCTGTGGGGGTGGTTTTCATGCAACCCGTTGTAGCTACACAAGCTAGCCTTTGGAATTGTTGCAGTTTGTTTTTGGCTGTGGTTAGTCTGGTTCTGGGCCACCAGACCACCGCGCCATAGCTGATAATTGGCCTTATTACTGCAGTATATAGCCACATGACAATTCTGGGGTGGAGACCCCATGTTTTGCCAAGTAGCCTTTTGCATTGCCAGAATATGGCACAGGCCTTTTGTAATTTGTTATCTAGGTGTTTGTTCCATAGCAGCTTGTCATCTAAGATGACACCCAGGTATCTGACTTCTCTGGTCAGAGTTAAGGTTGTGCCTCGGAGTTTTGGCAAGCGGTGGATATTAGTGATCCGCTTTTTTGTGAACAGCACAAGTTCTGTTTTTGATGGATTTACCGACAGTTCGTGGTCGCTACACCATCGTTCGACGATTTTTAGGGCCCTTTGCATAAGGTCACAAAGGACAGCTTCAAATTTTCCCCTTACGAGGATTGCGATATCGTCTGCATAGCCTACAGTATAGAAGCCCGCCTCATTCAGTGTGGAGATTAACTCGTCCACTACCAAGTTCCATAATAGTGGCGAGACAACCCCTCCCTGCGGGCAGCCCTTCGACACAATGGCTCGTGTTGTGCCGTTTACTGTAATTTGTACAGCCCTTTGCTTTAACATGGCGTCGATCCAATCGATTATAATTGGGTCCGCGCCATGTCTGAGCAGGGCTTGGCTTATGCTGTGGAATTGCGTCTTGTCAAAGGCTCCTTCAATGTCAATGAAGGCCGCAAGCGCTGATGATTGAGTTGATAGTGCTCCTTCTATAGGTAAGATAACACTGTGCAGTGCAGATTCCGTAGATTTGCCTGAGCAGTAGGCATGCTGTTGGTGGTGAAGAGGATACCGCTCCAAAGCTCCGTCTCTGAGATATGTATCACATAGACGTTCCATGGTTTTGAGTAGGAATGATGTGAGGCTTATTGGCCTATATGATTTCGGTTGCGTGTAATCACTCTTACCTGGTTTGGGTATGAATACCACTTTCACTTCTCTCCATTTTTTTGGGACATAACCATACAGTAGGCAGGCCCTGAATATTTGTACCAAGTGTGGTGCTATGGTGTTTTTGCACCACTGAAGTAGTCCCGGAAAGATGCCGTCTAGGCCTGCTGTTTTAAAAGGTGAGAAGTTGTTGATTGCCCAAAGAACTTTTTCCAGGGTCACAATTCTTTCGGCAGTGGTGACGGCTTCAGCGCTAGGTCGTCTAAACTCCGGCTGGTCCGCTTCTTCCCAGTCAGTGGTTCCAGTGATGTCACATCCTGGGAAGTGTGTTTCGAGTAACAACTGACACATCTCGCTGGGTGTAGATGTGTAAGTGTTATCCTGTTTTCTCAGTGAGCCTAGGTTCCTACTCGGTTCACTCGAGAGGATGGTCTTTACTCTGGCCGCCTGAGTATTTGATTCGATGTTTGTGCAGAAATTTCTCCAACATTCTCGTTGTCTTTCGCGAATCCGTTTTTTGTACAAACGTTGCCAACATTTATAGGCATCCCAGTCTGTATCTTTTCGCGTGTTGCTTGCTCTGTTAAACAGTTTGCGTAGTTTTCGTCTCATCCTCTCAAGTTCAGGCCCCCACCATCCATTATGGCTGGCAGTTCCTTTTGAGGGTGTTGTTAGTGGACAGGTTTCTCTAAAGCTGTTTATTAATGTTTCTGTTAGTTTGGTAACGTGATTCTCTAGGTCCGCAGGTTCGTAATATTCCGCCGGAATCGTTTTGAGATTCGGACTTGCGGATATTAGCAAACCAAACTTTGTGCGATCGCCGGTAGCGGCGGTACTGGCGTGTGCGGTAGCCGCCGCGGCTTGTTTATGCTGGAGCTTGACTTGTACGATGTTAGTACAAGTTGGGCGAGGAGGAGCGAAAGGGACTACTCAACTCCTCCGTGTCCGTGTTCGACGGAACGTCCTGGTCCATCAGTCGCGCGATATCCTCCGCCAGGTCCCCGACATCGGTTTCCACAACAGAGGGAATCAGCAAGCGTTCCGATGTCCCACTGTGCTCACCTGCCGTTCCCTGCCTTTCGGCTGGGTCCAGCTGGCGCACTGGCGCACCGGCCACTCCTTGCCTTTCGGCTTGGCTTGGCTGGTTCACTTTGGACGTAGGCGCATCCACCCCCTGAGCCGCGCACACACTCTGCTTTACAGCGGAGCGGTTTTCGCAAACCTTAGGGGCAGACGCAGCCTCAACCGGGTCGGGCGGGGTATCCTGCAACCTTCCCGTGTTGCCGAAGAATCGGATGTAGGCGTTGCCCAGCTTGTAGCACAGTCTACGCCCCCGTGCTAGAATGCCGGGGATTTGGTCGACTGGAATACCGAGCACCAAGAAGGTTCCCGGTGGGTCCCCTTTATGGCGCTCGATATTGTAAAGCGACCATCTGCCAACCTGGTACCACTTGTTCTGGCCAGCCAGGATCTGCTGGATCCTTTTTGGGTCGTCCGAACAATGTGGTAGCAGGACGGCGGACTTCACCCGTCTGGGGATGTCCGATTGCCGCTTCACTACCAGCCGTGTCCCCGGAATTGGTGACTCAAGAGTGGCTACGGTGTTCTTAAGCCACTCTACGTCATTTCTGTCCTCGCACTGGAGTTTTAACACTCCTTCACTGTGGAAAGGTTTCCCTCGGAAGGAGGGCCAGTACGGGACCTGTTGCGCGTCTGCTGGTGTCTCAGCTAGTTTTTCAATGCTGGATTCCAGCAGGCCCTTGACGCACTCCACCTGTTCGGGTGTGAGGTCGGTAAAAGGCTCCACCATCACCGCGACAAAGAGGTCACTTAGGACCACCGAGTCTGCGTAGGTGATGGCTTCGCTTACCTTCCCCGTGGAGGCCTTCGCGCGCTTTGCTACGCTGTAGATCGGCGATTGTGTATCGTCAGGGCGAGGGCGTTTGGGTCCCTTAGCCTGGCCACCCTGGGGCTTGGCTTCAGGTGTAACCTTCGCCTTGCCACGACGTCGCCGCTTATTTGCCCTAGGCGCGTTGGGTTTCCCCGTCGCAGCCTGACCAGATTGGGCTGCCTTTTCGACGCGTTGACTAGATCCTCCTTGGCTTTCACCAGGGCGGTTCGTCGTCTCCGCGCCTACTGAGGCAGTCGGGGCCATTGCCGGTCCTCCCAAGCTGGTTGAGGGAGAGTTCTTTGCAGCTTCAATGCTGCGTTGCTTGAGCTGGCGCCTCTGTTTATGAGTGCCGCGTCTGCGTTTATGCACCCTCCATTCCTGTTCAACGGCCCGTGAGGAGCCGGATGGAATGGAGGCTGCGTTGTTGGAACAGGGCAATTCCGAGGAACCGACATCCTGTTGTTTTGTGATCAGTTGATCTTTCGGGTCTTTACTCTTGCGATCCATTGCGCTTGAGATACTATATTCATTCTCCGTGGCGTCCCACCCTCCAGGGAGCCCGCAGATGGGGATGTTCATCCGAACACCAGGACCTACCACAGAGAGTATAGGATCCGGGGTCCGCCATGCAGCGAGCCTGCACGATGCGAAGAGGTCTACGGTTGTCGGGTCGAGATTTTGACCCGTACTCGCCATAGGCTCCGCGCCTCGCCGGCTGCGCACTACATGACCCCGTAACCCTCGCCAGATACCCTTAAGGGGTTCCTTTGCCGATTACCTTAGGTTGGCTAATCCCAAGGCCATCGTTTTGGTGGAAATCCAGACCAAAGAGGGCGTGTTGCCATCCCAGGTAACTACTACCCGACCCAGGGTAGGCTCAACCCTCCAGGACTCCTTCATCCCCCCGCACGACGCTCAACTACGCACGGCACAACACGTAGGTGGGCTCAAGCCCACTCCATAACGGAGAGGCCGGTCTGACTCGCCCACTGGTCTAGACCTATGGTAGGAATAGGGAAAGGGAGGGATAGGTGTTATGAAAAGGAAGATTGGTAAGTTAGGGCGGGAAATAGGAAGTGTGGGATATTGCCGCCCAGGAGGGTAAGGGATTGGACAGTAATAGCTCGGGAAGCCGGGGTCGCATACCCGTATACTATACCACAACTACCGGACAGGTAAATTGGGATAGTATCCGTGACTTGTGGCGGAGAGGGTAGGAATATGGAAAGGGAAGGATAGGTGGTGTGAAAAGGAAGATTGGTAAATTAGGGTGGGAAGTAGGAAATGTGGGATATTACTGCACAGGAGGGCAAGGGATTGGACAATAATAGCTCGGGAAGCCGGGGTCGCATACCCGTATACCATACCACAACTACCGGACAGGTAAGTTGGGATAGTACCCCTGACTACTAGCTAACCTAACAAGTAACAACATCTTATAGTGACCATAATATTATCAATATTAAAAATCTTTTATGTTTTAAATAAATAGATTGACTTGGCAATCACACTAAACAATCAAATTTAATATAATATGTAGGTATTACTTGTGAGATACATTGTGTTTTCATGCGATTGTCAAGTCGATCTATTTATTTAAAACATAAAAGAGTTTTAATATTGATAATATGGTCACTATAAGATGTTTTTACTTGTTAGGTTAGCTAATTACGTAATAACTTAAGACAGAAGGACCCTTAAGTAGGAACTGAATAAATTAACCGACTTGGTATTACATGGATCTCACAACTTTTTACGGTAGAAGAACTGAGTTGCGAGACTTGGTTTTTTTTACAAGTTTTGTTTTTGATTGCATTTAACCTTTACAGTTGCAAGATTGACTTTTATTTGTGTTGAAAAGCAATATCTTATGATTTATGTATGACCTTATTGAAATGTTTTCTCTTTAATTTCATTGAAGCGTCACATAGTTATCTTTCTCAAACAGTTTGCTATGTTTTTTCGCCACCCATAATAACTTCACCACCTGTCGCCAATTACCTAAAGGTAGAAGATACACGGCGAAAGTCTGTATTGAATGTAACATCTATACGCACCACATGTATATATATTCTTGACATAACATAAATATAGGTATAGCGGTGTATGTATTGTATAAGGATGGATCGATGTAACCGAACTCGTATAACGACACGGTCGATCCTGACAGTACAATAATATTATACCTATATTCTGTTCTGCCCTTACTTCCACTCATGTTCAACACTGGGCCGGTTCAACCTGAGTACCATCTGATAACAACTGACTGAGGGCTGATTCCCTTGTGACCTCCACCTCCCCTTAGTCACGCCCTAACCACGCATCTAATATGAATCTGTTACTGGTTTCTCCATCTATCCAAATCCCAGTGTGGATCATGCTCGTGAACCGGCCGCCTGACTTCCCGATAACCAATACACAACAATGACCGTAATTTGAGAAGGTATTCACTTATACCACTGATATAGAATGACAACAGTCTCAACCCACTCCACTTGCGATGGAAGATTCACACTCCTTCCTCACAAACCACATTTATAAACCTCGTGTGTGGAAAACTTCCATTTCTGTCTCCTGAAAAACTTATTGACAATATCTGTCAAAACCCAAGCACAGACTGCTTAAACACATTGATCCAAAGTCCACAGACTACATAAAAGCTCTATTGCTCCATTTATGGTTCGCATTCGCGACACTCCCGCCAGCAAGAGAAACTGAATAAACAAGTATTCAATATTAACACTGATCATATAACTATACACTTATACCAAACTTACTGACTGACTATTCCATAGTCTTATGCCTGTTCAACAACTCGAAAGAGCGCCCTTTAACCACCCTTTCTGATCACGGAACCAGCTCACTTCATTCTATATAATATATCATCGTAACTACTAGTGTACTTGTGCCTAGACACTATTGTGTCTCCTGATGAATGAAGGAAGTCCTGAACATCGTCCGCGGCTTGTTGCACCACAAGCTCCTGTCTAGAACTGAAGATCAATTATTCAGACACCTTTTAATACTAACGTGTCATTTGCTAAATTTTCGATGAACCAATACTGTTTCATTATGTACCTTTGAAGAATTGCTGCAAATTCATGCATCAATCAACTGTCTTAAATATTATTTTAATACTTAATAATGCAATTGCTAGGTCAGGAACGCTGAACATTAAAAGCTTAATTTAAGTGCTTAATTACTTAAGTTACCCACTTAATTTAACTTCCTTACAAAATGTATATGCTATTTACCTATATCATACTTTCAATTTCAATATACATTATCTATAACAGCTTAATCACTTATTATTGTATCTGTACTCACTCGATTCGGCATCTCATTCTCATTAGTCAAGCATGAATGACCATTCATATTTACCTTCTACTTCTTTCTTATCTTGTTATTTTCATCATCTTTTGCTATGGGATTTTCCATTTCCAAATCTGATAAGTTTACATCGAACGCAGATCATATATTCGTAAGACCCACCACAACCAGAGAAGTTAGTATCTGATCTTATCTATATCCGAACTACTAAAACTTACCGAAGACTGCGTCGTAAATAAAATTCGTCGTAAATTGCGTCGTAATTAAAATTTAATTTTACTTGTTGCTGCATGCTCACGCCAAATATTTATGAACTACAAAATATTTTATAACATCCTTTGTAGCCATGTTTGAAGCAATAAACAAATGATTTGATTTTATTAACTTTGGTTAAGATTCAGGAACTCTTGTGTTCTCTATGTAATGACAAAATCTTATTTTCACTTCAGTCCCTCTTGGACATCTGAAGGTTTCTGAGTTATCTTAATACATATACTGAAACGTTGATGAGTTTAGTTAATGAACTTAACGCGTTCTCATAATGATAACTCCAATGGTTGGTCTGGTGTGGCGATATAAATATGCTTCTAGAATCCAGGCATATCCTTATGTTTATTGATTACCGAGTGAAGCCATATTCCTCCGAGTTCTTGAGCCAATATGGGTTCTACTACATATCTGTGTGTAGTAACTGTCTGGCTGAAAATCCTCTTCATGTTATATTTGCTGGATTAAGTGCTGACTGAATATACAGCCATTTAATGACTTTCGGAATTTTGAACAATATGTTGAGTACTCTGTTGCATTCAAATGCAAGTAAATGTGACTTGATTTTTATCCATGTAAGAGCAATTGAAAGCGCAAATGATTGAACAACCTGATTTAATAATTAACATGTTCGATGAGCTGTACCGAGTTCAACTTTAGGTAGGTATAGTCCAGCATGTGCTGATGAGTTTTATGATCGCAGGTATATACATCTGGTATATTCTTTCTTTGAAGCATCTCCAAAGCTATGGAGTGCATATGATTTTGCTTGAGGCATGGGTTATATCTCTTGGTATTTGAAGTTGAGATAGATACTTAATGTCATTGATTAATTCATCCCATTCCTTTATGATGGGGCTAATACTGGTTCATCCCAGTTTAAACCATCAATGAATAACGATTGTAATAACACCTTGAATCCGAAGGTGATTGGGGTGCAGTATCCACATGGATCATACACTACTGTAATTATACTGAGTATGTTATGCTTTGTTAATGCTTGGCCTGAAGGAATATTTAATTTGTATGAAAGTATACCTGTTATTTGATACTATTATATTCTTAATACTTTGATAAATGCCCTATTACCATTATCGAACTGGTGAAATTGTTCACATTAATCTCCTGAGAAGACCTCCCAGGCAATAATTTATCCGAATTTCATGACCATTTTCTGAGATCATTGCTTGTGCTTCGCATGAGTTCTGATTACAGCGCTTGTGCTTGTTATATAATTCACAAATATATTTTCTCATATAATGTCTGACGCTCTTAAGTTGGTGTGTGTGACTTTCCAATCGTCTACTAGTTTTAACAGTGTTCCGATAGATCTAAAAGGACCTGAACATAATCCATATGTGTTAGTATATAATTCATATACCTGACCTGATTCTGATGGACTTCTTCTCCAATAAATTAATTGATACTTCCTATCTTCTGGATATATTTAAGTCATTCTGAACATCATTTTTATATCTGTAGTGAATACAATCTGATGATGTCTAATATTTGTATGTCAATAATATTTGTATGATGTCATTCTGATGTAGAGCACCTGAGTGTAAACACTAATTTAATGATACGCAATTTGATGTTTTTGAACTTACATCAAATACTACTCTGAGTTTATCCAAATCTTTCTTGCATACAACATGAGCAATGGAAGTGCTCTAAATCTAGTCTGAAGGTTATGTGACCCATTTGTTCATATTCGTTCATAAATTAAATGTATTTCTGAGCAAAAAAATGGAATTTTCCATTTTGCGTTCGAACATTTTGAAACGTTGAAGAACAATGACTAATGAATCGCCCAGTGCAAGCCGTTCTTATAGGATTGGCAATTGTACCATATATTTGCTGTCTGGTGTTCTACCCGTAGTGGTTCAATATAATTCTTCCCATTCCTTGTGGTCTGGGTGCTTAAACTTCTCCATAGGTGGCTCGTCTGATCGTCCAAAATCTCTGTATTGTCTATTCTAGGCGGGTGACTTGAACACCATAATACTGTACTTAAGTAGGTATTTTACCTCTGTTTGAAGTAATCTATTTCTTTCTTGACTGATGAGTTGACTCTTTCTAATGAGTAGCCACTTGCATTATGATAACCAAGCCGAAGCATGCACCACATGCAACAGCTCCCGAAGTCTCCCATGTCTTAATGTAAATTATAGTTACCATTCAACACTTTGCAAAGTTCTCCTGCATGTGATGTCCATTCCTAACACAAAACATTCCCCTTATTCAATAATCGCGATTTAGTGCTTTTACCCTACTGATCGCACAAGTCTATACTAAGTAATACTAAGTACTTATGGTAGTATGACGTAGTCCTCTGAATCCTTTAAAAATCAGGTAAAATTATTCTACCTTGATAGTCTCGACAACAACCGCTAATTTGAAATATTTGTTTTTAACTTAAACTCTTAATCTTGTATATTATCTTAATATTTGTATTTATTCCTTGTATGTGTAAGTATTATGCAATTATTATTTAAGTAGTTTATCCAATTTATTATATTGTCTGTGCACCTTACCTTTTTCACAGTGATTTCTTTGTCCTCTGTATCACCATATCTTATTCAGTCTATATGAAAATAGTTGAATTACACTGATCATAGTAGTACCATGATAATACTATCAAATCAATAATCCACATCTTTATGGGAGTATAGTTAAGAACCACAATTTATTCCAAACTCATACTACTAAGCAGATAACATCACTTTCTTATTAAAACTTATTACTTAAATCTCTTTGTGTAACATTCTTGGAACTGAAATTGTTACTTACGTTCGACAAAGTGTTTAGTTTTGTTTCATACAAAACAAAGTGACCTTAGTTTGACGTAAAGAGACACTGCATCCATATTTCGTCTTTGTTCTTTCTAATTTACACATGATTAAACTGTTTTGGCAAATTACTTCACTTAAATTACTATTATAATTTCACTTATACAAATTAATAACAACATCAAAGAACAACATAAACAAATCTGAGTGACAGTGACAAGGTGACTGATCTGTTTTTGACAAACTGACAGATCTAGTTAATGACAGAACTGCGATTCATTGCACGCCCGTGAATTCTGTAGTTTTACATGAATAGCGATGGGAAATATCGTTACTTTTATTTCACTATCAAGTCGATGAAGTTATTCATTTTTGTCACTGTTATATCACCGGTGATAAATCACCACCGGTAGCGCGCAGTAAGTAAAGATTACAAATGAACTGTGAAGTGAAATCTCACCGAGTCACCGTATCACAAATTTACGAGACACGACGTGGTTATAAATATCAAGTACCCACATAGTTTAATCAAAACCTTATCCTGTTTAAAATAAGACTCATTTTCATTTGAAGTTTTTGATTCGTAGCGATATTATTAACGAAGCAAGTTGAAAGAAATCAGACAACTTAAGTCTTATGACGTTGAGAATAAGATGCAATTTCACTTAAACAAATTCTCTCTTCTAGCTGATGGCACTGTATCGCTCACGCACGAGCCGCACGGCTCAAGTCACAAATGTTGCTTTCTCTCTTTTGCACGATGGAATTCTGTGAATTATATGTAGCTTGGCCGGTGGCCAGCGTTAAGTCACAGTTAAAGGAATACTGTGGTGAAATCACCGTCGCGTCGCGATAAATGTAACAGACGGTTTCGATGTATGTCACTGGTGTGACAAGGTGAAGTATATATAACAAGTGATATATCCAGTGATAGGTGAAATGTGCCATTCCTACACATGAAACACTGCTTTTACTGTATAAGATAATAATATCTTAATAATAATAATATCTTTTTATTTAAGATAACACATAACCTCATAATGTGTTGCTTCACAAAATAACATTTAACAGTCATAACTACTGAGTTTGCAGATATCAAGTGGTTAATTAGTTAGTCTATATTTACAGCTATTCTGTTTCTCTAGCAATATTTAAAAATGACAGAACTGTAACTATGTACATCACAACACTGTTGTTCCTGTTATTAAGAATATCATTTAGTTATTCTGACACCATAATACAAATCATGGTACCATAGTTTGTTAGCTGTTTATAACAAACTTTTAAAGTCTCATTTTATGCAAGAAATAATAAATTCACTTTTAAAATAAACAGAAGGTATTTCTTTACCTAATTCTGTCTCAATCCTTTTACCATAATTTTTATTATTATTTGTTGGGTGTGTCAAAGTTATATTCTCAAAGAAGTACTATACTTTGAAGACTTTATCTGGATCATATTGTAGCATTTGTAACTAAAACATATTAGGTACCTACCTGGATGTACCATACACAAACTATTGAGTCTTAAAAATTTCAAGACCTTCATTCAACATATTATTGCAATAATAAAACAATACAGATTACCTGAATTCCATTAGCGGTGACACAGTCAACTCTCTTTCCAGTCCCTGAGCATGGTCTTATATCAGCTTCCACGAGCACAACTACACAGGCTTGAATGAACTCATAACACTTACACACAGCAGATATCCACGTCTCCAAGGCCTGTCTTGAAGGCAAGCCTTGACTGGGGAGACTGGGGGCTAATTATATTGTATTCTCTTTGTGAAAAAGGCTGAAAATTGAATGTCGACTGTTAGACAAAGTCTAAATTTATTACCACACTCCATGATCTCTTTTTTTTATCACAATTTGTTTATTACTGAGATTCTCATGAAAAATGTCTCACATAGACGAAGTATTCCTATTAATGTAACGAATAAGACAGCTCACCATTATAACTGTAATTATTTGATTTGTTGATCCCAGCATCTCCACCATGTCGCCAATTACCTAAAGGTAGAAGATACACGGCGAAAGTCTGTATTGAATGTAACATCTATACGCACCACATGTATATATATTCTTGACATAACATAAATATAGGTATAGCGGTGTATGTATTGTATAAGGATGGATCGATGTAACCGAACTCGTATAACGACACGGTCGATCCTGACAGTACAATAATATTATACCTATATTCTGTTCTGCCCTTACTTCCACTCATGTTCAACACTGGGCCGGTTCAACCTGAGTACCATCTGATAACAACTGACTGAGGGCTGATTCCCTTGTGACCTCCACCTCCCCTTAGTCACGCCCTAACCACGCATCTAATATGAATCTGTTACTGGTTTCTCCATCTATCCAAATCCCAGTGTGGATCATGCTCGTGAACCGGCCGCCTGACTTCCCGATAACCAATACACAACAATGACCGTAATTTGAGAAGGTATTCACTTATACCACTGATATAGAATGACAACAGTCTCAACCCACTCCACTTGCGATGGAAGATTCACACTCCTTCCTCACAAACCACATTTATAAACCTCGTGTGTGGAAAACTTCCATTTCTGTCTCCTGAAAAACTTATTGACAATATCTGTCAAAACCCAAGCACAGACTGCTTAAACACATTGATCCAAAGTCCACAGACTACATAAAAGCTCTATTGCTCCATTTATGGTTCGCATTCGCGACACCACCATTGACCCGGGTTGTTACGTTTAGCCAGTAGTGCGCCAAGCGATGGCTGCCAATAGTGCCACTGTCGAGGATGGCCATCAAGCCTGCAAGCCACTGCTGACACAATAAAACTACTACCGATTGATAGCTGTATTAGGAAAATATTATAGAATTAAACCGGGCAAGTGTGTGTCAGGCCACGTGCTATGTAGGGTTGCAAAATAGTAAGTTTATCGACTATTCCTCATTAACTACTTATGCTAACACAGCCGTATTAGTTTTCCTTGTAAATTCATCATATAAGCTATTTTTGAGAATTATTTGACTTACTTTGAAAATTAGCACTTTGAAGCCAAATATTTTGCATACGGACCCCTAATTCCAAAAATGGTCTAAGAAGACCCGCAATATTTTTGGAAGACCTTTTCAACAATACACCACACAATACAGTACGCGACGAATAAAAACTCATCGTCAAGTTTATACCTGTAGGGGAGGTACCCTGAAAAATTTTTTTTTTCAATATTTCATTCTATGATTCTGGAGTTTTAAAAAATATGTAAATAGATGCCAAATTGCAGGTTTCTAACACTAAGAGTCTCGGCGCTTTGTTTCGGACAGATGGACGGACAAATAGATGGACGGACGGATATGACGATACTATAAGGGTTCCCATTTACTTCGGAAACCCTAAAAACTACTGTTGCGGGTAATTATTAACGTGAAAGATCCCAGTTTTTTTTCACTGTCTAAAGCAGAGTTCCCCAAACTTTTTTGTGTCGTAGACCCCTTGCCATGTTTTTCCGTGTTGGGTAGACCCCCTACTTACCTGATATTGATTTCCTGTAAATTTCTAACTGTAGTGAAGTTTAGTGTTAAAAACTTAAAGTAAAAACACATGTTAATTTATACATTTATTAATTGAATTTAAATTAAAACTACTCAAAATAAAATTTTGTATCTGGTAAAATATACGTAGCATTAAATAAACATTTTTACAAGTTCAAAATGTATTCCGACCACAAAGCGAATACCAACATCCTACAACTTACACAATTTTATAAACATATATAATATTTTTTTTACTTCATAGGTAGGTACTTTTATAAAATGTATATGTTTTGATATTATAAGATAGTATGATGTAAGTAAATAGGTACTATCAGTGTATGTGTTGAGATCCATTATCGTGGACCCCCATTTTCATTTCATGGACCCCCAAATTTTTTTTCGCTGACGTAGACCCCTTGCAGGTTGTCATAGACCCCTAGGGGTCGATATAGACCACTTTGGGAATCACTGGTCTAAAGGCTTGTGTTACAGATGGTATTAACGATAAGAGAGTTAGTGTAAAGAAGACGGCTGATAGGATAGTGTGGAATATTATTGCTATAATATAATATATGCTTTACATACAATATCATTGGCTATAAGTTTTAGCTTCCGAATGCTGCTCTTTGCGGTTCTTTCAGTAACTTGTACAATAGAAGTCCCATAACAAACTAGGTTGCTTGCCTAAACAAATTAAATCGTAATCAATTTATAACACGCTAACGATACGGCCTTGGCACCGCACTGGCACCGCACTGGCACCGCACTGGCACCGCACTGGCACCGCCACGCAATGAAAGTTTTGCGAACAATCGAACAAAGAACGAAATTATACGCTCACACTGTTTGTCAAGAATTAATTTCAGTGTCGACGCTGAAACTACAATTACGAAATTCGTTTTAATTGACCTACTTCAGTTACTCAATAAATATTAAATACCCATGGGGTGCGTATTATGTTCTTTTTGTAAATAAATTAATAAACTGGAACGTTATAACCATGAAGCTATTAAAGAGGTTATAACCGATTGGACACGATCTTTTTTGCCACGAACGTGCAAAGTGTGGAATGAGCTTTCTTCTGAGGTACTCCCGGAGCGCTATGTAATGGAGTTCTTCAAAAAAGTGTAAAAAGAGTTCTCCTTCTGGGTCGACGTTGCTGGCGAATCTGGCGATTCCTCTGGTGTTTCTCATGTCCACAGGCGACGGTGACTACTTGCTCGAAGGTTGTGTGGGAAGTTGCTTGCTACTCTGACTGAACCTTACAAAAGTATCCCACAATAATCTGGCTAAAATAATTCCTTTTCAAATATACAAATACAGCAAACGAGGAAAAGAATGAAAATAGGCATTATGACAGTAAGTAAAAATCACTAAAATTATGTATTTATTTAATGAAACCCTATTAGTGGATTACAAAACACGCATTTATCGTATTATTATGCGCTCATAATTTTTGATAAAATATAACTACAAAATACGGCAAGCCGCAATG
The DNA here is from genome assembly GCA_951805285.1 of Thymelicus acteon. Classification (NCBI taxonomy): domain Eukaryota; kingdom Metazoa; phylum Arthropoda; class Insecta; order Lepidoptera; family Hesperiidae; genus Thymelicus; species Thymelicus acteon. The sequence goes on from OX638224.1 coordinate 586,418, forward strand.
ATAATTGTAGCTGCCTGACGCAGCTATCATTATACCTACCGAATACCTCCTATGAATACTTACGCAGTTACCAATACCTTCTCAATACCTACATATTTACCTTACCGAAACGTTACCTGGATACCAAATACCAATAGGAAAGAATAATACAACAGCCTAACTTATATTTCAAGCTAAGTAAAACAAACACCTCAAGGGAAATATATTTATTTGCTTTGACGTTCTGTTAAGAAACGAATGACGTCTGTTTAAGAAACAAGATAAGCGCAGTCCGTCAGCATCTTCCTCGTTCCTCTTCATCAGTCTTCAAGCCACAAGATCTCATCTTCGAAGCACCCGGCACCCGGCAGTTATCTTCATAGATATATATCTTCACGCCCGTGTCATGTGTCCGCGCTCGCAGCTTGCCGTGAAATGTACACCCATTTGAGCCTCGCGCAATATTTATAACATCGCCTCGCGCTTGCGAAGGAGAGCGGCGATGTTAGAACGAGATGGCAACACTTAGCGACAGATATAGCGTTATTGTTACAGGAGTGAACGAGACGGCATGCAAATAATCATTGTTAATTTTATTACCCTTTACACGTGTTTTATAATCCTCTTTCTCATTGGTGTTTATTTTTCTTGTAAATTAATGTAGCTATTTTTATTGGTCATTCTTCTTTACAATTTCTGTATATAAACCAGTTCATTTTTACCGAAAATATATTCCTCCGATAACCAGCAGAAGTATCACTTGAAGCAACCTTCCTGATATAACATTAGTAGACCTTCAATCGAAGATCCTCTACATTGGTGACCCGACGAAGAACATCTGCACTCTGGAAGAAGACCTCCTTCTCAGAAGAATCCCTGCTGGACCAACCTACGCCGGTGACTCTCAAGCAAGTCACCCGTCACGAGGAATCCCTGCTCGACGAACCCCTCGTCGAAGCCCTGCGAAAGACACCCTGCTGATCCGTCCCTGCTGAAGTCACGTTTCACACTAGGCCTACCTACCTACCGTAACCTGTCGTTAACCCATCGTCATGGAGAAACACGCACAGCACGCCGAAGCCACTTCCCAGCCACAGACCCAATCAGCATGTCCACAGCCGCAGCAACCCGAAATCGCTGGAATAGCTCTTTCCATGCGTATTCCGCCATTCTGGAGAGACAAGCCACGACTATGGTTTATTACTTTTGAGGCAGCGACCAGCGAACTCAAAAGAGGACAAAACCAACTCGCCCAGATGGTAATTGCACAGCTGGAGAAACAAGATATTGAGCAGATATCAGACCTGCTATACGACCCGCCAGCTACAGATCAATACACTACGTTGAAGAATCGACTTATATCGGCTTACGAAGAATCGGACAACCGCCAACTTCAAAAATTATTATCAGAAGTCGAGTTAGGTGACCAAAAGCCTACTCAACTACTACGACGAATGCGAAGCCTGGCTCGAGACAAAGTCCCAGATTCAACTCTCCGACTCATGTGGTCAAACCATTTGCCACCACATGTCCGTTCAGTCCTTACCGTCAGCGAATCATTCTCCACGAAGACATCGCTCGACGAACAAGCACTTCTCGCCGACAAAATGATGGAGAACACGAACAATAACATCTCAGCCGTCGATTCATCAAAAAATCCTGAAACGCAATTTTTAATTGAAGAAATTCGAAAACTATCAATAGAAGTTGCCGCTATCAAGAATTCACAGAATAATTTCCATTCATTCAAAAATTACAACTCGTCACAAAATAGTACTACGCCGCACGCCTACAATAATAATAGTCGAAGACCGTTCGCCCGCCAAAACCGACATCGATCTACGAGTCGCGACACGTCAATACCTACACGGCAGCGAAGCGAGTCAAGATCGACCTACTGTTATTATCATCGACGTTTTGGTTCAGAAGCCCGAAAATGTACGAAGCCATGTACTTATAAGCAAGAAAGTACCAAGTCGGAAAACTGAATTATACGTTAGCCACGGCGGAACCTAGCGTATCAGATATTAATTACCGCCTATTTATTACCGACAAGAAAAACAATATGACGTTTTTAATCGACACAGGAGCCAACATATCCGTAATACCTCCGTACAAAGGTCAACAACAAAGCCCTTTGAATTTTCAACTTTACGCGGCAAATAACACTGTCATACCTACCTACGGAGAGAAAACATTGGAACTCGATTTTAACCTACGTCGATTGTTTAAATGGAAATTCATCGTCGCGAAAGTGAGCAAGCCTATCATTGGAGCCGATTTCCTACGACATCACCAACTCATCGTCGACTTGAAAAATAAAAAACTAATAGATGGTATTACCAACCTATCAACGCAGTCATACGTAGAAGCATCAAATATATCTACTATCCGAAGCGTCGATATTCAAGATAAATACCACAACATTTTATCGGAATTCCCCGGTACTACAAGAATTTCATCAATGAAACTTACATCCATTCATAACGTCGAACACTATATTGAAACTACGGGAGCCCCGTTACATTGTCGTGCGCGCCCAATCGCCCCACATCGATATGAAATAGTACGAAAAGAATTCGAGAATATGATTGAACAAGGTATTTGCCGTCCAAGCAAGAGCCCTTGGTCATCACCACTTCATATCGTATCCAAAAAGAACGGTGACATCAGAGTTTGCGGTGATTATAGAAGATTAAACGCAATCACAACGCCTGACAGATACCCAATACCGCGTATCAAAGATTTTACGTATCAATTGTCACAAAAAAATATCTTTTCAACAATTGATCTTAACCGAGCGTATCAACAGATCAATGTTCGCGAAGAAGATATACAGAAGACCGCTATCATCACTCCGATGGGACTATTTGAATTTCCCAAGATGCCACCTGGACTACGGAATGCAGCTCAAACTTTTCAACGTTTTATTCACGAAGTTTTACAAGGACTGGATTTCGTTTATGCATTTATTGACGATCTTTTAATCGCAAGTTCCGACGAAAAAACGCACGAACAACACTTACGTACCGTGTTACGTCGATTGGAAGACAATGGAATCACCATTAATCCATCTAAATGTGTATTTGGACAACCTGAAGTCAAGTTTTTGGGTTACTCAGTCAACAGCCAAGGAATCAAACCGCCTGTCGAAAAAGTAAAGGCAATATCACAGTTTCCGAAACCGAAAACTATTGAAGAGCTTAGGCGCTTTCTCGGAATTATCAATTTCTACCGTGACCACATTCCGAAAGCCGCTGAACTTCAAGCTCCACTCCATGCCTACCTCCACAATTCAAAGAAGCGTGATAAAACTATAATTCAATGGACCGAAGACTCAACTAAGTCATTTGAAGCGTGTAAAATTGCTATTTCAAACGCTACTTTACTCGCACATCCATCTCATCACGCAAAGCTCGCTATTTTCACCGACGCATCTGATCTATCCGCTGGAGCCGTTTTACAACAATACATCGATAACAAATGGCAACCACTGGGATATTTTTCAAAAAAGTTTTCAAGTACACAGCGAAACTATAGTACATTCGATCGAGAACTACTCGCCATCTACATGTCTATAAAGCATTTTCGAAAAACTTTTGAAGGACGAAGCCTCATCATCTTCACTGATCATAAACCGTTAACTTACGTACTTCAAAAACCTCCTTCAACTTCAGAGACACCGCGCCGAGCGAGACAACTAATCTTCATTACGGAATTTACTACGGATATTCGACACGTCAGCGGAAAAGATAACATTGTTGCCGACGCATTAAGCCGCATACCTATAGAGAGTATCTCATGTCCTACCGCTATTGATTTCGAGAAGATCGCAGAAGCTCAACAGGAAGAGAAAAGTGCCATAGATCAACTTTCAAAACAGAGTAATCTATCACTCAAACTAGTTACTCTACCAAATTCACAAAAATCTATTTATTGCGAGACATCAACATCGTTCATTCGACCATACGTACCAGAGAAATATCGACAACTCGTTTTCAACGCGCTACATAATGTCAGCCATCCTGGTATACGAACAACTCGAAAACTGATAACGCAAAAATTTTTTTGGCCGTCAATGAACACTGATGTCGCAACGTGGGCAAAACAGTGTATTCCATGTCAACAATGTAAAGTACAGCGCCATACAACGAGCAACGTTACATCGTTTTCATCAGCTGATCGTTTTCAACACGTCCACATCGACGTAGTTGGACCGCTTCCACCATCACCCGAAGGCTACAGATACCTGGTCACAATGATCGACCGAGCAACTAGATGGCCAGAAGCCTTACCGACTGATGACACGTCCGCCGACTCAATCGCTAAAATATTTTATGAGCACTGGATTATACGTTTTGGTTCACCGAAGTTGATAACAACCGATCAAGGAAGAAACTTTGAAAGTCGCCTTTTCAACAAACTACTTAATATCATGGGAACTCAACGAATACGTACAAGTCCGTATCACCCTCAGTCAAACGGTATGGTTGAAAGATGGCACCGAAGTTTGAAAACCGCACTGAAAACTCGTCTATCAGAACGTACTAAGTGGATAGACGAATTACCTACAGTACTTATGGGTTTACGCGCAATACCTCGTTCCGATTCAGGTGTTAGCGCCGCAGAACTTACCTACGGTTACAACTTACGTTTACCATCCGATTTCTTCACTACTACTATAGATAAGGAACAAAATCTCGACTATGATTACGTCACACAGCTACGTAATACAATAAACTCGACGAAGCCATCCTTACCTACAATCGCACATAGTAACAAGAAACCTATTTTCATCCACAAGGATCTACAAAACTGCGAGTATGTTTTTATCAGAATAGACGCCGTAAAAACGCCTTTAATGCCTACTTACGAAGGTCCATACAAAGTATTAGAGCGTAATAACAAAACTTTTAAACTGTTGTTACCTGAGAGGCGATCTGCAGTTATTTCGATCGACCGTCTCAAGCCTGCCTACACAATCAGTACTCCAGAGGACTCAACATCTGAAGCAAGCACCCAGGATACCTCAGCTACATACTCACAGTCTCCAGCGAAAACCAACGATGGAACTACAAGTACCTACACAAGCTCCAGTACATCGTCAAGCCCAGTTAAGTCATCAATCCTGAAGACCACTAGACTTGGACGCACCAGCAAGCTTCCGGTACGCTTTCGCTAGGGGGAGAGTCATGTAGCTGCCTGACGCAGCTATCATTATACCTACCGAATACCTCCTATGAATACTTACGCAGTTACCAATACCTTCTCAATACCTACATATTTACCTTACCGAAACGTTACCTGGATACCAAATACCAATAGGAAAGAATAATACAACAGCCTAACTTATATTTCAAGCTAAGTAAAACAAACACCTCAAGGGAAATATATTTATTTGCTTTGACGTTCTGTTAAGAAACGAATGACGTCTGTTTAAGAAACAAGATAAGCGCAGTCCGTCAGCATCTTCCTCGTTCCTCTTCATCAGTCTTCAAGCCACAAGATCTCATCTTCGAAGCACCCGGCACCCGGCAGTTATCTTCATAGATATATATCTTCACGCCCGTGTCATGTGTCCGCGCTCGCAGCTTGCCGTGAAATGTACACCCATTTGAGCCTCGCGCAATATTTATAACATCGCCTCGCGCTTGCGAAGGAGAGCGGCGATGTTAGAACGAGATGGCAACACTTAGCGACAGATATAGCGTTATTGTTACAGGAGTGAACGAGACGGCATGCAAATAATCATTGTTAATTTTATTACCCTTTACACGTGTTTTATAATCCTCTTTCTCATTGGTGTTTATTTTTCTTGTAAATTAATGTAGCTATTTTTATTGGTCATTCTTCTTTACAATTTCTGTATATAAACCAGTTCATTTTTACCGAAAATATATTCCTCCGATAACCAGCAGAAGTATCACTTGAAGCAACCTTCCTGATATAACATTAGTAGACCTTCAATCGAAGATCCTCTACATAATTATCTTACGCCGATCAGTCTCAATCAGCGCGAATTACGTCTAGACTGGTAATGACATCTTGTCTATTATTTTTTTGAAAAGTGACGTTACAAGCGACGCCATGACAGTTTGAAGCGTTTTGGTGCGAATTTTAAATTAATAAATTGAAATGTATTTATTTTATACTAAACCTTATTTTTCGCAGAAATATGATATACGTTGTGATTATATTTCCCAACAATATAGAACAGTATTTCAAAATGTGTCATCATGCCCATTGGCAAGAAAATAGATGCACGTACTTACTCTAGACTAAAGGATATAAAAGATATCCTTCCATCACCCTCATGATCTGGGCTCGGGCGTCCCGTCAGCACATCAGTACGTCAGTGTTATCAGGGATTAGGGCGGTCCCGCCGCCGCGCCGCCGCCGCGCGCCCGCTCGGCTCAGCGTGATGTACGCACGTAATGATCTCCGCGCTTCTCGAAGCCTTTGCTAATGCGTATAGTCGAGTCATCGGTTCCTATTAAATTAATATAGTAAACTTATGTTGTATTTGTTGTGATTATTATTTTTAGCATCCGACGCAAAAGAGGAGTGTTTTAAATCACTTGAATATGAAAATTTAAGAATAAATTTTAAAGTTCCAAAAAAAAGGAATGTTCCAAAGGAAACCTATGGCGCAGTCCCTAATAGCTATGCTTGCTGAGCAGAGAATACTATAAAAATATAAATATAATCCTTAGATGTGGATAGTAGGTACGTACAAAGAGCGAAATACAGATAGAGATGGCGATTGAGAGAGATAGAGAGAGAACCCGAATTCCATTCTGGTCCTTTTATTTATTTGTTCAAATTAGATTAATTTAACGTAGTATACGTTAATAATTAAAAAAAAGAAGGAATAATTATGTACAAAATCGATATAAAATAAAATGAAGATTGGCTTTAGTTAATTTATTGTAATAAAATTTATTCTTATGCGTACTGTGTCAAATGAAACGTATTTATGTCGGAAAATAATACGACAAAGTTGCAGAGCATGTTCCCACAATACCCGCTATAGGGTTTTGGCAGTCATTTCTATTTATACACATAGACGAAAACATTATATTTTGGTAAAAGGTTCCAAATTGCTTCTCGTAATTAAGGATGTGAGAGCATGAATTATTTATTGATGAAAGTGTAATAAGATGTTGGTTTATACCTCGTTTTCTCTTAGTGTGTTTTTGTTATAGTTCAATAGTGAGTTCTTTAAGATGTCACAAATATGATAATGATTATTTAGCTCTATAATACTTAATTGGTGTACGAAATACAAATCAGTTTGTGAAAACCTTATAAAGGAATTTTAATGGTTTGTTTACATCAAGTCCGATAGGAATATGACTGGAGTGTAGTTACAATTTGTAAGGGCACTACACTATATTCGCATTCAGATCAGAATTGTTGCAGAAAGTGTTGCCTAGCAACCACAAACAAACAGGTGCATGAAACTTTTTGTCGTATAAAGTGCGTTTGAACTAAATCTGGAGCTCGCAAGTCGCGTTCCGTTCCACTTTTTATAATTAAATTTATTTTTAAACATAATATTTATTTTGCAAAACTTTAAAATAACACGGGATAGTTACGTATAAAATCGATATAGACTGTTTTAAAATACATAAACATAAATATATAATGTTATTCGGCTTTGTTTAATGAAATTTAACTTATAAATAATTTTATGCTCATGCATATTGAGTGGAATGAAATATCTGTATGTTCTGTACAGTGCCATCTCTGTAGAACCTATTTGTGACGTGGCGAAAATTGGAACTAATGCCATCCCATTCATAACTTACTAATAGCGCACTATGATTGGTCCAATGCGTCCGGCAGCGCCCTCCTTAAAGTCACAGATAAGTTGATTTCACTGTATTTCCAAATATAATACGACCAAGTTGCAAAGCATGTAAGCGCCATTATAGCTGTGAGGTTTACGTAGTCATTTCTATTTATAGTCGTAGGCAGGCAGACCTGAAAACAATAATTTTGTGCAAAGGTTTGAAGTCGCTTCACGAAATTAAGGATGTGCGTGCGTGAGTTATTCAATGATGAAAATTGTTTTAAGATGTTGGTTTTTACGTCGTTTTCTCTTAGTGTGTTGTTGTTATAGGTCAATATTAAAATAATGAAGATGTCACAAACGTTATAATGATTATTTAGTTTTTAATAGTTATCTGGTGTGCGAAATACAAATCAGTTTGTGAAAACCCTATAAAGGAATTTTAATGATTTGTTGACAAGAATTATGATACGAGTTTGACTCAAGTATTGCTACGCGCTTCGGGCCATGAACCAAGTGCTACGGGCTACGACACACATTCTACGTGCTACGAGCTACGTACCGTACTACAAGTAGAGCAACTTCAATAGTTTCAAATAATTATGTACTTGAGGTATTTAAGGGGATTGCCTTGCCCGATGACCTTGGAGATTTGGTCCCTCTACTAGTATTTTTTAACTAAGCGCCATCTACCGACCAACGACTATACTACAATAAAACGAACTGAAGATAAAGCAAGAAAATATGTGGCACAGAGTTTTCATCGTTTTTGCCTATTTATATTCGCTCTCTGAGAGATCTTCGAATACATTTTGTTCCTATAGTTTTTGTAGTCTTGTACGAGTACCTGCCTACATGATAATAATTTATTTATTTTGAACTACACTATGCATTATGCCTGCTGATATATTATGTAGCTTTCATTCTACTAAATGATACATTCTGAAGTCTGATGATGACCAGGTAAGTACTGATCAGTTTTCAGTAACGGGAATAGTTAGGATGACCTAGCTTTCAACATTTATCTAATTGAGCATGGGTGCTACTACATGAAACATTCTGAAGGTCTGATGATGACCAGGTAAGTGCTTATAGGTTCTCAGTAACGGAAGTACTTAGGATGACCTAGCTTTCAACATTTAACTAATTGAGCACGGGTGCTACTACATGAAACATTCTAAAGGTCTGATGATGACCAGGTAAGTGCTTATAGGTTCTCAGTAACGGAAGTACTTAGGATGACCTAGCTTTCAACATTTATCTAATTGAGCACGGGTGCTACTACATGAAACATTCTGAAGGTCTGATGATGACCAGGTAAGTGCTTATAGGTTCTCAGTAACGGAAGTACTTAGGATGACCTAGCTTTCAACATTTATCTAATTGAGCACGGGTGCTACTACATGAAACATTCTGAAGGTCTGATGATGACCAGGTAAGTGCTTATAGGTTCTCAGTAACGGAAGTACTTAGGATGACCTAGCTTTCAACATTTATCTAATTGAGCACGGGTGCTACTACATGAAACATTCTGAAGGTCTGATGATGACCAGGTAAGTGCTTATAGGTTCTCAGTAACGGAAGTACTTAGGATGACCTAGCTTTCAACATTTATCTAATTGAGCACGGGTGCTACTACATGAAACATTCTGAAGGTCTGATGATGACCAGGTAAGTGCTTATAGGTTCTCAGTAACGGAAGTACTTAGGATGACCTAGCTTTCAACATTTATCTAATTGAACACGGGTGCTACTACATGAAACATTCTGAAGGTCTGATGATGACCAGGTAAATGCTTATAGGTTCTCAGTAACGGAAGTACTTAGGATGACCTAGCTTTCAACATTTATCTAATTGAGCACGGGTGCTACTACATGAAACATTCTGAAGGTCTGATGATGACCAGGTAAGTGCTTATAGGTTCTCAGTAACGGAAGTACTTAGGATGACCTAGTTGATGACCTTGTTTTAATGTTGCCATTGAGGGCCATCCATAAATTACGTCACACTAATTTCATGACTTTCTGACCCCTCCCCCTCTCTTTGTCACAGCTGGTCACATTTGTGAGACCTCCGCCCCTAGTGTGACGTCACATATTATGAATTAAGTTCCAAAATACATATACATATGTATATATACCAAATATTCGATTTTGGAATGTGACGTCACAAAATTTAGGATCCCCTCCCACCCTTGTCACACAATGTCACGCTACATCGAAACCCCCTCCCCCCTAACGTGTGACGTAATTTATGGATGGCCCTTTGTGATTGTTTCTAAATTACAATAATTAATTAATTCTATAGGAAATAAGGAGTAATCAAGGTCTTTGGTCCTGCCGAAGGAGATCAGTGTATTTTAATAAAAATAAAAAAATATATAAAAAAATATAAAAAAAAAAAATAGGAAATAAGGTTATGGGGGCATCAAGAAATCTCTAAAGTTTAAATTTTCAAATATCACCATTATATCTAGCAGGTACGCGCGGTAGCGTGTCCAGCCAAGTTCAAGCTAACAGAACTGGCGATCAGTGCCGCGTGTAAAATTACACGAACGATTTGGAGCCACTTTTGACCCCCTCATAACTCAAAAAGTATTCGACATAAGTCTGTAAAATTGCTCATGACTTGAGACTTGCGAAATACATATTTGCTCCAGATTTCATAAACACACCTCAAACGGCTATTAAGATAACGTCCAAAAATCGTCATTTTTATCACTGAATGACCTATAGATCAAAACTCTAAACTAGTTCCAGATGACCTAGAAAGTTAAAATTTGGCTTCCAGATAGGTAGTTGAGTATACAAATACAAATACCAAGGAATAAATCAGAAACTAGCAAATTTTTATAATTTTATTATAATGTGTAATATTATACGAATCATTTCGAATTACTTTTGACCCGTTCATAATTCGAGACCTATTTCACCTAAATACATGAAATTTGGCACATTTATTAAAACCCCTTAGCTTATTTAAAATTTAAAATTTTATAGATGTGGCTAAAACTGTTTTTGATACATTAACGTTTAAAAATCCGCATTTTGGTGACTGAGTCACTGACATAGGATTAAAAACATAACCTACTTCCAGATGGCCTAGAAACTAGATATTTTGCATCAAGGTAGACTATCAGGCGTATCTAAAGGAAAAAATCTAAAAACTGAAAGTTATTGATAATTAGTGAAACAAGTGAATTAGCGGTTCCACTGTGAAGAGTAATTTTACAAATAATAATGGGTATATTCATTATCTATAAACACTAATAATTTCTAGACAAAAAGTAATGATATCTTATCAAAAACATAAATGTAAAATGAAACCAAGTTAAAAAAACGATTGAGATCTAAATGGGTTCCAAGTTCTATGTAAAAAAGACTAAAATTTTAGTCACAGGGACATGCAATTCAAACTTTTAAAGCACCATGGCCGCCTATTTCTTGTACTTTGGAAAAAAGTAAGTTAGATCTATAACTCGTCTTCCAGATATATTTTTTGTTTCTGCTTGTGATTCTTCTTCAATAATCAAATCTTGTAAATCTTCTTCATCTTGTTCAACCTAAAACAAACAAACAATGCAGTGTCAAATTAAATTAGCTAGGGAAACTATCTAGTATCTAACAAATACCATAGTGTAAGCAAACAGAATAAGTTACCAGCAAAATTTGCTCTGCTCCCTCATCAACTTCCATCCCAGACAGATCGTATGTTTCTGTTAACGGCTGAAGTTCTTGATTTTGTAATTCTGAGTTTTGCTGGTTCCTGAACTGCCTGAAACATAATAACTTAATTGAGCGAATGTAATGTTTTTGCTGCTACAGTGAGAAATAGGCCATACACAAAAATTCAAATGAGTCCAAACACGATGGTTCTACGCAGTGCCATCATTGAGATCCTTTACCCACCTTCGGAGTCCACCATCAGGTAGGTGACATCATCAGTCACCAAGGTCTCAATGAGACCTTTCAAATGAGTCCAAGCACGATAGTTCTACGTAGTGCCGTCACTGAGATCCTTTACCCACCTTCGGAGTCCACCATCAGGTAGGTGAAATCATCAGTCACCTAGGTCTCCATGAGACCTTTCAAATGAGTCTAAGCACGATGGTTCTACGTAGTGACGTCACTGAGATCCTTTACCCATTTTCGGAGTCCACCATCAGGTAGGTGAAATCATCAGTCACCAAGGTCTTAATGAGACCTTTCAAATGAGTCCAAACACGATGGTTCTATCTAGTGCCGTCACTGAAATCCTTTACCCACCTTCGGAGTCCACCATCAGGTAAGTGAAATCTTCAGTTACCAAGGTCTTAATGAAACCTTTAAAATGAGTCCAAACACGATGGTTCTATCTAGTGCCGTCACTGAGATCCTTTACCCACCTTCGGAGTCCACCATCAGGTAGGTGACATCGTCAGCCACCAAGGTCTTAATGAGACCTTTCAAATGAGTCCAAGCACGATGGTTCTATCTAGTGCCGTCACTGAGATCCTTTACCCACCTTCGGAGTCCACCATCAGGTAGGTGACATCGTCAGCCACCAAGGTCTTAATGAGACCTTTAAAATGAGTCCAAACACGATGGTTCTATCTAGTGCCGTCATTGAGATCCTTTACCCACCTTCGGAGTCCACCATCAGGTAGGTGACATCGTGAGCCACCAAGGTCTTAATGAGAGCTTTCAAATGAGTCCAAACACGATGGTTCTATCTAGTGCCGTCACTGAGATCCTTTACCCACCTTCGGAGTCCACCATCAGGTAGGTGACATCATCAGTCACCAAGGTCTCAATGATACCTTTCAAATGAGTTCAAACACGATGGTTCTACGTAGTGACGTCACTGAGATCCTTTACCCATTTTCGGAGTCCACCATCAGGTAGGTGAAATCATCAGTCACCAAGGTCTTAATGAGACCTTTCAAATGAGTCCAAACACGATGGTTCTACGTAGTGGCGTCACTGAGATCCTTTACCCATTTTCGGAGTCCACCATCAGGTAGGTGAAATCATCAGTCACCAAGGTCTTAATGAGACCTTTCAAATGAGTCCAAACACGATGGTTCTATCTAGTGCCGTCACTGAAATCCTTTACCCACCTTCGGAGTCCACCATCAGGTAAGTGAAATCTTCAGTTACCAAGGTCTTAATGAAACCTTTAAAATGAGTCCAAACACGATGGTTCTATCTAGTGCCGTCACTGAGATCCTTTACCCACCTTCGGAGTCCACCATCAGGTAGGTGACATCGTCAGCCACCAAGGTCTTAATGAGACCTTTCAAATGAGTCCAAGCACGATGGTTCTATCTAGTGCCGTCACTGAGATCCTTTACCCACCTTCGGAGTCCACCATCAGGTAGGTGACATCGTCAGCCACCAAGGTCTTAATGAGACCTTTAAAATGAGTCCAAACACGATGGTTCTATCTAATGCCGTCATTGAGATCCTTTACCCACCTTCGGAGTCCACCATCAGGTAGGTGACATCGTGAGCCACCAAGGTCTTAATGAGAGCTTTCAAATGAGTCCAAACACGATGGTTCTATCTAGTGCCGTCACTGAGATCCTTTACCCACCTTCGGAGTCCACCATCAGGTAGGTGACATCATCAGTCACCAAGGTCTCAATGATACCTTTCAAATGAGTTCAAACACGATGGTTCTACGTAGTGACGTCACTGAGATCCTTTACCAACCTTCGGAGTCCACCATCAGGTAGGTGACATCATCAGTCACCAAGGTCTCCAAAAGCCTTTTCAAATGAGTCCAAATACGATGGTTCTACGTAATGCCGTCCCTGAGATCCTTTACCCACCTTCGGAGTCCACCATCAGGTAGGTGACATCATTAGTCACCAAGGTCTCCATGAGACCTTTCAAATGAATCCAAACACGATGGTTCTACGTAGTGCCGTCACTGAGATCCTTTACCCACCTTCGGAGTCCACCATCAGGTAGGTGAAATCATCAGTCACCAAGGTCTTAATGAGAGCTTTCAAATGAGTCCAAACACGATGGTTCTACGTAGTGCCGTCACTGAGATCCTTTACCCACCTTCGGAGTCCACCATCAGGTAGGTGACATCATTAGTCACCAAGGTCTCCATGAGACCTTTCAAAAATTCAAATGAATCCAAACACGATGGTTATACGTAGTGCCGTCAATGAGATGCTAATACCCACCTTCGGAGTCCATCATCATATTAGGTCTCCATCTGCCGCGGCGCCGTCAAACGAAATTCTCAAGATAGCTAAAACGTTAAAAAAATAAACACACTAGAAATAATGTACTCAATAGGGTAGGTACCACAGAACATCTAATAATTAGTTAGAAAGGGCATAGCGCGTAATTTGTACGAGAACCGCTGTCGCCGTTTCGATCCCCTCCATTTGGTTACTACTACGAAAATGAACAAATACGCACGAGGGTCGTTATGTGTGCGTGAGAGGCGCGGCACTGTATAGCTAAGGATTGACTGACGATAAACTTTTATCGGTATTTATTTTCGTAAGGTCGACAGATGTGTAAAATAAAGGTTTACCTTAAATCCATAAAAAATAACATTAGTAGGAATCCAGTCAGGTTTGCCTGTTGCAGCGATCCACTGAGCTCGTATAACTGAATCTTTCGGGAAACTAAAATTCATTAAATTCTATTAGAATAAAACATGAAAATGTGGATTCCAAAAATTTTACAGATATGGAATTTGAACCTAGGACCCCTAGTGTAACGTGGCGCTGCACTAACAATTTGAACTACCGTGTGATCAAACCAACTGCCGATTTTCAAAATGGCGGTACTCATAGGCATGCCACCTTGGTTCAATGACGGTACTCATGAACGCTAGATTAGATATAGATTTTAACAAAATAATAAACAAGAAGTAACTGCTTCAAACAACAATATCCTGCCAAAAATCTAACTGAAAAATATAATATAAACCAGTGTTACTACGTGTAAAATACGTCAATGTTCTTTCAAACTATATTTCAATGCATAAAATATTAAATTTATCTGGCCACATTCACATTATTTAAGAACGTTGTTTTTATTATAACTTCGAAAGAATCTATCGAATATCGATGTCATCTTTTACTACGCCCAACACTGGAGCTACTTCTACGCAATACATTACGCGTTCGAATTGATGTGATAAAAATGACGAGCGCATGCAGCCCGCAATGTATATTTTTTGAGAAAAGAATTATTTGAAGGACATTTTGAAGGATTTAAACTAAAATATCGTAGTTTTTTTACTTACCGATGAAAAGAAACGCTTCCTTTGTTTATGTTAAGCACTTGGCTTCGTGCACGGCAAGTAATTACCGCACATGAAGGCATTTTCACGTAATTTAGTCGCAGTGTTTCGCAGTACTTTTCTCCGTTGGAGGTCGCGAGTCACTAAACAGCGCGATCGCGTGTTTTTGTGAAGTATGCACGTTTGCTCATAGTCTTGGCGCGCCTGCCCCGCCCACAACTCCTTTCTAACTAATTATTAGATGTTCTGTGGTAGGTACCTACCAATAGTTTTGGAGAGCTCGGTCACATTTCACTTACATTTATTCATTATATTAGCCACAGTCAGTCTTACTCTATGATAGGGTCAATAAACTAAACGAAATTATAATCTACTTTACATATATTTACAAACTTAATTTTTATTGTTCTTTTACGAAATATTTATATTTGTACTATTTACAATATGACTTCATTCAAAAATTTTTCAAAACGTGAGGTTTTAGTTTTTATTTGGAAAAAATAGCGCGCGTACAATCCACCCGTCACAAGAGTCATCGAGACACTGATGTATCGCGTTCCGAGACTCCCGAGCACGCGACGCAGGGCTTAGCGGGGGCGCTCCAGCGGGGTACTGGTGAAGTTTTGGGTTTTTATTCATTTTTTCAAAATATTAAAATAATTAAGAAAAAAAAAACCATACAAATTGTGAAACACGTCATTACATATTTTTCAGTACAATATTCATGCCGAACTATTTAACCGTTACAGAGAACATTTACAATTTAGGTTGAAGAAGGACCTATTTAACAAATTTTTTTCCCAATATTTGGGAGAGGTTATTAAAATTTTAAATAATAGAATATCATTGTGATGACCTTCAGTATACCATATATTTTTTATATGGAAATCGCATAAAAGGATTCATCTGCAATCTTCTTCAAATTTACAGTATTTTTGAGATTTGAGCGAGCCAATCCCCTTAAAGGTATTCAATGGTCCGGACCATTGAAAAAGAAACCGCGAACCTTTTTGTAGCTGGACTCAGTGATCGTACGAGTGGCACGTTTGAAATGGACTGTTTGAATACTACACTATATTCACATTCGTATCAGAATTTACGTAATCACTGTGTTGCCTAGCAACCACAAACAAACAGGTACATGAAACTTTTGGTCGTATAAAGTGCGTTTGAACTAAATCTGGAGTTCGCAAGTCACGTTCCATTCCACTCTTTATAATTTTTTTTTTTAAACATAATATTTATTTTGCAAAAGTTTAAAATAACACGGAATAGTTACGCATAAAATCGATAGACTGTTTTAAAATACATAAACATAAATATAAAATGTTATTCGGCTTTGTTTAATGAAATTTAACTTATAAATAACTTTATGCTCATGCATATGGAGTGGAATGAAATATCTGTATATTCTGTACAGTGCCATCTCTGAAGAACTTATTTGTGCCGTGGCGAAAATTGGAACTAATGCCATCCCATTCATAATTTAATAATAGCCGCACTATGATTGGTCCAATGCATCCGGCAGCGCCCTCCTTAAGGTCACAGATAAGTTGATTTCACTGTATTTCCAAATATAATACGACCAAGTTGCAAAGCATGTAAGCGCCATTATAGCTGTGAGGTTTTCGTAGTCATTTCTATTTATAGTCATAAGCATGCGGACCGTAAATAATATTTTTTTGCAAAGGTTACAAGTCGCTTCACGAAATTAAGGATGTGCGAGCGTGAGTTATTCAATGATGAAAATTGTTTTAAGATGTTGGTTTTTACGTCGTTTTCTCTTAGTGTGTTGTTGTTATAGGTCAATAGTAAAATAATGAAGATGTCACAAACGTTATAATGATTGTTTAGTTCTTTAATAGTTATTTGGTATGCGAAATACAAATCAGTTTGTGAAAACCCTATAAAGGAATTTTTATGATTTGTTGACAAGTATTATGATACGAGTTTGACTCAAGTGTAGGCGGAGCATCGTCGGCCGAGCCGCCTCTCCGAGCTAACGATCATCACTTCCACAAATAAAATGCAATCACGTTCTGATTTTCTGTAAAAGTCGAGCTCTCGAACGAATGCCACGCGAGGCACTCGTGATTTGCCTCTCCACATGTAGGTCGCCACTTGCCGCCTCTTGCTGCCTCTTGCCGCCTCTTGCCGCCTCTTGCTACCTCTCGCCGCCTCTTGCGACCTGATCGCAACTACCTAGTACATAACTGACATTCAACTTGCCAATGGTAAGTGCCTACTCTACGCTCGCTTTCTATTTAGATTATACAGACTCATTTATGTATTAGCTAGTTCATCTACAGCGATTCTATTTAAGACGTAGGCATAATTATAAACTGTAGGTATACTCGTACCTATATCTTGCTTGAACTTCAGTCGCAGCAGACTCGTACATAATATGTAAATGGTAATCTGGGGGCACGGCAGTGCCCCCGCCAAGTCGAGCAAAAAAGCGGCACGGCCGTACCATCCTTTTCTCGAAGCAATAAGTATGTCCTGCAAGTATAATGTAAGTGGGAAAATATTCTACTCAGAAGTTTCTTGCCGCCTTTTCTTCCACTATTTATTGTAAGTTTTTGCTGATACGATTTTGCTCATTGTTCACACAGCTTAGGGAGCGCCTATTTTCAAACAATCAGCCGTAGAATAGGCATGATGACTGATTTTGAAATACTGTTCTATATTGTTGAGAAATATATTATAATTACAACGTACCTATATCATATTTCCTTTTAGCCGTATTGGGACGGCTTTAGAATACTAACCCCAATCCCACGCCGGATGGGTGTCGTAAAAGGCGACTAAATCCGGCTCGCTGGTGGTAGGGCCCTCGGAGGGATTATATTGGTAATATTGATTTTAATTGGAATTAATACCATTATTACTATTATTATTTCTCCATGGGGTTCGCCTGGATAGCTACCACCCTTGAGCATGAGTCAGCCGCCAAACGACTCGTCGTGTTCCGGCTGGGGGCTTGAGAGCCAGTTCTTTCTTTTTCTTCTCTCTTTCTTGGCCAACGACGCATCAGTGATGCCTTTGGTGTTACTGATGTCCATGGGCGACGATAGCCACTTACCATCAGGTGGATCGTCCGCTCGTTTGCCGGCTATTTCCATAAAAAAAAATTCCGCAAAAAATTAGGTTTAGTATAAAATAAATACATTTCAAATTATAAGTTTAAAATTCGCACCAAAACGCTTCAAACTGTCATGGCGTGGTGGTGCCGTCATGCCTCAGGAAAACAAAAGACGATACGTCATTTTTAGTATGGTGATATTCATTTGTTTTAAGACGTGTAACGTAATTTGCGCTAATTAATTGAGACTGACTGGCGTTTTAGCCAAGATGGCGGCTTGCCGTATTTTGTAGTTTTATTTTATCAATAATATTGTTTATCTCGCTAATAATAATACGATAAATGCGTGTTTTGTAATCCATTATAAGGGTTTCATTAAATAAATACATAATTTTAGTGATTTTTACTTACTGTCATCATGCCTATTATGTTAAAAGAAAAGAATTCAGTCCCATCACAATGTAAAGCCATACAAATGGCAATTATAATAGTTGTAAGCCATAAGATGTTGTCACGAACCGATTACTCTTCTACGTCTTCAACACTCGTATGTAAACAATAAAGAACTGATTTCATTTACTAAGTTTCTTTAACTAATAATGCTGTACTTATAGTTCAGTACAAGTTTTTATTAGGTAGGTACACTGCTACCAATTTGTTTTATCGAGTGAGCCTACAAGGAGCCCAATAACAATAACTACTCGAGTACGAACCTCGTCCAAATGTTCCATGATTGGAGACGTCTGGATGTTGCGATAACTTTAGTTATTGCGACAATCTACTAGACGTGAGTAACGGATTAACTCACGCGTTATTTGGTGACGGCGTGTCTCTTAGGCCAAGTAACTTCGTGTGACGAGTTCTCGTACGAAATATGAGTATCTACCTCAGTAAAAAGGAAATTAACTATAACAAACCTTGTGCGTTAATTTTATTAAAATCACAAGTAAAAAAGTTAGATACGTCAATTTTAAGAACATTCACTATCCATACATTTTTTCGAGTGTTTGCTGTTTGTGTATTGATAAGTTTACCGAAGGGAAGTGAGTGTAGTTACTAATATACAAATGTGTAAGAAAAATGCTAAATTTCAGTACCTATACTATAATAGAAATTTAAAATATGTAGGTAGATAGGTATATATGTATAAGTTTCGGTTTCGGCCGAAACTGGAACTAAGGCCGAAAGTTCGGTTTCGGCTGAAAAACCTGTTTCTGCCGGACTCTATAAAAGATTTTATGCCGAAGTGAAACTAGTCATTGCACTTCCGCCCCATGGAGAAATAAACAAAATATCGATTTCTAACCGACGAAGAATCGAATGTCGATACAAAGGTCATGCCATGCTCTCCTAAATATTTAATGTGTTAAACATATTATTACAGACAATAACTTGAAATGAATGAAGGAATTATGTCATCTATACTAATCTAAAAAGAGGAAAGATTTGATTTTTGTTTGCATTGAATAGGCTCCGAAACTACTGAACCGATTTCAAAAATTCTTTCACTGTTGGGAAGCTACACTATCCCCGAGTAACATAGGATATATTATATTTTCAAAAAAATTAGGGATCCTAAATAAAACTCCAATAAGTTGTAAAAAAATATGAAAACCGAAGCAAAGCGAGGGCGGTTAAGAGAGAAAAAGTCTCATGGAGAGGATGTCCGCTTTTTTTAACTACATGACGATTTTAATACCGATGCCACAAGTCGCGTTTAGAACTTTGTACCAAAAACGGTTCACAAACAAAAGAGAAAATGACTCTAAACTGTTTATTATTACTTTTTTTTTATAGCCTTAACGGCTAAAAAATAAACATAGGGCCGGCCACCTGTTGGTAAGTAATCACCGTGGCATGGCAACAACAACACCAGAGGAGTCATCAATGCGTCACCGGCGATATTGATGTTTAGATTCTACAGTGCTAAAAAAAATATTATTTCCTAGAAGATTAAAGACGGTCTTCGAGCTTGGGCTAGGGGAAGTGGCGCTACCTACTTCTGGTTAGAGTTCGCTCCTGTCTCGATACTGGCGATGGATCTAATTGCGCATAAACGGCACCGGACCCTTTCATGAGTTATGACGAAAGGTGAAGGCACTATGGCGTGCTCTCGTTTTATTATTGATGCTACTGTCCGGGGCAGCCATAACAGATCGTTCCATCGTACAAATTACCTATCTACTCTTACCTTTTTATGTGAATGACGTTTAACAATCCACTAACAAAAATAAATTTAATATTAAAGAGATCGTGAACAATTGGCTCGCTGAAGTGTCGTGCCGCGTAGCCATTGAAAGCACAATCACAGAGCTAATACCTACGGATAACGTCGGGGGCAAACCGCTTCAAATAATTCATACTGCCTATTCAAACTTTATCCATTACACTGCCTCCTACTGGCAAATAGTTCGGAGCTGTTGGCATTTAACCTCCAAGACATTTCTGTTTCTCTTTTACAAAATTTTAATTTGGTATTATAACAAAAACTAGGTAGGTAAAATGGCTACAGTTCATAAAATTACTCGATGTGAGGTAGGTAAGTCGCATACTAGATAAAATTAAATTAAATAATTGATATAAGTTATATGCCGCCGGCCAGCGCCTGTCCGAAGTCAACAACATACTACACCTACCCGTGTATCAGACCGACATAGTTAAGTATTGCTCTTAATGTTGTGCAGGCGTTAATATATAATATTAAAATATTTCTTATTATGTTGGAAATATCGAATGTATCTAACAATAAGAGTATTCCATAGTCTACTCAAATAACGTCTGCTTCACAAAACATGGCTGGCGGCAGTGGCGGTGGCTGCATAAATGTGCAGCCAGCCATGATAGGAATACACCGGTAACATCAGCTGAAGCGCCTGAAGCTGTTCAGCAAGATACAACAAGCCTTTCCACATGTACTGTCTAAGCACCTTCCATTCCACACTTCACAGGACATTTAATTTATTAAAATTTACCAAAATAGCAGAATCAAAACACATTCTCAGTAGCGTAACGAGTTACGGTTAAATTTATTACGGGATATTTAGATTTAAAATCTAGATTATCTCGCTAATGCATTGAAACCAGACTGACTTCCATCCAGAATACCAAATATCTGTCGTCATAGCAAAATCAGCATGGACAAGCCCTTCATTTGGGCTCGTCCAATCAAATCAAAGATTAGTCATTCGAATCGATACCGTCAGCACCATCTAGCGAACTACTTAGTCATCTCCAAGAAAAATATTATGTGAGTGCACTGACATAAAAAATTTGAATGAATTAATATTTGTTTGTAAAAACTAAAAACCCAATAAAAACATGAATGACAAATCACAAAACCAAAACAAAATACAATTGCTTCAGAGGACTGATAAAGAAGTGATTATTTTTTAGTGCGTGTTATCGATTTTCTCGATCGATCAGTATCGAATAGATGCAAATCTTTATCAATAATTTTATATGTATTCGTTATCTTCAAAGACGAAAAGTTTAGTGGTATAATTTTAATATCACTTTCTTCAATTTTAAAACGTTCAATATAAAAGAGTCATAAGAAAATCCTCATTAAAATATTTCCTATCAGTTATTTCAAGAATTATAATGAAAATATTTAAGTTGTAATTGCAAGACAAAATAATATTCTGTTACTTTATTATTATGACTAAGAGCAAATTAAAGTTCACTACTTAAGTCCTATCGAACGTCAATATTTATAAGTATAAATATAAAAAAAAATGTATTAAATATATGAGTCATTCGAGTTTTAAATTTTATTCTGCCTTATCTTTACTTAAATAAATATATGATAGCATCAACTATGAGGACTATGAGGTGGTGGCGGGAAGCCTACTTAGTCTGCGCTGTTATCTCGTTAAGCAGCTGGCAATGCGGCGCGGCGCGCCCCGCGCCCATGAAGTAGGGCACCGGGGTGATGGTGATCGAGCCCAAAGCGCCGGCCGGCGCTGCGGAGCGCGGCGCAAGCCGCGCGGCCGCCGCCAGCGCCCCGCGGCCCGCAGTGACGCATTGCAGGTGCGCGGTGGCCAATCGGCGCGCGCCGACCGACGCTCCACGCCGTCGCACCCGCCCGATATAAAGGGGGCCATTGACGATGCAATCGATCGGTGCGATCGATCTGCCGGACATCGCACCGATCGATCGGTTCAAAAGTGCCGCTCATACACGAACGATCGATCGTAACGATCGATCGCAACGATCAAACATTACTTGTTTGAAACGGAAGGATAAAGACGTGCTCAAATAATTCAATACGTGCCCTACAAAATGGAAAATGAACTTATTTTCCTTAGCTATGTGGCAGTAACTTTGATTCGGCTACAAAAGAAAAAAATAAAACTCTACTTGATTACTAAACTACTAAATTAATAAACTACTAAATTGTCCGTTTACAAGTATTAATTTACTTAAAATTTAGTTAAAATTTATTTAACTACTTAACTACTGAATAACCGAACATAACCGAACATTTTTTTCTTTCTTTCTTTCTTTTTTCTTTAAATATTTAATTATCATCGGTCCTCGATAGGTCTACGAAGTTTGGAAGAAGTCTAACCGTTTAAAGCTAATATAAAGCGTGTAACTAGATTCTTTCTTTCTTTCTTTCTTTTTAATATTGAATTGTCATCACGGAATCGGTTCTCGATAAGTCCACGAAGTTTTTTTTATGGAAATAGCTGACGATCTACCTGATGGTAAGTGCCTATCGTCGCCCATAAACATCAGCAACACCAAAGGTAAAAGCGAAAAGTAAAAGTAAAAGCGAACCCCATGGAGAAATAATAATGGTATTAATTAACAATTAAAATCAATACTACCAATATAATCCCTCCGAGGGCCCTACCACCAGCGGGCCGGATTTAGTCGCCTCTTACGACACCCATCCGGCGTGAGTTTGGGGTTAGTATTCTAAAGCCGCCCCAATACGGCAAAAAAAAAATTGTTTGTTTCGTCCATCGAGTGTTGGTAGGTACGTAGACTACGTAGTACCTACGTAACACACTAGCCAAGGCATTCAAAACATGCGATGCGTGCGGCGGCCGGCATCAGAATGAGACAAATATCGCATCACTGATCGCAAAGGTCCACACACAGTCGATTCATCGCTGCGATATTCATGATTGCATGGATTTTTGTTGCGATCACCGATATCGTCTGCGACCAAGCAAATCGTTAACGATCTTGACATACACTGCCGATCGGTCGGTGCGATCGGTCTGCAACGACGGATCGCACCGATCGATCGTTCCGTCAGTGGCCCCTTTAAAACCGACTATCCTTTGCAGATCAAATCTAATCCGGTGCCGTGCGTCCCGAGACATGGACTTGGACGTTCGCAAAACGCACATCTGAAAAGATCGGTACGCGGACGAACACGACAACCGGCAACCGGAGAACGGACATGAGAATACGTCTATTCGATTAAACGATTCCGAACGATTCGCGCGGCGCATCGAGCGAATCGTGGTCGTGAGTTTCTCGGCGCGACCGCTCGCGCGAGAGAGGGCGGCAGTATCGTTTCAACCGTCGGTCCGTGAGGTCGCTTTTGCGGCGTAGTCTGTGATTTTTAGTGTAGCTCCAGATAATCCAAGTTAATCTACGATGGTGAGTGTTCCTTCTTCGAAAAGAAGCCGGGAGTGCCTCCAGGGGATCATTCGGGATCTGCCACCGGGCATATTTCGGAATTTCAGTGCATCGGTGTTTATAGTGATGACGACCTCCATTATATTATTGTGATGGCCGTTTTTTTACCGCAATGCGGATCGACGACGTCGCCAAAGTCGAGACGAGGACGCGAGCCGGGCTAAGAAGGATGCATCGGAGATAATAGATCTTCTAGGAATCCGGGACGACGTCAAGATGACCGTTAGGATGTCTAGTCTAGAGTCATCGGTCGCCATAGTAGATAGGTGTTGCCGGTGAAAATGACGTTTCCCGGGAGTGCGCCGATGCCGATGGCGATGCCGGCAGCGGGTGCCGCGGCTGGCGGTGCAGCGGCAGGCGGCAGTCGCCAGTCCGCCCCGCTCGCGATCGATTGCCGGCCGCACCTGTCAAACGGGCGCTCGTTGACTCATCGCCGCTGCCAGATATTTTTCAAAAGCAATCCTCCAATCGAGTTCTGTTAGTTTTCTTGGCCGATCTCGGAGGCTGCGGTATCGAAACATGGTAATATTGTAATTTTCCGCTAGCAACTATGTCAAAGTCTCCGTCTTTCCGGCTATTGTTGGTTGTCGTCGAAGTTGTTATAATAGGTTGTCGTCACGTTTCAAATACACGTTGTCACTTGTATAGTGTTCTGAAGTGTTTAGAGTGATCTTTTATCGACGTCATGTATGGCATGACTCGAAACCCACTGGTGAGTAAATAGAGCAATAGAAGCTCGGTGAAAGTGCTGCTTTTCCAGAATTTTCTCTTTGTATTCCTTTCTCTGAAACACTTTCAAACTGGCATAGACCTACCTACTATTATACAATTTCTGCACTGTGTGTTTCATCCACACAGGTGCCCCTTATAATCAGCATTTCATGAAAATCAATGCCACTTAACATTGCTGTTATCTGAATCATTATGTTTGTGGAATTGAATGTCAAAATTGAACCATTATTTAAATTAGAGATATATTTATGAATCTGATATAAAAATTTAAGCATTGATATTGCACATTAATATTAATTGTTTCTTAAACACAACTAGGGAAATTTTCTATTCTTAACAAAAAGTCCTTATATTTAACCTTGAAAACTGGTATTGTTTTATAAACTGTCATTTTATTACTATACAAAATAGTTGCAATAGAAATATTTTTTTTAATGTATTGTTATTTCGCATATTGGAGTTACTATATATTTTTATCTATTGAATTAAGCTTGACTTTTTCTTAGTGTAATAATGTAACATAGTTTGATTCATCATATTTTATTTTCAAAATGCTTCTGCATTGACCCTGAAAATGCTACAGATGTGATCATGTTTCTTTTAAAAGCTTATTGACAATAATTCTTTATCAACTCAGTAATTGTTTGTATTATGTGATAGGGTGATCAATCTTTTTGGCTGTTGTTTGCTCAACAGAAATAACATATCACACTTCAATTGAATTTCAAGTTAGTTCATTTCAAGTCAATTTCAAATAAGTTATTTTAACTTAACTCATTATGCTTTGCGCACATTTTACTATGACACAAGTACAAAGCAGAAAGATGGGGATTATTGAACTTTCAAAGTAATAAGATTGATCATCGGCCCATTAGCTAACTATATATCAAAGGACTTGATTTGATCTTTTGTAAGATTGTTAGGTCCCTTTACTGAACTGAACTTGTGGGAAATTATTATAAAGTTTGTGATTCAAGAATGAAAAGTAATCTAATGGCTATTGGTATCATGTTTATGTATTCATTAATTTTCAAGTATACCTTTTGCCAGTTAAATTGTATTCAAAGATCTATTTCCACTTATGCAGTTCTAGGTAAAAATATCTTTAAAAATAGTATTCATATTGATTCGCATAATATTTTTGTCCTTAACTTACTTTTTACAATGCAAGAACTTGACATCAATCCAACTGAAATCAAACAAGTACCACCTCAACAGAATTAGATGTACATATTTTTTGTTAATTGTAATGTTATAACATCCTTGAAATCATTCAACAAGAACTGCCATAATTAACTTTAAAACAAGATAACGGCCTTAACGGCTTTTTTAATGTTTTTTTCAGTCTTCTTCTTATTTTCTTTTTGTTTTAAAGTTAAAAAAGCGGCCAAGTGCGAGTTGGACTCGCCCATGAAGGGTTCCGTAGCAGCAAGTAACATAATATAAAAGTTCTTGTAGTTCGTTGTAACTTTGATCAATGTTTTTTGCGGTTTACGATTTATGACGTATTAAAAAAAAACTACTTACTAAATATCATTCAAACCAATTTTCGTTGGAAGTTTTCATGGTAATGTACATCATATATTTTTTTTAGTTTTGTCATTCTCTTATTTTAGAAGTTACAGGGGGGGGGGGGGGACACACATTTTACCACTTTGGAAGTGTCTCTCGCGCAAACTATTCAGTTTAGAAAAAAATGATATTAGAAACCTCTATATCATTTTTGAATACCTATCCATAGATACCCCACACGTATGGGTTTGATGAAAAAAACATTTTTGAGTTTCAGTTCTATGTATGGGGAACCCCCAAAATTTATTGTTTTTTTTCTATTTTTGTCTGAAAATCTTAATGCGGTTCACAGAATACATCTACTCACCAAGTTTCAACAGTATAGCTCTTATAGTTTCGGAAAAAAGTGGCTGTGACATACGGACGGACAGACAGACAGACATGACGAACCGTTTTTTGCCATTCGGCTACGGAACCCTAAAAAGGAGCAAACAAACTTAGTTTTTTATATGCGGAAACTCTTAAATGGTGTTAAAGATAGCATTATTATGTTAGTATTGTAGACATAAGACACTGTATGTTTCTCAAATAAAGGAAAATAAAATAAAATAATCATATGATATTAACACCCCAACTCACTAACAGTTAATTCAATTGCTCCTTAGTAAAGAATTGCCACACAAATTGTGTACTAAGGAGTGATTTAAGTAACCGTTAGTGACTCTTGAGTTGGGGCGTTACTGATTTAGTTTTTCAAGGACATCTAGATAATGTTCATCCAAGCAGCAAATAGGTGTAATATGGCTGCAAGTTCATCTATTAAAGACTAATTATATAGGTAGGTAGACAAAAAAATTATAAATGCCCTAATTAACCATTTTATTGGCTGTTCTCACTGCCAACACAATGCCACATCTCATTTATACTAATTGCACATGGCCGATACTCCAATACCCTCCCTGTATTATTAGACAAGGCCCTGTATTATTATTAGGCAACAGCAATTTATAAAGATTTGATGGTGACAGGAAATGAATTGGGTGATTAATTAACTAGAATTTATATATCGACGCTTGAAAGGCAAAAATTACCAAGCGACATGTTGACTACTTTACACTAGAGCTTTTTAGTTTTTAATTTTAGAAAAAAAAACGTAAAAAATCGCTTTATTAAGCATTTAAACTGCATTTAAAATTTATTGGTATGAAGTAGCTATGACTAATAGGCGATTTTTTACGATTTTTTTTTTCTAAAATTAAAAACTAAAATGCTCTAGTGTAAAGTTGTCTACATGTTGCTTGGTAATTTTTGCCTTTCAAGCTGTAACGTACGATTTATATATCGCTCGTCACATGTAGCCAAAGTTATTATTTTGTAGTAGAAATTCATTTAACTCTTCATATTTTGACATATTACCACAGATTATTTAAACCTTCACACATTTGACATGTTTGCCATAGATAAACAATTTCAAAATTTAACATAGCTTAACTAGTTACGCGACGTGTCGTGACGTGACGGGAGTTTAATGAAACCACGTGACTTGTTCTTAATTCGATTTTATTAATTTAAATACAAATAGAAATTTGATAGTGGTGTTTTTGGAAATAAAACTATTTATAAGACTTCATTGTTTGTTTATTTTACAAAACTTATTAAATTGCGCTTGGTAGAACTTATCATAGACATTGCCATATTTGAAAAACTAATTACTCTATGCGATCTTGCATAGACTTTGCGTATCTATGATACAAGCAACCTTATTCCTCTATGATCTATGATCTTTCTTTTTCCTGTTTGACAGCCGGCCCACTAATGTGTGTCTTGGCGATTAAAAATATAATTTTGGGGTTTTCTTTGTAAATTTGTTTCAAACTGCTTATTTCCATTTGTAAAGGGCGAGGGCCGCGTCGACCACGATGGGGGCGATGTGTTTTCCTTTTAAAGATTCGTGAAACCGGCATCACCTAGATGACCGCGTGTTTGGTTAGGTTATGGGAGGGTGCTTTTGCCGTGAGTATTGGTTAATTATGGACATTTCTTATTCGAAATGCGTAAAACAAAGCATTTTGCAATGTATTACATGAGGATAACGCGTAGATATTCATTGTTTCAGCTTTTTTCCCTATGGTTTAATTTTCCACCATTAGTTTTCACGATGGGATTTTTTTTTCCCGACCTTATTCCATCCGTTTTCTTGTTTCCCTTAAGCTTCCTATAATTTTTGGACCATGAACAAGGACTAGATATCCTTTTCCTTTATTTCTCCCGGTGTTCTGCTTGAACCCGTGGTTTAGCCGTCACATTTGTGATGTCTTTATAATTATTATTCCACTGTAATCCCCTGATCTACGGATCTCCTTTTTTTTTCTTTTTTTTACTCTGCTTTTCGCGAGTAAGTTTTTTTTGATATAATGGTATTCTTGACCTGCTAGTGTCAATCCATTATCACTTTCCTTATTGAGGGCGAAGTATACCTTCTACCCAACTTCATTTGGAGCCTGGACTACGAACTCAAGATGAGGAGACCCTTACCTCGGAGAACACCATAACAGTGATGAAGCAGCATTGCGGTCCACTGCTGGGGACGGGGATCACATTAAGAGGACGTGCCTTTTATGCCTAAGTAATTTTATACAGGTACAAGTTTGTGATATTTTTCTACCATGCAATACAACTTTTACAAACAATTTAATTTAGAATGTTTAGAATATTTGTAACTTAGTATATTTAATTCTACAGGATTTGTCTGTATTTGGTAACTTTTCCTTTTGTGCGTCTCATAACAACTTGATGCCAAGTCTTTGTTTGTTTTGAAGGAATAAAGGATTCTTTGGTACATATAATATTTCATTTCTCTCCTCAGCAAAATATCATGTTTAGTTTATTATGCTTAGCACATTTACTACTTAGATTTTCATACAACACTGAAGTATAAAGCCCGCTTTGAGATTAATAGTTCAATGTTTTATCCGGCTTTGTTATCCGTACTGTGAGGCAGGTGGATGGTCTCCTTGGCGCCCGTATTCTTGGTTTAGTTCTTTTCTTTCTTATATTTATTTAGGAGATCATCAGCTCATTAACATCCGAGCAAGGTTCGCCTACTGACGGGTACATTTGTTTGGTGGGTTTGTGTTCTATTTATCTTTAGTTTATCTATATATATATATTGTAGGCAAACACAACACCCCACTTGTTTTTACCACCCCGTACAATCCCCGTGGCTACAATGGCTACAATGCCTACAATGGCACCGCAGAACAGGGACTGATTTTTTAGACAGGACTGATTTTTTAGACCGACTTGATTTGTTCAGTTCGGACAGACTTGTTAGTTTAGATTTATTTAGATTTATACATGAGTAATTTATACTTGTGTTAATTTTGGTAACATACATATTCAGTGTTGTTATTTTGTTTGTATACATGATATATTGTTGAGACTTATTTGGCTTGGCTAATTATTTGTTTTGGAAGTAAAAGTTGTATGGTATTTTTGTATAATTTCCTTCCTATTTTGTTTATTGAACAATTATTATCGGTGTATACCTACTTATTTTGGTTCAACATAGAAAAGTACTTACTTGTTTTCATTAAAGCTGTGAATCTAGTGTTATTTGAGGAATTTAAAGTTAACTATATTTGCTATTTGAATTGGTAATATTTGAAATAAAGTTAGAGAGTAATAATAAATTTAGTTTGATAACATCATTAATTAACATTAAATATTAACCTTGTTGAAGTTTGAAAATATTATAATAGTACTACTGAAAGTTATTCTACTTTCATTTTGAAGTTGTTGTTTATTAAAGTACATAATTTAGTATAGAAATATTAACTTACAGTTATATAGAATTAAATTAAATACTTGTTATTGTAATAATTTAGTTTGAAGTTTTGTCACTGTTGGTGAATAATCTTGTTCACATTCACATAGTTATTAACATTGGTTAAGATGGAGGGTACAGCCTCTGTTTCTAAGTCTGACAAGGAAACTATAAATATGCCTACAACCAGTCACGAACAAGAACCTGCACCTAATGTGTCTTTTCAAGTGCATGCTCAGACTCAGAATCAGGATGTGTTCTGCTCGGATGATAATATGATAACATTAGATAATGTGACAACAACACCACAATCAAAACTAGTTTCGAATAACAATTCAACTGCCTTAGACTCAACTTTACCTGTTGCTAACTATTATTTGAGAAAACATTTTGACTTTTCCAAACTTAACTTAACTTTTAATGGTAAAACATGTCCAATGGAATTTCTTATTCGATTAGAGGAGTTAAAACCTGTTAAAGGGTATAATGATCATCAGTGTTTCTTAGCTTTGCCAGTATTATTAACAGATATTGCATTAAAATGGTACAGGGGTAGAAAACATTTTATTCTTAATTGGTCACAATTTAAAATTGAGTTTTTAGACTACTTTACTCCGAGGGACTATAATTATAAATTAGAATATGAAATTAGGACCAGGAAGCAGCGAGTTGGTGAAACTTTGTCTGAGTTTGTCGTTGAGTTGATGGATTTATCTGCAAAACTGCAAGTTCCTTTCTCTGAAAAGATCCTATTAGACATTGTTAGACATAACATGCTGCCGGAATATTCTGTTCATCTGATTGGCCGATGTGTCATATCACTCAATGAAATTATGCATTTAGGTAAAGAAATTGAATCTTTTCATTCACTTCACCCGAATAATAGTTTATTGCCATCTAATATAAAATCTGAAACTTTTGTAAAATCAGATAATTTTAAACCCAATTCTTCACCTCAATATAAAAATAATTCTTCTAGAAATAGTATTGTTTGTTTAAAATGTAAAAAGATTGGTCATTCTTATAGGGACTGTAAGTTATTTCCAGGTGTTAAGTGCTTCACTTGCGGCCAGCCCAATGTAGTAACTAAGCAGTGTCCCAAGTGTAATTCCAAAAAGAATGTTTCCATTGTAAATGACTGCGATCCAGAAAAACGAGTAGTGCCTCACTGTGATCGGTTTTTAAATGAAAATGACAGATCCACATTGAGATTTAGTCAAACTTCTAATCCTAATTTATCTAGTAAACTTATAGTTAACTCTAACGATAGTAGTATAGAACAACAAGTAGCTTCACTTCTTGAATGTAGTTCTGATACTCGACCTTATTTATCATTTACTGTCAAGGGCCGAGAATTTCTAGGTTTGTTGGACAGTGGTGCTCAAATTAGCGTTTTAGGTAATAATTCACACCTAATATTTCAAGATATAGGTTTTAATATTCAACAGTCTTCTTCTTTTGTTACAACTGCCGATGGAAAGCAACAACATGTTATAGGTATTATGGAGTTGCCCATTAAGTGCGTAAAGCGTGTTAGATTATGTAAATTTGCTATTATACCATCAATATCAAATGATATAATTCTTGGTATAGATTTTTGGCTTACATTTGATATTTTTTCTAAATTGCGTAAAGAAGTTTCTTTTGTAAATTCATATGGGAAACCAGTTGAAATCGCTTCTATTAGACCTGCTTCTAGCTTAACTTTTGAAGAGAGAACTCGTTTAGATAAAATAACTAGATTATTTGAAAATATATCTTACGAAAAGAAAGGTTTAGGTAAAACAGATTTAGTTCAACACAAGATTGTAACTTTTGGTGAGCCCATTAAGCAGAGGTACTATCCTTTGAGCCCTGCTAGATTAAATTCTTTAAATTTGGAAATAGATAAAATGTTAGCAGAAGGAATCATTCAACCTTCAAAATCTCCTTGGAGTAGTCCACTTGTTTTAGTTACAAAGAAAGATGGTAGTCTCAGAGTCTGTTTGGATTCTCGTAAATTAAATTCTGTAACAGTAAAAGATTCTTATCCACTTCCATATATATCTAGAATTTTGAGTAATCTTAGAGACGCTCGATATCTTAGCTCTATCGACCTCTCTAAAGCTTTTTATCAAATACTTTTAGAAGAAACGTCTAGAGAAAAGACAGCTTTTGTAGTACCAGGCAGGGGACTTTTTGAGTTCGTTAGGATGCCATTTGGAGTCACAAATGCACCCGCCGAATTACAACGGTTATCCGATAGATTGTTTGGTCCAGAGTTCGATGACAATCTGTTCTGTTTCTTGGACGATTTAATTTTAATTTCTAAAGATTTTGACAGTCATTTAGCGTTATTAGAAAAAGTTTATAATAGACTAGTAGAGTCAGGACTTACCATTAATTTATCAAAATCCGAATTTTGCAAAGATAAATTAAAATATTTAGGTTATGTTGTAGATAAAGAGGGCTTACACACTGACCCCGAGAAATTAGAATCGATTAAAAATTTTCCTACACCTAGATCTGTTAAAAATGTCAGAAGTTTTGTTGGTATGTGTTCTTATTACAGAAGATTTATTCCAAATTTTTCACATCATGTTGCTCCTTTGACAAAATTAACCAGCGGTAAAAAGAATGTAAAATTAAAATTTGTGTGGAATGATAAAGCAGAGGAATCATTTAATTATTTAAAAAATGCTTTGATGACAGCGCCAGTTTTGCAATGTCCTAATTTTAGTAAACCATTTTTCCTTCATTGCGATGCCAGTGGTTATGCTGTTGGTAGTGTTTTGATGCAAGAGGACGACTCAGGTCAACAACATCCAATTGCCTATTTTTCAAAATTATTATCAAAATGTGAACAAAACTATAGTGTTACTGAAAGAGAGCTTTTAGCTATTTTATTATCTATAGAACATTTTCGACCATATATTGAGGGAACTGAGTTTACTGTAGTCACTGATCATGCCAGTTTAAAATGGTTAATGAGCTTGACGAATCCTTCTGGTAGATTGGCCAGGTGGGCAGCCCGTTTGTCGCAGTATAAGTTTGACATCATTCATAAAAAAGGTACCAGCCACGCCGTTCCAGATGCTTTGTCCCGTGTAGAAATAGCTGAAATAAGTTTGTGTCCAGATGATATTCATGACCCTTGGTATTCTAAAATGTATATTAATTGTCAGAAATATCCTTCTAAATTTAAAAATTTCAAAGTAGATAATGAAACCTTGTATAAATATGTAAAACCTAAGAACGATTTATGTCAGAATTTAGCTTGGAAGATAGTAATACCTAGAGAACATACTTTAGAAACAATTAGAAATAATCATGATAATGTAGATTCAGCTCATTTTGGTATACATAAAACTTTAGAAAAATTAAAAACCCATTACTTTTGGCCTAAGATGTTTAAAGATGTTAAAGAATATATAAGTAGATGCGATATTTGTAAAGCATATAAGCACTCTAATTCAGCCCCGTTAGGACTTATGTCAAACCCTAAGTTAGTCGACCGTCCCATGACTATGTTGTCCATGGATATAATTGGCCCATTACCAAAATCTTATTCAGGTTATAAATATATATTGTCAATAGTAGATGTTTTCACAAAATACTGTTGGATTTTTCCTCTCCTTAACGCAACTACACAGTCTATCATAAAAATATTGCAGAAAGAAATTATTTTAAAATTTGGTTGTCCAAAAATTGTAATATGTGATAATGGTACACAGTTCACTTCAAAACCATTTAAAGATTTCATTAAGACCTATAATATACCTAAAATATTTTATAATACCTTATATACTCCTCAGAATAACCCAGTAGAGAGATTCAACAAAACTATAGAAACTTGTATTTCATGTTATGTTGAAGCTGACCATCGGACTTGGTCTAGGTACTTACCCCACGTCCAAGCTGCTATTAACAGCACTATAAATTTAGTTACAGGTTATACACCAAATTTTCTTATGTTTGGAAGGGAAATTATTTTAGATGGCTCCTTATATAAATTTTCTTCAATTTCTGATCCTTCAGAATTGGTTATTAGTAGTCGTTCAGACTATTCTTCTTTACTTTCAACTTTGGAAGATATTTTTAGGAAAACAGTGGAAAATTTAGTTAAAAGTTATAGGAAGAATTCTATTTATTATAATGCCAGAAGAAAAAGCATTTCTTATAATGTTGGAGATACTGTATGGAGACGTAACTTCGTGCAATCTAATGCATCTTACTTCTTTTCATCTAAGTTAGCACCTAAATTTATTAAAAGTAAAATTATAGATAAAATTTCTGATAACGTTTATTTATTAAAAGATTTTGATAGGAGTAGTAGAGGTAGATATCATGTAAAAGATATAGTTAAAATTTAATATTTATTTTGTTATTTGGATACTCAAAATTATACTTACCAACTTGTTTCTATTTGCTGGCAAAGGTAAAGGTAGCTATGTATGTGGAAGAATATTGCGTGATGTATGAGTGGTGCTACACTAGGAAGGTGATGTATGCTAGGAGACCTAGGTTAGTAAATGTACTTGGAAACTATACTTACCATACTCTACTCATTTTAGAACTCTAAATTTATGTGAAGAAAAGAAGTTAGTGCTCACAATGTTATAAGGACTCATATTTGTTATTTAGCCCCAATTTTTTTTTTATCCCCTCACTAATTTATATAATTTATTAGTATTTTTTTTTGTCTTGAGGTGGATTTATTTACCTATTTCTAGGTTTTGTTTTGTTTTGTTGTACATTATTAGTTAGCTTCTACTTAGAAGTATTTTGTTTAAAGCCTAGTCTTTATTTAGTTTTTAGGTCATACTTTAAGTACTAGAATTCCTAGGACCTGGACATGACATTTTGAGTTGTACAACGAAACCTCTTTTCCCAAAAGATAATTTACATCTTATGGGTGACCTTTTGTTGTGTGTGAAACACCACACTCTCTTTTCCCTAAAGATTACTTATATCTTAAGGGTGACTTTTGGTTGTGTGTGAAACACCACACTTTCTTTTCCCTATAGATAATTTATATCTTGTGGGTGACTTTTTTTGAAGTGCTAATTAATCACTTCGTTTTTTTTTTTTATTCACTTTCGTGGATAATTTTCCTGGCATGCCATGTTCATTTGACATGTACATGTGCAGGGTTGCTTTGTTGGGTTTGTCATTACATAGCGAATGCTCACTGTCTTGACCGGTTGCATACCAAACATAGCGTTTTCTTTTGTTTGTTTTAGGTGTATTTATATGACACAACTTTAGAAATTTATTCTTATAGGGTCTTGGTTTGTTAATGTAAAGCGAGGGTGCTGTTACATTAACCAGGTGCATACTAAGTCCTATATTTTGTTTTGTAGCAGTAGGAGTTTATTTTGGAGATAGAGTAGGAGTTTGTTTTGAGATGAAGTAGGAGTTTTGTAGGGTTACAGTTCGTTAGTGTAAGGCGAGGGTGCTATTACATTAACCGGTTGCATACTGGATCCTATGTGAGTTTAGTATTTTGATGTAGAGTGGGAGTTTATTTTTTTTTAGGGATTTTCAACCCAATTTAGATACCTGGATTGGTTTGTTGTTGCAGAGCGAGGGTGCTTATTGCAATAACCAGTTGCATACTAGTCCAGTATAATTTTTGATGACACTTGTTATCAACTTATTTTCGATTTGTTATCGACTTATTATCGATTCATTATCGATTTGTTATTAACTTCTTTTAGACTTATTGTAGACTTGTCATCAACTTGTTATCAATTTATTTTTCTTTGAAACTTTAGTATCAGGGTTGTCACTTTATACCATATCATAGGGTTGTCAACACTTAAAAAAAAAAAAAAAAAAAAAAAAAAAATTTTTTTTTTTTGCTAGAAAAGGGGGAAATGTAACGTACGATTTATATATCGCTCGTCACATGTAGCCAAAGTTATTATTTTGTAGTAGAAATTCATTTAACTCTTCATATTTTGACATATTACCACAGATTATTTAAACCTTCACACATTTGACATGTTTGCCATAGATAAACAATTTCAAAATTTAACATAGCTTAACTAGTTACGCGACGTGTCGTGACGTGACGGGAGTTTAATGAAACCACGTGACTTGTTCTTAATTCGATTTTATTAATTTAAATACAAATAGAAATTTGATAGTGGTGTTTTTGGAAATAAAACTATTTATAAGACTTCATTGTTTGTTTATTTTACAAAACTTATTAAATTGCGCTTGGTAGAACTTATCATAGACATTGCCATATTTGAAAAACTAATTACTCTATGCGATCTTGCATAGACTTTGCGTATCTATGATACAAGCAACCTTATTCCTCTATGATCTATGATCTTTCTTTTTCCTGTTTGACAGCCGGCCCACTAATGTGTGTCTTGGCGATTAAAAATA
The DNA here is from genome assembly GCA_951805285.1 of Thymelicus acteon. Taxonomy (NCBI): domain Eukaryota; kingdom Metazoa; phylum Arthropoda; class Insecta; order Lepidoptera; family Hesperiidae; genus Thymelicus; species Thymelicus acteon. Next base: position 622,638 of record OX638224.1, read on the forward strand.
TAATTTTGGGGTTTTCTTTGTAAATTTGTTTCAAACTGCTTATTTCCATTTGTAAAGGGCGAGGGCCGCGTCGACCACGATGGGGGCGATGTGTTTTCCTTTTAAAGATTCGTGAAACCGGCATCACCTAGATGACCGCGTGTTTGGTTAGGTTATGGGAGGGTGCTTTTGCCGTGAGTATTGGTTAATTATGGACATTTCTTATTCGAAATGCGTAAAACAAAGCATTTTGCAATGTATTACATGAGGATAACGCGTAGATATTCATTGTTTCAGCTTTTTTCCCTATGGTTTAATTTTCCACCATTAGTTTTCACGATGGGATTTTTTTTTCCCGACCTTATTCCATCCGTTTTCTTGTTTCCCTTAAGCTTCCTATAATTTTTGGACCATGAACAAGGACTAGATATCCTTTTCCTTTATTTCTCCCGGTGTTCTGCTTGAACCCGTGGTTTAGCCGTCACATTTGTGATGTCTTTATAATTATTATTCCACTGTAATCCCCTGATCTACGGATCTCCTTTTTTTTTCTTTTTTTTACTCTGCTTTTCGCGAGTAAGTTTTTTTTGATATAATGGTATTCTTGACCTGCTAGTGTCAATCCATTATCACTTTCCTTATTGAGGGCGAAGTATACCTTCTACCCAACTTCATTTGGAGCCTGGACTACGAACTCAAGATGAGGAGACCCTTACCTCGGAGAACACCATAACAGTGATGAAGCAGCATTGCGGTCCACTGCTGGGGACGGGGATCACATTAAGAGGACGTGCCTTTTATGCCTAAGTAATTTTATACAGGTACAAGTTTGTGATATTTTTCTACCATGCAATACAACTTTTACAAACAATTTAATTTAGAATGTTTAGAATATTTGTAACTTAGTATATTTAATTCTACAGGATTTGTCTGTATTTGGTAACTTTTCCTTTTGTGCGTCTCATAACAACTTGATGCCAAGTCTTTGTTTGTTTTGAAGGAATAAAGGATTCTTTGGTACATATAATATTTCATTTCTCTCCTCAGCAAAATATCATGTTTAGTTTATTATGCTTAGCACATTTACTACTTAGATTTTCATACAACACTGAAGTATAAAGCCCGCTTTGAGATTAATAGTTCAATGTTTTATCCGGCTTTGTTATCCGTACTGTGAGGCAGGTGGATGGTCTCCTTGGCGCCCGTATTCTTGGTTTAGTTCTTTTCTTTCTTATATTTATTTAGGAGATCATCAGCTCATTAACATCCGAGCAAGGTTCGCCTACTGACGGGTACATTTGTTTGGTGGGTTTGTGTTCTATTTATCTTTAGTTTATCTATATATATATATTGTAGGCAAACACAACACCCCACTTGTTTTTACCACCCCGTACAATCCCCGTGGCTACAATGGCTACAATGCCTACAAAGCGTCGATATGTACATGAATACTTGGGAAATTTGAGAGGGGGGGAGGAAATAATTCCTATTTTCACATGAGATTGAACCAGAGATCCCTCATTGACAAAGTACAATTTGAGATTTTGAATCTTATAAACCTGTTTTGGTTATTATCATTTAAATACCAGAATTGTTTGGAGTTCAATATATAATACATTGATGAGAAAATCTTAATTACGGTATCTTTATAATCTTGGTCATTAATTTAACTTCCTCAATATTTATATAAATTAATGTAATGAATATACTAATAAAATTATAACAATGTATTATAGGTATTGTAGATATGAAGCCTATTTGACAAAATTACATTTTCTCATACATAATACAATTGAAAGCAATCAGCTGAAAATTAATTACTTCATTGTTTGCTTATGATAGGTATTTATTTCATGATAGAACCCAATACGTTATTCAGGGACTCCCTTTAGAGACCATAATTGTATTATGAAGTGGTTACATAATTTTTTTTATAACTGTGATTACATAATATATTTGTTTTTATTTCAAGTTGGTTTAACAAAGTTTTTAAGATAAAGCCTTAGCATTATGTCTGTGATTCCCAACCACAAGTCTCAGGCAAAACACCCACCTTGCTGGGCGTCAAACATTTTTACTTGTGATGAAGTAAAAAATATTAATAATCACAATAAAATATACTATGATACTAACCCTAAGGAATAATACATATTTTTATTGGTCAAAGAATTTGTGAAATTGATCCAGTAGTTTTTCAGTTTATTTGTTACAAACATACAAAAGTACAAATCCTTACTCTTTATAATATTAGTGTAAATAATACCTTTTACTTATGTAACAGTTTCAAGTAGTGTAGGACGTCGAGGACCGGAAATCCTGACCACATTAGTAACACATTCATGGTCCATGTTATTTTATTTCTATTTTTGAGTGACTCACAGCTACTAATGGCGAAGGTCATTTGTTAATTGGATGTCATTTATAAAACTACATTTAGAAGTGAGTAATAACAAATTTAATTAAATTTAAATTCCAAACTTGCTACCTGGAGTTTAATAGTAGGTACTAACTACTATCATTAAAAAGTAAAAATTTTACTGAATTAATATAACTACTATTTTTCTCATTATAATAAAACCGACATTCTCTGTTACTTATGATGTCAAAATTGTTGACCTGTATGTAACAATAATTTAAAACAATATTTATTATTTTCCATGCCCCAAATATGTATGTCTCTGGAATAATTGTGTATAGAAATATTTAATTAGCATCAATACATAATAGTAATATGGTAGATAGGTAATTTTATTAACCTTATAATATTTATCTTTTTTCTTGTGTCTGAGGTGAACAAGCTTGTGGACAAACCGATACATTATGCAAAGCTTTATGACTTAAGTCTTTGTAAATCTGCTTTATGTATTAAATAAATGAAAAAAAAACATCAATGCAGCCAGTAGAATTTATTGAATGACTTTTGAATATTTTGACTGTTGAATCTGCAGCTTGATGTTAGCGGTTTTGTTCAATCCATAAGCTGTAAATAAACTGAGGATCACTATAAGTGGCCCTTTCTCTTACAACTACACTGCCCTTATTACAAACTATGTGACCAAATCTTTCATCGGTTTGTCGGTGATCCATAATCTTGATCGTTTTGCAGTGATAAGGAGTAAACTATTTACAACAGGTTACGCTCCAATACCAATCGATAAAGTTTATTGTACCTAATGCAGTATTTAATATTGTTGATATAATACGTCGAGTGTCCGCAGTATGACGTGTCTGGCGATATCATTACAGCAATCTTATCGTGTTATCACACGTCTTAATCGTTAGCCTCCGGCGCAGTGCTGTTCTGCTCGCGTGGCAAAATGGTGGCCACATCAGTATGTATTTTACAACATTATTATTCAGTTTATGTCCATTTTCCTGTTGTTTTCAGCGTGGGGTAGCGATTAGCGATGTATTTTTAGTTACAATCATATTATTGTCCAGCGATTTGTTGTATTATGAACTTATTGTGATAATTGTCCCAGATCCGTGGCAGTTTCATAAATTACACTTTTAATTAAAATATAAAACTTTTTATCAGTCGAATTTTTATAACATTTTATCTTCATACTGTTTTTATCTTTATTGAGATTACAGGTATATGGTACATAAACTCTGGGATCTTAGGTGATTGAAATAATGTGATGTATAGAAAAAGCTGCTATAGTTGCCGGTGTCTTGGTTAATTTGTTTAGAATAGTTTTTCAATTCCAAGGTTAGGTCCATGATTCATTACGACATCCACGCTCGTAGGGTGTAGTGTGTAACGAAGATTTAGTTCGTCAGTCGCATATGTGGTTGGTATGAGGTAGTGTTTGCTCTGGCCATGTTTCGTGCTCCGAGGTCAAATTGTTTTATTTTGTTTATACCTAGTAGGTACCAAGTAGTACCAACTTAAAAAAAAAACTTATTGAGGTCATGTAAAATTAATTTACATTTAAGAATCATGTTATTTTTGAAATTCAAACTGATCAGAATCAAGATTTTTAGATTCCATTCGAATGGACATTTGCTTTGGGCCCTATCGCCCTTTACAGCATCACGCAGACAGGAATTTTAAATATCACCGTATCGAGAACTCATACAAGTTTGACAACAAGTGAAAAAATTGTAATATGTTAAAAAGTTCTTAATGAGTTATCTTGTCTATCATAAAGTATCAAAGGTTAAGAAAATTCGCATTGCATTAGTTCAGTCGTTCCTATAGCTATCCAATGACAGGTCAGTGGTCAGTGGTCAGTACGGAGTGTAATAGTTGTGACGTGTGTTCACATTGCAGGCGGATCAACTAACGGAGGAGCAAATCGCCGAATTCAAGGAGGCGTTCTCACTGTTCGACAAGGACGGCGATGGCACCATCACCACCAAAGAGCTGGGCACCGTGATGCGCTCGCTAGGACAGAACCCCACAGAGGCCGAGCTTCAAGACATGATCAACGAGGTTGACGCGGACGGTGAGTCTACTTTACATACACACATAGACAAGTTAAGTTCACACACTCATTCTCCTGCACTGCACTGCCTGAGTGTGCCCGGTGCCAGTCGGTGTCGCGGATGGCGTGAACTTCGACACACAATAATCTGTCACATAAATGTCTGTCAGCCGATAATCGAACCCGGGATCTCTCGGTTCACAGGTAGGGCCACTACCAACTAACCAGGGTAAGGGGTCGTTTAAAAAAAAGGGAAAGTTGACGAGCGTGTGGGAAATTGAGAGAAATGCCTTTCTTCGTGTGGATTGCGAAGAAATAATATCAGCTGTACTTCTTTACTATGTTACTTCGGAAAAAAATTCGCTAAATATCATTCGTGACGCAGTTTTATGCACATTTTTCAAATTGATAAAACATTTATATCTCAAACAGGATATAATTAACCAAATACGTAATAATGAAGTTTGCCACTTATGTAATGTTTGATAAATGTATTATTATGAGGCGCTTATTTAAGTTTGTTTAAATTAACATTTAAATTCTTGTTACTTTTAGACCAAATGAATAAATATTACCTAAATAGAAATTAAGGCGCCAATTTCCGTTATCACATTGTTGCTGAGATTTTAAAACTACAAAGCTCGTGGATTGAGCACATTAAATTTGTGGATGGAGGTAATCACGATATTGTGTATTGTTACGTCATACAACATATCCGGAGGACTTGACATGAATGCGGTCTTAAAACCATAATTATTAAAACCGTCGTTGGAACGAAGGATGATTTCACTATACGGGCACAAAACAGCACGGGATTTGGACGTGTCCGTTATTAATGCTATAGAATAGATATTGATCTTTCGAAAATGCTGTTATCCACAATGCTTGATATGCTACGGTCAAGCAGTTGTAGTAAAACCATAATTTAACCATACCATAATATCTCGAGAGCACCAATTTTGATACAAACTTGTATTAGTAATGAGAGCTTTATTATCGTCCGGCGGTGACGAGTGGGCCGGCCGGCGACGTGGCAGAGGAGATAAGCGTTCGATGTCGATTGTCGCCCCTGTCACCGCACTGTTGCCGACTGACTTTAGCTCTCGGCCGTGGACCGCGACACACGGCGAATGTACCACGTCTTGCTAACACTTTCATCCTGACATTGCAACTACTTTTACCTATTATGTCACCTGTGCTTTTACCTTGGTCTCAATGTATTCAAATTTTAAAAAGCCTAACATTGAACTTGTAGCATTGTAAATCTCGATGTAAGCTTATAAGCTTATAATTATTGGTCACTTGTCCCGCTGCGCTGAGCCCTAATGAATGAACGAATTCTCGATTAAGGCGCTGCCGCGCCCGTTTGGTTGATTTTCTTTTGGATATATTTCGTAAAGTGTATACGCTATTAGCGTAATACTTAGGTATATGTTTTTTGACTATGTACTTTAAATCTGCTCGAAAATGAAAACACGATAACGTGAAATTTTCTCGATAGAAAAAAATCATGAAGTTGGCTCTAATTATTTACATTATAGCTTGCCACCGCGATATTTAAAGAAATTTGTGCATGGAATTCTTTTTAAAACATAGTACATTATCACATCTAAATCCATGTGTTTTTTTGTGAAAAAACATGAAGTAGTTTTTAAAAACCAAATAAAAACGTTGTTTGGCGCTTATGTCGGTCAGTTTCGAGCGCACGCTCAGTATAGCTGTCTCACAATTTTCATACAAGAACTCATTCCCACACTGTCTTTATGATGTGCGTTCAGTCGACTGTGGTCTTCATCGACGTCGGACGTATGTCTCTCTGCGCTATTTTTTACACGCTTTTTATTAAAGAATTTGAAGTAACGTATAAAGTTTTTGACTTTTGCTTATGATTGTCAAAACGTTAAATGGAGAAAACTAAACAGCACAGAGAAATGGAGTAGTTTTGTTTTGTTATTTATATTTTATTATTTGTACTTAAATAAAAATGTTTGATGATATGTAAGAGAATGAATAATTAAATTACTGTTCAGTTGCGTAGTACATTATCTATATATATAAAAGCAAAAGGAGACTCGCCGCTTTTTATTCGGTTCGGTAGTTTCTTACAAAATGAATAAAATGAAATTTTTCAAGGAGATGGCCGGGAAGACGTCAGCTAAGAACGGATTTTTCGAAATTCATCTCCTAAGGGGTAAAAATAGGGGTTGGAAGTCCCTTTCATACAAACCAACTCCGTCAGTTTTAGAGTAATAAATATATTTTTTTATGTAAGTTTATCGTTATGAACAAAAGTTAACTTTGACCCATTTTTTTTGAAAATCCTCCCTTAAAGGGAAATCAATACATTATTTATGAAGATTTAAAACATACACCCACACTCAGATTGTAAATATACGTATATATAGTATTAGTAGAAACTAGCCAAGTTAAATGTAGAGCTTGAATTACATGTTGTTGTGACTAAAATTTTAGGATTTTCTACACAGAACTTGGCACCCATTTGGATGTCAATTCTTTTTTTTTATTGAACTTGGCTCTCATTTCACATTTATGTTTTTGATGAGATAGTATCCTACATAAAGTAAGACCAAGCAAAAAATGAGTTTTATTTCTGTCAAGTTCCTACTTACTATTTTCACGTATGCACAGATTTATTCTTCGACTGAATTCACTTCGTATCGCCTTTTATATCGAATTATGATGGATATCATCAGTGTCCAAGGAGTGAATTTGAATCAAGCTATTTTATCATGTACTGTATTGGTCTGACCTTTTTAAATAGGTTTCGTTTTTTAACTACGTTCCGTAAATTAATAATGTAATGAATATTCAAAAAATATGATAATTTTGAAATTATTACAGATATTTCTTTGATGTAATGATGCAGTTTTAGTTTTCATCAAAATCGGCCCCGAGACTCCTTTCAGCATTGTTCGCTATTCCTCATACTTTCAGAGTTGGCCATCCACGCACACTTTGAAAATTCAACCTTTATATAATTTGTATATGTTACCGGATATCTGTATAATGCTGGTATTCAACACAATTCCTAGGAAATGTGTATAATACCTGGGTCGTTTTGGCAATGTATTAAATTATATGAATATTATCACCATTACATAGTTTGCCTAGGTAATGTATACGTTTCCCAACTACTGTACAGAATACCTGCAGGTCCACCGGCAATGAATAAAGTTAGATTTGGGTATGTGTAGTCAACTTGGATGGAGGTTGGAATTAAGAATTTACTTAAAAACACACTCAAAACAAATTATAACCTGCATGAATAGATATTTTTTTTTACATTTTAAATTAATGCTTGACCGAAATCACACTTGATGGTAAGGAGAGACGCAGTCTAATGGCTCCTACACTACACTGCTCGCCTACGCAGCTTCGGATTTTTCAAAATTGGTGACAGAACCGACTTAGTCAACCCCGACCCCACGTGGTACTAGTCTTCCCTACCCCTAGAGTGAATGTAAACCCCGGAGGCGCGGAGGGAGAGCAGCCCCCGCCCGCTGTAACAAACTGCAGGTACCATGTGAGCCGAAGCGGCTGAGGCTGGTCGCCGTAGGCGACCAAAAAGCCGAAGCTGCGCAGGCGAGCATGGAGTGCCTGCAGTTTATTACGCAAGGGCGGAGGGGCTGCACTTCCCGCAGAGCCGGAGATGTTTGGAAGCCTTTTTATGTATCAAAAACCCCTAAATTCTCCCTAAAAGTGCATATGTCACCGGAAGATGACTATTTGCAAAGCATGCTGTGGTTACCTGTAATTGTAGGAACAGTAAGATTTAATATGATAAGTAACAACTTGTATTGCAAATGATGAAACTGTATCTTATGTTGGTAATCCTATAATAAATAAATAAATAAATAAATAAAGATAACAAGAACCGCAAATTTACAAACCTAGGTTTATAAACAATATACAACCAAATGAATATTACTCTAACTGAAACATTCGCCACTTGAAAGTTGGCCTTTTGAAAAGTGTCATTATAAAAGGCAGACCAAACGTACAGTTGGCAACTGTTAGGCTGGGAAATTTAAAAAAAATGTGATAAGTTGGCAAATGATTATTCGGCGAAATAAAATTCTGCGAAACGTTAGTTGGCAAGTGATAATAGGCCAAACAATTTTTGGCGAAAAGGCAGAGAACCGTCTTTTACACACATTACCAACTACGCATGGAGTATTGTATAGAATGCCTGGGCTAAGTATGAAATAAATAATATTCAAAACGTTACCTGAACGTTTTAGATATTCTATACATTGCCTAGGTATTGTATAGAATGCTGAATTATACAGATATCCGGTAACATATACATAAAATGATCTGTTTTCTATTCAATTGTCTTTTACCTATTGCCTATTTTAAAACAAATTGATACATTACTTAACACTATGCGAGTTTAATTAATGAATAATGTATTAGGGAATTTAAGAGTAACGTATCCCATCAAAAACATAAATGTAAAGTGAGAACTAATAAAAAAAAATTGAGATCTAAATGGGTGCCAAGTTCTGTGTAGAAAAGCCTAAAATCTTAGTCACAAGAACATGTAATTCAAGCTGCACATTTGACTTGGTTAGTTTTCACGTACCTACCTAAGCTATATTTGTATAATTATCTTCGTTAAGTCTTTTAGGTTGATGACCTATGTTAATTTTCTAAAATTTGGTTTGTTGGTTGCTAACTAATGAAAACTAGCCAATTGAAATGTAAAGCTTGAATTACATGTTCATGTGACTAAAATTTTAGGCTTTTCTACATAGAACTTGGCACCCATTTAGATCTCAATTCTTTTTTTTTAATTGGCTCTCACTTTACATTTATGTTTTTGATGGGAAATCATTACTTTTTGTACAGAAATTATTAGAAGGTACTTATTCATAACGTTACTGATTAATTATTTACCTTATACAGGAACTGTTATACTCCAATCCATACTCATATTATAAATGTGAAAGTGTGTTTGTTTGTCCGTCTTTCACGTCGCAACGAAGCTGATAAATGGTATGGTTTTTGTGTATGGAGTTAGTGAGGAGGGTGGAGAGTAACGTAGGCTACTTTTTACTGTGGTAAAACAAGTAAGTAAGTAAGATTTAAAACAAGTAGGTAAGTAGGATTTGTAAAGAATCGATCTCTACCGCGGGCGAAGCTGCGGGCAAAAGCTAGTTATAGTCAAAATTATCTAAGATGCCCATAATGATAGCTGCCATTTATTAATATGAATAAAGCTTGCATGGGCGTCTTTGAGCAAAATGGAATAACCATTTACTTGACATGAATAGTTGGATACTTACGGACAAAGGATTTTGCCAAAATTTGTTAAAAATCCCTGCTCATTTTCATTGGCGTTGATTGTAAATCATATTAAACGTTTTATTCTAGTAAAATCCCATCACATCATAATTTATGCAAAATTTAATGAAAATATATGACGTCGAAACAATGTTTTATGAAGGGGCCTAAATCTAAACTGACGTAAAGTGATTGACGGCTTGAAACCATTTTTAAAACCAACATAATCGATCCATCCATCCATCCATCAGCCCTTTGAGGTCCACTGCTGGACATAGGCCTCCCCTAATCTACGCCACTCAGACCGGTCCTGAGCCTTCTGAATCCAGCGGATACCCGCTGTCTTCTTCAGGTCATCGATCCACCTGGTCGGGGGGCGTCCTGTGCTCCTTTTACCGAGGCGTGGTCTCCATTCGACGACCTTTCATCCCCAACGGTTATCGGTCCTTCGAACTATGTGGCCAGCCCATTGCCACTTCAGCCGGCTAATTCTCTGAGCTATGTCGGTAACCCTCGTTCGTCTACGGATTTCATCATTTCTGATTCGATCGCTTAGAGAAATACCGAGCATAGCTCGTTCCATAGCCCGCTGGGCGACTCTAAGCTTATGCATTAGACCAATCCATGCATTTAACATTAGGCAAATCTCGGATCCGTATGTCATCACTGGCAACACACACTGCTCGAACACCTTCGACTTCAGGCACTGAGGTAACTTTTTGGACGACAAGATATGACGCAGTTTCCCGAACGCAGCCCATCCGAGTTGGATTCTACGAGTGACTTCTTTCTCGAAGTTGGATTTACCCATTTGGATCACTTGTCCCAGGTAAATGTACTCGTGTACAACTTCGAGAGCAGCGCCGTCCACAACAACCGGTTCGGGTGTGACATGGACATTCGACATGATTTTCGTCTTGTCCATGTTCATCTTAAGACCCACCCGTTGCGAGGCGCTGTTCAAGTCCCCGAGCATTGTACCAAGTTCCTCCAGGGATCCCGCCAGGATGACTATATCATCGGCATATCGCAGGTGTGTGATGTGTTCGCCATTGATGTTAATGCCACGTCGTTTCCACTCCAACTTGAACAACTTGAACACGTCTTCCAACGCAGCGGTGAACAGTTTTGGGGATATAACATCCCCTTGCCTGACACCTCTCTGCAGTTGGATGGGGTTCGTTGCTGTGTTGTGTACTCTGACGGTCATGGTGGCTAATGTGTATAAACACTTCAACACCTCGATATACCGGTAGGTACTGAAGAGAATTTAGTACTGCCCAGGTCTCGATAGAATCAAAGGCTTTCTCATAGTCCACATAGGCAACACATAGCGGCAGATTATACTCCTCGGTCTTCTGTATAATCTGCCGCAGCGTGTGTATGTGGTCCATGGTACTGTAGCCTTTTCGGAATCCTGCTTGTTCGGGGGGGGGGGGGGGGCTGGAAGTCGTCAAGCCTGCGTGCTATGCGATTTGTGAGCACTCTCGAAAACAGCTTATAAACATGGCTCAGAAGTGCAATGGGCCTGTAGTTCTTCAAAAGGGTCTTATCCCCTTTCTTAAAGAACAAAGTCACCACACTTCTGCTCGGTTTCGGAGCGCCACTAGGAGGGCTTTCCCCCCAGCTCTTAATAGCTCGGTTGTGATTCCGTCATCACCCGGTGCCTTGTTGTTCTTAAGCTGTTTGAGAGCCTCTCTAATCTCATACAGGCTGACGTCCGGGATATCTTCTGTGTAGTGTCAGGTTAGTTTGGCTCGCTTATCGCTCTCCTCGAGGGGAGCTGGAGCTTGAGAGGAGGCATACAACCGTCCGTAGTATCTCTTCGTCTCTCTCAGAACTTCGGGTTTCGATGACACTATGGTGCCGAGCTCGGTCTTCAACCTCGTAAGCTGACTTTGCCCAATAGACAGATCTCTGGCGAACACTTTGGAGCCTCCGTTTCGCTCAATTGTGTTTTTTACACGATCTGCGTTGTTGTTTCGCAAATCGCGTCGCCTGCACTTAGAGATCTGTTCATTGAGCCGTCTGTACTCCGCCATAGAGGTCGGAGACTGCACACATAGTTCTCGTCGGTCCCTCATTAGACCGAGGGTTTGTTCTGAGAGAACCTGAGATCTACCACTGGGGTGGGTCTTGAAGTACTTCGACCCTACCACGTGGACAGTTGCTACCATCCTGGTGTTAAACTCGTCCACTGACGTGCATGATTCTAGGCACGCAAAACGGTTTTGTAGTTCGAGTTGAAAGCTCTCGGAACCCTGGATTTGGACAGGTGTTGGGCGAAGCGTAGACTTCATCAGGCGTGACCGTTCCAGCTTGACGTCGATATTTAATGTGCCTCTTACAAGGCGGTGATCGCTTCCGGTTTTAAACCTGCTGATCACAGAGACATCATTAAATATATGCCGTTTGTCTGCCAGAATGAAGTCTATCTCGCTTTTTGTTGAACCATCAGGGCTTATCCAGGTCCACTTGCGATGCGGCTTCTTCCTGAAGAAGGAGTTCATCATGAATAAGTCCTCCTTCTCCATGAAGTTTGCCAGCAAGTGTCCCCGGTGGTTCCGTCGTCCAAATCCGAAGGGTCCCACCTTCATCTCGTTGTCATTTCGCGTGCCTAGTCTTGCGTTAAAGTCCCCCATCACAACTGTGAAATGAGTTTTTGAGGTATGTATGGCTCTACTAATGTCCTCATACATAACCTCAACCTCATCGTCGGGATGTGTCGAAGTCGGCGCATATACCTGTACGACCTTCAACGAATACCGTTTGGATATTCTGAGTGTAAGGTACGCTACCCTGGCCGACACACTCCCAACTTGCACAATGTTGTTGACGAGGTACTTGTGGACGAGAAACCCGACACCACCTTGGGACAGGTGTTCGCCCTCCCGGTGATAGAACAAGTTTCCGGATTTGAGTATTATCGTGTCCTCCCCCTGTCTTCGGACTTCAGATAAACCCACAATACTCCAGTTTAACTTGTCTATCTCTTCTTCCAGCTCTTTTACCTTGTCGTCGGTCCTCAGTGTCCTGGTGTTATATGTTGCCAGGTGCAGAAGTCGTCGTTTTGATTGGTAGCCCGATCTCTGCCGGCGATTCTTAGCACCCCCTGCCCCGCCGTTACCATAGCCGCTACCGTAACTAGGGATAGCGGGGCTGCCGGGGACTGGGGGCCGAGGCTCGTTCGTGACTTTCATGCGGGGGTTTTAGCCGGTAGTCACCACGCTTGGCTAGTGCGTGTTGGTGACCGCAGGTGACCTGACCGGTATTCGTCACACACAGAAAGATGCTGCTGCCCATCTTCCGGATTTGTCCTATTAGTCGCCTTTTACGACATCCCAGGAAGAACGGGAGTGGTGCTATTCTACTTAAGTGGACCCGGCACCACACGGGGAGACATAATCGATACATTACTATAATCGAAATTTAAAAATGAAAATTGATTCATTTAATTACATTGTTAAAAATGATTTACTTTGTACAAAAATTTCTCGTTTCGTTCTACCAAAAATAAGTAATATGTCAACAACCTTAAAAGCCTACCACGGCTATGTTGCCTCTAATTTAAGGTATGGTATAGTTTTTATGGGGAAACTCTACAGATTGCAATAAAGTCTTCATTGCGCGCTATTTGTAATGTTACCCCAGACACTAGCTGCAAGCCTCTCTATAGGAAGCTAAAATTATTGTCATTGACAGGTAGGTATATACATATATGAGTTTTGTATTTTTTTAGAACAAATACCTATGCACCTTTTTCAGGAAAAGAAAAATAATTGTTATTTTGCAACCAGATACCCTAATCGACTATGTGTACCATGGTACCTTCTTCTCGATCAGCGATACGTTCAAAAAATTAGACTTCGAAAACGATATATAATAAAATCCTTGAAAACATAAAAATCTTGACTTTCACTAAATTTAAAATAGAGTTACTTAAATGGTTAACTGACAAATGCTATTCAATGAAATTATTATTACTATTCAATGAAAGAATTTAAATGACGATTTTTTTTATTTTATGGAAATAGCCGGCAAACGAGCTGACAATCCACCTGATAGTAACTATCGTTGCCCATGGACATCAGCAACACCAAAGGCATCTCTGATGTGTTGACATTTGAAATTAAAATTTATATTATAATATGATGTAAATAATGTAAATTCACATATATTTTGGTGAAAATCCATAAAGTAGTTTTAAAAACCAAATAAAAAAATAATTTGGCGCTTATGTTATTCGCTTCCGAGTGCAGGCTCAGTAGGTATAGGTGTCTGACAAATTTTATACAAGAAGTCATTACATTACTCTACGATCCTTGATCCGCAATTGTTTGTTTTATCATCTGTTTGGCACTGCCTCATAATTATTTATTTACTGTTAATAATTTAGGATCTTAAATTATAATACTAAATGATTTATTTTATTTTTCATTTTCAATTTTTTTTGTTGGTTCAATTTTTTGTTAAAAAGTAATTGTTTTATAATTTTTAGATGCAATAAAAATTAATGAATAAGTACTACTCCGTAGTTTTTCTGTGCTGTGCTTGTGAAGTGAGTGACATGACGGAAAAAAGAACATCGAGGACAAAAGATAGTGGCCACGCCCACTTTCAGCATAAATTGCCATCACGGCCTCCTCTTAAGAGTGTGGTCCGGTTCGAATGTATATTTTGGTGGATCGATTTAGATAGTTGGCCCCTTTGTATATTTGTGACAAGGCCGGATTCAACCTCTTTACCGTTTATAAATCTATTATGAACCAAATTCCAATCTCTCGTTCATATCCGGGTTTGCCGTCATTTATGCGGCAACAGTTTTCAAGACCACCCAATTAAGATCGGCCTTGCGATATGCTGCCTGAAGGAAGAATTTGGCAATAATTCATAATAACAGGTTGACAGGTGAATGTAGGTTCTTGCGATCAAAATTAATATGAATTTCGTGGATAATTATTCGTTGCCGAATTTTTCGTTGGTCTGACTCGTTTTTCCTATTCTGACGGCAATCATTCGTGGGCGTCAGCAGCTGATGTCATTATCAGGGTTGATACAGTCAGAGTCAAGTTATAAAATTTAATACAAGATGCAGATATTATTAATATTCATGATATTCGTTAATTAATAATACATATACAGGGAATTCTAGTGTGGAGCAAATATAGTGTTTAGCATTATTTATACACCCTAAGTCGCACCAATTAAGGTCGTCATAACATAATAACACAGTCACAAGCAATCGTGACCAGAGCATTTATCTATTCCACAATTGCCTGTTATGAGCTCCGCATCATGAAGGAAATTAAACATCAGCGTATTTGTAGCAAGCTGACTTATTCCTGGCTGCTGAGTTGTCACATCAAGTTATCAAGAAACGATGAATGGACTAGATAAGACCTTATTATGTGAAACGCATGATTGACGAGCTGCCCATTTGCTACTGCGAAAGTGGCTAGACGAACCGTACCGTTCGTATCAACGACCTTAATGGTTTGTAATGGCATCAAATTGCAACGCGTACTCTGCCTTAGGTGTGCGCGATCCTATCAAACGAGGATTTAACTTCACTAGTTCGTGTTACACAAACTTATTACATACGTGACGTGATGCCAGGATACAGATTTTTTGCTTTGCAAATTCTTCGCCAAACAGTGCGCAAAAAATTATCAAAATTAACACTGGTTTATTAACTGATTAAACAATAGTCATCTGATTGCGCGCCGCGTGACTAGTCCAAAAGCATACAAGTGCTTGTTCTCGGCTTAACTGATACATATTTTTTTTGTAAAAACGCGGCAAACATTTCGATGCTCCGTGTGATATCGAGACTTATAGTTGCTCTGCCTTATTTACAGTAGATCTCGTGAACCAGCGGAGCCGACGTGAGATATTGTAATAATAACTGAACAAGTTAGTCTCCAGCAGTTAACCTCGTTCGATGATAATGGCATTTTAAATACAAACACAATCTAAACCATTAACTATAATACGTCACGATGCCGCGATGAAGTTACGCAGCAGGTATCTTGAGGATGGTCCAAAATATTCCACTGCGGAATTTGACGTATCGTTAATGACTTCACGTTTTAACTGTAAACATCTCTTACAGTTAGTCTGTTTCCTCAAAAAAAATACTTTGATTTTTTTAAAGCAACGTCGTTACATTGTCTGCAAGATGAACAATTCTTAGGCTCAACAAATAGAAGAAGCTAAGGGGATCTATTTGCATGCAGTATAAATAATGTTTAAAGCCCGAGGGATGAGTCATGTGTCCTGTCCTGATCCGCTGTCCACGAGATCTTTATCCAGTGTTAAGAGTGGTGGGTGTGATGGCTATTTTCTTTCGGTGTTTGTTTACAATACATTTTTAACATGGCGACACGACGCGACGACCCTGACATTGCACGTTATCATTGTGGCGTGAAGTCGATGCAATATTAATAGCCAATCACCTGGCCGGTGTGTTGGCGCATACGGGGAATTGTTCACTGGTGACCGTTCTAGCAATACATTGTAAACATGAGAGTTGTATCTGCGAATGGCGCTTAGAAAACTCATCAATAAATCAAGGGCAGGCGCGGTCAGAAATTAAATTTAAGAACGCAAACTCGTGTTCTCATTTATCCGTAACAGATTTCTTTTCGGGCATCCGAAAAATTACTGAATTGGAAATATTGTCTGCAGACAGAAGTGCAATAGCTTTGGCAACATTGCTTAATTGAATTCGTTTTACACCTTGGCTTAGTCCGAAGTCGTACCAATGTCCACGTCAGATTGAGCCAAATGCGAATTTTATTATTTATTTATTTTAATTTTTAATACTTACTTAATAATAAAGCTATTTTGTGCGCGGCTTCGCCCGCGGTAAAGTGGTTTCCAAACGAAATTTTAATTAATTTTGGGCGACAGGATTAGGATACATAATATTAGATGATGCTCTTGGCGCGTGGATATCGATTTTTTACAAATCCCGGAACCCTGAACTTTTCCGGGATAAAAAGTAATATATGTGTTAAGTTAATCCAGTGATTGAACAAACATCCAAACATCTTCACAAACTTTCACATTTATAATATTATAGTAGGATTCCTTAAACGGTTTTTTTTTTCAATGTTCCTGAACATTCGAATACAGCAAGGATCTCCTAATCCACCTTGAACACAATACACCTTTATGCTCCGCACCCTCGAACAGCTGCGAGCGTCGCGTGTAGTCGCAAAAGTAGGGCACGTCCTGGGAACAATGGCGGAGACACATTGTCGTTAGCTGCGGACTGCGGTGCTCGCTGTACCGTGTTTATTGTTACAGCGCATCCTTGTTATACGGGCTGGCGGGCCGTGAGATCTCCGCAATTAACATAACAATTGCCTACCATCGGGGATACTGAAACCAACACTCATTAGCGTGCGGAACTACATCGTCACTCGTACCACGCACGCGGTACGGGTACGTTTGTTTACACAATGAGATTAACATTGAAATTAATCCCAGATAGTGTGCCCACACTACCCACGTAGATAAAAACCGGGCAAGTGCGTGTCAGGCCATGCGCAATGTAGGGTTCCGAAGTAGTCAGTTTATCGACTATTAGGTACTCATTAATTACTTATGCTAACATAGCCGTGATAGTTTTCCTTGTAAATTCATCATATAACCTATTTTTGAAAATTTTTTCACTTGTCCAACTCCAACCGTTTAGCCCGCATGGGGGGAACACTTAACTCTTAACAAACAAAATGGTCTTCGAAGACCCATAATATTTTTGAAAGACCTTTTCACGTTAGGATACACTACACTGTATAGGATACGCGACGAATAAAAAATTCATCATCACGTTACCTGTAGAGGAGGTACCCTGAAAAAATTTTACATGTTTTTCAATATTTTATTCTACGATTTTGGAATTTTAATAAATATGTATTTATCCATGCCAAATTACAGCTTTCTAGTACTATCTCGGCGATTTACTTCGGACAGACCGACAGACGGACTGACATGACGAAACTATAAGGGTTCCGATTTTACTTCGGAACCCTAAAAAGTTCATGCGTATGTTGCGTGGGTCTCATGTGCGAAATGTATATTGTATTGTTTCAAACAATTTGTTTGCTATTTTATAAGAACAGTTTAATTTGCAAAATCGTATGCACTGATATCTTTACTAAATATTTTCGTATTTTTTTATTTATTTTCTTAAATTTATTCTTCACAATCCCACCTGATGGTAAGTGGAGACACTGGAGACTTGGTCCATGATGATGAGATCTAATTCTATTAACAAATTAATAAAATCATCACACTAATTAAATAACCAACCACTATTCTATATCAATAACGCGACACTTGCCTCCAAAAATATAACAAAATTAACGCGAAAAATGTTTATTTACTTGTATTGTCATTCTTCGGGATATTTGCGCGTCAAGTTTCGTAACATGTTGTCTATCTCGTTCTGCTCGATTAAAATATCCTGTTTCAATTTAAAAACAAACATGATGTTTCTGCGTGCAGGTAATAGATTTTTGTTTCGCGGCGACTCCTCCAGCTGGTTTTTCTCCTTTATAAAATATGTTTTATTACATCTTTATAAATGGCGCAAACGCGCCGTTCAGCGCTAACAAGCCTCGCTCGGAGCCTCGCTTAACAATAGTTCAGTATCATTATCGTCAACCCATTGTGTCATTCTTGAAAACCTCGTTTTCCAGGAAATTCGCTAAACTGTTTCCTGGGACGATGTTATTACTTCGAGCTACCTTACAATTTTAGGAGAACATCGATTTGTCAGCCGTGGAATATATTAGGTATCGCCTATCGGCAGCGACGCCATGACACCGCTGCTATATTTGGATTCCAGCTAACAATACCATATTGTCGCATCCGCTCATAACGACCGCAAAACAAATTAATTCTCTAGCGGAGCCAGCACACAATAAACAGTGTCCGTTTTCCTGCAATATTATTGGAACGCATATTCGACATGTTCCCGGAACAAACGCTTGATCTCTCCACGATTTATCAGCCTCGTCTAAAAGCCGCCAGTTATATCCAGCTGATGCAAGAGTGCAACCGCTTCGGTTAGCGGCATTCCTGACAACTTGTGCAATTTAGCCCATTTTCATCTGACATAGAGACAAAGAAGCGTTGTGTGAGAAATCTCCTGAGAATATTCTCGTCGATCTTCTGGTAGAGTTTATTGGACGTGAATTTAATGTTTACACAATCAATTTCATTCGAAATAAGGCCCTGGGCAAGTTTCCATTTGTAATGAACGTCTTTCTGGTGTATTATAATTATTTTGATGCACACTTACTACGTATTGTTTATTCACTGCCCTGACACACTCCCAATTACTCCCCAATTAGGTAACTAATATTTTTCATAGTAGTAGTATTCTATATATGACATCCTGCAAAAAAGCAACGGTAGTTTTATAATTCGGCGATGTTCGAGTTTGTACATTCTTGTCTACCATTACTCTTGCTGAGGTAATATTTAAAGTGTAAGCGAATCACTTAAAATAATCTGTACAGCAGCCGCGATGGGAATTTGAGGAGGCGTATTGTTTGATGCGAATATATTATCTGGCGCACAGATCCTTCAAAACCGAAGAGCAAAAATTACATGTTGAAATTGTTGACTACCGATACTTTATTTCTTAACATAGTCTCTCCTCTTCGTTATGAGGTTCACGTGAAGGGTCCTCTACACTTTGCTATTCAATTCCTAAAAATTTTATTACAAATTCTTCCGCATCCACTCGAGAGAATAATGTGTTACACTTATTAATTTTTGTCGTAACGATGAAAACGTAAAGGGTGTAGTAGTGGGAAATTTTCGTTGTCAACCCATGTAGTAAGTTGCGGTTGCGGCTCGCGGGCTCGACGCCAGACTAGCGCCTCCAGCACAGGCCTCCAATGACCGCAATCGCCGGCCAAACTGCATCGTCCAAGATTCATTGACCCCTACTTCACTTCTGAAAGCAAATTTTATAGCATTTCAATTGTGCTTTTACGCCGTTGAAGTTCCGCATTGCACAACAGCTGAGAATGTCGTTAACTCTGGAAATGGCAGATAATGTTAACGTCCAGGAAGCAAGTTGCCGACTTTCTCCGGGCAACGCTCGCGGTCGCGTCCACAAATTTTCGCTGGTGGAAAGAAATGGTTCTGAAACAAAATTAGATAACCTTCTCGAACAAAAGACATTGGATATTTATAGAGCGGTAGATTTATCGGGAAGAAGTTATTAGAGTTCTGGATTCATGTAGCTTTATGTAGCAGTTGTCGAATATATTTAAGAAACACCGATAACTTATTAACCTAACAATCCTTATTATTTATGAGTTTATAAGTCATTTCGCGGGAGATGGCCACCCAATCGGCCGTGCGTGTATGCGTACTCGCGTCGAATGCTATTTGCAGAATCATTCTCATGTTAACCGAGAACCAGTTCGGCTCTGACTATTAATTGCTAGTGACCCAAGTGATTTTGGTGATGACGAGATGGCTAATTTTGCAACTCGATAAATGAGAATCTGTTTTACTTTACATGTACACATCGTTCGTTTTCGGAGGTCCGGCATTGCTTATGTTCGTATAAGGTTATAACGTTTGACATAAGATTTCTTTTAAAGTGTAGTGCTAACTATCAAGGAATTTCGTCGAAGCGATGAAGTTAGCGCATCGATAACTTTTAATGAGGTGATTCGGCGTAGTGAAGTTTATTCTAGAACACTCCTGAGCGCTGTGGAATAAAAGTAGGGCCTGAGTCAGCTGTGGCAGCTGGCTGGGGTGGTGTCGATCGATACCGACACCGTGTCGCGTGGTGGCGGTGGGGGCACTCGGGGCACTCGACCCGCCCGCCCGATCCTTTCCGAACGACAGTCGTCGAGGTAATCCCCTGTGTGCCCACGGGATTTCATCGGAGATTTAAATCTCTTAGCCCCTAAACGTATAATATGAAAAATCTTTTACTAACGTATAGGTTTCATTGAGCTCTACAAATATGAAGCAAATATGAAGCATTTCCACAGAAATTTTCCTTATAAAAATATTTCAATTGCTCGTTTGGAATGAGAGTCAACGTGTGATGCTGATGACACTGGCGCTTTTACACAATCCTGTTAGTACAGAGCGGAAGGCGATCAATTAACTCGATTGTGTCGTGGCGATACGGCTTGTATTCCCCGACGATTGATTGACCCGATTCACCCGATGGCACGTCGATATTCAGTGCGTCACCGTCAAATAATACGTATTTGGTATATTTACTGGCCGCTTGTTTTTCACGACACGAACACTCGCGGAGGTGAGTTGTTTATCTATCTGATCGTCGTAGTAATTACTTGGTGGCGGCAACTATAATCCAGTCACATCAGTTTGGACTTGATGTAAACAAACCATTAAAATTCCTTTGTAGGGTTTTCACCAAGTCACCAACCGATTTGTATTTCGCACATCAAATAACTATTATAAAACTAAATAATAATTAAAACATTTGTGACGTCTTTTTTATTTTACTACTGACCTATAACAACAACACGCTAAGAGAAAACGAGATAAAAACCAACATCTGAAAACAATTTTCATCACTGAATAATTGACGCTTGCACATCCTTAATATTATATTATGTAAAGCGACTTCAAACCTTTTCACAAAATTATTGTTTTAAGGTATACCTGCCTATGACTATAAATAGAAATGACTACGAAAATCCCATAGCTATAATGGCGGTTACATGCTTTGCAACTTGGTCGTATTTTTTTTTTCAAAATACAGATTATACAGATATTTCATTCCATTCAATATGCATGAGCATAAAATTATTTATAAGAAATTAAACAAAACTGAATTACGTTTAAGTATTTTAAAATAGACTATATCGATTTTATAAGTAACTATTCCATGTTATTTTAAACCATTGCAAAATAAATAATACAGAATTTGAAAGATCGAATTTATAAACAGTGGAACGGAACGCGGATTGCCGGTCTTGCCGGGTAGTCTTATTTTAATGCTGCCAACATTATATCGAACTGCAGATTTAGTTCAAACGCACTTTATAATGACCAAAAGTTTTATGCACCTGTTTGTTTGAGGTTGCTAAGCAGCAATTTGTTTACATAGAGTCCAAACCGAATGTGACTGGAGTATAGTGCGCACTCGATGCAATCAGTTCATGTGCAAGCCGTAATGTTGTGCGGTGTAATTGCAATCACTGCCAATTCATCGCAGTGACAGGAGTAATTGACAACGAGATATCCGCGACATGTACCGTTCGGGTCCCTTGTGATTTGCAGACCGTATAATAGAGTTCCATGCCGTATGATAATCACCGCAAAAACATAAGATTGTGTCCAATTATTTGGTAAATTAGATGCCAAGTTTTAGTCATTTTTGTAGACGAAAGAAAGGGAAATATATAGCGGCGGAGTCACGAAGAAAATTGATGAAGCTAATACATCAAGCGCTGACCTTTTCCGGCCCATTATTATGTAGTTCGCGCCTTCGTGTCCTCATTT
The DNA here is from genome assembly GCA_951805285.1 of Thymelicus acteon. Classification (NCBI taxonomy): domain Eukaryota; kingdom Metazoa; phylum Arthropoda; class Insecta; order Lepidoptera; family Hesperiidae; genus Thymelicus; species Thymelicus acteon. Next base: position 644,876 of record OX638224.1, read on the forward strand.
ATTGTTCTTATCCGAGAGTTTCTTTGAGGGGCAATTTATAGTCTTCACATTTTTTATGGTATTAGTGAACTCCAGCACAGCAATCATTGTCATTAATTGTCTCTTGTCTCAGTTTTTCTTTGTAAAAAATATACGTCTTAATGATGTCAAGTATTTTCGTGACTTCCTGGACCGTTGGAGACTTGAAACTATGTAACCGGTCACAAGAATTTCCCAGCATGACTTCTGGTTTCTGTCGAGTGATTGCGGCAATGTTGTGTGTCAGACGAGATTATTGGTAACGGATGAGCGCGGAATGGGTCGCGACGCTGCGCGTTCGTTCGATTATTTCTAATTTGGTGACGTTGTCCATGACCATCAGTAATGCGTTTGGTAATTTGTAGCGTGGAACGACTTTCTCTTGTTTTGCTCGTGTCTGAGATCCCAATTGTGGTCAAGACGCGCGCCGATCGACCTTGCTGTGGATCCTACTGCCTTCGGTAGAACCTGTTTCTGACGTGCGCTATAATATTAAGCTTTAAACCATCAAATTTGTTTAGAACACTAATTTGTGCCATCGGTTTCGTTTATAATCTAGTTCTACTGTGACGGTGCTTTCAGCCCAATGCACTGCGCGAATCGCAAAAACAGTACGTCTATTCAGTCCCGTAGTTTATTGTGGTGTTGATACGTTGTTTGTTTTGAGTAAGCTATTTTCGGTTAACAGACAAGGGCTTCCTCCGGTGGGTATTGTATTTCAATCCGGCCGGTAAACGTTGGGTAATTTCTTATATCGGCGAAACAATCGCGATATCGAATGTTGATAGTTGATACGGAACTCGGGGGTAGGGAGTGAGTTGGAGCGGCGCCAAGCTATCTCCCGACTCCCGACCCGGCGGCGTCTCATCAGGAACACCGCCCCCGGACGTCGTCTAAATAGCTGACCCATTGTCGTCCTAATTGCTTCGCAGGTGCCCTTTCCTATACTGATTCATGACTGGTTTCTCATCTATTTTAGACTAATATCTAATAGGTAATAGGCCGGTGCACAACTCGGTTAACTGACGGCGACATGTTTTTGCGATGTCGGTTGATTGGCTGACGATACAGATAGTGTACTTCAGTGGTAAATAATCAGCCTTTTTTTCATACGGGCCACAAAGACGTTGTTAGACATGCTGTGGCGGGCCGCAAAACGAAGAAATAAAAAAATTGGTATTGATTTCTAATGTTTTCGCGATTATTGTAAAATAAAGTAACCCCAGATGGGCCAATTACAAAAGCGGGCCGGCACGTTGAGCATAGCTGGTCTACTTTGTCATTGCACTAGTTATATGATATTTAGTGGGTCTAATGTGAATCATTTGAAAACAAACAATAATGTTACATGTGAATCTTTTGACAAACAGAACTGATCCAATCGGGGATATTTTATTTAACTGTCTTTTATGCTCGCAAAGTATTGCAAGTTAATCGCCCTTTGGTAGTTTGTTTTATTTAGTTTATTTAGTGTTTATTTTTTCACGCCTACGTGTTTGTTTTCATTATCAACATGGTAAAATGTAAATGAAAAAAGAAATGATCCCAGCTCGCATCGCATCGCACGTCGAGGTCGACGTATTGGTTTGGAGCAATTTGTTACAAATGTTAAATACTTTACATGGCAATAAAACGTCGGAATGGACGCGCCGCGTTCCAGCGACGCGACATTTGGGATCGGATGCCAGCGCGGGCAGCACAGAATCATCAAAAGCGCCCGTAGCGTATTGGGTCGGATACGAACAAATAGTTTCGGTGAATTCTGTGTCAGGACGCTCGAGAACGTGTTGACATCGTACTTATCTGGAGAGTCGTGACAAGAATGGTGGCGTATTGCAAATGAATTTGCACATTGATCTGGCGGCGGGCCAGCCGCTGGCGCGGGTGCGGACGGCGGGCGACTGCGCGTGTTGCCGCGTCTATCGGCGTCTTCCCTCTAACTACAGTAACTACACACCTGATGTAGCTAGTAGGGACGTCGGCGCTACGCCCTGGCACTGTGACAAGATGCTGATTAGCCCCCGTATTTACCTTTTCCCTCGATGTTTACGAAATTGCATAGTGTAACTTGTTTTTTGGAAATTGATTCGTATGGTTAAATTATCCACACACTCCCAGAGACATCTATTGATATAGACTAAGTACTATCAAGGATCAGGTAATTGAAATCAGTAAATCTAAGAGTATTTTTTTAAAGTATTTCATTTTAAACTTGGGTTTATGTTATCGCTTTCGACAGGCTTCGTTTTTACTGCCTTCCCTCTGCAATCTACTCATCTCCCGCCTCCGTTGGCCCATTAATTTAGTTAGGGAAGCTCATCATCCCGGCTACATTGTATCGTGTGATCATTACGATCTGCCATATAAATACCGTTTTAACAGCTTCCCACTAAATTATCCTGTCATAATTACTTCCAACAAACATGTTCTCGGGACAGTTGCGATGATGCATGGAGTGAAGTCGCGGAGACGTGCCGCTTTATTGTATGATATGATGTATATAATGAGTTCTTAGTGATTTTAAATCAATTAAATAATCACATAACGTTTTGACAAAATGATGATCGTGTTATTTTCAACAAATTCACCAATGCCACTTTGCTTTGATCTTTTTGACAGAAACAGTCGAACAGTTTATCTTTACGATTAGTTCCAATTTGTATGTTGTAGCAACGCCTCTAACTTCATGATTGGAGTTTGCATGACTGGCCAGTTAGTTAAAAACGTCATTAATAAAAATTACCGACACAGCCAATCCAGTAACGCGTGTATGAGCAATATAATATTACGCTACGCAAAAGGAATGTACTGACTACCAAGTACTAGGCTATGTATCGGTTGTCCGCTAAACGGCCGCGCTTGTTACTCACTCGTCCTTGCTTCGTAAGGCTTCTTATTTGCGATGTCATCCAGTCCAAACTTATCTGATTACAAGGCCTCGACAGTACGCTCCATTAAACAGTCTTGTGAGGATTATTTCACTGCCGCGAAGTCTTAAAACAGTTGAAGCTGTCTTCGGTTAATTAATTAGATTGCTGCTCTATTAATGTTTACAAAAAGATTGTCTACCTAGACAATAGATCTAGATCTCTAGAAGGACCCGATAGATAATTTCATGAGAGAAACTAATGTTTTAGGGGAATTAATTATCGTAAAAGTACAGGGATCTCAGTATCCGATCTCCGATTTCTGATTCAGCGCACGGAAACTATTGTATTGTAGCGGTGGCCGCGGTCTGCGGTGGGTGCGGCCGATTTGGCAATGTGTCATTGTGTGTGATCTCATGCCTAGCTAGACCACGCTCATAATTCCTTTTATTGATGAGCGTGGAAATTGACTCGGTTTTAAATAATTTTAAAGTTCCACTTCACTTCGATTGGATTGTTAAAGCCGTAACGTAGGATTTAAATTAAATGAGAACTTTTTTAAAAAAGAAGGTTGCCACTTGTCACGAATATAATGGTCTATTTTATGTTTCGAGCTCATGGTAATAAAAAAATAATGAAATCAACATAAAATCGCTCACCTAGTAATACAACGGCACATCTACGTTTGTCATATTTTACAGAAGCGAATTTCAAAAATTATATAAAAATGATTAAAATTAATTTATGGGTTCTTTTTACGTTTTTTACAGATTGTATTGGTTTGGTTACTAGTATAGACATTAATACATATTTACCACTACGTAGATTATGCACTTTTAAACACGTATACCATATAAACTCAATTTCGCATTTTTTGCAGATGTGCCATTATATTATTAGGTGAGCGAAATATTGAATGTGTGTTGCAGTAAGCCTCACGCCACTTCACGCTACACTCATCTAATTGTTGTTTCTTATTATAATTATGTATAGCGTATAATAGGACTAGGTGTAACGTTTCCTAGTCTATATTTATTAACCAGTTGACGTCATTTTTTAACGTTCATGGTAGAGACGCATACTAGTACATATATTACCAAATAAAATCGCCGCCATCGAACAACTTTGGGGTAGTCCCAGACATTGGACGAATATTTAGATTGTTTAGAAATATTGGAGCTCAATGGTGACCCTTTAGCAACCAGCGCCCTTTTATCGACGTAGATACTTCACTACATCTCAAACATGGCGGCCAAAAAAATGCTCATCTGCCGCCACCTTTTCGAAAACCCCTCGGGCGCCCGAACGTCCCATAAAGGCCAAATCTTTCGATACCCGAACAGATGGCAGCCCTTCGTATTGTATAATAAAACCCAAGTGCTAATAATACGTATATTCGTCTGACTGGCTGAGTTATCGTTAGCCAATGCCCAATGTTATCGACAGTTGACGGCTCGCAGAAGGCTGTGCGAACAATGTAAACAGCTGAACAATACTAACAATTGACTGTTTAGTAACGGTCGTGGCAGCCGTTCAATGTAGCTGTTTATTTTTCAATATACATATCATTGAATATGAAGTTACTCGACATCGACAAAATTCAGTAACCTTAGGTAACTTGCAAGGTATAATACAAAGTTCCGTCTAAGATCCGAATAATATTTAATAGTCATATTGTGATGATGATTGACTGGTTCAAAGCAATATCCTAAGTTCGCAAAATGTTACTGACAACTTGCGTTTTTCGGTATTTTTTTTTTATTTGTCTTATTTTTCAAGCGTACCGTACACCGCGCTAATGCACTACGTGTCACTTGGAAGAAATATGAAACTGGTGATAATGCGACATAACAAAACGATAAAAACACAATTCTTGCGCGATATTCACGATAGTTTACGGCGCGTGAAAATCCTATCAAGAACGATAGTGTAGTTATTATTGTGTTGCTGGTGACTCTGGTGAGTGGTCAGTTAGAGTGGTGACTTCTGACTACTGACTGTCGAGTACACACGCCGCCATCACACTTCACCCGAAACACATGAATACTACCCGAAAAGCGCAATGTTTACAAACTAATTTTAGATCGTCGGTCCGATTACGCGCTACTTCATATTTTCGATTCACTATCAACAATACACGTCAGGGATGTAAGGAATCTGAAGTTTCGGCACAGTTTCGGATCTGGAAACGCAGGGTTTTGGAGCTGGTTCAGTTATGGATACGAATATAGAATTATTTTGGACAACTTCATTATTTTAGATAGTTTGTTACTGAAATACACAGAATAAATAAAATAATAAATAAACGCTAACACACTCGTACACCCGCAGTACGTTATTACCTGTGTCGCGGGTCGTATGGACAACGCATATAACAGATCACAATATCACCCATGACCCGAGTACAAATATTTATCTGTCACATAAATATCTGCCCCGGCCGGGAATAGAACCCGGGACCCCTCGCTTCGCAGGCAGGGTCTCTACAAACTTTACTTTTTTACCCATGTAAGTAGCTAGGTATATACAGTATAATCCAAAAAATAAAATTTTAATAAACGGATGTTCGAAATTATTTGATACTTTTTCGTCGGTTATGATTTCGATTGTTAATATGTGATTGTTTCGGTTACTGATTATCTCACATCGTAGATTTAGGGGTGATCAGGATCCGCAACGGATATTTGTATGATTGCGTCGGATCCTGGTAGTGGGAGGAGCGTTGGTTCGTACGCTGCGATGATATCATGAACTGGATTGTTCTCGCGCCGCTTTTCTAAATAGTACGGCGGAGAGACAGAGAAAGCTTAGTGTCATTGTAGAAACCGCATTGAAAGCTGTACGGTAGTACCATTCGTTGAAGAGCTCGTGTTTTAAGTAGCGGTCTAGCGGCCGAGTGACGCGCCGTGCACCACCGAGACGACATCTCTTCCCGGCACGTTACTATGACACTATTGATATATTTCTTGTTTTGTAATTTGATGCCGGCGACCAATGACGCATTTGTAATGTCACTAACTGTTTCTTATATAGCGGTATTGATTACGCTATCGATTGAATAGTTTACTTGCTTTTCGAAGTTCAATCGATTTTCACGATTTTTATGATGTTTTCTCCATGGAGCGTTTTAAACGGGCACCGTATTCTAGATTCTGTCATGCATAAAACACATCCATGGCGGCATCTTCCACAAGGACTCGCGGATTCCGTCATGACGCAAAGCGTGAAGAGTCGCGACTCGCGAAACGAGCAAGAGGTTGTGGGCGAGAGCGGTGCAGCGGTGGGTTCAAGGCGAGGCGCCCATTGTCGTCGGCCACACAATGCCCCGTTCACGCCTCGCGCCCTCACGCCAGCCGCCATCGCGCCGCATGCCTCTTGTCTGCTAACTCGCGAGCTCTAGTCTACGACACTACACGTATAGCGTGAAACTGGTGACGCGCTTTAAATAACTGCCACAATATCGCGACACTTGGTCACTGGGGAAATTGTTTTAGAGAAAGTGCTACCTGACGCTGTCTCTTGAGTGTACTTAAAATTTTGCACTAAAAAGTAATTCATCTTGACGGGAAACTCGTCCTTTCAAATTTACAAGATACAGAGCTTCAAAAAATTCAAACGTGCTTCGAGGGTTGCAAATGTTGCAATAGAACAACAATCCGGACAATGGATCCAAGCGAGATATAGTGGGAGCCAGGTGCGCCCTAGAAGCCGAGGCAGCTGGAATGGGAGTTGCATTCCCGCTCGCTTGACGCGCCCACGGTATTAATAGCCCGCGAACCACCTCTCAAAGGTTAAACCCAGAATTAGCCGGCCAAACTTAACTCTTCACTTATTTTTGCAACGTCTCGCCCGGCGCACACCCCCGCCCCCCGCCTCCCGCTCGATGATTGACGCCACAAATTATCCTGTCGACAAAACACGCAAGCTTGTCTCCAGAAGATTTATTGGTTTTGCTTAAAACCAAAAAGCGGCAGTCGTTGCCATAGCTTATTTAAATGTTATTATTAGTTAACTTACTTAGTGACGAGTCACCAGTAAATATATATGTACATAATTACAAAGCAGATTGACTGAGTTTATCTAGCGCTACGCGCTATAGCGGGGCGGACTGTGTATCGTAATCATGTTTTAGACTTTAGAATTTGGCGCAGATTTATATTGTCTGCCGGCGATGTAAATTTTAATACTTCCTCGAATATAATATAAATTGACGCATTGTTTACTATTGTTGCAATCGCTGCGTTCGCACGCTTCGCGGAATTGACATTGAGAATAATACATAAATCACAGCACATACACGTATGTCATCGAGTTTATGTGTATTGGTATATTAGCGTTTCGTTTTGTTGTGGAATTCTGTGAGAACGCCATTTACAGATACTTGTTTGACTCTCCACCGGTTTATGGAAGTGTTAAAATCGAGAATAAATACCACTTTATAAAATATCTCGGCTATTACTCACGTAGTAGTAATTTTAAAAACTTCAGTGAACTTGTACCAACTTTTATAGTTTAAATTTTTCTCAACTCGGGTCTTATCGCTGTTAAAAAAAATGATGGATTGTTTTTAAGAATGTCAGAAATTAATCTGAATACGGTTACTAACCGACTGGCATACATCTATTCCTACATTTTGTTTTAGGTATAGTGAAACAAACTATTATTTAATTATACAGAGCAGCTGGATATGAATTACCCATTTTTAGTTGTCACTAGTTTTCTTTCATAAGAAAAAGAACCTTAAAATAATCTCCTAACATATTTCCATCATCATCATCATCATCATCATCATCATCCATCCGTAAAATCCACTGATATAAAAAAGTATAATTATGTACATATTTGCAGTTATTGATGTGTAAAAATACATACTCATCATTTATAGAATGCGAGTGCGAGTTCATAAAAAATAAACGGCTAGCAGCGTTAATAGCTCGGCGCAATATAAACACTCGAGCGGATCTTTTGATCAGATTCATTCATCTCAAAATAATGTTTGCAGCACCTGGAATACTTGGTTCTATTGTATGGCCAAGGAATCATTCAGTGTTTCAATGCTAGGGCTTAGTTACTTTTTTCCGCAATTACTGCTGAATTTACGTTCCTTCCATCCCAACAAGAACTTAGCTAAAGTGTAAAATTATTTATTTCAAACATTTATTTTTCCAAACAAATATATTTCTGATTGTGTATACTATTTCATCCCAGAAATACAAAATGTCCTCTATGAAGCCCAATTGTTGTTCGTAGTAAATGTAAGATGTACTCGTAATAGAGTGGTAGTAATATGGCACCCTGTATGATTCCAGGCAACGGCACGATAGATTTCCCCGAGTTCCTGACGATGATGGCGCGCAAGATGAAGGACACAGACAGCGAGGAGGAGATCCGCGAGGCGTTCCGCGTGTTCGACAAGGACGGCAACGGGTTCATATCGGCGGCCGAGCTGCGCCACGTCATGACCAACCTCGGCGAGAAGCTCACGGACGAGGAGGTCGACGAGATGATCCGCGAGGCGGACATCGACGGCGACGGTCAGGTCAATTATGAGGGTGAGTACACCGAGTACACGCACTGCTGCACACCCACCAGCCCACACACCCACACACCCACTACTCCCACTTGGAACACGAACAGTTCCGTCCGACCGACACCGTACACACAGCAAGAGTTGGGTATGCACGGCGTGATACAAAAACTATTACAGATTGTTAAATCACACCTTACGTATATGGGTAGCATTTATTTAACACTAGCTGACCCGGCAGACATTGTTCTGTGACATGCTATATTTTTTCTAAAATAAAAGTAGCCTAAGTTACTCCTTGTTACATCAGCTATCTGCCAGTGAAAGTCCCGTCAAAATCGGTCCAGCCATTTCAGAGATTAACCGGAACAAACAGACAAAAATTGTAAAAAATGTTGTATTGGTATATGGACCACATATGTACCGTGTATACATCCAAATGCACTTAGTAAAAAGCGGTTGATAATAACACATTATGGATCATTTTAATATCATGCCCTGCATACCTAACTCCTTTGCTAGCTGTACCAACCGTATAAGCCATTGTCATAGTACGTTCGATTGGAACAATATCCCGAGATATTCGGATTTGCGTGACACACATTCAATCTTAGGCAATTGATGGACCGACGATTCCGCAAACTGTTAATTGAATCACAACGCTAGTATATATTTATCGGCATGCGGCACGCGGGACAGCGAAATGCGTTGTTGTTGCATCACTGGTCACTGGTCGTGTTGTTGAAATTCATCAGATAAATTGGCGGGTTTCGTTGACAAAATACAAACACCGGACGACAAAGTCGATTAATATTATCGGTCGCAGTTTAAGTATTGCTCGAAGAGCTTTCCCTCTGCATTAGTAGTTAGTATACGGAACGAGTATTATTTATCTACTGTGTACGCTCAATGCAGATGCAGACATTGCAAATATTGGGGTGATAATATATGTATTATACTCGGTTATTTTACCAAAAAAAAATTATATCTTTTAGCTTTCTAAAGACATTATTAGGTGTACCCGTTTTTTAATTTTGTTAATTAATTGAATATAAAAGCAAATTGAAATGATCGTTAGCGTTATCATTTTGTTATTATCAAGAAGGGTAATAAATTTAAAACACAATTATTATGCAACAGAGTGTAATGTAAACAACTGTAGTAAAGTATACGTCACGGAAAGTAAAACAACGTGAAATTTGAAATTTTGTCTACCTCGTTCCGAAACTATGCGTTTAGTCATAATTATTATTTCATTTAACTTGGCTACTAAAATTGCAGCTTGCGCAAAATTTTGAGTGTTTGTCTTTACAAATGCATTGTCCTTGAATTAGTTCATTTCAGTTTACAACACAATAGTTTTGCTATGTCAGTTGTGGTGTATAAAATATTTTGCAATGTGAAATCATAACAATTACTTTTTATGTTGCTGAATCGGTAATAATAAGGTTCTTAGATAACGAGTTTTCCGTCGCGGCTCCTGTCACGTACGGCGTGTCGCGAATTTATCACGCATGTAAAACTGTGATACTGTGAACACAGAGATTATGTTAGATTAACAGCCTAGGCATTAACTGCTCAGTCTCCAACTAACGTGACTCGCTCATGAATCATGAGTGTTTTAAACACATAAATGTGGTGTCTTATACACCACATTGAACGAGAAGCCTTCAAAACCAGTCTGATTGGATTTCTTGTACACTCGAACAAGAAATGGCCAAACTGTTCGACTTGGTTTTCAACGGTCGTTCCAGGCCGTTTAGGTACCCAAGATAGGATTTAAATCGTATTTGATGACTATTACAGATAAGGCAATGAACCGCCTCATGCATTCTTAAAGTCCCTTCAAATAAGAAGCTATTGTAGCTTCCAAAGCAACCGCCATTAGATTAATAGATGTATCAATGCCACAGTGTATTAATTTTAATCCCATCCCAAATGCCTTGTTGACGCCCTCCGACCAGGCCAGTACTAAAAGTAGCTGCTAGTAATCACAATGTCCACTCCTACAATGATGTTTTTAATTATCTTGTCATGCACCCAGCCTCCAGGCAACCGAGGGCGTACAATGCCCATGATACGCTCTATTTAGAACTGACTCATAAAGGAATTTTTCGCCATAAAAATGATGTTTGCTCTCCAGTGTTCACAGTAGTTTATGTTGCTTGTGATTTATGTACACGTGATCTCGTCCACTGAATGATACGTCTATGCCGCCGGGTACATCGCACGCTCGCCTGATCGAACCGTAGGTTTGTGGCGAATTAATATTTTCACTCATGTAATGTAATATTTCTAGGCATCAAACGGCGTACAACGAAGTCCAAGGTCGACGCTGTTTCAGTAATTGCCTAAAAACCGCGATAACATACGATTACACGTAGATAATAAAATTGTACCGCGGCTCGGCTCTACATTGTGTAGTGTATACTGACATTACTGACAATACTGACGCTTATGAAAGTATTTACATGTATTGCGAATAAAATTTGCTAACGACCGAGCGGGAACAATGCTCATGTTTCGCAACCGAGGTCTCGCGTGTGTCGTAAACGAGCTGTGTGCCGAATTTCAATTGTACGCTTCAAATTCACACAGCATAGCGCCTATGACTTAATGTTGATCTTTACTAGAATTCGTTCTGGAACAAGACATATAATATGATATGGTTGATTGCGAGGTTTGCGTAGAGTCCTGTGAGCGAAAGCCGTGGGTATATTATAATGCGCAGTAACCCTCAGTAACCTCTCTAACTCACCAACTCGGAGTTACTAACGGTTACTTTAATCGCTCCTTAATAAAGAATCACCATACAAATTCTGTACTAAGGAGCAATTTAAGTAACCGTTAGTGACTCTGAGTTGGGGCGTTACACTGGAGGCTCGCATGAACTTGAATTCGCTCGCTCCGCGTAACTGGATGTCGACCGATCGGGCCGCCCACAAACATTGTACAACCGACACACTAGCATAATATCTTCCTCGGTGTGTGCTTGTTACATGAGGACCCTCGAATGCGACATTTAACTTGCATGAACATCTCCACCGCGACACTCGTACAGCTTGGGACGGTGGCTGCGGGCTCGTCCGTAATGCATGCAGGTGCTGGTCGCTACTCCCCCTGCGCAGCCGGTACCTAACTTTCACACACGGGACGGTCCAAGTCGTAGACTTCACCGATAGCCTGTCGACATCGCTTCGATAGGGAGACTAACTATCATCCAGATTATGCTACCCCCTATACTTTATGCACTAACGTTCGGGTTGCCAGCGACATTTTCGTCCCAATCCCCCAGAAGTAACAATACAACCCAGTTCAAATGAGATGGAAGTGTAATTTGAGGATGGTTATGGGTTACAGCGTCCGTAACCACTAGTAGTCCCCAGTCCCGTGTGGGAGGTCGTGCAGTGCAGGGCAGTCTCAACCGACCGCGCGTTTCTCTTGCAGACTTCCACGCTCTCGCGCAAATGATATTCGCGAGCGGCGACGGCAGCCGCTAGCGTCCCGCTCGCGTCGGTACCTTAACTAACATAAGAACGGACTCCGCAGTAGCGCTGCGATCTCGAATGATCCCTCTCGTAGTGTGTAGCCGGCGAGTGCTCTCCGCGCCGCGCCCATAGGTACTGACAGACTTTCTCGATGGTTTGCTGCTCGTCATTAACCGCTCCTTCCCTCCGATCACCCCCGGGATCTCACGTCTCCCGTGTCTAACTCACCCCTACATTGGTTTGCATGCGTCTAATATCTGTATAGTTTTCTTGTAGAAATACCACCTGGCGAGCAGCCGCGGCCCCGCTCGTCGCTTGTCCGTAGCTTGCACCGTCCGACGAGCAGCAAACGTCCTCTCTCGGTGTTCGCGCGCGCGACAGTACACTCCACGCCACCGCGCGACCGGCTTGATGCCCGTTCCACGGAGCGGTCACCGAGCTCGGCGCTACACATTACATCGGGTCCTTTCGGTTCGACGCGACCGTCGACGGTGTCGCATCGCAGGACCGTTGAATTGAGTCAGACCTCGCAATCATGGCCGCCTACGCTGGCGTTTTGCGCTTATCTCTATTGGACTATCGGACCGTTAAAAAAACATCCCGGGTTTAAGAAAGTTGCGATGTCTAGTCATGTCAACGGTCGCCCCTCGGGGCGGGGCGGAGCGGACTGCGCGCTCGTCCGAGCTACCGTCGCGAGTCAGTTCCAATATGGAGCCGGTCGTGTATCGGAGGGTGGTATTTCGCAATCCCCTAGTAGTGGCATGCCGCTCCGACCGTCTGTATGGTTTGTTTATGTTCGCTCCGGCACACCGAGCGCATGCCGCTCGCGGCGTATGTTTGGTGTACTACACACTGTTCAGCTCGTTTCTCCGTAATCACTAGCCGTTTATCTTGTCTAACGGGTACTGTACTGTTTGATAATGCATCTCCACTTCTGTCGGATACTACTCTGTGTTGACTGTTGATATTGTGATCGTTTCGTTCCGGAGCTGGTGCAAGATAGTATAGTGCACCAGGTCCGGAACATGTTTAAGAAGCAATGTGTGTATCGCCGACTGTAACGTGTTGTTTCTCGTTTCAGAATTCGTCACCATGATGACGTCGAAGTGAGCCGGCGGCTAGTGTGTGTGTAAAAAGCAGAGAATTTAAATATACATTTTGTTTCATGACACACAATATTACCATCGTATCGGACCTGCATTTCTCTAGTGTTTGCGATAAATTTAATATTGTCATCGTTTCAGTTTAATGGTATAATTGTATATCGGCGGGTCGCGGGTCGCGGTTCGCCGCAGCCCCCTCTCCTTATTTAGACTTTTAAGTATTCCGTTAATTTTACTACTTAAGGAAGATTAAATTTACTGTAGCGGTACAAGGCGAAACGAATAGGTGTGCGTCGCTATGTGATGGTGTAAACTGTAAACTGTAAGCGTTAAGTGAGGTCGGTCGTCGGTCGTCGGGCGTGTCGTCGGGCATCCTCCGCATCGCACCGATACGTTTATGTAAATTTTTTTCAAGTATGAGATATTTATAAAGTACGTGAGATTTAAAATTTTAAAAAATCCTAAAAAAATATGCCGCGGCCGCCGTCGGCCGCGCCCTCTATTGGTCGTATCGATGTTTACATTTAACTAACTCTGTAAACGAATCTTACAATTAGATTATTATCGGTATTGCATTGTATTGTATTGTATCTGTAAATGAGTCGATAAATTAATATTATATTTGTATTTGTATTGACGGTGAAACTAATCTACCGGACGGACGTGAAGCGCTCCGCTGTGTTGTTCTCTTACCACGTTTGATTCATTCTGTTATTAAATTTTACAAAAAGACATACTGGAAATAAATGTTTCTTCATTTTTAGTCAATAAGGATCGGTGTTTCATTTGTCGCCCGTTTAGTTGTGCCTGCCGCCCGTCTCGTGTCGCGTGCATGTACTTATTGTAAGTTGTTTAACACGTCACTGGGAGACTTGTCACTGTTGTAATTAGTATCCCGCGCGCGACGCAGCGGAGAGATGTGACGGCTTTCGTTGTCTGTATGCTTTTAACGATATTGATTATTTATTACTAGCTCCTGTCGTGCGCACGGCCGCGTGCGTCGCGTGCGGCCGGCGGCTGCGACGCGCGCGGCCGTGCGATATGATATGATGATACATCACGAGAACGAATACAGAGTAATCTAATTCTGAACACGTTACAATCTTTCCAATCACAATAACTTAATACATACCTAAGTAGTCATTATTATCATGTAAATTAATTCATATTATGTATAATACGTTATTAAATATTCTAGACTATTACTTTAGAATCTTCTTTCTGACTGTTAATCATTTTGAGACCTTCCCAAGAATAAATCTTAGTGATTACAATCTCAAACTGCGTTCATTTATCAGCCGCCCCCGGCCAGATCCTCACTCCTCAACTCGAACAACGTGATTAAAATGGTACATGTAAATGTCAAATAAAAACCCAATGGTTGGAATTGTAGTGGTCGGTAATGTTGTATGGTAATTGATTATCATGCATAATGTCAAAGTACTGAGGGCCATCCATAAATTACGTCACTAATTTCGTGACTTTTTGACCCCACTCCACCCTCCTTGTCACAGGTGGTCACATTGTTAGGCCTCTCCCCCCCTAGTGTGACGTCACATGAAATTTTACACCTAGAAATTATTAAATTAAAACAGCAGTTCCGAAATAAGTTTTATTTCCATATTTTTTTTTTATATTTACCTATAAATACAAATTATTAAATTTTGAGATGTGACGTCACGAAATTAAGGACCCCTTCCAACCCATGTTACACTACATCGACCCCCCCCCCCCCCCTAACGTGTGACGTAATTTATGGATGGCCCCTTGTAGCTAGCTATTAACAAATAAAATAACTACCTATCTAATTCTAAACAGATATCACAGATTCCCGGGGTCACAGCTGGATTCGACATTTAATTATACTAGGAAAACAAACACGCTTGAAAGGCAAAAATTACCAAGCGACATGTTGACAACTTTACACTAGAGCATTTTCAAGTTAAAATTTTAGAAAAGAAATCGTAAAAAATCGCCTATTAGTCATAGCTACCTACTTAATTCTAATGAATTTTACATGCAGTTTAAATGCGTAATAAAGCGATTTTTTTCTAAAATAAAAACTTTAAAATGCTCTAGTGTGAAGTTGTCAACATGTCGCTTGGTAATTTTTGCCTTTCAAGCGTCGAAACATTACTTGTCACATTAATATATGCCCCGGGCGATATCTGCCTGGTATCGAACGCTAAATCCTTTTTGTAGCTATGTGGTCAATTACCTGTTACTAAATACCGTCTGCCGGTGGTTCGTTGAGAAGAGACAAGTCCACTAAATAGTGGAATCCTGTTAGCATTAAAACGGGCTAAACCTCTGAATTAAATTACTATCTATCAGTAATGCAATGTAACTTTTAATTCCATCTTGTATTGTTCTAACACATGACACTAGCTTTAAGTTTCACTTTAATGGGTTCAAAGTATTTAGATTCCGAGGTTTAATTTAAACCTGACGTGACTCCGTAATGGAATGGTTAATAGTATTATAATTTTGAATTGTGAGAACATTGAAACGGTTAAATCTAGCAATAAAGATAAAACAATAGTTATTTCATTTTGAATAGAGTATTTAATTACTTCACCACACCACGTTCACAGAAACAATAAAATTTATTACAATTGAAATTGATAACAGCAAAAAATAATAGTTCAGTAATGATTTTTAACAATTCATAATTCACAATTTAAATTGAAATATTGAAGGACTCGCATTATTTTATAAATATTCATGATAATTAATGAGGTTTGAATACATTAAATCTAAGAATACAATGAAATAGATACGGATTGTTGGAAGCAGCGAGAGAATGTCCTTGGTGACCTCAATATAAAGTGTGTTCTGTCAGCCAGCAATACAATCTCATGGAGTGTTGTAAGGCAGAGAACACTGTAAGAGCTGTGTTCCGAAATATATTTTCAATTGTAAATCTGCTCCCCTCCCCTTGCACCTGCTTGCGGCGCCCTTTCTTTATTATTCAAGTTGTTTTCACTACAGTTGCTCCTGAAAGAAGGATGTAGTAAGGGAGGTAAGGCGCACTTGTAGTAAGCGCAAATTCACTCTTGCCTTGTTGCATTTCAGAACATTGCTCTCGTGCGTGGAGCACTAAACTTTTCTGTTATCGTTCACGCCATCTCGCTGCTGCTACCTTCAAATACTTAATGAAAAAACAATAGGAATGGTAAGCGTACGTAAGTGACTCGTGCACATTTTTCCGCAATATGTCATTCCCATTTGAAGGTAGTGGCGTGAACGCTAACAGAAAAAAGTTTTTATCTAGTCCATTTTTTAGACGAACTGAAATATTCGTTTAGGAATAATTAATAGCAAACAGAAATCAGTTTAAGCATTATGATATTCTGCGGCACTCAGAGTCACTTAATTGACCCTTAAATTGTTTTATAATATGCCTGTTTATTTTTAATTACAACAAAAAGACCTTGTAACTACTAAAAAAATTGACTATACCTGCTCCTATGCATATACGCGGTAGGTAGTCTAACAACAACCATAGTACAACTTTTTAACAGTTGCTACAGAACTAACTTAGCATTGTGGATGGATAGAATATTAAAAAGACTGTCACTAAACAAGGTTAAGTACCAGGAGCACATAATGTGCAAGCGGTACGCTACTGGCTACTGGCTACTGGCTTGCGCCGCCCCGGCGTCGCGCAGGAAGTAGGCGAGGGTGCGCGCGGGGCGGCCCGACATGCGGCGCGCGGCCAGGTAGGGCGCCGCCGCGTGGGACAGCTTGCCCACGCCCGTCACGTCCAGGTGCAGCCAGTCGTTGCAGATGAAGTTCTGTAATACAAACGGATACTATTTTAACAGCCAACACCAATAAAGACCTGGGTGAGTTAAAGGTTGTGGTAGGTGCTATAAGAAATACATAGATACATACTTTTATAAATACATAGAAATATACATATACCTACATACATAAAACTTAATTTAATATATATGAATATATACGTAATATAAGTTTACATACTTTTTCTTGAGGTATAAAATTACTGGGAAGAAATCCCAATAGTTCTGTTAATTTTTTTTTTATTTGCGTTACACTTAATTTGGATATTTAGCTTCAATCCCACGCCGAATGGGTATCGTAGAGGCGGCTACCGGCCCGCTGGTATAAGGCCCCTCGATCCATGGGCGACGACAGCCACTCCGAAGGTTCTAAGTTTCACACACCATATGCTAATTCCCAAGGGAACCTCTTTAAGTATAAGAACACGGATATAAACAAATTGAACGGAGCTAGTGGGATTTTGTTCCCACTAGTGCTGTCACCAGGACAAGTGGGAATAAACGAGCTGGTCATTGCGTGCTGCGTAAAGTTTTTTTTTTATGGAAGTAACCGGCAAACGAACTGATGGTAAGTGGCTATCGTCGCCCAAGGACATCAGCAACATCAAAGGCATCACTGATGCGTTGCCGGCCAAGAAAGAGAAGAAAAAAGAACGAACTGGCTGAACTAAGTACTCTGTGGCTTACCTTCAGGAAGGCCGCCCCCAGACAGGGCGTGGCCGTGCCCGAGCCCTTGTTCCTCAGGTCCACCGACGGGTCGTCTGCAATTACAAATAATATTTCATCTGCCGCTCAAGCTATCACCTTGTAGTTTTACTGATGTGTTGTGCCATCTGTCGTATAGTAGATATCTCCTGGTTAAAGTGGAATGACTCCGGGTTAAACTGCCACCTGTTGGGTACGTCACAACACGACGTACGACGTAAACGTCATTAACAGATTTCCATTACAATGTAAATACAACAGTGGATGAAGTATTCCACAGTCACATACACCGCGGACCCACCATACCCCTGGTGGTGGCGGGACTCGACCCTCCCATACATACCATACACAGCTGAGAGCCTTAGTATGTATAATCAAGTACCTACTATTATTTCTTCTGTGGTATAATACAATCATAGTATAGTTGTGACGAGTGTATCCCATCATTTCTATGCAAATACAAAATGGAAATTGTGGGAAACCGTTTTTGTCCTAATTATATCCCATTATTACTTTGTATGTTTTACTCTCTATAAGGTTCCGCAGTCAATACAGAACCGTATAGTTTCGTCATGTCGGTCCGCAGCATACCGTAGAGATCCTTAGCACCAGAGTTGTTAGTTAACGTGTGTGTGAGTAATACCTTCGAGCTGCCGCTGGTAGTAGTCCCAGAGCGGGAAGCGCCAGGCGCGGTCGCCGGCCGCCGCCCCCGCGCGCCGCAGCGCCCCCCACGCCGCCGCGCTGTTGCTGAAGCACCCGAACGCGCCGCCCCCCGTCGCTAGCAGCACGCCGCCTGCACACACAATTGTATTTTTGGAGTTTACTACTTAAGAATCGATTTTCATATACATACTTATAAGCCCAGGGTATGAAAATTCATGGGGAGTTAAATCAAACTTTCTCCGTTACCTACGTTACGTTATGCGTTATGTACGTGCGCAACTTATCTTGCGCACTCCCCACCACAGAGTACTCTCATTATGTTTCCATGACTATGTAATGTATTTTGATGAATATAAAGTATATAATTAATATAAATAAATGTATTCAAACATGCTTTTAGTAATATAAAAAATGCGTTCATTTACCCTCATTTGCTAATCTATACTCCACGCGATTTGCAGCCGAAATAAATGTAAACAAAGCATTAAAATCATTTTCTAGTGTTTTCACCAACTGACTTGAATTTGTACACCAAATGCGTTTTATTTAGACAAACTACTCAATAAGGTATTTGTTAATTCTTAAAAAAATACATATTGATCGATAACAATTATAAAATCCGAGTAAATGTGGAAACAAACAAAATTAAATAACACTGTCATCATTCAAACACTTTACAATGACAATCTTATTTCCAAGAAGCGATTTGAAACTTTTAACTTAATTTACTATTTTGTCCTAATGAGTAGTTTGTCTAAATAAAACGCATTTGGTGTACAAATTCAAGTCAGTTGGTGAAAAACTAGAAAACGATTTTAATGCTTTGTTTACATTTATTTCGGCTGCAAATCGCGTGGAGTATATATATTTTATAATCGTTCGTAAGAAGTAAACTCCAGTCGTGCGTCGAAGCTGAGACACAATTTTTTTCAATTAGTAAACTTTTTTTTACCTTTTGCTACTTTTTCGTGCTACTTAACTATACCAAACCTCAGATTCCTACGTTCATAATTTTTCTTAATTAGGGGTTTGTTACAAAGGCTTTTCCTTCACGAATTATTGTGGGCTCAGCGGAAATTGCAGGACACGTTTTTGATATACCTACTATAAAAAGTCAGTCACAAAATTCACAACCCATGATTGTCTCACTACTGGATTCAGATCTCTCACAGTGTGAGGGCTACAGCGGTACAAGCCATAGTCTACCACGCTGGCCAAGTGTGGATTGGTAGACTTCACACACCTTTGACAATATTATTAAGAACTCTCAGGTGTGCAGGTTTCCTCACTATGTTTTCCTACACCTATGTCCGTAATTAGAAAGATGAAAAAATGTATTTCGCAAAAAGGGGGAAATTCATCCTCTAACGCCCCAACTCAGAATCACTAACGGTTACTTTAATCGCTCCTTAGTAAAGAATCACCATACAAATTCTGTACTAAGGAGCGATTTAAGTAACTGTTAGTGACTCTGAGTTGGGGCATAAATGATAAAAATACTCTTTTAAGCGTACGAAGTCGCGGGTAACTCGTAGTTAGAAAAACGTACGTGTGAGCGTGGCGACGTCTATGACGAGCGAGGGCTTGTAGGTGGCCTGCCCGTACACCAGCGCGTCCGCCAGCATCAGCCGCCCCTCCATGTCCGTGTCCTCGATCTGAAACATTCACCTCATCCTGCTCGAAGGACCAACTTTTATACAGCCCACATACGTAGCGTGTTAAAAAACTAACGGCAATTTTCGTTTTTTGAAAAAAATATTTATTCGTTTACATTAGATGTCACCTTCAAATTGTATTGCCAGTGCTTCTTCCAATCCCCGAAATACTTTTCAAACTCGATTAAGATTACATCTGTGACAAGTCTACAGATTAAATAAGTATCACGGGGTAACGAATAATTATAGCTTTATTAACGGTAATTACGGCTTTATATTCGTTTTTGTAAAGTATATTGGTAATAAATATGAGTCAACTGTAATATGATGTTTATTTTAAATTAAGTTTAATTTTTTTGGTAATACATGTCACCAACGTCAAAGAAGTTTTACTTGAGTCGCGCGTAAGGTACACGCACACACTTTAGTTTTTTTATATAGTTATAGGAGTACCTGTATGTTGAGTCCGTTGAGCGCGCGCACCACGTCGCCCACCTTCATGCACTGCCCGCTCACCATGTTCTCGCACAGCGGGATCACCGCGTTCACGTTCACGGGCACCTGACACACATATATATCAACGCTTGAAAGGCAAACATTACCAAGCGACATGTTCACAACTTTACACTAGAGCATTTGAGCTTTTAATTTTAGAAAAAAAATCGTAAAAAATCGCTTTATTAAGCATTTAAACTGCATTTAAAATTCATTGGTATGAAGTAGCTATGACTAATAGGTGATTTTTTATCAATATATTATATTGATTCTAGTATAAATTAAAACAATAAAAAACACGACTGCATAAAAATACGTGTGTGGATACTTAGGGACGCACGTAAGAAGTTATACTCGCACCCACGACCCGGCGCGCGCTAGCAATCTCAAACAACTCTAGCGAATGCTGTGCGCCTAGTACATGGATAGTATAACACACCTTCACCGCGTCGTTTTTGGCTGTCGCATCGTAAAAATTTTACTCTCATAATTTTATCCAAACGCCCATTAAGAAGTATAACTTAAATAATCTTAAATTATTTAAATTTAAAACGCCTCCGACAATTTTATTTATACTAAACATAGCTAATAAATAACACTCGATTAAGTCACCTTTCAGACAAAAAAAAACTGGATTAAAATCGGTGTATCCGTTGGGGAGCTACGATGCCACAGACAGACATACAGAATACACAGACACGTCAAACTTATTACATCCCTCTTTTTCATGGGGGGTTAAAAAAACTGAAAGTAACGATCATGATATACCAGTGTAGCAGCAACAGCACGCACCTTAAGCTCCGCGATCGCCCGCAGCGCCCCTAGCGCGGCAGCCGCCCCCGCCATGCTGCCGCGGTTCTCCGCCATGAGGGGCGCCGGCTTCAGGCACAGCCCACCACTACCCAACACATGACGGGATTACTAATTATTATGTAACGAGCTGACGAATGGTAAGTGAATATCGTCGCCCATGGACATCAACGACACCTACAGCATCAATGATACGTTGCCAGCCAAGAAAGCGAGAAACAAATAAAGAAAAAACTGGCTCTGAAGCCGACAGCCGGAACACGACGAGTCGTTTGGCGGCTGGCTCAAGCTGGTGCCTGGCTAGGCGGACCCCATGGAGAAATAATAATAATGATATTAAAGAACTGTTAAAATCAATATTAAACCAATAAAATCTCTCCGAGGGGCTTTACCTTACCACCACCGGGCCAGATAGATTAGTCGCCCCCGACATCCATCCGGCGAGGGATGAGGGTTAGTATTCTAAGCCGCCCCAATACGGCTAAAAAATACTCCTATAGTAGTGACAGTAACTCGTTGACATATTGCGCGCTCACTCGCACTTAGGTTTTAGGTCCAAATACAATGAAATAATGTGACTACTATAAATGTTATCATAGTATGTTATGTTATCATAGTATGTAGGCATATGTCAAACCTGTCAAAAGTGACCCCCTTAGCAGCCAGCAACACAGGCTGGGTGTCAGCGGCGCGGTACTCGCACTCCAGCAGCACGGGGGCCTCGCAGGACCCGCGCGCTACGGCCAGGAAGGCCTCCAGCCGCGTGGCCTCCAGCCAGTCCCGCTCGCGCGCTATCACGCGCACGCCTAGCGGGCAGAGGACGTCGAGCGCCGCCTAGTGTACACATGGTTAATGACAGCTGAAATACCGGTATTTGACAGATTGACTTACCGGTATTTTTAAGCCGGTATATTTTATAGGTGTGATACCGGTACCGGTATTAACTGTACTATTGGTACCTGTTCCAGATGTAGTACCTGTACTTTTGGTACCGGTACCAGATGAAGTACATAGCTTGATCCTGATCCTGGTATGGTATCTGACTTAATTGATGCAGTAAATGAGAACATCCCAAATAAAATTTTTGCAATTTCGAGTTTCTGACTTAGAATAGGTCTATGTAGGGAATAATCATGGAATCAATTTAAACTAATAATAATATGGTCTTACTGAGTTACGTAATTTATTTACCGTAAATTTGCACATGTAAATACACTTTATAAGTAGTTTATCGTAATTTCTTAATACTTGTACTTACGAAAGTGATTTACGCAAATTTTACCCACGTAACTTACAGTGTAATGGCCTCACACTAACCTGCGCGAGGTCCACAGGCGTCATTCTGTTAGCGGGCATGTCGGACAGGAAGCGCGCCCAGTTCTGCGCGCGGCCCAGCGCGGCGCCCGTCTCCCACGAGCCGCACCCCTCGCCCCCCTCGCCCCCCGCACCCCCGTACGGCGACAGCGACATCTCCGCCCGCTGGCTAGACTTGAACTCCGAGAAGCTGGAACATTGCAATCATACCTGCTAAGTCAACTAATAAAAACCAGCCAAATGCGTGTCAGGCCACAAACGATGTAGGGTTCCGTATTTCATCGACTATTACTGATAGTTTTTCTTTTAAATTCCTCATGATTTTTTTGCATCTCTAATTCCAACCTAAGGACCGATATCCGTTGGGAAAGAAAGGTCCTCGAATGGAGACCACGCCTCAGGAAAAGGAACACAGGACGCCCCCCGACCAGGTGGACCGACGACCTGAAGAAGACAGCAGGTATCCGCTATCCGGTATGCCTATGTCCAGCAGTGGACCTCAGAAGGCTGATGGATGGAATCCCAACCATTTAGTTGGAGGGGCGGAGGGAGGACATTATTTGACTCACACCAATATTATCACCTTTAAGAACCTACTTAATATTTCGCAATTGGATCCCTAAATCCAAAAATGATCTTCCGAACCCGCATCATTTTGAAAGACTTATCCAACGATACCCACATGGGAAAGTCGAGAATCAAAGTATTCATGAAAATTGTAAGCCCGTATCTGGCAGCCCCGACCGCACCTCCACGCGGCGAGGTGCGCCGCCTCCGCCGCCGCCTCGGCCTGCCCCGCGGGGTCCACGTCCGCGCCGCCGCAGCCGCGCTCGCGCAGCAGGCACACGCCCGCGCCCACGCCCCAACGGACATTCTCCTGAAACAATTCAAATAATATCCGCTCACGTTGAGCTTCTGGCCTGAATTTGAGGATTTTATTAGGTTAATTAATCAGTTTCATGGACAAAATAAGTACTGGTACCTCAGAATACAAATTATATGTCACCGTCGCACATGGACATCGACACGATAGGCATCATCGATGGCGATTAAGCAAAAAGAAAGAAACAATTTATTACTGGCTCTCAAAATCCCAGCCAGCCCTAACAAGGCCACACCTTAACGCGTTAAGCCGCAAGTATAGGCCGTCTACTGTAAAATAAATTGTGGAGTAATAAAGAATAAATTAATTAATAATACGCGGCGCGAAATTGCTACCGCTTGTGTCATCTCTTCCGCAACCAGCCCTATTCAGGCCAACGCAAACCCTAACCTAACCATCATCACATGTAACCTGTGCGTGTAACTCACCCTGTCTTCGTCCAGATCCTCGAGCTGATTGTACCCAGCAGCCCTCGGCCCGAGCGAGGCGAGCGCCACCACGCCGTACTCCGGCACCAGGTCCGTCACCGCGAACGCCTTGCCCAGTTGGAGCTCGCACGACAACCTGCGATCAACACGTATTCACTTGATAAAGAAACAACAGACATATGACTTCATGTAGTCCGTTTTATAAGGAGACTTATTTGGTAAATAAACTTGCCACTACTTCTTATAAAATATCAATTTAAATTATTTAAAAACTAGCTGACCCGGCGAACTTCGTATCGCCTAATTATTATTTTTTTCTAAAATAAAAATAGCCTAAATTACTCCTTGTTACATCAGCTATCTGCCAGTGAAAGTCCCGTCAAAATCAGTCCAGCCATTTCAGAGATTAGCCGGAACAAACAGACACAAAAATTATAAAAAATGTTGTTTTGATATATGTACTGTGTATACATCCAAATGCACTTAGTAAAAAACGGTTATTTTAATATTACAAACAGACACTCCAATTTTATTTATTTGTATATAGATGTATAGATAATTAAAAGTAATCACTAGATACATTGAGCATTAAATGATGATTTAGTCTTGAAAGATTTTCATTTTGCGTCAGCCTTATTTTTGATAATTCAAAAAGTAATTTATAATTGTAATTTGTAACCAAATTACATTAAAAAAACACAGAGTGATTGAAAAAATGGGGTATCTGCTACTGACTCGGACAGATGTCGGCACAGCTTGCCGCCGCTCCGCTGGTCCACCTCCGCGGCGGCGGGCGTCAGCTCGAACTTGCCGTCCGCCTCGTACGCGCCCAGCACCAGCCCTCTCTGCGGGCACAGTGAACAGAACATTGGGATAATTCAGTGGGATCATTTACTAATTTAAATTCGTTGTTATTGGTATTGATTCTATTCATTTCTGAAATTCCCACCAAGTAGTCTTCATAAACAAAACCCAGTGAGAAATTCTGAAAATACCAGTTTCATGTTGAAGGTAATTAAATGCATCCCATGAGATAAATGCTTGAATCTTCAATATGTTTATTTGTAATCATGTCCTATTCAAATAATTATGTTAGCAAATTAAATAAATGTTTAATACAAAACAGCTATATTGCTGAAAACTTTTTTTACTTTTCACCTGTTGATATGTCAGCAAGTTAAATAAATGTTATTAAGTCTCGTAAATAGTTATAAAAAAAAATAAGTAATAGCCATGATTAGTTAATAATACCTTGGTTCCATCACCAGTGCTTTGCTCCTGTGGTGCTCCTTCCTCCTTCACACAAGCATCCCCACCCTGAGAGACATCGCTGTACGACCTGCTCACTACTCTATTGTAATTTAACAAGTGTATGGCTCTTCGAAAACATTTCAATTTACATAAACCCATTATCAAAATATAAAAAATCCAAAATAAAATCAAGACATGATCAATCTTGGCCAACTAGATCATTTCTATACCACTGGATGTTTGTGTTACATTTTCAAATGTGGAAGACATAAACATATAGATTAATAACAGCTTGTTATAGGTACTTGCAAACTATGTCCACAAGAGATTTGATGATGTATTATTCAATAAGCCACATATTATAAATGTGTGTTTGTTTTTTCATCAGATGCTAACTTTTGTACAGATTAAGATAAAACCTTGCACAGATAGATCATATTCAGGATTAGCACGTAGGATAGATTTAATGCCAGTTGTATGTGATTTGAATGTTTGTGATTTATTTTATGAAACCACCCTTCAGCGGTAACTATGTAGTTTGAAATAAAAGAATCCAAGTATCAACATCATCTTTTATTTCCTATACTGAGCTTGAATGATGTTGTCTTAGGTACATGTCTGATGGTCAAAGACACTCTTGTATCACGTTTCAGTCTTGCACCTTTAACATATCTTTCGGAACACATATTTAAGTTTACAATTGAATCATCAATAACATCTTCGTTTACCTCTTCTATGCTATGCAGGTAGTGAGTAAACAACTTGTCTTGTACAACTAATAAGCTTCTAGGTTCCAATAAGAAAGAAAACACTGGCTTTAAAGCCGCTTCACTTTCATCACAGGAAGGTTCCAAAAATTTTAGAATGATGTAGGATCCAACTGAAATTGTTGTGATTGTTGGATAGAATAAGGAACCGTCTAAATGTGGCAGGATGCCTTGCCCAGGTAAATACTCATTGACCAACACATGGTTGGGCTTGTTTCCTCCTATCAAGTTCAATTCATGTATATTGTTCAGGTATGCCTGCAGCCACGGTGGGATGGTCTCGGCTATCATCCCCTTGTTGTGAGGGATCCCGCCCCAGTTCTGGAGTCTTCTGTTGGATAGTTGCGTCCATTTAGGCTTAGGAGCTGCATAGATGTTTGATAGAATGAAATTTTCTTCACTTGTAGAAATAAATTCTGATATGTAGTATGCTGTGGGATCTGCCTGTAAAGAGTAATTGTACCTTTAGTTAAATGCATATTCGCTAACTCTTGCAATAATCATAGATCTATATTCCACATAGTCACATAAAAAATTGCAAGTATTTAATGAAGAGGCTAATAAGTGTGCTGTTTATTAAAACCTGTTTCTTTGTTATCTAAATAATCTGTATCTCGAAAAAATTCCTTTTTATTAAAGAAGAACATAAAGTTCTAACAAGAAGTAAGAAAGAGAAGTTTTTATAGTCATTGTTTACTTTTCAATGGACAACTTACAGTCTTTACTTTGAAGTCATTTAAACAAATATCTTTCCGCATTTCAGAAATGTTCATCTCCAAAACATTTAGAGATATTGTTATAGGTTAGGTCGTTGTAGGTAAATACATTAAAAATATTTTTTCCAAGGTAATAACATCCGTAGTATGCATTTATTAAACAATATACCTGAATATTTAAAATAGAATTACTATTTTTACACTATTTATTTAAATTACAAACACAACAGTAGGTACACAATTCAAAACAGCATCAATCAAGTCAAACACACACAGAGTACTAGACATGGGCGGTAAAAACTATAAATAGTTTCAATAACCCTTTAGTTGCATAATACTACAAATACGGTATCAGGTGCTACAAAAACTGTTTATTGAGAGAAATCATTTATTCGTGAATACAAGGTATTGCGCGGTAAGGTATGAAGACGTGGTATGAACTATAAACACTTTCAATATTTCAATAAACCTTTACTGGTATAATACCACAAATATTTCATTTAATCAGTTATTTCGTATACCGACATTACTGAGAATAAGCGTATACCAATGATACCGTACCTGATATACCGAGTGAACGTTTCAATAAATGGTTATTAAAATAAACAGTTTTAAAACCCTTTATCCTTAATACCGACTTTACCGAGAATATGAGAATACCGATGATACCTGATATACCGAGTGAACGTTTCAATAAATGGTTATTAAAATAAACAGTTTTAAAACCCTTTATCCTTAATACCGACTTTACCGAGAATATGAGAATACCGATGATACCTGATATACCGAGTGAACGTTTCAATAAATAGTTATTAAAATAAACAGTTTCAAAACCCTTTATTGGCGACAATACCAATACATAGTTATGGTATTACGAAAACGCGTACCGACCTATGTCTACAGAGTACTTAATCACTGGTCAAACAGGTCAAGCTGTCAAACAATCACAATTCACAGCTGTCAATGTCAAAACCACAGTTACTCGACACCATAAACAATAAACAACGTAAATTACAAATACAGTAATTTTTTTTAATTTGCAAACTTTAAAAGAAAAGATATTGTTTTTAAATAAATAAATATTTAAAGGTTTTCGTAATTATCTCCAATTTAAAATTATATATTATTACATTAATAATTAATGACGTGACGTTACAACTTACAGCCCAAAGCAGAAACGAAACATGTACAGCTATCATTTCATTTGACAGAAGTGGACAGGCGATAAAAATGTTATTTGTTAATTTTTTTGTAAATATCCATTAATTGGGTAGTCATAGAATGTGATCAGGATGGGGGGCTGCATCGGAATAACTAGAAGAAGAAGCGGGCCAATCGAAGAATCGTCAGGAACGGTGTCGCGGCCCAATTCCGGTCGGTGCTGCTGCTGGCGAGTGCTGCCGTGGATGGTGTGGATGCTGGGCTCGGCGGGCGACTGACTCATTCAACATTCTTAATTTGTTTTAGGTGGGTTGAGGAAGAACCAATCGCTGTGCCATGAGACTATAAGGTGGAAATCTGACGTGCCTTTGACGGAAGGTCAGCTTAGGAGTAAGAGGGACGAGTTTTGGGATACGGCGCCGGCATTCGAGGGACGGAAGGAGATCTGGGACGCGCTGCGGGCGGCGGCGGTGGCGGCGGAGGCGATGGACTTTCAGCTGGCGCAGGCCATCCTCGATGGAGCCAGTGTGTCCGTGCCCAACGGCTACCTCACTGAGTGTTATGATGAATGGGGGACTAGATATCAGGTATGCTTGTGCTTGCTATTTTAAAACTGGCCAGTCGGTCCCAGATATTAAGGTCATCTTTTCTGAAGAATATAACCTGAAGGATGATAACCTCTGGTTCTTGTGTGGCAAACTACAGCATTGTTTGATGCAACTTGCTTTACGGCAAGATCAACAGCCCCAACAATGGACCTGTCATTGATAGAATACAAAGATATTTATTTATTTATTTACCATCTTTTAACAATTAAAGACATGAGTGGATGAAGGGGTTATAACACATGTATGTAGTATGTATCATAACCCCTTCATAACCCCTTCATCCACTCATGTCTTCAATTATGAGTTTGTCTAGCTGTACTCGCACCTGGTATCTGGTCTTCAAATTTGAGATCTTCGTCTTAAACATTGATTACAAACAGCAATGTCAACATTTGTGTGAATGAGCAACCTTTAAAGTATAATTACGTGATGAGGGATGAAGCAAAGCTACTTCTAGATGAGAGGGCTATTCTCATTAGATGCCAATAGTCATCTGACAATGTAATGGTGAGTCACCAGCACCAATGCACATCTTGAACACTAGGAAAATTCATTGGCAATTTTATAATGTCAGTGTTGCAGGAAACAGCAAATCTATTTTAATAATTATTAGGTATATTAAGGATAACATCAAAAGGAGCTCTTAACACCTGTAGCAAAATGCTATGCAATCTAACGTAAATATGCATGTGATTAATTTACAGGTGCCGATCTACTGTTTATCAGCACCAATCAACATGGTGAAGGAGGCCAGCGGGCGGGACTCGCCGGCGGAGTGCTCGGAGCCGGCCGAGGGCGGCGCCGCGGCGGTGCTTCGCCTCCGACTGTCCACTACGTGTAAAGATGTGGAACTAGGGGTTTGCACTAGACATACTATCGCACACTGCAAGGCTAAGTTACATGTGAGTACTGCTTGTAGTATTTTGGCCGAAATATTAGCAAATAGCTTAAACAAACATAGACATTTGGACAGGTTGTTAACTTCAATGGTAATTCTATATCCCTTTTTTACTGAAGTTCATAATTCATAATTCTTTATTGTGTCAAACATGCCATAACATTAAGGTGGTAACAGCAAAATGTCAGAGCAGAAGTTGTAGATGCAGCGTGCAATGTCAAATTTACGTTTATTTATAAGTTATTATTATCAAAATTATCTAATGTTGAATTTACATTTATCACCAATTACCATTGGTGATTGTTCAGTTACCATTGGTGAACTGAAACGTTTTTAATATTATAAGAATACGAGAATTTTATATAAGAATATATGGAAAAGTTTGATTGGTTTAGTTGCTACTAAACTAAAATAGATAAAGGTTGATTTATGATACTTGCTTTCAGTGTAACTCAGTGGCATCATCTTTTGATAAAGAAGTGAAACATAAAGCAGCTTATACATTGGTCCTCCAATGCTGCAACTGAAATGCGAAAATCATTTCACAGTTGATTTTAGAACAATAGTGAAGCTAAGCAGGTTGAACATAACCACTGTTCACAAGTATTCTCGGACGACCCGTGTGGCGCAATGGTTACCATGCCGGATCACCGCACCAAGGGTCCTGGATTCGATTTCCAGCGAGGTGGAAATTTGAATTTGAGTTTGAATTTCTGTTCTCGGTCTGGGTGTGAATGTCCTTGTCTAGTGTGTTGTCCATGGCACCCACGACACAGGGAATCCTAGTGTGGGGCTATGAGTGTGAAGCGTTATTTACTTATTCTTGGTATTAACTAAAAATTTTTGCTTATTGCCTGAAGACTAAAGTAAAAGCAGACAGACCACAGGACGTGGAGTGGTTACCGTCACTATGGACACAAGCCACCCCAGAGGAGACGTCAATGCTTCGCCTGTATAAAATACGAACTCTTTTCAAGCTTCTTCAATGCCGAAATAGCTCGTTTTTACGCCCTCATTCCACAGTTTGTCTTATCCACTGGTCTACATGGCAAGTACAGGAAAGAACCCTATCATTGATATGGGAGTAACAACAAGCAACACCTAACATTCCAGGCACAAGAGAACATAGAGCCGTGGCGCCAGCGCTGGTTCTACGGCGGCAAGCTGCTGGCGGACCGGCTGCTGGTCGAGGAGGCGCGCGTCACGCCCGGCTACGTGGTGCAGGTCATCGTGGGCGAGCCCGCCGCGCCCGCCGCGCCGCCCGCCGCCAGCTAGTGGCACCGACACGAGAGATAGGTACAGTGTTGTATGTTTATGGAGTGTTATATGCCCATTTGGGGAAACTGGGTACCTGACGCTGTCGTCAATCCCATACCGGCAGACAAGGGTGTCGTAAGTGGCGACGGAAGCCGGCTGCCCTGCTTGATTATTAAGTTTTAATGGTATTACTTATGAGTAATTATTATTAAGTTGTTAATATTATTACTGGTATCACTATCTTTTCATGAGGCCTGATTTCATTGAGGTTGATGCAACACAGTGCATTGTGTTTTGGCTTGTGGCGACGACGCGCACACGTCACACGGTGACGTCACGCCGCTCTGAATCACGCTATCGAAGTTTTCTACACTCGCTAGTATATATACAAATGCTCCGACAAGATTAGTCGGGGCTCGGCCGCCTCCCAGGCAACACACCTCGCCTGGCGGGAGATCTCCCTTTGCCAAACTGGTGACCCTCAGCAAGAACACGTCCCTTCGAGCACCGATAGCGGCAGCAGGCATCCCTCCCCCCTCACCTCACCGCTCACACCCGACGGACTGCAGCGACCTCTCTCGGCAGACCGCACACCAGCCACGCTGACTCACCGGACGCATCGCAGCGTACTGTGTCGACGCTTCCTGTCCCCGGCCAGCTACTGCCCCCACCCACGGCTACACGGACGGCTTGAGCGCGCACCGCTCGCCCTCCGCATCAGTCGTTCACCCTCCCATCCCGACTCACCGCGGATAGAGGGCATCTCAAGGGCACACCGACCTCACATCTTGACTCACCGAAGATAGAGGATCATGGATGGCTGAATCATCGAGAAGGTGTATCGACCTCCGGTCTGAGCAGGGGGGTGACGTGGCGACGACGCGCACACGTCACACGGTGACGTCACGCCGCCCTGAATCACGCTATCGAAGTTTTCTACACTCGCTAGTATATATGTTACCGGCAAAACCCGATTTCAGGTCAAACTAGTTTGGCCTAGGCCAAACTAGTTTATCCTACTCGTGTCAGGACAAACCAGTTTGGCCTAGTCTAAACTAGTTGGGCCTAGGCCAGACTAGTTTGTCCCGACACGATTAGGCAAAACTAGTTTCTTGTCAGGCTAGTCGTTAGTTAAAGTAATAGTTGCATATTGTTATACCAAAATGATGTATTAAGTAAGGTTTCGGACCAATTTTATAAAGAAAACGACAAATCATTATAATTACAAAGTTGCATTGTATGCACTTTTAGGGAGAATTCAGGGGTTTTCGATACACAAACAGGCTTCCAAACGTCTCCGGCGCTTCGGGAAATGCAGCCCCTCCGCCCTTGCGTAACAAACTGCAGGCACTCCATGCTCGTGTGCCTGCAGTTTGTTACAGCGGGCGGGGGCTGCTCTCCATCCGCGCCTCCGGGGTTTACATTCACTCTAGGGGTAGGGCAGACTAGTACCACGTGGGGTCGGGGTTGACTAAGTCGGTTCTGTCACCAATTTTGAAAAATTGATAAAACAATTAATAAAGGAAACCATTACCAACGAGGGGGAAATAGAAAATATATTAACAGGTGCCCCACCAGAACCCAAGAAAAAAAAGTACTTGGACAAAGAAAAAAGAAGAAAGAATCAACAGAACTCTTTTGAACACAAACCTTCATATTCAGAGGAAAAATTATTAATGTGCATTGCTACGAATTTAATGTGTTAAGGTTTTTTATTCATTTATTTATTTATTTATTTAAAATCTTTATTGTATTCACCTTAAGCTAGGTTTAACAAAGGGCGAACTTAATGCCTATTGGCATTCTCTACCAGTCAACCCAGTGTGATGGAGAGAAGTACTAGGTAGGCGTACATACCAATTAAAATAAATAATATAAAAAAAGTAAAAAGGTAAAGCTAAATAACATTAAATCAATCTTACTTCTAAAAACAAAGTATATAATATACTTACATATTATTATACACATAAATACATATTATACATAATTATACATACTTATAAACACATACATATACTAAACATATGACATAAAATTTTGCAACGCCCATAAGTGGCACATGTAAGTTCGGATAGCATTGTATGTACCACCTTTATTTACTACATGATTGCAATAAATAATTTGAATTTGAATTTGAATTTGAAAACATAAAACTATTAGAGAGTGGATATATAAACAAAACTCGACAGACTTAAGAAGTCGTGGAAGTTTTTAAGTGTTCCCGAACTAATATCTTAAAAATATTTTTGCTGGATGAGTTTCTGATGGTAAGCGGTAGGGCATTCCAGAGCAGTATAGCCTGATCAGTGAAAGATTTTCCGAAAAAAACACTGTTATGTGATGGAATAGAGATTTTTTTGTAATTCTTAAATAAAAATTGCATGTAACTTTTTTTTTATCATAATATAAATGTACGAATAGGGAACCGTTACACAGACGAAACGTTATTATTCGTCTAAAAGTTGTGTGGACTAGTGAAGGATTTGACAAATGATAAGTGCTCTGAACGTGTTGTGTCATCTTATTAATCAGCTCCATTAATTCTACCAAATGAAACGGTGTCATACAAAAATTTGACAATCGTTAGTTGTCAAAGTGAAAAATAGGCGAACCGTTGGTTGGCAAGTGATAATCGGCCAAACAATTTTCGGCGAGAAGGCAGGATCCCGTTTTAAGCACAAAGATTTGTCGAATAAATATAAATCCGTAACAATTCGGTTCTAATCAGTTTTAGACTGACGAGAAACTAGTTTTGCCTAATTGTGTCAGGACAAATTAGTCTGGCCTAGGCCCAACTAGTTTAGACTAGGCCAAACTGGTTTGTCCTGACACGAGTAGGATAAACTAGTTTGGCCTAGGCCAAACTAGTTTAACCTGAAATCGGGTTTTGCCGGTAACATATATACAAATGCTCCGACAAGATTAGTCGGGGCTCGGCCGCCTCCCAGGCAACACACCTCGCCTGGCGGGAGATCTCCCTTTGCCAAAGGCTGAAAGCTCTCGGGCTGGGAGCTTGTGAGCTAGTTCTTTCTTTATTTTCCATTGTAAATAAATAAATCCAAAAGTAAGGTTTAATTTATTCAATATTATTTTTATTTCCAGAACTATCCACATGTTTTGTGGCGTCAATGAACAAACTGTCACCACACACCGTGAGAATGAGAACCCCTCACATGTATAACCAACTAAGTGATAAACTATCCAAGAAACAATTGATGACGGTCACTGGCCACCACGGAGATGGATGTATATTTTACTGTGGATCGTAACACCACATAGCTGTCCGTGCATCGCTTACAATCTCAGAATGGATTTGAATTTTCTGTTTGGTCTATGTACATATGAAGACGGTTTAGACCACACTAATTCTTGGATTAGTATTATAAAATACTGTATGAGTTTTATGTAAAGCAACTAAAGTAATTACCTTGTGGTTTTCGTGTTGTGATCTTTTTGCACGGCAGAAATATAAAACACTGATGTAACTTGTTTGGGTGCGTCGATTGAAGCAACTCGGTCCACCTGTTAATGTCACTGGCCACGTGTAGCTGTCGTTGCCATCCTGACGACATTGTTATCTGGCAACATTGTACATACTATAGACTGCCTAGTGATAATGATATTTCTGATATTTTAAAAAGTTGTGAAAAGATATGAATTTTATACTACTATCGTATGCATCGTTTTAAAACTGACTATTTGTTTTAAGGTTATTTTCGAAATACACTTAAAATAAGTAATGATTCACGTTTTACAAATATTTTCAACTCGGTAGTGACACGGATGTTTCGTTCAAATTATTTGAAAGTGTATATTTTACATTACTGTATATTAATATTTTCAGTGCAAGTGTCACGGTGTACATATAGTCACAAACCTACTTATAATCGCAATAAATTTTAACCTCAAATTAGAAATTATATATTAATGTTAAATAGTAAAACGATTGCCCCAAAGTTTAAAGTCTGCTTTATAATATATTTACATAGATATTTCATACATTACTACCGACGTTCTTTTGAGGTACATATTTATTTTTATATTTAAATTGGAGATATTTTCTCACGTTTTCATCAATTGAAATGCCTCTTATTAAATATCAACAGGTTATATGTATATGTAAATGTGGATGAAAATTTATAGTTTTAATTGTTGTTAATTGGTTGAAAACTAAAACGTTTATTGTCTAACTAGCTTTTGTCCGCGGCTTCGACTGCGGTAGTGATCGATTTTTTACAAATCCCGCGGGAACCCTGAACTTTTCCGGGATAAAATGTAGCCTATGTATTATTCAGGGTATAGGCTATCTTCATTCCGAATTTCAGCCAAATCGGTTAAGCAGTTGTGGCGTGATTGAGGAACAAACATACAAAAATCTTCACAAATTTTCATATTTATGTAGAAACTTTTATGTGAGCAACTAAAGTAACAAAATAATTATATTCTTATCTCTTTGGTTATTACTACTCCAATAATAACCGAATAAATCCTAGAAAATATCATTTAATTTTACAACCCACCATTACCTTTGGACTGTTATGCAACGGAGTAATACATTTTTTATTGCAGTGTTGTATTGAAAAAGATTTTTTTAAAAGGGCGGTACTTTTATAATGTACTTTTTTATTTATGGCATTTAATATATTGATACTCTTAAACATCACTGAGGACCTGACATAATAATAACCAATCCGACGTGACCACGATATGTAAATATGCATACATTATGACTGCCATGTATTGTGATGTGAGAATTGTTTATTTACTTATTTTATTGAGGTTTTGTTTATTTTTAGTGTTTATTCGGACGCTAGCCGTTAGTTTAGCGCGTTTATTATTCTATTTAGCGGTTTCAATGTCTGAGATTTCCCGACTGAAATACTTTTTTTTATATGTTTTAATTATTTAATTATAAAATATATATTTGCAATGTCTATGCACTTGAAAGAAACGTATCATAAAATACGCTATACCTACATTATAATTTTTCGGACAGAAATCGGAAAAATGGACTGAGTACGCGGTAAGAAATTATTTTTTTATGAAATTTAAATTCGATAATTGGTTGTTACGTTGTTGTTACGAGATACAAGTAGAAGTGTCATGGGGTCGTTTCCGCCCCATATAGCTATGCAGAACCGCGCTAAGTGGAGATTTTTTAAACAAAAACGGAACTTAAAGTACTGTATTAAGTTTAATACAAATACACCGTACCTACAGTGCCATAATAATGTAGTACTTATTACCTTGATTTGATTGACCAAAAAAGTTGAGTATTAAAAATAACATTTCATAAAGTTTAATTTTGTGTGAAGTTTTGGGCAAGTTTGAAATCATAAAAAAATTAAAATACCCTGTTACGATTATTCCAATGTGTTTAACGGCACCGGATTAAATGTATGGCACTTCCGCTTGTTTCGTTGTTCTGCGAGTGTTTTCATTGCAATAGAAGAAGAAGAGAAGAGCAAGCCATCGTCTGTATTGTTAACGTACTCGCGTGACCGTCTATTGTAGACAAATGTACGTATTTAGCGGTACAATTTCTTACTACTGGGCTATCTCATAATATTAATGTCTAACGCCCTAACTCAGAGTCACTAACGGTTACTTAAATCGCTCCTTAGTAAAATATCACCATACAAATTCTGTGCTAAGGAGCAATTTAAGTAACCGTTAGTGACTCTGAGTTGGGGCGTAAGTATATTGCATACACGACAACTAATGGTGACTTAAATCGCTCCTAAGTACAGAATTTGTATGGTGATTCTTTACTAAGTAGCGATTAAAGTAACCGTTAGTGACTGTGAGTTGGGGTGTGAGAGGTTTACTGCTAAATATGTATAAGTGTCATTCGCGCGTGCATTATAATTTGTGCGTAAATTTTTAACAAAAAAATATATTTAACATGTTAGCTATTTAGATTCGGGTATATCTTATTTTGTATAGCAAATTTATGTAAGTAGCTTAGTGTTTTGGTGTAATTATTATGTTTATTGTACGTATTGACATTCAATATTATATCGTAACAATATTGCGAGATTGCAAATTCATTATCGTTTATAACCTGAGGTCAGGTGGGCCTTCCGGCGCTCACTAATCATTAACCATAAAACTTAATAAATAGTTCCCTTTTACATTTAGTTACGGGAGAGATCTGCTAGGTAATACTCATAAGCCGCTGCCAGGATATGGTTTAGCACTGAGTCGTAAACATCATCGCGAACTGATCTTCGCGCAAATTTAGAGTGATCTCTGCGATTATCCTGGTATCGTCACTATCCCGGTCATCTCCGATAGGATTTGTATATTAATTTTACCACAAGTGTCCAGTTTTAATTTGTGCTAGACAAATGATTTGGCGCCTAATTTGTGATCAGTAAAATTTTTGAGCCGATTATATATATAATATTATATTATATACATAAATAAGTACTACTTATTATTGGGTTTCGTCCAATATCTTATTCGATTAAACAATAGCCGGGGCTAGCATATCGCATAACTAGGACGATACGTTTTACCGACAGGTTAGTTAAGGAATTATAATATTACTACTTGAAAGAGGCTTCTTGTCCATTGGATATTTTATTCCTCGTTGAATGGAGTCCATCACATTTAAATCGTCTAAGTAAATGGAGTGCGGATCTTTATCGACAAAATAATGGAATTGAAAATGGAATCCTGTGTAAGTAGTCCACGCTATGTAATAGTTTGGTTTTATATAAATGTAAATAGGTAGATGAAAATGGTAATTTCAATATGTAGTCTAAATATAGCTGATTTTTTTCAATCTATTTTTAATTCCATTTTTTTAATATCGAGCTATAAAGCATGTTCCCTTTTGGTTACCATAGATGTTAAACGCATGTAAAGATGTGGCTTTGGAGTTTTCTACACGATTTGCGCCTAAACAGAGATTAGCATAAATTTATTCGTAAGTGTCATTTTGATAGATGAGACAGACAATAGTGCAATCCGACGAATCAGAGGGCATTTT
Source organism: Thymelicus acteon (assembly GCA_951805285.1). Taxonomy (NCBI): domain Eukaryota; kingdom Metazoa; phylum Arthropoda; class Insecta; order Lepidoptera; family Hesperiidae; genus Thymelicus; species Thymelicus acteon. The sequence goes on from OX638224.1 coordinate 682,293, forward strand.
AATAGTTTAAGTTATTACTTTAGTTCGAAAATTAACATGACATATTGTCAGAAACAGTTTGATATGGTTCAGCGCCAGTGGTAATAAAATTACTTAAGTTTAAATTTATTAAAAAGGTTTCTACAAATTGTTTATTTTTCGCAATATTAACTAACTTAAGTAGCTCTACTAGCGACCATGCTTTGAACTGTATTCGTTGTATAGGATCGAAATTTGTAAAATGTATAGAAAGATAAGTACCTATGTAGGTGCAATGTAACAAACCTTACATCCCCGTGGGGTAGCCAATAATATCATAGACCCCTTCAGGCCTTCTAAAACCCAACTCATGCCCTCATCTTACGGGGCGCTATAAACCTCGTATTCTACTGCTTATTTCTTGATTCCTAGTGCAACCTTTCAGCGTCGCACATCTTTTCTGAGATGGTATTTGATCTGCCATTGATATTATTACGCATGACTGCACTATCATACTCGGGTCTACTATTGAACATCCCTTGCAACTGGTTATCCGGAGACAAGTGAGGTTTGTTCCACTGCGGCCATGTTGTATGTCAAAATTGTAACCGAAGCAATGTCGACATATCTCGGGGATCATGCAGAGCAATATTTTGTATTGTAGAAAGGCACGTTCCCTACATTTTGGTTAAATTTTTACTCGTGGACCTAACAAAGTGAAAGTTTTAAATAAAATTGTAATTGAAATTCTTATTTTATCGCTGCATGCAGATCTGAGTTCAATTGTAATTTATTATTTACATTACGTTCATTAATTGCCTGCCTCATAATGTCGCAAACAATAATGTGACAGTTTATTATAATAATTAATTTCGGACTTGAGTCACTTTGTTAGCGAGAATGAAGTGATTTCCTTTTATCGACTAATAGTACAGGATCCGAATTAGAGGCGTTTCTGCACCCATCCGCTAATCGGATAAAAAATATTTTTTATCAAATATCATATGTAAAGAAAAGTATCGCGAATGGGTTGCCTAAAAAAATGTTCAAGAATATCATTAATATATTATACAGGATGGTAAAAAATGTGGTTGGAGTAAAAGTACCCTTAAGGCTATTCGCCCACGACCGATAATCGGTGACCGATTTTTTGTAGGTTAAAAATAGAACGTAATGATAGCAATAGTGCAACGCAAACGTCGTACAAAAAGTCGGTCAGAAATAATATGGGAGGAAAAATCGGCCCGATTATCTGTCCTACAAAATGTCTGACGTGGACGTAGGCGGGAAGCGGAATAGATGATATGAATAATGATGTAAAATTTTATCGAAAGGAAACATTCCTTTATTATTACAAATAAGTAAAACTGCATTGAAAGAGTTTCGATAAATCACTTGCTTGATTAATAATCTGCTTGAGCCGGAATCTAACCTGTAAAATATTAAATAAAATACCCTGTACCAATCGAAAGGGCCATTCACAAGGATCAATTTCTTTTAAGCAACATAGTATCTTAAATTAACGGAAGACCAAGAAAAATATGAGTTGATTGATATTTTATATAGATTACCACCCTGTATATAGATTAATGATAGGCTTGAACATATTTTTTTAAGCAACCAATTCGCGATACTTTTCTTTACATGTGATATTTGATAAAAAAAACAATTTTTAGCAACACCTCTATTCCGGATCTTAGGCGATAAGGAGTTATGTATTGTATGGTGCTAACACATAGATAGTTTGTTGGCTGCACCCGTTGCGTTCGTGTATTGTAAATTGAAAGAGTGTTTGCTTTATAAAATATTTCTATAAATAATTATTAACAAAATTATAAGTGTAAAAATCGCGCAAATTGTATACCAACGCAAACTTCGGAATAATTGAATGTTGGTATTTGTTTACCTGACAGCTGCGATATACAATGTTAGTGTTCGATCACTGAAATATTCGGCAATATTAATATTTACTTTGTAATACGTTGATGCTGATCATACCGTGTAACAAGGCCTTAATGTATGTTGTGTTAATTAAAAATATAACTTTTACTGCCATACTGTCCGGTTTTATTCCACACTTCCACAAGAAACGTGACTCACCTGCACTGGAGACTTGGTGTAGTAAACAGTCGCAAGTCTCATTTGCTAATGGTCCCAGGGCTGCAAAACGTCTTATCCGAATAAGGTCCCATTCGCATAACGATCCATGCACTAATTCGCTTAAATAACAACGTTTTGCAACCACGGGACCATTTGCGAATGTTCTCAGAGAAGTTTTAATCCGAACAAAAACAGTTTCACTGTAAAAAAACAGGACAAGTACACTTCAAAAGATAGTTACAAAAATGATAATTTAGTTCTTACAAAAAGTTATGAAATCAAAAAACCCAAGTACATATCCGTTTTAGATTAGAAAAAAAAATTGCTGGTAAAAGTAAAAAAAAATGGTGTACTTGGTGTGCATAATTATGATTTTCGATCTGACTTGACATTGGAAGCCTAGGCCGTCAGAACAAGGCAAGCCCAGCTGTGTCGTACAACCCAGGATCTCGGGATCTTTGGCCCGACAACACAGAACACTCCATTCCATAGGTTTAATATTTAACAGCTGCAGAGCGAAATAGTAAAGCAATGATAGTAAGCTGGGCTTTTCGGCTTGTATGGCTGTACCACACGCCACTGAATTTGGAAGATATTTTTTTAAACTTTTTAACCTCCGACGAAAAAAGAGGGATGTTACAAGTTTGGCGTGTCTGTGTATCGGTGTATCTGTTTGTCTGTGTATCTGTATGTCCTAAACGGATGAACCGATTTTGATCTCGTCCTTTTTGTCTGAAAGGTGACTTAATCGAGTGTTCTTATCTATGTTTAGTGTAAATAAAACTGACGGGATTTTTTAAATTTTAATTTAAGATTATTTTGAAATAAGCGCGCACTATAAAGTATTATGCACACCAAGTACACCATTTTTTTTTTACTTTTACCAGCAATTTTTTTTTTCTAATCTAAAACGGATATGTACTTGGGTTTTTTGATTTCATAACTTTTTGTAAGAACTAAATTATCATTTTTGTAACTATCTTTTGAAGTGTACTTGTCCTGTTTTTTTACAGTGAAACTGTTTTTGTTCGGATTTCATATCTTTTTGTAAAGTAAACTTTTTTTTTAAATATTGCACGCCTTATACCGCGAAGCGGTTGAAGTTGTGCTTTACTCCCGATAGGTACGTCAAGATCAAGAATTTTTTTGCTCTAACTCTAACACAGCCAATATGCAGCAATATGTATAAGAGCTACTGAACCATCTGACTAATCCGTTTCCCACAGAGCTCGAATTTTTTTTACGATGTTTTATTATCAGTCAAATAAGAAAGTACCATTCTGGCAGGCATCTCGCGGTTGCGTCGCCCTTAATTTTTTGAAAATGCAAAAAATATTCTTTTTTAACCTTCTCCCACAAGGCTATAATTTTAATAGGTTGTAATTTAATTATGCTTAAGTGTAAAAAAAAATTGCCAACCCATTTTGAGGGTTGCAAGTATGTGCCAGAACAAAGCAAAGTTGTCATCGGGTGTGCAATTCATAACCTGCTCCCACATGGCTCAAATTTTCAGGGAACATTCTTTCAGTTGTTAAAAAGTATATATAAACAGCTAGGAGATTCTAGCGGTTACAAGTATCTGCCAGAAGAGTATACAGGGTGAATTTTTCAAGTGGGCGTGGATGGATAAATCCAAAACTATGAGGAATAGCGAAAAGTGGGCAAAGGAGTCTCGGAGCCGATTTTCACGAAAACCAAAAATGCGTAATTAGATTTTTGAAAAATCAGTAGCCAGGAAGCCGTTGATTTTGCCTCATGAAAATAATTATTGTTTGTAGGGTAACACTTTTTTTCCATCAATGTGTACGATCTGTCCTACAATCGCCCCATACATTATAGTGACATCAAATAGAGAAAAGAGCCTAAAAATGTACATACAAGGATATAACTGTATGAAAAATATTTTTTGTATGGCAATACTGACATTTATTTCCGCCAAAGTGTATCTATAAGATCCACCTCATCCAACAATAGTTCCACAGTATAAGGAGATATCCAGTAACGTGACTCGGCCCTATTCTCGAAAAACTTGCCTACGGCCGCGCGGAAGTAGCCGCGCGATAAGGCTGCCCGCCGACAGTATTTTAATTTTATCAAACGACTTGAGTTTCTTTGTAGTTTTGTATTTATATTGTATTTGAGTAATACCTACAATATGAAGGTACAGTAAAGTACCATGATGGAGGTCGCCAACTTCTGCAAACGTTGCTTAATTTTTTTTTATGGAAATAGGCGGCAAACGAGCTGACGATCCACCTGGTGGTAAGTGGATATCGTCGCCCATGGACACCAGCAACACCAAAGGCATCACTGATGTGTTGCCGGCCAAGAAAGAGAGAAGAAAAAGAAAGAAAGAACTGGCTCTCAAGCCCCCAGCCGGAACACGAGTCGTTTGGCGGCTGACTCATCATGCTCAAGGGTGGTAGCTATCCAGGCGAACCCCATGGAGAAATAATAATAGTAATAATGGTATTAATTAACAATTAAAATCAATATTACCAATATAATCCCTCGAGGGGCCCTACCACCAGCGGGCCGGATTTAGTCGCCTTTTACGACACCCATCTGGCGTGAGATTGGGGTTGGTATTCTAAGCCGCCCCAATACGGCAAAAGTAATAATAATCAACCATTTGATTTTTTTTAGCCCCTTATTTATCAATCTAGGCATTTTACTCGGTGGACTTATGAAAAATAAACAATTTAGGTACTTATTGCAATACGTACTTGTAGGTAAGTACATAAAAATAGTGAAGAGTTAGTTATTTGTACCGAGTTACCGACCGTGGTACAAACTCCGCTCGATCGCCAATCGCCACACGGCGGCCGCAGTTTCTTCCTTTTACTAGCCTTATTCCGATGTGCGTAGGTATGACGCGCGTTCCGACCGTTTGTATGAAGAGCGAATACTGGATGTAATAATATATAAACTTTGATAGTTCTGTACATTTAAATGACATCAAAAGCAGGCTAAAGCTTGAAATTATGCATAGAAAGATCATACATTTGTATGAAAATTATTATTTTTTGTATGGCAATACTGATTAATTAGGGGCCATTGATAGATTACGTCACACGTTAGGGGTGAGGATGAGGAGGGGTCAATGTAGTGTGACATTGTGTGACAAGGAGTGGGAGGGGGTCCTAATTTCGTGACGTCACATTTCAAAATCGAATAATTGGTATGTACTATAGGTAAAGATTAAATAAATAATAGTAAAAAAAAAAACTAAAAAACACGCTTTTATAGAAAATCCAACTAAAAAAAAAGCGTGGGGTGCTTTTAAAGATATTATCCCTTCTACTCATTGACACAATGCACCCCACGCTTTCATTACAATTATACGATTCTTAATTCAATTTTATTTTCTAATTTTTTTTAGTTAATTTTCTATAAAAGCGTGTTTTTTTAACTATTATTTATTTTTTCATTTTTAGTTTGATTTTTTGAAATGAAATTTAGGTTTTTTTCTTTCTTTCTTTCTTTTTTTCTTTAAATATTGAATTGTCATCGATCCTCGATAAGTATACGAAGTTTGAAAGAAATCTGACCGTTTAAAGCTAATCTATAGCGGGTAATTAGGTTTCTTTCTTTCTTTCTTTCTTTTCTTTAAATATTGAATTGTCATTGGTCCTTAATAGGTATGCCAAATTTCGAGTTAAATATATGACAGCAAAAGATTTATCCAAGGGCAGCCCTCTTTTACAACCAAATTCATTGGTTTTGCTGAAGTTTTTAGAAGAGGGAAAGAAGAGGAAAATTGAGGATAGTGAACTCTTGAAGTGGTTGTGGTTGATAACCCACATAAAGTGTGAGTGAAACACAGTCTCAGTCATAAAGGGCAAAGCCGGCCAGCAAGCCGAAGCTGCGGTGGTGAGCGTTAATAGCATCTGCGACGATAAGATCGCGTGGGACCACCAGAGCCGCAGCGCCGGAGTCGTGACAGAAGCCATGTCTGCTTTTTGCTTGCTGCATGCGGAATGCTTCTTGCTGTTTGCCGCATGCTGTAGACCTTTTAAGGGTGTGTAACGTTTGAAGATCAGATTATGTATTTGAAAATTATATTCAATGAAAATTAAGTCAAATGAACGTTATATAAAACGAGCATTATACTATATAAAATTTATATGAGGTAAACGTTACACTGCCGTCCACTAACTAAAAGGCCGTTAAGCCACAGTTGGTCGTTTTTCACTTTTTAATGTAATCTTATACAACTTTCGATGCTCTATCTTTTGGTGTAAGAATCATTTTTCTATGTTTTATAGTTTTAGAGATACAGAACATTGCTGAGTAGTTAAACCACATAAATTTCGTTACTCCCTTATTTAAAAAGCGGCTAAGCCACAATACTTCTGTAGAAAGACGTTAACATACTTTAACGGCAAATTGATGTATCATTTTTTTCTAAATTTATTTAACTAAAAGTACGTCATGCTTGACTAAAAAGCAGCTAAGCGTCTTTAACTACCTTCATGTATTGTGTCATACAAATAACCATCTGAACATCATGCCTTAACTATAAAGCAGTTATAAAGAAAAACTACACTAGAAAGCAGTTATACGCCAATAGCGGCTTTTAAGTTATGTATTGAAATTAGTATTAGCTAAATATCAATCGCTAGAGAGCAGCTAAACGACAATACTAGACTAAAAAGCAGTTAAACGCTCGTGATTTGCGTTTGCGTTTGACCAGCTCAGGCTATAATTCCTTCCTTTTCACTTCGGGTGCTCATAGCGGAAAATAGGCAAAGGTAAGGTGACATTATTATTTCATTTATTGTAATAAATAGTTATTTGTAATATTATTATAGATACGAAAGTATGTTTTGATGTTTGTAACTCTTTTAAGCAAAAACGAATGAATGATTTTTAACCGACTTCAAAAAAAGGAGGAGGTTCTCAATTCGACTGTATTTATGTTTGTTACCTCAGAACTTTGGACTGGGCGAACCGATTTTGATGATTCTTTTTTTTAATCGAAAGCTGGTAGCTGTCATGTGGTCCCATATAAATTTTATTGAGATCTGACAATGGCATCCATGATAAAACCATATATGTCTTAAATTTGTATTAAGTAAGCGGAAAAACAAATGGACGAATAACTCAATATCTCACCAACCGATTTCGATGATTCTTTTTTTAATCGAAAGCAGGTGCTTGTCACGTAATCTCACATAAATTTGAACGAGATTTGACAAGTAGTTTTAGAGTAACTTTGAAGTCGGTTATTTTTTGTTAGTAAAATTTAGATTATTAATTTATCTAACTTTATAAATGCCTGTTTTTGTTACCATACATTTTTCTGTATTCCGCAATACCTGCACAGGTAAAACGCGTGCTGCTACTTTTCATTATATTATATTATATTATATTACCAAGAGGCAACCAAGAGGATACCTGCAAGAGGCTTTTAAAGTACGTACTGTTTCTTAGTTCATCGTAATTGTTGTTGTAGGTATCTGTTTCGATTGCTGATTGTTTTATACCTACTAGTGCGAAAGAGATGTGTCGTATAATTGGTTCATTAGTTAACTGATTATATTTCATTGTATTTGAGACGTTCCTGTGTATCATCAAGGATCCAAACTATGATGAATAGTGTGTTGGTGGACCAGGAATTTTCAACTGCACAACGCCTTGACACTCAAGTATCTCTAGTAACATACTTCTTTATGCTGATGATGCAAAAATTTTCAGAGTAATTACAAATGAAAGTGACTGTGCTACACTTCAACAAGATCTCGATTCTTTGGCTAACTATTGTTCTTAAAATTAATTATTCTTAAACCTCGATAAGTACTTGGTTATAACCTACACACGCAAACACGATGTTATTAACTACACCTACACTTTGAATAATAATACCCTTTCCAGAGTAAATTCAGTTCGAGATCTGGGTGTTATATTAGATTCTAAATTGTCATTTAAAAATCACTACGATTATATGATTCAACGATCGAACCAGCAACTAGGGTTCCTACTTAGAGCATGTAAACCTTTCAAAAGCACAATCACCTATAAAACTTTATACTTTTCATTGGTGCGATCCATACTATACTTCGGCTCTGTGGTCCGGAATCCTTATCATGCATGTATTCAAAAAACCTTCTTAAGGATTCTAGAATACAGAGCTGGGTCCCGGAATGTATCGTACAGTACTGCACTAAAAAAATATAACATTTTACCCCTAAACCTACGACGGCGACATCGTGACTATAATTATGTTCTTGTACAAAATTTTAAATAACTTCATAGACTCCCCTGACCTTTTTGAAAAAATACACCTTAAAGTACCCCTCAAAAGTATTCGCAGACCCAATAATTTATTTGGTGTTCCTACATCTAGCACTAAATACACCTCAAACTCATTCTTTAATCGTTATTTGGCTATTTGCAATAAGGAAATCGGTCATATCGATCCTTTTTGTAGTTCTATATCTAAATTTAAAGAAAAAGTTATGCAATTGTTATTTGAAAAAATTTAATACACCTTCTTGTAGTATGTACCTACTATTAATTTAATAATATTAAACACATAATTATATTAGTAAAACTGCTATTATAAGTAATATCTTCTGTGGTAAAACCTAAAGTTACTTAAATTTAAAGAATCACTTGTCTTATTGTATCAAGATTACATAAAAGATTACATACTGAGATTATATAATAGATTACATAAAAATAGTATTATATATACATATATATAAGTGTTGGCACTCAATGTCTGTAACTAAACATAGTTTTTTGTAACATATGAAATCTTATATTATTATGACTGTCTGTGTCCAAAATAAAATAAAATAAAAATAAATAAAGTTCTGATTTTCATAAAATAGTTTTTAACTTCTCAACTTTTCACCCACAAGTGCTTATTTAAAAGGCAGTTAATTGCGAGCGAGATGTCTTTAACTGCCTTCTAGTTAAGCAATAGGAGAACCAGTATAAAAATATGTTTTACAATACCGAGCTTAAAAGCGTTTAAAATCCCATAACTGCTTTCTAAGTAAGCTAAGTTAGTCTTCCAAGTGTTAGTTACTAGGCTATAAGTCTGTTAAAATCCTTTAACTGCTTTATAACTAAGTATATTTTGATAACTTTTACTATAAGTACAAGACGTGGCGGCTACAAGAAATTGCTTTACTATAAAGCAGTTAAGGTATGGTTAGCGGCCTTATAGTGCAGTATAACATATACATATGAAAAAAATTGCTTAGCTAAAAGTTAGAAAATGAATTTAAATAAAATGTGATTAATATAAATGAATGAAATATATCACATATTGTGCAAAAAGACTATGCCTACGTATATAACTTGCTCCTAGCTTGTTCCTAGGTAGCATACTTTTCAAGAGACATCAATTCCCACCTATTTTTGCGTTTTCTCGAAAAGTACTTTTTGCACTTAGCTGCCTTTTAGTTAGTGGACGGCAGTACAGTAAACTATACATACAACATCATTGCAGTAAATGTTATTCGAGCAAATTAATGAATTATAACATTATAATATGAAATAAGCATTAGATCACATGAAATTTTGTTACCTATTTGTTTTTATAGCATGTGAAAATTATATCATGTGAACATTATTTCAAGTTACATTATACTAAATGTTATTATACTAACTATTACACACCTTAATTTTAGGTAGGTATGTTTTGATGACAATTCAATATATTCGATGATAATTTTAGGTATTTTGATGATCAAAAATATAGGACGAGTTATAAATTATTTATGTTTGAAAAAAAATTAAATGATGCTGAGTTATAAAACTACATGTAGATAAAATTACTTTATTGGTGTCATACATATATAAATATTTTAGAAGCTTACTAATTGAATATATGTTACAAATGTAGATGCTAAAAAATAACTACCATGCTAAGTCGTATTTACAGTAGCTTACATTGAAGATTTATAGTGGCTAAAAGAGTATTTTTTAGACGCGCATTGATGGTGGCTGACTTAGTAATTTAGGGGACAGTGTAGATTTTTAGAGGACAATAATGCTATTAAATAGAAGTCAGTTTAATTACCACCCTTGAAAATATAAAAGTGAAGTTATTGGAGTTTTGGAAAATGAATATTTATCCATTAATGTATAAGAGTGTAGAACTATAATATAGGTGTTTTAAATAAAAAATAGTCTTGATTTTCATGTTTTATTTTATTAAAGAATCTTGTATATTAATTAAGGCACATGCTATGATTATTATATCATCAAGTATTTTTACAAAATTAAAATTAATACATGCATGTGGTTTAAGCATACGAAATTCACGTAAACGCCGAATAACTCGCTTTACATGTATCCTTAGGCTAGCTATGTGTTTAGTTAATTTTGCTTCAGTTTTACTCATCTTTACACCTGTTTCGACACTAGGAGGTGTTACTAGTGTAATACCAGCTTTTTTTAGATATATTTCTAAATGTTTGAAACCCCTGTCTGCCATAACGAACATACCACTTTTTAATGTTTGGACAAAGTCACAGGATTCGACTAAACAAGTGTCGGTTATCCTGCCCCCAAATCCCGGAGAAATATAGTTCATTAGTCCATTTGGTGTACAGGATATTAAATATTTTATTGTGTTGGCTTTTTTATAATCCGACCAGGTTAATGCTTGATTTATTGCTTTAGATGGTTTTTCTATCTCTATTTCAAGGCAGTCTATAATGCAACTAACATTATAATATTTGTGCCTAAATGCCATGGGTAAAGTTTTTTTATCATTTCACTATCTAGCGACACAATAACATACACTGGCTATTAATGGTATATTTTTTGAAAATATCTTGCTTAAATATGATAGAGTAATTGCATAATCATCAGACAGTTGATTAAATGAGCTATCCAATCTTATTTTATTTAAACAAAACAATAAATGATGTTTGGGAATATTGATTTCATCTTTTATTATATCAATCAAATAGTAACGCTTGGAACACCAATGTATAGTCGAGGCTTTTTCTAAATTTTTTTAATCATATTCAATATGGTCTCTTTTGCTTCTAACTTTTTGTCTTCTTCAATAAATTCACTACAGTCAGAAGAGGATTTAACTTGCAAAGAATGCACAGGCGAGCAACTGGTGGTAGACGCAGATGGTGCATATAAAGAAATATCACTATCAGACTGTTCTGCTTCAATAAATATATTTCTTGTAATTTTGGTGAGGCCGGACATATAAGGACTTGAATTTACAATGGTCTCCGATTTGAACGGCGATGTGGAGGTAGATATTTGTCGTGGTTTCAAAGGTGATAGTGCCTTTTCTGTTGATTTAATTTTAGTCTGGACAGCTTTACTTCTGAATTTGTGTGTTATTAATGCTTGAACAGATTTATCCGCTGTTAGTTCACATAAAGTTTCAGGTGTTTCAGGTACATTCTCTTCAACTATTTGAAAATCTGAAAAATAAACAATATTATGATCATAATAATAATAATGGCTGCATATTTGTTTCAAACTGCAATCCGTTTGTTTTTTTTTGTAAATTACTTGAACTTGTATTAGAAGTATCCTTGACAGGTGAACTTGGGGTACTACTTTGTTCTGGTTCATTCAAACACTGCGATTACTGACATCCTTTGTTTTTTCAACATATATGGTCGTTCCTTATAGCTGCATGTCCGCTGCATCTTCTTGGCATTCAAACTTCTTTGGTATACAACCTGGTTTCATGCGCACTCGAGAGACTTTACCCATAATATGATACTCTGTATAATTAATCATATCGTTTGGCAACTAAAAAAATAAGAAGAGTATGAATTATTACATTTTATAAAACGAAAATAATATTTTAACTTAAATAAATCATAAAACCCTATTCAAGTCATAACATTTTATAGGATTATGTGTGGTATATTAATGGTAGATATAACAAAATTCATTTCTTCTACTATACATTTAAAAATAGATACATCAAGTTGTGTTTAATACTTACATGAAAATGATTTGTTTTGTTTATTGTTTGGAACGTATATGAATAATTTGTTTGGCGTTTTTATCGTTGTACTTTTACATTGGGGCACTATACAGTATTTATAATACGAGGAATTCATTATTTATTAAAAAACACAAATGACTGTCATAAACAAACACGGCTGTTTCGCGAGGTGTGACGTCATTCAAGACGCCATGACAGTCTTGGCCTTTTTCGCGGTCAATTTCAAGTTCATTTCTTTAAACTCAAAATACTAATGTAAAAGACTTATTTTTCATTAATATATTTTTGGGGTGAAATAGATGCTAAGCTATAGTTTTAAACTAATTTCCAAATTTTGTCAACTAGCCTATTTGACATAATTCAAATAATCAATGCTACCAACACAGAGTGACAGAGTACTACACCACAGAATACTTAATTTACAATTTACAGCCATGGATATATTACTCTAACTGGATACATAACTTCGTAGTGGTACCTGACGATCGAAGACGTCATATTAAGAAGGACCATTTTTGTATTGTTTCCATGTTATCTATAGTCCCAGGATATATTATATTATTATACCATTAGAATGCGATTTTTTATAATGGTTTAATAACATCTAAGATGAAATTAAAATATAGATGTACCGTAATGGTGTACCTTAATTTTCAATTTACTCTTAATGCAATAATATAAAGTCGGTAATTTTAAAGAAATTTTAATAAAATATATTATTTCAATATTATCATGATTACTACCAGAAAAATTACATATAGAAAACATTTTGAAGAACCATATCAAAATAGGATATAATTTTTCTAAGTGTGGACACCCTACAATTTAAGAAGGACAACCTCAATCCGGCCTGGGATTGGTCGAATGGCCCTTCCGATATGACATCATCGATCGTCAGGTACCTGTACAAAGTCTCTGATCCAGATAGAGTAACATATCTTAGTGATGGGCAACTCGACGAAATTTACTCGAGTAACTCGAGTAAACTCTTTGGTCGAGTAACTCGAGTAACGATTTTACGTACTCGAGTAAACTCGGCCGATTCAACTCAGCGACGAACGCGAGTCGACGCGGCGACGCAGTTCAACTCAGTCGGTGTTAATCGTCGAGTTCGTCGACTTCGTCGAGTTGCCGCCGACGCGCTTCGCGTTGCGACCATTTTACTCAGTCAACTCATTACTCGCTCGCGTCGGCTACTCGCTGACCTCGCTGTCGCGTCGGTTCGGTTCGGTTCGGTTACTCGAGTTTACTCGAGTTTTTACTCGAATAAACGGTTAATTTTGCTCAAGTAACTCGAGTTGTAAAAAGTATTACTCGGCCCATCGCTAACATATCTATGGTTGAAACGCACTTCCCTGAAGTTACACAAATATTTCAAGATCAAAATTTGCCAAATCGGTCCAGCCAATCTCAAGTTTAAGTGACACAAACAAAAAGCAATTTATTTTTATATGTATATACTAGCTGCCCGGGCAGACTTCATTCTTTAATTTTTTTTTTTTTTGAGATGTTATCTATTCTATCTTTCAAGTTAGATCAAACTGAACACGGTGTGCAAATTTGATTAAAATTGGTTAATTAGTTTAGGAGTCCATCGCGGACAAACAACGTGACACGTTACAAACTCCTTCGAAAGGGCTTGACCGATTGTTAAGAAATTTTGTGTATATAATCAGTAGGTCTGAGAATAAGATGCAAACTATTTTTCATAACCCTAAGTGATAAGTATGGTCCACGCCAATTTTTTTTATTTTTTGGACAAAAAATTTTATTTGAATTTTCTTAGGATTTGGCATAAAAAATACACACAATTTTAATTTTTAACCCTTCTACCACCAACCCCTATTTTTTAATATCGACTCTCTGCGATCGATAATTAAATTAATAATTTACCAAACCTATAAAAACAAAAGTACTGTGACAAGTTTATTTGGACAATCACCCCTTGAGGGTGAAAATAAGGGATGTAATTTAAAGTTATAAATGTAAAAAAATTCATAATTTTAACCCAAGGGTTGTGATTAGGGTGTCCCTATATCTAGATATAATTTAAGAGGCAGTTCAACGTTTGCCCGGTCAGCTAGTATTCTTTGTCATAAAAACTGATGTTTTTATATTATGATTATTTTTGTGTAAGGTAATAATAAAATAAAAATTATTTATTAGGGTACATTTATTTTTTTACGTACACTGCACTTATAAAAATATTTGAACACCATCGAATAATATATCCTGGGACTATACATGAACACAATAGAAAAATGGTCAATTGTGTCGTCATCCATCTTCAGGTATCTTCGAAGATTGTGATCCAGTTAGACTATTATATCCTTGAAGCAAGCACTCAATGTATAGTCTGTATACGCTATCTACTTACTAAGCATGTGTCTGTGGTCACAGCCATTAATATCGAAATATATAATACGCCAATGCCATGTACGAAGAATAAAAAAATAAAATTCAATACCAACCTTCTAGTAAAAATTCATCCGAAATTGCCGATTTAGGCTGTTCAGATTCCAAAACGGGACCGGGCCAAATTTTTTATTGTTGTAAAGTATTAAATAATTGAAAGATCGAAATAATTTTTAGTGTTTTATAGACACAATCGATAATCATTTTGATGTGTGAAAGTACAAAGTGTTGACGTTTCGCTAATAATTAAAAATATGGAGTTAAAAATTTCGTGACGGCTTGTTTCGTGACGTCACACTAGGTTTCGAGAAAAGAGACTACAGCGTCAAGTGACATTATTTTGAGAGTGTATTGTGTAGTGTACTTGTCCTAGACACTATTGTGTCTCCTGATCCCTTCAGTTCATGCTTTACCAACGTGGTGGAATGGCATATAAATAAATACATACACACTCATAGCCCCAAACTAGGATTCCCTGTGTCGTGGGTTCCATGGACAACACAAAAATTCAAACTCATTAAAATTTCCGCCTCGCTGGGAATCGAACCCAAGACCTTTGACAAAGTCGATTAACGCAGGCCACACAGGTTGTAAAATTCCTCAAATGATTAAGAAGCTTATGCTCATTACTTACACATAGCAAGGGGAAGGTGTTGCTAGTACAATAAAATCGTACTGTGATAACATTCGTTTTATTCACTTACTCCTTAATTATCACAGGAAACTCAATTCACTATCTTCACTCAGTAATACTCATTGGTAGAAAAACATAACAAGAAGAGTCACAATCAACTGCATTTGGTTTTGGAAGTTGTAATTCATATAATGTATTGAGGTGAGACGAACACCGACCGTTCTCAACATTGTATCTATCCGTTATCCTAATTCATAATTATTTTAACTTCAAACATATAATCGATAAATAGATTTACTGAAAACGGCCGCAAGAAATGCGCGTATCTATAATCTTGCTTACTCTTTACAACGTATTATGCTTTTAAACGAGCGAGAGCAAGATTTACTTTAGATTCTCAGTCAAATAGTAAATCTTCTTTAGACAAATGCTTGAAGTTATACGTAAACAGTAAAAAAATTTTGGGGTGAGATTTATAAACCGTGCTTATGCTTTGCTCAGATTTAAAATTATCCGAAAAAAAAAATGTTTTTCGTATTAACGTGTGTCATTAGTACATTTGACTAGGTTTTGAGCATTGGTAACCAAACCAATTTTAAATAGAAAATACATTTTTACTATGATACGGGTACTCACGATATATATTCTATACGCCGATATTTCGACCCAGTTGCAGGGATCATGGTCACGGCTAGACTGCGGTGGCGCGGAGAAACTCTTGACAGGTCCACCGCAGTCTAGCCGTGACCATGATCCCTGCAACTGGGTCGAAATATCGGCGTATAGAATATATATCGTGAGTACCCACCCGTATCATAGTAAAAATGTGTTCAGTCCACGATGAGTTAAGTTTAAAATCAAATAGAAAATATTTGAATTTGAGCAAAGTCCAAGTCTGACGCTCCAATTCAGAGTCACTAACGGTTATTTAAATCGCTCCTTAGCACAGAATTTGTATGGTGATATTTTACTAAGGAGCGATTAAAGTAACCGTTAGTAACTCCGAGTTGTGGCGTGAGTGTGGTTTATAGATCTCACCCTAAACATAATCCTCGGACTTCGCGTTCATATTGTTAAAATGCAACAGGACGACATACAATAGTACACAAGTGGCGGTATCTGATGGTCTCCCGGTCTACCGGTCTACTTGGGGATGTACTTGAGCAGCTTGACCTCGTGCGTGAGCCACACGGCCAGCGACAGCAGCACCAGCGACCCCGCCTGGTGCGAGGCGGCCAGCGGCGTGGGCACGTAGTGGAGCAGCGTGGATATCCCTAGCACCACCTGTGGCCATTGGGCATTGGGTAAATATACTGTCAGTAGATAGACTGGGAGTTGTCTGTGTTATCCTACTAATAAAGAGGAAAGTTTTGCTTTTTTAACAGACTTCAAAAAAGGAGGAGGTTCTCAATTCGACTGTATTTTTTTTTCATGTTTTTTACTTCAGAACTTTCGACTGGGTGAACCAATTTTGATGATTGTTTTTTTTAAACGAAAGCAGGTGCTTGTCATGTGGTCCCACATACATTTGAACGAGATCTGACAAGTAGTTTTTGAGTAATTTTGAAGTCGGTTATTTTTTGTTTCTAAAGTTTAGATTATGTAATAGATAAACTCAAAAACTACTGCACCGATTACAAAAATTCTATCACCGGTAGTAGCAGCAACTTGCGGCGCATCTCGAACCAGACGGCCTCCTGGCATCGCGTCGCGTCTCGGTGTGAAGAAAGCAAGCCTCGAAGAGATATTCGAAGACGGATCACGTGACATTGGATGAACAATTTCGACCAATCATTGGCCTGATTGACGTCGACCTTTAGACTCGTAGCCTCCCGTAGGGGGTCGTGTTTAACTTTGACCAGTGATAGAGCACAGATATTCATTCAATATCACGTGATCTATCTTCAGTAACCTCTTCGAAGCTCACCAACCAGCTGTATCTATAAACTTCTTGGTGTGTACCGACGCAGTGTTTATGTAAAGCAGTGAACTAACCTGCAACCACGCCATAGCGCCAACCCCATACGCCACTCTCCTCGCTACCTTCGACATGGGCGCCCTCCTCGCCGCCAGCCCCACCAGGGTCGCCAGCACCAGCGTGGTAGTCCCCAGCACGCGATGGTCGAACTGCACTGTGGTCGGGTTCTCGGTGATGTTGGACAACGTGGGGCTGAGGGCCAGGATGTCCGAGGGGATCCAGTTGTCGCCCATCTTGGGGAACGAGTTGTAGACTAACCCCGCGTCGAGGCCAGCCACGAATGCGCCTGCGAGAGGTAGTGTTAGATGATGTTAGTGTTGTGACCTTGATAAATTGTATTCATTCTCATTTTTTTGGAATCTCGACAATTTGTATTCAGACTCAAATGTAACTTAAATATATAGTTTTTTTACAAAATGTATATCGGCATATAATCGTTTATGGTGAGAAAGTATCCGTTTGCTAGTAAATATGTATTCAGTTCAAGAAGTAAAGTCATGTATCAAGGTTCCTGGTGTTGCTGATGTCCTTGCGGTGGTCATTACCTTCAGACGACCTGTTTTCTCTCGGCATAAAAAAGTTAAATGTATTGCTAAGGACGATCCCTTCATCCGTTTTCTTCAGGAGTTTTACCATCAGTATATCTTTGCAATTAGATTTAAGTAACATCCAAAAAATACGTTAAATCCTTCTTTCATCTCACCTGACACCGCAGTGAAAAACGCCATAGCCTTAACAGCATGCGCGAACGCCGTAACCTTCGTTAACTCCTTGACCCTAGCGAGCGTGGAGGGGGGGAAGGGGCGCAGCACCCGCAGCGCGCCGCCCAGCAGCCCCGCGTACAGAATGAAGGCCAGGCTCAGGTGCGCGGCCAGGCGGTACTGGGAGACCCGGGGTACGTCAGACGGACCTTGGAAGCGGTCCTCTAGACCCGACTTCACCATGTACCAGCCCATTAGACCCTGGGAATTGGATTGGAACTAGTTTCACAATCTATCAAACATAGCAGCACGTGTGTAACCAGGGATCGCTTTAGAGCGTCAATCTTGATTGACTCAAAAACCTTGGGTGTCAGTTTTATGAAACGACCCAGGCTTTTAACCGCCGACACCAAAAAGGGGTGCTATAAAAACGTGTATGTGTCTTATCATAGTAGTTCCTATACGAATGAACCGATTATGATCCGGTTTTTTGTCTGAAAGTTGACGTAATCGCGATATTTCTTAGCTATGTTTCGAAAAACAAAACTGTGGGGGGTGTTTTAATTTTAAAGTGATAGTTATATCAAACCGTACCTGTGCAGCGACGAGCGTGCAGTAGGCCGCCACGCGCACCTTCATCCCGCGGTCCAGCGCGCCGCGCAGCCAGAACGCGGCCGCCGGCACGAACACCGCGGCGCCGATCGCGCGCCCCCACGTGCGGTGCAGGTACTCCATCCACCAGATCCACTTGAACTCTGACAGCGTCATGCTCTGGTTCTTGCTGCGACACGGGTTACAATAGCACAATATTCATCCATTGTCACGTGATCCGTCTTCAGTTAGGTTACCTTCGAGGCTTGGGGTCCAGTTGTACTATAAAGTTCTTGGTCAGGGTCAAGTTATATTGAACCTCACTTGTAGAAATGTTCAAAGTTATTTAAAGGGTCAATGGGTAGCGCGTTGCTAGTTGATAAGCACAAGATAAATACACATAGAAGTTTACTCTACACAATCGTGCTCGAGCAACGCTAATGTAGATAACTACACTATATTCACATTCGAATCAGAATTTACATAAGCATTGTGTTGCCTAGCAACCACAAACAAACAGGTGCATGAAACTTTTGGTCGTATAAAGTACGTTTGAACTAAATCTGGAGTTCGCAAGTCGCGTTCCGTTCCACTCTTTATAATTTTATTTTATTTTTAAACATAATATTTATTTTGCAAAAGTTTAAAATAACACGGAATAGTTACGTATAAAATCGATATAGACTGTTTTAAAATACATAAACATAAATGTAAAATGTTATTCGGCTTTGTTTAATGAAATTAACTTATAAATAATTTTATGCTCATGCATATTGAGTGGAATGAAATATCTGTATAATCTGTACAGTGCCATCACTCAAGAACTTATTTGTGACGTGGCGAAAATTGGAACTAATGCCATCCCATTCATAAATTACTACTATGCGCACTATGATTGGTCCAATGCGTCCGGCAGCGCCCTCCTTATAGTCACAGATAAGTTGATTTCACTGTATTTCGAAATATAATACGACCAAGTTGCAAAGCATGTAAGCGCCATTATAGCTATGAGGTTTTCGTAGTCATTTCTATTTATAGTCATAGGTAGGCCGGCCTCAAAACAATAAGTTTCTACAAAGGTTTGAAATCGCTTCACGAAATTAAAGATGTGCGAGCGTGAGTTATTCATGACGAAAATTGTTTTAAGATGTTGGTTTTTACGTCGTTTTCTCTTAGTGTGTTGTTGTTATAGGTCAATATTAAAATAATGAAGTTGTCACAAACGTTATAATGATTATTTCGTTCTTTAATAGTTATTTGGTGTGCGAAATACAAATCAGTTTGTGAAAACCCTATAAAGGAATTTTTACGATTTATTGACAAGTATTCTGATACGAGTTTGACTCAAGTATAGATACCGTCACCGACACGAAACAGAAGACGGATTTGCTCAATACTCTGATTCTCATTTATTTCTGTGACTTTCTATGTTTTGTCACAAGTCTCGAGGTTTGTAGGGTTCAAAATAGGGGGCTTCAATGATTTGCGGAAAAATCATCGAAAACATTTCATCGAATTACATTTCATCGAACACATTTCATCGAATTACAATTAATCGAACCGACATTTCATCGAAATCACAATTAATCGAATGATCATTTCATCGAAAACACATTTAATCGAATTAACATTTCATCGAAAACAATTAATCGAATGTCATTTCATCGAATGACAGTTCATCGAATGACAATATATCGAATTACAATATATCGAATGACAATATATCGAATGACAATATATCGAATGATAATATATCGAATGACAATATATCGAATGACAATATATCGAATCACAATTGGCCGAATCGAATGATATAATTTTCATATGATCATTAATAAATATTTATTTACTATTTCAAACGTCACACATCTTTGAAAGGCAGCACTAAGACATAAGCAGCATGCAACATGCAACAAGCACAGTTTCTGTCACGGCTCCGGCGCTGCGGGGCTCCGGCGGTCCCACGCGAGCTTATCGTCGCAGATGCTTTTAATGCTCACCACCGCAGCTTCGGCTTGCTGGCCGGCTGCGCCGGCCAGCCTCAGCTGCTGCGGCGAGCATTACAACCACCTGCTCCTTAGCTCGCGGGCCGCCTCGCCCCTCCGCGCCTACGCGGGTTTACATTACACTCTAGGGGTAGGGCAAACAAGACTACGTGGAGTCGGTTTTGCAGCGATTCGTTTCTGTCACTAACGTAAACGTTTTGAAAAAAATGATTCAAGGAAGAAAGTAAAACTAAAATTTTTATGTACATAAAAATGTTAAATTGTTATTGGTCAAAAAATAAGAAATACAAAAAAGTTATAAAAAGCATTAAATTGTTTCTGTTTATAATAAAATCTTTAAATCTTTTAAACAAGAAAAATTGCAATTCGAGGAATTGTCATTCGATGAAATGACATTCGATGAAATGACATTCGATGAAATGACATTCGATGAAATGATATTCGATGAAATGACATTCGATGAAATGACATTCGACGAAATGTAATTCGGTTAATTGTCATGCGATTAAATGGTTGTTCTACGTAATGCTATTCGAAGAAATGTCAATCGATGACTTGGTTGTTCTACGTTTTTTTATTCGATGAAATGTTTTTTCGATGTATTGTGTTCGGCGAATTGTAATTCGATGAAATGTTTTCGATGATTTTTCCGCAGACGGGCTTCAATACATGAATAGCCCACTACTAAGCACGGGTCTCTCGTCTTAAGGAAGCCTAGAGCATGCTCCACCCCGCTGCTCCAGTACGGATTGGTGGAGAGGCTAGTGACCAATCCAAGCGTCGGAAGTTTTCTTGCCGCCCGAAGGCCTCTGACATGGCTTAACGACTATTATAATACGATTACAACCGGGACTGACAGCTTTATGTGTCCTCCGGTACAGACGTCGCACTTTGCTTCGTCTTTCATTATACGTACCGCGAAGGACTGGAATAAATTGTCTGCGTCGGTGGTCTCGTTCGATTATAATGTGAGTTTCTTCAAATCAACATTTAATAGGCTTTTACTAAGTTAGTGCACTTTACCCGTCTGCGGAAAAATCATCGAAAACATTTCATTGAATTACAATTCGCCGAACACAATACATCGAAAAACATTTCGTCGAATAACAAAACGTAGAACAACCAAGTCATCGATTGACATTTCTTCGAATAGCATTACGTAGAACAACCATTTAATCGCATGACAATTAATCGAATTACATTTCGACGAATGTAATTTCATCGAATATCATTTCATCGAATGTTATTTCATCGAATGTCATTTCATCGAATGTCATTTCATCGAATGTCATTTCATCGAATGCCATTTCATCGAATGTCATTTCATCAAATGCCATTTCATCGAATGTCATTTCATCGAATGGCAAATATCAAATGGCAATTCATCAAATGGACTGCTGTCATCGAATGGCAATTCATCGAATGACAATTCCTCGAATTGCAATTTTTCTTGTTTAAAAGAGTTAAAGATTTTATTATAAACAGAAACAATTTAATGCTTTTTATAACTTTTTTGTATTTCTTATTTTCTGATCAATAATAATTTAACATTTTTCTGTACATAAAAATTTTAGGTTTACTTTCTTCCTTGAATCATTTTTTTTTCAAAACGTTTAAGTTAGTGACAGAAACGAATCGCTGCAAAACCGACTCCACGTAGTCTTGTTTGCCCTACCCCTAGAGTGTAATGTAAGCCCGCGTAGGCGCGGAGGGGCGAGGCGGCCCGCGAGCTAAGGAGCAGGTGGTTTAAATGCTCGCCGCAGCAGCTGAGGCTGGCCGGCTGTCAGCCGGCCAGCAAGCCGACCCCCGGAGCCCCGCAGCGCCGGAGCCGTGACAGAAATTGCGTTTGCTGCATGTTGCATGCTGCTTACGTCTTAGTGCTGCCTTTCAAGGATGTGTGACGTTTGAAATAATAAAAAATATATTAAAGATCATAATTGAAGGGGTGAGTGTAAAAAGGTTTAAGTAACAAAAACAATAATTCGAGATAAATGCGTTTGAAAGTCAAGACTTCATTTTCGTTATATTCTTAGTATTCAACTTCAAATCTGTTTTTTTATGATCCCAAATTACAATTCTGTTTTTTTATGATTCTAAATTATTTAAGAGGAAATACCACTACCGAAACATTTCGAAAGCCATTAAAAATCGAAACTATTGCCGTCGCGCTGTGGGCTTGTAACTCCCCGCTGGCAGCTACTATGTGTGGGTGAGCGCGCTATGCGTGTGTGCGTATTGCAGATCGCCTGACTCGGGGTCGCGGGGAGAGCGGGAAGCTTGAATGGTTCGCTCGTCGTTATAGTATTTTTCTGTTTTGCACCACAACCATTCTGTTTGACCCTGGCTTTCGTTACTGGACTGGATTTAGCGTTTTCGATTTGGTTTATCTGTTGGTTTGGTGAATTCTTGTACCAATTGTACCTAAGTACTAAATACCTACCTTATTATTTTTGTAGCTACAGTGTATTTCATTTATTACGACCTTAGATATAGCGACCATTTTGATATAGCAAAGTTAAATCTTAGTCCATTTTTAAAGCATACTTTAATACAAAATTCATACAGTTATAGCGACTTCGGATGTAACGGAGACTTCGGGTGTAACGACAGATTTGTAAAAAAATCCTAGAAATCCCATGCAGATATTATACGACCGGAGTTGGCTGCCAGAGATAGGTACAAAGAGCTTTTTTATCTTTTGTTAAATCCACACAGCAACTGTGGTAACCTTTTCCTTTCATTGATACAAAGTGAAATAAAATTGTGGATGTTTTGTTTAGTAAATTTTTGAATTATGGTTCCTAGACGCACATTCGATGATCGATATTCTTGGAAAAAAATGGTGAAACCTTGTGCTGAAAACAATGCTGATTTGTGCAAAACACACAGATTCCAATTAAAAAATACCTACGATGTGGAAAAACCGTGATAAAATATTTGAATTTGAATGATTTGAATCAAAATCCTTGAAAATTAAGAAAAAGCGTAAAACAATGCATCTCTTTACCTTTGCTTATTACGACTTCCGGATATAACGACTATTGACAGTGGTCCCGTCATCGTCGGTCGCTATATCCTAAATCTAGTGTAATAATCTATACATATATATAAAGAGGAAAGATTTGATTTTTTGTTTGCATTAAATAGGTTCCGAGACTACTGAACCGATTTCAAAAATTCTTTTACTTTTAGGAAGCTACACTATACCCGAGTAACATAGGCTAATTATATTTTCAAAAAATTAGGGATCCTTAATAAAACTCCAATAATGTAAACCAAGGTGTAAAAAATAAGAAAACCGAAGCAAAGCGAGGGCGGTTACTCGTAAAATATAAACCGGGCAAGTGCGTGTCAGGCCACGCGCAATGTTAGGGTTCCGAAGTAGTAAGTTTATCGACTATTACTCATTTACTACATATGCTGACAGACGGACAGATGGACAGACGGACAGATGGACGGACGGACATGACGAGACTATAAGGGTTCCAATTTTACTTCGGAACCCTAAAAAGTAATTGAAGATTCGATGACCCGTGTGGTGCAATGGTTACCATGCCGGATCGCCGCACCGAGGGTCCTGGGTTAGATTTCCAGCGAGGCGAAAATTTTAATGATGAGTTCGAATTTCTGTTTTCGGTTGATTGATCGGTCTGTGGCGACAGCGCACACGCGTCACACGGTGACGTCACGCCAACCTGAATCACGCTATCGAAGTTTTCTGCATCGGTTGCATATTATACAAACGCTCCGACAAGGTCAGTTGGGGCTCGGCCGCCTCCCAGGCAACATACCGCGCCTGGCGGGAGATCTCCCTTTGCCAAAGGTCGTTTGAGATAAATTACTAAAAAAACTCACAAATATACTAATTATTTTAATGGTTGGCATTTTTCGTGAATGGGATATTAAGAACCCTTTAATAAAGTTCAAGTTACGAACGAATAACTTATTAGATAATAGATAATAAAGTTTTCTTTATTATCTACTAGCTGACCCGGCGAACTTCGTATCGCCTTGCAAACTATTTTTTTTTCTAAAATAAAAGTAGCCTAAGTTCAGGGGCGTAGCTACCGCCGTATCAGCCGTATCAATTATACGGGGCTCCCACTAATACTCCCAAAAAAAAGTTCGCCAGCGGCCTACGACAGTTGGCACTCCTTTTATATTTGACAGCTTACGTTGAGGAGGCCCCACCACAAATATTGATATGAGGCCTCCTTAGGGCTAGCTACGCCCTGCCTAAGTTACTCCTTGTTACATCAGCTATCTGCCAGTGAAAGTCCCGTCAAAATCAGTCCAGCCATTTCAGAGATTAGCCGGAACAAACAGACAGACAGACAGACAGATAGACAGACAAAAATTGTAAAAATGTTGTTTTGGTATATGTACTGTGTATACATCCAAATGCACTTAGTAAAAAGCGGTTATTTTAATATTACAAACAGACACTCCAATTTTATTTATTTGTACAGATGTATAGATTACCTAATAAGTTATTCGTTTGTTTACTTTATTATTATGATTTTGGCGCCCCTTGAAACTGCCGCCCAAACGAGCTGACGATCCACCTGATGGTAAGTGACTATCGTCGCCCATGGACATCAGCAACACCAAAGGCATCACTGATGCGTTGCCGGCCAAGAAAGACAGAAGAAAAAGAAAGAAAGAACTGGCTCTCAAGCCCCCAGCCGGAACACGACGAGTCGTTTGGCGGCCGACTCATGCTCAAGGGTGGTAGCTATCCAAGCGAACCCCATGGAGAAATAATAATAGTAATAATGGTATTAAATTAACAATTAAAATCAATATTATCAATATAATCTCTCGAGGGGCCCTACCACCAGCGGGCTGGATTTAGTCGCCTTTTACGACACCCATCCGGCGTGGGATTGGTGTTAGTATTCTAAGCCGCCCCAATACGGCTAAAACTTACCACATTAAAATATTATTATTAAATACTTAATTATTAAATACTTCGTGACTGACTTTTATTTAAACTGCCCAAACGTGAAACATCGTATCCGAATTAGAAGCGTCCTTCACCCATCTCACCGCATAAAAATACTTTTTATCAAATATATGTAAAGAAAAGTATCGCGAACCTTAGACCTAAGTGCGAGTGAGCGAGCAATATGCGTGTACGTATTAGTTGACCCTTCCCTCTCACCCCTTATAACGTGAGCGGGACAACTGCAGCTAGGACTGATAATACCTATATAAAATTGATGAAATCGGCATTACGTATTATACTGTTTCCTCCACGAAATCTGAACGGATTTTGAAAATTTTTTCACGACAATATAAATAAAGATCTTGACTATGTCGGTATGTTTTAATTTTTCTCTTAATTTGTGTTTTATTTGGTTTAATCGACGTCTGAAAACGACCATTTTTATCGGTAAATTTTGTCGTTTTTGAAGCTTCGTAACTTCTATAGTAATTAATTTATTTAAAAAAACGAAACATACCGACATGGCAGACGTAGAGATGTATTGTATTCCAAAAAATATTTGCTCTAATGTTAATATCCAGGGAGGAAACAGAAAAATACGTTTGTATGGGCCGAACGGTACTCCGATATCCTCTTAAGATACCTTCGAATGAAATGAATAAAGTATTTTTTTAATTATTACTCTGTAATTACTCTGTAATAAGCAAATATTGTCAGTTTTGCAATTAAAACCCAATAAAAATGCGCCACATCCGTGCGTTTTTCACGAAACAAGAATTTAAATAACATTATATTAGATTGAATTTTCCACTATAAAACCTATGCCATAACATTAAGAATCGAAAGACAAATTCAACGATACCAATAACTCTATTTCAGTAATTTCATCAGTTGAACCCTTTTTACACTTACCCCTTCAATTATGAAAATTATATCATTCGATTCGGCCAATTGTGATTCGATATGTTGTCATTCGATATAGTGTCATTCGATATATTGTGATTCGATATATTGTCATTCGATGTATTATTGTAATTCGATATATTGTCATTAGATGAACTGTCATTCGATGAAATGACATTCGATTAATTGTTTTCGATGAAATGTTAATTCGATTAATTGTGTTTTCGATGAAATGATCATTCGATTAATTGTGATTTCGATGAAATGTCCATTCGATTAATTGTATTTCGATGAAATGTGTTCGATGAAATGTAATTCGATGAAATGTTTTCGATGATATTTCCGCAAATCCACTTTACCATTCATGATTCTTACCGCTTACCATCAGGTGGTTTTGTAATCAATCACTACAATACAATCACACATAGTATTTAAAAAAAACTAGTGACACGTTAAGAAAACTTATGTACATTTCTTAAATACATAATGACGTCCATGTATGTATGTATGTATCTGATGGAATAACAAGTGTGTACTAACTACTTGAACTCTGGGTACTGCTGGTATCTGGCGAACTCTTGTTGCCACTCCTCCTCACTGCGGGGGAGCTTCTCTCCCAGCAGCCGCCACGTCACCATGGACAGGCCTGACTCCGTCAGCCTTGTTACTCCACCTAGACAGACATACATACCACATGTTAATTTTTCCAACTAGTCTTGCATTGGATTGGATGACATTTCTTAAATATTTTATTTACCTTTCAGACCTAAGGTTTATAATTAAAACACTATACTGACTGTAAGTTTTTATTTTTGAAAATAAATAATATATTTATATTCATGCAAAATATATTATGTAAATATACATGCATATAGTGCAGTCTCAACTAGAGCAAGGATTCATTTGTACATATTTCAATGTTAACTTAACATTAAGAACAATAAACACAACCTATTCTGAAATATCAAGTTATACTAAAAGTAATACAAACTACATAATATAATTACACAAATTGTCCAAACCATTGACTAACCACTAACAGTAGAATTAAGAACATAATTATAACCTTAAATTACTTTCTTAAATAAAATTTACCTACAACTTGTTTTACATCCCATTCTATTACTACAAGATGGCCAAACTTACGAAAGTTTAATATTATATTACAATAACATTACATGGGAACTTGAATATTTATAAAACCAACTTTTTGGAGTAATATGTAACAATAGAAGTAAAAATATTACAAAATATATTTGGCACATTTCTTAGTAGCTGACGATTATAATAAAGCAAACATAAATAAACTAATATTTTCTGTTTTACATAATTTGCCTTTACACAACTAAGATATCAGTAACCCCCAAGACTTAGCATGATTCCAAATTTTTCATTATCACAAAAATCAAGACAAAGCTTGGGATATATCCTATGAGCTATGACCCAACCGTTCCCCATCAATTGAACATGATGTCCAAACATCTAACCACAACCCCACAAACTGTTTTAACACTACTTACTACCATTAGTGGAGCTGAGAATGACATTGACAACATAATATATGCTGTATAGCAGCACAAAGTATCCCCCGACAATACCTAGCACAACTGCCGTGAACACCATGCCGCTGCAGCCCAGCAGCCAGTACCCCACTGCCTTGGAGGTCCTGGGCTTCGGAGCACTGCTGCAGAACCTCGCCAGGATACCGTTTGATTTTAGCAGCTCTCTTATCTAGAAAGAGATAAAGAATACATGTATTTTTCTATATAATTTATCAGTTTTGAATCTCCTGGAGTTTCAACATTGACTGCTAAGAGAGTTTAGAACCTACTTGAACATACTGAACATATCTAGAGAACATACTGACATATGGTCAATACAGATTAATCACCAAACCCTAGAAATCAATCACAACCTACAATCAAAGATAACATAACCAAAACCTACCCTGAATCCTCTGCCATTAAGTCCAAACCCATTCTTGAATCTAGCTGGAGTGATGAGCTCCCTGGCAATGACTCTGGTTTGTGTTCCGCTGACCAGCAGCTTACTGGGAGCCACCCGCAGTGGCTGGCTGCAGCGGCAGACCAACACCGCACTTAACATTGTTACTGAAACACATATACCAAAATGTAAAACCAATTTTGTATTAATTACATTATATTATTATACTAGTCCCGAAGGCTATTTTTTATATTAAATAAAACCTCCGGCAAAGCGATATTAAATTACTTAAAATTACATTTACGCAATATTTTGTAAGAATCATTTACAATTTATCAATTATATTTTTATTGTTATTACACTACCGCTCAAGTCGAGAAAAATATATTACATTATTTTAATTATTATCAGCATTTGGTTATTAACAGCAAAACTTAAGAGATAAAATTTAGAATTGAGCATGGAAGATATCGAGCCCTTATCGATATGAAAAACCTTGCTTACCTTTGAATGTTTAACTAAACTTTTGTTTATTTTATAAATTTACTAACGATATATTTTCACTGTTTTGTTTCCTCTGGACACCAACAAAATACAAATGTTTATAATTTAAGCGCAAGTAAAAACACTCAGCTGTAAAAAGACATTTCGTCTTTACTCAAGTTTACTCGTTTCGTGCTCGTTCCTTTCCTTCAAAAATGAAATGACACGGTTGACAACAAAGGTTGTCACTTGACATTTGACAGTGCAGTTCCTGCCATGGATGTGCCATGGATATAATATACAGTGCCAGCCACCAAGTGGTAAGTTATCTGTGAAATGGCGAAAATTGGAACTAATGCCTCGCCATTCATAAGTTCTTTGTGCTCATTCATTTGAAATTTACTACGTCTCGAATTGCGTCCAATGATTGGTCCAGTGCATAGTCCAGTGCGTCCGACAGCGCCCTCCTCCAATAAACAGATAAGTTGGTGGCACTGTAACTATACTCCATGTTTATCATTCCTCCAAGTATGTAGGTATTAAAATATTTAATATAATATCCTGGAGGCGACGCTCCGAAGCGGTGCTTGAAGACGAATCACGTGACGTAACCTTGTATCAAAGTAAAGCATAATCTATGAATATGAAGCCAAGAATGAGAAATTTAATAATTCAATGACGCGAATGCAAATATGACATTTTGCGATAGTGGGACCAATCTCAAATGGGACGTTTTGCGCCTGAAGCATGAAGTATTTGGTTGAGAGAAGTGATCTATTTCCGATTTTAGGCCAGAAATTGTATCGCTCAAAATACTTGTAACATTTTGGAAAATGTCATAATTGAAAAAGATTTAAGTAATGGAACATCGTTCAAACAAATAAGTGAATGGGATGTTATGCGAATGGGACTATTTGCGAATGGGACGTTTTGCGACTAAAGTCTAAACTATGAAAGCATGTTAATTTTTTTTACAGGGTATTTTATTAAGCTAAACTATTAGTAGAATATGAAAAAAAAACGTTTATTACAACATAAAAAGTTTTTCTTTTACGCAATACTGTGTTTCTTAGAACCAATGTAACTATGTAACATTAAATCAAGATTCTAGTTCTTTGTAATCGTTTGATAGTGCTCCTACGTTTTGAAGTGCGTTTTTTAGTTCCCCTTCTTCTAGTCCTTCACCAACAAAATGATGAACGAAGGCGCGTTTAGAGTACATGAGAGAAAATTTCTTGCAAATTCGTTGCCACGCCACTCGCACTGCCGACGTATTGGAGACCATCACCACTGCTCTCTGCAAAGCAGCTAAGTCACCTCCAGGGACGGTCACAGGCGGTTGATAATTAACACCAATCTGATAATAATTAGATGGGTAGTATAGTATTCAATATTTATATGGATAGAAATGTTGGAACGAAGTTCCTTATCGCGCGTTGCGATGAAAGGGGGCTAGGCGGAAAATTTGGTAACGACACTTTTTACCGGTAACGACATTTTTTGCCGTCGTAGTTTTTTTTTACATAGAAAGTAAGCCAGAGTACTAGGATAGCAAAAACATGCAAGCGTGTGTACCAAAACAAATCTAAGGTATTAATTTTCGTGAGAAATTTAATACCTTAGACATAGATATAATTACCGTTTTTTAATTATATC
Organism: Thymelicus acteon; assembly: GCA_951805285.1. NCBI lineage: Eukaryota > Metazoa > Arthropoda > Insecta > Lepidoptera > Hesperiidae > Thymelicus > Thymelicus acteon. The sequence goes on from OX638224.1 coordinate 712,562, forward strand.
TATGACCTTAGATTTCTTTTGGCACACTTGCTGCATGTTTTTGCTATCCTAGTACTGACTGCAAGGAACTTCGTTCCATCCGGGTGTCCCTTGACACCTCTCAAGTTTTTTTTTTATTATAAATTATTAAAGTACGTATTACATATACGTACGTCATACGAGTATAATACGTATTTTATTTAAAAAATATTTTATACCTTGAATCCAGTTGGAGACCAAGGAACGAATCTAATAGATCTCATGTTCTTAATCTGATTTATAGCAGAGTTGATGTCGTTTGGGTTTACGTCGCCCCTGAATAGCAGACAGCAGGACATGTAGTTTCCCCGCCGAGGATCACATTTTATCATTTGATTGCAAGGTTCAAAGCAGGACATCATCAATTGTTGTGTGGTCATGGTCTCGTGAGCAGCCCGGGAGGGTGATACAAATGGAGCGAACGTGACTAAAGGAAAATGTATCCGTGGATAAGGAATCAAATTCGTTCGGAACTCCACTAACTCCACATTTAACGATCCTTCGAATCTCAAAGATGCTGTCATGCACGATATTACCTTAAAATAATGTAGCAAAGAATTTTATTATTAAAAGTTAAAACTATATTTGCCGTATTGCCACCTTAACTTTTATTACCTGAGCAACAAGTCTGTTTAAATTCGTATAAGTAGGTCTCGGAACGTCCAATAATCTAGCCAGAATATCGTACAGAGCCTCGTTGTCAAATATGAAACACACATCCTCGGTATCCATGCAGGCATGTGATGTCAATACTGCATTGTACGGCTCCACGATGATTGGAGATATTTTCGGTGCTGGATAAATCGCAAACTCAATTTTTGAAAGCTTTCCATAATCCTTGCTTAAGCCCTCTAGCAAAAGAGCAGTAAATCCAGACCCAGTCCCTCCTCCGAAAGATCGTACGATAATAAAACCTTGAAGATGACTGCAGTCTTCTGCCACTACACGTATTCGATTCAACGCCACATCGATCATTTCTCGACCGACGCCAAAGTATCCACGCGCAAAGTTACTGGCTGCATCTTCTTTTCCAGTGATCAATGATGTGGGGTGAAATAGTTGTCGGTATGCTCCAGTTCGAATCTCATCTAATTAAAAGTTAATTTAATTCAACGATTCCAGTAATAAATAGTACTTATCCCTAATTAGTTATTTAATTTCCTAATTATCTACACTATTAACAAGTACAGAACTTTTAAAAATCTTGACCTATTGGAGTAGGTTCCAAGTCGATCATAACCACTCTCGGAACAAGCTTTCCAGCTCCAGTGTGACTGAAAAAGGTACCACAACTCCTCTCATTGTCGTAGTACTGCAATATACCGTCTGCTCTGACACCGTGTTCGAGACAATACAGCTCCCAGCAAGCATTTGCAACTTGAACTCCTGCTTGACCGATATGAATATGGATTACTTCTTTCTGAAACGTATAGCACTTACTTAGTAGTTACTTTGATAGACCAAAAGGTATCTAAAAAAATAATAACGATGCTTAAATTTAATTTGGCACTCACTACAGCCATTTTAAATCTGAAATGTATGAAAAAACTTAAAATTTGGATTTGTTTGGTATATTTTTTTGGATTTTTTACTATAAAAAAGCAATGTAAAAGCGTACCTAAATACTTATTCCATCATTACTTGACGACACATGACACTAATTTGGCAATTCAAATTTGGCTTATTTCTTTTGATCGAGTAGGCTTGGCATCATTTTTCTTTCTATCTTTCTATGACTGATAAAAAAACCGCCTGCAAGTTTACAGCCTACCATGGATCATTATTGCATAGCCTACCCTACAAATCCTACAATGAATGACAGATGAGGAGACGAGATAAATATATAAATAAAAAAGAACAGCTGTCATGGCTGTCACGGCTAGCAGATGTGAAACATCGAAATGCGTCGCCACGATCACCAAGTCTAAAATCAGGTTTACCCCTCGCGTAAAGACGTTTCACATCAATAACGCTTCACACTCATAGCCCCACACTAGGATTCCCTGTGTCGTGGGTGCCATGGACAACACACTAGACAAAGACATTCACACCCAGACTGAGAACAGAAATTCAAATTCACCACTCAAATTTCCGCCTCGCTGGGAATCGAACCCAGGACCCTTGGTGCGGTGATCCGGCATGGTAACCATTGCGCCACACGTCGTCAAATGATGACGTTTCATTTCGTTGAAGATGACGTTTCATTTCGTTGAATCCACAGATTACACCTAATTGGAGGTAATCTGTGGTGTGGTTGAATCAAAATCATGAGTTGAGTATGTATCTACTCTATCTTCCATGATCAAAATACAATAATTAAAAGTCTTTCGCCTCAAACCAGTGTTCTCGAACCTACCGATTTTTCGGTATTTCTACCGATATGGGCTCTGTTCTACCGAAATACCGAAATGCAAAGAATTTTCTACGATTTCAGAGGATACGTGGAAATTCTCCCGATTTTTCTACCGATAATACATAATTTTTAAGTTAGCAACCCTTTTCATTTATGTTTAACGTTAAGAGGAATGGGGAATCCCTCAACCATAGATTTAGAACCAGAAGATTCTCCCATACATTTGACAGAGCGAGATTGCCAGTTAGAAAATCCATGTGAGAGACAGACAAAAATATATTTTTTTGTCCCCGTCACACGTTTATTACAAGTGCAAACAAAAGTGTGAGTTGTGACGAACAATGAAGGGTGAGTTGGCTATTTGGTGTTGTTTCAGATTGTTTTTTAAACAGAAAATCGTAGTAAGTTTAACGCCCCAACTCAGAGTCGCTAAGGGTTACTTTAATCACTCCTTAGTAAAGCATTTATTGATGTTATACAACTATTTTGGGATCAAGTAAGTTTACTTAAATGTGGCGATAACACTCAAATGTTTCCTTTGTTGTCTAATTTAATTTTTAATATTTTAACACTGCCTCATTCATCCGCCAACGTTGAACGCATATTTTCGCATATTAATCTTATTAAAACAAAACCGCGAAATAGGCTGTCTACTAAGTCCATCGCTGGTCTATTACATGCAAAACGGCTCTTTAATGACGCTAATTGTTATGAATTTGAAATTAATTCAAAGATGACCACGGCTATGGCCAAAAAATATTGGTATAGTCCTAAGTCCTAAAGATCGTAAAAAATAATTTATTACATATATCGTATAGCGTCAAATATTTTTTCTATATACCTAGATGTGTTTATCTAGCCTGTTTAGGTGATTTGTAATTTTACCGATAGTTTAAATAGCTTTTAATCTTTATCTGTTTGTTAATTAGGTGTTTTTGATGTATAGAAATTAGTCTGTAAGTTTATTTTTTGATATTAGAACGAATTTGATTAAATATTGTAATTTTTTTGACATCTACCGATTTTGGGTACAAATCTACCGATATTTGTGGGCAACTCTACCGATTTCGCACTTTGTCGCAGTGATGCCATATCTACCAACTTTGTGGTAGATCTACCAATTTTCACTTCAGTCTACCTATCTACCACCCTAGACCTAAAAACTACCTATTTTTTAAATTAGTTTGACTTAATACCACTTTGTATAATTTTTGTATCGACGAGCGACGTTGCGATGTGTTGCCTGAGCCATGCGACGATGCGTCAAGCATACATAGAGTCCAAGCTGTAAACCACAAAAAAAACGTCAGCAATAGTTCGCCTTTCGCGCCGTTCGCGCCATTTCGCGCCCATAACATACTTTTCTGTGACCCATGGCCATTCCCGGTTGGTTTGTTGCGGAATCAATGGTGAATCTTTCCTCCTGTTTTGTGTTGTTTTGTTGTTAAAACTAAAATTAACTACATATTAATGGTCCTGTTTGCTGTTTGTTCTGTGTTGCGCGCATTTATTTATATCGACGCTTGAAAGGCAAAAATTACCAAGCGACATAGTTTTTAATTTTAGATAAAAAGATCGTAAAAAATTGCGTATTAATCATAGCTACTTCATACCAATGAATTTTAAATACAGTTTAAATGCTTAATAAAGCGATTTTTTTTCCTAAAATTAAAAACTAAAATGCTGTAGTGTAAAGTTGTCAACATGTCGCTTGGTAATTTTTGCCTTTCAAGCGTCGATATAATGGATTCTGACAGCAGCAAAAGCGAGTTCTAGGTTAGGAACTCTGCCACGAAAATCTAGAAAAAGCCAATATGACCAAAAATATTCGAAATTATGGGAGAAAGACAAAGAATTTGCAGGATGGCTTCAAGAAAGTAACAAGGGTGAAGGATATTTTTATTGCAAATCATGTAGGTGTGATCTTAAGTGTGCTGGTGGAAGATTTTAAGAATAGCTCATGCATTTTTAATCTTAAAAAATCTTTTAAATTGAGGTGGTAGATCTACCAATTTTGTATTTTACATTCTACCAACTTCTACCAACATTTGGCACATAATCTACTAATTTCGTAAAATTCGGGTTGGCAACACTGCTTTGTCGTTCGAGAACACTGCCTCAAACTCAAAGTCAAGTGTCAAATGTGTTTGATAATATGATATTTTGGGCGTTATCTATTAATATTCATTCGTGATAAGATTATCGTCGGCCGACAAGTCGTTTTCGGATGGACTAATTCGGTCACCGGCCGTGTGTATACGAGAAATATTTTCAAGCCGTGATTATTAAAAATGAATTTTGCCGGCAAAGTAGTTATTGTGACCGGCGCAAGTTCGGGAATCGGTGCAGCTACTGCCGTATTTCTATCAAAACTGGGTGCTAAGCTATCGTTGACCGGGAGGAACGTGGAAAATCTGCAGAAGGTCAACAAGGACTGTGAAAAATCGACGTCCACGTTTGTCGTTGCGGCAGATTTGACGAAGGAGAGTGACATAGAGAAGATAGTGAAGAATACTGTCGATCATTATGGTCAAATAGACGTTCTAGTGAACAATGCGGGCATCATCGAGACTGGCACGATCGAGACGACCTCCCTGGCGCAGTACGACCGGCTCATGGCCACGAACGTTCGCTCCATATACTACCTGACGATGCTGGCAGTGCCTCATCTTCTGAAGACCAAAGGAAACATCGTCAACGTGTCGAGTGTCAACGGCATCAGGTCTTTTCCGGGAGTTCTCGCTTACAACGTATCGAAGGCCTCCGTCGACCAATTCACTAGATGCGTCGCCTTGGAGCTAGCCTCTAAGGGGGTTAGAGTGAACTGCGTGAACCCGGGGGTAATATTGACTGAGCTGCAGAAGAGAGGAGGTTTGAGCGATGAGCAGTATGCTGCATTCTTGGAGAGAACGAAAGAGACTCATGCTTTGGGTCGTCCCGGGAAACCGGACGAGGTAGCAGCTACTATAGCATTTCTGGCTAGTGAGCTGGCCAGCAACATCACTGGGGCAAGTGTTCCTGTTGACGGTGGCCGCCATGCGATGTGCCCACGTTAAGCAATGTGTAAACTTAACATATTTGCAAAAATTTGAATATTTTTTACAGATAATGATGTTTACAATGTTGTTACTGATGAGTGCCTTATTTTCTGATCATTTAACCCGTCGGTTACCGGGAACGTTCCAGCACGTTCGAACTCAAAGGTACCGCGATCACGCGGATCCTAACGAGTTAATTAGTATGTAAGCACAAATTTTAAATTTTATCTCACTTATTGTGCATTTACAAATGTTAATTGTTTACAATTTTTTTCTTAATAAAAGGTTTAATAGATTAAAGTATAGTTTTGGAATTCCTGTAAAATATTAATGTATTCAGAATAGTTATTACTGTTGCGGCTTTTATTACAGTTGCCATATTTAATATTACCTATTAAGGGATGTTTTATGAATGGTGACTGGTAAGCATGCTAATAAATTGAAGGTTGTGAGTAAAAAACAAATAAATATTTTAAGAGATATTTATTAGCAAGGAATAAGTGAATACTCCTTTTTACAATTTACCATTTCTTAGCTTATTGATAAAAATATAATATCAGAACTTAATAAGATTATCACAATTACCTTTTTACAATTAATTTAATCTGCAAGTAAGAGACAAAGCTCGATTCCATTGTTGGAAAAACAGTATTAGTCCTATTAATTTTTTTCTATTGTACATGCATTTTAAACAATTCGAATTTGTCTATTCACAATTTCTTACACCAAAATAATTAAGATCTCATAGGCCCTTCCTGAATTATTAAAAATAAAACTGATTCAGACATACCACAATCACATAGACTTCATAGTTTTATTTAGTCAAACCACGCCTTTAGACATTTATAAGTCTATACATAGTAAGTGATTGTGGAATTAAATAATTACTTCATTTATGTTAGACTCTTACTCTTACTCCCCAAATAAATAGTCTATACTAATGCCTAAAATAACGATACCTAACAGGAAATTAAATGTAACCTTAAAATGAGAAAAGAGGTACTGGGTAAGCGCTTTCCGTCTGCTATTGTGTAATAAAGTATCATTGCTATTATTATAACAGGTAGGTCCATAAGATAGCTTTGGGAAATCTTTATGTAAGTGCTAAAAGACATTTCCCTAAAATACCTACCTTCAGTCATGGAAAAGATTTGATTCTCTACATCTCATAGTTAAATTTAAATAGTTAATTTTAATTACACTTCATAGTTAAAATTAAATTAACAAATAAAATCCTGTTGAGAGTTCCGGTTCCAGGTAATGAACGAGGAATTACATAAATCTTGTGTTTTCACAACATGAGCCAGGTAGGAACCTACTATTGTTACTTTAAAAGTGAGTCAAACAGAGAATCAGCTCCAAAGAATTAAGGTGCTACGCCTCATTTGAATTCGCGCTATTCTTGTTTAAAAAGTTACTCTCTATGAATAATGTGTTGTCTATGGTACAAGCAGCTGATCGGCGGGAACAGCCGCGAACAGTTTCTTGGCCTCGTTGACACAAGCGGCGATGATGGTGTCAAACGCCGTGGGTGCGATGTCTCGGATCACGGGCTCCCAGTTCTCGTTTATCACTTTGTGAATGGTCTCTCCTGGAAATTAAGCGTCAGGTGTCAGTTCAAGTTACAGTCTATGGTCGGGCGTTTCTCCTGAAAAGGTTACCCTATTTTATCATTGAAGTATAATGTCATAGAACAGACAATTCTATTTTCAAAATTGAGCCCCCGTTCTCCTTTCAAAATCGAACGAATCCATTGAAAATTGCAGCCGATCGGCGCCAATTCGTTAGGAACATACATTGTGTTCGCGGTACCGGTTCTATATGCTAGTAATAATACTTCAATGTATTTTATCGTGTTTTTAGTGATGATAGTTCAAGCAGATTTTTTGGATGGTTAGTATAAATTAGTATATAGGATAGCTAATGCAAAGGTTTGTAAGTGTTGTGATCGAAGAATGAGAATGGAAGTTATGATTCGTTCCTGAATATGTGATGGTTTATTATTATTCTAAGATGTGATGCATGTTCGATTTAATATCATCAATTTATAACTATTTATTGAGCAAAACATTAAGACGTAACTAATTAATCTGCGATGATATAATGACAACAAAAACACCTTATCGAAGTAGGTGTGCTGTTGCCAATATTGGAGATAGTTTGCAATGTTATCTAATCGCGAACTTCTTCCGGCTACAGAACGTTACGCAATGCAATATTTACACATGAGATTCATTAGAAGTCGACACCGCCTATGAGCTGCAAGTTGCAAGAGGCTAACAAAACGCACAAAGTCATTCGTCCATAAAACGGGTTGTCCGTTGAGTTATAAGGCTGAAATTGCGTAGCATATAAAATAACTTCCTGTCCATTTCGTCAACATATCGTTCATGCTTAGTTATTGCAACCTTGTCGATGAATACACACTGCAAGAAGTGCAAGAGCTACCTTGCAATGCCGCGATGCCGTCGCTTAGCAGTTGAGTTACGATTACGACATTATCGATTAGACTGTACTCCATGCTGATTTGCAATGTATTATGAAAGTAACGACTAATGAACTCTTATGTGTCCCAATACTGAACAGATTTAAATATTATATGTATAACAGGTCAAAGCCCAAAGACGTAGACTATTACGTGAGTTCAAGGATAGCAGGTCAGGTATTCTTGCCCAATATTATACTCGCATTAGGACATGGACATTTATAGTAGAATCCATAATTCGACAGAACACGGAGTAAAAGCGGAAATAACGTTATATAAAATATGACCACAATGTTAAAGGATTAATAAGCACATGATAACTTATTTATTCTGAAGCATTTTCAAACCTTGATCAAAGAAATCGGATGCAAATTCTAGTACTGAATGCTTCAAACCTCATACCAACGGAGAGACATTGTTTTAGTCGGAAAGTCAGTATGATTGTTAGTACTGTTTAAAGAGATATATGTAACGCATCAAATCGCTGGTGGTACCATTCAAGCCGTCAGCAACTCTGCGGCGGGCACCATTCCAAAGAATCTCTTGACTTCTTCCACGCAACTCTTGATGATTCCCTTAATGGCCGGAGGAGCGATCTCTTGCATGATAATGTTCCAGTTCTCGTTCAGGAATTTACCTGTCGTATCCGCTGAAAGAGACGATGTGTCGGGGTTATGTGTGTGTCAATGAAGTTCATTAGCGGTAGATATATGATAAGTAACAAAAATGTACATCGTGTATATGTGTTGTGGCATAAATGTCCTGATTAAAACACCACAAACAACCAAGCCCTTCAAAAACATTGTTCTGCTGGCAGAGTGACCAGGTTCAGGGTTGGCTTTGCTTCAAAAATAGCCCACTGCACAGTCTCTCCTAGTAAAGAGGCCGAGAGCACCTAACTTAAGCACCTAACTTAAGCACTTAACTTAAGTACCTAACTTAAGCACTCTGCTACAATGGTGGACAGGTTAGGGTTTGTAGTCAGTTGGTGGTTACATTGGAAGAAATTATGTATTACAGTCGACATTATTATCGTATCTTGTGCATGTGGTAAGCGATTTAGGTACGTATAGTCAGTGTTGATCAATAATTTATGTTTCAAGTAATCATCAGTGTTGATTGATCTAAGCGGTCGTTTCATCTCACTCTGTGACTGAGTGATTTGTGGAAGTGCAGTCAAAATAGTTAAAGTTGTTTGAAACATTGACCGCCGGCATTATGTTGTAATTTGCATTTCTGTTCAACAGGTTCACACGTTTATGTTTTGCACTCTTAATCACTGCGTATACATAGTTCTAGTTGTCTAGTTCAAATACCCTCATTAAAATTATTTCTAGTTGTTTGATATGCGTTCGTTGTTTAGCAAGTGTCAAAAAGTGTGTTATATTTTGGCCTATTAACAGAACTTATCCAGAGATAAATGGATATAGAGATTATTGAAAACTATCGCAAGTTAACTTGACACGGTTTAATCAAAAGATATTAAAAACCAAAGAACTAATACTAACCTAAAAACACATGACTTAAAGAATTTATTTTAAGATGTCGGGATGTATTTAAATAAACTCTATGCAATGACGGTTAAGTCCATGTTGTAATGTTGAAAAGTATTAATAAAATAAATGGCAATTAGTGTATCGGCATAATCCCTACTTTCACCATATTCCTCAATTCGTCACGCGTAGATGAAACGTGTTTGTTTCACAATGTCTTCAGCCACCCTCACTGGGACCGACAGTGCGCAATATCATTTCAAAAACTAAGTTGAATGCCTTGAATTTAAATCTACAGTAGGTACCTGGATGACCAAGCTTTGCTCGGTATTTTTTTTGGGTAATTCGTGTTTTTTGGAAATTATATTTAGATACGAATTACATACTGATGAAATATGAATATTTTTCGATCTGACCGACGTAATAATAAAAAATATGAACTGGTTATTTAACTTAAATAAAAAATAATCGGATTGCAGACATTTGGATTCGAACCGGGGTCTTCTGGTTTCAGGACCGTCTGATTTTCCACCTGAGTTATTATTACCTTGTATATACTTAGTGGCGAAATTTACCTTCGTATTCTAATTCTAATTCTCCTAGTATCTCTCCTGAATTCTCTACTAGTTGCTACCCAGTTGATTTCCAACCAACAATCTCCGCCAGCCTAGTCGTTGAAAGCCGTCGAAGCCTAGTTGTGTAATGCCGCCCGAAGGCAATGACATAAGTAAACGACTACTATGTAACGAAAACAACCGGGTCATCTAACTTAGTTTGCGAAGTCATCACTTAACTCCGCTTTAGTGTTGGTTACTCACCTAACTGCTGGTTGCCCCCGAACAGGTTGTTGAACTTGAACTGCGCGCGGTCCATCTTGTAGCTGTCCTTGTAGCCGGTGACCACCCAGTGCCCATCCACCGTTTTGTAGTCGTACTTCACCAGGATATTTAGATTCGCTGCAAATAATTTTACATTTGTATTGTATAACGCCTAACTTAGACGTAGGTGTCTAACGTCCCAACTCAGAGTCACTAATGGTTACTTTAATCGCTCCTTAGTAAAGAATCACCATACAAATTCTGTATTAAGGAGCGTTTTAAGTAACCATTAGTGACTCTGAGTTGGGACGTAAGTATACCTTATTTTTATGTAAAAGGACCGATAGACCATTTAAACGTGATCAATTTCCTTGAGACATTCGTAACATGATGGGCTTCAGTGATGATCACAGTATTGATAGAATAAGCATGTTTCCCATTGTGCAACCAACTAGGTACCTAGTTACCTACCGAGACAGCCGAGACTTAAAATATTTTACGGTTGAATTCAGCTAAAGTTACAGGCATTATAGGTAGTACAGCAATATTGTTCCTTATTTCCGTTCGCAACCGATTCATTCATATCGCTGGACACTAGATGGTCTAGATGATACTTACTGATCTTGATCTTAGCCTGGCCGTTGCCCCTGATCGGCAGGATGAGCACCTGCCCGTCCATGTCGTAGTTTGCCTTCAGGGTCACGTTAGCCGTGAAGTCTATGGCTGCTTTTCCTTTCTCCGTGTTTATCCTGTAGTTCGTAAATATTTAGACACATTAAATTTATATCATAGGAAATGTTCGATTTACTCAAATTAGTCCCTAGAATTTCAGAAATTATTGGTGCATTAGGAAAAATAATTAAAATTATTAGTTTTTAATGTGCTAAGTCACTTCTAAAACATATCGTAGATAAATTTTGATTCAAAGTTCAATTTCCTGGTGAGCCTATTCCAATCGTGGATTGCAGCCCTTGATATAACAGTTTGCGGGTTTTTTTTAGTTCCATGCCAACTGGCTATTTTAGAGCTTTGAGAGTAACACTTCATTCATAGGAGGCTTCTTTGGAATCAGACCCGTAAATTCGGCGTAAGCGATGCACCTTTGATTAACATAACGTACTTGTAAGAATTAATCCTGAAGTCTCCAAGTCCAGTGACGATGGTATCAGTGAAGATGATCTTCAGGGCTGGATTATCGACGACCACCTTCCCCAGGGCCATGGGGTCCAGCGGCGCGATGCCCAGCTCTGGGATGCCCTGCGCGAACCTGGGCCCGGCCACCGCGATCACCTTCTCGATGCAGCTGTTCAGGTTCTGGTCTGATGCTGAACACGCTTTCATGAAGGACGCTGTGGATGGAAAGAGATGTTACATTTTTGTTTTCAGGGAGTGAATGTGCTAATTGTGATAAAATTTTAGAGGGAGTTGTGCTTAAATAACGTAAGGTTTTTATTTAAAATAGAAAATGTTTGAGTAACACCCTCTTCCCACTTATTCTTAATTCTACTCCTGCTAACCTAACCTATAGTCATCCTGTCATCATATTAAATTTCCTCATACTCAAGGTACATCATGTAATTCAGAGGTTCACAGGACACATACATATTATTGGCACTACTAGTATCAGATCATGAAAACTTCAGATCGATGGAAAAAAATTTAGAAAAAAACCAATCTCAGGATATAGGGCCTATACCGAAATACAAGCGGTTGGCTTTTGCACGGATGACTTAATATTATTTTCCTTGTTTATTTTCTGATATTATCATTGTTTTGTTAAACACGAAACCACGTTTTTAATGCTGCCCTATGTAGGCGTAGAACCAGTTCTGCAGGTCATTGTCAATCGGTCTACTGACGTAATGACCTTAGTCACGTATCCTATGACTGCCTTGGTCATGTACCGACCACAAAGGCGACAGTTTGTGTCATCTAATGAAGTTGTTTGGGAATTTTTTGATAGAGTTCAGTTTGAAGATTCAAAGTATTTTTAGGGTTTTTTTTGTATAATCTGAATGGCTGAAAATGTAGACGGGCCTATTCGTAAGTCTTCACCATCGTCTCTGTGCAACAAGGAATCGCCAATACAACGCCGGCCCTGAAGGAGAACTCTATTTACACCTTTTTGGAAGATCCCCTTGTCATAGTATTCCGAGGGTATCTTAGAATGAAGCAGTTTGCTCATGCGTAGCAAAATGGGTCATGAAAAGGAATGACATGCGTTTAAAACAAAAGTAGTTTGTTTTTAATGCATGGTATTTTCGTCTGTTGTAGACCAGGTAATGCCGTTTCTTCATATTGATGACAAAAGTTGGCAACACAACTTGGCGTCAATGATTTTAAATTTGAATTAATCGTTAGTAACTGCCATTGAGTCACGTGCTCGCGAAGCATAAACTTCGAAATCTTTATGTGAACAGCCATCACACGAGAAGACTAGCAGCCAAGACGAAAGGGTTCGGCTGGCTCTCCGATAACGCAGACGAAACACGTAAAAAAAGGTTATGTACTTAGAAGAAGGGTTGTAATAAGCTAAGCGCTGTCATAGTCATAGGCAGGACTGCAAGAAGAATCAAAGCATGTCAGGATCAAAGCATGGTGCAGGCGATAGCGACGTCCAACAGGAGGTACCGTTTGGTTTTAATCATACAGCAGCATGGGACGTTACATTAAAAAAATTAACTAACATCATATTATGTAATCAATGCTGAGCTTTCAATGGAAGCGGGCTTCACGGATGTACCGTAGTTCGTGTTCGCTACCTCACCTTGTTACAAAGGGCGTAGGGCGCAGGGCTGACATTGAAATGCCTCACCTAACCTTATCTTACGTTACCTAAGCGACCTCTAACGCTTGCACAATACTATCGGAATTTTTCTTTACAAATACTGTCTAACTTGCTAAAATGTTTCGTGAAAGGTGATTAGCATTTTCACAGTTCGCCCTTGGTTTACTTTGTGGAATCGCTGTGTATGGTTTTTGAACTTCTTGGTACACTTACCATATTTCTATAAAGCAAAGGGATGTGCTACTTGTCCGTAAAGTCTTAACGTAGATCGAACCACTGGCACGTGGCAATCCGATAAATGTTAGCTTGAAGATCAGGATTTGTAGTAGTTATTTGCATTGTATGTAAAAAAACGTGAAAAAATTGAAGTAACGTAGATATTAATTAGTTAAATTGGGGCGAACAAAAATTATGTTTTTAAAAATTATTTATTTAATTATAGAAATTAATTACAGTTTCAACATGAGTTTACCAATAAAGAACTGATACAACATTCATTGGAATAATTGAACAAGCACTATTGTCGGGTACAAAATTAGTGAAATAGCAGCCTCGCGGGACGCGCGCCGCTGCACGTCATGAAAAATCATAACGTCGTGTAGGTTGCGCCGCGCCGTGGTAACTCCATAAAGCCAAACCTTGAATCTCCGGCGTTTCTAGGTTTGACCAACGCCTTTAGGTAAACCCCAAAATAGATTTTGACGACCCGTGTGGCGCAATGGATCCACACCCATGGATCGTCGCGCCAAGGGTCTTGGGTTCGATTCCCAGCGAGGCGGAAATTCGAATGATTAGTTTGAATTTCTGTTCTCGGTTTGGGTGTGAGTGTTCTTGTCTCTGTGTGTTGTCCATGGCACCCACAACACAGGGAATCCTAGTGTGGGGCTATGAGTGTGTAGCGGTATTTATTTATTTATTTATATGCCACTCCACCACGTTGGTAAAGCATGAACTGGAGGAATTCAAACTTCTCTGAGAACATTCGCAAATGGTTGCAAAACGACCTTATGCGAATAAGACGTTTTGCAGCCCTGGGACCATTAGCAAACGGGACTGTTGCGACTAAACCCGGGGTGAGTTTACTACACCAAGTCTCCAGTGCATAGATAGATTGGATTTGTTATAAAGACCAAATTTTTTTTTTAAATTATTAACTGCGAGTTCGAGCATCAGGCGGAAACCACTGAATGTAAATAATAAATAAATAAACGCTTACAAACTCATACCGCCGCAGTAGATTATTGTTACTTGTGTCGCGGGTGCCATGGATGACACATAATTATACATAACACCCATGACCCGAGTACAAATATTTATCTGTCAACCCAGGACACCTCGCATCGCAGGCAGGGTCACTACCAACTAGGTTACAGGGTTGCCAAACTCAGATGACACTATAATACACACATAGTATAAGCGTGCAGCAGCCCCAGAGCGGATACGGATACAATACGGATATAGATACAAATAGCGCTACAAGCAAAGAGTATTTATGTCTTGCCTATAAAATAAATATCTACATCGTCTTGGAATCGAACCCGGTGCGGCACGTATTGGCAACTGCCAAAGTTATTTATCTAGTCACACTGACAATCAGTACTATTTGCTAGTTTTCTAAACGTCGGCGTTAATATTTTGTTTCATTGTTTTCGCACCTACCTCATGGTCATGTTGTAAAGTTAACCCTCTTCATTTGTAAACAGTTTTACAACCTCCGCGTGTAATGAACCATGTGTAATGAACCACAGAACAAACAAACACGAGTACAGTTCAATATTTTCCGTTTGCGGTGAATAGTTGAATACAAACAATAACTTACAAAACATTTTTTATTGATGTGGATTTACTCATAAGATTCCATTTACGCAGTAACAACTGTAGGTACCTATACTAATTAGTAGACGTGTGGAGTAGTAGAATGTAGTACCCATACTAATCAGTAGACTTCATTCACCTGGGTTAATCACCGAAGGCATATCGAAGAAACGTCGATTTTCGGACGAGTATCTTGGGTTCGAATCTAATACTAGCTGACCCGGCAAACTTCGTGTCGCCTAACAAACTATTTATTTTCTAAAATAAAAGTAAAGTAAAGTAAAAGTTACTCCTTGTTAAATCAGCTATCTGCCAAGTGTAAGTCCCGTCAAAATCGGTCCAGCCATTTCAGAGATTAGCCGGAACAAACAGACAAATGTTGTTTTGGTATATGTACCGTGTATAGGTACATCCAAATGTACTTAGTAAAAAGCGGTTATTTTTATATTACAAACAGACACTCCAATTTCATTTATTTGTATAGAGTATAGATGTATACATAGATGTACAACGTGTACATTGTTGTATATAAATCATAAATTATTTAGCATATGCTTCATAACAAAAAAGATTATATTACGTTATTAATCATATAGGACGGCTTATAACACAGTGACCCCAATCCCATGCCGCTATACGAAGTCGTCGTAAGAGGCAACAGAAGCCGACCAGTTTGGTGCTAATGCTTAGCGATGGGCAACTCGACGAAATTTACTCGAGTAACTCGAGTAAACCCTTTGGTCGAGTAACTCGAGTAACGATTTAACGTATTCGAGTAAACTCGGCCGACTCAACTCAGCGACGACCGCGAGTCGACGCGGCGACGCGGTTCAACTCGGTCGGTGTTAATCGTCGAGTTCGTCGACTTCGTTGAGTTGCCGCCGACGCGCGTCACGTCGCAACGATCTTACTCGTGAGTATATTCACTCGGGAGCTCACGACTCTACTCGCTACTCGTGATTTTTGACACCGAGCTTACTCGAGTTTACTCGAGTAAATGGTTACTTTTGCTCGAGTAACTCGAGTTGTAAAAAGTATTACTCGGCCCATCGCTACTAATGCTTCACATGGATTATATTATTATTATTCAGTCATAAATACATATTACTACTGGTATTATAATGTTTCGGTGAAGCGTGCCTGGCTAGCGACTCCCCTGACCGCTGTTCCTGACTCAAACGACTCGTGTCCCGACTGGGGGCTTGAGAGCCACTTCTTTCTTTCTTTCTTTCTTCCCTCTTCTTTCTTGATCAGTAACACAGTGATGCCTTGGTGATACTTAAGTCCATGGGCGATGCGATGGTTGCTACTTATCATCATCATAATAATCATAATAAAAACATATCTCAATCCGTAGCCAACCTGATGAAACAAATCTTTAATTAGCACAGTAGCACTATTATTGTGGGATATCCGACCCGAAAAGAGGTCAATTATGGGCACATTAGTAATACTTTTTTAAAGTTAAAATTATTAATTAAGAAATATTTAACATATTATTATATTTAAAATATTATTACAATTAAGTACCATACCATTAACATACTTGTAAAATATTTCTAAATGTTTTTTAGTTTTTTTTTTATATTATTTTTAGTACTTAAGTACTAGTTTATTTTACTGATAACAATATTTCCACCCATACCCAGTAATGTAGTAATAAACAAGTTGACTTACGTATACTGCCGCCGGTTGCGACCGCCGCAAGCGCCGCGATGCACAACACCACAAGCATTATGGTTATTTGATTTGAATTAATTACGAACTGGTAACTGGTTGGACCTCTCCTGAGAGTGGTGAGCTTCCGACTGCGGCGGCGACCCTCGCCACCAGCCTTATATTGGTTGCGCAAGAGTTTACGGCTCCGGCTGGTCAGCTACCAGAATGTATAGCGAGTACCGAGCTCAGGAAAATACCTTTGTAGAAAAATACGTAACGAAACAAAACAAATATTCTTAACTAGCTGACCCGACGAACTTCGTATCGCCTAACAAACTATTTTTTTTCTAAAATTAAAGTAGCCAACTTACTCCTTGTTACATCAGCTATCTATCTGCCAGTGAAAGTCCCGTCAAAATCGGTTCAGTCATTTCAGAGATTAGCCGGAACAAACAGACAGACAGACAGAGACAAAAATTGTGAAAAATGTTGTTTTGGTTTATGTTCCGTGTATACATCCAAATGCACTTAGTAAAAAGCGGTTATTTTACTCGTAATATTACAAAAGACACTTCAATTTTATTTGTTTGTATAGATAAGTAGGAGCGTCTAAATTAAGACACTTCTGTTAATAATATTTTCTTTTCTATGAATGAATTTTTAAAAAATCGACTCAAAAAATTCGCTAACTCAAAAGTATGAAATAATAAGTCCTATCTGCATTATTTTTGAGTTTGTTTTTAGGAGGGTGCACAAGGGGCAACGCTTTAATTCAAGAATCGATAGAGCCTTAGCCATCTCAAAGTAGGTTTGACTCTTTATTTTTACTGAACTGTACACATTGGTGCATCTTTTGGTGAAATAGATTCATAAGTCACCATGTTATATGTGCATATCACACGTACCAGTTGTTACTGACGGCGCTGCTCTTGAAGTTGTAGACGAGTATACCTGGGACAAGTGAACTGCATTCGGGAACATGCGCCATATCTTGTCATATAAAATGTGTGTTGCCTGTGACGACATACGGATCCGAGACGTGGTACTTCTCTTTAGCCTAATGCACAAGCTTAAAGTCGCTCAGCGAGCTATGGAACGAGCGATGCTCGGTATATCTCTACACGATAGAATCAGAATGATGAAATCCGAACCAGGATGACCGACATAGCTCAGAGAATTAGACGTCCTGTCTGAAATGGCAATGGGCTGGACACATCGCTCGAGGGACAGATAAAATCGATGGTGAAAATAGCACAGAACGTCTCCCGAAGTTATAAAGAGCAGAAGAAACGGCGAGAAAACGAAGAGAATGAAACTCCCCAGAACCTCACAGATTATAATCATGGAGTTTCGTAGTATCAAATTATGTTTAAGTACTTACTTCAATTTCCTAAGGTATTTCTTTCATTGGATACGAAATATCTTTAGTTCTTAAATACCAGATCAAACAAATACAAGGTGACATAATTAACATTACAAAATGGGGGGGAATTAGTTTTGTAACTTCGATATATTCGTATATTACAATTGAACAAGCTCTTCTTTACTATTTTAATATAATACTAGCTGACCCGGCGAACTTCGTATCGCCTTAATATTTTTTTAAATAAAAGTAGCCTAAGTTACTCTTTGTAACATCAGCAATCTGCCAGTGAAAGTCTCGTCAAACTTGGTCTCGCCATTTCAGAGATTAGCCGGAACAAACAGACAGACAGACAGACAGACAAAAATTGTAAAAAATGTTGTTTTGGTATATGTACCGTATTTAAATCCAAATGCACTTAGTAAAAAGCGGTTATTTTAATATTACAAACAGACAATCCAATTTTATTTATTTGTATAGAGTATAGATGTATAGATTATTGTATAACGATGGTAGTATGATAATATTATATTGTACAAGATTATAAAGTGAAAGTACATTATTTTATTGACTTAGTAGGTATATCCTTCTATTGATTTTATAATTTAACATTAAAAAAAAGCTGCATTCCACAATCATCATTACAGTTACATAAATCGACGAGGTATAACAATATACCTACAAACTTTATTTAAGTATTTCATTGTGGAAAAAATGTCCAAAAACAAAAACAATGTTTTTCATGGAAAAGCCGAACACGCAATCCTCATGAGACATGAATGACCTGTCCCTATGACATCGGAGTTCAAACATGTCTTGTGTACTTTGAGTACATACATTTAGTTTTTTATCCGTCTTGTCTTATTGCATCACGGAACCTACTAGAGTCATGTGGTACAGTCGGCAAAAGAATTAGGCATGATTCTAAAGCCTGTAATTATTGATACTACAAGTTTTTGACGTGATAACGTCTATTAAAACGGTGAACGCCGGGCGCATGTACGAAAAAATGTAGCGTTCCGCGAGCGAGAGAGCGGCAAAAGCGAGAGAGAGGCACGATCGGCTACGATCGGCGTATCGTAGCCGATGCCATAGGCGAGCCGTAGGCGATCGTAGTTGAGTGGAGCGGAGCGGGGCGGAGTGGAGCGGAACGGGGCGGAGCGGAGCGGAGCTTTGTCATGTACCGTCCGTAAACCGACTTTACAGACAACCATTTTCTTTTTGTGTTATTATCATTGTTAAATGATACGTAAGGTGTGATTTAACATTGATAGTAACGTAAAAAATATATAATAATAAACATTTCAGAGGGTTTTAGAATCATGCCCTGCATACTTTTCTCTTGTCGACTGTACTACGACTTACGATCTACGAGTACTTGAGGTAATTCGCATAGGTCCTTATGCCAAGTTCTTTCTAACTTACCTCCTAGTTGGGCACTGAGCTCTTCGTGTCTCCATAATGACATCGAATGTTATCGTTTCATTATTATGCCACGAAGACGCACGTTAACTGGCCGTAAAGAACGTGAACAAAACCGTTCTTGGATGAAATGTAGAGAACAAGAAGAAATTCATATGAGAAATTTTATGTTTGGATAAAACTAGCAGCATTAAGAATCACGAACTAAAATAACAATAACACATAAAACTAAGAAGAAGAACGAAGAAGAAAGAAAGAAAACTAAAAAGAAGTTTCTTAGTTTTATAGATTGTTATTGCTATTTTTTGTTTGAATGAAATAAAAATGAATAAAAACCACTTTTCGTTGAATTATTTACAGAAACCCATGTTAATAATCCATACTTTAAAAGTTAATTTCCTAAAGCACCGCTTTTTTGTTAGTTTTTCCTACTCAGAACTCTCTCCCTACGACTCCTCCCTAAAACTCCTTAAGAAATTTCCATCCCATCAAGTTTAGCAGTTTACCTATTCAGGAAGCAATCAACCATATTAAAAACAAACCACTCAAAACAAAATGTTCGCGTGAGGCTAACCTACTCATCTAAACAACTTTATATAAACAACTGAATTTTGAAAAAAATAATTAACGAAATCAAAATTAAACAAAAACTATTTTGCTTACCTTATCGTGTGTGTGTCAAATGAATGGGCTTGTTGGAAGGATCTCATTGTAATTTTACAATGGATACTTTTAAAATTATACAAGAAATAACGAAAATGAAATCCTAAAATTTACCATTCCCCCATTACCTCCGAATCTGTTGATGCTAGAATTTTAAAAAAAAGTACGGAGAATAGTTCTTTACTTAAATATTACAGGAAAATTAATAAGAAGTGTACGTTCTTAACGTACGGTCTTGGGTCATAGAGGACTCTAATGGCCAAGTTTTATATGAATTAGACCAAATAGCGGAACGCTGGAGGGAATATTGCGAACACCTGTACAAGAACCCAGAAGGTACTACGAACTACTGTCTAACGGACTGGAGCTCCCTCGCACTTGAGCCTGATATTCTACACGCAGAAATCACAGCCGCTTTAAGACTATTAAAGCCGAAAAAAGCCCCAGGACTCGACATGATAACAGCCGAAATACTGCAATCCATGGGCAATAAGGGCATTGACGCGTTGCACATGATATGTAACAACATCTGGCGTACCGGCAAATGGCCAGAGGATTGGACTGAATCTGCCATCATTCCTCTGCATAAGAAAGGCTCGACGAGAAAGTGCGACAACTTCCGAACACTTTATCTAATATCACACGCCAGCAAAGTCCTTCTGCACATAATTAACCAACGCATAAGGCATTTTTTGGACTGACAGATTCCAGAGGAACAAGCCGGCTTCGTGAAAGGCAGGGGAACGCGCGAACACATCTTAAATGTCAGACAATTAATTGAAAAGGCCTACGAGTTTGACGCTCCCTTCATTATGTGCTTTGTGGACTATAGTAAAGCGTTCGACTGTGTAAATTGGGAGACATTGTGGAGGGTGCTGACGGAATTGGGGATACCCCAACACCTGGTTGAACTGCTTAAATCCCTTTACGTCAAGAGTCACGGCGTAGCGAAAATTGACACAACAACTTCGAAACCATTCAGCTTTCAAAAGGGTGTCAGACAAGGCTGCATTTTGTCCCCCATCTTATTCAATGCGTACGGGGAATATATTGTAAGACACACCATGGATGGTTGGGAAGGAGGAGTAAGCATCGGTGGTGTCAAGATTACAAATCTGCGATACGCCGATGACACTACCCTCCTTGCAGACTCGGAAGCCGAAATGAAATGCTTGTTGGATCGAATGGAGCGCATCAGCAATGATCTAGGCCTCCAAATAAATAGGGGTAAAACCAAGGTGATGGTGATCGACCGCACAAATAAGCTGGAGCTCACTGGAACACTCAATCTTGAAACCGTGAACGACTTCATATACCTAGGCTCCAGCATCTCTAACACCGGGTCCTGTGAAACTGAAATCAGGCGCAGAATAGGAATGGCCAAGGGCGCCATGGGACAACTAGAGAGAATATGGAAGGACAGAAACATCACGCGAAGAACCAAGTAGAAGTTAGTGGAGACCTTGGTATTCTCCATATTCCTCTATGGGGCCGAAACATGGACGCTCAAAGCTAGTGATCGCAGGCGTGTGGATGCCTTTGAAATGTGGTGCTGGAGGAGAATGCTGCGTATTCCCTGGACGGCGAAACGTACAAACATCTCGATACTCAAGGACCTCAAAGTAACCAAGAGGCTATCTTCCATCTGCCTACAAAGAGTCCTTGAATATTTCGGTCACATCACTCGTAAAGACGGACGAAACCTCGAGAAGCTTGTCGTCACAGGCAAGATCGAAGGGAAAAGACCTCGAGGAAGAAGCCCAATTCGCTGGACAGATCAAATCCGCACCACATTAGGTAGCAAAGTTCATGAGGCCATACACGCAGCCGGTAACAGGAACCGATGGCGCAACGTCGTCAAAGAGAAGGTGATCCGTGGAGTGGGTCACGTCCCTCAGCAGTGAGGACTACGACGCGAGGAGGAGGAGGTACGTTCTTAAAGGAAAACAGTAAAAATACGAACAAACAAGATGACGATAGACTCGCTTCTTGAAAGACCCCATGTCATAGCTAAGCGGGAACACCTATGAAGGAAGTTCGTTCCACAGTTAACACGTGCGTGATAGGAAATTAAATGAAACTGTGGATGAACGCCAGGTATCAGTGTGGTGTTGATGGAACCTGGTATACCGTGAGGTGCAGAGACAAAAATCAACCTTTGGTAAGTCCAAGTTCGAGAAAGAAGTCATTCGTAGAATCCAACTCGGATGGGCTGCGTTCGGAAAACTGTATCTTGTATCTTGTCATCCAAAACACTACCTTAGTGCCTGAAGTCGAAGGCGTTCTAGCATTGTGTGTTTCCAGTGATGACATACAGCTCCGAGACGTGGTACTTTACTAATGGCCTTATCCACAAGCTCCAAATCGCACAGCGAGCTATGCTCGATATTTCTCCACGTACCTAATTTAAAAATCATGAAATCTGTAGACGAACCAGGATAACCGACATAGCTCAGCGAATAAGCCGGCTGAAGTGGCAATGAGCTGGCCACATAGTTCGAAAGACCGATAACCATTGAGGAAGAAAGTTCCTCGAAGCCCACACTATACAATCTACTTTTCTGGAATTTACAAATAATACCGAGATTGTTCAGCAAATAAGTCTTGTCTAAAAAATGGATTATATTACCAGTAACGTGTCTAATGATATATTGAACCACACCAATACTTGTGTATCAATATCAATATCAATAGATATACTGTCAAAGCAATTATACGCTATGATGATTCGTGCAGGGCTCGTGTTGAGTGAAAACAAGGTTCGAAAGGATGGATGGTCACCGTTAACGATCCAATTCCCTAACCACTAACATGTCATAGGGCGACATAGGCTATGTTACTAATATCGTTAGAATGCCATTGTTTAGCCGAGATCGTTCAAAAGCTCAAGAACTTCTACCGCGTGCACAAACGAGTGTTGGACACGCACTTCTCGTGCATCTCTCTGCTAAGCTAACTTATTTTATCCCCAAACTTAACCAGTCAAATATTTTTCTCACAGTTTAAACAACCCATTTTTTTTAATTACCTCGTAGCTCGTATAGTGGGTGATCTCCCCAATTAATGTTTCAGGAATTTGGCTCTCGTACGAAGCTCAAGATATGATGGTTCATAAAGGACCAGTTAGATTTAAATTGCATTCCTTATACATGGGGTTCTTCAAAACATGTGGAAAATAAGTTGCAGTTTTGAGCAGGCCGTATTTCTGCAGTCGCTCGTGTCCATGACTCCATGGGGGACGATCTTCCCATCAGGGCAGGCTGCTATTTGCTCAACATATAAAAAATGATCCAAATACCTACTCATTAAAAATACAGAACCTTAATTAGTAAAGTAAAAAAAGCATAATGTTGCCAATAACTAAAACTCTTAATAGTAAAAACTGGCTTATTTGGTGTACTATCATTTCAGTTATTAACTAAGCTAAGCACGTGGTCCAAGTAGAGTCCATGACCAGAACCGGCGTTGGGGGGGGGGGGGGCGAGGTGGGGCCTAGAGCGCCTTTGGAGGGGCGCCACATTTGGGGTTAGGAGCAAAAAAAGAGGAAAAATAAAATTCTTAATAAACGTTCCCATTGGTTCAGTAAAAAAAAAATCGTTTTATATTTTTATGTGGGCGCCACAAGCCCACAATATTCTTGCCTAGGGCGTCAGTGTCTCTAACGCCGGCACTGTCCAAGACATATTTTTTCACCTGATAATAAAGGATAATGCTATCATTCATTGCGTCTTTTTTCTATTCACTACATTAATAATTAAGTTCCTACATGTGATGCTGCATGAATATGTTTTTACAAATTTTTATAATTCCGTACATCCGCTAGACATAGCGTGTTTATATTTCTTACGCATCTGACCCGTTTGTTTGTCCGTCCATCTCTCGGAATCTACTCCACAGAAAAAAAATAGATATAGTTTTGTGACCCGACGAAAACAATGTTATTCTGATTTTGTGAGATAATGTAGTAAATATTGATTAATATTACTACTAACCTTGCTGCATTGAATATTTGATTATGCATAGGTATATTATATAATGTAATTATTGTACCTACGTATTATTTCAAAAAGATGCACCCAGGAGTTTCTTTCGGCTTTTCTTCTTCTCATGATTTCAGTTTGAATATAATTCCAAAAATTACTGTCAGTTCATCATTTATAAAATTATCGTGTCACGGTGTTAGAAGTTGAACTCCTCCGAAACGGCTCGACCGATTTTCGTGAATCTTAGCGTGCATATCGGCTAGGGTGGAGAATCGGACAACATCTATTTTTCATCCCCCTAAATGTTAAGGGTGGTCCACCCCTAATTTTTTTTCAGAACGAAGTCTGTCCGGGCAGCTAGTATTTTTATAAAATGGTTCAAGTCGTTGTGAATAGTTATGTTTACTTTTTTTAAACTGTTTACGTGTTAACGTCGAGATTTTGAACCGGTATATATCATAATTTGTTTTTAACATTCCACTTACGTTTACTACAGCCATGGCACTCGTCCCAGTGAAGTACATTTTTTCGAGATAACGACGACAACTTTATTACCATAATGTGACACGAATTAACAAGTTAGGTCTTATTTGATTTATAATAAAAATATAAACCAGCTTTAATCAATGATTGAAATACTGTGAAAACCGGTAAGAAGCTAAAAAATATCTAACCAATTACATTGTAGGTGCAATGAAAATTCAAAGTGCATTCTATCATTTTCACCACAAATTGTGGCTCCGGATTTCAGATTTATAGTGACGCCTGATACAATTCAATATCTGCATCTGTAGCCGCGCATTTGCGCGAAAACATTGAAGATGGATCACGAAATCATCAATTATTTATTGTATTTTCAATGTTAGGCATTCGCGTAGAAACACAAACTTCAAGATCTGTTAAATATGCAACCTCAATATATTATTATTATTTGTCATTACTGAACAATTAAATTTATTTTGAATAAAAGAGTGGGTACGTAACATGGCACACAGGTCACAATATTCTATATTTTTTATAATTGTTTAATACAATTTTATAAAAATTAACATTAACGTTAGTAAAACATTAATAATGCAAATGATGCCTGCAATAATATAATATAAGTAAAAGTAACAACTATATTGAATTCAACAAAATCATTGACCTGATAGACTAGAGAAATTCTGCCCCAACAGTTCCCAACTGCTAGCCTTAGACTCTGATTGGGTTCCTGGGAATGAGCTAGACTTACACTTGCATACTCCAAACGATATGCTAGCTAAATGCGATGGATAGAATGTCCTGAGAGAATGTCCTTCTCTATAATACCTTTTATTATTATGGAAAACTATGATGTTAAACATTTTAAAGTAACCTTAATCGTTAGAATAAAAAGAAAGATAAATAAAAACAACAAATGATTAAACACTCTATTATCCTTGGCGCCCGCAAAGTGACTGTACAATAGAGTTCAACGCGCACTCTACACGCCTCCTTTGTTTTACTGGGAGAGCGCGGCGCGGCGCCGGCGCGGCGTGGCGGCGGGCCCTACATTATTTCAGAACCGATACATTTTTGTAAAAATTATTCGTATGAAAAAGAATCTGTCAAAAATTATAACTAGGAAAAAACCTCATGAGCCCTTAAGCCCTTGTAAGATGTACGCTTTGCTCGTTTATTTGTTGTTTAATAAAAAAAAAATACAGTTTTAAGCTATCGTGAGTCGTGAAATATAGAGGAGTAGTTACTTCACTGAGGTGACGCGATGGCGGTGCGTCCAGGAATGATATAAAACTGTGTTGATTGCGATGATGGTATTATCTTATATAAGTATTTTTAATTTCTCACTAGTCACTACTTATAATCGTTAGTTGCACATTGCTGTCCGCAAATTATAAAACATATTTTTTATTTTTCGATTTTCTGTACACATAATATAATTAAAACTTAGATGTCTGTACATGGAAAATATTTGAGAAAATTGCTGTTTAAGGTAATAATTAAATTAACAATGATTTGTATTGCTTGCTTTGTGTTTGTTTGTGTGTTTGTTCGCTGATCACAGAATCGGGTTGACGGGCTGTTTCGATAAAAATATTTTACTTATCCATTTACTTATAATAATACATATATTATCCGTTTTAATTACTTAATTTATTTAATACTATATACCTACAACTAGTTTATCATCCGGTTATAATATTGGTTTAAAAATCTTATTAGACCACACGAGATCGAATTTGCATTCCCTAGTTCGTACGGTTCATGCCACAGCGAAGCGATTTTATTTTTACAACTTTGCAGTACCCACACATCATTGGAGAAATAAAAAAATTACAGACTTCAAAATTAGGTATAACTCATAAACTACTCGTCAGATCTCGCTCAAATTTAAGTGGGATTATATGACAAGCACCAGCTTTCGATTAAAAAAAGAATCATCAAAATCGGTTTACCCGGTCAAAAGTTCTGAGGTAACAAACATAAAAAATACAGTCGAATTGAATAACTCCTCCTTTTTTGAAGTTGGTTAAAAAAGCAACAAATGACAATCACACCAATTAAATAAAATTATCTAATTGGTAATGGTAAGGTATGGAGAGATTATCATAGTCATCATTCTATGTACCACATTCATTGTAACTATACTACAATTTAAAGTGAATTTTAAATTATGATTGCAAAATTAGACCAATCTTGGCCCAATTAGGGAACAAGACAACATTTTGCACAAATTTAGCACAAATTACAATTTTGATGTAAAAAGCTGACAAGCCATTGTGCGCTCCTGAAATTGCTGCAGATTACGACGTAATAATTATAATTTGTTCGCGAATCATATTATTTAATTACAGAGGAATTGCCTAGATGTCGCATGTCAGTTTAATATCATAGTGTAACAAGCCTGTATAACTAAATAAATTACAACAATAAAATTATATAATGCTTTTTGTTCGTTCCTATTGTTTTGTTCTTCAAAAAAAGAATAAAATAGCTCTTCTAACTGCCGGTGACGCATTGGCGACTCCTCTGGTGTTTTACAGTCACAGTTGTCTAGCGACATGGCTTACAATATGTCATCTGATTTTTTTGTGTTCATTATTCATCTCTGTGTTAATTCTGGCTAGCTACCACTTAAAACCCAGCTGTTAGGGTTCCGAAGTAATTTCGTTATTCTTTCTTGTTTTTTTTTGTGGCGCAGTGTTTACCATGCCATACGCCATTCAAAGGGTTCGATTCCCAGCGAGACAGAAATTTAAATGATGAGTTTGAATTTCTGTTCTTGGTCTGTGTGTGTGTCTGTCTCTGTGTGTTGTCCGGCGTCCACGACACTGGAAATCCTAGTGTGGGGCTGTGAGTGTGTAGCGTTTATTCTTTTTCCAGGCCGACCGGCAACGCATCATAAATGTCTTTGGTTTTCCATGGGCGACGGTGACCACTGAATGCCACTTACCATCTACGAATATATAAACTATACGAGTATATTATCTACTAGTTTCTGACCACGGCCTCGCCTGCGGTAGCAATCGATTTTTTATAAATCCCGTGGGAACCCTGAACTTTTCCGGGATAAAAAGTAGCCTATGTGTTAATCCAGGGTATCTCCATTCCAAATTTCAGCCAAATCGGTTACTTAGTTGTGGCGTGATTGAGGGATAAACATTCAAACATGTTCACAAACTTTCACATTTATAATATTGTAGAGCCGCTGGTGATAGGGCCCCTCGAGGGATTATATTGGTAATATTGACTTTAATTGTTAATTCATACCATTATTACTATTATTATTTCTCCATGAGGTTCCCCTGGATAGCTACCACCCTTGAGCATGAGTCAGGTGCCAAACGACTCGTCGTGTTCCGGCTGGGAGCTTGAGAGCCAGTTCTTTCTTTCTTTTTCTTCTCTCTTTCTTGGCCGGTAACACATCAGTGATGCCTTTGATGTTGCTGATGTCCATGGGTGATGATAGCCACTTACCATCAGGTGGATCGTCAGCTCGTTTGCAGGCTATTTCCATTAACAATTAACATTGGTTTACAACAAACAATTTGCTACTTAATGCTAAAAAAACTAAGTGTGTTGAATTTACACTACCTAATGTACGGAATATTAGTAAAAGCCTGAAATTAAATAATGAAATTCTAACTATGGAAAAATCCACAGTTTTCTTGGGTGTCACCTTAGATTCTAAACTACAATGGGGCACCCATATAACGGCTCTCGCGAGTAAGCTAAGTAGGTCAGTTTATGCGATTAGAAAGATAAGACAGTTTACCGATGTAGAAACTGCGAAACTTGTTTATTTTGCATACTTTCATAGCCTCATGTCCTATGGTATATTGATGTGGGGTTCAGCGGCTAACATTGGTTCTATATTTGTTTTGCAGAAAAGGGCAATCAGAGCCATTTATAAATTGAAATCACGTGATTCTCTGCGTGAGAAATTTAAAGATATAGGCATATTAACAGTAGCCTCTCAATTTATTTACAGCAATATTATATTTGTAAAAAACAACTTAGGTATGTTCAAGCTGAATAGTGATACGCATAATCATCTAACTAGAAACAGACATAATTTGGTGACGTCATCTTTTCGCTTAAGTAGGGTACAACGCTCTTATATGGGGCTCGGTGTACGTTTTTTCAATAAATTACCCA
The DNA here is from genome assembly GCA_951805285.1 of Thymelicus acteon. NCBI lineage: Eukaryota > Metazoa > Arthropoda > Insecta > Lepidoptera > Hesperiidae > Thymelicus > Thymelicus acteon. Next base: position 741,101 of record OX638224.1, read on the forward strand.
AGTCAATACGTGATTTACCTATCCAAATGTTTAAGAGATATGTGAAATCTCAGCTACTAGGCAAAGGATACTATAGTATAAATGAATATATTAATGACAAAGACGCCTGGAAGTTAGTGCCGCATCCAGTTCCGCGTAGGTTAGAAGATATTATGTAACTTTTCATGATTTTAAAAGATGTGCGAGGAGTTTCTTTCGGTTTTTCTTCTCCTCTATGACAAAGCACCTTTCCGAAAAACTGGTAGATTAAAAAATGACGTGCATAAGTGTATCAGTGATACCTATATGAATAAAATATTTTGATTTGATTTGATTTGATTTGATTTGATTTGAACAAAAAATTGGATTCTGATATCCACGTAATCCATATCTTGATATCCGCATAAAAAATAAAACTATAATAAAAGAACTGGGAAATTGTTAGTGTAAAATAAATGAATGTTGCATTGCACGTGTAATTAAACTACTGAGTGATCCACGCGATGATTCACGGTATCGCTCCTCACGGTAGTAATGTACCAGCGTCACTAGGGGGCGCCAGTGAGGCACGGCCGTGGCCAGGTCGTGAGTACGCTGCCTGATGTGACTCTGTATTGGGGTTTAATCTGCGGAATGCGTATTGACGCACGACGGGGTCAACGGCCTCCAGTGAGATAAGGGCAGCACTGCACTATACTGCAAAGTGAGTTTTCCTGTTCGGCATAGTTTTATGACTGTAAGTTAGGACCTTATAACATGGACTGAATAGCTCAGCCTATTTAATATTTTTAATATTTTTTTCCTGCTGGAGGTACTCACTATTAAAAAAAATATTTTTATCATGAAATGGTTATCAACTTATTAAAATTCAAAACAGGATTTACAAGCAGAACTTTTAAATTGATGTACACATACATGATCGTATCTTAACGAACATATTATAATTTAAATGTCCATAGTTTGGTTTACCTGGCCAATTTAGAATCCTCTGTCCTTATATGCTTTAAAATATCTTTAGCAAATACTTAATAACAAATAATTTTATTTTTTTAAATTACGTACCTACTGATCTTAAAATTAATGAAAATATCAATTTCACATGAATTTATTTATTGCGTCCTAATAGTAATTTAACGAAGCTAGTAATTACTTAATAATAAATAGCAAACGGTGGCGATATCGCATCAGTCACGTATGCCAGCGGGCAACCGCTATACATGGACCGACTCATATTATTACGTAAATTGGCTAACTCATTAAATACTATTTTATTTATTCGCACTTCCTCCATATGATTTGCTAATTGTCTATGAAATACTGATACCAATGTTCGTTATAAAAGCGTGAAGTTATCTTCTTAGGTACCTGTAGATAGGATGATAAATCTGAAGATAAATCTCTTCGTAGGAATAAAAATAAAAATAAATCAGTCCGAATTATCAGATTCTAGGCTACTAGTTTCAGTTAAAAAAATGGAAACTTTATTACCGAGACCTTTATTTAATGCCGATAATAAAATCTGTCGTTTGCGTAGGCCCTTATAATTAACAGGTTATTTGCGACAAGTGTTAAAGTTTTAAAAGTGACGTTAGTCCTATTCTTCTGATTCGGTGATTCAGGAAAGGAGGCGAAATGTCACCGGCTGACCTCTGGCCTTCCACCGCAGTCACTCCCTGTGGAGTGACATGTCTGTACATCTGAGACTTACACTTGTATTGTTCTCGAGTGTTGACCTCTTTTACTTTTTAATGTCAATGTTTTATTTACGACATCTGTTTTCGACGCAACGGTAAACAATTAAAGATTTTTCTTTGGACAATGTATAACTTAAATCGATAGGACGAAATGCATTTTTAAACGCATATCTTATGCGTTATCCTGTAATAAAACATTAGGTTTTAAGATGTAAAGCACCTGGTGTGCTTTCAGGCTTTATGTTCCATCTTTGCGTCGTTTTAAACTTCCCCAAAGTCAACTGACGTCACAAGATGATCATTGCGATGTGTGTAATGTGTTGTTTAAAAACTAAGAATAATTTGTACTAGTTTTGTAAGCTCGTTACTTTATTAGCCACTGGCGGCAATAGCGGCACTGGCCAGGTGGTGCGTGGGCTGCACAAAGTAAACAAAAAACTAGATTTATATCACTCACAGTGGCTCATGTATTATAATTATATTATTTACGTGTTGACATGACGACGCAGCAAGTTTTATGTACATCTTCAAGGCTAACACCGTGTCCTACGTGGGCGACTCAACGCGAACGCGATCGCGAAGCGATCCGATGCGAATTCAGTGCTATGCGGCGACTCTGTCTTACGTGCGCGCGAATTGTGCCTTCACCGCCACTGACATACGCTGCGCCGCTGAAGTTCGCGCGAAAATATCAAACCAACAGTAGCTCGAGCACGAATATTTGCGAGAAAGTATTCGTATGGTTAACGTAAGCAATTTGTCAAATTTGTATGGCATTTTAGTACCATTTACGTACGATAGGGGCGCTTTGAAAAAATGCCATACAAATTGCTTACGTTAACCATACGAATACTTTCTCGCAAATATTCGTGCTCGAGCTACTGATCGCGTTCGCGTCAAATCGCACCGCGCCGCAGCGCACTCTACTTGCGTTTCGCAGAACACATCAATACATCTCGACTGGTTGTTTTTATCGCATCGCGCCGCGTCGCTTCGCGTTCGCGTTGATACGCCCACGTAGGACAGCGCGTAACGGTAACGAGTTTACGACCAATGTTCGTACACAGTTTTGACTGATCGGATGGCTAAATACAAGCTTTTCCGTCTCACAAGTGAGGTTTAGTGGATCCCATTAACAGGAAAATATTACGGCAGCAATCTGGAAGCATCCTTTCAGATGAAAAAAGAATCTTCCAAATCGGTTGATAATTGACGGAGGTCTGACAAAAATATAACCAAATTAAGAACCTCCTCTCATCTCCTTTCTGAAGTCGGTTGAAAAAATAAAAAGCGATTTACTGAAATCATGAGTTAGGTACGTATTTCTAATTTGCACCCCACTTCTCGACAGCTAACCGAGATCAAAAATCAAAATTGTTTGGTTTTTGTTCACTGTTAATTTAATAAGGAAATAGAGATCAATTAAAACATTCTAACACCAATGTTTCCAGCATTGCTGGCTCAGCTCCGGCGCATGTACGTGTTTATAAATAAAAACGCCTCGTGCTATACTTGTAGATACGAGTATATAAGTGGGTCACCAACCAATGTGTTATTAAATTAAATCCACGCACAATATTTGCAATAATTTGATTCCATGAATATTGATGACATAAATCTCTGCTCAACGGAGCAGTTTTTATGAATCATCTCTTTTCTCGAAGACTTTTAAGACTCCTTCCTCGTGTCATCTTTTTTCACCTTACCTCACCTAAACTCCACTCAGTGCACCTCAGTTCGCCTCACCACCACCTGCCCTCTCTGTTGTTTTAACTTGTAGTAAAATTAGATTACACTACCTAACATTACATTAGATATTAGATAGATTTATCTCATGGTAACATAACAAAGAACTTGCATAGTAACTATACCAAAAATTAGAATAAATTAGGGTGCCTATAATATAATAGAGTTTAACTGCAACTAGTTGTTGCCCGCGATTTTGAACCAAACGTCACAGAATTACCCGCTGTAATCTGAAAATTGCCTAAATATTTTATCATAATCCGTTCGACCATTTTGGACTCCACAGGGCCAAACACACAGATTATTATGTATGTATTTAGGTTCTATTTTAAAGCCATTTATCTAACCATGTAGTGTAAGATCATTGTATAACATAATATAACGAGTGGACACATCGTTGATGCACCGAGCCAGTCAGTGACGTTTACTTCCTTCATCGAAATTCACTTAATTACATTTTAACTGCTATTAGATCCATTTCACCATTATTGTTAGTTAGTCATTTGTTGCGGAATTATATTCTCCGGTTAGGTGAACAATAAACTGCTATTTATAGTTACCAGCTTACTGATATACCTACTAGTTTCAGCAATTTTTCAATTACTAAATAAAATAAATAAACGTTTACACTCTCATACCCCTATCGTATCGTATCGCGACATAGGTTTTTCCTGTGTCGCGATACATACGAGTATAACACATGACAACACCCATGACCCGAGTGCAAATATTTATTTGTCACATAAATATCTGCCCCGGCCGGGAATGAACCCGGGACGCTGGGGTCGTTACTAGCAAAGCTACAGGGTCGTCTAATTAATGATATTTTATTATGAGTATATAGGAATTGTTGTTATGTTATCAATTAATTTAATTCAATCACACACCACCTACACCCGCCACTCTGTCACGAACGCTTGAGCTAAGTACGTCATAAAACTAAAAGGAGCTAAGTAAAGTCCTTTTTATTATTTGCCGATTTACTTAGCCACGCTTAAGTTCAGTACGAAGTCAAAAGTCTGCAAATAAATATCAAATACATATCAAATACTTGTGTTTACTAATTAGTTGAGTGTTGACACAAGTCGGTAATGAGTGCGGCTGCAGGCTCTATATAAAATGCAAGTTGGGCGTCTCGGTGACATTGCGTGCTGTCTCGTTAGGACATCGTTACAAGTGATCAGTGTGATCAATATGAGAGTACTGCTAGTTGTAGGTGTGTGTGTGTTGTGCGGGGTTCAGGGTGGCTTGGGTAAGTTATCAACGTTTTTATCAACCGGTGACATGATGGAAAAATGTATGGTAACGTAGAGTAACGACTAACGGTACGCGTCGATTCAATAAAATTGTTAGTTATCAATATTATCACTGAATTTTAAAATCAGGAAATATTCAGCAGGAAAATGAGGAGAATAATTGCTGTGAGTTTATTCCTTCCTTATTTCGACGGGTGCAAAGTGAAAAGAGTTATCTACAAAACAGCTATATTTCAAATAACTCTTTTCACTTTGCAGCCGTCTATTTCTTCTGCTCACTTAGGATATGGAGTTAATGAGTTTAATAATGTTCGTAATGTGTTAAAAATATTTATTGTCTTCAAAAGTAAACGTGAAATACAAACATACGAAATAGTGTTTAAGAGGCCATTCATTAATTACGTAATTACCGAAGGGGAGGGGCTCCTCAAAATATCTACGAACCCTTATCTTGGAGGGGGAGGGGGTAAAGCCATTCTTATTCATTACGTAATATTTAACAAGTAGAAATAAAACAAGCTCAGAGCTAGACATAATTAATCATCAAGAGTCTCGCAATAACCTGTAATAATTCGGCAAAATTAGTCAATATTGTTTACTTTAAAAAACAACGGAAAACAACTATGAGAATAATCGATTTTGAACAGCCCTTTAATATTTCAACTTAGAACCGGAACAAACTGTAACCTTCTCATCTATGAATCATGTGAATAGAATACTACGCTTAAATATTTTTATTACTTTCGGAACAAATTTATTTAATTTTTATTTATTGGTCAACTAATTTATAATATAAATTATATCCCTGTATTCAATAAATATGTAAAGTACTGTCTGTCTTTCTGTTTCCCTTGGCTAATCTCTGGAACGGCTTAATCAATTTTAATGGGACTTTCACTGGAAGATGAGGAGGTTATAAGGCAACATATAGGCATATATAATGTTCTTTTTATTCCTGAATTCCCACGGGGTCAGGATTTGCGCATGAATAACGTCCTCGCAAAAAGTGGCTTGTCATTTCGTTTGTCTTGTTGTTAACATAAAAACATTAACGCTTTGACACTACTGAACGTTTAAGAATTCCGTTTTTTAATAACTGCCACAACAGACTAGCTGACCCGGCGAACTTCGTATCGCCTAACAAACTATTTTTTTCTAAAATAAAAGTAGCCTAAGTTACTCCTTGTTACATGAGCTATTTGCCAGTGAAAGTCCTGTCAAAATCGGTCCAGCCATTTCAGAGATTAGCAGGAACAAACAAACAGACAGACAGACAAACAGACAGAAAGACAAACAAAAATTGTAAAAAATGTTGTTTTGGTATATGTACCGTGTATATATCCAAATGCACTTAGTAAAAAGCGGTTATTTTAATATTACAAACAGACACTCCAATTTTATTTATTTGTTAGATGTATAGATAAACGTTCGGTCTCATTTTATGAATACCGTCCATCTGACCTGCACGTGTGATCAATTTATTACTTCATTCATGTTATTAACTATTAATTTAATGTTAAAAATCTAACCTAATCTAATTAAACGCCGGCCGGCCGACAACTTTACGCTAAAGATAATCATTTTATGTAGCTATGTATAATTATATGTATAACTATTAGGAGTTGTGTTTTAATAGAAAATTTCTAATAGCGACTTATTCGGCATGAAGGAGACCAGTTAGTTGGTCCAAATATGGCAGCTTACCTTACAAGGTTACAATTAGTAACACGTTGGCCTAGGACGCGCGGACGAGTCGGAATCACTTGCTCCTTGTCCTTAATAATTTGTCAATCAGTTCACGGTTAAGTTTTAGAATTGATAGGTACTTGCATTTGAATCAATAAGAAAAAAATTAAATCATGGAATAAAGTCACGACTTAGTCGGTTTTAGACTCTGCCAAATAAAACTACGGGGCCATCCATAAATTACGTCACACATTAGGGGGGGGGGGGGGGGTCGATGTAGTGTGACGTTGTGTGACAAGGGGTGGGAGGGGTCCTAAATTTCGTGACGTCACATTTCAAAACCGAATAAGAAAATTGGTATGTATAGGTAAATATTTAAAAAAACAATTAATGGAAATAAAACTTATTTCGGAACTGTTGTTTTAATTTAATAATTTCTAGATGTAAAACTTCATAATATGTGACGTCACACTAGGGGGGAGGTCTCACAAATGTGACCAGCTGTGACAAGGAGGGGGAGGGGTCAAAAAGTCATGAAATAAATGTGACGTAATTTATAGATGGCCCCTAATTATGGTTTAAAGTAAGTCGTGTTATTGAAATTTTATGATTTTAATAACAATATTTTATTCAATATGAGTAAGTAGATCAGAGACGTAGGTACTAATGCATTTTTTTCGTTCTATCAGCTCCTTTCATCACACCCTGCAAAGCATCAGATCGAAAATGTCTGAAGGAGTCGGCACAGAAGGCCGTCCCAGTGTTCGCAGCCGGGGTCCCAGAGCTGGGCCTGGACACCCTGGACCCCATGCACATGGCGCGGATCAGGGCCAACCAGGCGGGACTCGACATGGACTTCAGAAATACAGTCGTCAAGGGTCTCCGGAACTGTCAAGTCGTGGACTTGCAGTAAGTATGGTTAAGAGAATAACTTTAACCTTGCTGCATAATTGTTCATATTCACGTTAAAAGATATTATCAGATGGAATCGTGTAGTTTGGATATGATCAAATCCAATAAAAGATCAAGAAAGTTAAGTGTCGGGTATTACATATCTACAGAAGTTGTGTGGAGTACCACTATTAGTAAACTTCTTTATCTAAAGCGGAAGCTGGGACGCCAGGTTTTCAAATTTTGACAACTTAGACCAGCTTGGCAACTGGTTCCCCTCAAGTTAATTGTAGACTGTCTTTAAGCTGTTAAGACCTTAAGAAGCTCTTAGAAGACAGATGGACTGCATATATGTATTCTGGTTGGCCTTTAGTGACCAACCCTCTAAAAATCTGCACCGCCACAGAGCGACGCCGCGGCGTACCGAAAAATCGTCCTCGGAGGTGCCTACTTCTTAAGTTTTATAATCTTAAATCCTCTAGCCAAGTTGGTAGCGACCCCGCCTGCAAAGCGAGGGGTCCCGGGTTCAATTCCCGGCCGGGGCAGATATTTGTGTGGCAGATAAATATTTGTACTCGGATCGTGGTTGTTATTGTGATGTGTTTGTTATATGTGTCGTCCATGCCACCCGCGACACAGGTAAAAACCTACAGCTGGGGTATGAGTGTGTAAGCGTTTATTTATTTAAATTTTTAATCCTCAAATTTAATAATTATGTAGTTTGTAACTTAACTTTCGTTAAGTGAGCCGTTTGTTGCTATGACGAAATAAATAATTTGAGTTCGAGTTTAATTCTCCTCAGTTCTGAGATCAGACACGTGTATCCGCAGAATTCACAATTCATAGATAAGTACATTGTCATCCACATTAAAAATTTAAATCGATGGGAAGTTTTTTTGTGGTTGTACTTTTACACAATAAAATTACTCTCCGTTTAAAAATAATTAAGGATAATGTTGATTCAGTTGTATTCTGTAAGTAGTAAGTTGGAGCTTTGTGATGTCTTGTTTTTTCCTTCTATTGGACTATAGCCACTACAGGCAGCAATGGTCATGCATTTCCTAATATAAGTACGTAAAGCCGGCGCAACTCTTGGATACCTATAATATGCTACCGTTCATTCCCACTAGTACTCGTACCAATTTTTTTTATGGAAATAGCCGGCAAACGAGCTGACGATCCACCTGATGGTAAGTAGCTGTCATCGCCCATGGACATCAGCAACACCAAAGGCATCACTGATGCGTTGCCGGCCAAGAAAGAGGAAAGAAAAACAAAGAAAGAAAGGACTGGCTCTTAAGCCCCCAGCCGGAATACGACGAGTCGTTTGGCGGCTGACTCATGCACACTAATTTTTATTGTGAAGCAAGGTGCTTCAGATAGATTTGTATGGCTTATAAGAAGAAGCATTTCTGAGTCCAAGACAATCTCCGCTACTCGCGGTCCATTCTGTTGAATGGTCATGGTCGATCAATCAATGTTCGAGGCATCAAGTCCCGTTGGGATTGTTAAATTAATAAATAATAATAATAATAATAATAATAATAATAATAATAAACGCTTACACACTCACACCCCCGCAGTAAGTTTTCACCTGTGTCGCGGGTGGCATGGACGACACATAATATGTATAACACATCACAATAACACCCATGACCCGAGTACAAATATTTATCTGTCACAGAAATATCTGCCCCAGCCGGGAATCGAATTCGGGACCCCTTGCTTCGCAGGCAGGATCGCTACCAACTAGGTTACAGTGTCGTCGTAAGTTAAATTATAAGACGTATTCTTTAACTACTTGGAAAATTACTACCTTTCTTCTTGAACCATATGAGAATGAACATATTTTACTACACATTTTATACATAATGTCAAAGTCTTGAACATACCTTTTAAATAATAAATAAATAAATAACGCTTCACAGTCATAGCCCCACACTAGGATTCCCTGTGTCGTGGGTGCCATGGACAACACACTAGACAAGGACATTCACGCCCAGACCGAGAACAGAAATTCAAACTCATCATTCAAATTTCCGCCTCGCTGGGAATCGAACCCAGGACCCTCGGTGCGGCGATCCGGCATGGTAACCATTGCGCCATACGGGTCGTCCTTTTTTATTTTTTTTTATTTTTTATTCCGTTATAATACGTTGTAAAGTATTTGCCTCTAGTGTTGATAAACGTGAATAAGTAGATTTTCTTGTTTATGATCGTAAAAGATCGGTGATGCCAGTAGATAAGATTAAAATTTTATTTGAAAATCGAGTGGTTCTACCCGCTGCTAAATCACCGTCTATTCTGGACTATATAAAGACATAGTAGAAGATAAGTCTCTCATTCTTACCTTATTTCTTACTTTGATTCCAGGCGTCTGTCCCACAAAACCCTGTTCGACCTGAAATGCTCAGTGACGCTGATCGGCGACTACAAGCTGGGGGGGAGGCTGCTCATCATGCCCATCCAAGGAGAAGGGAGATACAAAATCAAAATCCGTGAGTTTGTTTCCCAAATGTATTAAGCTATGACTGCTGTTGGAATTATCAAACGTTATAAGTTTCCTATATAATATATAGCCTAGTAGCGCCACCTACATAAATGTTGATTGATGTGTTCTATGTGGTTTTAAATTAAATTATTTATTTTTGATTGATCCATTGAAAAAAAAACAAGTTATTTTATTTGTAAAAATAGCAACATTAACTATTTAAATTGTTAATTAAGAGTTCATAATTTTACTATGGTCTTTCATTTTTGCATATAAGTAAACTTATTTTGCGCTCAAAAATATACGTGTCGTATCATAATCACAATTTTACAATAGGTAGGTACATACGTGTGAGTTGTGACCTAATTAACTACCTATAATAATAATATTGTAAACGAAGTGCAGTCAAAGATTTGTCTTTTATTTTTGTTTTAATCCTCTTGTCATATTCGAGAAAGTCTGCCAGCAAAAGTAACAATGTCCGCGTGTCACTTTCCAGGTGACATCCTGGTGAAGGTAGTCCTGGACGTTGGCGAGAAGACGGTGGACGGAGACCAGTTCTGGACCATCTCCAACTGGCGGCACACGTACGAGGTGCTCACGGACGCGCACTTCCAGTTCCAGAACCTGTTTAATGGACAGAAGGACTTGGGTAAGAACTGCTGTTTTTTATGGCAAAGCTGAGAAATGAGCTGACGATCCACCTGATGGTAAGTGGCTATCGTCGCCCATGGACATCAGCAACACCACCAACAAAGCTGGCTGGAGCCTAGGTTAAAAACTTTACCCCCATTCATGGGTGCCATCATGATTAAAAATGGTATAGAGCTCAATGACCTCAAACAGAAGGGAATAACTTATAGGAAGGGAATAATTCATATACGGCCCAATAGTGATTCGGGTCTCGGTGAGGAGGCCTGCAGCATACTCCACCACGCTGCTCCAGTGCGGATTGGTGGAGGGGTTAGTGGCCAACCCGAGTGTCGGAAGAGTTAATGCCGCCCGAACGCTTGCGACATGGTGTTCAACATGTTAACAACGAAGGAAGGAAGCGTTCAAAAAATATTTACCACCCATCGATAACACAAAAGGGAGTCCTTGATAAATATATTAAAAAAGCGACCAACTTTAATCCATACTTTATTTTCCAGCTGACGCAATCCACGCATTTGCGAACTCCAACTGGCAGGGCATCTTCCAGGAGGTGGCGCCCCCTATCGTGAAGGCCATCGTGGCGCGGATCATCGACGAGACCAGGAAGTTCTTCAACAAGGTTCCGGTCAAGGAACTCGCTCTCCAGTAGATTGTGCTAACTTCTCTTTGTGTCGGTTGCTGTTGATGCCTATGGAAATAACGTCGGAGAAATAAGAGTCGGATCTGATTCTCCACATAAAATTATTTCCAGTTAGCTTTCACGACATCCACCTTCAAAATGTACTGGAATGGCATCAAGTGCAGAAAAGTTATTATGTGCTCATTTTTCGGCACATCATCATTATTTATGTCATCCCCATTTTGAAGGCTGCGTTTGGCGTGAACGTGTAGAGAAGAGTTTTTTGTAGAGCGTCCGATACTAAGAATTCATTCATTTGATATTCTTGGCATCGAGACAAGCGATTAATCGGTTAATAAACAGATGATCAAATGAAAGGTACCTTATTTTACACTGAAGCAAGTGACAGTATCAAATATACTGTCAGTTATGTGTTAAGTAATCATATCCTTAAGGTACCTCTGATTTGATATAGATTATGTACATAGGAAATTTTATAACGCAGTTTAAGACGATTTAAATTTTTATCGATCAGTGGTGTTAGTCCATCATTAGCGCAAGCACCTCATTTGTTTGTAAACCACAAGTCACAATAACAAGTGTAGTTTTAATTTAAGACTTAAGTTATAATAAATAATTATTAAACCGTCTAAAGGTAATTAATATATTATAGTAGATTTTACATTCTAAATATGCACGTTCACGATTTTTGTATTTTATACCGATTTAAATAAATATTCTACATAAATCTTGAAATATCGGAACAAATATCGAAACAATGTCATTGTAAAAAATACAAGAATATTGAGTACGGTACATATTATCCCTTTCATTTGAAATGTAACCGCGCGTAAATTTTAAATCATAGATTTTTAGGTGTTTATTTAAATTATTACTAGCAAAAAGCGGTGCTTTAGGAGGGCTCGCGAAGTTTTTTTACCTAGTAATTTTGAAGACAATTTCAATTTATAATACTTAATGGTTTATTTTATTTTTTAACAGACTTCAAAAAAAGGAGGAGGTTCTCAATTAGACTGTATTTTTTTATGTTTGTTACCTCAGAACTTTGGACTGGGCAAACCGATTTTAATGATTCTTTTTTAATCGAAAGCAGGTACTTGTCATGTGATCCCACATAAATTTGAACGAGATCTGACAAGTAGTTTTTGAGTAACTTTGAAGTCGGTTATTATCTGCCATCTAGCAAATAATTCCGTCTCCTGAACGCTAGATGTCGTGACTAGAATCTATATATTGAACCTTAGGGATATAACGGTAAGTTATATTTTTGGTTATGAACATCATCCTGCTTATTACAATACTTTTATGGGTTTAGGCTTAGAGATGTGCGTGGTGCTTTTACCGCGTTATCGACAATTATCGATATTTATATCGAAACTGGTACCTACACTACAAGGCTGTACTACCGTAATGATGGTACTTAAACTTCTTGTTCTTGTGCTGTCTATGTAAAAACATGCTTAAAATTTTTAAAGCTTACAAGGCGAAGACAGACGGTACAGGGCGAAGACGTGACCGTAGCAATTTTTATCAAGGTTAGCTAAGTAAACAGTCACGAAATACCATGCCTGGTCGTTTTTAAGCGACGAAGATAAAATATACTTAAATTGCATGTGGATAAGTGAAATTTCAATGTAGCTCAACTTATTTTGGTGGAATTATATTTCCTAGCTTCGAAACGCTCATAGCCCGGCGGCTTGCGACCTTGCGTCGATCCTAAGCGATCGACAAAGTTAAGGAACAGCGCTGCAGCGGGCGAAAAAATATAATCGCCACTTACCATCAGGTAGGATTTTGTCAAGCACTAACTTATCTTATGTAAAAATAAATAAATAATAATATTCAAATAATTCATTATTCATGATAATGTATAGACCAAGTTGACTGTTAAAAATTGCCAACTGGCATTAACTTAAATGTATGAATTATAGGTTATTTGCGAAGATATTTTCTCTATAAATAGCCACTTTAACCTTATCAGTCGTGTGTTGGTCGTATAACATTACATGGTAAATAAAATTACAAAACTACGATATCGATAATGTAGCTCATCCCTGCCCGAGTAGCAAAAAGTGTTCTGACTGTTCTGGAAAACAATAGACGAATTGCAATATCATTTAAAACATAAAATGAACCTTATTGCAATAGAACTAAAGAGGCTTTTTGATCATTAATTATATTATTTCCTTGTATCTGTATTCCGTGGGAAGTTACATTGAAGTATTTTTTTAGTTGTTCTACTTGTCCATAGATGGCGTTAGTAAGCAATAAAAATCGAATTATTGAAAAAAAAAATTTTTTTTTAATGGATAAAATAATATTTTAATGATAGATAACAAATCTAGACATGAATAGAAATTACTATGTCAAAACTCAAACCTGTAAGTGTAATAGTTTCTCAATAAAAGGGATAAATAATTGCATGGATTGTCGACTATTACTTAGGGCTCGCTTCGCTCGCCCTAATTATTATTCGTTAATAAATAAGTATTCATAGTGAAATTAAGTAATAGAAATTATTTTTGTTATACTTTAATAGATACTTTATTTATGTGGAGAAGTTTCTGCCGCTAGAATTTCAAGCGGATTTATTAGTATTGAGAACATTATATTTTAGAACCAACTTACTATATGCACTATTCATAAAATTATTAAAATTATTACATAATTTAGGTATATATTACACTGTTTACAAATTCAATATTTTCGACGTGTAATACTGTATCCTTAACATAATTATTTAACGTTGTTTTTAGGGTTCCGTAGCCGAATGGCAAAAAACGGAACCCTTATAGATTCGTCATGTCTGTCTGTCTGTCTGTCTGTCTGTCTGTCTGTCTGTCCGTCCGTATGTCACAGCCACTTTTTCCGAAACTATAAGAGCTATACTGTTGAAACTTGGTGAGTAGATGTATTCTGTGAACCGCATTAAGATTTTCACACAAAAATAGAAAAAAAACACTAAATTTTGGGGGCTCCCCATACTTAGAACTGAAACTCAAAAATGTTTTTTTCATCAAACCCATACGTGTGGGGTATCTATGGATAGGTCTTCAAAAATGATATTGAGGTTTCTAATATCATTTTTTTCTAAACTGAATAGTTTGCGCGAGAGACACTTCCAAAGTGGTAAAATGTGTGTCCCCCCCCCCTGTAACTTCTAAAATAAGAGAATGATAAAACTAAAAAAAATATATGATGTACATTACCATGAAAACTTCCAACGAAAATTGGTTTGAATGATATTTAGTAAGTAGTTTTTTTTTAATGCGTCATAAATCGTAAACCGCAAAAAACATTGATCAAAGTTACAACGAACTACAAGAACTTTTATATTATGTTACTTGCTGCTACGGAACCCTTCATGAGCGAGTCCGACTCGCACTTGGCCGCTTTTTATATGATTATATTAATAAAGTACCTAGATATTGTGTAATACTTTGCCTATTTCTGAATGTATTTGTGCTGTGAAAATAAATAATAAATTGTATATACGATAATAATATATGTAGATCTCAATTAATTTCAGCATTATTTAAAATCTTTTCAGAACGAAAATTTCTTTAGGATTTCATTATCTTTACACGTCCTAAATCCTGAGTATGAAGTAAAATTACTTTATTAATGTCCAAAAGGCGTCTCTGATACGTTGCTTCCACCTGGAACATGGCAAGTTGTTTGGCAGCCACTCTAGCACGTGGGGCGTTATGATCGTATGATATGATTATTATTAGCTATACGAAACATGCGTGGGATTGGGGTGAGCATTCTGGGCTGCCTTAATAAGGCCAGGACGTATTCAACGGGTATCAATCAGATCTCGGAACATGCAGTGTGAATCAATGCCAAAAATCAAACCAGGATGGGTACACATTTTATCATCTGCTTATTGTCGGTAAATTTGAGTGATTTTATCATAGAATAGTTTTTAGCTACAGAAATCTATGTATTGCCGCAGATTAGGACATAAAATATAATTTGGAAATTATGTTAACTGTTTAAGATACTACAATTTTTCCTGACATTCTATGGCTATTGAAATACATTTAATAAAATAAAAATATATAAATAAACGGTCACGCACTCACTACAGTGAAACAAAGGCAGTTCCTTGTAGGATTTAAACTTTTAAAGATCCTTTATTTATTGCCTCCATTTACTTTAAAAACATATAAATGGAACACAATGAAACAAAAGGTATCTTAATTAATGATAAGTAGGTATATAAACAATGCTGTTGTGTCATTTATTTACAATAGCACGAAGAAAACGGGCGGCATTGGTAATTATCCGGAAAGCGTTTTTTATCTGTAATGGCCGTTAAATGAGATGGGAATCTGATGCTAAATGGGAATCGTCACCCATTAGTAACGCTGACTAACGCTTACCAGGCGCTTTTTACTGGCCAACAAGGCGTCTGCGATCCAAACGGATAACTGACCCACGGGCTATTGGAGAGTTCTTTTCTGGAGATTATTTTGCCATTTTATTCCGTTCATGGCAAAGCTTTCCGAAATATAGATACACAGTGACAGATTTAAAAAATACGTGTATAAGTACTGTCTGTGTTCAGTGTCAATCGTTTCAAAGGTAGACACTTTCAAAGTGGTGAAATGTGTCTGTCTAACTTTTAAAATAAGAGAGCGTAAGATCTAAAAAAAATAGATACTGTAGATCTCAATAAATACTTTCAACAAAAATTAGATCAAACGAGACAGCAGCTTTTGAGATATAGCAAATTTTCACAAATCGCAAATATATCTTTGTCATAAGCAAGTTATTTTTTGCTGGCGAAAAAATTGTAGTCGTATTTTGGCTTTTGCTACTACGGAACCCTTCGTAGGCGAGCCCGACTCGCACCTGGCCACTTTTAATTTACAATTAATAAATTTTAATTTACAACAAAGTAATAAATACTAATGTTTACCTTGTAGTATGTATCTGCTGTAACCATCGACATTAACATTTATTTTGTCACCGATGCAAGTCTCTACAGAACTGAAGAATAGAGGGATAATGCTTGGCGCATTGCTACTGACCTAGGTTCACTGGTCTTGTAATGGTTTGCAGATCAATCATTACAGTACGAGATCCTGCATCGTTTTTACGTACATCTGTCCATCTGCATATAGATAACGCTATTAAGAAAGGTTTCTTTTCTGCCGGATTCCACATCAAACCGTGCAAGGGGCACCTTTGTACTTGCATACTATTAATTGCGTAATTTTTTTTAATTTATTTAGTACACACAAACAATTACAATCAGAAGTAAATTTAGTACTAGAGCACTAGTTTTTTCTTAAATATCGAAGTATTTTTTATTAATGAATAAATTTTTCCCTGGGAAATAGGATGAAAAATTGTATGGAATATTTTTAAAACATCAACCGAGTTGCTTCAAAGCAACAAGCGTCCCATCCTTTATTTGATGGAATACATATTTTCGAGTTTTTTAAAATTTCGCCCTAAATAAATCTTTTATTAAAATTCGAGTGTCACGGTGTTAGAAGTTGAACTCCTCCTTAACGGCTCGACCGATTTTCGTGAATCTTAGCGTGCATATCGGCTAGGGTGGAGAATCGGACAACATCTATTTTTCATCCCCCTAAATGTTAAGGGTGGTCCACCCGTAAATTTTTGGCAGAACAACGTTTGCCGAGTCAGCTAGTTATGTTATAGATAAATGTAATATATTAAAATTGCATTTTTATTATACACAGACGAATTATAAATCTATAAAACTGCATTTAGTATACATATGAACTAGTGCATATCTACCCGGCGTGTTCCACTTCGCAAAATTTTTTTGTATGGGAAAAGCAGAAATTCAAAAATGTGCCTAATGCATTATTTTAGTGGTCTCAAACCATCTTCGCATTGTTGCCTTTCAAATGAAACCAGTTTGGGGCACATCAGTTGCATGGTTTCAAAGTGTATAGAGGACATTAATACATCATAGACAATTTTTTTATTTTTTATATACAATATACATACATATATAGATTTAGCAGTGGGATCTTAAACGATTATACTTGATTGTTAAATAATAGCTAAATAATAATAGCTTTCTTAATAGGTAGATCCTTGTGACATCAGCTTTAATTGTTATATTCTCTCGGTAGAACATTTACTATCGACTTATACTTAATAAAAAAACTAGCTATACTTAATCAATTTTTAAGTACATAGGTATATATTATACCTATTTCCCTGAAAGGCGCAAAGTACAAAGTTCTGTATATTTTTTGCTGGATATTGGATTACAATAGAATATCCCTTCATTTGACTCGAAGACAATAATTGTTCGAATGACAGTTATTTATTACAAAATACGCAAAATACGTTAAATTTTATAAGGCTTATACACATCTGTCTTAGGCTGACCTCACACAGCCGGAATTTCTCTCTGAATTCATAATCTGAATTTCATAATCTTCAATTTCGGCTCCTTGCCTTATAAATATCTTAAAAATTCAGTTTGATCCATAGTCTCATGATTCCCGACGACATTTGCTGTGTGAGGCCAGCCTTAAACGTAGTGTCAATCAGGTATCGGCAGGATGTCATTATATTTTTGAAAGTAACTTGATTAATAAGGACCACGACACATTTTTTGTACAAGTATGCATTGTTTTTCCTGACCACAATCCCACCTGATGGAAAGTAGAGATGCAGCTTATGATGATTAGCATAATAAAGCTTATTCACTCTCACTTTTCTTAAAATGACCCACGTCATAGGCGGGCGGGAACGCCGACGCAGGCAAGCTACTCCACTCTACTCCTTGTGGCACGTATCACGAAAGACGAGGTCAACCGCATCGTCCGTAACTTTAAATTTATGTGACTTAAACTTTAAATTGTGTGACTAACGACATTATTGTTTAAATAAAAGTCTATTAAAAATAATAAAAGTGAAATTTGTTATTCACATCAAGCTTTACATCTTATACAAAATATTTTGGTACTTATACTCAAGTCGTTTTGCAGCCGATACAAATGTAAACAAAAGTTTAAAATAGTTTTCTAGGGTTTTCACCAACTGACATGTATTTGTACACCAAATGCGTTTATTTAGACAAACTACTCATTAAGACAAAATAGTACATTATGTTAAACGTTTCAAATCTCTTCTTGGAAATAAAATTGTCATTGCAAAGTGTTTGAATGATGACGGTGTTATTTAATTTTGTTTATTTCCACATTTACTCGGAGTTTATAATTGTTATCGATCAATATGTATTTATTGAAGAATTCACAAATACCTTAATGAGAGTTTGTCTAAGTAAAACGCCAAAATTTGTACACCAAATGGTGTACAAATTCATGTCAGTTGGTGAAGAACCCTAGAAAACGATTTTAATGGTTTGTTTACATTTGTTTCGGCTGCAAATCGATTCTAGTATAGTATATAATTTTATTTCGGGCTTGACACCGTCCTACATATTTCAATATATAGCGTATAAAACAATATTTTAAGTAGGTACATGATAAAGTAGGAAGTTCAGATTTTCATTAAATTATTTTTCACTTTATGAAGTTTGAAGGCGGTTCGACTTTTTATTTCAAAAGTTTTTATCTAGAAGAAGTAGTAGAACATCGTCCATAATAGGTAATTCCCGGATCTGCAAATTCTCTTGCAAAAAGCGGCCAAGTGCGAGTCGGACTCGCCCATGAAGGGTTCCGTAGCAGCAAGTAACATAATATAAAAGTTCTTGTAGTTCGTTGTAACTTTGATCAATGTTTTTTGCGGTTTACGATTTATGACGTATTAAAAAAAACTACTTACTAGATCTCATTCAAACCAATTTTTGTTGGAAGTTTGCTTGGTAATATACATCATATATTTTTTTTAGTTTTATCATTCCCTTATTTTAGAAGTTACAGGGGGGGGGACACACATTTTACCACTTTGGAAGTGACTCTCGCGCAAACTATTCAGTTTAGAAAAAAATGATATTAGAAACCTCAATATCATTTTTGAAGACCTATCCATAGATACCCCACACGGGTTTGATGAAAAATACATTTTTGAGTTTCAGTTCTAAGTATGGGGAACCCCCAAAATTAACTGTTTTTTTTTTCTATTTTTGTGTGAAAATCTTAATGCGGTTCACAGAATACATCTACTTACCAAGTTTCAATGGTATAGCTCTTATAGTTTCGGAAAAAAGTGGCTGTGACATACGGACGGACAGACTGACAGACAGACAGACAGACAGACAAATCCATAAGAGTTCCGTTTTTTGCCATTCGGCTACGGAACCCTAAAAAACAACTAGGTAACTAATAATATAACGCTTCACTCATAGCCTCACCTTAGGATTCCCTGTGCTGTGGGTATCATAGACAATACACAAAGACAAGAACACACCGAGAACATAAATTCAAACTTATAATTCAAATTTCTGCCCCGCTGGGAATCGAACCCAGGATAATACTTGCAGCAGTTCGTCGATCCAAGTTACGCTTTCAAACCTGCAGCGTGCATTTACTAGGTACGAGTGCCTGGGATTCCGCCACCATCGGTCTACGCATTCGTGAACTGGAACAAAACAGGAGAGACTGTAGTCGATTAGTAGGTCCTGTTAGTTAAGGATATCAGTTGAGTAATTATTCGTTAATAAGGGAATGTACTCTATATTACTTATGTAAGTATTAGTAATCGTTTAGTTAGTAGTCGTTAGTGTTTGTCGCATTCGAGTTCGTCACCAATGCATTGCTACCCCTGAGGGCAGATGTATAAGTGTAACCGGCAATCAACTATACCGACACAATAGAATAGATGGACTAGGGAGCGATTTAAGTAACCGTTAGTGATTCTGAGTTGGGGTGTAAGTAACTTAATATTATGTAGAATAGTGTAGATCCAGATCCTCCTTGAAAGTAACCCTGGCGGCGCCCATGAAATTCAGGAGTGTACATAAATAATAAATATCGCTACAGCCTCATAGCCCCACAAGGATTTCGTGTCGCGGGTGCCGGACAACACAACACATGGACAAGAATGTTATTGAGTGTATGTACACATTCAGACCGGGAACACAAAATTCAAACCTATCATTCTTTCCGCCTTGCTGAAAATCGAACCCAGGACACAGCGATGCGGCGTGGCATTGTGCCAAAGGGGCACACGGAAAGTGATAATGTGGTGCCACCCTTAAGATGTAGATGAAGTCTAGATATTATACATATAGTTGATATACTCGGCGATGTTTCGATGCATATAAGAAGCGGCGCCCGCTGACTCGCGCATAACTATTTCACTTCTTACAGAGAAGTGTAGAGTTTTCAAAATGTTGCCAATTCTGTGTGTCCTGCCTTTAGTGATAAGTGTTTATACTGCTTCGGGTAAGTCGAGTGTATCATATGAAATGTAAATTTGAATTAATATAATTTTATTGTTATAACGTAGGAAGTTGTTTTCAAGCTATCTCAAAAAGGACATTTTCCTTTCGTCTGTAAAGGAGTTTATCATATGAAATGTCCGTTTGAATAAATATAATTTTATTGTTATAACGTAGGAAGTTGTTTTCAAGCTACCTCAAAAAGGACATTTTCCATTCGTCTGTAATTTTTTTTTACACAGTTTTTTATTTTATTTTTTATAATTGTTTTATACCTGTAGGAACTTGTTTATAAGCTCATCGTAATAAAACCACATTTTATTTTGCGTTAATTGCTGGCTGGCTGCACCGTTCATGTTACATCTATAGACGGTGGTACAATCATTGATGGTCCGATTGCTCTGTGTGCACTTTTGTAATAAAAAACGAATTTTATAACGAATATTTTCTTACTGACTAATAGACATGTCCGGTAATTAATAAGTGCCAAGTGTTCAGCAAATTATTTTATTATTATTATTTAAATAAATAAATATTTTAAAAATACTTTTTAAAACAAGCTTTTAAAAATAAATGTGTCTGTTGTTAGCCTCTCAGGAGTTCCCTCGTCCTCCCCAATTAGGACTTAGAATACTAACACTAATCCCACGCCGGATGGGTGTCGAAAAAGACGGCTAAATCCGGCCCGCTGGTGGTAGAGCCCCTCGAGGGATTATATTGGTAATATTGATTTTAATTGTTAATTAATACCCTTATTACTATTATTATGTCTCCATGGGGTTCGCCTGGATAGCTACCACCCTTGAGCATGAGTCAGCCGCCAAGCGACTCGTCGTGTTCCGGCTGGGGGCTTGAGAGCCAGTTCTTTCTTTCTTTCTTTTTCTTCTCTCTTTCTTGGCCGGCAACGCATCAGTGATGCCTTTGGTGTTGCTGATGTACATGGGTGACGATAGCCACTTATCATCAGGTGGATCATCAGCTCGTTTGCCGGCTATTTCTTTAAAAAAGAAACTGGGGGGAGGGGGAGCCGTAGGAGAGGGGGAGAGGGAGGGAGCGGGGATTTAAGGGTCTCTGTTTTGTCAAACCTACCAAAACTATAAAAGTTAAAAGTAACAAGCGATACGAAGTTCGCCGAGACAGCTAGTAAGCTATAATCCTCAGGTTAAATCTGTCGACGTAAACACTTACTATAAAAAAAAACTACTGAATTTCTATGTTGTGAACCTACCACAAAACATAGACCTACACTGTTTTGTGACTTATAGAGTTATTAAAAAGAGTTTTCATATACAATACAGGCAGTCCTCGACTTACGTCGTTTCGATTTACGTCGTTTCAAGTTACGTCCAACAATGTTTTGCCACTATTCCTCAAACATACGTCATTTGTTTCGATTTCCGGCATACGAAAAATAACTAGCAATTTCATAAGTGCATATATAATTATTTTAAGAACTTACTTTTAATAAAGTATGTATATTCTTTGTTATAAATGCAGTTTTTTTTTTAATTTCGAGTCTGTGTGGATCCTAATATGTAAACATAATATGAAAAAAATATGTCTCGACTTACGTCGTTTCGATTTACGTCGCGTATTTCGAGAACCTAACATGCCGTAAGTACGAGGACTGCCTGTACAATATTCCTACTCAGATAGAGTCAGGTAGAGTCGCTAGTAATACGTATATCTACATATTTATATGCAAACAGAAAACAAGAGAAGTTTGAGATTTATCATAGCTATTTTATACGTAGAACGTTGAATTCTGGGAAGTACGAGTAATGACATACTACAAACTTACGCGTGAATCACTATAGAGAGCTATCACTTGACCTTAGGGTTTTGGTCAAGCTCCACAAACGTTGATTACCTTCGAATACAATTACTGCATCGTGCTCCTTAGTAATGATTATTGTCAGAAACGCGACCGACGCGGAAACGGCTCGGAATGTCGAACTTAAAATGCAGCTTGTGTTTCAATACTTCTACTAGTGTATAAAAGAATCAGCTATCATCAAGTTCGGACGTATTCAACATTTATTATATTAAAAATATTTCAATTAATTAACAATAGCATAATATCAAATCATATTGCAAAAGCAATATTTTAAGTAATAATTTTAAATAAGTTAGCTATTAAAAATATATAGAAATAGTTTTTATGTTATAATTCTTCGTCCACGATGCATGCCGTGGTAACCTATAATTAAGGCAACATTTAGTTCTTAAAATATTTGTATGACGTATTTTTGTAAACTTAATGTGTGTCTTGTTGGTTATCCATAAATAAATAAATAAATAAATAAATAAATAAATAAATAAATAAATAAATACTTTAGATAATTTTGTACATAAATTCTTATACATTTACAAAGTGTGAGATAAGTTACGTTAATTTTAGTCAAGGACAAACTTTTAAACTGCATTCTGGGAAATAGAACAGAAAAAGAAAAAAAACAATAAAGTTTTTTTACTTGTACAAAAAACTTGTACACTTACAAATACATGTACATTTTATCATGGTACCTCATGGGGTTATGCTGGTAGCATACCAGGTAGGTAGGTTACCATGACCAAATGACAGATATTCTCTAAATATCTCCGGAATTTTACCTCTCTGTCAGGAATAAATAAGTCAAGACTCAGGACAAAAGATCAGGAATTTATTGTTAAGTTAAGGATTTTGCTAGAAACATTACTTTATTCCGTTTAGTCACCCTAAAACAGCCACCATAGATATTTCGAAACCATCTTTCCATTTTACCGCTTTATAGTGGATAATTGCAAATCGGAAAACGTTATTCCACTTAACCACCCTACGGTGGATACTCGGAAATAATCTGAAAATGTTTATCATTTATCCATCCTAGGGTGGATACTCGGTAACTTAATTTCCGTTGATCCGAGTCTACCCATACCCCGAAAACATACTCGTATATGCCAGTCGGATTGATGCAAGGTCATCAGTTGGCAGGTGCGGTAGCCGTTAGTGGTAACATAGAAGAAGCTCGGAGTAGCTTTGTTATACATATTTCTAGTTACTGTTAGATAGAAGCAATTGCTCCATAAAAAAGTATACGGATTGGCACAAGAATTAGCGATAGCAACCCCTTTATCAAAGAGTTTAGTTGAGGATAC
Organism: Thymelicus acteon; assembly: GCA_951805285.1. Lineage (NCBI taxonomy): Eukaryota > Metazoa > Arthropoda > Insecta > Lepidoptera > Hesperiidae > Thymelicus > Thymelicus acteon. The sequence goes on from OX638224.1 coordinate 764,622, forward strand.
ACCGGTATCTTTGCTTATGATGAAGAGAGACTCGTGCCCGGCATATGGTTGGTATTTGTTCAGCTTCTTCTAAGATCTACTAATCTACTACTAATTGTCTTTGGTAATTTCACGATTTGCTGTAAAGACGGTGCCACTAAAAACTTTTAGTTTTTCGTTGTCGTAAAAACTATAATTTCCGTCTTTTTTACTCGGTGGGAGACACACTTGAACTGTACAAAAATACGATTAGTTAGAAAAAATATTGTACAAACTACGACGATATAAGTTTAAAAATACATCGAAAGCGGTACGCAATAAATGAAGGTAGTGGACACATCTACCCAAACCTGCAGTTGTTAATAATAATAAATTTATTTATTTCAGGCAATATTAGCCCATAGAGTTAGTAACAATTTACTAAAAAAGTATGTTAGTACAATAAAGTTTAATTTAAAAATCATTATATTCTATTAATTACATTGACTTTAATACATTGAATTTAGTTTACATTGAATTTGATGTCATTTGTGACCATTATTTAATTATTTAACAATTAATTATATCCCATTACTAAACAATCCCTTAAGCATAGTTGTGTGAATGCAGATGCAGGAATCTCCTGAAGAAGGCAGAGTCCATTCTATCAGATATCATCAGCTTTAGGATTCTATTGCTGCTACTACATATCCTGTGTTAAGCACGTCCATTACTACATATTAATGATTCTATCTATGGATACAATGTCTTCTGCTTTAAATTATTACCTGTGGATTTATGGAGCCAGCCATATGACTGAAAGTAATACGACTATTAGGAGTTTCAATTCAAATTTCAATAGGAGTTTGAGACACGTGAATTTATTTTCAAAAAATCTGTTAATCTATTTGAGAATATTTCTTGGTTCTGCAGTTAGGTTATTTAATAACTTAATAAGTACTAAGTGAACGGCAACAGGCTGCGTTGTTCCTGGTTCAATCTTTGTACCTCATCTATTTCTTAAGTTGTTCTCAAGGATCATTATCAAGCGATATCCTGCGGAAATATATTGTTACGGCATTCATAAAGAAGGTTTTTTTTATAATAATTATAGACCAAACAATTCAAATAAGATTACGTAATCCATAATTAATTAGTCCGCAGTGATTGCAGTTCAAATTCAAGTACAGAGACAGTTTTCAGTAATTACTACAGAATATCGGCCGGTGATAAAATGCAAATATAATTTTTAAATTGTGATACTTGAAATTATTAAATATTATAATATAGGTTCGTATCTATTTAAAGACAATGAAATATTGTATTATGATTATCATTATTCTAATATCTTGAATGTTCATATTAAATACTGTCCACCTCCGACATGTGATCTGGTGAAAAAAGACCTCAAGTCCTTTAAAAAAATAAAAAAGTATTAAAAAAGCGGCCAAGTGCAAGTCGGACTCGCCCATGAAGGGTTCCGTAGCAGCAAGTAACATAATATTGTGCCGCGTTCCCTCGCGGGTTTAGCTGGCAGTGTTAACAGATAAACAAAAGAAAGCCGTTAGTGCAACAAAAGTCTATATTAATAAAAAGTTACACTAAACCAGCTCAGCGGCGGCACATACATTTGTATTGGGTCGTGGGTATAACCTCTTTGTTTCCGATTCGCAGCGTAATACTCTCCTTGTGTTTCCGGCCGATGCCGCGATGGATGGCAAACGACCCCAGAGTACGGAGATGTAGTCAGGCGTTGTACGGCTCGTCGATCTCCAATGTACAGTACGACTCGTACATAAGCAACTGTGTTCTAAAAAAGTAATGTAACGTTATTTATACGTTACAATATAAAAGTTCTTGTAGTTCGTTGTAACTTTTATCGAGGTAAATTGCGGTTTACGATTTGTGACGTATTAAAAAAACTATATACTTACTTGATCTCGTTCAAACCAATTTTAAATGGAAGTTTGCATGGTAAAGTACATCATACATTTTTTTTAGTTTTATCATTCTCTTATTTTAGAAGTTAAGGGGGGGGGGGGCTGGGACACACATTTTAACACTTTGGAAGTGTATCTCGCGCAAACTATTCAGTTTAGAAAAAAATGATATTAAAAACCTCAATATCATTTTTGAAGACCTATCCATAGATACCCCACACGTATGGGTTTGATGAAAAAAAAATTTTGAGTTAGTTCTAAGTATGGGGAGCCCCCAAAATTTATTGTTTTTTTATTTTTATGTGAAAATCTTAATGCGGTTTACAGAATACATCTACTTACCAAGTTTCAAGAGTATAGTTCTTATACTTTCCGAAAAAAGTGACTGTGACATACGGACGGACAGACAGACAGACATGACGAATCTATAAGGGTTCCGTTTTTTGCCATTTGGCTACGGAACCCTAAATTAAAATTAAAAAATAAATAAAAAAAGGTACGGATCAGTTTAGACTGTACATGAATGGAAGTAGTCGGCAAACGAGCTAACGATCCACCTGATGGTAAGTGGCTATCGTCGCATATGGACATCAGTGACACCAATAGCATCACCGATGCGTTGTCGGCCAAGAAAATGCAAAATTATTATTATGTACTCTGCGTTCCCCAGCCCCCTTCATCAAGCCATGCAAGAAAGGCGACGCGGCCTGCGTGTTGGCGTCAGCGAAGGCGGCCTACCCAGCGGTGGTGGCCGGGGTGCCGGAGCTGGGCCTCAAGTCCCTGGACCCCATGAAGATCGCGCTCATCCAGAGCGAAGAGAACGGCCTCAAGCTCACGTTCACTGACACCACACTCACCGGCCTCAAGGATTGCTCGTTGGATAATATCAAGTAAGTCAACAGACGAGAGACGAACCAGCTGTGTGCTTAGTGCGAGTTTTACTTGACCTAACGGGCTCGCAAAGTAAATACGAAAAATTTGTTTAGGACCGAAGCAGACCCATCTAGCGGCAGTGAAAAGAAAAGCTTCAGTTCCATACGAATTTCAGTAAACGTTTACTTTATGCCGCCGTTATGTCAAGTAAAACTCGTACTAAGCACTGATGGCAAGTCACTTTCGATGAGGACTATCAGTCACGCCTCAGGCATGGAAATAAATAACAGCTACACAGCTACAACTACACTCATAGCTCCACACTAGGATTGCCTGTGTCTTTGTAGGTTCATGTCTTTGTAGAGTGCCATGGACAACATACAAAGACATGAACACACACCTAGACCGAGAATAGAAGTTCAAACTTATCATTTAAAAATTCTGCTTCGCTGGGAATCGAACCCAGGATCCTTGGAACAGCGATCCGGCATGATAACCATTGCACGGGTCGTCAAGCATGGTGTGCCCCGTGAAGCTGTAGTCAAATGTCGCTAGGGGCATCAGCAACTGTTTTGACTGTCCATTTGAAATAAAGAATGTTTTTTCCATACAGTAAATATCGAGTCGTGAGTTTTTCTGACGTCACGCGTCATTGTTAATGCCCCTGTCACATCTTACACTTACTCGTATACGTTATTGAATACAGTGTTTCAAGTCCATTAAATCTTAAATTTCCTTCAATGATTGCTCAACCGATCTATGTGCATTTAAGTGAGATAACTCGAAGAGTTCCACTCTTTATCTCCAGACCTCATTAAGAGTTATTCATCATATTTAAGTCTCTATACTAATAGAATAGGCTAAATTCGTGACCAAAAGGATTTGCTTTAGGAATTTCGTTGATACGAGCTATACGAGCCGAACGACTATTGAGACATAAGTGCCCGTAGCAAGGTGTAGAGTAAAAAAGAATTTTCATAGTCAGTGCGGTATGGCTGTACATGCCTACATAAAATAACGTAGTTTCAAAGTCTTATCTTCTGACACTCAAGGCCACATAATCACACTCAAGTAGCGCAATTGTAATGCGTAATCATTTATAGCCAGAGTGCATCTCATGACAATTCCAATAAGCCTAAACATGGCTACACGGCTAAGATGCCTACAATACAATGTTTTAATGCAAAGTTCTGGCACAAAATAAAGAATCAACAGAACCACAGAACATATAAAAAGAGAAACAGAACCATCTACACACACATGCCCCCCGAAGGCACTGAGACAACTGAAGTCAACAGTTAAAAAATAACGATGCAATTCAATTTTTTCGATTTTGCGATGTCGGCTGGACTACCACCTGAGTCGCAGAGGGTTAAAACACTTTCGAGCATTGAAGAGTTCTGGTGGCGATCTTTATGGTTCCTAATATCTACTACTTCCCCCCTCCCCCCCCCCCCTCCATCCAGCTAAATGGTTAATTATGGAAATTAAAAAACATCTCAACACTCAACAGTAATAGACTCTGCATGACCTGTCAATCAGTAGCTTCCTAGCTTCGCTCACGGAGTTAAGCCGAAGCAATTAGAAGCTTACGTGCTTCAACCGTTTATCTTAAATGATGTTAAAATAACAGTAATAATTATCTTCATTATATCTATTAACTGTTAATGGCATACTTGTTTCACATCAATTTAATGTGTAATTTACGGTAACTAATATAATTATGAGTAATATTTAAAAGGAATGTCGTTCAGGTTTCAGTGACACACGATTTTGTAGTCAGTTAAATCCTTTTTAAAAGTAGCAATAAACCTTTAAGTCGATTCTTATTACTATTTGGTTTTTTGGGTTCTCGATACTTATTATTCAATGTGGCATTTATTGTCAATCTCAATTTGATATTCAAAGACCAATTACTTATTCCCTAACATTAGGTCACTAGAAAAATAATCTTATGAACATAAATCACGTTACTTTAACATTAAATAGTTATGTGTACCTATCTAGTTAAATACTACATAAGCGTAGTTTTATTGTATACCCATATAGGATGATAATGATGAATATGATGTCAAATATTAGGAATTATAATATTACATTTTATGTATCCAATTGGAGCCAAATTGTTAACAAATTTTGTTAGCCCATTCTGTGGACCTGTCTATTGAATGGTATTTCAATAGACCGAAAACTAACTAAACAAACTAATTGAAGTAATTGAACATTACATAGTTCTCGACCTAAGTAGAGTTATCTCTGGACTACAACGTGTGCCAGGTCAGTCGGTATCAAAATCGTTAATTTGGTACCCTTTGAAAACAAGGGTTGACTTTGAGGGACACGAATTAGAATAGAAAGAACTGATGTAATAGCTTCATGGTACATGATTTTCATGCCATAAAAAGATTAACGTAATGTGACTTTGCGTGTAGCTAACATAAATGGATTTAATTAGCGCAATGGTAGTACTTATTTACGGCAAAATAAATACTATTATTATGTGGAGCGAGGCAAAGCGGCTTCTCTAGTGATAACGAGGTGGACTAATTATGCGTTAATTTTCCTAGAAACCTTGATCGAATACTAGGCTCAGATCAGATTAATAATCAGGTTCGTAGCTACCGCCGTATCAGCCCTATCAATTATACGGGCCCCTAGCGTATGGGGGCCTGTACTAAGACTCCCAAAAAAAAGCTCACAACGGCATACGACCGCTACAGTTGGCACTCCTGTTATATTTGAAAGCTGACGTTGAGGGGGCCTCATAACAAATATTGATGTGGGGCCTCCTTAGGGCTGGCTACGCCACTGTTAATAATACTAGGTATACGATTTGCTTTAAAATTCTACCCTACATTTTCATGACACCAAGGGTTGATTTATTTATTTTTATTTATTTAATTTCTGCAACACCTTAAGCTAGGGTATACAAGGGCAAAACTTAATGCCAAATGGCATTCTCTACCAGTCAGCCCTGGGTGCTGGTGAAATAGTAAGGTAGGCGCAAATTGTCGATTTAAAAACAGTAGATTTAATAAATACTATTTATAATACTTATCCTACATAGAATAATGTATATACAATTAAACATACACATTATATTATAATATATATACATACCACTGAATATATAATATATATATAATATATATTGATTATATATAATATATATAATATATATTGATTCTTGAATGATAGAGAGACCCAGTTAGCATTAAGTCCCCCAGTATTATGTTAACAGTAAATTAAATAAATAAATGGAGGATTGAGCTATAATAATTACTTTTTTTTATGGAAATTTACATTCTTTCTTAAATAATTTAAAACTATCCATTGTAGAACTATAACAAAAATATATTTGACATCCTTACAACAAACCCTTTCATTTGACATGCAAAGTTTTTGTTTAATTTTTATTTCATTATTTTTTTTTCAAAATTCAGTTGTTTACTTTATACCTTCGTCGTAGGGTCACAAAAAAGTACCAAATCCAGTAGTTTCGGAATAAATTGGCTGTGACCGACGGTCGCCCAGATGCACGAGTGATCCTATAACGGTTACGTTTTTTGTTTTTTCGTACGGAACCCTAAAAAATGTCACCTTTCCACTTTGCTTTTCTACGACTGAAAACAGACAAAGATCATCCTTTGCGCTCCGTGTAATGAATCACATCAACTTATACGTAATATTCGTAGACCTGAAAAATGACATAAAACATAGTGCTTCTAACAAGACATAGGACAATTTTCTTTCAGTTGATATCATCTGATGACATATTTCCTCACATCTAACCCAAGGTTAATCCTCAACTATATTGATCGATTAGCTATTGTTCAGTGACACAATGCGCGTTAATTTTTTTAATGTAACTAATCAATGGCTAACGAACTTTGGCACGTAAAGCCGTCGGTTCCGGTTATTATCCAACTGTTGTTATGTCGAGGCCAGGGCCGAGCAGCATGACCGCCATATCCTAGTCTGTTGTAGTCATCTTTCAGCAGGGAGCATCACATCAGCACGAGCAGTGTAGGATGGTTAAAGTTCCTCACGGATGCCCTCAAAGATAGCCCTCAAGGATGGATATAGCCCCTTACAAGAGCCCCTCAAGAGTGATCTTTGATTCTTGTTCCATCACAAATAAACTCATTCATCCTCTTTTGGCTCGACACCATCTCCAGAGCCTCTATCTTCGAGAGGTCTATGTGCCATTATGTGAGCGATCACGTCGTTATGTATGTATAGTTAACACAGTCGTATGTATGTATAGTTAAACGCTTACACACTCGCTTACACACTCATACCTCCACAGTAGGTTTTCACCTTTGTCGCGGGTGGCATGGACAACACATATAACTCATCACAACAACACCCATGACCCGAGTACAAATATTTATCTGTCACATAAATATCTGCCGGGAATTGAACCCGGGACTCTCGCTTCGCAGGCAGGGTCGCTAACAACTAGGCTACAGGGTCGTCATTATTTTATAATTTTCCAGGTTCGACGCAGACAAGATGAAGCAGGCGATCGCAATAACATGCAACCTGTCTCTGAAGGGCCACTACAAGCTGGGCGGGCGGCTGCTGATCCTGCCGATAGAGGGAGATGGCAAATACAAGATAGATCTAAGTAAGTCATAACTGTCCACTGTCCGCTATTCCGAACTTGAGCAGTAAGGTGGAGTACGCTTTAGACCTCCGCAAGCGAAGAGACCCTCGCTCAGTGGTACCATTATTAGGTTGAATGCCAATGAATTACCAACTCTCTCGGCTGCAGATGGTCAGTGTATTGGACTGTGGCTTCATGGTTCTCTTCTTCTCCCTAATGGGAGAAACAAGGCCAGTAGTGAGATTCATGAATTGTCATGAACATTGATTCGCCTACAGCGATATCGATATACCTATCATTATAATTTTATTATCTCAGGAGTCGGTCTGTTTTGTGTTATTAAACTCTTGCATGTAAAAGTGTGTAGGTATACTATTATAGGTACTCTGCACAATTAGTACCCCGAACGCTAAGCCCCTCTTAATAAAATTAGATGGTGCACTGTTTATTATCTGCGCAGAAGACTCGAGTTACAATGGTGCACGCACGCTATTTATCCTAATTATGTGTGCATTAGGAATTACTTATCATTAGGCTTCTGTGTTAACATGCAATATTGTCTTGTTAATCAGAATATTGTTTTTTGCAGAGGATGTAGTAATAAAGGTGACGGGAGACATCGCGACGAAGACCGGCGCCGACGGCGCGGAGCACTGGCACTTCGGCAAGTGGAAGCACTCCTACCAGGTCAAGACCAACACCCACTTTGACTTTAAGAACCTGTTCAACGGAAACAAGGCACTAGGTAAACAAACCTGTGATGAGAAAAATGTTGTTTAAATGTAGCTAATCCACAAACCGTCTCTGTAAGCACTCTCCATCATGCGACCATCATGCACCGTGCACCATGTTTTTACGCTAAAACGATGATTACTACATACTCATTCAAGGAGGCGCGCAAAATATTTTGCGCCTAGCAGAAAATAATATTATCATCAATCATGCGTGAAGTGTCTGGATTGTCTGAAACAAACTCCGGTGTTATGAAGCTCTAATATTGGAGGGGGAGAGGGAGTGGGAGGGAGAGGGAGAGGGAATTTAATGATCTCTGATTTGTTAAACCTCCCAAAACTATAAAAGTTAAAAGTAACAACTAAGTACATTCACTGATTGTTGGCGATACGAAGTTCGCCGAGACAGCTAGTGTTAAATATTTATTTAATGATGCCAAAGAAGTATAAGTAACTTCTCACACGCGTACATAGGTACACGTTTATGTTTTTTGTTTTATTAAATAGGTAATGTATTTTACAGCTGATCCAGTTCTGGAGTTTGCAAACAGCAACTGGCAAGAGGTAATGCAGGAAGTGGCGCCTCCCATAGTCCGGTCTATTGTGACAGAAGCAGTTAGCGCTCTGAACGCTCTGTATGACGCCATACCCGCGGAACAGCTGTACGAAGCATAGAGGTTCCAGAGTGCAGGGTAGGGTAATGATAAAAAGCTTCTGGAATGTAAATACGAGACAGGATCGCAGAATGTTCCTACTACAAAATGTCCTAATAAAATAGGCAACGGTAAGGCCTCTTCTCCTTTTTTATATTCCGGAAGCCTTTTTTAGTACCGATTCCATCCTAGAAATGTAATTTTGTTTTCTTCCTATTTATTAAAGTTTCTAAAGCTATGTTTTTAGTTTTGTACGGTCTCAAAATGGGAATAAATTCAATGGACAGTAAAGTTGTGTTGTTTGTTTCACCTACAATTTTACTTGCAGAATTTGCTGTAGGTACATAGGTATGAATGATTCGGTAATTTTGAAGAAATTTTAATAAAATGTATTAATTCATTATTATAATGTTTACCACCCATTGACTTAAATTTACCACCAGAAAAATTACCAATAGAAAACAATTTGAAGAACCATAATTATCGAAACAGGCCATAATTTTTCTAAGTGTGGACACCCTGTAATTATTATGAAGGATAATAAGGGCTTGTTTCACAATCTTCAAGTAAGTTCGAAGTAAGCTATTCGTTGGTTAAGTTGACATTTCGTGTATGTAAAATGACACTTTAACGTCACTTTAACCGGCGAATAGCTTATTCAGGACTCTACTTGAAGATGGTGAAACAAGCCCTAAGTCCTCATCGGACTTCAGGTACCTCTACAAAGTCAGTGATCCAGATAGAGTAATTTATCCATGCAACTCAAATGTGTTGCCAGGGCATAGGCATTGCTGTCATAGATTTAGTCATTGCTGATCTTGTCGACATTAAGAAAATTTTCATATCGTTATATTTTTGCTTGACTTTGAAACACAAGGTATTTTAATTAGATTAGATTAATACAAACACATTGCCATTGCACGCCTAAAAAAAATTTTTTTTGTTGTGTTTCATACATTGATTTTAAGATTTTAAGTCACGCAAAATAATAGGTATTTCAAAAAATATTGAACCCAACCTCAATCAGAACTGTGACTGGTCGAAAATATTCATCCAATGTCACTTGCTGCCGTTCTTTTATTTCTTCAAAGCTTCTTAATATTTATTTAGACTGTAGTCTGTTAAACTCAGGTAGAGTTTGAGTAGTCTGTGCACTGACAGAAGTCACAGAAGACATTTGGAAGACAGTGACACTGACAGACATCGTGAAGAACGAGGTGAAGCACAGAGTACTTTGCAGTGTTGCCAATGCTACGGCAATTACCGTGTTCTACGGCTTTCAGGCCAAAAAATCACAAAATCTACGGTCTACGGCCCGAACCCTAGGGCCGTAGCAAAGTCTACGGCTTTTCGCAAATTCTACGATCTTTCTGTTATTTATTATTTTTGCAGACATTTAACGAATATTAAACCCTTAAAACAGTGTCACTAGGCCTAATGAAGAGTGTTCCTTGTTTTGTGGACATGAAATTCACTGCTGATGACCTTTTTTTTTTTTAGTCCGAGCGCTGAACCGATGGTATATATTGGCATAATTGGATAGCATAATATATTAGCAGCTGTGGACACGGCCCACAGTTGATCTTTTTCCATACAAACACGGCTTTTTTATCTCATGTACACGGCCTTCCAAAAAATTTCATTGGCAACACTGGTACTTTGTTATATACCGTTAGTATATACTTTAATTTAATCTATGTTATATACTGAGGGGAATAAAACGTAGTGATTAAGTACTCTGTGGAGGGGAAGAGTGAAGACAACCCCGGTGGATGGACGCCGTTTCAAGTTTGTTGATTTTGGTTACTAATACAAGAATTGCAAGAGTTTTCAGACTATCACAATTCACAACCTCACTGAGGATTCCTTAGTGCCAACTGCCAGTAATCTGTTTCGTTTTTAATTCTTAGAGTGTAATATTTAAAAAAATTAGTTTTAAGTTCCTTCAATTCTACCCTAAGTGTAATTTGTGATTTACTTGTACTGTAACATATAGTGTGAGTAAGTTTAGGGAAAGATCCAAAATGTTATCCCCCGAAGTATCGGATTTCCCGCCACCCAATGTGTACGTTTACAAAAAGGAGAATCAAACTGTTGAAACTGTATTGCAAATAATTGGAATGAATTATTTTTATAAAAGTGTCATAGTAACGTGTCCAGATGAACATAGCATGGAATTTATCGAGGATGTTATTGCGGACGACAGTGAATACTATATGTTGCCAAACTGTCCCATCACAGAACTTGTACATCCGGATTTTATTAATTACTATGTAAAACGCGGCAAAATCAACTGTCTATCGGCAAACACAAATTGTATCGTGCAGAACTGTGCTGCTCTTACACCAGACGGGATTTTCACACTTCATGTTCTGGACACCATGTACCAAACATTAGGTCTCGATGGAATAAAGCGAGCACTTGGTTATTATGAAGTTAATATAGACCTTAAAAGCCTTATCCGCTTCGATAGAGTTAAAAATTGCTTTGCTAAGCTAGGAGCATTTGACTTTTATATAACGTGGGAGCCAGATAACGATAAAATTTGTCCTTCGTCTATAGCAAAATACTTTTGGGAGCGAGATATATTTGTGACTTCTCACAAAATGACTTTTGAGAATATTTCACCTCAGGTTAAACAAATACCTGGATTGGTTGATGTAGAAGTTGAAGATTTAGTGGAGTGGATGGGAATTTTGGCTCACAAGGGAGATGTATCGCCGGATGAGAAATATGTAAGCACTTACAGTGAACCAAGGTCCGTAGCACCTATTTATTCAACTAGAATGTCAATTCTAGTAGCCAAAGGTTTTCTCACACCCATCGTGCTGAACAAACTGTGCAAAACACTTGCAGAGTATGTGCAATCGAGGGAACCACATAATTATTGGGCAGCGATGAGCATTCAAGGTCACGAGGAAAGTCTTTGGAAGTTCTGTGCGAACAGCCCCAGGACGTTTAGCTCACACCACACCTCCACTAGTGCTGTCTTGACTCGGAATTATGGAGTTTCTATTTATTCCACTAGCCAATTAAAATATTCTTAGTATTATGTTGTTTCTTTTCTAAGTTAGCATTGGTAACATTCAAAATGAATATCCTATCCTATCCTACTGATATTATAAATGGGAAAACTTCTGAGGATGTATGAATGTTTGATAATAACACAAACTAGTAACCAGATTTTTATGAAATTTAGCGACTGATCTGGAAGAACATAATATATACTTATTATTCCAGGCAATGCATCTAACCCATTGATCTAACCTCTTGTCTATGTAACACTCCCACTCAGAGTCACTAATAGTTACTTAAATTGCTCCTTAGTAAAGAATCACCATACAAATTCTGTACTAAGGAGCAATTTAAGTAACCATTACTGAATCTGTTGGGGTAAAACCCAAACGTTTTTGATTAAGTTAGCACAAAGATAAAAATTAGGGAGACAATATTGTGGCTTGTATAATACATAGTCCAAAATATACAATAATAATGTCATATTTAAACATTTATTGAGAAAACAAAACATGTAGCAAATACACCACATATACAGCCAATACAAGGTGTCCTAGCACCAGAGAAACAATTAATTTTAAATACACAGAGATATTCAAGGAATGGTACAGGTAGATATGCTTCATACATTACTCCACAAGTTTTACATGTAAATTCTATAGGCACCTAACACTGGAAGTAGTTAAGTTTACTTATGACATTCTTAATAATTATTATTATTGCATGTACTTCCTAGAAACCCTAAAAGTCCACATCACAAGAAGCTACTAAACTTTGATAACATAAATTTTACATGTTTTTGGCTACAATACTATGTAGTAAGTTACCAAATACAGAAGGTTGTTATGTTCCCATGATGTCAACTTCAAAGGCTATTAAACAAACTATTAATTGGATTTAATATGCCAGTGTATTCCAAACACCTACTAAGCTATACTGCTTTAGTAAGAAGTGGTAAAAGATATTGCTTGTAATTTATAATCCAATTAATAGTCTTTATTGGACGTGCTTAGTCTGACTTAGCCAAGCCAATGACACCGCAAGCAATGCGAGCTCCAGCGTTTCCAGTGGTCTTGCTCAGCTCGTGCCCTCCAAGACCCAAGTCATCAGGGTCCGCGTGGACCACCAATGTGCGCCCGATGATGCTGTTAGGCCCTGACAAGGAGATCTGAGAGTCTTGGATGCACACCTAAAGATAGATAATTACAATTAGAAATAAATATTAGTTAAAGACGAAAGATAGGTTATTTTTAACCGACTTCAAAAAAAGGAGGAGGTTCTCAATTCAACTGTATTTTTTTTTTTATGTTTGTTACCTCAGAACTTTGGACTGGGCGAACCGATTTTGATGATTGTTTTTTTAATCGAAAGCTGGTAGCTGTCATGTGGTCCCACATCAATTTTATTTAGATCTGACATTGGCATCCATGAGAAAACCACATATTAGTCGTAAATTTGTGTTAAGATGTGCGCGACAAATTGACGAATAACTCAATATCACGCCAACCGATTTCGATGATTCTTTTTTTAATCGAAAGCAGGTGCTTGTCATGTGGTCCCACATAAATTTGAACGAGATCTGAAAATTAGTTTTTGAGACTTTGAAGTCGGTTATTTTTTGTTAGTAAAATTTATTATATCAGCCTGTTTTTTATTCTGCTGTTTCAAAAGACATTGTTAAAAAATGCTTTGACACATCTTGTATGTGAAGTACATAATAATAATAATTCTGCTGAAAACTAGCTGACCCGGCGAACTTCGTATCGTCTAACAAACTATTTTTTGTCTAAAATAAAAGCAGCCTAAGTTACTCCTTGCTACATTAGCTATCTGCCAGTGAAAGTCCCGTCAAAATCGGTCCAGCCATTTCAGAGATTAGCCGGAACAAACAGACAGACAGAAAAAAATTGTAAAAAATGTTGCTTGGTATATGTATTGTATATACATCCAAATGCGCTTAGTAAAAAGCGGTTCTTTTAATATTACAAACAGACACTCCAATTTTATTTATTTGTATAGATTAAACAAAACTAATATATTATTCCTTAAAAAAAGTGTCTATTTTTTATTAGCGGACAACCGACCAGACTACCTGATGGTACGTGGTGACCTTCACCCAATACTCTTTTCACCAAAGGCATCATCACTTGCTGCTCAAATAAAGTGTATAAATATTATAAATACCGACATACCTTGGTGACTCCACCATCGCTGGAGGCTTCCACATTGCCAAGGTCCCCGACGTGGCGGATGGCGGCGTCAGGGCCTCCGTGCTCATGCTTCAGAGGGTTGAAGTGGGCACCAGCAGATGTGCAGCCGTTGGTGTTGTCACCAAACTCGTGGACGTGGAAGCCATGCTTACCCTGATATTGAAGATATAATTGTAACAAATAACTAACACTACACACTCATAGTCCCACACTAGGATTCTCTGTGTCGTGCCACAGACAACACACCTAAACCGAGAACCGAAATTCAAACTCTTCATTCCAATTTCCATTTCCACCTTGCTGGGCATCAAACCCAGTGACTGACACAGTGATTCAGCATGGTAAACATTGCACCACACAGGTTGACGAATTATATTCATAACACACTCATATTATTTTGCTTATTGCCATTTCTCATTTATTTTTATTTTATCATCATATTATATTTATCAGTTTGGTTTGCCTACGGATTTTTAAATATGCTGGTACAGACATGATCAGATTGAAATTGCAACTGATGGAGCAGACAGATTATATTATTTTGTATTATTGTCAATATTATTAAACAACAATAGTTTCCATCTATCGCCGAGTACACATCTATGAGAAGGATTTGTTTTTGGATAAAAAGTATACAAAATAACAGATACAATAAAATAAGTAAGACAAATACTACAGTGTACTCCTAATATAAATATAAAGTTTGAGTATATATGTTTTTCATTTAAAAACAATTCATCTATACTAATATATAAAGAGGAAACATTTGATTTTTTGTTTGCATTGAATAGGCTCCGAAACTACTGAACCGATTTTAAAAATTCTTTCATTGTTGGAAAGATACACTATCCCCAGGTAACATAGGCTATAGTTTCAAAAAAATTAGGGATCCTTAATAAAACTCTAATAATGTAACGCAAGGTGTAAAAAATAAGAAAACCGAAGCAAAGCGAGGGCGGTTACTTGTATGCTATGTTTAATTAATATGATAAAAAGCACTCCAATAAGTGCCTTATCTTAAATATACTTGATATAAAATCAAAACCATATCCTATAAAGTGTTTATTGTTATAATGATAATGTAAAGGTCTATGCATACATACGTAACGTGGAGGGGCATAAATATATGTGAGTGGTTCCCATCCCATGCGTGGCTCCGTGGCATATGGCTATCGTTTATATTTTCTATGAAATGATGTTGTTACTATGCATCAACCATTATTAAAGTAGGTATATTTTACAAGGAGCTGTAATATGTGAATTTTACAACAGGTATTATACAGTGTGGAATAATAATCAAGGTCGCATGACCCTCGAGTGACATTGGTATTAAATTATATGTAAATAAGTACATACAGATATTATGCACTTGGAAGGAAAACATTTAAATCTGATTATGCTGCTTACCTTGTAGTGCACAACTTTGAAGAACTTAAGTTTTTCATCCATTATTAGAATTTATCACTACATTTATAGTATATTAATATATGAACTTACATAAACCTTTTCACACCTTTCTAAGAATAATGCATGACTGTAAGAGTCTGTTTCTTACAGTTAAAGGTTGGACAGGGAATTTACTTTTGAAGACACATTATTTGAAGGTAATATACCTATTTTATTCAATTTTATTTACCTTAGACAATCCTTTGACTTCACCAGACACCACTACAGGAGATTTTTCATCCTGAAATTAATAAGATTACTAGTATTAAAACTTCAACACGATGGATTATGTTATTCACTAACTGATACTCAAAAATCAATTTCATTAAATATCAGTTTGCATGGAAACGATACATAAGTATATCAAACTTATATTTTTTCACCGACGGTACTTTTTTAATTGTTTCTTGATTAGCCAAGAGAGGTGTAACACGGCCGTGCAATGGAGTTTTTTACAAGTTGCTTGCGAAGCGATCAAAGGTTACGAAAATACTCGTATATATATTCTAGAATAGTAAATAACAAGAGTCATAATTTAAACGAATGCCGACGCATTGGAGTCTCGATTAGAACAAGATGAGGTAACTTACACGATGATTACGTATTTGTTATTCATTCAAATCTTAATGGACTCTAAGCCCTTTTAGTAGTATCCTCCCAAGGTCGAGCCATGACACCTTAATATTTTTCAATTTACTTGAGTAAAGTACGTGAAGTTATATTATTATAAAATGTGTACTTTATTATCTAGACGATTCTATACCTTTTGGTCAAAGAAGACCGTGCCGCTAACATCGCCCTTCAGAACGCAAACTGCTTTGGCCGGCATGATTTTATGTTACACAAATTGGAAGGAACTTATTTTTTCAGTTGAAGAGGTTGATAATTGTATGTACGTTTGCTGATACTTTTCCACGGAGTAATTGCAGAAACCTATCGTAATCGTTTAAGTATTCGTAATTATCGTCTTCGCCTCTTCACTCTTGCACTACTCGAATCTCTATGACAATTGACAAATGACAATAAATATTGACAGTGACACTCGTGTGACGCTCGCTCACACCGTGCGGCAAAAAGTATACCTAATCAAATGTCAATGTCATTGACAAGTCAATCAATGAATCAATGTCAATATTAATAAAATCATAGATGAGGTAAAAAATAATGTCATCATAGATATTGAAATAATTATTGTACTTTAATTAATAAATTCAACGTGCTAGACAAAAGAAAATTAAATAAAAGACGACAATAACTTGTTTTTTTTTATGCATCGATGCGAGTGACAATTGACATAATAATATGACATATGTAACAGATGCATGCAGTGCATGACAGTAGGGTTCGAAGTATCAGCCTCTGTTATCGATACCGAGTACTCGTGTGGTATCACTGGTATCCAGGGTAAGGTATCGATACCCAAAAAGTATCGGCCCTGAAGTATCGATACTACTCAGTATCGAGTACTCAAAAGGATCACATTACGAGCTAAAAAAAAGATCATCGGCACTCAATTTCATATCACTTTGTTGAGAAATACAAGCAAAATGACCTTTTTTTTTCGATATGGCCCACGGTAATGTACACGATCATCTAAAAACTTGCATTGACAACACTGAAAAGTACTCAATATTATAAAACTACACGATACCGACGTTTCATAATTGAAGGGCTAAGTGTAAAAAGGGTTTAAGTAACAAAAACAATAATTCGAGATAAATGCGTTTGAAAGTCAAGACTTCATTTTCGTTATATTCTTAGTATTCAACTTCAAATCAGTTTTTTTATGATTCCTACCTTCGAATTCTCATAAATAAAGTATTTTTTTTAATTATTACTCTGTACTAAGCAAATATTGTCAGTTTTGCAATTAAAACCCAATAAAAATGCGCCACATCCGTGCGTTTTTCACGAAACAAGGATTTAAATAACATTATATTATATTAAATTTTCCACTATAAAA
Organism: Thymelicus acteon; assembly: GCA_951805285.1. Classification (NCBI taxonomy): domain Eukaryota; kingdom Metazoa; phylum Arthropoda; class Insecta; order Lepidoptera; family Hesperiidae; genus Thymelicus; species Thymelicus acteon. The sequence goes on from OX638224.1 coordinate 782,020, forward strand.
CCTAATATGCCAATATTAATGTTATTAAGAGTCGAAAGACAAATTCAACGATACCGATAACTCTATTTCAGTAATTTCATCAGTTGAACCCTTATTACACTTATAATCCGCGCGCGACGAGATTGGTATGGAACCTTGTCGAAGTAAATCAAAAACAAAAGTTCTCAAGAGGCGTTAGCAAAAAAAATGCCGAACAATTGAGATAATTATTTTTTAGTATTACCTGGTATTAATTATAAATTAATTATTTCTGCGATCTATCATAATATTGTTACATATAAAAAATGTTCATGGTTCTAATCAATTCAATAAAAAGTTGAGATACATTATTTTACATTAATGCCCATTTGCTTCAAGGAAATCATCATCAGAGTTTTCGTCATTTTCAGAGCTTTCACTTTCGTCAGAAGTATCGCCTTCTGAAAAATAGAATAAAAATGTAAACAGACTACCTAAGTACCTACTGCAGATGAAGGAGATCACTATTGGGAATGTTCTACTTTAAATTATTATGCTTCGCCTATAATATTAAAGCATAATTATATTTTATTTAAAATACAACTAGCATAATATGCGAGCTTCGACGCGAGTTTGCCGACTAAAGATATTTTAATATTTTACTATAGCTGTCAAATGTCATAGTAAAATCTCTACACCTGACTAAATTCGACTACCTTTTTTTACATACAATATCATTGTTGCCGACGCTACGGCTTGCCGATGACACGTAAGCGTCTCAGTTCCAAAAGGTCGCATCCCATTCTTATCGCGCGCGGATTATACCCCTTTTATTATGAGTACTTGCGAGTGAGTACCAGGTGAGAGTATCGAGTACTCAGTATCAAGTATCGCGAACAAAAGTATCGATACCTACTCAGTATCGAAAGTATCGTTCGAACCCTACATGACAGTAATGACACTGATGACAGTGACAAAACTGACAAACAAACTGACAGCTGGTAACAAATACATACCACGCCGGCGGCTCTAAATTTTAATTTATATTTACTAAATAAATAAACAAATCAAACAAAGTAAAAAATAATCGTAAAAATATAGCAGGAAAAATTCGTCAAACATCATGGAACTAAATGAAACAGTTGCTGATCGTTCAAATATAAATGTAAGCTTAATGTATTTATTTACCGAAAAGTGTTTGGGTTATTATAAATGAAAATTAAAAAATTGAATATTTGAACAAAATTCTCAGTCAAAATCATTCTGCATTAAGCAACGCCTAGTTTATTGTAGTATATAACAAACTGAGGTTATGCCAAAAATATTAAATCCTTGTTTCAGATGACACAGGAAGTATTAAATATGAATAATCTCCAAATCGTGGAGGAAGGACCACAAGTAAGTAATATTAGCGACACAGTCATGCTTCAACTACATCAATTTTATTATAGAACTGACTATGTGTATTCAGATGTTTTGTTGAAAATATCAATAACTTTTATTTATATAAAAAGTAATTAGCATTTTGTTAACATTGTTACTCTGATATTAAATAGGGGGTAGGGGGCATCCCCCTACTTCCCCCTCAAATTTGGTAGCTTGGAAATGTATATTTTTAGGGTTCCGTAGCCGAATGGCAAAAAACGGAACCCTTATAGATTCGTCATGTCTGTCTGTCTGTCTGTCTGTCTGTCTGTCTGTCCGTCCGTATGTCACAGCCACTTTTTTCCGAAACTATAAGAGCTATACTGTTGAAACTTGGTAAGTAGATGTATTCTGTGAACCGCATTAAGATTTTCATACAAAAATAGAAAAAAAACATTAAATTTTGAGGGTTCCCCATACTTAGAACTGAAACTCAAAAACATTTTTTTCATCAAACCCATACGTGTGGGGTATCTATGGATAGGTCTTCAAAAATGATATTGAGGTTTCTAATATCATTTTTTTCTAAACTGAATAGTTTGCGCGAGAGACACTTCCAAAGTGGTAAAATGTGTGTCCCCCCCCCTGTAACTTCTAAAATAAGAGAATGATAAAACTAAAAAAAATATATGATGTACATTACCATGCAAACTTCCAACGAAAATTGGTTTGAACGAGATCTAGTAAGTAGTTTTTTTTTAATACGTCATAAATCGTAAACCACAAAAAACATTGATCAAAGTTACAACGAACTAAAAGAACTTTTATATTATGTTATTTGCTGCTACGGAACCCTTCATGGGCGAGTCCGACTCGCACTTGGCCGCTTTTAGATTATTTTTACTTTCCATGTTTGTTTAGAATCAAGCCTGCTTAAAATTTTGAATATGATAGCAGAAATGGGGGAAGATGATGAGGATTTGATGCTGATTACAATGGTAACACTCGCAGCTCTTGGCAAGGAACCATATTCGAGAAAATAGAAAAAATAATTCCTAACCTCAGTATTAAAATATGCCATATGACAAAACCAAAAAAGTCAAAAAGGCATTTTTAGCCATTAAATCTGTTACAAATATGTCTGTTATCTGTGCAAAGAAACAAAAACCAGTAACATTATAATAATTTGACTACATCACAGATGTCGATGGAACCCCATTTTGCAGGGTCCCTTTTTTCCTTCAATAAAATCAGTCAAACCCAACCTAACCTAACTTTCCTTTGATTTAAGTATAATGGTTTTTTCTTGGCAGGGGGCTTGGCGTAATAGTATTAAAATAATTTTTGGAACATTTCTTAACAAATGTGTTGAGTACTTAGAATAATATTATATGTTGTTCATTTGTTGCAGGTATTACAGGATGATGATATGAGAAATTTACCAATCCTTGAGGAATCGTCACAAGTATGTAACATGGGAAATTAATACTAGAAGTATAATTTTGCTTGTAATATAGGTACTAAATGTAAGCTGTTATCTGTCAAATTTCTCCCACTGCTATATCTGGAACTATTGAAATTTAATATGCTAAGTTAATTATTGTTACACTGTTCACTGCGTTAATGTAAATAAGCAGTTTTTAACAGACTTCGAAAAGGAGGAGATATTTTTTTTATGTTTGTTACCTCAGAACTTTCGACTGGATGAACCGATTTTGATGATTCTTTTTTTAATCAAAAGCTGGTGCTTGTCATGTGGTCCCACTGACATTTGAGCGAGATTTGACGAATAGTTTTTGAGTCATCCCAAATTTTGAAGTCGGTTATTTTTTGTCAAGAATTATTTCTCATTCCAGATGTCCCAGGGATTAAATATGAGGGATTTACGAATTGTCGAGGAAGGTCCACGAGTAAGTATACAGTAAATCGATTGCTTAGCCTACTAGTCCAGTGCCGATAGCTCTAAAAACGGTAAAAAGTGGAAGAAAATTATAGTAGAATGAAACCTATTGCAAAAGGAAGCGATAATAACGAAGATTATAGGAAAAATAAATTACGGGCGATCTGAGGTCGGGAAGGGGGGGGGGGAGGGGGGGTTTAAGGGAAAAAAATGGTTTATCTCGATTTCTGGAAAAACTACAAGTCCTATTGAAAAAAGTTGAATGGCAAAGTAGTAGGTAATAAAAAGATCTACAACTTTTGTATTTACACTTTTTTACATAACCTGAAGCGCTCATAGCCCGGCGGCTTGCGTCGATCCTATGTGATCGTCAAAGTTAAGCAACAGCGGGCGCGGTCGGTAGTTGGATGGGTGACCGCTAGTGGCAAAAATTTCTTGAGCGTTTCCGTGCTTCGGAGGGCACGTAAAGCCGTCGGTCCCGGTTGTTATCATAAGATAACAGTCGTTAAGCCATGTCGGAGGCCCTCGGGCGGTTTGAAAACTTTCGACACTCGGGTTGGCCACTAACCCCTCCACCAATCCGCACTGGAGCAGCGTGGTGGAGTATGCTCTAGGCCTCCTCAAGAGGAGAGACCCGTGCTCAGTAGTGGGCCATTAATGGGTTGAAGCCAAACATAACCTGAAAATTTATGTGAAAAATTCAAAAAACCACGTTTTGGTTTTTTATTTTTCTTTTACAAAAAAAAAAAATTTGTTTCACGAAATTTGGTGAAAACTTACCTTTGTATGTCCTTGATATACTGTAATTTTTTTGATTCAAAAATATATTTTTTTTCACCTTATTTTGACCTTCTATCGAAAAAGCACCCTTATTTTCAGTCGAAAAATCTCACGTCAAAAAATCTGATTTTTTTAAAAATTCGGTGGTCTCTTTATTCGTTGGAATGTTTACTTTCTATTGGTATATAAAAACTATACACTACTATGGTAAATGTTCTCAGAAAATGTAATGAAACGACAACTTTTTTATGTATGTATATGTATGACTTTTTTCAGATATGTCCTGTGTGCTCACAAGATGTAAGAACATATTTCATAAACTACAATGAGAAAATAGAAATGTGTGAGAACTTGAACTGTGATTATCCATTTGGGTTTGAACCCCTCAAGATCTTACGGGAAGAGAATGGGGTTCAGACCATTGAAATAAAGTCCTTAACGGGCAAGGGGACTCGTTCCATAACTGGTTCACAAGCAAGTTCACAGCTCTGGACCGACATTGATAAAGTTTGCAATGCTTTTGAGGCTGAGGATGTCCCAAGTGTAGACTTCAACAAACAACCTACTTTTCCTACTCCTATATTAATAAAGACAGAAGCGGTTCGGAGAAAAGAGGAACTATTTCAAAATGTGGAGAAAATTAAGCAGATGACCAAAAGTTTGAATGACATGAAGAAGGAACCGAAGCGTATAATTAAAAATGAAAAGTGGATCAAGAATCTTGACTTCTTACAAGAGATTTCTGGTTGCAATCTACTGAAGCCGGAAGAACAGAAGACAATTAAGAAAAATGCACCTTTTCCACAGACGAGTGAACTAAAAATAGATATTGATAAAAATAATTTAGCTAGCATCAGAATTGAAGTTAACAGGACCAGTGCCCCCAATACAAAACTAGTTTGAATTGTATTTCTGCCATGATCATGTTGACCATTGTTGTATCAACATCACTTAAAAACTTTAAAATGAGTATAATTTATTTTATTTATACAATAACACCATGAAAAGTGTCATCATTTAATAATTTTTGGAGTAATAATCAACAGCACATTGTGGTGTTATGTTCCTTCATATTATTATGTATTGTACTGCTTCTATGGATTTAAGGAGTTGAGATTGTGATATTATTATACTTAGATTTAATATTTAATTAAATTTACTGGGTTTTATACAATTTTTTGTATTACTTAATCAATGTGAGTCCTTAAATTTTCGTATGGTAATCATCTGCAAACGAGCAGAAGTAATACCGAAACAGATACCACTAAATATGTAACAAGAATACACATAAACCGAAACACTAGGTACACTATAATATCTATAATATCAGTGAAAACCGCATTCAAATCGGTTAAGCCGTTCCTAACATGAGCACAGAAAATAATTCTAGAAATTATTGTTATGGCGACTTGTGCTAATTAGGTAATAACTACCCCGAATAAGTTTTCCTTAAATCAGATCGGTTAGTACACTCTTACGCTTCCTGCCCACGTCAGACTTTTTGTAGGACAGATAATCGGGCCGATTTTTCCTGCCATATTATTTCTGACCGACTTTTTGTAGGACGTGTGTGTTGCACTATTGCTATTAGTACGTTCTATTTTTCTCCTACAAAAAATCGGTCACTGATTATCGCACGTGGCCGGGAAGCGTTATTTATGTTAGGTAGTACATACGTTATGACTGATGCAGTTTGACTTCTGTATTGTGGTAGTATTAGTAATCAGTGGTAGTAGCAAGCAATTAGTCGGGAGGCTCGGCCGCAGCGAACTACTGGAAGCTGCGGCGAGCAGGACGCCCGGACGCCCGGACGCGAGGATTTTGAACTTGACTTTCCCCGCGGATGCTGCGATGACCGGCACTCGCTTCGCTGCTGCGAATATCGGTGTTGCGAATGCGACTCAGCCGTATTTTTATCGGTCTTATAGTCGGCATTTTATTAGGTAGAAGTGCAAAGTTACTCATGATCTTTAGGTTCGGGCATTTTTAAAATAATAAATAAATAACGCTTCACATTCATAGCCCCACACTAGGATTCCCTGTGTCGTGGGTGCCATGGACAACACACAGAGACAAGATCACTCACACCCAGACCGAGAACAGAAATTCAAACTCATCATTCAAACTTCAGCCTCGCTAAGAATCGAAGCCAGGACCCTCGGTGCGGCGATCCGGCATGGTAACCATTGCGCCACACGGGTCGTCAAGAAAGAACCCCCTTGAAAAAAAGATATCCCCTTGAAAAAAGTCCCCCCGTTCAGGCCTGGGATCAAATTTATCATTTACCGTTGAAGTTTATTCTCTTCCCTTTTAGCCGACTTCATCAAAGGAGGAGAAGGTTATCAATTCGTCGCGTTACATATATTTTTTTAAATCTATAATAAATTGTTTCTTTCTTTCGAACTAATGCCGTAACTTTCGTTGTAGCGAGGCCGCACCGATAGTAATCGAGTTTCCGATATCTCTGACCACCGAGCTTATATAGGATGTTGCGATTGCGCTCTGCTTACTTTCATTGCGACAACACTCCGTATAACACGGAATGGTCAGATCCGTGCATCCGTGAAAAGTTATGCTGTGATACCTCAAGAGGATTGGACAGTCGTCAAGGTACTTAATTGCATTTATTTTATTATTATAGGAATTGGGAAAATATTTTGGTATTCAATTAAATTAACAAATCAGAATGATACTTCTTCAGTTTCCTGTAACCAGCACAGGTTTTAATTAAGCGCAATTTTGCCTGCATGATTAAAATATACTCAGCTTATCTGACCCTGCCTAAAGAGCGTAGGGTTCAATTCCCGGTCAAGTTGTTTTTTGTCTTTTTTCGCTCTCTTTCTTGGCCAATAACGCATTATTGATGCCTTTGGAGTTGCTGATATTTATGAGCGACGACAGCCTCTTACCATCAGGCTGATCAGGTGAATCATCAGCTCGTGCGTCGGTTATTTCCATAAAAAAGATAAATGTGATAATTATTACCAAATCACAACCACAACCCGGGTTGTGATGTGTTAAATTTAGTTTGTATGTTTGTGCCCTCCAAGACACGGCGACCCTATTGCGGGTGTGCTGCTTGCGGCAGGACTCAGGAGGAAAATGGAAGAATTCGTCTACTGTCTATGACGGAAGTATGAAGTAACGGAAGCTAGGAAATGTTTTATAAAATTTATGGTCACGTCAGTAAGAGCTTTAGTATTGTGTTAATAACAGTTTGTGACCTTTATACTCCAGATGTGGACGACACCAGCGCTCATATTGTGCGTGTTGACAACCTACGGCGGTGGAGTTACTAAAACCTCTGGTAAGTCACGTCTGGTTACATTGTCTCTACGGCAGTAGCGTAGCGTGGGGGGGTTGGCCGGGGGGGCCATGGCCCCGGGCGGCACATGAAGAGAGGGCGGCAAGCCTCTCGATTTTTAAATAAAAAAAATATGTAATAAAATTAATTATTTTATATTTTTTTAATGCAAATTGTGTTATGAAAAAAAAATGTGGAAAGAAAAAGCATGCCATCAAAAACAAAACTTGTAAAAAAAACCAAGTCTCGCACTCAGTTCTTCTACCGTAAAAAGTTGTGAGATCCATGTAATACCAAGTCGGTTAATTTATTCAGTCCCTACTTAAGGGTCCTTCTGTCTTAAGTTATCACGTAATTAGCTAACCTAACAAGTAACAACATCTTATAGTGACCATAATATTATCAATATTAAAAATCTTTTATGTTTTAAATTATTTATGCAGTTGATGTATCTAGAAAACTGGACCGAAATTGTAAAATATTTTAGTTTTTCCTTGATCTATACACTAAATACTAATTGTGTTCCAAATTTGAAGCTTCTATGTCTGCTAGAAGTGCCTTAGAGTTTTGATGATCGGTCAGTCAGTCAGTGAGTGACGAAATTAAGAAACTTTGACTAATTATAATTCTTAAAGTACTGGTTTAAATTGAATGAAATTAGCAATATACCGTGTTTATACAATGCCTGCTTGGTTACTAAAAATTCAGGCTTCTAGCTTTATCCACAACGAAGTTAGGGGGGGTCGAAAATGGCCTGAATTGCTTCGAGAAAAGGATGGTACGGCCGTGTCGCTTTTTTGCTCGACTTGGCGGGGGCACTGCCGTGCCCCCAGATTTTTAATTAATAAAAAAATATTTTAAACGAGTAACCCGTCCTCGCTTTGCTTCGGTTTTCTTATTTTTTTACACCTGGGGTTATGTAATTGGAGTTTTATTAAGGATCCCTATTTTTTTTGAAAATATAATATAGCCTATGTTACTCGGGGATAGTGTAGCTTCCCAACAGTGAAAGAATTTTTGAAACCGGTTCAGTAGTTTCGGAGCCTATTCAATGCAAACAAAAAATCAAATCTTTCCTCTTTATATATTAGTATAGATAATATGGGGGCGGCAAAGTTCACTGGGGCGGGGGCGGCAAATTATTGGTCGGCCCCGGGCGGCGGGAGCCCACGCTACGCCACTGCCTGCGGCCCTTTCCAATAATCTTTTTATCCTTTATCTCTGCATTTAGTAGACTTTTTGACGACTACTAGACTGTCTAGGATCCTATAGATGATACCCATGTCCAAGATAGGCTTTGCATTTGGTGATCAAGTTTACTTCGGATGAGACTTTCCAAGCTCGCCCCTCTGTCTTCGTGAAGGTGTAGACGCCGTTAGAGCCAGCGGCTACTATCCATTCGAAAAAAACAAGTCTGTTTTGTCATTAAACTTCCAAAAGCGACATATCGAGAGTTCCATCACCTATTACAATTTTATTCAATGAACTGCTGCCATAGTGCACCGTACCGATACCGCTTGTCAACAATTCAAGATCATCTTTCGATGGAATTTTGCAAAGATTTGAGAAAGAACTAACTACTTAGCTGTTTATTGCTAAGGACAAAGTTCATGGTTCACATGGATACCTATACCATCTTAATCGCACTTGCCATAATTAGATATCGTTAAAACTTACGGCGTTTGACCTTAAAGCAGCTGACTTTTACTGTCACATCGGTAGGCTCACGATCTATACTTATTATGTATTTTGTATGCCGATATTTCGATTCTGTTGCATGGAGCGTTGTCATAATTAAGTATCACATTTTGTACTCGTTTTGCAAAAAGCATATATCTGCGTTGACGTTCGTGATTATATTTTACATCATCCTCAGTCGATCTGACAATGAAACATAAAAAAAATAATTTTTGGATTAGGAAAACCGTAAATGACCATTCCTTGTCATGGTGGAAATTGTAAGTACCGATTAGATAACCGTCTCCACGGCGACCATTACCGGTTGCAAGCGTTGCAGCTCTAACTGCAGATCATTAAACGTAACGAGTTCCGCCGAGTTCCGCCGCGTCACCGACCAGCCGACCACTCCAGCTAAACACTTCCATGTTCTAATCAGCGCAGTTCCTGACTTCTGTTTACGATAATCTCGTAACTACACTTATATCCGCGCCGCTGACTTCCGATACTTAATAAAATGTTTTCACTTTTAGCTAGGCACCTACTTGAGTTACCCATTGGTACTAGTAAGTACATGTAACCACTTACAATTACAAAAATGTAATAGTCACCTTTGCTAATCGTATCCGCAACAATACTGTTTATTTTTTGTCCGGTGTTTCGTTTAACCAATTTTGTTGTTTTATGTGGCAGATTTTCGGGTTTTGATTTTGATAATAACTTATCTATGTAGATATAGTAGAGCTGGTACCTTCTCCTCTTACTTTTGCTTGTTGTCACATGTTCCTATAAGAGGCCATCCATAAATTAAGTCACACTAATTTCATGACTTATGACCCCTCCCCCCGTCCTTGTCACAGCTGGTCACATTTGTGAGACCTCTCCCCTCTAGTGTGACGTCACATATTATGAAATTTTACACCTAGAAATTATTAAATTAAAACAGCAGTTCCGAAATATGAACCAATATTCGATTTTGAAATGTGACGTCACGAAATTTAGTACCTCACACCCCTTGTCACACAATGTCACACTACATCGATCCCCCCCCCCCCCTCCTAATGTGTGACGTAATTTATGGATGGCCCCTAACACCTTGGATCGAAATATAAATCGCCAATGTCTACACTGGATTGGACGATATTATGAGAAGCTATCACGCTGTTTGTCATAATTCTAACAGGTTAGAGACTATCGCAGAGAAGTGTTAAAGCTTTCGGTGACTTACGGTACCTACAATTGTACTTAATTTGTTCACGATCATACACTATTTCGTCGAGCAAACAAGAAATCGAAAGTAATGGAGAGTGGTGATCTTAGCGGCCAGTTATCAACTTACGGACCTAACCGCTTTCTAGATCCGAGTAGGTATCAGCTAACGGCTTTATCCTACCTTGATTATAATATCATAAACAACATTGCGAAACACATAGATGGCTCGTTTCAGATAATTGCTTAAGAAGAGTTTGGTTGATTTCGGTTTTTGCTTTATTGTAAGTAGTTATAGGTACTTCTTACACTTTGGTAATCCTTTAGCGCAGTCAAACCCTTCTTTCCCTCTGGGCACTCTGAGCCACCACCTGGCCACCGCCGTCTGACCCACCGCCGTGGTCGATAGGGGCCCCCTAGTTACTGCCAGATCACTAAACGATAATCGATATTTATTACGGTAAAACTTTTTGAATTCGAATAAATCGAACCTAAATTACTGACTGACTACAATACCAATTTGCTTATTATTAGCTTTTGCATAAATCTAGAGGCATGCTTATCTACTTTCTTTGTTTATTCTAACAAAATAGGTAGTGTTCTGATAAAGTCATAGGGGCCCCATTATCCTAATATGCCCAGGGCCTCCAGTAGGTTAAAGACGGCCTTGAGCGCAGTGAACTAAAACGAGTCCTGGCCTCACATGCGAGGACCATTTTGACCAACAATGATGATCAGTGACGCCTTTTGTCTAAAATAAGCAACTTAATTTTGGTAGCTACCTGTAAAAGTTTGACGTTATAATTTTTTAATGATTGGGAATGTATTTGCAGGTATTAAGCAATTCTGGACAGATGACTTCAAGGTATTCGAGCAGGTTTACGGGAAAACATCGGACAAGGACCTTTACGGAGTGACATTGCCTCCGACCATCACCTTCACTCTAGACATACCGAAACCACAAGTAAAGGCCTCAGAGAAAAGGGAACGGTTTTATACCGATGACGATATAGCAGAATCGGAGCAGCAACTTTATCCGTACGCATTTGGAGATCGCTATGCAAAATTATTCGCTAAAAGTGTCCTGAAACCCGAAAAGAAAAAGTTTACTGGCCTCAAGTTTATAGGAGTCGATTCCAAGCCCATCAGCGAAAGTAGCGACCCAGAAACTTACAATTATTTAAAACGTTTGGAGAAGCAACAAAAAATTGAGTTTCCAGAAGAAGGAATAGGTGGTTTTACTCCATACATCAGTGTTGGCAGTGCTAAGAAATTGGAAGACACTGATGCTTACAAGAGTATTCAGGATATTTTAGATGCACACGAAGCTAATAAAAATGGAAATAAGTTGAGTGACGAAGAACACGATATATATCTGAGATATGGAACTTCCAAAGGCAGGAGCAAGGTTAGATTGAACTCTGGGAATAATAATAACCTAAGTAAAGGTCTGGGGTCTAGATGTCGGTCGGGACGGTGCAGGAGGAGAAACACGTCCAGCTACCGTGCGGGAGCCAGACCCTATGTGAGGAGAATCAAACATCGCCTTATTTCTTACTAATGCTATGTATGTTGTTGTTAAGTACCTGATATACCAACAGTTAATTGGATTAAGTACTTCGCTATTTATTGTGCAATACGGTTATGTTTTTATTTAGCATTAGCTTAAGGTGTTTTAAATTATTTTGTTACGTTTAGTAATTATTTTGTTTGTTATTTCACTTAAATGTTATATGTTGCAAATCTCTTTTATTTTTCATTTTTTAATGTTCAATCATTGAACATCAGCTTCGTCTTTATTACCATACCAAGGAAGAAGTGTACTAGAGTAGTACACACTACTATTTATATTATACTAGCTTCTACCCGCGACTTCGTCTGCGTGGACTTTAGAATTAGATCTTAAGAAGAATGAAGAGTATGATCAATAAAAGAAATTATAAAAAAAATATATGCTAGCCATTTTTAATTATACCACTTATCTTGAGGGAACGGTCTATCCCCGATATAAAATTTAAACTTAATTCACCCAGTTTTAAACTTTACCACCATGGAACACGATCCATGCAACTGGGTCGAAATATCAGAGTACAAAATAAATATCATAAGTACTTGTATTATAGTAAAATCTATCCCCGATATAAAAAGTACCCTATCCTTTAATGCGGGATATTAAATATCTGGGAGCCAAACTGAAATTAAATTCGTTTAGCAGTTTAAGCGTTAGTGAATAAGAAACATTCACATAATTTCATTTTAAAAATGGTTTAAAAACAACAACATCTTTGAAATCAATTTCGTTATTTCCGTTCGTTCAGGTGTTACATAATTATTAGGTCTTCAAGATACACCACCAGGCCCTAAGTTTGGTCAATAATATGCTAGTTTTGCAATGTCAAAGTACAACCAACTATGTAATATTTTAAAAAAGTGTTTCCGTTATTACCACCCGATCAGGAATTACATATTATTTTATCTCTAAGATCACTATCTGGCCCTAAGTCAATGATGAACTGGTTTTGCAATGTGAATGTTACCAACAACAACAGTCACCCATATAATAACTGCTGTTATTATGTATATTTAGCATGCGCCTCATGGTATATCTAGAATACAATGATGTTCTTAGTGACAGGCAGTACGGGTTCCGCCGAAACCGGTCGACGGGAGATCTTCTAGCGTATGCCACTCACATCTGGGACGAGGCCCTCGAGAAAAATAGGGAAGAGTTTTTCTTGACATCTCGAAGGCCTTCGATTGGGTGTGGCATAGCAACTTTCTGAGATTCAACGTCACAAAAACTCAAGCGTGTCAATTCACCGGCAAAAGAAGCCCTTTCATCTTGGCTCTTACTCTTATAATACGGGTGACTTCAAGTAAAGAGAGAATAGGCTTTTAGTAAGTTAGTGCGCTTTACCACCCATACTTCATTCCCGCTTACCATCAGGTGGCTTTATCATCAGGTAGCATTAGCTTATTTCACATAAAAGTTCCATTTTTTTTACATAAAATAAGTGCTTGACAACAATCCCACCTAATCATCAACAACAACGATGACACCACTGACGGTAAGTGGCGATGGAGTCCAAGATGGTGAATGCACTAACTTAATAAATGCCTATTCACTCTTTTCTTGAAGACACCTACATTGTAGTTGGACGGAAACACCCACGCAGGCAAGCTATTCCAATCCTTCGCGGCACGCAGTATGAAAGAAGACGTGTATCGCACCGTTCGCAGCGGTGGGATATTCACGACATATGGATGGATGCTTGCCGTACGACGGGTTGTTCGATGGAGGAATGGGGATGGGGGAATTAGTTCGTGCAATTCCTGAGCACAATCTCCAAAATGCATCCTGTAGAATGCCGAGAGGCTGTCTACTCTGCGCCTGTGTGCGAGGCTTTGCACGTTGGTTACCACCAAGTCGTTAATGAGCCTCATTGCACGCCTGTCCATCGAATCTAAGGCTGAAAGGTGACATTTTGCGGCACCGCCCCAAATGTGACAGCAGTACTCCACACATGGGCGAACCTGAGCTTTATACATTGTTAAAATCTGCCTCGGTGAGAAGTACTGGCGCACCCTTGCAAGGACTCCAAGTTTTCTTGCAGCCACTTTAGCTTTGGATTCGATGAACCTTTCATAGTTGAGGTTCGAGGAAAATTCGACTTCCAATAACTGTAGGCGGTCGGTGCATTCCAGGGATACATTCCGGAAAGTGGGAGCCAAGGTGAACAGGCTCCGTTTTGCGGTGAACAGACACGTCTGCGTTTTAGTGGCATGGCATAATTATTTTGTGTACCTACCCAAGATACACCATCAGGCTGAAGTTGCTCAATGATGTATATAGGCTTTGCAATTTCAACGTTACTAACAAAAATATTTTTAAATCTTGTTCAGATATTCCCATCCGTTTGAGATTTACATATTTAGCCCCCAAGATTACACCAGCAGGCCTTAAGTTGGTCATTAATGTACTGGTTTTGCAACGTCAACGTTATTAAAAACAAATATTTTTTATTCCTGTTAAGTAATTTGCACCCGTTCAGGAATTACCTATTTGTTCTCCAAGACACGTCATGAGACCCTTAGTTGGTCAATGAAGAGCTGATTTTACAATGTCAACGATAACGAAAACAAAATATCTTTAAACACCGTTCTACCTATTTTTTTCTACCATTGAGGAGTTCCTTTATCTCCAGATTTTTAGTACTCTTTATCTCCAGATACCATCATCAGCTCCTCACTGAATTTCAATAGGATTTACTTGACAAAATACCCAATGTTATAAAAAAGGCATAATCTAAATTGCTTCTTATACAAAGAATTAACTCGTATTAACTAAAATCATGGATATATTACTCTGTCTGGATCATAGACTTTGTAGAGGTACCTGAAGATCAATGACGTCATATCGGAATGACCATTCGACCAATCACAGGCCGGATTGAGGTTGTCCTTCATAATTGTACAGTGTACACACTTAGAAAAATTATGTCCTATTTTGATACGGTTCTTCGAAATGTTTTCTATAATATGTAATTCTTCTGGTGGCAAAAATTGTAATATTGAAATAATATACATTTTATAAAAATTTCTTCAAAATTACCTAATTTAAATAATTGCATTAAGAGTAAATTGAAAATTAAGGTACACAATTATGTTACATCTATATTATAATTTCATCTTAGATGTTTTTAAACCATTATAAAAAATCACAATCGAAAAATAATTTTATTATATCCTGGGACTATAGATAACATGGACACAATACAAAAATGGTCATTATTTTATGCCATCATCGATCTTCAGGTATAACTACGAAGTTATGTATCCAGTTAAAGTAATATATCCATGACTAAAATCAGTGATTCAAAAAAATTACTGGCCTAAACGCATGCACAGCTATAGAAAAATAAAGCAATTTTGACATTAGGCTAAAATCGCACTAGGATTTTAAAGACGTACACTCATCCGACATTTTAATAAGGACTTGCTTAATCGGTTGAGGAAAATTAATATTTTTTACTATAAAGTAAATATAAAAAATAGAAAGACATTTACGAATGTTAAATACCAAATTTGATGATCTTTTGCAATCAATTAAACCTGATACGATATCTTATAATACTTCGATGGCACTTCTTATTGATAGGTAGGAAAAAACTTGATAAGCTACATTGAAGTATTATTACTGGCGTATAGAACCGATACAGCGAATACTATGTTTGGCCCAATAAATTGGCTGCAGTGGGCTTCAATTTTTAATGGATTCGTTCGATTTAAAAACAGAATCTACCGACGCGACACAAATTTTGTTCACGCTGTCTGTTCTGGTACTTTACTACATTATACTTCAATGATAAGCTACCAGTTATTTTCTTTATCGTAAAATTATTATTTTTTGTACCTCATTGATTGCTCATTGGGTGCATGAAGCGCTTTATAAACGCTAGTATGTAAGCAGCCTTAGTTTTCCACAAAAATTGTTTTGTTGATTTATATGATTTTACACAAGATCGATGGCTACTAAATCTCGCATTGTATAATAAAAATTATCACAATGTGCATCTCCGCACAATTGGTATATTGTTAGTTATTAAAAACAATTAACCATATTACAACTTAATCACTTAATCAGCTGATTGAAGTTCGGCCATTTTTATTTCGTTCATCTGTCATGTCAGTGTGACGAAAAACGGCAAACTGTTTTTCTATGACCAAATTGTACCTCTCATCCCTCAGGAACAGGTATATTTTCCGGGATAAAAAGTAGCCTATCTGGTAAGTTAGGTTGAAAGCTATGCGTGTGCCAAAATTTATCCATATCCGTTCAGCCGTTTTTGCGTGATTGAGTCACAAACATCCAAACATCCAAACTTTCACATTTATAATATTAGTAGGATTAGTAGGATAGGATTATTAGATGTTACTTTACTCAACTTCAAAACTAGGTATTTAATTTTATAAGAATCATCATTATATTGCTATTATCTGAGTGGCCCTAAGACCTCAGACATGGGTTAACGACTGTTATCTTAGATAACAACCGGGACCAACGGCTTTACGTGCACTCCGAAGCACAGAAACGCTCAAGAGATTTTTGCCAGTAGTGGTGACCCATCCAGTTACCGACCGCTATAAGCGTTTCCGTCTCTTACTATAGCATAGGAATAAAAATACATAAGAAAAAACTTCAAGTAGGTTATATCTATATTACTTTTATTCACAATTAAGTAACGTCAGTATTTTTCAACTCAATTTTCTGTAAAGAAAATAAGTGAAAAATATTATTGCACTTTCACTCACAGCTTGCATTGTTGTTTTATTAAAATTAGATTTATGTAATCGTTCCGATAATCTTAACTGACGATCCACCTGATGGTAAGTGGCTATCGTCGTCCATAGCCGCGTCAAAGGCATTACTAATGCGTTGCCGGTCAAGAAAGAGAGAAAAAGAAAGAAAGGATGTATAGGAATATTTAAGAAAAATACGTATTTACCGGTAGGAAATGGAAAGAAAACCATTGTCGATGATTTAGAGACATTTGCGTCCTCTGTTCCTAAACCAAAGACAATAGCAAACGTCGGAACGATCTACAGATTTACAAAATCCCAAACATGTTGGTACCCGAGCTGGTAAAACCTTTGGCCCTTCTCTTAGTCTTAGTAGATAAAGTTGGGATTAGTTTCGCTGGCCCGTCCGTTGTTCCCCATGGGGTTGGAGAGAGCTCTGGACTTCCTCTTGTTGTCTTCTATGCTCTGTAGAAGGAACGGTGGCGCAGTTGATTGTTTCTGCTCTCTCCTGTCAATCTCTCGCGCCAGTTCTTCTATGAACTGCCCACCCGTCTGGCTGGAAGAATGATTGGTTAATAAATAATATTCTATCCTATGTTAATAAATAGGTAATAAGTATAATACCAGCGGATATAATATGGCTGTTATCGTAAAACAACAGTCGTTAGGCCATGTCGGAGGCCCAGAGCGGCATAAAAACTTTGGCACTTGGGTTGGCCACCAACACCTTCACTAATTCGTACTGGAACAATGTGTTGGAAACTTTGAGTATGCTCTAGGTCTACTCAAAGGGAGAGACCTGTGTTCTTAAGTCAGTAGTGGGCTATTAATGGGTTGAAGCTGTATTAATAAAACAAACAGTGTATAGCACCGTTCCGTGCCCCTGCCACTCTCCACATCATCATCGGGCCCCTGGTACATGGAGAACCCGCGCCGCGACAGCTCCTCGTCGGGCGACAGCGCCGGGTTGTGGAACGCGTAGTTCTTGTCTGGGTTCATCTTTAGTTTCCTGAAATTATTGAATAGCAATGATGTTAGAAGTGACATCTGCATTACCGGATACGTAGGCGTTTTGAGTTGAGTCTACATTTACTCGTATAACTTGATTGGCAATCTATGGCTGGATATTGTTAACATAATGTTTTACTGTTTATACCCTTGCTTTGCATTGCATGATATTATTTAAGGTAGGGACTTTCAGTTGTCTTAAATTAACGTAATACATACATAGATATATAATATGTTACAATATGTATATGTATACGTACACGTGAAATTGTAAAAATGTTATTGAAACATTGTTCTACCTTTTCTTTGCCTTATCTTAACAACCAAGGGTCATATCTGCTTTCAAACAAAAAAAAAAACGCATCAAAATCGGTTATTTCCATAGACCTTTAAGTATATTGTCCATTTCTTTAGAAGCTACATTGACACATTGACAGTTGACACACACAGATAACACCGTATTGCGTCGGAGGTTAAAACATGGTAAAACAGGTAAGATACTAACTGCACTCTGAGCCGGCCGGTGACCTGCATCTCGTGCACCTTGGCCCGGAGGCTGCGGACCTGCGTGAATAGCACCACGAGCAGCGCCAGCAGAAGCAGCCACGCCCCGCTGAATGATGACACGATTATTATCGTCTCCAACTCCTGAGAAAACGTCATCATCATCATTATAATATGAGTGTGTTAGCGTTTGTTTATTATAATATGTACATAATAATAATGATTACAAATAACTAGGTATTTATGCGTGATTTTTTAATTCAACGCTAACTACTGAGTGAAAAGGCATAGCTGAGGACCTGCTCTAGTCAAGCCAATAGACCAAGAAGCACGAAACTGTACACAATCTCCAGGTTCCCTCTGATTATTGAGTAGATCATCAGAGCAGGTTTTTTTCAAAGCACGAGAGCAAAATATTCATTTTAATTGTACCTACTTACAGGAATATTAATTTTATTTGATGCAAGGGTGCTAAGATATCATTACTTTGCATAGATGAAAACTTTTCAAAACTCAAATGGAATTCGCACCAAAAATTTTCGATTTTGGTAGGTACTACAATGGTTCTGTAATAGGTTGTAATAGGTTCTGTAAAATGAACGGTTTGATTCCCTTAATGGCCTTTCTCCGACCAATTGGCAGCCCAACTAGGCTAACACCATCAAATGTTATGAACTCATGTTCCAGCGATAGTCCTAGTAAGTATTCCCCAGTACCCAAATACGGTCCATACTCGAGATAGCAATATTTGTTAGCCGAGTCGTCGCGATAAGGGCCGATAATTGATTCACTCAGCGTTTTATCTCAAATATTTTCTGAAACAACTTGCGTACCATCTTGCGGCAACAACATTCCACTTGTCACTTAAATAACAGTATCAGAGTACATATGAATGACTGAATTATTTATAAACACTCACTATTCCCTAAGTAGGTACTTATTATTATGAAAGAAGGGACTAATTCATGATACGGTATCAAGATAATTAGGTTCATGTATTCTGTGTAAATTCTTAAATCTGGATTGGTGACTAGGATATGATAAAATGTAAATGGCCACGTCCCACGGGGTTTATCGTAAAGGACTTAATAACAGATAAATATCCAAGGCATAAATATTTTCACAATGATATTATAATGTAAAAAGTGGTCGATATATCACTTAGTGCGCTGACGATGAAGAGCATAAGAACAGGCAATTGACCGTTCTGCTCGTAGTCGCTCTGTCAATACAAGACGATACGCATGCTTCTGTTGTTGTCAGAAGTGGCTGATATTTGACATACAGCGTTAAAATGCCTTCGTGTATTACAAGTACAGCAATGTGATCGGTATAGTGAAACAAAAGATGAACATGACGTGTTGTAGCTCTTTTCGGAACAGATTTTTTGGTTGATTTGTAAGGGTAGAACGTATCTATATTTTTTAAACATCATCATCAGCGACTCTTCCCCTCTGGCTGGAGTCAGCCCGCAGCCGCCAAACGACTCGTGGTCGTGTTCCACCTAGCAGCTTGGAAGCCGGTTTTCTTCTTTCTTAGTCGGTATTGCATCGGTGAAGCCTTTGGCTTTATGTGCATGAGCTGAGATAGCCACTTATCATCAGATGGATCTCTGGATCGTTTGTCAGCTAGTTACTTACATAATAATTATACATTTTACTAGAAATACTAACGATTGATCTGAGCAAAAACGAATATATGCGTCCAGTAAGAGGATTTCCGTGGCTGTATAAGTGTATAAGTATACCTACAATAATTACATAGCTTTTATAACTCACGAGTCCACTACATATAATGGACTCCATTAAACTAATACGCAATAGTATAAACAAATAACATGTACTATCACGAAGCTGTTATCGGCTCTGATCAGAGCTACTGATTAATCACGTCATAAATGTATATGGAAATAAAACTTGACGTTAATTGTACAGTGATGATGCTACGCGTCTGCTTACTAGGAACTTTATTCCAGGAAGATTGTTCCAGAAATATGGCTTCATACTTGAATACTGTAATCTTCAGAAATAATGATGTGTGGGCCAAAGAAATAGCAGGGACCTGGTTTAAAAAATCCCATTTGCATACCTTTAGACCAGAAGCTGAGTAGGTACGTCCAAGTAGGTCTGCCAATAGTCACTTCATATACATGTATTTTCTAAGGCTTACCACAAGATTACATGAATCAAGATTAAATATGATCAACTCGTTTACAATTAAATACAGTGACAGAAGTATCAGGCCAATTAACGAGAACGTCATTGTTTAAAACCACAAGGTAGTTTCCTAAGGAAGAAGATAAGGCAATTACTAATAGCTCTTAGTCATTAATCATCATCTAAAGTGCATACCTACCTAGGTATGTAGGCGCTTGAAAGGCACTGCCCATATTGGAAAACAGCATCATGTATGGTCTGACTCCAAAGGTAGTTGGAAGGTTGGAAGTGTTGGAACTCGTAGTTTTGCTTGCTACTTTGCGCAACATAACATTTGACAAACTTCAGCGACACACCCTTTTTTCCTTTCTTTGTCAATACTTAGATTATTTTTGAAAAGCTTTTGCGATAGTGCAAGACAATCGGATATTTTTATGGAAATAGCTGGCAAACGAGGTGACGATCCACCTGATGGTATATGGCTATCGTCGCCCATGGACATCAGCGACTCCAAAAAGAAAGAAAGAACTAACTGTCTAGTCGAATTGGGGCTGTAAATCGAAAGTTGTTAAATAAACATGATAGGGTCGTACATTAAGCGTCTTTTGAAAAGTCTTACTTTTATGTTACTTTTACTTCTTTCTTTTTGTTTAGTACCTAGACAAATCAATACTGTTTCCGGTCGAATTTCTATCACTACAGGAACACTAGTCTAATCAAATTCGGCACAATTTTCTGATGGTTCGTAAGAAAATTATTGAATTTTCAACTGGCAAAATATAAACATACGAGCAGGTAGTAAGCATGTATAATGATTGCAGAATCAAAGATTAAGTGACTATTAGATACCATGTAACGTACATGGGTCCATGGGTACATACCCATTACTATGTTTTTCTTTGTTTAAGTATTATTTTGCATTGTTACAATGATGAGGTTGAAGGGAGGCAACCACGCATTATCTTAAATAACACTCACGAATAGTTACTTAATAAATTAATAGTAATTAATAACAAAGGATTTCCGCACAGTGCCGTTTATTATCACTAAAACATTTATTAAAATTAAATCTTCAATCGTGCTGTTAGCGCGACTTCAAACTTCAAAGATGTCTTTTACATGAAAGGTATCCTATAAGATACTCAAACAACTTCTTAGTCTTGCTTTGTCTTTTAAGACGTTTCTGGATGAACGATAATGATAAAAGCGTTCTCAAAAATGTCAATAAATATTATACCTTCCTTTTGAACACACTGAAACACTTAAAACACTTTAAAATCACTCACCATGTCTAAATGTGCGGCGGGGACATGCTCGCGAGGCCCTCGGCCGGTGTCGGACTGGACGTTATCATGATAACGCGGCCATCTCGTGTCCCTATCGCTATCAGCTTATCAATTCTTGTCCGTGCCGCGACTCGCGGCTGACGCGAAATACTTGCTTAGATAGATAGTAAGTACCTTATCTTTAATTTTCATCATATTGTTTGACAATAGAATTTTTAAAATGTGCTGAAGGTTCTTTGTTGAACCTTTTTCATTAACTGTGTCCGTCCGTCTGTCCGAGGCAAAGCGCCGAGACCCTAGTGCTAGAAAGCTGTAATTTGGCATGGATATATGTATATGTATATTTATTAAAACTCCAGAATCGTAGAATAAAATATAGAAAAAGATTTTTTTTCAGGGTACCTCTCCTACAGGTAACGTGAGGATGAATTGAATAACGCAATATGGGTATCAAATTAAAGAGCTCAACATTAAGGATTTCAAAAAGGTATATCATGATAGCTTTTTTGATAGCAGGCGGGCTTTTGAAACTTTGAAATTTATACTTATATGATAGTTGTTGTTGACGCTGTTGTTTGTTGGTCATGAGCAATTCAACTCATTGCGCTAACATCGGGTTCGCGGCGTCGGTTCTGTACGCTAGTAATAATATATAGTTCAATGAATTATAATAAAACGTTCATAGTAAGTAAGTTGATAAATAACTAAGTTAAAATGTGCGTATTAATGGAATGTCCCCACAATATTATCATGTTTAGTTCAGTTAGTCATACCGAGATGTTTCACAATGATGATTTTGATGGATGTTGTAAAGATTGTTATCAAACATTTATTAGGTACCTACACTTTGCGTAAATAATGCTTATTATAACGAAGAAATCCGTAGACGAACAAGGATAACCGAATTAGCTCAGCGAATAAGCCTGATCGATATTATAACCGTTGGTGAAGAAAGGTCCTCCATAACTGGCGCCCACGCAGACCCCTCTTTCCCACTGGGCATTATGGGCGTCGTCAGGGCCCCGTGATCGATAGGGGCCCCCTAGTTCCTGCCAGATCACTACACGATAACCGATATTTATTACCGATTTTTTTTTAATTCGAATAAATCTAACCTAAATTACAAACTACACTACCAATTTGCTTATTAGCTTTTGCATTAATCTACAAAGTCATTGGGGCCCCATTATGCCCAGGGCCTCCAGCAGGTTAAAGACGAACTTGCCCAGGTCTCGGAAAAAGGAGTATTAATATAGGACACCCCCCCTCCCGACCAGTTGGACTGACGACTGGATTCAGAAGGCTCAGGCAGGAGCAATTTAGGGGAGGCCTGTGTCCAACAGGGGAACCCCATGGGCTGATGGATATTGAATAGATTAGGACAAGTCAATTCATGCACATAAGCATGTTTGCAAAATGAGGTCTTTTTTATGTTTTTAGCAGGCAAACGAGCAGACCGGTCACCTGATGGTAAGTGATCACCGCCGCCCATGGACATTAGCAACACCGGGGCCGTCACCAACGCGTTGCCGGCCAAGAAGATGACGATAGACCCGCTTCTTGAAGGACCCCATGTCATAGCTTAGAGGGAACACCGATGCAGGAAGTTTGTTCCACAGTTTACACGTACGAGGTAGAAAATTACGTGTGAACCGAACTGTGGACGAATGCCAGGTATCCAGGTGATGTTGGTGGAATCTGGTACACCGTGAAGAGGTCGCCAGAATTCAAACTCGAACACAAAGTTCGGGAAGCAGAACTTTGGGCCACTGGGCTATGAGTAATTTCTCTGACAGTCTGGTCAAATCAAATCTTTAGGTATTTATTCACATTAGGTAGGTACACTAAATACTTTAGCGAAGATAACAATAAAACCGTTTTACAAGTAATACAACAGATAAATTGTCGATAACAATTTTCTAATAATGATTGCTTATTGTGCGTACGTGACCATTCATAAATTATTATTATACTCGTTTGATGTATTAGAAGTAGCTAATAGTATTCAATAACATAATATATTGTAAACATAGCACTACCCCAAATGTCTCCTCATCGCCGCTGGTTGGTTGGAAGAAAATGCTGAGTTAGCATTAAGCCCGCCTTTTGTACTATATTTTTTTTGAGTGCAATAAAGTATTTTCATTTCATTTCATTTCAAGTAGCGCATGCGGCCCGCCAGGCTTTTGTAGTTGGCCCATCTGGGGTTACTTTATTTTATAATAGTCGCGAAAACCTAACAAATAATTAGATACTATTTTTTTTATTTCTTTCTTTTGCGGCCCGCGATGGCATGACTAATGCGTGTTTATGGCCCGTAGGAAAAAAAGATTGATCACCACTGCTCTAACTGATGTAACTGAGTCAGAATCAGAAAGTACCTATGTATTATACTTTCTGATTCTTGGCTAGTAATGGAATCGAAACGTATCTAGTTATCTACCTTTAAAAAGGCATTTTTATATTCACCGTAAAATGTAGAGTATTGAAGCTAGAACATGATTGGTTTTGTTTACATGTACGAATATAACATGTTTTCAGTATTTCCGCGCGGGTTAGAGTTACTTGAGCTTATAATGATATAATCAATACTATTTAATTGAGTAAGTACTTAATCTATACTCTATACTATTATATAAAGAGGAAAGATTTGATTTTTTGTTTGCATTGAATAGGCTCCGAAACTACTGAACCGATTTGAAAAAATCTTTCACTGTTGGGAAGCTACACTATCCCCGAGTAACATAGGCTATATTATATTTTCAAAAAAAATATTAGGGATCCTTAATAAAACTCCAATAATGTAATCCAAGGTGTAAAAAAATAAGAAAACCGAAGCAAAGCGAGGGTGGTTACTCGTATATTATATAGGTAAATTCAAAAAAGCTCTAAAGAATAAATCTGCGTCGCTACTCCATCGTGGATTGATGGCTCTACCCTAACCGGCTGGCCAGTTTAACCTCAGCTACCGTAACGCGTTTATTAAATATCAATGTTTTATCATAATTACATAAAAAGTTATTAATTTTACGTTGGATAAAACATAGATAACAAATTAGGCAAACGGTGGAAGAGCTTATAGCCTGGAGGCTAGTGTCGATCCTAATGTGATTGACCGAGTCACAACCGAGTTAAGTAAGTATTAATATTACTGATTAGTGACGTCTAGAAAAAAAAATTTGAGCAGATCCATGTTTTGTACGCCACGTAATGCGGTCGGTCCTTTGTTAACATTAGACAGCACTCGTTAAGCCAGGAGGCCTTCGGGGATTACTTCCCTTCCTACAAATCTGCGGTGAAGCGGTGCGGTCGCGGTGTAGAGGTACGTTCCAGGCCTTCTCAGGAGGAGAATTCGTGGATGAGCCATTAATGGCACGCAAGGCATTTTCGGATGTTGGTAGAATCGTTTAGATGGTACGTCACGAAACTTGACACTAATAGAGCAATACAGTTCTCGCTTCAATGTGGATGGAGTCGCTCTCCACCTACACTATAGCGAGCAAGCAACCCTTCTTACTCATATCTTACGAATGTCTTAAAGATACATCAGCTATTTGGCCTAACAACACATTTTCAATCAATAAAAAACTAACAATTGATGCGCTCTGTGAATCGAAGAGGCGGAAATATATCAACGGACCCACATATGCCGCTTGCTTGTGGATCCTATTGAACCGAGTGAATTTAGTCATCAGGGGGAGATTTGCAGATTATAGCAGATGCAGCATATTGTCCGTTGCGCAAGTTGGGTGGCTCGTCATGCTGCGGCCCCGCGGCCCCGGGGCCCCGTGGCCCGTGCAAATAGACAAATTATCAACAAATGAAGCTATTAATTTGATTACGCCCACGACAAGTGTTCATCAACCCGATACAGATCGTGTGGATTGTAATAGCTGTTATTTTATATACAGCAGGTGCGACTAATGACTACACGCGGCTTCATCTATAACATTGCTTTAGTTTGTTTTTGTATTTTAATAGTTATGTGTGATATAAGTTTATCTTATGTTCATGCAGGATAGATTTTGGTGCATAATATTTTTACTAACGTAGCCAAAAATTTTCTAGTTGCAGTACTTGAGAGCCAGCGAGAGTTAATTTATGTATTTATTGGCAACACGTTGGTGTTATGGTAGCTAAATGCATGAGCAACGGTAACTGCCAAGTGCCAGGACTGACTTCGATTGTCGACTGTATAAAAAATTACTGTACACACAAATCTTTTACGGCCCATTACACG
The DNA here is from genome assembly GCA_951805285.1 of Thymelicus acteon. NCBI lineage: Eukaryota > Metazoa > Arthropoda > Insecta > Lepidoptera > Hesperiidae > Thymelicus > Thymelicus acteon. The sequence continues at coordinate 807,707 of OX638224.1, forward strand.
TACAAAAGAATAATTGCTCATCATTTTATTCTTTAAAGTCATCTTTGCAGACTGCACGTAGATTTGAACTCAACTGACTCAGATTTAAAGTTGAAAGACAAATAGAATTGGTTTATGGCGCATCTGCAAGTTACCTCGAGATATTTTTGATTGACGTCTTTGGGATATCGTAACAATAGATTTTGAACTAGAATAGAGATAGCCTTTGAACTTCGGCATTTTTAATGAAAATTATTCATCTTCATAGTGAGCAAGGACGCTGGACTGGTATTTATGCTTTATTCATGTATTTATCATATCGCTTTTGATGGATGATATGGTAAGTGCGTTCGGTAATAAGTGAAGGGCTTAAAGCTCTTGAAGCCACGTAACGAGGAAATAATATTAGAATATAAATATAAATATTACACTGATATTTAATAGGTAGGGAGGCTGAGGAGTTTGCTCACTCTTCTGGGTTTAAAATCTGTTTTGTCCCCCGCCCATCGATCATCGATGTTATCGATAGGTACTGTCAAATTAGTTAGCTCTACTTATTGTTTTAATTCAACTTAGGACAACTTAAAACAACTTAGTTAGTCATTTCGCTCTTTGCGATGTTTGTTTCTCAACTCGACAGCACTGAAGAAACATTAAAATGTGTTTGTGTCATGGATGATATTCGATTGATGATTGATTACTGTGTTTTCTGAGTTCCAGAAAAGGTATGACAAAGGTTGAGTTACGTATTTTGTGCCCTGCGCGCCTGCGCGTAGGCCAATTGATTTTCATAACTTTAAAAACATGTTTTTGAAATAGTATGAGTATTCACCATACCCTTTTCGCAGCTAAATGTGTAAATACTATACTTATTATTAGTTTACTTACTTAGGGCTTGTTTCACAATCTTCAAGTCCTGAATAAGCTATTCGCCGGTTAAAGTGACATTAAAGTGTCATTTTACATACACGAAATGTCAACTTAACCAACGTATAGCTTACTTCGGACTTACTTGAAGATTGTGAAATAAGCCCTTACTCATATTATAAATGTGGAAGTGTGTTTGTTTGTTTGTCCCTCTTTCACGTCGTAACGGAGCGATGTTATGGTATGTTTTTTGTGGAGATAGTTAGGGGGCTGCAGAGTAACATAGGCTACTACTAGACTTTACCGCGGTAAATCATCTCATTCCCATGGAAAGATCCATTATGATGCGTATTTGAATCGCTCGATACTAAAAGTAACAATGTGTTGGTCCTTCTATATCTTCGTAAACTTTACGACGTAAAGGATCTATGGATTGATATAAATTTACAGTTAGAAATATAATAATAATATGTATATTAATATAGATATATCTTTATATTTATAGTAGGAAGGTTGAAGAGGGTCATAGGTTTTACAGTTGGTTCCTCTTAGTATCTTTTAAATTTTGGAACTGTTGTTTATTTATTATTGCACCAGGAATGTGGCACGCATGTTAAACAACTCATTGTTAGTTCCCTTTGAACATGCGGGCGAAGCCGCGGGTAGTAGCCAAGTACATACTTAATAAAGTTTCTGAGGTTCATTAACAAGTTAATTACCGTCATCTCATCATCAACCTAAGCCATCGATATTGGCCGTGCGTGTCCGTCAGTCAGTCAATCATAGTCGGAGAAGAATGCCCTCACTGTAAAATGCACAATATGCAATCAAATGTCTAACTAAATGCACGACTCTTGCCTGAATCGACCTGATCAATGGGAATAGACGGAGGTCAATAGAGGCAAAACAGTAACGAATTTTGACAGACGGTGCTAAAGAATTACAACTGATAAATATATCTTTATAACTTCAATACATGACTTCTATTAAGCGTGTTCCACACTTATTTTTACTAACGCTTGCGTTCGTGTTTTACCTTGTCTACACAATTAATAAATATACGCTCACACGCTAACACCCACATAATAGAGGTACCAGACACATGTCACAGCATGAATAAATAAGATATTACAAAACGTCCAATAATTACTCCGAAATAAACATGTCTCCAAAATATTTTTTCACATAAAATAATGAGCATTGTGATTAGTAGTAGTACACTACTTGGTACTGAAGCATGGAATGAATAAATGAAGCATGGATGAGTAAGGAGCGCTTTTGAATGAAGCAGCAAACATGCAGTCGAGTGAGTCACAATGAATGAAAGAGATACCAGAAAACTCGACTCAGGTTTTTAAAATGCTGTTGTTGATTTGATATCCAATTGTAATCTATACAAATAAATAAAATTGGAGTGTCTGTTTCCAATATTAAAACTACCGCTTTTTGCTAAGTGCATTTGGATGTATATACGGTACATATACCAAAACATAATTTTTTACAATTTTCGTCTGTCTATCTGTTTGTTCCGGCTAATCTGAAATGGCTGAACCGATTTTGACGCGACTTTCACTGGCAGATAGCTGATGTAACAAGGAGTAACTTAGGCTACTTTTAGTTTAGAAAAAAAAGTTTGTTAGGCGATACGAAGTTCGCCGGGTCAGCTAGTAACTAATAAGAATGTTCACCTTCACTGATCTGTACATACTGGAGAATGGTGGTGTATGATCTATAATATAGAGTTATAAGTGAGGAGAGACACGTGTTCTGTTCTGTAGTTTATTAATGGGTTGAAGATAACGAATAACAAATGGCTGATCTAACACAAACAGGAGCTACTAACCGACTACAGTCCCTCCTACAATCCTACACAAGATTTTCATATCTATCCGTAAGCGGCAGAGATTGGCGACATGGCAAGCTTATTTGCTATCCCTATCGCTTAAAAAACGCACAACAAGCGTGAATAACGCACAACGTAGGAACATATCGATCGTGTTAAGTCGTGCGCTCCAAAAATTCCGTACGCATTCTTAAACACCCAACAAGTCACAAAGTCACAATGCGTCGTTTGTTACGTTTGTTTCGGAACGGTAAAAACATGATGTGTGCAGCCTTGCCGCTAATGGACACCACTTGTGATAAAATGATGAATAGGTCTGATTAATAATTATTATTGTTATTGTATCCACTGGAGTAGCTCACGTTTAGAACGGACGTGATCGCCATCTGATGTAATCGCGGGACTATTACTCCTGCATGGTCCTTCGCAGATGTTATGATTCCGAACTTCACAAGCGTCGATACTAATAATAATAAATAAATAACGCTTCACACTCATAGCCCCACACTAAGATTCCCTGTGTCGTGGGTGCCATGGATAACACACTAGACAAGGATATTCACGCCCAGACCGAGAACAGAAATTCAAACTCATCATTCAAATTTCCGCCTCGCTAGGAATCGAACCCAGGACCCTTGGTGCGGCGATCCGGCATTAAAACCATTGCGCCACACAGGTCGTCAAATGACGTAGATTGAATGAGACTAGTTTATTTATAGATACGCTATAAAACTGTAACTGATCGATATCTGCATATGGAGAATATTTGGAAAAAACTATAACTTGGGACATTTCAAAGCAATTAAATCTCAAAACATTTTGAGTATTTATGTGTTTATGCGTTTGTATACGCTCTTCTCAGAAACGTCTTTATGGCATCTATAGGTTTCCCAGTGAAACGTGGGTTAGTAAAGTAAACTCTTTAACACACTCTCAATCTAGGATTCTGTGTTCTGCGAGATACAAATACAAACCTGGAACAAACATGAGGTTTTATCGCTGACATAAAACTTGTTTTCTGGCTGGAAATAAAACACAGGAGCTCTCATTCAGCAGATAAATGATCAGTACTGCGCACGTATCATCATCATCATAATGCTTTATTCTCATTAGTTCTACTCGTTAGTCCGATCGTCGGACTAGTGGGATTTTTTTCTCATTAGTTCAACTGTCAAAATAAATAATATTTTTAAAATAAATCTACTCAAAAGGGTGGTGCGAATGAATCATCGTCTCATATTCATACTAGATCATTGTCTTTCTTCCATAAAATGTCCCATAACTGTCCTACTGCTGAGCTCGGGTTTACTCTCACTACGTGCGGGGTACAGGATTCACCACGCGGGCCAAGTGAGGGTTGGTAGACTTCATACACCCAACCCTCACTTGGCCCGACTTTAGACTTCACACACCTTTGAGAACATTATGGAGAACTCTTGTATGCAGGTTTTCTCACGATGTTTTCCTATACCTATGCAAGTGATAATTAATTTCTAATACACATAAAAAAATTAGGATTCGAACCCTGCCCCTGCATTCAGGAGACCAATGCTCCATGCCTAGTGGCTATCACTGCTACAGGCTATACACACGTTTACCTAAGTAATAATATTAGTTGAGTTGAAATTATATAAAATAACTAGCTGCTTGGACAGACTTCGTTCTGTCAAAAGTTTTATTTTTATTTTGAGATGTAAGCTATCCTATCTTTCAAGTTGGATCAAACTGCACACGGTGTGCAAATTGGATTAAAATGGTTAAGTAGTTTAGAAGTCCACCGCGGACAAACAACGTGACACGTAATTTATATACATATATTAAGATTATGAAAATTAGACCTTGCTATTTTAATAAAGTAGGGCTTTAGATGGCTTCAGGTTAGATAACCTCAGACACTAGGACTGACCGTCTGTCCGTCGCTGCCCACGCTCTCCTCGTTGACCCAGAAAGCCTCCACTCGAGATGGCCAGACATAAACACGAAATCATTATAAACTTAAAAGACTTTAATATTTCTAATGTTGTCATATCATACGTTGGCGCCTTAGCTGTGGCGCCGGATATACATATACATATATTATTGTTGCCATATATGTACCTACTTGCACTTTGGCCGAGCGTATTTACGCCAATGCCATGAATGGAAGAAAAAAAATAACACATTATCTTATAACGTTACTGTTATTTGTAAATGACAGTAACGATGTTTGAGATATTCGTAAATGATTTCGTCGTATGATTATATTAGTAACTTAAATAAAATCAGTACTCTTAATACCTTCTTTATTCAACACCTCAATAATAGAATAAAGTATGTAAAAAATCAATATTTTACTAACACTCATTATTTAACTGTTTTGCAATGTTTTTTGTAAGACATAATAAATGTTAACTAAGTATAATAACATATTATATGTAATACAAAAAAAGCGGCCAAGTGCGAGTCGGACTCGCCCATGAAGGGTTCCGTAGCAGCAAGTAACATAATATAAAAGTTCTTGTAGTTCGTTGTAACTTTGATCAATGTTTTTTGCGGTTTACGATTTATGACGTATTAAAAAAAAAACTACTTACTAGATCACATTCAAACCAATTTTCGTTGGAAGTTTTCATGGTAATGTACATCATATATTATTTTTAGTTTTATCATTCTCTTATTTTAGAAGTTCCGGGGGGGGGGACACACATTTTACCACTTTGGAAGTGTCTCTCGCGCAAACTATTCAGTTTAGAAAAAAATTATATTAGAAACCTCAATATCATTTTTGAAGACCTATCCATAGATACCCCACACGAATGGGTTTGATGAAAAAAATATTTTTGAGTTTCAGTTCAAAGTATGGGGAACCCCCAAAATTTACTGTCTTTTTTCTATTTTTGTGTGAAAATCTTGATGCGGTTCACAGAATACATCTACTTACCAAGTTTCAACAGTATAGCTCTTATAGTTTCGGAAAAAAGTGGCTGTGACATACGGACGGACAGACAGACAGACAGACAGACAGACATGACGAATCTATAAGGGTTCCGTTTTTTGCCATTCGGCTACGGAACCCTAAAAATCATGGTTACCGTAGTATCAGCTGCAACTTAAACAAACTTACCATGTTCTAAATTGCACAATGGAATGTTTAAAATAGTTCCAGTGCAACATTGATTTATGTTTGTTCTCTGAACTCTACGGGACTGAGTTAATCCGGAGAACGGACGCACCGACAGAAACACTGTAACTAATGATTATTAACTATAGCATTATTACTATAAGCTTAATATTGCAACTTTACTCGTTTCTAATCGGTTTAGTTCAATCCGTTCAACTGAATTAAGATTATCACTCGCGGTGGGAAATGTAAATGGGTGGTAATTAAACTGACTTCTATTTAATAGCATTATTGTCCTCTAAAAATTTACACTGTCCCCTAAATTACTAAGTCAGCCACCATCAATGCGCGTCTAAAAAATACTCTTTTAGCCACTATAAATTTTCAATGTAAGCTACTGTAAATATGACTTAACATAGCAGTTATTTTTTAGCATCTATATTTTTAACATACATTCAACTAGTAAACTTCTAAAATATTTAAATATGACACCAATAAAGTAATTTTATCTACATCTAGTTTTATAACTCAGCATCTTTTAATTTTTTTCAAACATAAATAATTTATAACTCGTCCTATATTTTTGATCATCAAAATACCTAAAATTATCATCAAATATATTGAATTGTCATCAAAACGTACCTAAAATTAAGGTGTGTAATAGTTAGTATAATGACATTTAGTATAATATAACTTGAAATAATGTTCACATGTCTATAATTTTCACATGCTATAAAAACAAATAACAAAATTTCATGTGATCTAATGTTTATTTCATATTATAATGTTATAATTCATTAATTTGCTCGAATAACATTTACTTTAACGTTTACTTCATATGAATTATATAGCATAATGCTCTTTTTATAAAACGTTCATTTGACTTAATTTTCATTTAATATAATTTTCAAATACATAATCTAATCTTCAAACGTTACACACCCTTAAAAGGTCTACGGCATGCGGCAAACAGCAAGAGGCATTTCGCATGCAGCAAGCAAGCAGCAGACATGGCTTCTGTCACGGCTCCGGCGCTGCGGGGCTCTGGCGGTCCCACGCGATCTTATCGTCGCAGATGCTATTAACGCTCACCACCGCAGCTTCGGCTTGCTGGCCGGCTTTGCCGGCCAGCCTCAGCCGCTGCGGCGAGCGTTAAAACCACCTGCTCCTCAGCTCGCGGGCCGCCTCGCCCCTCCGCGCCTACGCGGGTTTACATTACACTCTAGGGGTAGGGCAGACAAGACTACGTGGAGTCGGATTTGCAGCGATTTGTTTCTGTCACTTATTTAACAACGAGCGCACCAACAATATAATGAAAATAAACAAATACACGCGATGACTCACAATAAACAAATACACGTGACCACTCATACCCGCATGAATCGAATCGCACTCGCTGATTGGTGCAAATGGCCAGTAGCGCCCGTCTGACTGGTAACAAACAGATCATGCAGTTGCTCTTTCCATGATAAAAGAATACGATTTATTATTTCACATGCTAAATTATAAAATATGATAATGATGACAACGCATAAAATTAGAAACTCTAAGGCTATACGAAGAGAATGGATCACTCCCGGAATACTAAAATGCATTCGTAAGCGTGACGCCCTACACCTATTATCAAACAAATTTAAAACAGACGACGAACTCCTATTACAGTATAAAAGGTATCGTAACACATGCAATAACATTCTACAATCTATGAAAGACGAGTATGATCGCAAACAATTACGAGATAGTAAAGGAAACAGTAAAATGCTATGGAAAAACGTTAAAAATGTATGTAATATAAGTACTTCAAAACCTAGCAATCTAGAGTTATTAAAATGTAAGCCTAACCCAAAAACCTCATTAAACATGGTTAACCAATATCTTACAAACCTGGGGCCTAACCTTGCCAATTCTACTCTTAAAAAGTTAAACAAAAATGAACAACAGCTTGCATGTGAAATTAACTTCCGCGACGCACCTGTAAAATCTTTTTTCCTTAGACCAACGGATAATTCTGAAATTTCCGGTATAATTAATGGACTGAAATTAAAATCTGCGCCTGGTTGGGACAACATCAGTAATACAATATTTAAAAAATCAAATTCTACCTTATCAGCCCCCATTGCTTATCTTTGTAATCTTAGTATGGCAACAGGCGAGGTACCGAGTGCACTTAAGACAGCATGTGTACATCCTATATACAAAAATGGGGATCCCAAAGAACCAGCCAACTATAGGCCTATTTCTCTGCTGACATCTATCTCCAAAATATTGGAAAAAGTAGTGAACAAGAGACTGCTCGGCTATCTTGAACGAGAAAACCTCTTAGCAAAGAATCAATATGGCTTTAGATCGAAGAAGTCTACGGAAGATGCTGTATCCTACGTAACAGAAACGATTGCAGGGTGGCTGGATGAGGGGAAAAAATGCATAGGAATCTTTCTAGATTTGGCAAAGGCTTTTGATACGGTTTCCCACACAATATTGTTGAGGAGGCTCGAACTTATGGGAATTCGAGGGATTGCACTAAACTGGTTCAGGTCATATCTAACTGATAGAAAACAAAAAGTTTGTGTATCTTCTCATGAAAGTGAGCTTGCCTCAATTAACTGTGGAGTACCGCAAGGAAGTGTTCTCGGACCAACGCTTTTCCTTACATATATAAATGGTCTTTGTCAGTTAGAACTACAACAATCAAAAACAGTAGCATATGCTGATGATACAGCCATCATAATACATGGTAACTCCTGGACAGATGTGACGCTTGCAGCACAAGAAGCCCTATCCAAGATATCGTATTGGTTACAGCAAAATCTGTTAACGTTAAACGTTAAAAAAACTAAATATGTCTGCTTTAGCATAACAAAAACCACAAAGGCCCCCAATGATCAAAATTTAAAGATACATGAATGTAACAACCTAAATGATAAAACGTGCAGTTGCCCTCATTTGGAAAGAACTGAGTCTATTAAATACCTAGGGATCATTATAGATGATAAACTAAACTGGAAATCACAAATAGATTTGCTTATTACTCGGTTACGAAAATTAATTTTTATTTTTAAAAAACTCCGATCAGTTGCTGACCACGATCTAATAAAAATGGTATATACTGCTTTGGTCCAAAGTATCTTAAGTTACTGCATCGTCTCCTGGGGAGCAGCATGTAGTACTCAATTTTTAAAGCTTGAACGGATCCAGCGTGCTGTCTTAAAAGTTGCATTCGGTAAACCGCGCAGATATTCTACAGACACATTGTATTCTGAATGTGGAATCCTGAGAGTGCGACAACTATACATCTTAGCTTTGATTCAACGATACCACAAAAATTCCCTAACGTCAACGATTACCACCCACAAATCACAAAGAAAGCTGAAATGGCCCTTACCTAAATCGAATACGGTTTTTTTCAATAGAACATTTTCATTCCTAGGACCTTACATCTATAGCAAACTACATCACAAACTCAATCTAGTAAATCATACTATGTATATATGCAAAAACAAAGTTAAAACTTGGCTAATGCAACTATCATATAAAGAAACTGAAAACTTACTTCTTACTTGCAGTAATATCTAATATGTTAATTAAATGCAAAACGCTCGCGAATCATCACACACACACACACACACACACACACACACACACACACACACGCACGCACGCACGCACGCACGCACGCACACACACACACAATGTCTATGTAATTGATGTCTTTTTGTGTTAATACTTGTATTATATATACATATATATGTGTAACGAGAGAGGTTTGAACCTAGTTTCCCACAACACAGGGAATCCTAGTGTGGGAGCTAGTAATCAAATTATTCTGTGTAACAAAGGATATGAAATAAATATTTTTTCATTTTTCATTTTTTTTTCATGATGTTTCCTAGTTCAAGCTTGAACTATCTTTTTTGAGGAAAATATGTTCAGGCTGTAAAACGTAAAATGTTGGTTAGTTGTAAAATCCGTGGCTGAGTTAGTAAATTAGAAGGTGATGTATAAATCAGTGGGACAAGTAAAAATAATAGTTGTTCTTTATTTGACGCTTTCTTTGGAATATTCAGGCGGCATTTAAAAAAAGGCGAATTAGTTTATTAGAAGCCTTCTCATTTTCCCATGGCTTAGTTATAAAATCAGAGGTTGGTTTCCGTGGCCTAAAAAAAAATCTGCGGCTTGACTTATTATTCCCCAATGTAAATCCTTATTTGGGTGCTCTAGTTTTTAAACCCATTCTGAATAATATATTTAATTTCATTTGATATACTTTCATTTAATGGAGCACTATAGTTCTAAACGGAAACAAATCGTATTGAAACTTAAGGTTTCCTTCACTCACGCCCGCACTAGGGTTCTCTGTGTTGCAGGTTGATAGGAAAATTTGTCGTCCTATAAGTTTAGGAAAAATTAAAAAAATATAACTTTTACAGTTATAAAATAACGATATTATTATAAATGTAGATATTATATATATAGATAGTATATACGTTTTATAACGTTTATGGCCTAGGGTCTCTCAAATTTATGAAACAAAAGATTAAAGGCCGCTGCATACGTAACGTGGACGGGACGGGGACGGGACGTGGACGGAGCATAAATATACGTGCGTGCCAAGTTCCCGTCCCGTCCGTGCCTCCGCGCCGTGGCGTATGCGCTATCGTTTACATTTTCTATGAAACGATGTTTCAAAAACTTCACGTCCCAACCCGTTCCCGTCCCGTCCACGTTACGTATGCATCGACCTTTATAATCTTTTGTTAATCCGGAATATTCAGAACCGTGTATGCATAGCTACATACAGTTATTTCGCGATGAATATTATTTGTAAAAGAAACCGTAATATTAAAATAACGTAAGTATAATAAGATATTCCGTTCCTATCGATTAATGTATGACGAAATTTATTTTATGAAATATTCTTGTGCAAAGTTAATGGATCTTGAAATAATTAGCCAACACCTCATTTAGTACGCGTGGATTCTATATAAAAACACTTGATATTTTATTGAAATTATTCATAGAAATTACTTAATTTTTGAGTGTTATGAATTTAGGATGCATTCAATGAAATGCTAATATTAAAACAATAATCATTCGAATGTATTATTAGTGACAATCTAACAAAACACTAAATACAATATTATATGTATACCTACCTACACACAATTTAATAATAAACACAATATGGCTTGAGTAAGTAACAAAAACAAGTAGGAATTGTAAACACAAAATTTAGCAATGCTGCTACTACATACCACATGTGGTCTGTGGCTGCTACACACCATTAATTTTAGTCACGCAGTAAACATTTTGAAGTTTACTAATTAAAAATACGCAGATTTAATTCGGAGTCTTCAAGTTATTAAATTATGCTAGTTAGGAAATTTATTGATGTCTTTTTTAGACCCACTGATCTTTGACAATGCTAGCTCGATGGATCCCGCTGGATAACTCCAGGTGAAGGTTGGGGCTCGGTAATACACAGTTTTATACGACAGTGCCTCGTGTTTGTTCTAACTTAAGGTTTTTTAATTGCCTGGTTAGTTACTGATTACTATCCTCCGTCTCAAAGATGACCGTATTTTTTAACCCCCGACAAAAAAGAGGGGTGTTATAAGTTTGACGTGTCTGTGTATCTGTATCTGTGGCATCGCCAAACGGATGGACCGATTTTGATGTAGTATTTAGGGTTTCGAAGTAAAATCGGAACCCTTATAGTTACGTCATATCCGTCCGTCCGTCCGTCCGTCCATTTGTCCGAGTAGTGTATTAGTGCTTGAAAGCTGTATTTTAACATGGATATACATATTTATGAATTTTTTTTTCAGGGTAATTACCTCTCATCGTTACCTCTACAGGTATTTACTTGAGGATGACATTTTTTTCGTTGCGTACCCCATAGTGTGGGGTATTGTTGAAAAGGTATTTTAAAAATATTATAGGTTTGGTACAACCATTTTTGGATTTAGTGGTTTGTTTGCGAAATATTTGGTTTTAAACTGCTAATTTGGTTAGAGTCAAGTGTCTAACCCCCTGATGCCGGCTAAACGGTTGGAGTTGGACAAGCGAAAAAATTGAGAATCAAAAATAGTTTATAATATGACGAATTTACAAGGAGAACTATCACAGCTATGTTAGCATTAGTAGTTAATAAGTAATAGTCGACAAACTTAATACTTTAAATCCCTAAATTGCGCGTGGCCTATCATTATTATTTTCTTTGCGATTGCAATGTTAAACAAGAAAAAAGATAAACAATTGGATTTAGATACCAATTTCTTCTCGGTCTCTGACATCCGTGGAAGATGGTGACTGCCTCAAATGACCCGCTCATTTCTCCATGATCAAAAACATTACGGGTATAGTATATCAATCGTTACAACTACAATTAATAGGCATAAAGCCTTTCTAGTCCAATGCCCTTGGACCGCGGTCTTTAGACGACACCTTGCACTTACAATGTGTTTCATCACGCGTCTATCACTAATGGCGATCACGATCATCGCTCATCACTGTACATTATGGCTTTGTTTTCGCTGATGCTTTCGTTTATTGAGCTATTTAGAGGTCACGCTAATCTCAGGCGCTTTTAATAACGTTGGGATCTCGTACGTTGATAGCAGAGAATAGCAGGCAATGCATGACAGTTTATCAACATTAGGTATATGGTCAGTCACTCTTGACATCGGTGACGGGAAGAAACCAGCTTGAGCAGAAGAAGCAGCAGAAGCTCTCATAGACCGGAGTCGTGTGTTGAACCTGAGTGACCTGAGTGACCTTCCAGGATTACCGCTAGGAGCAAAAATTTCTTGATCGCTTCCGTGAGCCGTAGGTCCCGATTGTTATCGTAAGATAAGAGTCGATGAGCCATGTCAGAAGACTCCAGGCGGCATCAAATTTTCTGATACTTGGGTTTATGCTATATCGATAATACAGCCTCCCTTCACTATGCCAAAGTCACTGCAAATTATGCGGAGGCACAAGAAAAACAGTGTTTGTTCACTGGATAAAAAATTGATACCCATTAAATTTGAAAATTATTTAAAAATAATATGATGATGACGATTACTTGGAGGCGCCGGGTATCGATCCCGGTACCTCTCGCATGCTAAGCGAGCGCTCTACCATCTGAGCTACGCCCCCGGTGAGAACTCTATTGAAAATTTTTATCCGTATCAGCTAAAACGATAATTCAGATTTACAAACTCGTAATATTGAAAATAGGTCCCTACAACCTAAAACGAGACACGCTAGGTGGCGTTAGACAACAGTCAACACATATCAATCGATATCCTCTGACATATACTTAATTCCCATAGCTCTTAGCCTCATGTCGTAGCTATTCGATGCATACAATTCGTCATTTTAATATAGAGTCCATTAGTTATTTGTGTCAGTTATTTCCATGCTATAAGGTTTAGACTTGGCTGAAAGTATAAGATTTAACTCGTATGAATCCTTTCTGAGTGTTCAAACTATCCATAATCCTCCAGTTGCCTAGGAACAACTCAAAACGCCACAACTTTTATTATAGCTATACTAATTATATACTAACCTACATACTATGGTACTAAGTTATCCAGAGATTTTGTTTAGATTATCAACTGGAAACGGCCGTAACCTGACAATAGTATCACAGATACGATTGACTGATATCCATCGCGATTGCTAGTTACTAGTTAGAACTGTTAGATGCTGCTTGTAAAGGAAGTGTTATTATTATAATTACTAAATGATTCACCAACCTGTTATAATCACACATTTATATTCATAACAATGTTGCATTTATTCCAGCATTTTCCGCTGATTTTCCCACATACCATTAGGTTATTTAATACCATTTGTTTGCAATTAATTTACCTAAGTAAATTATTATCAATAATATTCTTGTGTTTATGCTTTTATAATTTATTCTGTAATTTTATAAGTATGTAAAATTAATTGAAATGTTTTATATTACAATAAGATGTTTGTGTGAAAAATTGAAGAATTGACGAATCTATCTAACTATATATTGGAGTCTACACAAATTTGGATTCACCTATTTTCCTGTAACTCGATATTTTGTTAAGTTATGGCATGTGAAAATGTTTACCTGGGAAGCTAGTAATGGAGGTTAGACAAGGTGAGGTTAGCACTGATTACGGATTTCTGTTCGTGTCTAGATACTAATAAAACCTTAAATGTTAGACCACATTGACTTCTACTAGGAAGGGATTTTTGAAAATTCCTCATCTAGCTAGGGTTGAAATTCGGGATGACTGTCTTGGAATATAACATATCGCGTGCACTAGATCGTGTAATATATAATACACCGCCTGTTACAGATTTAGACAATGATCTTATATTAAAAAAGGTAATATAAGATCATTGGATTTATAGATAACTCTCAGAGGCCTCAGCCCAAAGCAGTGGAACTTACAGAAGACAAAGGAAAGGAAGTCGCAAATATGCAAGTCTTAATTCAAAATAGAATTAAATAGTATTTTGGAGTTGCTAAGCTAAATCGTCGGCAATTCACACCGACATGTTATTGTCTAAACATCCTGTGGGGGGCAAAGTGAGAAAAACATTATCCTTCTCCACGCCTGAACTAACTATGTATTGTAATCAATTGTTGCTTTAAAATTCACACGATGTGTGTTGCAAATATTGCAGAATTAACAATTCTAATTAAACTGTTAAACGGATCATGTCATGATATCATTCGAGATTTTTTGTGGTCGAATGAAATATACTGAACAATATGTATATTTATTATAATTATCACTAGCTTTTGTCCCCAACTCCGTTTTACGTAGAGCTGAGGCGGTTGTATGGTGTAATAGTGATACTAAGTGGTAGACGTTAATAAATATATATAGTATCCATCCTTGATAAAGGAATGGAAGGAAAAAGTTGGGCTTGGTATAACACATATTCCAAATAGAAAATTTGTATTAATCGTACCATTTGGTTCCATTAGAATCCAACTCATACTGTTAGTCGTTGAAAATATCAAGAAATTCGATATAGGTTTTTTGGGTATTCTTATAATTTACTTCAGTTATCAGTCAGATGACACGTTTAATTTCTACTAGCTGACCCGGCGAACTTTATATCGCCTAACAAACTATTTTTTTCTAAAATTAAAGTAGCCTAAGTTATTCCTTGTTACATCAGCAATCTGCCAGTGAAAGTCCCGTCAAAATCGGTTCAGCCATTTCAGAGATTAGCCGAAACAAACGGACAGACAGACAGACAAAAATTGTAAAAAATGTTTATTTGGTATATGTACCGTGTATACATCCAAATAAAATTAATAAAAAAGCGGCCAAGTGTGAGTCGGACTCGCCTATGAAGAGTTCCGTAGCAGCAAGTAACATAATATAAAAGTTCTTGTAGTTCGTTGTAACTTTGATCGATTTTTTTTGCGGTTTACGATTTATGACGTATTAAAAAAAAACTACTTATTAGATCTCGTTCAAATCAATTTTCGTTGGAATTTTGCATGGTAATGTACATCATATATTTTTTTTTAGTTTTATCATTCTCTTATTTTAGAAGTTACAGGGGGGGACACAAATTTTACCACTTTGGAAGTGTCTCTCGCGCAAACTATTCAGTTTAGAAAAAAAAATATTTTAGAAACCTCAATATCATTTTTAAAGACCTATCCAATGATACCCCACACGTATGGGTTTGATGAAAAAAAAATTTTTGAGTTTTAGTTCTATGTATGGGGACCCCAAAATTTATTTTTTTTTTTTCTATTTTTGTGTAAAAATCTTAACGCGGTTTACAGAATACATCTCCTTACCAAGTTTCAACAGTATAGTTCTTATAGTTTCGGAGAAAAGTGGCTGTGACATACGGACGGACAGACAGACAGACAGACAGACATGAGGAATTTATAAGGGTTCCGTTTTTTGCCATTTGGCTACGGAACCCTAAAAAGCGGTTATTTTAATATTACAAAAAGACACTCCAATTTTATTTATTTGTATTGTATAGATGTATAGATTACTTTCGATGTTACAAACAGCCATTTCAGTTTAATTATGTATTAGTAAGCAACAATTGCGATGTAAATACGTTTCACATTGGAATACTTGCGTGGCGCTGCGCCCGCGTTCCCACACTCGTTACACGCGATATTCATCGTTTGCGTTATTAAGCATTTTATATTGTTCAATCCTTTGTAATAACTAATAACATGCCGATAGCAACGTGACGTGACGCGTCACGATGTCACCGTCGCTGGCATCGCTGGGTCGGCGCAGGCGCAGAGGTGCTGCCGAGTTACTAGGAAATATGGGACTGATAAACCGATCTCAGCTCAAAAAGCGCGATCCCAAGAAGCATTCAGGGCCATATAAAGGATATGTAATGGTATACATTTACTCTACAAGGTGTTTAAGTCAACTGTATAACTGAGTCGACTGATTTGGGTACAAATAATACAGCCTTAAGATCACAATAACTGTACAGTAGCAGAATAACAACAAGAGGTAACAGTGGACTTAAAGCTGATTAATGATAGTATTTGGAAATCCATGTGATCAAACAGACAAGACTGTAATAGGGAGTAACATGTGACTAATTATACAGCCCGCTTTTTAATAACTACTCAAAAATCACCCTAAAACTACGTAACGACCACGCGTTACCCAAAATCATAGTTTTAATCAGCACATAATATAATATTGTTGTTTAGCGTTATTTAATGCCGCTCGTACACATAGTTCGGCGTCTCGAACCGAATCTTAATATCGCGGAGATCTTTTACATCTTCAGATAAAACCTCCAAAAATGCCTACTAGAGCATGATGAAGCTGTTATGGATGCTATTATGGATAGAAAACTAATGATTGAGTGACGTAGTAATCACTTTTTATACTGAACTGTGAACGTATACAACACAGTTCAGCTCACGAGCTGAACTTGAGTTGATTGCATTTAACGCGCCAGCATGAGACAGTAATTGAAGAGCCGTGTTTAAAGTGTGCACCTTCACCGTTCGCAATAAATCAGAGATAACACCCTTCACGAATGAGCGACCTCATGACCTCATTTCTCGGAGCCATCCATTTTTCTCGTCGCGTTAACCTCGACCGAGACTGGGTGCTTTGTGCATCGTGTGATATGTGGATTCATTGCTGACATTGCTGTCAGACCAATCTTTCGCACTGGGCAGTCTGAGCACGTGCCCAGGGCTGCGTGATCGATAGGGGCCCCCTAGTTCCTGCCAGATCACTAAACGATACTCGATATTTATTACCAAAAAACTTTTTTTATTCGAATAAATTCGATTTATTAAATTACTGACTACAATACCAATTTGCTTAATAGCTTTTGCATAAATCTAGAAGCGTGCTTATCTACTTTCTTTGTTTATTCTAACAAAATAGTGTTCTGATAAAGTCATAGGGGCCCCATTATCCTAATATGCCCAAGGCCTCCAGTAGGTTAAAGATGGCATTGATTGCTGTTGGCTTAATAAATTGCTGGTGGTCGCCTGGTCGAACTGTTGGTTTAACTATTTACTACCTGTATACGACATATAAGTCGTTACGGGGTACTAACGTCATCAGTATTCAAAGCCTAGAGTCCAGGTCTACTGTGTAAGCATCTTAAATTTTTCCTTAGTTATAGAATTTGGAAATTAATTACCACTAGTTTCAACATCATCACTAGTATCACCACTTATCACTTTGTGATGACAGACTGCTAGTTAAGGGTACTATACTTTATAAATAAAATTAATAAACAAACGCCAACACACTCATACACCCCCCGCAGTAGGTTATTACCTGTGTCGCGGGTGGCATGGACGACACATATAGCACATCACAATCGCACCCATGATCCGAGTACAAATATTTATCTGTCACTTAGATATCTACCCCGGTAGGGAATCGAACCCGGGATCCCTCGCTTCGCAAGCAGGGTCGCTACCAACTACTACAGGGTCGAATACCTCGATAACTAATATAATTACTATTATGTCTTCTGTGCTAATACTTTGATTGACTTATTTGAAATGCGAATTTTATAACGCGTAAACTATAGTTATTTTTACACCCTCAGCAACTGCAGTGTTAGTGTTAGCATTCCCCGAGGGTTGGTGGTGATAAATGAGCCATCGGTGAGAACAAAAGTCGGATGCCGGCGGACATGGTCGTAATGAGGAGCCTTGAGTCTTTGGCCAGTAGGCTGACCATTGTTTAGGTAACATTGGTACGCAGACGCAAGAATTTCTTGAGAGCATACTTCGCACGGTTACGGAGGCGTATCCCGACTTGGGAACATTTATATTGTGACTAGCGCTCTGCCCGCGGTGTTGTCTGTGTTTCCCGGGATAATAAGTACCCTATATCTTATTCCAGGTCACGGTGTATCTGTGTGCTAAATTTCATGACAATCCAGTCAGTAGTTTTTGCGTGATAGAGCAACAAACATTCCAACATTCCTCTGAAACTTGTAATTCCAGGTGTGTTTATTTTTCGACGACCATGTACCTAGTTGGTACCTGTTTTGTGCCTAGTTGGTAGCAACCCTGCCTGCGTATTTGTACTCGGATCCTGGGTGTTATTGTGATGTGTTCTATGTGTCGTCCATGCCACCCGCGACACAGGTGAAAGCCTACTGCGGGGGATATGAGAGCGTAAGCGTTTATTTGTTTATTTTTATCCCTTTGCGTAGAAACGTAATAACTTGTACAATGAGTGTTTGTCAACCTTTTAACCGCTAACGCATGACGGCGTTAATTCGCGGCGTCGCGGGTTTGTACATTGTGGTGACAGTTTGAATATGATTGTGTGGTGTTTCCACACTTCGTACGTATTCTTCACATGTGTAGTGTGGACACTGCGTTATTGTCTTTAACTGTTCGAATAGTTGCGAAAATAAAACATTTAACGGTAGGTTCCTCACCTATAAAAGGGATTCTAGAGTACCTACAAGCTGAGCTCCCTACCTCATACGTAGTTGACACATTAGCTTACTAGGCAGTAACTGGAGATAAGTTAAAGATCGCCGAATTCTATACCATTTTTAATCCAGAAGTCCTCGTATAAATAAGTACTCGAAAATTAATAAACCCTTTGCCTGCTTGTCGAAAGATAAATGGAGATGGAGAAGATCTTTCAGTTAGACTAGTTTGAAAAAGACACCACCAATGCGATGTCGACCTAAAAATAAGTGGGGGAACATCATTACAATTTAGTAGAAGCTAGAGTCGGACAGGTAAAATACTCTACCACCATGCAAGTGCACCATGCAGGCATGCATCGTGGATTAAATTAATTGGTGATAATATTAAATTAATCAGCGATATTAAATTAATTGGTGATACAGAGCCTAGCTACCAACTAAAGGAGTTGTCAATTGTTCAAGAGGGTACACGAGTAGGGGAGGTTTTCTTGGAACCAAAGATGGACTCTTACAATAAAAAAGACGCAACAGTTGATGAAAACATATTATGCAGTAGTAAACTGTCCTTCTATTAGCAGTATTTAGTAATCTTTATACAGTTGTTGGCAGTAGCGTCTACGGGATGTCCGCAGCAAGAACACAAGCGTGGTATCCAGCAGCGAACAGTAACCAATCAGCTCATTGTGGCCGGTTGTGCAAGTGTCTAATTGTTCCGAGCTCATTGCCGCTATTATTCACCTCACCAGCGGATCTTGCCAACGTTACGTCTCAGTGGCGAGCTAACAATATTGATTGTTGCTATTAATTTTGGGCTAAGGTCAACAGAACTAAGACGTGATTTAATAGATGTCGTGCTTGCGTGCTTGCAGGACAACCCTGCGAGTATCTGCTGATTCTGTCGTGTCGCAGTGCAAGGTGCTTCAAACTTATTTATTTTAATTGAACTTTTGTCACCAGGACAGTCAATGATAGACATTAATTATTATACATAGTAGATTTTCAATTTTAGTATTCAGAATTTGAAAAGTCATTATATTTATTAGCACTGGAAAGTGCAAAGTATTGCTCGTTACTGGATGATTTGATCTACATTTTATATTTTACATATCAAAAAATAGAAATGTGTGCTGGGACACATAAAAACTTCAAACATTCCAAAAAAAAAATAAAAAAAATTAAAAAAAAAATATAAAAAGATATTTCAAAAGAAAATATTAAAAAAAAATATTTAAACAAAATGATGTTAACAATAAATAAGTTATACGTTATTAAAAATATTTATTGCTATTTATTATTAACCTCTCACTACGCTATATATCGTCTAACCCCCTCCAGGCGGCCGTAACGCTTTTTCGTCACAGAAAAATCCTAATACCCCGTCTATATAGAAGTTTAATTTCAATAAATCGAAGACAGGTGCTTTTAAACAATGAAGTGCTAAACCCGTTCGGTATCGAACTCTCAGTAGGTATCTGAAATTCTGTATAACAGCTTAATAATAATATATTATTGTAATTTATCGACACTTTATTTTTATCTATCTAGAGCTACAATAAAAGGCTCGAACTCGTCAAAACAAACACTTGGTTAAGTTTATGTAAGAATCACCTCATTGAAAAGCTATTTGGTATGCAAACTGTTTGAATTGCAAATTACCATCTCTAAATACGATTTACGAAGACATTTAAGAAAAAAATCCTAAAATGCTACGGTTCGGTGATCGTATCCTGTTGAACACTCAAATTATCATGATAAATAGTATTGTTCTTAGCATTGTTTCTGCTTCCGGGTTCTAGTATCTACCGTATTATAATAAGATTTTTAAATAATTTAATTCTATTTCTGTAAAATATAATAATTGAAGTTGAAGTAAAATTTGATTTGATAAATAAAATGAACAATAATATTAAGTAATTCCACATTTTTCTTCAGTAGTAAAATTCCCAATGTCACGTGTGATATGGACAGGATGGACACACACAAAGATGTTTTATTCCATCCATATATCCAAAAAATCCTTTTCAATTTGATTTGTTTTCAACTAGCCTTACAGCGGCACCTATTAACCTATTTCCTGATTATCAGAATGCTTTATGTATTATCTTAATATATCGCTCACCCAGTAATATAACGGCACATCTACGTTTGTCATATTTTACAGAAAGGAGGATCAACAATTTTATAAAAATGTATGGGTTCTTTTTTACGTTTTCTACAGATTGTATGGGTTTGGTATTTACCACTATGTAGTTTATGCACTAAGACGTATACCACATAAACTCAATTTCGCATTTTTTACAGATGTGCCATTATACATATTAGTAGGTGAGCGATATATAAGTTACATGTCAGCACGGACGTAAAAAAAGAACGGACGTAACCTTGTCTAATCGAGAGTGAAGCATAGTAATGACAGCTCGCCTACCATGTGTGCGTAATTTTGTATTTTTTGATTCGCGATGGTGTCAATGTCATAGCAGTATGGTGTCAATATGTGGGTGTGTGTACTTGTACGAATACAGAGTTGGTATTATGGGTGCTTCAATGAATTTGTTCTTGGGATTACGTCCGTTTTTTTTTACGTCCGTGCATGTCACGTTGTTTGTCCACGATGGACTCCTAAACGACTTAACCGATTTTAATCCAATTTGCACATCGTATGCAGTTTGAACCAACTTGAAGATATAGACGGAAGGTTTTAATAAAAAAAACTTTTGACAGAGCGGAGTCTGTCCGGACAGCTAGTTAGTATATATTATCCTAAAAGGGTTTTAAAATAAATTCCAGTAGGCGGGAAATAAGTTTGAACCTTAAGAAGACACGCTTTAATGTATGCATTGAGCTCAGTGGTAACTAGACAAGGTGCCATCACAGAAACATGTACGAGTTAACCTTAATCCATATTTAGAAGCAGATCACCGCAAAACTCCAGACCTTACCAAGTATTTTGTAGCTAGCGACCCTGCCTTCGA
This sequence comes from Thymelicus acteon, assembly GCA_951805285.1. Lineage (NCBI taxonomy): Eukaryota > Metazoa > Arthropoda > Insecta > Lepidoptera > Hesperiidae > Thymelicus > Thymelicus acteon. The sequence goes on from OX638224.1 coordinate 829,380, forward strand.
AGTGAGGAGTCCCGGGTTCGATTCCCGGTCGGGGTAGATATTTATGTGACAGATAAATATTTGTACTCGGATCATTGGTTATTGATGTGTTATGTGTTGTCCTTGTCACTTGCGACATAGGTAATAACCTATTGCGAGGATATGAGTGTGTAGCATTTATTTATTTGTGTTTTTTAAAAAAAAAACGGCAGAAAGGAAGCTTTATAATTTTAATAGTGAAAAAGTATATATAGTAATATAAAAATATACTATATTGGTATCACCTCACGTATAATTTATGGGTAAACCTAAAATGCACTTTTATGGACAAAAGTGGATTCTGTAAGCATGCAAAATCCCCCGCGGCACGCCCATGCGCCCAGCGGCAATCTCTCTCAAAGTTCTTTTATAGTCTTTTCGGTATCTTCGCCTACTTAAAACTCATCAGCAGGCTTTGAAATGAAATGAAATGAAATAATCTTTTATTCATGTAAGTATCACTGATACACTTATGCACGTCATTTTTTTAATTTACCAGCTTTTCTCAAAGGTGCTTTGTCATGGAGGAGAAGAAAAGCCGTAAAGAAACTCCTCAGCACATCTTTTAAAAATAAAACTTATATTTATTACAAAAATAGGTATTCTCTAGCCTGAGCAGAACTGGTTGCCTAGCTGGTCATTTCCAAGCATCTTTATCATTTAAATAATCATCTATGGTATAATAACCCTTGCCTACTAGTTGAATTTTTACACGTTTTTTAAAAGATTCCACCGGCAAGTCACGTATTTGCTTTGGTATTTTATTATAGAATTTTACACCCAAAAAAGAACGCTGCACTTTAGCAAGATGGTACGAAGATGTAGTCAATTGATGCATTCTTCTTGTTTGCCGATTTGATAAGTCACAATTTTGTTTATATGCAGTTATGTTATTCCTTATAAAGACTAAATTACTATAAATATATTGGGAAGCTACTGTAAGTATACCTATTTCTTTAAATTTGACACGCAAGGACTCCCTTGATTTTAGTTTATAAATAGCTCTAATGACTCTTTTCTGTGGTACAAAAATTTGTTCTATATCGACTGCTTTGCCCCACAGCAAAATGCCATAATACATAACACTATGGAAATATGCAAAAACTTCAACACGCAAAAGTTTCAACACAATGTCTGTCTTGAGCAATTAGAATCGAATCTCTCACAATAGTTGAGTGATAATTATGCCCGCGGGCTCCTACAGGCTAGCAGTATCCACATCACCTTAATGTAGGGTAGATGCATACCTGCAGTGTAAAGGTTACGTCAATATGGACCCATCGAAGAACCGAAGAGACGAACACAAGTGGTTTGAAGAGTAACGCTTTAGGATATTGTTGCCTAAGAGCAGGGGCCGTCTCGAGTCAAGTGGTGGAATTGGGAAAAATAAACAGAGTTACACCCCCGCAATAGATAGTGTTGCCGCTGGCGAGGACTCGTCATTACATATGAACTGATTCTGATTGAAATTCATCTGCTGACAATAGGTATATTCTCCACACAATACAAGTACATCGTGGTCAGTAGATACAGAGCATAGATGTAAATATAATGCCATCAAAAACAAAACAAATCAGTTCTTCTACCGTAAAAAGTTGCGAGATCCATGTAATACCAAGTCAGTTAATTTATTCAGTTCCTACTTAAGGGTCCTTCTGTCTTAAGTTATCACGTAATTAGCTAACCTAACAAGTAACAACATCTTATAGTGACCATATTATCAATATTAGAAATCTTTTATGTTTTAAATAAATAGATCGACTTGACCATCAATAACTTTGTAATCCCATATAAATATATAGGATTACAAAGTTACATTTGCAGTTGATGTATCTAGAAAACTGGACGGAAATTGCAAAATATTTTAGTTTTTCCTTGATCTATACACTAAACACTAATTGTGTTCCAAATTTGAAGCTTCTATATCTGCTAGAAGTGCCTTAGAGTTTTGATGATCGGTCAGTCGATGAGTGACGAAATTAAGAAACTTTGACTAGTTATAATTCTTAAACTACTGGTTCAAATTGAATGAAATTTGAAATATACAGTGTTTATACAATGCTTGTTTGGTTACTAAAAATTCAGGCTTCTAGCTTTATCCACAACGAAGTTATAGGGGGTGGAAAATGGCCTGAATTGCTTCGAGAAAAGGATGGTACGGCCGTGCCGCTTTTTTGCTCGACTTGGCGGGGGCACTGCCGTGCCCCCAGATTTAGAAATATATTTTGTATATTTTTGGAAAATTTCAAATAATTGTCGTTGGCCTGAATGTTACAGAAACAAATCGCTGCAAAACAGACTCCGCGTAGTCTTGTCTTCTCTACCCCTAGAGAGGTATATGTCTGTGCTACAGAGTCAGTGAAATACTTCGTCAGCATCTTTAACTCATGTAATTCTCCACTACGATCCCTAGTTATGATATCATAATATCATATATACTGTTTAGACGTAGACTTAGAAGTCTGCCTATGAGAGAATGAAGATTCGCATCGTTATATTCAAGATCAAATTAATATATGTTGCTTAATTTACATAGTTTCGCAATTAATTGTGAACTTAAGATCACTGAGTAGAGTATGTAACAATAATGTAATAATGAAGAGAGATGATGAGAAGGTCGCTTCATAAAGCTGTAATTACGCTGATGATTCATCAATAGTAATGGCAGTTGTTAGCGATTTGGCTAGGTCACATTGGTCACGTAGAACTAGAGGCATCACTGAATTTATAAACCTTTGACAGGGGAAATCAGTTCCTTAGGGAAGTGTTGAAATGGTTTCCTTCATCAAAACTAGTGCCAAGTTAGGTTTGGTTAAGTAGATTAGTTAGGGCTTGTTTCACCATCTTCAAGTAGAGTCCTGAATAAGCTATCCGCCGGTTAAAGTGACGTTAAAGTGTCATTTTACATACGCGAAATGTCAACTTAACCAACGAATAGCTTACTTCGGACTTACTTGAAGATTGTGAAACAAGCCCTTAGAGTATTATGACACCTTTGATAGACATTAACCATTGGTTAAAAAGAAATCACGAGAAAAGATACTTTATTTATTTTATCCTCGAAATATGCAATACAATCTACCCTATCTAAACTACGAGTAGTTTGCGGGCTAATAGAATACAATACAACATAAACGGGTAGAGAAAATACAGTTCCGTTATCGATTTCGAAAATCTTTCTATTCTCCAAACGGCACATAAATTCATCCATTCTGTCATTACAAAATCTAACAGCATCAATAATTTTTAGTGATACTGCGATCCACTAGTAATACGAATGGGCATGGTGAATCTAATTCCAAGCTTAACTCAGACTAGGGCGCGGTCACACCTAAGTGATGGGATGACGAATAAGATATACTTCTTTCTTCTTTATCGCATATCCCATGATAATTAAGAGCACAATAAAAGACAAGGGATCATTTTATCACTTTCTTGTCGACTTATCGTATTAGCGGCGGCCTTGGGTTTTCCTGACCCGTCTTCTATTTATCCAGTAACTAATGACCATCTGTTTCATTTTTATACTAAAGCTATTGTCTTTGCAGTGCCTAAGGATGGTTCCTTGTACAATAAGTATTAACGTGTAGTGCCCTACTTTCGCAATTCATTGAATTTAGCGGAGCAATTGTACTGTTTGTATTGTGAGGGATACCAGCGATCGCGGAGTCGGCGGAGTCGGCCGACGGATACCCTTGAGTGTTTTCACAATCTCACTCGGTTCTACAGTTTATTGGTTTCTATAAGTCATGCTTTATGACTTCGGACTTTAGTATCCGTTACAAAACGTTTTCTCATCATTAAAAAGGAGGTAGGTACTTGATGTGCCAATGTAAGTCTTAAAACAGTTTGATTCACGGTCGATTCGCAACTTGAACCATCATAACTAGATGTTGCTGCGTGAAGTAAGAATTGTTTTTCACTCCATACAAACCCATAGACCCAAACCCATAAAACTCCATACATGTTACGCACTTAAAGGTTTTGAATTATCCTAATACTATTTAACCGACTTGAAAGAAGAAGAAGGTATTCAATTCGACTGTATTCTTTTATGTTTGTTCCCTCAGATCTTTCTAGTGGGTGAACCGATTTTGATGATTCTTTCTTTAATCGAAAGCTGGTGCTTGTCCTGTGGTCCAAATTTGAGCTAGATTTGATGAGTAGTTTTTGAGTTATCCCTAATTTTGAAGTTTGTTTTTTTTTCAAAAATTATTTCATACTTTGTAATATCATTTTATTATTCGCTTCGAGAAAAGAAAACACAAAAATGAACGCTAGGAATAAGTACTGCTTATCTGATGTACCTATATCACCTATGCCTGTCCATAAGTTCTGAAAAATGCGTAGAACATGCCAATTAGTATTTTATATTGTTCATGTGATGGTACAACCACGGTCTACTTCGTTTACATCTTGTATTAAGAGGAATCCCGACCGACTGGGCAAGTTGTGAGTCGTGACATCGTACAACTATTATTAGGACCGTACAACTATTTACGACGCGACTCATAATTGATCAAAACTGTTGCTAATGGACTCAAATTCGATAGTATCAAACACGACTGCAACGTCTCATGACATTTAACGGAAGTCCTATTATTTTATCAATCCGCTCCGATTATCATGATGAAACGAACGATAGACGATTGCGACACGACGATCTAGATCGTTGGATCGCATGTCTGTTACGATTACGAATGGCTCTGAAGAAAGTGTTGCTAAAATGTCAAGCATCTGAACGTGGACGGAGAGATATAAGACAGAGGTTTTGTGTCGTTGCAGGTTTTGTTTTCATATTTTTCAAAACTTAGCCATTGCTGTTAAAATCATCACATTTAAAAATACTAACGAGATATCTCATTTTTCCCTTAGATACTTAGGTGGCTTTACACAGCATGATCCAAGGTTACGTCAAATGGTGACCTACAATCAGGATCTCCCACTCTGCCCACCTGCGTCCCGCGGTGTTAATATCCGAACCAATTTTACAGCCTGTATCCTGGTATGACAGGATTTGATACGAAATATTTCGTGCTTACAACAGACAAGTTACACATATTCATGGGAGATCCATAACTAAGATCCATCCAAAAAGTTAGGATGCTCGGAAATTAATAAATGATAGAGAGATGATTATTGAAATTACAAGTTATAACTTAACCTTTACAAAAATAACACTGGTGTCGATAAGTAGCCAATTCTTTACGACATTATCAAGGTCATAATGGAAATAAATTCAAAGATCAAGGGTGGATCATCATCAAGTGGTGCCTCATGTCTTACGCCCACCTACAAAACAAATCCACCATAAAATCCTTCTAACCAGTTTGTTATGCTTTGTTACACCGCATTAAAAGCATTATAAAACATTATAACTTTGATGAATAATTGACACTTATTCCACTCTATTGTTACTTTAAAAACAATGGGAGCTTTTAAATATTTCGTGCGTCACACTTCTATTATGAATTATATTGGCAAGGCGTGTGTCATGGTCCCGTCCCGGCGCCGCGTCCGTTACGGAATATTGACTTGCCCTAGCCCACCCGTGCGCGTGGGATGGGCTGCCCACAGCTTACTGGGTCGTTTAGAGATGGCGGACATTACAGTAAGTTATCGCAACCTTTACACTCTGTGCCTGCAATTTTTAAATCAAAAAAGTGTTAATTTGGGTAAGTATAATGAACTGGTGAGATTTGCAAAATAAGTTATGTTCCAATGGTTCCAACTATGGACGTGTGTAATGTGTATGTACTAATTAGCCAACAATGACTAAATTATTATCATTTGAAAGGACGAACAATCTTACGGCCCGATACAATCATTTCTGACACATACGTGTGAACTGTAAAACGAGCTTCTCTCAAAGGTATTTTCGCAGTGACACCTATTATGGTTCTTCGAAGGCTAATTTAGAGTTCTCCTATAGGGCCAGCGATGCAGTCGAATATTATGTAGTCATCTGCATTAACGCCCAGCTACGACGCGTTGCCAACTAAAAATGAAACCAGGAACCTTTTGGATATTTGCGCGAAGTATTCCATTATGACGTGCAAACTAAAGCGATGGCTTTAAATAATATTGCCATTAAATAATATTTAATGTAGATATATTTTATGAATTAGGAGCAGTGATAGCCTAACGGTTAGAACGTTGGTCTCCCGAACGAAGGGTTCCGAGTTCAAATCCTGGCACGCACCTCTAATTTTCAAATATTATGTGCGTATTAGAAGTTAATTATCACTTGCTTCGGTGAAGGAAAACATCGTGAGGAAACCTGCACACCGGAGAGTTCTCCATAAAGTTCTCAAAGGTGTGTGAAGTCTACCAATCCGCACTTGGCCAGCGTGGTAGACTATGGCCTAACACCCCTCACATTGTGAGAGGAGACCCCGAGCCCAGCAGTGGGACAATTATGGGTTGTTGCTTTGGTAGTAATAATGGTAAGTAAAGCTACTTGCGCCAATACAGACTAGCAAACGACAGACTAATAAAGACATGACGACAGACTGACACTTGACACTTGCCCTAGAACGAGCCCGCGCTGTCTGAACACTAACCACTTTCTCGCGACAGTATTAATTTTGAGTTGCAATACCGACTGTTAATGTCAAGTTCATTTAATTTTACTTGACTTACGTAAACACAGTACAGTTGAAACTACATTTAGAAAACTATTTACCTAACTATACTTTGTAGCTTAATTTCGTAATAACTGCCGTGTACGTCTGTCTGGCTGGCCAAGAAAGAAGAGCGAAGAAAGAAAGAAACAATTATGACAAAATTTGGATACACAGACGCCAAACAGATTTGTGCACGCAGATACATTTAATATAGACATTATTTAAACCTTACTCCGTTGCTCACATATTTGTTTTCCACGCTGTATGAATAACTTTTCCTAGTTCGATGTCCTTGAACAATTCACATCCCACAGATTTGTGTTGGGCCTACAGCCACATAGTATTTAATTTCAACATTTGAAACACACACACACACACACACACACACACACACACACACACACACACACACACACACACACACACACACACACACACACACATACACACAGGCACACACACATACACAGACACTTAGGTACATAAAAAAAAACAAAATTCACAACTTCGCCGTACAAAACCATACTTCACAAAAAGTTTCTTATTTTAAGTGACATTGTACTTTTGTGTCTTATGAGAAAGAAAGATTCTTTAAACCGAATCTCGCTCCGTTCCTCACTGTTACTTTGCCACGCTGTTTCAACCAGTTCTCCTAGTTCAAGGTCCGTTGCATGCATCTATTAAATCTCCTGTCTTACAAAACTGATTGAAAGTAATAATATTATGTCCTTTTAACACGGACCTGAAAAAATACGGACGTGACCTCGTCTAATTGAGAGTGAAGCATAGCAATGGCGACCCGCTTACCATGTGTGTGTAATTTTTGATTCGCGATTGAAGCAGTATGGTGTCAATGTGTGGGTGTGTGTACTTGTACGAATAGAGAGTTGGTATTACTATGGGTGCTTCATTGAATTTGTTGTTGGGATTAAGTCCGTCTTTTTTTAGGTTCGTGCCTATTAAGTAAATAAACGTTGCTGGTTAAAATTTTGAACTTAACAGTACGTTACGTAAAACTATTGTTACAGACACGTCAATATCAACATCAACGTCAATATCAGCTGTCAAGGAATGCGGTCAGGCGTATACGCATGCGTAAGCTTTAAAGTTTCGATCCATTAGACCACTCAGTATCGGTGTAACGAGTGATCACTCACCATCAATATTTAAGACAAGCTCATACCGTTGGTATTGTTCTGTCACCATACCGCGGATAGGGCGCTGTTTACAACGCATTATTAGCATTTTATAGGTAGAAAGAAAATGGGTTTGGTTGCCTAATGCAAGAACATCGTTACATTTTCTTGTAAGGTGTAGAAAGTTGATGTAATGGTATAATGTGTATTTCGTACATCACACATAATCCAAAGAGAAATAGAGCCATTATGTTTTAACAGAAAATATAGGTGGAACCCGCATTGAAGTATAATATCATAGAACAGACACCTCGAACAAAATGTGTGTCCCGCCGTGAGGTTCTATTTTCAAAATTCAGCCCCCGTTCTCCTTTCATATCGAACGAATCCATTGAAAATTTAAGCCGATCGGCGCCAATTCATTGAGACATACATTGTGTTCGCGGTGTCGGTTCTATATGCTAGTAGTAATACTTCAATGGTGGAACCCGCTTACTTCTCTGCCTGCGCCAATGCTTTCTGTTCTGTTCTGTGTTCCTGCTCATTTGTTGGTTAATTACACAAGTATCTACATTTCTAAAACAAAATCATTGAAAACGAATCTGATTCATACAGCGTAGCAGACCGGTTCTATTTAGAATTATAATTATCCATTAGGTGATCAATCGGAAATCATACAAAGCTGTTGACTTTTGCGACAATGACATTATTAAGTGTCACTACAGTCATCACGTCATATGTTGTTACCCTTTCTAATGATTTGTTGTTTCCGATCTTGTCACAGGATGCAGTTAATTAGTGATATGAGATTATTTGCACCTGGTGGTCAATTCTGAGTAATGCAATTACATTTCCCACGGTGCCTTCATTTATCGAATACCGTTGTCACTCATCGATATGAAGAGTCAAAGAGTGGCTTACGTTTTAAAGGACACTTGACTGAAATTATTATAGTTTTACTAGCTGCCCCGACAGACTTCGTTCTGTCAAAAGTTTTTATATTATTATTTTTGTATGCTGTATCCACGGACCTTAATTTTATGTACGTCCGTGGCTGTATCATAAAAAAAAAAACAAAAAAATTTGTCAAAAAAAAATTTAGGGGTGGGACCACCCTTATCATTAAGGGGGATGAAAAATAGATGTTGTCCGATTCTCCACCGTAGCCGATATGCACGCTACGATTCACGAAAATCGGTCGAGCCGTTTCGGAGGAGTTCAAGTTCTAACACCGTGACACGAGAATTTTATATATTAGAGAAAACAGTCGACATTAATAAAATGATTAAAGATTCTAACAGGAGTTTTGTAATACTAGTTAGGTTTAGTAATTCAGTTAATTACTTCTTTTAGAATGGTTCACACATATTGGAAGATGTTTTTATATTAAAACATCTAAATAATATTTTCAATTCTGTGAGAATAATTGTAAACGAGTGACTTTTGCCTTGTACTAATTTTTTATTGATTAATTTGAGAATCTTACGCTTTGAAATTTAAATGTGACTGTAATCTTCTAACTAATAATTGCTAATGGTATACTATTAATTATAAACTCCAAATAATGCATAGAATTATAAAATGTATTGAGCTGAATTACTGAATCGAATGAATGTGCTAATGGGTCAAAGAACCTTCATGATGCGTGTCAAGCGCAGTCGGGGACAGTCGATGATTGATAACTAAATAATTATAGGATTCTTCTTCATTTGTTGGAGAATTTTGGTTTTTGCAATGACCGTTAATCGAAATGAATGTTGTTCTATTGCTCTCCGTAATTTCGTATTCTTATCGGCTATGTAAAACAGAACAAATCGAATATTGAATTTTCGATTTTATTTCATTTCTTATTATAGGAGATTAAACAATACTTTTAGAAGTACTGTTATGTTTTCTGTGCAAAAACTATGTAAATTAGTTTTTAGTTCTTAGTTTTAGTTCAATAGGCATGATGACTGATTTTGGAATACTGTTCTATATTGTTGGGAAATATATTATAATTACAACGTATATCATATTTCCGCAAACAAATAAGGTTTAGTATAAAATAAATACATTTCAAATTATAAGTTTAAAATTCGCACCAAAACGCTTCAAACTGTCATGGCGTGGTTGTGACGTCAGTCCTCAGGAAAACAAAAGAAAATACGTCATTATTAGTATGGTGATTTCATTTGTTTAAGAAGTGTGACGTAATTCGCGCTAATTGAGACTGACTGGCGTTTTAGCTAAGATGGCGGCTTGCCATATTGTGTAGTTTTATTTTATCAAAAATATTGTTTATCTCGCTAATAATAATACGATAAATACGTGTGTTGTAATCCATTAATAGGGTTTCATTAAATAAATACATAATTTTAGTGATTTTTACTTACTGTCATCATGCCTATTCTGTGCCAAATAGATTATATAAAATTTCGATGACGAATAAAATACACGTCCAAAAATATTGCTGTGCAATTGTTTAATGGTAATGGTAATCTATATATATATTATAAAACAGTAACTCGATAATGTCTGTACATTGAAGATATTTAAGAAAATTTGATATCAGGGGACTCAATAGGAGCAATAGATTGCAAATCTGTCATTTTTAAAAATCTTGTCTGTCTGTATGTTTGACACCGTATCACGCCAAAACTACTGGATGAAATTGAATGCGGTTTCCACTGTTGTATTGCTAGTGGTCTAACTTAAAATCTGGTGTACATTTTATTGTGATATGTCGCTTATAAGCCGAGATATCAACAAATAAGACTTTTTGATGCGCCACATAACAGCAAGAAATTGTGAAAGTACCCGATAGAGGGATAAAAGAGACTGTTTAGTATCGGAAATATTCGTTTTTTCTTAAAAAAAATCAATGTGCAGATATTTTTTTTAATTTATGTTTTTGCAGTGAATTAGTTCTGGTAATCAACAACAGATGTCAGTTTAGGTAACTGAGTAGGGCTATTATATCGTGAATAAATCTTTTATTGAAATTAATGTGTACCTATAGATATTTAAAATAAATAAACGCTTATACACTCTGGGTCGTCAAGCATTAACTTATAAAATATAAAAAAAACATTGGGGTTTTAAGTAAATTAGTTTCCCTGCTCAATTAATAACATAACTAAGTTAGATTTTGCTATCGGAATAATATAGATTGACTGTATGATGGTGTGGATCAGAGTTAGCGATAATATTATGACACAATTTAGTAAATTTACCAAATAATGTTATTTTTTTGTAAATAAATAAAAATCTTAAATTCCGACAAAGTATTATAATTTAGATTTTCTTATTGTTATGTAGAAATAGGCTCATAGGAGATAATAATAATAAAAATACAAATCCTTTACATATTTAATAATCAAAATGAGTAAGAAATTAAAATATTTGCGAATAAACATCTACTGCTGTCACCTACAGTACTGGTCCATGAGTACCAAGCCGGCATAGGCAAAATTTATGACCGGACGTAAGTGCAATACAAGTAACTAAAATACTTTTGAATTTACGAATAGCCACATAAGAGCAGACGAGCCACCTGATTGTAAATGGTCACCGTTTTCCATGGACGACTGAGTGCGTCGTTCGTGATCAGTAAAGGCATCATACATGCGTTGTCATTCAAGAAAGAAATGAAAAGAAAGAAAAAATAATAAATTATGAAGATGATTGAATTTCTGTTCCATCAAGTTTAGAGACAGTGTTTATGATCTAGCAACGCTTTTAATTAAGATATATCGAGCTTTATAAATAGTAGTAAAATAAACTAATAACACGCTGTCTAATCCACAAACTTCGAAGCAGTTAAAAACAAAAAGGTTTTTTACAGACATTTTCCAGGTAATATAATATATACTCCTGACATTTGGACCAGGTTCTTGGGCGAAAAGCTCGGCCTTACTTAGTTGGAAGTTACACTTAAAAACCCCAGAGTTATTCAGGAATAAATTCAGGAGAATAGAGTCTTCCGGTTGAGAGGCAGGCCCTGCTATTGCGTAGGGGATCCTTTCATTACCATAAATCAGGTGGTGTCGCGGTTGCGAAACCCCCCAAATGATCGGGGGCCTCTTCTGACTTCTGAATTCCTACACAAGCGTTTAACTATCAGGCAGTCAAGTGTGAAGGGGTGAGACGTCCCTGAGCGACTCACGTGGCCGCATTTTGCCATTCTGTGCAAGGCTGTGTATCCGAACCCCAGTGACGGGGGGAGTGGGGGGTGGAGTCTAAGGGGGAAGGGGGGGCGAAGCCCCAATAGGGGGGGGCTCGGGGGAGGAAGCCCCCCGCTATAAAAAAGATACAGGAACCCAAAGCGAAATGGGTTAGGTTAGGTTCGTATAAATTTTTTTACGCAGAAATAGGGACTCCGCGTCGCGGGGTTCTGTCGAAATTTATGACGAAGTGTAGTATAATTGAGAACGAAGACGCAAGAATCTAAGATACAAACTATACACGATCAGTACGCAAAATTCATGTATGTATTGTAATAACAGATTTAAAAACAGCATTACAATATATATGCGAGCAGTTTCCTATGGCTGCGTTCTGGCGTTGTATACAATGAAAAGACGCCATGTGGCGCGTGGTCGGCGCGATGAAATTTTGACCGAAAAACCTAATAATATCAGGTAATAACTGAACGTTTTTTAAAATATTTGTTGTTGGTAACGTTGTCATTGCATTACCAGTAGATATAACGTTAACAAATTCAGGATCTGATGGTGTACGTATATATTATTATAAAACCCACTAATATTTCTTAAATTTATATTTAGATATTTTTTAGGTAGTCGGGTCGTTTGAGTTCGAGACTCGGGGATGGATCTACTCCTTCAGGAAAATGGGTATAATAATTTAGTATGGAAGTTGTGTTTACAGGTTATAATTATTATTTTGACTGCTTTTATGTATGTGCTACCTACTACATAGAATTTTTGAATATTTTTTAGGGTATTGTTCTTCAAAAGAAAAAAATGGTTGTCTGTAAAGTCGGTTTACGGACGGTAGTTTAACGTGACAACGTCATGACAAAGCTCCGCTCCGCTCCGCCCCGCTCCGCCCCGCCCCGCTCCACTCAACTACGATCGCTTACGGCTCGCCTACGGCATCAGCTACGATACGCCGATCGTAGCCGATCGTGCCTCTCTCTCGCTTTTGCCGCTCTCTCGCTCGCGGAACGCTACATTTTTCGAGTTCATCGTTTTAATAGACGATATCACGTCAAAAACATAACCCTTATAGGATCCCTTCGTTGTCCGTCTGTCTGTCTTTCAGCCCTATTATCTTAGTAGGTAATGCGCGGAGGCACAATTCCAAACAAACTTAAATAAGTTTAAGTTTTTGGTTAATTGATTGGATAAATAGTATTTGGTTAATTGATCGCTATGTCCATGTATGGGAACGACAGTTTTCCAGCGGCAAAGTTAAGTTTGTTACTGAATGATTTAACATTGCTATTATGTTCGGTGCCGTCGACTTTGCCTTCACCTGAGTTAATTCACCCAGCGGTCTTAAGTCTATTTTTAGTAGATTGACAGGTGATTCGGTTCTGTAAATTTGGACAGAACCCTCGGTGCGCAACTCTAACTCGCATTTGGCCGGGATCTTTTTTGATTACTAATTCTCAAGTCCACGCAGACGAAGTCGCGGGTAGAAGCTAGTTGATTAGTATAAAAAAGTCTTTAAATTTTAAAGCAAGTGGCTGTTAGCCAAGTATTTTGACGAAGGCGTAGAGTTTGTGAAAATAGGGCTTGTATGTATAGTTAGGGCGTGTAGAGTTAAAAACTTGAGCTCTACATGAGACCTGTAACTTTTTAATGTAGAGCCATATGATCTCGATCTTGGCAACATTTTACATGAAAATGTTTTTGGTGGGATGTACTAACTCTGCACATCTTTAATTAGAGTATCATTGATTACGCTATCATGCCCTCATCCGTCTTTTTTGTGCACGGAGCCTTGACAGGTAATAGTATATTCTGATTAACTGACTCGACGTGACTTGTGATCTCTGTGTGTGTGTGTGTGTGTGTGTGTGTGTGTGTGTGTGTGTGTGTGTGTGTGTGTGTGTGTGTGTGTGTGTGTGTGTGTGCGTGCGTGCGTGCGTGCGTGCGTGCGTGCGTGCGTGCGTGCGTGCGTGCTTGCGTGCGTGCGTGCGTGCGTGCGTGCGTGTGTGTGTGCGCGCGCGCGACGGAATATAATAAACTAATTTTTTCACTTTGGAAAGGTTACGCGACTCATTTTGTATTAATTATTATGACTTATTATCTGCTTCATTTATTACACTGACACATAAAATTGAAATGTCTGCATGTAACATCAGGGTTTTTGCTAATAACCTTACGTAAAATAATGCGATATCAATTTTATTATTGTACAGTTTCATTGCTGGCGTATATTATCTATTTTATGTTTACAGCATATTTAAGCTTATGTATTAAACTTAAAAATTTAAGGTGGCTGGGTTCCCGGGGTCGGAAGCACAGCAAAACTTCATACACAACGTGAACAAAATGACAAAAGGATCTTGATCTAATTAATAATATTAATTATTATTATGAAACCCCACTATTAGCTTCCTAAGATAAATTAAGTAGACCACCAACGTTTTGTGAAAGTTCGATCCGAAGACAAGATTTCATGTAGCCGAGTGTAGGCTTATTTATTTAGTGAAAAAACAGGCCTATTTATATCTGAATAAATTTATAAAAGTCATACATATCGAAGTAGACATAAAAATTTTGCATACGTACTTATACAATAAACGCTTACGCCCCAACTCAGTCACTAACGGTTACTTAAATCGCTCCTTAGTAAAGAACCACCATACAAATTCTGTAATAAGCAGCGATTTAAGTAACCGTTAGTGACTCTGAGTTGGGGCGTTACACATTCATACCCCTGCAGTAGGTTTTTACCTGTGTCGGGGATGGCATGGACGACACATATAACACATCACAATAAAACCCATTGCCCGAGTACAAATATTTATGTCACATAAATATCTGCCCCAGCCAGGAATCGAACCTGGGACCCCTCGCTTCGCAGGCAGCTAGGCTAGAGTCGCTACCAACTAGGCAAGAGGGTCGTCATTGACTGGATTATGTTAATACTTAATAAGTCATTTATCGTATTTATTATCATCGAAATATGTGGAAATATGTATATGATAAGCGAGTGCAAAAATTGACATGTCTGTTTAGTTTAGCTGTGGGTAGTGACTTATGTTGTCCATTGTACATGTACACCCACCCACATTTCTTGTACGGGAATGGCATGCGGAGCGCGAGCTTTGTACCGGACACATATAGGGTTGCCAACTCTCACTTTATTATTTAACTCCATTAAATTTTGTTATCCTGGCTTCTGCTTTGAAGAGATTAATCCAAGCGTATATAAAATTGACGACCCTGTAGCCTAGTTGCTAGCGACCCTGCCTGCGAAGCGAGGTGTCCTGGGTTCGATTCCCGGCCGGGGCAGATATTTATGTAACAGACAAATATTTGTACTCGGGTCATGGGTGTTATTGTAATGTGTTATATGTGTCGTCCATGCCACCCGCGACACAGGTAACAACCTACTGGGAGGGTATGAGTGTGTAAGCGTTTATTTATTATTATTTTTATATACTTGTAGTTTTTCTACATTAGGTACAGATAGTAGCTATAAAATATTAGATCAGTCTTTCTTTGATATAAATATGCTCTTATCGGGAAAACTTAATAATTTGATTATCTGAGCTTTAAGCGTTCTACAAGTTAAGTCTATGAAGGTTCAATCGGACAATAACTCTATATTATACCTATAAATCTATAAAAATCTCGCGGTTTGCAGCCCTACAATGAGTGGCATCTGAAAATTACGACCATTATAGATTATGATTTGACCAATGATCTTTAATGGCCTGATTTAAAACAGGTTACAGGATGTTGATGATATCATTTGGCCAAATCGAAAGGATGTAAAAACTCAAGGTCGGTAGACGTACTTTTTATTTGTACACTAAAATCCTAATTTTCCTTCCATCCTTCATCTTTCTTGGTTTCATGCGTCTTTAGAAGCTTATAATGTATTTCCATGATTTCACTTCCTATCAGATTAAATATAAATTCCCGATAAATTGTACGGTATATAATTTGTATATGTGTTCCAGTGATTGAGTTGAATTACAAATGAAACGCATAATTAATAGTAATATAAATGACGACAGGACACCATCAATCATAGTTCATAGTAATATTCTAGATGTTTACTCCCAGTCACGCGCAGGACATCACATCTCATGTGTGTTGTATGTTGATGGACCGGCATATTAATTAGCTTTGACACTTGCACGGAAACACCCCAGTGTTATGTACATACATGTAAGCACATAACCCATTATGTAACTAACTGTGAATTATTAACAAATGTTTATTTTATCAAGCGAAATGGCGAGTGATTGTGAGAATTACATCTGCCAGTAAAGCGACTAGGACCTAGGTACTTGACAACCACGACTGCTCTGTCAAGAGCCAAACGATTGAGAAGGGAGAACAAGAGAGAAAAATTTGGCTAGCTACTTCTACCACTCTGTTTCTAAAATGGATCGTGAAATGTTTTTATCTTAATTCAGCCGTAATTTAACAACAGTACCGCATTATAGGTTCTTTTGTTATGCTACACCAGTCTAAATTGATGAGCATGTCGATAGCCAAGGTAAGCTTAGAAAGCTTTGTAGTATTAAAAAACCTCCGACAACACCAGTCGGTTGAATAATTTGCTACTAGGATAGACGAATGAACAGTTTAACTAAAAGCATACAAAAAGAAACGATAAATTCATCAATATCTTTCCGATCGAACCGCATTGTATACTAGGCCTAAAGAATATTGTAGTATTTGTAGTCCAATCAAGGACGAGTTCCTGGGTGGGGACGCACCCTGAGAATCCAAGCGTTGAACGAACGATAATGTCAGATAGTTTCGCGACGCACGCGCGACCGGCCGAACGTGTGAACGAGATCGAACGAAACATCGACATCTTCACGAATGTATTATTGTGAACGAGTGACATTTGTAGTTCGTAGTGTTGTACCGATTGTACTGATAGGTCTCTGTGATAGGTTTTAAGTGACATTCCGTTAAATAATTAAAGGGTTCGAAAGGTGAGGCGTTAGTGAATGTTTATTGTTGTTGAAGTTCACATCTTTGCCGGACTGATAGGTTGCACTTGCGCTATAATTATTTTAGTAGAAATTAAGTGTTACTCACTAATAAAAAACACTGGAATTTATAATGATAAAGTTAAACTGCTACCTCTTCAAAATCATTTAACAAAGGCAGTTAAATGATTTCGTTATGGCATTTTAATAATAAATTTTAAAGATATTATACAGCTGTTAGAGGTTAGGTAGGTAAATATACATATTATAGATAGATAGACATGATATTTTAATATAATAATATGCAAATCTTTTCGTATCTAATTAGATGTTTAAAATTAAGTATGTTATAAAAACTCACCACGAGGCACGCACGGACACCTAGTGACAGTTATCGAATGTCTGAACAAGGAAAATTGTCGAAACATCAGACAATATGCATATTTAAGAATCCTCGTAATTAATGAGTGAATAAATGAGAATTTCTTGTCTCATTGATTTCTTTGAGATATTCGATACAATCAATCAAAGTTTTGTTAATTACAGTAATTAGTGAGAAAATTGTCTGTATTGCATTGTCTTTCTACTGCTTCCCGTTGTTGAATCTGTCAATGCAATACAATGCACGTCCACGTCGCCCACACACGATACCTTCGAACTCCGTCGTGAAGTAAGCTTTGAGAAAATATATAGTTTGTTTCCGGCTTCCGCCACCGACACGTTACCAACCTCATAATTATCTCAGGAGTAGCAATACATTTATGATTGTAAATAGCACCATTTGTAATTGTATTGTTCAGTAGGCCACTTGGTCACAGATGCAGAAGTCCAGAGGAAAGCGATGAACCCTTCTCGTAAGGTCGTCGGTCTCCAAGTTAAGAGAAGATATTTTATGGCTCACAACCATTCAAGAATTCCCTGAAGAATTAAAGAAATACCTGAGACATAAAATATTTTATATGTAAACAAATACATACATAGTTGACAAATGAGCGAACGAAACCTGATAGCAAGTGGTCATCGCATTCATTGCACATGACCAACTGAATCACAAAAACTTTGGCCACCAAGAGACAGCCAAGAAAGTGGGAAACTTACCCGCTCCGTAAACACCGGAACCGTATCTTACACAAGCCGTAAAAAGTAGAAACACTTTCATTCGTACCATTATTAAATCACCCGCGGGAGGTTCAACTCGGAAGCAATAATTATTACACAACCATAATATTCAATTCTAGGGTCACACGATCTGACATAAATCACAACTACCGGCAACACCTACAAAAACTGGATAAGCACCAAAATGTGACAATTAGTTCAGTCAACTGGAACGGTCAGTCTGTACGGGCAGAGAACTTTCGTCATCGTACGCATCGTTCGGAACACTAGCGTCACTAGTCCCTTGATCATTTCTCGTAATCATCGATTCCTGGAATAAAATAATCGATTTTTGTGTCTGATCCGCGATTTTAAAAATTAGATTTAGAATATTTTGAATCTAAACTATTGTAACTAAAATATAAATGGAAGTTTACAATATTCTATCGAGTTTACGCTCAAACGCCTCAAACACATACCTACTTCGTACATACAATTCTGCAAGTACACCTTTTGAGTATTTTCAATAAGATATTTTAACACAGTGTTTATCCGTTGCTTTCTAGTGAAATGACACTTCAAAGGATCTAAATAGGTCAGTCGGACAGTTCACGAACGGTTTACAGTCAGTGAGTGTTAATGAGTGTCAGAATGGGCAACTTGAACTTTACGCTGGCGTGCGCGGCGCTGTCGTGCTTCCTTGCGGCGCTGGCGCAGGTATGTTTCTCATGTTTTAATACATTCGTAGAAATAAGTTCAAATTCAAAAACATTAATTACAGGTAGTTTGTGCATGTAATTGTGTTTTTTTCAGTTTTACCATCGTTTGTAAAGGCCGCAAAGGAAATTTCTTAGTCTATCTTTTAACTAGGAATTAAAATATTACTTAGCAGTTTGACGATTTGTACTTATAGAACAGTCAGAACTCGAATCTGATAAATAATCAATAGCGAAAATTTTAAGCGCTTCGATGCTTCAGACGACACGCCGCCGATCGTGGTTCGTGTCGCTAACCAATCGTTAGGGCCACAGAACATATAAATTATTAAATGTTCTGTGGTTAGGGCATACCTACAACGCATTACCAATTCGCGCTGGACCTTTGAATTTCTTTCCGACTGCAAATGTTGAAGCTAATCATTCCTGAGCTAATCATTGCTGAGGAGTTTCTTTGCGGCTTTTCTTCTCCTCCATGACAAAGCACCTTTGCGAAAAGCTGGTAAATAAAAAAAATGACATGCATAAGTTTATCAGTGATATCTACATGAATAAAAGATAATTTCATTTCATTTCATTTCCTGCATAGTCCTTAGACTATTGCGGCTTAGTCACTTTCCAATCGTGACTCTTCCACTACACTTCCAAGGATGATTTACTCACAAGATGGGTTAAGGTGTACCACACCTTATTAATAGGGTATTTGACTACATTGAAAATGTACTACAAATTGTTATTATTCTATCAGATAGTAGCACTAAAAAACATATTTCACTTTATTTTCAAGTAAATCACGTATATTTTTGCAAATAACACGAAATTAAAATACTGTAATTTTAGGAAATTTTACCAGTGACCGAAACGCCCTGTGATTGGTGACAACTTTGATGACGTCACACGCTAGTAAAAAATCAGATCTTTCCTTTACAGAATCTTAATAGATACTTGCGTGTGACGTCACACGTATCATAGACCGCCGCCATGACAGAAACAGCGTTTTTGGCGCGGTTTTGGAAGTATAAACTTTAACATTGATTTTTATTAACAATACTGTTAATTTTTTCGGAAATATCAATGGAGTGGGTTTATTTTGTAATAAAGAATAAATTAAAATGATTTTTAAAAATTAGTCAAATCCTATTGCAATATCACGAAGCCTAGGTACTCAAGTATGTGATTTTAATGAAGTTTACCTTCACTAGAGCAGATGGTATTTCATTTCGAATACGCATAGAAACTAAGCGTAGCTTGTAGAATTTGAATGCAGATCACTCGCAGATGGCAAATTCTTAGTCACTTTATTTTTTAAAGGCTCTATTTAAGCAGCCCTGGATCTAGGGGAGAGGCGGGGCAAATCGGGTCACTCGCCCCGGGCGGCAGTTTCAGGGGGCGCCAAATTCATAATATAGTATGATTTAAAAAAAAAACTTGTTCCACAAAGCGCCTAACATACGGAAGCCTGGTTGGGAGAACAAATTTACTAAAGAGTTCTTTTTGTCCCATTCACGAAAACCAACCATTATCAATCGTAGATCCGGGGCTGTATTTAAGTGTATCCATCGATTTGTGACGAATACATTTGATTCTTTTGAGAGAAAAAGAGTTTCCAGAAGAGAAGAACTCTGGTAGCTAAGTAACACTTCTCGTGAAAACTTATGCCTGGAAAATTATATAACAATTGCATAATATTATTGTTATTAAAATTTGGTCTCTTTAAAAATGCAAAAAAAATAATCGACCATTACGCGACAAAGGCGTGACAGTTTGTGCCTAGGCAGGCACAAACGGAAGTTGTATGTTTGTTTGTCAGCAAATACGACATTAACAAAAAAGCATTTAATACATAAGTGAAATTATTATGATAATTTGGCATTGTCAGTGATTTTTCCGCATAAAATTAATAAAACCCATTATGTTATATTTGAAACAATCACTTCATTGATTCACACATTATTTTGTTTGTATAATCGTTCATTCAATTTATCATTACTTATGTAATTAATACATTCATTGACTTTTTATCCAATCATTATTGTATAAAAGGGTAGTTTAACATAATATACGTATTATACGCACGGCGCGGGCGATGTGCTAAGTCTAGTCAGAGAAATAGAGCGGCTATCATGACATAGTTCAAAGGACCGATAACCGTTGGGCAAAAAAGATCCTCGAATGGCGCCCACGTGTCGGAAAAAGGAGCATAGGACGCCCCCCGACCAGTTGGACTGATGACCTGAAGAAAACAGCTGGCATCCGCTGGATTCGGAAGGCTCAGGACCGGTCAGAGTAGCGCAAGTTAGGGGAGGCTTATGTCCGGCAGTGGACCACCAAAGGCTGATGGATGGATGGATCATGACATCTTGAGCCATTTTTGAACCAACCTCTCCACCTCTCGACGGTAGAGCAGCATTCCAAGCCCACTTCAATTACCAGGTTTTGTATTACATTTGATTAAAGAAGTGGACAGGCAGTTTGAAATACGATTTCACAAATACATTTCGGTAAAATGATCTATCGTTTCAACAAGTTCGCAAGTTATTACTATTATTATTTTTCCATGGGGTTCGCCTGGATAGCTACCACCCTTGAGCATGAGTCAGCCGCCAAACGATTCGTCGTGTTCCGGCTGGGGGCTTGAGAGCCATTTCTTTCTTTCTTTTTCTTCTCTCTTTCTTGGCCGGCAACGCATCGGTGATGCCTTTGGTGTTGCTGATGTCCATGGGCGATGATAGCCACTTACCATCAGGTGGATCGTCAGCTCGTTTGCCGGCTATTTCCATAAAAAAAATATATTATAAGACTATGCAACTATGTGCAGTATTGTGCAGTCATGGAAGGTCGGCAACAAACACCCAAGAAGAATATTTTCAGTTACAAAGAAGTTATTACTCATAAATCACGTGTTAAACATACTCATCTACAAACATCCTTGTTTTTAAAATCATCCAGTTATTAATTTGAAAGCTCCGATGACCTTTCGTCATTAGAACACTTAATTCAAAGATGGTCGTACACTAATTATTTATTTAAAATTTTATCGGATCGTCCAAAAGTCTGTTTCTAAACAGCCTGAGGATTCTTTTGAAATCATTCTCGTAATGGTTCAGATATAATAATATCGAATTCTTTTGTGGACCGACTCCTATTCACGCAAGTCGAGTGGGTTTACAAATTTTATTCTTTGACATGTAACGTAATGTTGCAAACAACATAAACATAATATTGTACAAAATATGAATGTCAGACATACGTTTAATTATTCTGTTGTACTTGTTTTTGAATTAAATAGGTTTATGTTGAGTCTTTATTGATAACTTTTGACCTTAATATCAATATGATTGCATTAGTACGCGGCGCTTGTAGCCTTTATCTTTATAATAAAATAGATAATTTATTTAAAACTTGATTGAATTTATTACTTTCCAGTTTAATAAATGTTCTATTATTATTTTTGACATCATATACACGTATAGAGACTAGTATTAAGTATTAAGCACCGTGTTTAGATTCGCTTATGATTTAAGTGAATTAAATAACGGTGATAACTTATTTGCCTGCAACCAATTTGACAACGTTATTGAATGGCAGACAAATATGAAAAGTAGCTTGTTTAGCTCGAGGGAGAGAAATATTGGGCTTATCTCTCTAGTCCCACTACAGCCGTCAGAAGTCGAAGGTTGATTGACGATCCTCTATAATCATCTCATTAGGTTTCTTTGATACCAAACAGGATTAATTTATCTACTGAAAATATCCGTCCCAGCTGGAAATTCAATTTCAATTTTTAATTAATAGCACATCTACAGCAGAAGATTTTAAATTTGGATATAGGACGTTGTAATTTATTGTGGTGATATTGCACTTCACATGCTGACGCCAACATGAATCATGCTATCGAATTTTTCTGCATCTCTTGCATTATAAATACTAGTGGACCCGGCGTGTTCCACTAAGCTAATTTTTTTTTATGAAAATGACAGATCAGTGTTTTTGATGTGAAACTATAGCCGCACGTAAAACCGATTTCTGGCGTGGCGACGCATGCCGTGGCGACGCGTCGCCATTTTCTCGCTACACTGAGCTCGAATACCTATAGTGTATACTCCGTAGTGTACACAGTGTTGTTTACTACAGTAAACATAACCTGTGTTTTACTTGAAAACAAATTATTTTTCTGATAATAAAATCGTAATATTTTATTTTATCATTATGACATATTTAGTTCCTATCACAATATGTTCTTTTCTGCATATTACTTTTACAAAATAATGTCGATGTTTCACATCTGCCAGGCGTCCCGTGACGGCTCACATTTTTTTGTATTGACAGTCTGTATAAGCGCTATCTTTACAAATTATCTTCTAATTGTTGTATGGGAAAAGTGGAAAATTGACTTTATCAATAGACTGAATGTGCTTAATGCATTGTTTTAGTGGTCTCGAACCACCTTGGGATTATTGCCTTTCAAATGAAACCATTTTGAGGCAAATCGGTTGGATGATTTTAGAGTCTATAAAGGACATCCGTAGAAACATTTTTTGTGTTTTCTATATACATATACTAGATTCTGACTAGATTTGTCGATGAATTGAATTTTTTTTTATGGAAGTAGCCGGCAAACAAGCTGACGATCCACCTGATGGTAAGTGCTATCGTCCCCCATGGACATCAGCAACATTAAAGGCATCACTAATGCGTTGCCGGCCAAGAAAAAGAGAAGAGAAAAAAGAAAGAACTGGCTCTCAAGCCCCCAGCCGGAACACGACGAGTCGTTTGGCGGCTGACTCATGCTCAAGGGTGGTAGCTATCCAGGCGAACCCCATGGAGAGATAATAATAGTAATAATGGTATTAATTAACAATGTTAAAGAATGTTATTAGACAACTCAAAATCGGAACATTTCCGGAAAATCCTGATACCTGACTACGCAAGTGTTAGCAATCTTTCTCATTTCACTTTTGAGTCTGACCTACTGTTTAGTGTTTACTGTCTCTAACAAATACTGTATCTTAAATATCCATCCAGTGCTCAGTGAAGCGAGCGCGTTATGGCTACTTAGTGGCTACTTACAAATAAACTTGACTTAGATAACGGTACTTTACATCTGTCAGTTACATTACGGGCCGCGTTATAAAAACGAATGGAAATTAATTTAGTTTTTTGGTTGAATGCAATGTCAAATGTCACTCCAGTCCGATAGGAAAACGATCTGTCGCAATGTCGAGAGTCCGTCCAGTGCAGCCAGGCGTTGGCAAAAAGCTTTACTTCGTGATGTTATTTTCTTTAGGCACTTGGGAAAATTGTACGAAGAAAATCGAAAGCAGTTACACTGATACATATGACATGATAATAATATGATAGTGGAAATGATAATAATAACATTTAACATTATTGGCAATTTTTTTTTGGATTATTTCAATTTGGATGCTACTCTATCGTTGCGAATATCGTATCCAGGTTATGGCAAGAATTAATGGAAATATTGGTCTGATGTGAAATTTACGGATAAAATTTACTCACAATCACGCACTCGTAGTTGAAAAAACATTAATAACAAAAACACAATTATTTATTTCGTAGTAAATTCGATATCTGTTCCCCTGACCTGTTCAGGTTTATCGTTAGAGTTATGTTATTTTTGTTTATGATTTAAATATTTGTGGATGTAACAGTAAATACGCATCAAGTACGCAGCAAATACGCCTTGACATCTATAGTAATATTATAAAGAGGAAAGATTTGATTGTTTGTATGTATTGAATAGGCTCCGAAACTACTGAACCGATTTAAAAAATTCGTTCACTGTTGGGAAGCTACACTATCCCCGAGTAACATAGGCTAATTATTATATTTTCAAAAAAATTAGGGACCCTTAATAAAACTCCAATGATGTAATCCAAGGTGTAAAAAAATAAGAAAACCGAAGCAAAGCGAGGGCGGTTACTCGTATGAAATAAAACGTAACATTGATTTAATTTCCCAAAGTAATGATCGAACTTCTGACCCCAATCATTACCATCACAATATTGTCAATGTTACGTTAATTTCAAGCATTCAACTGTCGACTTAATCTCTTTCGTAATAAGACATTTTCAATTGACAGCAAAAAATTACAAGTTATTTAACAAGTAATCGATGTCTTAGCACAATGAGTGCCGTTTATCAAAGAGGTTCTCGAGTTACAATGTAAAACTAATTAACTTAAAAATTAAATTAAATTTTAAATAATTTAGCATTAAAGGTGGTAATACATAATACCCCGTTCCGGCTACTGCCACGTATTTTTTAAATTAAATAAAAATCTATTTTAATATTGTAAAGAGGAAAGATTTGATTATTTGTTTGCACTTTTGGAAAGCTACACTATCCCCGGGTGACATAGGCTATATTATATTTTCAAAAAAATTAGGGATCCTTAATGAAACTCCAATAATGTAACCCAAGGTGTACAAAATAAAAAAACCGAAGCAAAGCGAGGGCGGTTACTCGTTAGTAATAAAACATTACAAGTCGAGGCACCCACGATTCGAGAACACATTTATCTAAAACAAAAATGTCTCCACAACCTTAACGTTCAGCCAACAAGACACTACCACCAAGTGAAATAAAATGATGACGATGTTGTTGATTATGATCATGTTGATGTTGATGATGTTAATGATGATGATGTTAATGCTGATGTTAATGCTGATGATAATGATGATGATAATGAAAAAGCACGGTTCCCTATACATATCCCTATATCTACTAGACATGTAGAGACTAACCGATTCCAATCTGACTCCTGAGAAACGAAAACTGAAACTCTCAATTAATATTCATACTATATTAGTTTCCTCATTTGAATCATCTCCTTAATACAGATATACAATACGATTACTTTCAAGCTGCAAAATACCGAAAATATTAATGCTTGGCAACTTGTTCCACTCGAGAATTATCAGGTTAAAGGTTCTTTTCTTTTGTTGTCGGTTCAAAGTGGTAAGGTCAAAATACTTATTTTTATACCTAGTATTTATAGCACAGGTTATTTTATATTATTAGAGGTTATTACATACAGGTTTTTCATTGCATCTAAATCAGTATTTCTTTAGCTATTAGTGCTTTCGAAAAGAGGCTTGTTGAAATATTGTTCATCGATTTATTCATAAGGATTATAATAAGATCAGATTTGGAGATTCACCCCAAATGCATAAATTATTTTGAAACTTATGATGTGACGTTAATGAAATCAGATCATTAGGTGCATGAATGTAAACTAGTCTTAATTTAAGATTTATTGCTTAATTGAAGACCATAAGTAGTATAAAAAGTCAGTTAAGCAAATTTTAAATACTTACATTTAATAAAATTAATGTTAATTGTATCATTTGACTAATTAAGATGAATTAAAATTCTAATTTATGATGATTATAAAAGGCACGCAGACATCTTACCTGCGGAACAAGAAGTTCCGGGTTCGATCTTGTGAGGAGGCTCACACTCTATCCAGTATGAAATAACGCAATTGTTCATATAAGCTGGAAGGTATCTTAATAAGGAAAGAAAGTTCACATTCTTGCGTTTACTGCGATAAACAAGTCGTACACTTTTCTATTTATGAATTTCTTAGTGAACTTCGATTGAGTGGAAGACTTCCTAATTTCCTACTGACTGATGACTGTACGTGACACTTACCTACTTGTAAACAATTCAGAATTTCCTTATCTACAATAACTTTGTTGACATTTTTAACCAAAGTAGTTTCTCAGTTTTTCCCGTGACCTTCTTCTTCCAAAATACTTAATTATGAGTTGCTACATTTAAAATGTATTTTTGCTGTAATAAGTGTAAATACCAAATTTAGAAATCGGCAGTAGTGAGAGCTAATTCACTCATTTAATTCGCCTCTTTCTACGATGGGGCTTCGACGAAAGATTTTCATAATCATAAAATTCTCATGTCCGAGTCCATCCTAGGAACACACCACAAGGCGTATTTGTAACATACCTATAGATCTTCGAGAATCCTACGTGATATATGATATAAAGGAACATAATTTCTCATCATAATAAATTATCATCACACATAAATTATAATTGATATACATATATTATATTAAACCTCTTCATTTTATTCATGAGGAAGAATGAATGGCATAATAGTATGCAAGTAGTGATTCTAGAAACAAATAACTATTATTTGTTTGTATCTATTGTAAATATTGCGCAATGATGATTATAATAATTACTAAATACTAAATCATCCACCTTCCGAATTCATCGTCAGACCCTGGATATCATCCTAGACTAGAGTACAAACCAATCTCGATAGGCTGGCGTATTTTATCAGATCATCTATCCAGCGCGAAGCGGTAATGTTTCCTTCTTGATCGGCAACATGTTGGTGACGACTCCGGTGTTGCTAATGTCCATGGGCGGCGGTGATCACTTACCATCACTTACCATCATATACCTACTAGAAATTAAATAAAAGTTTTGAAATAACCAGCTTCCACCTTGGCTTCTAGCGTCTCAGTGATAGTATATTGACGTTACATTTGCTGCGACGACCATTTGACTACAGATACTAGAAATTTTGCGCGTTTGACGGCATGTCGGCTATTGGCATAAAAATTGTAACTTTTTTGGTGATTTTCTTTAGCTGATAATACCGTTGACTGAAAATAAATGAAGTATTTTAGTTAAAAATCAAACACATAAAAATGTAGAATGAAATAAAACCTATAATTTATAATATTACTTTGTAGGTACTCTTGTAAACACGAAGGATCCTAAAAGATAATAAAAATAAAAGAATTTTATTAATAAAACCTATAAACTTTGTGAAAATCTGCGTAGACGAAGTTATGCCTAAAGAAGAGGATAAAAATAATGTTTAATTTTTAAATATTTACGTGAACAGGTCTGTTTTGTCATTAGAAGTGAGGTCGTTATGAACAGTTTTTGCAGTAACAATAATTACAAATAAAACCTTAACCCGGTTTTTTTACCCGGTTTCCGGTGTTGACAAATATTTGCGTGACCGTCTGTTTGCTTCAGCCTTTGTTGTTAAAATAATTGTTGTTTACACTTTAATAATAATAATAATAACTCTTTCTGTATGTGAATCGACCACGTGATGTAAGGCATCACGAAGGAAGAGAGAAGAGTAAGAGAACTGGCTCTCAAGCCCCCAGCTGGAACATGACGAGTCGTTCGGCGGCTGACTGCAGCAAGGAAGAAAGATCTGGCTCCCAATTCATCCCCAGTTCATAGTAGAGCAAAATTTATGTAGACTCTACATCAATTCTTCGATGTAGAGTTTACTTTGTAGGGATGGCCCAAAAGATTTTTTTATTAATTTAATAACAAACAATTAGTATTTTCCCTTGCTGCTTCTTCCCTAAAGACTGCTTATGCGTAAGCGATTGTGAATTTTGACTTGCACCACAACGATGATACTTAATATTGAAATATTTTATTTCACACCGAAAACTCCGTAATACCTACTACTGGTACGTTAATGTAACGAAATTCTAATAACTAAAGAAGTAACACATCGCAGTTATACTCGTTACAATATGAAACATTTAACAAAAATAATTTACTGCGAAGCTGGATGTTGACCCTAGGACCCTTCGCTTGTCAGGGTTAGTTAACAACTAGGCTACGGGGTTATCGTTACAACCAATCTTAATACGCAATCGATACAGCGTAGAAAAGTAAATTTCAATTTTGAAGCTAACAAAGACTAAATCATTCTAATTACATCACGCGAGATAAAACCAATGCAATGCTAAAACTTAAAAGGCAATCTGTAAAAGCCTAACATAGAAATAGATTGGGCCATCGGATGTAGCAAGTTATCGAATAATAATATTATAATAATAATATATCTACACGCTCACGATTCCGATCGATTTAAGATGATGCGATAAACTCATTCTTTTCTCGATACAATCTCGCTTCATTTAATCCGTTGTAAATGTCGTGGGATGGGAAGGATACGAGTAATTGCGATAACTTCGCAATGACTTGTTACTGTCGATTGATTTGTTAATAACTTTTTTCAATGAGAATGATCATACAATCAACTATCAACTGAGCTATTAACTGAGTACCTACCTAGTTAAGTATCTTAGCTAAGAATTGTGCGTGAGCGAAAATTTTTCCTGTGCGAGCAAATGAAGCATTTCATCCGTTGCGGTGTCCTCAATTCAACTTGAATTTAACCCTAGTTCTGTTTGAAATTGTAATGGATTTATCCGAGCTGTAGGAACTCCAACTACCGCTTTAATAGCTGAATCGCTGCCCGATTGTATGCCATTAGAAAACTTGAACCTAAAATAAGTTAGGGTGATCTGACTCTCTCGCTTTTAACCAATGAAAAACCTGGCGAGGAAAGTAAATTACTGAGAGAACTTTTAGATTCAATCCCAAATCGTTCTTGCAAGACATTGCTGCATATTTTGCCGAGGGTATGCTGGGAACCCACTATAAATCAGTCGCTCGCACGTATTTGAAGATTTCCCCACCGATACGAAAAGTCCTACAAACACCGATCACGTAACAAGCGCCACTTCCATATCGTTAAAGAATCCGCATTTAAAAGTAAATGTTTTAAAGATCGCGTAGAGACTAACAATTTGCGATTTGAAAGAACGCAAAAAGTGCGGTGCATTGTTCACCCGCGATCGGTAACCTACAACCGTTGCGCAGTCGGACACATCGTTTTTGGGTTGCGTAACCGGTTGCTAACATGCCAATTGTCTCGGTGAATGTTTATGTGGGAAAAGCAGACAGGTACACCGTTTCCGTAAGGCTGTAATATAAAATCTTAAGGACAGTGAGCAGGCTACGTACGAACTAATCTTCAATTTTTACCTGAAGATCAAATAAAACTTTGTACTACTTTCAAAGAATATTGGGTGGCCGGAGTAATTTGATATTTGGCAAAGTTAATTTCAATTAGAAATTGTTACTAGAGTAACAAAGTGTTAACTGATGTCCATGGCTGACGACGGTGACCATATACCACTATTTGGTCCGTCTGCTCATTCTTGACTTTTGACATAAAATGAAATGCTGACAACTAGAGGCACGCTCTAATTATTTTGCCAAACGTTTCCTATATTAGTCTCAAAGTTGTGTGCTATCTCCCAACCCACAGCATGCGGTTAGCCACCGTGGTAGTCCGACCTTAACCCAGCCAATGCGAGACCCTCATCATCAGGGTCAGCTAGCCGATCCGATAGGCGAGCCAGCCATCATGCACTATTTATTTAATTTCATTTACACATTAAAGCGATAACCTTTTGCAAATTACACAACCGGCAAGGTCTGAGACGTCAAAAGAAATGGAATACAACAGTTTAATTTGTAGTCCAGTATCAAGATACGTTGTGAAAAAATCAACTTTTGTCTATCAAAGTGTCAAGTACATTGGCTAATTAATAGTCATTGATAATAAGTAAATGTAACTCCTGTTTTAGAAAAGGTCAAAGTCGTGTTGATTCACAAACTGTACTTTTTAATCGACTGCAAAAACTTCGTATGTTTTTAAATTAGCTCAAATAAGCGAAGAAAAAAGAATTAAACTTATTATACCATACGATGTTCTGAATTTGTGTTTAGTTTGGTTAAAATTTAAATAGAAATGTGTATTGTGTCCAGTGTTTAAGTTTTCAGAAATTGTATGAAGTAGAAATCTTGAATTTACCTTGTTCGTCCACACTGATAACCTATATTGGAAAAAATATTTAAAAACTTAGTGTTAGGATAAATTTTGAAAAATGGTTTAAAAAAAAACTTTGTCTTAGGATATAATTTGGAAAATTTTTGTGCATTTTCTCTGTTTATTTACATCAAAATTGTCATTGGCTCTACTTTGACCCTTTCATTTGCAAATATTGTCTCACGAATTCTGTATCATTAACCCGTTAGTTTATTTATTTATTGTTTTGGAATATACGGACCTTTACAAGGATTTCATACACTATTACATACGTTATAAGTTAACCTTTAAATCAGTTTATACGTATGCGGTCTTTTCAGAGTGTGGAAACTTCAAACTTTCGACATTAAGTGAATATATCGCGTTTTGAATAAACTATTTGAGGATTTACAATGTATTACCGCAAGCAATGCTGAAGTAATATTGATTATTCAAAGGTCAAACCCCCTTCCTGATGTCCGAAGGGTCAGTGGCTTCACGTCTTGGTCATGGGTTCGTTGGTTGTACGTCACATTACGTAACGCAACATGGTCACGCGTTACGTAATGAACTCAGTGGTCTATTGATGTTCAGCGTCGTGATAGTGATCCTCGTGTTGTACAGGAAAATGAATTGTAACCGCTCATTTACACGCGCGTGTCGCGGACCGTCTCGTGGCGCGTCCGTAAGCCACGCCCCCTACGCGCGTGTGAACACCACGCGAGCGCTCGCGCGAGCCCCTTCGGCGCGCGCCTACAAAACCGCTCCCGACGCGAGCCCGCGAGCCACGAGACGTGCCGCGGTCTGGTCCGCGAGCGCCCTGTTCACACGCGCGCATATGCGCGCGTCTCGCGGATTGTCTCGTGGCTCGCGCGCGCGTGTAAATGGGATATAACAGATACATCTTTTGACTAAACTAGTGCTAGTAGCCCGCTCTCTTTTTGTTTCGGATACCAGTCTTATATCCGTACCCCTGAAGCAACTCCTTTTCGACAAGAATGACAATAATAATATTATTACAGTCTAGACTATATACAGTCTTCCTCATGAATGTAAATATCAAACACAAAAATTAATAATTTTTCAAATCGGACTGGCAGTTCCAGAGATACGCATTTACAAACAAAGAGAAAAACATAAACGAGTACTTATGTACGCGCGTGAGAAGTTATACTTCTTTGGTCTCAAAAAAAAAACCATTAAAAAACCATAAAAAACAAAAAAAATAATTCAAAAAACAATATTAAAAAAATAACAATGAAATAAATATAATAATAATCATTGTTTCATAACGCGCTACAAACGCGCGTTAAAAAATCACCTGTGACGTTTTTCGTCAACTTTTGTATCATCGTCACCGTGTCACAAATCTTAAAATTTCACTCTAAAATTTTTTCCATTTATTTTACAACGCGCTTAAAGAAGTATAAATTCAAAAACAGATTTATGATATCAGTAGAGATGTACTGTGTCTAAAAGAGAGAAGGTTAGTGTGACAACAAACTTAGTTACAGATTTTAACTCCGTGGGAAGAGGATGTGATATGATCCCGGAAGCAACGAAACCTGATTCATGAAACTACAATTTACGATTGGATAAGGTTAAATTTTAAACAAACAATCATATTTTTCTTAAGATCATTAAAACATATTTGATCTTTTCGGTACAATTATTGCTAAATTACAATGATTGATACATATAGATATGGAAAATTGACATCGAAACGGTATCTTATTTGAAAATAATAAATCATAGTTGCGTGCAAATCAGCCACTCACAGGCTCACATGGACATGTATTATCTTTAATATCCTCACCGTTCGTGCTAATTTATCATCATTTGCGTTATACTCCTGCCATAAACATTATTGAACTTTAAATCTTAATTTTATTACAATAGAGTCGTATTCTACCTGTCATCTCTGCGCTGAATGTAGTTTTCGACAATCATCAGTCTTATTTGTAGAAGGTGAGCTTACTGGTTCAGCTACATTTGGAATATCGTAATGTTTATTAATGATGCGCTAGAACTCGATCATTGACATACAAACAATATTTAAAAGGCTAGAAATCGTTTCTGAAAAATGTTCCAAGCCACACACAGTTATGTTTGTGGATTGGAACGTTTTTCAGAAATTACGTCCAATTGTCATAAGCTTTGCGTTAAATCAGACCGTTTAAGAGTATCCTAATCCTAATACGTAAAATAAGTGAAAACTTGTTTTAGCGTTAGTAACCTTTAAGAATGGAAATAGTATTAGCGTAACACTATTTCTAGCCTTAAACTTATTTATTGTTTTGGCTAATTTATCAATAACTTTTCACGTTATGATCAAGAACATTATTTTTACTTTGTGCCCTGAAAAATGTATTCCAATGTAATTCTGTAAAATAGTTGGTGGTATTGACCTTAGATGTTATTCGAGTCGAAGGGTCCCAAGTTCGCTTTCTGACTCAAGAAATTGTCAAGAAAATGTCGATAATGACGCTATCCTCTACACAGGGAATCTTAGAGTGAGTTTTAGTATAAACGGAACTTAAACTTGGACTTTGCTCAGACGACATTTAAATGTACTAAATGACTGAACTTTTGTTAACACGAAGGAATTAAAAAGGCCAACGTTAAGGTTGATTTTGGACCATTGTTTTTGTTCTGATAATTTTAAGTCAGAGCAAAGCTTAAGTATAAGTACGGTTAATAGATCTCACCATTCTGGGGAGTTTGAGACGCCTTAAAAATATCAATACATACCCACCGGTCATGTGGGAGTCAAATTTAATTTATTCAATTAAATTTTATCTGCGTGCATAAAATTCAAGACAGTAAAAGGGCAATAGTACCAGAGTAACATAAAATTTTAATAGCTAGGAGCTGCCTACTGGTATTAACGTGCTTTTAAATGTTTCTTGTAACTTCGATGTTCACATGACGTTGGGTCATAAACGAATTGAGACACTCGTTGTGAAAGAATGGCCAAATCGTTCATCCGACTGCAATTTGAAGTACAGCTGGAGTGGACGCAGAATTTAACGTTGTGACATCATATAGGTACATCACCTACACTATGACATGTTGATGTGACTCTTTTGATATTCATATTGTACAGCGAGTACACGTGATACGTGTAATGTATACAATCCACAACGACTTAAGCTTTAAACGTGATTCTTAAGTTTACTATTAAAGTATGTACTTGGTTACGATACTCGGTCCAGTGGACCTGGAGCAGAGTGGAGTGGACGTAAGAACCAGTCATCGTTTTCGATTTAGTGAACCCTCAAAGTAGTTCTAAGTAATACTACCTACTGGTAATAAATAAATAATAAATAAATAAATAACGCTTCACATTCATAGCCCCACGCTAGGATTCCTTGTATCGTGGGTGCCATGGACAACACACTAGACAAGGACATTCGCACCCAGACCAAGATCAGAAATTCAAACTCATCATTCAAATTTCCGCCTCGCTGAGAATCGAACCCAGGACCCTTGGTGCGGCGATCCGGCATGGTAACCATTGCGCCACATGGCTCGTCAAATTACCAATGAATACTCTAATTCCTTTAGGATTTTTACGTTTTTGAGGTGTTTATGTTCTATTCTTAGCTTGCTACTACTTAAAGCACTTCTTTCATACTTCCTAAAGCACTTTAGTGGTACTAAATCATAAATGTATTGGTAATGATTGGCTGAAGTGACCAATTACGATGAGGTAAATCTACTTGTCTGCCACCTATTTAGGTAAGTAGTTTGATATAGTACAACTGTTGAGAGTTATGCTAAAGCATAGCTAAAGCAGGTTTCGCGTGTACCTAGGTACACTGATTAAATCATTAATATCTTTTCACTCCCATTATTTCAAACATTTAATTCGGGGATTAAGTTTTAAATAATGTTGTAATTATTTTGCAAAATTCATCCAAATTTTCAAATTAATTTCAAATTAATTCGTTAATTAATTCAATAAATTCTTATGATACAAGCAAAAATGTACCTACTACTACTGTAATGTTAACATGGCGCTTACCGAGGATTTTTATTAATTGTTCTCAAACAAAAGAATTTTAATTAAAAACTGGCTCGTTGACCTTCCTTCAATATTTGACGTTTAATTCCGCGTCAGCTACAAACAAGTGTTTGATGGTTTGATGACGGCAATTATTGCTTTATTGACTGTAATGAAAATAAATATATTTTAATTTAAGTTTAACTGGTAGTAGAACTATAATTGTAATTGTTATATTTTTCATAAAACTTCAAATATAAATGTTTTAATACAAAATTGTTTTCTTACGAAACGCATGAAGCTATAAGTATCATTTAATTTTGATGATTCTACTTTCTTCTATCTTTCCTGCTCCTTCCTGCTTTTTAACCGACTTCAAAAAAGGAGGAGGTATTTAATTCGACTGTTTTTTAATGTTTGTTACCTCAGAACTTTCAACTGGGTGAACCGATTTTGATGATTCTTTTAAATCGAAAGCTGGTGCTTGTCATGTGGTCCCACTTAAATTTGAGCTAGATCTAACGAGTTGTTTTTCAAGTTATTTTTAAGTCGGTTATTTTTTTCTTGGTAAAATTCAGATTATACAGCAACAATAACAAGATACTCGTGAAAAATATAACCCTTCGACTTCCTTGGCAGTTGGGTAAAAAGTGTAAAAAAAAGTGAGGACTAATCTACTATCACAGATACTAACCACTTCAGTTCCTATGGTATTTGTGACAGTGACAGGGTGAATTGCACATTCCTTGGTCTCCTTAAAGAATCAACTGTGAAATTAAGTGTTAAGGTTGCAGCTTGAGAAACGTTTAAAAATGCGCAATGGTCACTTCCTGATCGGCAACACATCGATGTTTCGATTGGTGATATGGACGTGGACTGGGGCAGTACCCATTCCAGGTTCATCAAAGGTTCGGGCTTGGGTTGGCTATGGTTCCCAGATGGTCGGGATTCGTCTGGATTGTCCCGACATTTCACATGATGTCCAGACAAGTCCCCACAAAATACAAGTACAAGGCCCGACAAAATACAAAATGTCCCGACAAATCCCGACTTTTTGAAGTTTTGTCCAGATATTTCAGTCTTGCCAGCTGGCAATCCTATAGTATAGCCAATAAACGGGAACAACAGTTAATGGGAAAAAAGTTAATTACTATAGGTACTGTTTCAACATTTTTTATTGTTTCTACGGTATACCTATAGCGGCTAACAGGAAAGAATTAAATTGAAAAATGGGCAGGAAGATAATGGTGGTTTATTGATACCAAAAATCATACCGAAGATATTATGAAACGCTTCTCGCGCTAGTCCAACGTACACTTTATTTGGCCTGCGTCAAACACTTCTCTCTACTTCATTATATTGAAGCCATCAATTCTTTTATCATTGATCTCGGCAATAAAATGATTCATGATGTCTGATTCTATCGAGTCACGATTAATTCTATCAAGATGTTATCGATTCACAAACTGAAATTATCTAGTTAATTAGCTATTGATAGAAATCAATATTCAATTGGCTTTTTAATAGAGAAAGTTTAAAATTCGAAACAATGTCAAATTAAACAATAGGTTATATGTTTGGTCTGGAAGACGGTGACCTCCTGCCATCAGGTGATGCCTCTGTTTTTTTGTCGGCTAAATAAGAAACAAGAGTTACTGAGAAATATGACAGAAAGAAATGAAATAAAAACTCATCAATACACCACATCTACAATTGTACATGGACTAATGAGGTACAAGGCATCAAAAACATCTACGTTCGAGAACAAACGTTTGCCTGCCAAACAAATAATAAACAACGAATATACCTATGCACATGATTTTTTGCTTCTACTACCGTTTTGGAAGGGGCTTTTAAAATGGAGGAGAAAAAATGGCGAAAGAAACAGTGAAGGGAACTGGTTGCAGAGGTCATTTCCACGTGTCCCTATCGTTTAGGTACATGCTCATCTCGTCTAAACAGCACTGTAAACCTTGCCTTCTTTTACTTTTAGACGTTACTTGAACAAACCAGCCGGTGGAAAAACATGATGAAATAAGGGTTCTTTTCTCCCCGGGTGGCTCCGAAAACCTAACAGACGATTTCAAGAGGAAGGATAGGCCCATCGGAACATTTCACACAAATGTTCTTCATATAAACCAAAAATTGCGCCATCTCTATCTGCCTTACGAACTACATCAAATCAGCGCTTTTATGCATTAAGAATTTTATTGGTCTAAGGGCTTATTTCACAATCTTCAAGTAAGTCCGAAGTAAGCTACTCGTTGGTTAAGTTGACATTTCGTGTATGTAAAATGACACTTTAACGTCACTTTAACCGGCGAATAGCTTATTCAGGACTCTACTTGAAGATGATGAAACAAGCCCTAAGCAATTTAAGTGCCTTTTTTTGAGCGCAGTAATGAATGCCTAGCACGCTTTTCGTTTATAACTTATCCGCTAAATCTGGTAATGTTTGTTTTGATGTTTCGTAACAATTTTACTATCGATCAACTTTCGACCTCTCCCGACCTTATTATGTTGCACAATTTGCACAACACCGCTCCAAGATCACTGTCAAATCCAGTTTTGTGACTAATAATAAATTAATAATATAGCATTAACCTGTTAGCACAGAAATCACGTGTATTACATGATTAGCGGGTTTTGAGGTTGCAACGACTGGACAGGTGGAGAGAAATAACGTAAGATTATAAAAAATAATGTGTGAAATTATATTACTAACGGTAGAACATAGAAAAGTTGTACCGGCGTCTGTCTCTCAAATCAAATATATTAATGTGTGAATAAGATTGCAATCGATCAAATCGTTCAGAATCGACACGATCACTCAGCTGTACGTCAATAACGATTACGTTACATCTAGACACGCGGCAGCGTGTCCAGCCAAAGTTAAAAAAAAAACTGGTAACGCAGCGGCATGTGTAATATTACACGAAATATTTCAAGCTACTTTTGACCCCTTCATAACACGAGACCTAATTTTAACCTACATACATGAAATTTGGCACATTTACTAAAACTCCTAAGCTTATTTAGAATTCAAGAATTTCATAAATGTAGCTCAAATAATTATTGATATATTAACGTTTAAAAACCCGTATTTTGGTGACTGATTCTCTGACCTAGGATCAAAAACCTAACTCCTTCCAGATGACCTAGAAACTTGATATTTTGCATCAAGCTATACTACTATATTAGGCGTATACAAAGGAAAAAGTCTAAAAACGGAAAATTATTGTTAATTAGTGAAAGTAGTGAATTAGCGGGTCCACTGTATAGAGTAATTTTACAAATAACAATATGTATATTAATTATTAATAATTATCTATTAATACTAATATTTTCTCGACAAAAAGTAATGATATCTCATCGAAAACATAAATGTGAAATGAGAGCTAAGTTCAAAAAAAATTGAGATCTAAATGTTTGCCAAGTTCTGTGTAGAAAATCCTAAAATTTTACACACTGACAACTCTCTTTGAAACATGAACATTATGGCATTTTAGTAACTTGTATGTAAAACTTAATGTAATTCCCACGGTACCTAATGCAGTCTACATCTATCTAACAGACTGATGGTAAGTGTCAAGGATTCAGGACTTCCGCAGGACAAAAGACTGATGCAAATCGACCAAGTTGAAGGCGAAACTTGTTTTTAATGAGCTCTCGGAAACTCAACTAAACTACATTAAACATGTCACCGGTAATTTTTCGACGCACACACGAAGCATGGACAGCACAAATAACACATGACAAACGTTCACGAGCAGTGATAGCCTAGCGGTTAGAACGTTGGTCTCCCGAACGAAGGGGCCCGAGTTCAAATCCTGGCACGCACCTCTGATTTTCAAATATTATGTGCGTATTACAAGTTAATTATCACTTGCTTCGGTGAAGGAAAACATCGTGAGGAAACCTGCACACCGGAGAGTTCTCCATAAAGTT
This sequence comes from Thymelicus acteon, assembly GCA_951805285.1. Taxonomy (NCBI): domain Eukaryota; kingdom Metazoa; phylum Arthropoda; class Insecta; order Lepidoptera; family Hesperiidae; genus Thymelicus; species Thymelicus acteon. Next base: position 867,758 of record OX638224.1, read on the forward strand.
CTCAAAGGTGTGTGAGGTCTACCAATCCGCACTTGGCCTGCGTGGTAGACTATGGCTTGTACTCCTCACATTGTGAGAGGAGACCCCGAGCCCAGCAGTGCTGCAGTGGGACAATTTGATTTGTTGTTTTAAACGTTCACGATCTGAGTACAAACATTAGTATCTGTGACAAAAATGGGTCTTCCGAGCATCGAACCTCGGATCCTTTGCTTTACAGGCAGGATCATTACTAAGCTACGGGGTCGTCATTGCAGAAGAATTGAAATGTAGTAGTGAAACAATTAGAAGATGACATGAAGAAGATGAGATGAAAGAAGTCATAAACATCACACCTACAGTCTCCACTCCGTCGAACTCCGTCGATCATCAGTAACATTGCGTTTTGTCGCTGCAACTTAGCACTTAGTGTCTGTCAAATCACTGTCTATACAAATGACAAGTATTATCTATCATCTTGAAATATTAAGTGTCCAATTACACGCTCGTTTTGGTGAAGAAGCGTACTTGACCCGCATGTAATTGTTTTATGATTTGACACTCCGGCCGCCGGCGGCCGCGATTATAATTAGACGTGGTTTTAACACATTAATTATAATTAGCCTTGTAATTGGTTTAAACAAAAATTATATGGACAATAAACTGTTGTGGCTTGGTTGGTGAAGAGATAGTTTGGAATCTTATTCGATTTACCTATATTAGGTGACCTTGGAAGTAAATCCTCTTAAAAGACTGAGGAGAGAAGTTCTGAGGTTTTGAAACATTTTAAGTATTATTGTAACTTAGTCAAATAATATGTGCATTAATGTTTTGATAATTTTACTATAAAAACGCAAAGACCAGAAGATTTTTCGTTAAAAGTCACGATTGAGTGTAAGAGTCTAGACTCTAGAGTCTAGAACTGTAGACTATGCTATAGCCACAGTAACTATAGCTAATAAATACGTCTATTTTTAACTCGTATGGCGGAACTACACATTCCTGTCTACGCGTATCTTACCTAACATGGAAATGACCGTGGCCACCAAATACCTCCTAACATACTAAATAATGATTCACTATTAACATAATCAAAATCGTCACAAAAGTATCATGTAGCCACGAAATGACACATGGACAATTTGACGTGATTCACAAAAACCACTAATTCCTGTCATGATATCATTCTTTTGTTATTTTTCTTTACAATGTTTTGAACTGAATTCGTTCAGCAAAAACATCGATCATTTTATATGATGCCGTGAAAATCAACGTCAGTCGCGGTTAGAAAACTGTTCCTTCGCTTCGGGGGTCATAATCCTTTTCGTTTGCACACAACACGCCACAAGATTCTTACTTATCAGTTCATAGATTACCCCCAATATCAGTTTTATCGGGCGTTGTATAAATTTCCCCCGTTTAACATAATCATTGACTTCAATTTAAAACTTCATTCATCAGGTGACAAATGACACAGTTCTGAGGTAACAAATAAAAAAATACAATTGAATTGAGAACCTCCACCTTTTTTAGGTCGATTAAAAATATAGCTTTCGTTTTAACAACGATACCTAGTACAGCTTAGAACATATATTTGATTACTGCGTATAGTTTTTGAGAACTCCTTAGGTCGTTAGTTCCAATATTAGTAGACGTAGCCGGGACACGAATGGTCACCGTATATTAATTTATTACTCACTAAAGAAGTTTCGTGTTATAATACGTGTTACATACTATATTAAAAAAATGTATTACGAGACTAATAAAATACAAATACTGATAAATATGTAAATTTGAAGGCCGTTGAATTAATGAATTGTAATCTGTGCTTAACATTTGTTAGCGGAGACTTCAGTAAAGAAGAGGATATTATATCAGTCATGTGGCTTGAAAGTAAGGGTTCCGTAACCAAACTGAACCACTGACATTTTACTCGGACTGTTTGAGAGTAGTTATTTGTTCCGCGGCTATTAGTGTTAGTTTTTAGGGTTCCGTAGCAGAATCGCAAAAAACGGAACCCTTATGGATTCGTCATGTCTGTCTGTCTGTCTGTCTGTCTGTCTGTCCGTCCGTCCGTCCGTCCGTCCGTCCGTCCGTCCGTCCGTCCGTCCGTCCGTCCGTCCGTATGTCACAGCCACTTTTTTCCGAAACTATAAGAGCTATACTGTTGAAACTTAGTAAGTAGATGTATTCTGTAAACCGCATTAAGATTTTCACACAAAAATAGAAAGATAACAATAAATTTTGGAGGTTCCCCATACTTAGAATTGAAACTCAAAAATGTTTTTTTCATCAAACCCATACGTGTGGGGTATCTATGGATAGGTCTTCAAAAATGATATTGAGGTTTCTAATATCATTTTTTTCTAAACTGAATAGTTTGCGCGAGAGACACTTCCAAACTTCCAACGAAAATTGGTTTGAATGAGATCTAGTAAGTAGTTTTTTTCTAATACGTCATAAATCGTAAACCGCAAAAAACATTGATCAAAGTTACAACGAACTACAAGAACTTTTATAGTATGTTACTTGCTGCTACGGAACCCTTCATGGGCGAGTCCGACTCGCACTTGGCCGCTTTTTTATTAGTTTAAACTATTTACGAGTTATCCATGTCTCCACGAAAACTGAGGGATGAAGACAAAAGCCAGATCTTCCTTATTATAAAAAAACCCGAAAAATCTTTGTTATGTTAAATAATCTAAAAATTCTTTGAGTAAGATAAAATAAAGTTTATTTTATACCTAGTCTAGCCATAAATACTGTTACAAACACTTCACTAAATATATTTTTTTGTAATTAAGATATCTGTAAATTAATTATATAAAAACAAAGGTAGTTAAATGTTAATTAAAGTTTTGTTTCGGTTATTCAAAATACCCTCCCTGGTTTTGAATGTAGGGCCTCAACCTCTTAGGCCAGTCGTCAATCGTAGCATGTACAAGGTTCGTATCTATATCAGCCACTGCTTTAATCATGGATGCTTTTAGAAACTTAAAATTTTGGTGAGATTTAGCGCATGCTTTCTGTTTCCATTGTTGCCATATTTTGTTTCCAACGGATGTAAGCCTGTGCTTTAAGAGGGCCCCTCGTTGTGCCCTATTAAGTAAATTTTATGACCAATCAGCCAGTTTTGTATCCTGCTTTCTGATGATCTGGCGCTGAATATTATTGGAATACTTATTGTGAATTTTCGATAATTTTTTGAAGAAGATGTTCCACAATCTTTGCAAAGACAGTATTTTGATACTCAAAAATACTGGGCTTCACTTCTTTTTCACAGAGAAATATCACAAATGAGCCCGAATATGAGACTCAAGGTCAAACCATGATTGACGCAGGATAATGGCCACGCTGGATTATTGGCATACGCCTGGTTGCTTCTTTGTTGACGTGGGCATAATATTTTATCACTTTGTTTTTTGTAACTTTCTTCAATGCCAAAAATTTTTTCGTTTGAAATAAGAATTTGGCGGGTTTTTTTCTCGCGTACCTTCTTAACAAAGCTGGTCATCTCTCGAGTCTTAATTTTTTTGGAGGTTCATTACGGAAATTCCCTGTGTGTCGTCGATAAGCTCTGGGTACAAGGTCTTCATTTAGCATTCATTTGATGGTAGTTTTTCTTAACCCTACCTGAAGAGCTAAAATTTTTTGCTTCTGGACGGGAATTCGTTTAATTCGCGCCTGTACCTCTTTGGTGATCGCTGGCGTTCTAACCGTGCAAGGTTGGGCGCTTCTTCTACGGTTTTCGAAGCTTGAAACTTCAGGGAATCATTTGATAGTACGATAAAAAAAATCCATGAGTTATTTTTAAAATTTTCAGCAATTTAAAAACCTCAAGCTGCATAGCTGTAGCGGTGCAACTTAATAACCCGTGTGTGTCTTATTTTAACTTCCACTCATTTTTTATTAAATGACACAATATCAATTATTTCTTTATTTTAAGATAGTGCAAAATTTCCTCATTCGTAATCAATCGAAACATTTCTCGCTAGTATTTGGTACTTAAATTAAACAAGGCTGTAACAGTATATCTGGCAAGACTATGTATTTATAAACGAAAAAGAAATTTTATTGCTGTCAGTATTAGTATATGCTGATACGCACTTGACCATTTTCCTACGAACTTATATAACATTGCCGACTGACGGCTGACGCTGGCGTTGGAATGGACTCCATCCCGTCATCTCGACACCTGCGACAAGTCACCTGTCCTACACAGTGTTATCTAATAATAGGGTTGCCATTCACAATTCTTGTAACGTTTTCACATTATAATAAGTGAATGACTGACTACAATTCCACTTGATAGTGGATGTCGAGATGTAGCTTTAAGAGTTTAATTTGCCCACAAAATTGTTTGTTATTGATATTGGAATACGAATGAAATAAATATTATGTATATTTAGGTATTTCAGCCCTGTATCACCTGTTCTAGTACCACCAAAATGTATTTTAGTAAACAGTACAGTCTGCAGTGTAGTGTATAAGGAATTTCCGTAATAATATTTTATCGTTCCATTTATGGAAGGAAACTTTAGACTAGGTGGAGGGGTGGTACTGTGATGATCACAGTTAATTTTTTTTTTAACATTTGATATATTTTTAATGTACGTTCTTATTGACACGACGAAGAAATCTTTGAACAACTACAGCAACAACGTAATATTAAAAACTTTCATAATTAACACTAAACAAAATTTACAAAACAGTTACCCAAGAGTAGTATTAAACACCGTGTTACTTCTCGGTGTGAAAGCTTGTTAATGTACGGTTAACAAACTAAACAAGACATACATCCAATGACTACAACCGAACCTAGCAATTTGACGCGTCTCATGAAGCATGATGGCGCTAACGTCAGTAACTGACAGCGCTGCAGCGGCCAGCCATTGGTACTCGGCGATCACTCATGTAAACGTTGCGTTATCATTATCATGCAGCTATCCGAAATGGTAGTAGATTAAAAAAAATGACGTGTATCAGTGATACTTACATTAATAAAATATTAACGAACAATATCTTTTGAAATGTAATTAAAACTGATCTATGTTCTATTATTCTATTGATCAAGTATTATTAAATATTTTTATTATCAAATTATTATCAAATATTTACTTTTCTCCTTTAGCTCAATTCCAAATCGTCCATTGTGTGGGGGGGGGGGGGTCCCCGGTCGTCCCGGATTCTGTTCCCTGTGAGTGTTTATTCTATTGATTTAACCCATTCCTTACCGAATAGAGCAGGCACAATATTATGGTCTTATTTAAAAATTGACGCCCCTCCACTGAGCTTTATTGTTACTGTAAGTCGAAATGTTTAATTAATTAGGAAATATTTTTGATCCTTTCCTAATTTTATTCTTTCTTTTTCTTTCTAGTTTTGATTTCTTTCAGAGAATTAATGGCACAAAATTTCCTTTAATTTTAATTTCAAGTTAATTATATTCAGAGTGTATTAAATAAACTGCGGACGCCACGTCGTATTATTTTTAAAAGTCAGCTCTGATTCTTGGCCGTTCCATTGTATCTGTGTATCACATGTCAACTCATACCACATAAGAAATAATAGTACTTATAATAAGTAGTCATACACAGATTACACGTGTTATGGTACTACATGTGTATAGGCATGGTATAGTCCTATTTCGTTTGCTGAATATAAGTTAATGATTGACCAAAAATCGACCTTGGTAAGAAGTCTAAAACGGTAAACGCACCAACTAAGTACCTTAAATCCCATTCAGTCCCTTATAGGCTTATAAAACTCACATCAAAAGCGGACAGGACCGTTATCATCTGTTTCTTAAGGCCATAATCGTTACGGTTAGCTTAAAACGATTTATTTTTAATATGATGAGTTGTAACAAGGCCCGATGGCCGTAATGGAAACCTTGGGCCAGGCCTACCGTTACCAAATTTGGTCATGAGTGAACGTGGTCGGATCTCTTTAATATAGTGTATGATTGTACTATATATGATGACCTGTCCACTGGTAAAAATTTGCATTTTATCTTCGTCAGACATGTGGTAGGTAATAATTATAATAATAATAATTTTTTTTATGGAAATAGCCGGCAAACGAGCCGACGATCCACCTGATGGTAAATGGCTATCGTAGCCCATGGACATCAGCAAAACCAAAGGCATCACTGACGCGTTGCCGGCCAAGAAAGAGAGAAGAAAAAGAAAGAAAGAAATGGCTCTTAATTATCTGGTATTAATTAACAACATAATAAATTGATCATTCATTCTACCAATATCTGATGTATGGTTGTTACTTTGTTACTCAATTACCCAAAAATGATTTTACGAATTTGGATGAAATTTAGCACACACACAGTTTTTTATATGTATATGCATGTATGTACATATCTATATATGTACCTATAGCTTCTGTTATCATCGTTTATGCTATGTCATTTGGACCAAGTAACTGGCAATTATAAGCCAATTCAAATGTTTATTATTTTGATTGTCGTCAAGCATTGACAAAATAATAAGTTTTTTTTTGTTAAATTATTTTATTCCACTTAAAGTTTTATTGAATTGTGTAACATCTTATTGTTCTCGAATGAAAAGGTAATTCATATAATTATGTTTTAATCTTCCAATTTTTCTTCTTATTGCTACAAAATCGTGTTTGTTGGTTTTGTTTTTAACAGTAATTTATTTTTTAGAGTCCACTACATGCAACATGCAATTTAAAAACTATTACTGACAATACTGACTGATGTCCAGAATTAGTCACGCGAGGCAAGTGAGGAGTACGTGTGAGACGTGTTGTCGTTTCATATTTAGCGTAACGTAACTTCGGAGCTTACCTTACCTAAAGCTTAGCGACTAGCGAGATGATCCTTTGTGCGGACGCGAACGTTCGAAAGCCAGACGAGTTGTGTAACTGGCAGTAACTGTAGCGCAGTTACACGTAACTATTTAAACGTAGGTTATGGCAGTGGATATTTGTAAGGCGCTACTGTATCTCTTAGTAGTAGTACGGTGCAATGGATCTTGAGGGCCAGTTCTTTCAGCCAGGGGACGGCTCATTTGTAGGCTGTTAACACAAAAAAATAAAAAAATGTAAGGAAGTTCATTTCGTTGCTCTTTCATCTGAAAGCCGTTAAGTTTAAAATTTTCTTATCAAAGGTTATCTCGGGATCTTCCCCTGTCAAGATCACCCCCGATAGGACCAACAGCGCCTGTCTATTAGAAAAAAAAAAACAGAACCTATTCACATTTATCTGTATAAAGAGGAAAGATTTGATTTTTTGTTTGCATTGAATAGGCTCCGAAACTACTGAACCGATTTCAAAAATTCTTTCACTGTTGGGAAGCTACACTATCCCCGAGTAACATATGTAGGCTATATTATATTTTCAAAAAAATTAGGGATCCTTAATAAAACTCCAATAAGGTGTAAAAAAATAAAACCGAAGCAAAGCGAGGGCGGTTACTCGTCTTTAATAAAATAAAATTGAATTATGTAAAATTTCACTAATATCACTACATTACATTTCACTAATATCACAACATTTGACAAATTGTTGGCTTAAAATATGTATGTAGATAAAGTAAATTGATTGAGTTATTTAATGAAGTTGAAATTGAATTTGAATATTGATAATTTATTTATAAATTTGAATTTAATTACATTTTAATTACAAGTTTTAATCTGGATATTATAATAGCATATAAGGTATCCGGTGCACGCTGGAGGAGATGTATAATTAAATAAATAAATAAATAAAAAATATCACTACTTAACTATTAGAAAATTATGTGTGTATATAGGTCCACTGATTGTATATTCTGCAGTATCTGCATTATATTCTTCCCAATTTTATATTCCTCCTTTCATCCATTAGACAGTTTGTCTCAGTAACGGATATGTTTAAAGCTTCGAATTTGAATATGTAAATGTCACTCTATGTTGCAACGTACTGGCTCATTAAAAGCGAAGTTTAGAACATAAACTGCTCATTTGAGGTAAATTTACTCATAGCCACATAAAATACGGCAATGTGTGATTATACCATCCTTATTAAAATAATTTAAAACCATCTCAGGTAACTAACATTTATAATTTAATGTCTTAACAAGTTTTTATCTTAAAAGGATATAATAATTAAATTAAATATTATAATAGCTCCACCAATCCGCACTAGAGCAGCTTGGTTTCTTCTCCTTAAGAGAAGTCTCTCCTTTTAACCTCGCTATCGTTTAGCTCGTTTAGCTAGTACTACTATTATAAGTACTATTATGTCTTCTGTGCTAGTAGAAGTAGGTAGATTTAGAGTATAGTCAGTAGTAGCATTGGTACTCGTAACTTTACCCTTGTTTACCCAGAGCTCCACTACATTTTATTCTCAAACTTTAAAAACATTGTCAACGGTCACAGCATGCTTTTCCAGTTACGTGTACTTCGTAATTTTTACAATCTATCCTTTTGCGAACAATACTATGATAGGTACCATGTTTATCTTTTACGGAACAAAGACCAACAGCTGTTAATTTTGCGAATAATTCTTTGATTCCATGTTTATCTTAAATAGAACATTATGAGCAACTGTTAAGACACGCGTTCTTTGCAACATGACTATAGAACCACAATTTCCCTTATCAAAATGACTCACAAAGCGTTGGGTATTGCTAACAACTTGCATAAGAGGCTGTTAGGTTTGCACTTAGTGTTGGCCATAGGTAAGATTATATTCATGGTACTTACCTACCTACGAGAAGGTACATACCTAGTAAGTACCTACCCATATCTCTAAGAATCATACCTCTAAGGATGTGACTAATTTTATGGTACTATGCGGTACTAGTGGTAATTTTGTTGGTTTTCTGCATTATAAAAGTTATAAGAAAAATTAGTAATAGTAATAAATTATTAACAACGTGCGAGTGGGTGCGTAATCTAAAATTCACTGACCCGGAACGCTCGTGCGAGAATTCTGTCAGAAATCTGGGATTCGAAATCTTTTCACAAGTCATGAGATAATACTCAGTAGCCTGATTCTATACATGACGTCATTTCTTTGATTTCTTCATCCGTCTGTCAGCTAATTCCACCTCATTAGGTAGCTCCGCATGGACTTAATATAAAGCTGATTTAATTAAGTTTGTCATCATCACCTATTAGCGCCTTCACGGCAATAATTTCACACGTGCAATGTACTAAGGCGTGCTACCATGTCCCTAATACCTCTTTGACCAAGTTTTAAAGCTGTGGTCATTAAATACTGTAATCGCATAATGTTTCGAAACAACTCCGCTGCCTTTCTTTGCTTAGACTTAAGTATTATTTCACTCGGCAATACTTTAGTGGACTTATAGTAGTCGAACAGCTATATAAACTAGTAGCCAAAACATAAGTCATTAAAATATCATTCTAATGGTACTGTAATTTAGTTAAACATTTTACCAGATTTTATCGATTATTCATCGTAATCCAAGAAACTGAAACAGATTTTCTGTTGTATAGTCCCATACAAATTAAACTATGGGATCTATTGTTATAGATTATAATAGGTAGTTTAACATAGTGCATTTACATGCGATGATATTCCGACCATTCAAGCAACATCACAGTGCTATAATCTTGTCCGAGTATATTACGATCGTCTTTAACACGAGAGTGTTACATCTCCAGTTATCTTCAATGGTGGCTGCAACTGCACTATAATTATTTACAAAAGTTGGTACAAAACAGTTTACTTTGTGAAGAGTTTACAACAACCCCGCGTAGGTGACATAACGTGACATAACGTGACATTTTGGGAAAAGTTATTAGACTCCCAAGTCTAATCACCATAATAATTAATTACTGTTACAATTGACCACTATTACAACGTTACATCACTGTTACTTCACCCGGTTCTTAAATACATTGTACTAATCCGGTTCGACAGCTGATAAGGTAATTGAGGCTTTTGACGCTGATAGCTGAGTTACTGGGAAAGTGTTTGCTCTGGATTCAAACACTAGACGTGAGAGGTTATGCCATCATTGCGGACGTCTGTTACTAAACTTAGGTACAACTCACACTTACTATCACTAACAATGTATTGACACATAAACCTAAAACCTCAGATTAAAGAACATTAATTTGAGCCTAAAACAAAGCCTCCTAAAAACAAAGTTCCTATCAGAATCAGATTAACAATAAAATTACTGCAGGGTTTTTCTGCGTTTATTGCTAAATATATCCAGGGATTCATGAAGAAGGTAAAGGTGTATCAATAATGATACGAGTATGTAATAAAAAAAAAACTAAAATAAAAAAAAGATAATGCTTGATGACCCGTGGCGCAAATGTTACCACGCCGGATCGCTGTGCCAAGGGTTTTTTGATTCCCAGCAAGGCGGAAAGTAAACGTCAAGAATATTTCCTTAAGTGAGGGCAATATTAAAAAAATATATTATGTAACTAATACCTTGAGTAAACAATATTTTACTCGTTCACAATCACACTAATATTTCCTGTGTTACGGGTGACACGGCCAGTCATAATTATGACATCACATTATAAGAGATGCCGATGTACTCATAAGATAGAGATATTCCCGTAGTTATTATTTTAATGTCATTGTGAGATTAACCTAAAAGTTGAATAACTTGTAATAAAGTTGAATAACAGTTCAAAACTTATTAAAATCAATTAGCGTAATTAATAAGTCGATGTAGAAATGGACTAAACAGAAAAGCATTTTTAAGTTATTGTAGTAGTTCTAGAAATAAAGGCCTCGGTCAGACACCGATTCAGACAACTGACACTCGCCGGCTGCGAATTGCGATTGGCTTTAAAGTGGTAAACGTGTTAAAACAGGAACTATTTAATTAAAAAGGAAATTGCAACGAATTTTGCACAATAATTGTTAAATTTGCAATTACTTATTTAATTAAAAAGTAAATAAAAAAGTTACCAGTCATTAACTTTAAAGAGTACCTGTTTTGTACATTTCTGCAAAACGCCTCTTATTTCCGCAATCTATTTTCACAGCGCTCGAAAACATTTACCTACAAAAATGACAATTTACGATATTATAATTACAATTAGGTACGCTACTAATTTTCTTCCTTTTTTATATAGGAATAACTTACTTTTCGTGTGAAGAATCCATTTGGTATTTAGCTAATGAATGAATTCTATGGCAGCTCTATGCCATGCGTATCAAAACAATCATCTAAAGTCAACAAGTTGCGTTATTTATACATTTACATAACAATAAGAGAGCAGCTCTCGTGACTGGCGAGCGGAGGGTTCCTCACGTAACCAGTAGTTAGGCTGTAGTAAACTAGCTCGACTTAGGAATGGCTTCCGGCAAGGGCGCCCGGGCTGCAGCCAAATGTATACAGAACTAAAGCTACTAGATAGTAGGATACGAGAAAGAAGTACCTATAGTTTTCTTTGAATTCTAGTCTATAACTGATGATAGCAATAGAATGCTGTTGCGGTGTTGTGGTTTAGATTGTGTATTATCGTGTCTCGATGTGCTTGAAGAGCACACATTTGAAGGTTGTTAATTTAAGTTACTAATTGCCGAAGTGGATTATCAAAATAAGCACACCACCGTCATTTTGGATATGAAGGATCGGAACTTGACTTTTCGATACTGCGAACGAAATAATTTGCGGTCTTTTAGCAATTCTAAATAAAGGAGAGATTCTACATATAGTTTTAAGCGGAGTGCAATTCTTTGGAGTGGGCTTGAACCCAAACATATGTAGATGAAGGATACAGCGCCTTATGCCAACCCCAAACATAAATTCCTTGCCATAAATTGACATCACAAAGCACTACCTAATTTCTATCTGCAGCAAAAAACTGCACTAGCCCTAGCACCCCTAGCACTAGTCATATTAGCAATAATCGGTATACAAGGTACTGCTAGTCAATGACTAACTTAGTCGCATTATTAATTATCAGATAAGTCAGACACTGAGCTATAAAAACAGCAGTTGGGCAACGCGGCCACACATGAAACGTTCCCAACACGCAACGACCAACAATGGCCGCTGCACAATGTTATCGCCACCTGCTGATCTGCTGGCTCCATTCGACTGCTGCCATCGTAGGGAATTACAAAAGCTACTGGTGTTTGTTGTGACGGAGTTTGGTAGCATGCCAATGAAGTTATTTCTGATGATGACCCGAAACCAGAACCTGTCTACGGCTATCGTCTAACACTGATCAATCCATCGATTGTGAAGTTAGATTTTATGCCGTGAACATTAAGTAAACGTAACTCAAAATCTGTTTTTTACTATACTTATGAATGTATTTCTTTTTGCATCCAGGGTAAAGTCTATTATTGATACGGCTACAATGATTGACATATCTTTCGTATTATGCCCTAAACTAAGCATTAGTAAACGCTTAGGGTGTCAATCATTGTGTACTTTACCCTACAACCATTTCGGAAAGATTTTTTTTTCATTTAGGAGAAACGGCGAAAGAAACCTTATTATCCAATGTATTACTTTGTATACGGATACCTAAGTTTATGTTGTATTAATAACGAAGTGTTGTCCGCAGCCCAGCCGCGGAAAGACCCCTCGCACCCGCTTCACCTGCCAGGGTCGACCGTCGGGGTACTACGCGGACGTTGAAACTGGATGTCAGGTAAGTCTCTTCTCATGGTTTTTGAATACAATAGAATAGATAACCTTTATTTCAGTGGCCATAAACATACACGAACACGAATTGCAAAAAAAAATACAAAGAATCCCAAAAAAAAACGAAGAAAACAATATAATTGTTTTGATTTGGAGTTATCCAAATCTTGTGCTTCAGTTATTAGCCGAAGCACCCTTCGATAAGACTAATGGACTGTAATGATTTGAGCGAGAGACTGATAGCATGCAGAATCAGGTACATACACGGTTACGATTACAAAGGTTACTCACCGAAATTTCTTCTTACTGTATATATATATGAGCTAACTGACGCTGCGCAGACTTACACCAGTGCTTCGCTCTCCAAACTCCTTGATGATGGACTCTGTATCTTCCACGTGTGCTACCCTTTTTCGCCACTATCAGTCCCATATGATAATGTAATGTTTAACGATAAATTAGCCCATTTGGACTCGACAAATAATATAATTACTATTAGGCTCCTGCACTAAGTGCTCGCCACGACAAAACGAGAAACGATAAAAGAACGAAAAAACGACAAAATTTTGGAATTAGCAAGTTCGCGCGCCCGCCATGCTAACTTTTCGAAAAACGAGAGAACGACTCCCCATAGACAACAAACTGTCACAGAGTAATAAAATATTTTTAACCATCGACAAACGTGAACATTCCGCCCACCTAAATACTAGCTATTTACCGAAAAAATCGACAAAATCTAACGAAAATTGCTTATTTTACACTAACAACAAGGTAGTTGTATCAACAAACTGACGAGAGAGCTCAGCTTGAATGATCGAGAAAAGCTATTTTGTATTAAGTTGCGAGAAATCGACGAAAATACGAAAATATTTAGTTACAAGTATTATAACTAACGATAGAGCTAACGATAATACGAAAACGAAAACGAGAAATTATTCGACCATGGGTAAAGGGCAAAGCTTTACCAATGGCCTTTTAAATTGCCCGCAGGCTGTCTTCACTGTGGCTACACGAGAGATCCCATCGGAGCCGGGATGTAGAGCCACGATTCGACCTAAACTCCACTTAAGTGGACTTATTTGTTCATTAATTATAAGCACTAACGAACCGAGAGTAATATTATTTTGGTGGATATTCCATTTTTGTCGTTGTTGAAGCGTATGGATGTATTCTAAATGCCAGCGACGCCAAAAATCCTGGTGCATTTTCTGGATCAATTTCCAACGTTGGAGGACACTTATATTTTGATCGACGAAATCCTCTGCTGGAAGAATCGAAAGGGGTTCTTGAGTCAGAAAATGACCCGGAGTCAAGGCCGAAAAATCATTGGCATCAGAGCTTAGAGGTGTTAAGGGGCGAGAATTTAACATTGCTTCAATTTGTGTGAGAACGGTGGAAAGTTCTTCAAACGTGAGGCGCTGAGTGCCGATGACACGAGCGAGGTGAGTCTTAACAGATTTAATGCCGGCTTCTGCGAGTCCATTAAAGTGCGGACTCCCAGGGGGATTAAAAGAAAACTTAATCTCCTGAGACTCCGCAGCTTTCTGCATAAGGCCTTGAAGATAGTTATGGGCACCAACAAAATTTCTTCCTTGGTCGGAAATAATGTGGGCACATCTACCACGACGCGCAATAAATCTTCTTAGTGCAGCTAAGAACGCCTCCGTCGATAGTTCTGAAGCGAGTTCCAAGTGAACCGCTTTGATACTAGTACACACAAATACACAAATGTAACCCTTGAAGGTCTTGACGCCTCTACCACGACCGAGAGCTATATCGAAAGGTCCACCAAAATCGATAACGACAGACGAAAAAGGTTTAGTTTGGTTTACTCGATAGGATGGTAAATTTCCCATTAGCGGAACAGGAACGGGCTTAGGATGTGCTCTAAAGCATTTAATGCACTTGGAGATGACGTCCCTAATAGCACGTTTGGGCGACAGGATCCAAAATTCTTGCGAGAGCAAATTATGTAGAGTCTGAGCACCAGGATGCATGAATTTCTTGTGATACTCATCGATAATTAAAGATGTTAATTTATGATTACGAGGCAAAAGTATCGGATGTTTAACGTCGAACTCTACATTGGCTCTAGCCAGCCGACCGCCCACCCTGAGAACACCCGCGCTATCTACGAAAGGCGACAACTTACGCAGGGGTTTAGGTAACGCATTAGGCAACTCCTTACCCAAACTCTCTAATTCTTGTGGGAACGAATTTAATTGAGTGTGTTTTACCAAAAACATGAAAGCTCTATTAAGCTCACATGGCTGTAATGAACCAATTAATTTATTTTTACGACAAGATTTCCTACAATTATGCGAAAAACGAAAACAATACGACAAGACTCGCTTTAATTTTGTAAGCGACGAAAATTTATGAAGTAATTCATCGACAAAATTTAAATTTTGAGATGTCACAAGGCTATGTATCCGCTGTTCCTGTTCGATAGAGTCCGTGTCCTGTATGGATGACGACAACGACTTCGGCCATTTCTCTTCTGACTCTATAAGCCATGAAGGGCCCTTCCACCACATGTCACAATCTGCTAGATCAGCGGGAAGCATTCCACGGGAACCACAGTCAGCAGCGTTAGATGTAGAGTTGACATGACGCCAATTTTCTGGAGCTACTTTACTTTGAATGTGGCTGACTCTATTAGCAACGAAGGTTTTCCATTTAGATGAACAAGACTTGATCCATGCTAGAGCGACAGTAGAGTCAGACCACGCGAAAATATTTTCAACTGCGTGAAAGGGTTCTAAAGCAACCATCACCGACTCTATCAGAGTGGACAGTAGGACAGCGGCTAAAAGTTCCAATCTAGGAATCGACAACCTGCGCAAAGGTGCAACTTTCGTCTTTGCACAACAAAATTGAACGGATACAGTACCGTTGACATCGACGCAACGAAAATATGTGACTGCACAATAGCCACGTTCTGAAGCATCACAGAAACCGTGTAACTGCAATGAAGTATTTGAATTTACCATACGACGAGGAATATTTATGGTAACTAACGACGACAATTGAGACTTAAAGCGCAACCACTCATCTGCAATGTGAGAAGGCACAGGATCATCCCACGAAACACCCGAAGTCCAAAGTAACTGTAGTAGGTATTTAATATAAAAGGTGACTGGGCCGAGAAATCCTAACGGGTCGTAAATCCGTGCAATGTTCGAAAGGATGATACGTTTCGTGCACCTAGACTCATCATTGTTACTGACACGAAAACTAAAACTGTCAGATTGGGGGTGCCATAAAAGTCCTAAAATTTTAAGCGACAAATCAGTTAATTCTTCGAAATGCTTAAAGTTTTCTGAATATAAGTCAGACGATGGAAGGTCAACAAAAAATTCGTTACAGTTAGACGTCCACTTTCTCAAATGAAAACCAGCTGATGACAAAATATTTGTGAGCTCGGATCGCAATTGTAGAGCTTGCTCCACGGAATCTGCACCTGACACAATATCGTCTACGTAAATGTCTCTACCAAGGATGGTAGAGCCAGATGGAAAGTCTTTAGTAGAGTCCAAGGCTAACTGTGCCATTGTGCGAAGTGCTTGAAATGGGGCTGATGATACGCCATAGGTAACTGTGCGAAGCCGGTAATCCCGTATAGGCTCTTTAGGAGAGGGGCGCCAGAGGATACGCTGATAATCGGCGTCTTCACTACGAACTAATATTTGCCGGTACATCTGTTTCACGTCACCAGTAAAAACGACAGCATGCCAACGGAAACGTACGAGCAAATCGAAAATGTTAGTCTGTAGCTTAGGACCTGCATGTAGAGTTTCATTTAATGACAGGCCTCTCGCGTCTCTACAACTTGCATCGAAAACCGTGCGAAGAGGAGTGCTCACCGAATCTGGTCGCAAAATACCATGATGTGGTATGTAATAGAAGTTTCCTACATCCGTTGAAGGTGGCGCTACTTCTTCCATGTGACCACATGTTAGGTAGTCCGTCATGAAGTTGACATAAGCTTTCCTATATTCAGAATTTAAATTTAGCTTTCGCTCTAACGACGAAAATCTTTTTAAAGCTATTTCACGAGAGTTCGAAAAGGTAGGTCTATTTGTAGAATCGAGAAAGGGTAAAGGTACTACAAATCGACCATCAAGATTACGATAATAATTTTCGACAAAATGATTTTCACATTCCTGTTCTTCCTTCGACAAAATTTTATTATTTGGAGAACAGACATCTTCCACTTCCCAAAACCTTTTTAAAGAATTTTCTAACGACAAATTCGACAATGGTGAAACGAAAAAACAATTTTTATTGTTATTATATGTGTCGAGAGGGGTGTCAACACTTCCCATCAATATCCAACCGAAAATGGTATTTAATGCATTTGGTTCACCCCGCCCACCATGCTTAAGACCAGGCAGTAACGAGGACGAGAAAATATCTGCATTCAAAAGCATGTCTATAGGACCAGGCGTAGCAAAATCAGGATCAGCAAGATGCAAGTTCTGTATGTGTGACCACTGCGAGAAGTCGATAATTTCAGAAGGTTGGTCAGCACATATTGATGGCAACACTAAAGCTTCAAATTTGAATTGATTACTTTTATTTGAATTTAATGGTTTTATGTTACAAGTTACTGAACCCAAGTGCTCGGTCACGGAATGGCCAACCCCATTCACAGTGAGCATATTTTGTTTTATAGGTAACCCCAATAGCTTAACACATGATTCAGTAATAAAATTGCATGCACTAGCACAATCAAGTAATACTCTAATGGGTCGATAAACACCCTTTAAGTCCAAAATTAAAACTTTAGCTGTCGAGAAAAGAATATTATTTGTGGAGTGTGTCACCGATGTCAAAACAATGCTACTTTTATTAGGATCTTCAGTACAATCTTTGCTGGGAATTATTTTACCAAAATGCAACAAACTGTTATGCGAGAAATTACAATGATTACAACGATGGGTTGAGCGACAACTTTTAACACGATGAGATGGAGAGAAACAAAGGATGCAGAGGTTTTTCTGTTTTACAAAATCAAAACGAGAACGAGAATCTAATTTTAGAAATTCTTCACAAGTGCTGAGGATATGTTGGCCCGAACAATACATACAATTTAATTTAGGTTGCGATACGACAAGAGAAGGTTTATTTTTATTATTATTTTTACCAACAACAGGGTCACGACTATTTGGCAATTTAGTAATCTCTAAAGCCCGATAATTCTTTTCAACAAAATTTTGAAGTTCTGAATATTCTGGAATTTCATCAGAATTAAATTCTAATTGAAAGGATTCCCGAGTTGCCCTATCCAATTTTGACCACAACAACTGAAATAGCATGAAGTTTTTATCAGGTAAATTGTATTTCTCCAAAACAGCCAAATTATCCGAAAACGTACGATAAATTCTTTCAAGTTCTGAACGAGACTTATTCTTAATAGGTTCACAATGCAACAGCTTTTCATAGTAAATCATAGCCATTTGACGCTTATTATTATAGTATTTCGACAAGGTATTATATGCATCAACATAGCTATCATCAGTTAACGGAAAGTTTTTAATCAAATTATATGCCTTACCTTGTACACTTGACATTAAGTAGTGAAGCTTTTCAATGTTTGAGATGTTTCTTTTGTGTATCAAGGAGTCATACAATTGGATGAATGATACCCAGTTTTCAATTGACCCATCGAACGGTTTTATATTAATCTTGGGTAACTTGGCGGACAAGGAACAATCCTGAATAACCGGTTTATTATCTACTACGGGTACTACAGGTTGCATTCTATTTTTGATGTTCTTAACTTTTGCATCAAAGTCTACAGTAACAGATTGTTCATGCTTTCTCTGATGTTGAGAACGAAGCGACAATAATAAATTACGTTGAGCACTGTGAAACTCTTCAGCTAATTCTTTGATGTCCAATTCAGTATAACCAAGCAAATCACTTTGTTCCATTAACTCCACTCGAAACAGAGCATAATCCCTCGCAATACGATTAACATCGGCTCCATCATTATCACTTTGGCTATCCATCGACATTATGATGCTTTTTTAAACGAAAATTAAGTTAAATAAACTAATAACAACAAACGAAAACTAATATTATTTGTTTACTTAACCTCGATAAGTCATACGGCAGTAACATTCGACAGAAACCTCAAACTCAAATGACGGATATGTCAAGTTGTCAAAACGAGAATGTGACAAACTACTTGTCACTTGACAATGACACTAGATGATACCGGAAAACGTTATGGCGGAAGGATGATGCTATAAAATCGAAACGTAATAGAATAATTTACGCGTCTATACCAATGTACCCTCAACTTTTCGATAATTACGTATTTAACTTTTACATTAATATTTAACGAAATTACCACAAAATATACTACGAAAAATGATACAATTATGTTTACGACGACAAAAACCAACAAGATTGTATCACTTTTGTATGATTCGATAAATAGTTCGTGCAAAATCACGATCGAAAGTTACGACAAAGTATGATACTCAAATTATCTATAGCCGCCTATCAAATTATGCGGCTCGAGGACCAAAAATAATGTTTTGATTTGGAGTTATCCAAATCTTGTGCTTCAGTTATTAGCCGAAGCACCCTTCGATAAGACTAATGGACTGTAATGATTTGAGCGAGAGACTGATAGCATGCAGAATCAGGTACATACACGGTTACGATTACAAAGGTTACTCACCGAAATTTCTTCTTACTGTATATATATATGAGCTAACTGACGCTGCGCAGACTTACACCAGTGCTTCGCTCTCCAAACTCCTTGATGATGGACTCTGTATCTTCCACGTGTGCTACCCTTTTTCGCCACTATCAGTCCCATATGATAATGTAATGTTTAACGATAAATTAGCCCATTTGGACTCGACAAATAATATAATTACTATTAGGCTCCTGCACTAAGTGCTCGCCACGACAAAACGAGAAACGATAAAAGAACGAAAAAACGACAAAATTTTGGAATTAGCAAGTTCGCGCGCCCGCCATGCTAACTTTTCGAAAAACGAGAGAACGACTCCCCATAGACAACAAACTGTCACAGAGTAATAAAATATTTTTAACCATCGACAAACGTGAACAATAATAATGTTCCAGAAAATGGAACTCGCTCAGCATAATGCTGATTTTCAGGAGTCAGTGACTCACGGACATTGCATTTACTTATTTTTTGGATATTCCTGTATTCTATAGGAAAAGTTATATCGATTTCTGTGGATAAGCGTGTCCATCATTACCTTGTTGGCCTGATAACCCGTTGTTGACGCTTATGGTGATGTTAATGGTGGTGCGGTAGTCATAACCATCATGACGTTTGCCTAAAGGACATAAAATATGGACGTAGAAAAAGATTTCGAGGTTTCGAGATTTTTGAATCTCAGAGGTAACCACTAAATAAAGATGTTAAAATAGTTATTTTTACAGTATTACTTACATTTACTATATTTGAAATATTTATTAAAATGTACGGGAATAATAATACTTCTAATAAATAAACTTAAATCTAATTGTAGGAAACGGTAGCCTGATCAAAGACGTCAACATGATTACCAGTGCATTGTAGAAGCTGGAATATAATTTTCCTCATAGTCTGTCAATTTCTATAGAAGTTGTTGCTCAAAGCAGGCGGTGCAGTAACATTACGTTACCCGTTAATTTAATAGTTAGGCCCAGAATAGGTAATAGTATTAGATAATAGAACAGCTTAGTTGTTATGGGGTGCAACGATTACTTAACACCAGGTAGACCGCCCGCGCCGCCGCGCCACGTCGCGTCGGTTACAATTTACAATTTCAATTAAACAATAAATTGTATCTTGATAAACAGATTGGATCAATGAAACGCAACGCAGTACTTTCTCTATGATACAACTGAGCTGTGTCTGGACCTTGCAATTATACAGTTAATGATACGGAGCGTCCAGTCGATTACACCGGGTAATTGTTTAATGACTGCGTCCGGGAACTGATTAGCATAGTTCATTACCATACTTGTTTGCTTGTAGAGCTTTGGTTACCAGGTCAGGCACTACTGTTTCGAGGACTCGTTTCAGGTTGGAGTAGACTATATTGACCACAGATATTGACAGTTAAATAACCTTGTGATAGATTAACGCCCCAACACTAACGGTTACTTTAATCGCCCTTAGCAAATAAGCTGCACAACAAGTAACAAATTCTGTACTAAGGAGCGATTTAAGTAACCGTTAGTGACTCCGAGTTGGGGCGTAAAAGACCCTTGGAAAGTAGGTCATTAATCTAATGCTACCCTGACTTTAATTTTCTATGCTGCTGGGGTAATGGTGGATTCCATAATACTTGTAGAACTTTGGTCTTGTTCATTCACTTTACGATCCGGATTAATCTTGGTTGACAAGATTATATAACGGTGCGACTTGCTGACCTTTGCCATTGGTCTGTTCACTGCGGATATAACTTTTAAAACTAGTTTAGAGCACCACGTGTCATGGTATTCTCTCAGACACGAAAGATAATTTAATTAAGTTTTTTTTTTATTTTAAAACATTTAACGCTAACAAAATCATAGAACTTCTCATATTTCGCGTGATGATTTGAATGATTTAATTTTAACCAGATATCACAAACACAACGTATGAATAAAATTGATAGTATATCCAATACGATTTAAGTGCCTGTCCAGGCCAGGAATCGATATACATAGGTATGACGAATAAAGAATAGCAGAAATGTTTTAATTACTACTCACAGATGCTACAAAAACAACAGTAACCGGTTACCGATGCGTTTTTTCGGTTTAAATATGCACCGCGTCTTTCGATGATCGTAACTCGTACCATAAATATGCGTAAAAAATAATTTCCGAAATATCCTTATCAAATGGAAAATATTTGGCCATTTTTATCATAAATTTTGAATATGCAGATATCTAAGGTGCAGGATTATTGGTATCAAAATATAAATATTTTTTTTGGTAACAGATTTAACATATTCATTTCATAATCTCAGAATGTTTTAGTCTAACAAGAAATAAATAAAAATGATAAGAAAACTTAAACCAACGTTAAAAAGCTCTCAAATAACTAATCGGTGTGCAGAGTAAACAACAGTCAGCATGTGAGATCCTTAGCAATGGCACTTAGCACCGAGGCCGGTGAGTGTGCCAGGGAGTCAGTGAGTCAGTGAGTCATTTCTACGTTATGAAAAGTAAAGATGTCATTAGCGACGCGCCTACAGCCTACTGCCTTGTTCGAAGGCGAACGGCGTTGCTGTACTTGGAAAATGTACTCCCACGCTCTTCTTACAACAATTAAGTAACACTTATAACTTAAAGTATGTAACGGATATTAAACGACGTCTTATATTAATGATGTATGCGTATTGAATGACGTTGATTGACATTTCCATTTTTTAAATTTCCACCCACTCTAGCAGAATTTGGATCCATAAATTCAAGTATTTCTTTCTGTTCATGTGTGAGTCTGTTTGTACGAATCAGGCGAAGGGATTTAAAAAAATGTTGATACCTATAATATACAGATTAAGTTAACCCAATGTTAACTCCAATCAAGAAAATCAATCAGTCCTAGAACTTTAATTCTTCTGATTTTGAAGCGTAAGGATGGACGGTATTCTATAGTCTAGTTCCCTTGATAATACTGTTCCTTTGCTAGTACACTTATCTTAATATACAACGGATTTAGGTAGGGAACTACATTTCTCCTACATGAAGTAGGTGAGGAGGAATGCAGAGTTATAATTGTCTGATACCACTGCTACTAGCTCTTTCCAGACTTAGCACCAGAATTAGGATGTACCTAAGAGTGTTAGAGAGCTGGGACTATGCGGGTTTCTGTTCTTCTCGGTTGCCACAACCGTAGATGTTGTTGTAAAGGTATATGGGCGGCGGTAACCATATACCATCAGTTGGTTCGTCAAGTTTTTCCATTAAAAAGAAAAAATCTCCAATATATTTTCAGAGAGTTTTAAATGATAAATTGGTTCGCAATAACACCTTACCCAACTGTTCACTGAAGACAAATTCAGTGACACAATACCGTATCGGCTAATCAGAAAGACATTTCATACGAAATAAAACATAGTCTGAAAACGCGCCACATTTCGAGATTTATTGCGCACGATAAATTTGTTTTCGCAAGAGGTAAATGGGACGTCCGACGATATGCTTATTTATGGTTTTAAGCTTAACTCTTTGACGAATGACGAAATGTGCGACCCGAAATGGCACCGGCAATCATAAGTGCCGCGTCGTCATATATCGTAATATGCGTAAACAACACATGAATCGTAAGTGGGAATCCTAAATTTCATAAATAATTCAGCAAAATATAGATTTGGGAGTTCGTGTATTACCGGGTCTAGTGAAACAACTTAAGATTCCAGTAAAATTGAGTTATTAAACGTGTAGGAAATTAGCAATTAGGTACCACATTTTGTATGAAAGTACAGGCCTACCAAGTACGCCTGGTAAGTACGTTTTGGCATATTTCAAATACCTCTGAGAACATACTGAAGAACTCGCAAGTGTGCAGGTTTCCTCACTCTGCTTTTCTTCACCGAAGCTAGTTCTAAGTCACTTAAGTCTCAGCATTCGGAAGACCAACTTTTGAATCACTGGGCAATCTCTGCTGCAATTTACAGTTTTCTTTCCCGAAAAAATCGTGTTTAATACCAGATAAATACAACCTACCATTTTAAATGAACAAGTAATAAAAGTTATCATTGGTTTTAAGCATTACCTACCCTGAAACAACTTTCAAACAGGTAGATGAGATAGAACATCTACCTACCAGTGTAATTAAAAACTACTTGGAGAACTAAATTACTATAACTTTAGCAACATATTAAAGCTCTTGATAAGTTTAATCGAGATCGCCCGTTAACATTTTGTTTATGTCAAGGACAATACAAGGCATCCGATCGCACGACCGAATCTGTTCGATGGTTTTCCAAACATCCATGATCATAATTATTGTGAACTTTATCATAATGTCGCTGGTGACCTGTAATAAGCTCATCAAGCACCAGGCTCCCATAAAACGCTTTAGTAAGTTTTAAATGGATCTTAAGCACTGGTCACCTAATGTGAGAGTAAGGGCTTGTTTCACAATCTTCAAGTAAGTCCGAAGTAAGCTATTCCTTGGTTAAGTTGACATTTCGTGTATGTAAAATGACACTTTAACGTCACTTTAACCGGCGAATAGCTTATTCAGGACTCTACTTGAAGATAGTGAAACAAGCCCTAAATGAACGTTTATTTGGTGTTGTTAATTTATTTGTGAAGTTATTGCATGTAGGTAATTGGCTCATCTTCTCTTTCTTAGACCTTGCTCTCTCCCTCTCTTAATTTCTCCCAATTTTTATTTCGTAATTTTTCAACTCATATATACGATGTAGGAGTGATTGGCAAAGGAGATCTCCCACCAGGCGAGGTGTGTTGCCTGGGGGGCAGCCGTGCCCCGACTGATCTTGTCGGAGCGTTTGTACTTATGTATATGCCACCGATGCAGAAAACTTCGATAGCGTGATTCAGGTCGGTGTGACGTCACTGTGAGAGGTGTGTGCGCTCTCACCGCAAGTGTTTGTATTGTCTGTCTATTATTAAAATATGAATGTACTACTAATACTGTATGGATCTTTGTTATCCTACTTTCATTATCCTATCCTACTTTCTACTGATATTAATAAATGCGAAAGTTTGAAAAGATGTTTGAATGTTTAGACTAACATTGCACATTAACAGTTGTACGAATTAAGATGAAACTTGGCACAAAGATATACTCTGTCCAGACTTATAAAATAAAATATGTTACCCCGGTTATATGTTTCCGTGGGATGATTTGGACTTATAGGCCTACGTTTGTGAACCCCGAAAGTACGATTCCTCGCTGGGTAAATTGTTTACTCATTAATTAATAATTATGCCTTTATTTATTTTTTATTTATTAGATGTTATTTAAACCGGTTTAGCGATTGATGTGTTTTTTAATAACTATTACGATTAAAAATATTGTGAGACTAATTTTATCGAGTAAAACATCAATTTTTATTGTCAAAAACTAATCAATTTGTTGTAAATATGGTATTTGGTTTGGTAGATTTATGGGTCGGTAATCATCTTTATAGGACAAGACACCATGCGTATTACCGTTGTGGCCATTCAAATGTCCAGTTTTAATATAATTTTACACAAATAAGAGACGCCGAGGTCACTTAATTCTTTTTATTTAATTGTTGTTTTATTCCTTCCGCATCGTAACGGCAATGTAAAAAACACAACAAAAAATGAAACTCCATTTGAAATAAGAGCAGATAATAAAATGTATGATAAAAGCCGCATCGCGCGATCATCACATGAATTAATAAAGATTTTTTAGTTTGGCTACGATCTAATAAAAGCCTCTGGCCTAATAATAAACGTGTGATAAGCTTTAGGCCCTGTCCCCGTAATTCGCTGACGCGATGACGCCTGTAGTTCAGTTGAGTGTACGTATGTACATGAGTGGCGAGAATAGGGGAATTCGGGTCCGTTTCCTGGGAAGCTGGCTTCAACCCTTTGATGGCGCACTACTGAACACGGGTACTCTCTTCTTGAGGAGGCCTGGAGCATCACGCTGCTCCAGTGCGGATTGGTGGAGGGGTTAGTGGCCAACCCGAGTGTCGGAAGCTTTCATGCCGCCTGAACGCCTCCGATATAGCTTTACGACTGTTATTTTACGATAAATATCCGGGACTGATGGTTTTACGTGCTCTCCGAAGCACGCTGTAGAAGTGCTAAAGAAATCCGCCGCCGCCGGGCTGTTTAGTGCGAGCTTATAATATCACCATGAATAATTAGTATTTAAAAAATCTCGCCTACTATCAAAAAACTATCATTATATACTTTTTTGAAATGCTTATAATGAACTTTTTAATTTGATACGAATCTAACAATGTCTTAATAATTATATAAATCCGTTCAGCGGTTTGGAAGATACGAGGTAATAAAAAATATTACATGCATACATACATAACTCTTCTTAGCAGTCCGGTAATAAAAGCTACATAGATGTTTGGCAAGAAGACGAAATAACTTGACATACAATGTACGTCGCACAATAGGCTACAGTCACACGCTACCATTTTAAGATCGCATCTTAAAAATAATTCGACCTTGAACTACAAATGTTAAAAGAAACACATTCCGCAACTTTTTTATATACTTTACGTGTATCATCAAACCAGCGCTACATATTAATGGCATCCGATAACATTTTCAGCCATCACTCAAAAAACCTTTAAAGAATCAGAGTCACGATTCAAATTATGGTCCAAAAATATTTCAATAACAATGATTATAATTGTATCAAGAATGAAGATTAAGATTTTTGGAGATTATTTTACTTTTTGACTGTTGTAAAAGGTTATATCATTTTTGAGAGTATGGGGCTCCATCTATAATAGGCTTGGCGGAGTTCGAACTAACCTGCCCTGATAAGCCTTAGGCACCCTAAAGCGAGACGCACACTTTTGTTAGAGATTGGTAATCACTATCACGTTCCAGCTAGGGCAGTGGATGTTAAGGGATTTAAGGAAAAATTATCTACGTTCACTCGTCTTTAAATAAGGTCCAAAAAAACACTTCAAGCTTCCCTTAACAAAAATCCTGAATCCGCCACTGGTCATTGGACTATGAATATTACTGAATCTGTGGCTGGAGTCTATCCATCCAGTTTAATCTCCCCAGACATCCGGACGGACAGATCTTGTGCATCAAACCACAATTTTTATCGTTTTCTTCCTCTCTATGTATATTCTTGATGAGCCTTAGAAGGTTTTTTCGAATGGACATTTTGTTTTTGGACTTAGCAGCCTTTACACAACGCGGACAGAGGGGCGAGCTTGGAAAGTAGATTTAATTCGAAAAGTAAGGGTTGCGAACTTGTGGGGTAAATGATTAAAAAATCTTTCAACGCTACACAAATATCACATTAGCTTTGTCGCTTAATATTTTGTCCAAACGACAAGCGACTCAAAACGATCCCGATGCGACCACAACCACAAGTTCATTTTCGTTCACATGTTAGTAAATAGCAGTACAAACACCTCAATAGCCGTGTTTACCTCACGTAGCCAGTAATAAGTTGCACGTACCCAGCAATGTTCGAAGCTGTTTCGCACCCATTGTGGCGAGACAATTGCAGCTCGAGCTTCACGTAAATCAACATGAAATAATTTATATCAGTACCTACAAATAGGTAAACTGGTATATACGTTTTTCTGCAATACATTTCGATATTTTTTTTTGGATAGACAAGTAAATAATTACTTGAATCGACGTTACTTGCCCAAAAAGCACGGAGTATAATTATCTAGCCAAAGAAATTCTACTTTCGTACTAATATTATATTAGACGAAAGGATATTACAAATTAGATGATTATTTTAAAGACAAGACTGCTTGGACATGAGTTTTATGACTATAGATTGTAGTAGGTGATAAGTGCTATCTGTAACTGTGAGCAAAAAAACAACCCGGTAGTTTCTTGCTGCTTCTTCTCCCGAGCCCTCTCACAGTAGGGCCTTGTTGAAGCATTGGCGTAGCCTGCATGACTTTCAAAAAGTGTTTGTAAACCAAATCAATTTTGAATAAAAACATTTGATTTGATTTGAATATTATTAAGTTTGTATGGATACTTCTCGCAAAAACTATTTATTGAACGGATTTTCATGAAATTTAGCATTCACATATACAATGTATTTATTATATCGGTTAGCGTAGGAAAAGCTGCGAGCACATCGCTAGCGTCAATATAAACGAGTGTTCCAACTCTAGTACCTACTCCACTCTTGCTTTCTACTGTTTTCTCATGTGTATTCTGTCCTCAAGCTGCCAAAGCGTACCTAAGTACTTACCATTTAAAGGGACTAGGTACATGCTCTAGCCTATTCCTCATGATGTTTATTTTATGAGTTATGACTGATTCAATAACATTTTTCACACTTCGCTCATCGGTGCCAAATAACTAATTTATTATAATTTGTTCGTGTAAATTTGAAACACGTACCAAAATAAGCTTATCCACTCTTAGTCTTGTAGACGTGTCGTACGTGACTGAGAAGGATACTTTAAAAAATATATTGTTTATTAACCGACTTTAAAAAAGGAGGAGGTTCTCAATTCGACTGTATTTTTTTTATGTTTGTTACCTCAGAACTTTGGACTGGGTCAACCGATTTTGATGATTCTTTTTTTAATCGAAAGCAGGTGCTAGTCATAAATTTGAGCGAAATCTGACTAGTAGTTTTTGAGTAATTTTGAAGTCGGTTATTTTTTGTTAGTAAAATTTTGATTATTTTATTTAAATAATTTGAATAGAGGCCCTTATTTACATAAGCATCTAATGAATTCATTTCATTTATTTTTTATATTGCTAATGCAGCTACAGAAATACACAAAAAGGAAATTCTCAAAGGGACCCTTCCTTTGAGTACTGAACCCTGATTAAACTATTGTGCAATACGGTGCAACTGTTATTTTATATTCTTAAAAACGTGTTCCAACTATTTGCGTTGAGAGTGAGAGATGTTAAGTAGAGATGCTGAGATATCCTTAATTTAATCTTTTGTATCTAGTTATTACAACAAAATGTAGCCAGCCACGACTAGAAAACCAATATTTATTTCATACGATAAATTTTATCTGGAATCGAACTGGAAACTCTTTGCTAACTCTGTCCCTAATTGGCTTAAGGTTTCGCCATTTAAACTGTCTGTGTCATTATCTTTACTCGTAAAACATTAAAATATTGCAATAATTCCCATAACAATGATGAGCTCCTTGAGGTCTGATGTAGAGAAGAGATAGACGTGTACGAGTTATGATATGATCCGGAGCGCGTTGGAGGACATAAAAATATTGTTAGTCTGTTGAACGCACATACTTATATCCGCACCGTACGCGCCGGACGCACCGCATTTGTATGAAATCAGAACATATAGATCGCTGATGAAATCATAGTAAAATTATGAGAGCCCGATGCGGGTGACATATGCGGCAATATGCGGCGACTTCTGCAAAAAAAGTTGAATAACGTACGGCTTATTTAAAACTATTCCGCTGTGATATGAGGCCTGCTGTAATACGAGTAAATGTATTTGTAACAATAGCTATTTTATACAAGATTTTAAACTTAACTCATCGTGGACTGAACACATTTTATAATACGAGTACTCACGATATTTATTTTGTATTCCGATATTTCGACCCATTTGCATGGACCGTGCATCGACCATTTATCATTATCTTATATTCATTATCCCATATCAGCCTTGTAAGCACATGTCATAAGCGTTTTAGAGTTTCGTATTATTGATTGGAGCAAAAAGTATTCGTTTTACCGAGGTAGGCGAGCGGGTCATCACCGAGAGTGATCAGAGTAACAAGATCGTAACGCAGCTCTTCTGAGCTATAGATACAATCATCTTGAACCGAAAACGCTGTCATGTTGCATTGCAATGCATTTGCATGTGATAAATGTAATTAAATTACGCAGTAATTGCTTAGTACCTATCTAGCTATCTAGTAATATTAATTAGATACGTAAGTTAAATAATATCAAGCAATAATAATTAATAACGTAGTCCTAGATAAACCCGGATTCGAATTTTGCACGCACCTCTCATTTTGCCGTATACCTACATACTTACTTATATTTGCATATTACAGTTTAATCATCATAATTGAATGAAAACATCATGATGTTTTTGCATCCTCATGGGAAGCTTGGATAGTTGGATTTCTCCATCCCCATACTCCGTATTTTTCTCCAGACCAGAGTAGAGCAGTCAGTGGTACATTCCTGGACTGAGATGATGATGATGATAATAATTAATAATATTACCGATAACCGAAATATTTCAATAATTTTATTGTTACAACTTTTTGTTGTTTTAACCTTACACATTTTTGCTAAGTAGTGAATAATCCTAAAGTAGTGAATCTTAATGAACCTAACTTCCCATAATAGACTCTGATTATTGTATGCAAATTAGGTCAGTCTCCATTAATAGTGGTAAAAAATATTTATACCTACCTACCTATCTAGAGTATCTAGTTCCACTGCACCATTTCCACGTTTGAAGCTGGGTTCGCTGACCTTTAAGTTCCTCGTACGCTTATGGCCCAGCCCATTCAGGTTACTATAACACAAACACAAATACAAACGAAAGTTTTATTAAATAAAAAGTGAAATTGGAATGAAGACCCGATCCGCTGAGCGAGTGAGTTGACTCACCTTGAACTTTAGCTGAGTTTAGCTGCTTACGCAATCACTACAACGCCGCGATAAATGAATTTATTAATTTCAACTTTATTTTCGTATCGAACAATGTACAAAACATTTTAGTTTTACTATGTCAAGTCTCAGGATCGGCCTAATGGATTTAGATGCGGTTTTCACTGATGTGGTGTTGTAGACTTTGATAAACATTTTGTTTGTTTTAATTTAATCGGTTAACAAATAAAAAAGTTATGTTAATTTAAAGAATACCGTCCATACATTTATTATGCTCGTTTAGGTACCTATATTACTCGAGTGTAGACTAACCGAAAGGTTTACCGAAGCGTAGCCGTAGCCAGGACTATTAGTACCTAATTACCTATGTAGCTTGTAGATTTCTTCACTATTAATTGGGACATATCTGGGACATATAGAGACGACCTTTATTCCACAGCTTCACACAGACACTTCAATTTATTAATTGGGAAGAGTAAGATAAGATAAATTCTACAGCATGCTGATAATATTTTGCAACTAGCGGTTATTATTACCATCAGCTTTATAATTTTATCACAATGTCAGATTGCGATACGATCTGTTACCCAAAAGCTCATCAGAGTCATCAGATTACCAATAATTGTATTTATTACCCGTTTATTACCATAAAAGTGCGAAATCTTGTAAAAATGTAACCGTGAACTTTAGTTACGCCACTGGCTGCTGCATACTCCCAGGCAGGACGGAAACTATTATATTACGTGGAAATTATAGTTATTTTGCTATGTAATTGGGACTCGCTGCGATGTACTTAAATAAGTACCTTCATACAGGTCAAGTTGACTATTTTGAAGATCTTGCAGTAGCTTTTGAAGAGTTAGAACGATTTACAAACTCATAATATATAGAATATGTTATGTAATATAATATATTATGTATTTTCTACTTAAATAATGGATATAATAATATTACTATTCTCTCAATTTGTCTCACCTTTCTAACTTCCTTCAACACAGTATAATTGTTTGCCTCAATAGCGGCAAAATACCGGTCTCTTGAAAGTATTTCCTAGAGTAGGAAGTACCTATGCCGTTTGAAAATCTCCAAAAACCGAGATAATGACTTGTACTTAAAAACATGTTCCGACAGCTTAATCTGTCTTCCAATGTACGGATGCGCTTATGAATTTTTACCAGTAGACGTTTGGAGAGCCGTATGACCTCCTATTTAGCTCACAATTGAACTCACATCTTATGAGGTTTTCTTAACGGAAAGATGAATGAGATGTTTTTCGCGTTTCACAACAATGCATATTGCACACCCATCACCCAACCGATCAGCAGCATCGCGGCAACGCCAGCACCCTACGCATTCCCCGCAACTCGGTCAAGGTGACGGCGACACTCCTAATCGTTCAAGGGTCGACTCGATTTACTTGTAAATACTACATACCATCTGTAAGTAACAATACCACACAATTTAATGTTATTACCTGTGTCGACCCTTAATGATCGACAAAGTTAAGCAATAGCGGTCGCGGTTGGTAGTTAGATGGGTGACCGCTAGTGGCAAACATTTCTTGAGCGTTTCCGTGCTTCGGAAAGTTAGGAGTCCACTTGGGTTGGTCAATGACCCCTCTACCTTTCCAGGCTGGAGCAGCGTAGTGGAGTATTATGCTCTAGGCCTCCTCAAGAGGAGAGACCTGTGCTCAGTAGTGGTGTGGCTAGGTAATGCCCTACTTTAATCAAGTTTTCAATGGCTAGGGTGCTAACGTACGTAGTAACAGCTATCTTTCCTTTGCTATTATCGAAATCGCTGAGTTTGATTTGATGAGCATCTAAGTCTCCAAGGAGAAGCAGCATGTAACAATGCATAGAGGTGTGAATTAATTTGTTACAATTATCTAAGTTATGTAACCATCCCATTATGCAAAGTGCACATAATAATAGCACCAACTACTTGTCAAGTCGGCCAAGGTGGCGTTGACACTTGACAAAGCCCAATCAATAATAACCATCGGATACCTCATTGTGCTCGCCGACGGTAAATATTTCAAACAATAATAAGTTATTTAACGCGAGCGAACGGAACACTTCGCTAGCTCGACCGACTTAAACCTTTACAATTCGTTCACAGAGATGTTAATAGAGCCTAGAGGCGTCTCTATTTAATAGTTAAAACAACGTCGGTATGTCACATTCTCTCCTGTTATTTTAAATTTAAAGAAGTAGGGGAGAGGTGTGTCAATTGTAACAGTGGAGCAATTGTAACTTCTTGTGTTTTAAACACATCTATTGGCTAATAGCGGTAGCTGACCGAACTGACATTTTTTAAAATACGCGCATGCATTATCTATAGACATTAGTCTGCCATAACCACGGACCTGAAAAAAAAGGACGTAACCTCGTCTAATCGAGAGTGAAGCATAGCAATGGCTGCTCTCTTACCATGTGTGCGTAATTTTTGATTCGCGATTAAAGCAGTATGGTGTCAATGTGTGGGTGTGTGTACTTGTACGAATAGAGAGTTGGTATTACTATGGGTGCTTCACTGAATTTGTTGTTGGGATTACGTCCGTCTTTTTTTTTAGGTCCGTGGCCATAACCAACAAAAAGTGAAATACATTTGAATGCATTATTTTGATTTTTTGTTTTATATTTGACTCTGTACTGTTACAATTGACCCCCTTGGTGTAACGATTGTAACACGAGGACATGATTCTCAATATTATGTACAATTTTTTAAAATATTGCTCACATATTTGCTTTATTGTAATGTATTTTAAATTAAATTAAATTGTAAATTGCATTAATTATGTTATAAAAGATTGTTTTTTTTTGTTACTATTGACACACCTCTCCCCCTATGTATGATTTACAAAGAATAATATGTAGGTCTTATCATTCTTATCATTAAATTTTGAGGGTCACTCTGAAAACCAGCGGTCGTGGTTTTTCCGCGACCATTATGCTGAGCGTGAACCCTTTCCACCTATTTATTATCTTGCATGTAAATGTTGTATTGTTTTTGGCTATAATTTGTTGCTGTAAATAATTTAGGTGAAATAAACATTTATTTCTTTCTTTCTATCTTTCTTTCTTTCTCTTTTAAATGGAAATCGTGAGCACACGACGTACCAAGGCACGGTTTTTCATGTACAGTCACCAAAAGAATAAGATATGCAGGGCATGATTCTACAACCTTCTGTAATGTTTAATATTATATACTGTTTACATTATTAGCAAAGTTAAATCATACCTTACGTACACAGGTATCGTTTAACGATGATAATAACACAAACAATCTGTAATATCAATAATTACAGAAGGTTTTAGAATCATGCCCTACATATGTAATAGTTTTGCCGACTGTACCTAATGAGGACTGGGTGGAAATATCTATTGAGTGATGCAGTGTTGCTACACAAAATTCCTAGATGGTATTACACTGTTTTTATACATAATTATTCAATTCATTGAATATTCAGGCTATTCAACGTACCACGTACGAGCATACAAAATGCAAATCGTGAGAATTTCCTTGTGATAATTCGTTCACTGTACACCTGTGGAAATAAGTTCCGTAATAAAGATATATCTGTTAGTTTAAATCCTAATATTAACGCAGAAATAGGGTAAGTTAGCAAACTCCTGCTTCTTTGGTTTTTCAGTAGCAACTGCTAGAAATTGGCACATCTAATCAATCTTGGCTTCAACCCATCAAGGGCCCACGACTGAGCACAGGTCTCTCATCTTAATGTGGCCTAGAGCATACTCCACCACGCTGCTCCAGTGCGGATTGGTGGAGCGGTTAGTGGCTGACCCAAGTGTCGGAAGTTTTCATGCCGCCCGAGGGCCTCCGACATGGCTTAACGACTGTTATCTTACGATAACAACCGGGACCGGCGCCTTTACGTGCCCTCTGAAACACGTAAGTGCTCAAGAAATTTTTGCCACTAGCGGTCACCTATCCAACTACCGACCGTGCCCGCTGTTGCTTAACTTTGTCGATCGCTTAGGATCGACGCAAGCCGCCGGGCTATGAGCGCTTCAACCACCGGGCTATGAGTGCTTCATATCAACCTTTTAATCATAACTAAGTATGATACCATGTCAAGGATATCCCATGAATTGAAACGGAACGTTATGTAGATATTGGAGGCCTTTACATCTTTTTTTGCCAAATAAGTTCCTCATAATGGAGATATGACATGACACGAATGTAACATTACTTCATTGTACAATGCAGGATTCTTATGGTTTACGGCCATATAAAAAAATCTTTAATGAGACGAGTAAGTTGAGGTTGAATGCATGCAACAAGTTATGTTGAAGAAACTTGCTTTGCTTGCACCATTATATCATCTTACCTTCAGTTCAGTTCGGAGTTCGGACTGATTGATCGAATGATCAAATGATCTGCATATAAAAGAGTCACCGATTAACTAATATGTTTGTAATTCCATTTAATGGTGTACATCGGAATGAGGAAGACCGAGAAAGACCTTCATAAAGCCGAAATTGTTCTTCGGTCTTACGCTTTATAATAAGTAATCTACATCTCAGCTGGAAGTTTATTCAATTACGGTACGTATTTTAATACGGATACGGATTATAACAGTATGTACGAGTGTGACCCTCGCTGGTGGCGAGAGGCATATCCTATTGGATTGATTTTTTTATCAAGATCTCTTTGATTGTACCCTAAATGTGAAACTAAATTGATTTTAGGGCTGTCAAAAACTTGCACAATTTCACTTACTTTTAGTCTG
This sequence comes from Thymelicus acteon, assembly GCA_951805285.1. Classification (NCBI taxonomy): domain Eukaryota; kingdom Metazoa; phylum Arthropoda; class Insecta; order Lepidoptera; family Hesperiidae; genus Thymelicus; species Thymelicus acteon. Next base: position 902,390 of record OX638224.1, read on the forward strand.
ATATTAAGCATATGACTTTAGTCTGATATTTAAGCAGTGATAGCCTAGCGGTTAGAACGTCGGTCTCTCGAACGGAGGGGCCCGAGTTCAAATCCTGGCACGCACCTCTGATTTTAAAATATTATGTGCGTATTAGAAGTTAATTATCACTTGCTTCGGTGAAGGAAAACATCGTGAGGAAACCTGCACACCGGAGTTCTCCATAAAGTTCTCAAAGGTGTGTGAAGTCTACTAATCCGCACTTGGCCAGCGTGGTAGACTATGGCCTGTACCCCCTCACATTGTGAGAGGAGACCCCGAGCCCAGCAGTGGGTTGTTCTTTAGTCTGATATTAATTTTAAATCAGGCACAGGTGTTGCTCTTATCAGAACGTATTTGCAGTCTTTACGTGAGCCTAGATCTAATTGTCAGGTCGGTAGTAAAACTATTTATTCTGTCTCTTCGTTGGCTTGTAATGCATCGGTGGTATATTTGATGTTATCAGAGTCCATGGGTGACGTTGACCACACACCATCAGATGATTCGTGTCTACGTTTGACATTTGTATGTAAGTCGTGACGTTTTGAGCTCTTCACCACTAATAGCCTACTTAAACGGCTTAATAACAATGGTGGATATAAAAAGCTTTTAGATTATACCTAAGCTTTAGTCTAATCAAGAAATTCACTAGAATCAATTTACTATGTCATCATGTAGAATTTTGATGCGCATTTTGTAAGTAATTCCCAGAAGATTACACAACACAACATCATAAAGGTACATTAACTCGTTAATTGATGTGGAAAACCAAAATGACATAAAAACGTTCAGGTGATGAGCTCAAGGCATTTTAACATTGTTTTTTGGTAATCATTATCGAGGGGAATGATCGTTTAAGATAATAATTATATGAAATAACTTGTAACCCTCTAATAAACAAAAAAATACTGAACGTAAATATATAAAGGTTTCATTCGTTAATGTTAAACCCACCAATTACAAAAAAAAACAGTGAATTGCGCTTCGACGCGCTCTACCAAAATTAGCACTTTAAAGCTTAAGATGTATATTGCAAACAGATTAATAAACCCTATATAGTTTTCCGTATACAATGTATCCGACATAATATTATTATTATCAAACCTATCTATGTTGTTTTAATTGTTTTTGCAAACCTCTATCAAGTTATCAAACGATGCAATAATTTTTAATTTGCTCCTGAGCATTGCTTTATAGACAACGAAAAGTTTGCAATGACTAATCCATGCAAGTCAGTTTTATGTTGCAAAACGGATATCTTCGTCGTTACTATTCGGATACCCTCCTTAACCTTTTATGTGAACTTTTTTACTGGGTTATAAAAAAAACAGTAATTTATTATGTCTACTAATTTGTATTGTAAAAATTGCGGAAGATAAAGATGTTGGAGGCCATTTCTATAGTTAAGCAGAACGAATCAATTATACTATTGATAGAATTAAATTATGATACATACATCCAAAAGCAACAATATTTTATTTTTAACTAGCTGACCAGACGAACTTCGTATCGCGTAACAAAATATTTTTTTGTACAATAAAAGTAGCCTAAGTAACTCCTTGTTTCTTCAGCTATCTGCCAGTGAAAGTCCCGTCAAAATCGGCCCAGCCATTTCAGAGATTAGCCGGAACAAACAGACAGACAGACAAAAATTGTGAAAAATGTTTTTGTATATGTACCGTGTATACATCCAAATGCACTTAGTAAAAATCGGTTATTTTAATATTACAAACAGACACTCAAATTTTATTTATTTGTATAGATAGCAGCTATGTTCGGGGCGATCGTAGTTATGGCGCAATTTTTTTTTTCAGCCAAAACTATGACACCTCTGTTTAACATTTTTGGATTTCGTACACAAAAAGGGTGAAAACTACAACCTTTTTATGAGACTGCTGACCGCCCGTCTGTCACAGGGATATATCTCTCGAACCGTAATAGAAACTCACTTAAACATTTTAAAAGGGTATATACATACAGACATACATATTACGTTGGCCGTTATCACAATATTGTGCGGTAGTACAGGACATAGGTAGCTATTTTAGTCAGTGCCCTTCTGAACTTAAAACAAATGAGACTTGGCAACGGCTGCAAAATATCGTATTCGTTATAGAAGGTACGTGTAGTTTGGGCTCAGGGATGAGTAGAGCTCTTCACACTCCAAAATTACTAGTAGATAATATTAGTACGAATCAATTCTTCCACGTTACAAAGTTCTTCATTCATGGAACAGTGGAATATTTTTTATAGCATAAGGGGCTGACGAAAAAGCAAAAGTTTCCGTCACTTTCTGTAGGCGAAGTTGCGAGTCAAACTAGTTTACCATAAATTACTCCCCACACGTTTTTCCCCGATTATTTCGTTCGCGGTCTTTCCTGATTCATCGGAAGACGTGTGCGTAACAAAACCGCAGATGGGCAGCCTCCGCGAGTCACGATTACAGATCAGAATTCAGATTTGACCTTGCAACAGTTTGTAAACTGAATTCTAGGAAATATGAATCGTAGAGGTTAGCGATAAAACTCAGATTAAAGAAGGAAAAAAGTTTTTTTTTTGTTAGCTGTTCCTGAAATTAATATAATTATGAATAAACATTTCGTTTGTTTCTATTACTTTTTATTCTGCCTGCTGCTTACTAAAAAGTAATGATACTTCCTGTATAGTAAAGGTCTGGTAATGGCCCACTACTGAGCACGAGTCTCTTCTCTTGAGGAGGCCTCGAGCATACTCCACCACGCTGCTCCAGTGTGGATTGGTGGAGGGGTTACTGGTCAACCCAAGTGTCGGAAGTTTTCAAGCCTCCCGAGGGCCTCTGACATGGCTTAATAACCAGGACCGACGGCTTTAGAATGAGGCCGAAATGCATTGTGATTCATCACTTGCACCACCCAAGATTTAAGAATGCATTTGTGTGATAGGCTATAGTTAGTTCTTGAATTTAAAGAATTTGAATTTATGAGGTGTGAATGTGTGGGTCTCTCTCACAGTCCTATTGAACAGTAATATAATGTCACATGACGGGAAATTATTTACCTGTACTAATGTCGACGTCATCACTGTCCGCAGGTATACCACATGTGCGACGAGCTCGGGCGGCAGTTCACCTACTCGTGCCCCAACACCACGCTGTTCCAGCAGCGGATGCTCGTCTGCGACCACTGGTACATGGTCAACTGCTCCATGTCCGAGCGGGACTACGACGCCAACTTGTTGATCGGTCAGTACTTACAGTTACATTCATTTCAGTAGCCCACTAACCAGCCTGTGCATGACCTGATAGATAAAATCAATCACCTATGCGATCACAGAGGAGCAAACAAGTGGATGAGCCACAATACCACCCCATCACCAGTGCGTTAACTGACGGCTAACAAAGAATGGGCATGATCACAGATTTTGAAATACTGTTCTATATTGTTGGGAAATATATTATAATAACAGTGTGTATCATATTTCCGCAAAAAAATAAGGTTTAATATAAAATACATTTCAATTTATAAGTTTAAAATTCGCACCAAAACGCTTCAAAGTGTCATGGTGTCGCTTGTGACGTCACTTTTCAGGAAAATAATAGACAAGGTGTCATTATCAGTATGGTGATATTCGTGTGTTTAAAGAAGTGTGACGTAATTCGCGTTGATTGAGACTGTTTGGTGTTTAAGATATCATGGCGGCTTGCCGTATTTTGTAATTTTATTTTATCAAAAATATTGTTAATCTCGCTCATAATAATACAATAAATGCTTGTTTTGTAATCCATTAATATGGTTTCAATAAATAAAAACAAAAGATATTAAGCGAATAAACTAAATCACTAATAAAGAGACGCACTGAATTAATATCCCAAAAGAACAAAAACAAAGACACAAAAGAAGAATTAAGCAACTTGTATAAATAAACCTATAAATCAATCAAAAATGACTATAGTAATCACAGAAAACACATAATAACAAAAAATCTAAACAAATTTAGGAGCACAAAGAAAGCATTCAAAGAACTAAGCTTAAGCAAAACTTGGATACACAAATTAGAAACAAATTATAAAGAAACTAAAACGAGGCAAGATGTCATAAACCAAGCTACATCATTCTATGAAGAATTGTACAAAAAAAGGGAAGAATGCTGCGAAAAGAATGATGAGATTGAAATTACTACCGGAACAGTTAAACCAATAGAAGAAAGAGATGTATATGAACACATAAAACAACTAAAATCAGACCGGAGTCCAGGTTGCGACGGCATAACAAATGAAAGTTTAAAAATAGGGGCACCTATTCTGGTAAGACATCTCACAAAACTATTCAACATGATACTGGATACAGAAACTGTCCCAACACAATGGTGCTCATCGGATATAATTCTGTTATACAAAAAAGGCAACCCTCGAGATATTGGAAACTATAGACCAATTAGCCTACTGGCCAACATTTACAAACTCTTTGCATCGATCATCCTAAAACGCATCACCAAAGAAATTGACAGAGCACAACCAATAGAGCAGGCAGGTTTTCGCTCAAGCTATAGCACTATAGATCACATTCAAGCAGTAGAGCAAGTCATAGAAAAGTATATAGAATACAACAGACCATTGTATTTGGCATTTATCGATTACACTAAAGCTTTTGACACTATAAGCCATAGCTCCATCTGGAACACACTAAAGAAGCTAAATATAGATGCAAAATATATTAACATTATAAAGAACATATATAATAACAGCAAAAGCAGGATTAAATTGGAAACTAAAGGAAGAGAGGTAAAAATAGAAAGAGGAGTCAGACAGGGAGACCCATTATCCCCAAAATTGTTTATAGCTGTGCTGGAAAGTATATTCCAAAACCTACATTGGCTTAACAAAGGAATACTAATAAATGGAAACCGGTTAAATCATCTCAGATTTGCAGACGACATCGTCGTGCTAGCCGAAACTGCAAAGGAACTAGAAGAAATGATAAACTCTTTAGACCAGGAAAGCAACAAAGTAGGTTTGGAGATGAATACAACAAAAACCAAATTAATGACAAATAGCCTAGAAGTACCAATCAAAGCAGGAGGTAAAGAAATATAATATGTCAATACTTACGTATATCTTGGCAAGCAACTATCATTTAATAAATTAAATAATGAAGAAGAAATCGATAGGAGAGCTAATATAACGTGGAAAAAATACTGGACACTAAAATAAATATTAAAAGGAGACTACTCTATAAGCATGAAAAAACAGTATTTGAGACCTGCCTCTTGCCAAGTCTAATATATGGTTGCCAAACATGGGTCTTTAGTAACAGAGCTAAAAACAAAATCCAAGTAACTCAAAAGACCATGGAGAGAAGTATGCTAAAAATAAAGAAAATACAAAAAATAAAGAGCGAAGCAATACGACAAAAAACTAAACTAACCGACGCACTCACACATGCCTTGAGGTTAAAGTGGCAATGGGCCGGACACATAACGCGCTATACAGACGGCCGATGGACTATACAGACAACAAGATGGAAGGGTCCAGTAGGTAAGAGAAAGGTAGGCAGGCCAAAGAGACGGTGGGCTGATGACATAATCGAAACAGCGGGAAAAAACTGGCTGAGGCTCGGCAAAGAGAGAGACTCGTGGAAGAAGATGGAGGAGGCCTTCACCCAAGAAGGGGTCCATATACCACTCCATACCACAAACTAACATTATTAACAATTAGTCAATAAGTAAATACTAACAAATATCAACTAACAAACTACTTGCAATGTAAAAACTGAGGTTATGGAAATAAAAAGGCTTTATTATTATTATTATTATAAATAAAAACATAATTTTAGTGATTTTTACTCACTGTCATCATGCCTATTGTGAGAATAGAGATATAATTATGACGACTCGCGTAACTATTACGGGTTACCATGCTGAAACGCGGTTCGAGAGGTCCTGGGTTTGGTTACCAGCGAGACTGCGAGGAAAAATTCCGGGTTAATGTGAATACAAAATAAATATAATACATACTAAAGTTCTACATCTTCAGTCAAATAGATTAGCATGTGATAGGCAGCCAGACATGCGATCATAACGTTGTTGTAGTCTACGGTGCTTAGAAGGTCACCGAGATTTTAGAAACCGGTCGACTTCATGATATTTAAAGGAAATGACCAGTTAACTCGAATGAACTTACTGCATTAATAAGCATGCTAATACCATTTGTAACGAGAAAAAAAATGCACTACTTATCGTATATTTTTATTACCATCCTATCAAGATAAGGCCACACATGAAAAACTAGCTTGTAATTCGGCCAACCTTGCGAGAAGCATATAATATAACCTCAATTTATAGTTGTGGCTCTACAATCTAAAACGCATCAGTGCCCACGCGCGCGCTCAATCAAAACTTATGCCCTTATAACATATCGCTGAGATAATTGAACAGCAGCTTAGCAGGTACCATGCGGTGTTTACATAGCTAGCGAATATTATGCTATAATAGCTCTAAGTTACAAGTAACAATACGTACGAGTATTTTGAGTTTAAATTCTACGCTCATTCCAACATTTTCCAAGAATCTAATACGCTTGGTACTTATAAAATACGAGTAACCGCCCTCGCTTTGCTTCGGTTTTCTTATTTTTTTATACCTTGGGTTACATTATTGGAGTTTTATTAAGGATCCCTATTTTTTTAAAATATAATAGCCTATGTTACTCGGGGATAGTGTAGCTTCCGAACAGTGAAAGAATTTTTGAAATCGGTTCAGTAGTTTCGGAGCCTATTCAATGCAAACAAAAAATCAAATCTTTCCTCAAAAATATATTAGTATAGATAAATTATGCGCACAATATTAATGAACGAGGATTTTCAGAAAACTTAAATTTATGATCTTTCCTTCTCTGAGAGTTCTCCACGCAGCTGTCAAAATATTGAAAGTCTGCCAACACCACACTATAGGGTGAACTCAAGACTCTACTATTCTACAAGAATGTTCTTAAACCCAAATCGAGCCAAACTGAAAGGCTTGTACAACAAAATACATCCTGTAAGTTTGTCCTTTGTTAAATACGCACATAATATTTGAAAATTGTAGGTGCGTGCCAGGATTTGAACTCGGGCCCCTGCGTTCGGGAGACCATCGTTCTGACTAGGCTATCACTGCTAACGTGCTAATTAAATAGTAGGTAAATAATGTAACAGTATTTATCAATGTTACAGGTACACAACAAATAACAATACGTTATGAGTACTATGAGAAGCTTGACCCATGGTGTTCCACTGGGAGCTTCAGAGCCAGTTTCTTCATGCTTCTCTCTTTTTTCTTTGCCGGCAACAAATCCGTGATGTCTTTTGTGACATTTCTAATTGTGAAACCGGTAACGGTGAGAATCTACTGTAACTATCTGTCAGTAAGCTCGTTTGATAGCTCTCCCACTGCATTGGATATTTTACAGTTTTACACCATATGAACTTCATACCAGCACAGAAGACATAATAGTACAGAAGGCGCACTCTGCAAATTCATTTAAATAAATAGCGACTCTTGCTCCAACGCAATAAAGTGTAATTCAGGTCGCAAAGCGCTAATCAAAAACGAATGCGATGCAATAAGCTTTCGCCTTCATTTTAGTTAATATAGTTTAGCACGACGCAGCGCGTTGTATCGAACTAACGTGTGACATGTGTGATGACGTCATTTGTATTGGATTACGAACGTGTGACAGCCCTTATGAATTTTCTGAATTAGCCCGACACGTAAAACGTGGCATGTACTTGTAACTTCACATAGAAAGAACGGAGTGCGCCAGGCCTGTTCCACTTTGTTACTTCCGTTAAATAAAAATAGAAACATAATCTACTGATAGATATCTGAGCAATGCGTTTGTTTATTTCTATGAGTCTGTGGGCCAATGAACGATAAGTTTTTTACATTAACGGCTCGCGCCTCGCGGTCGGAGGCTTGCATCACACTGGTTTATTGCCCTTGAGTAAGGTCCGAGGCTCGACGTGTTCGTTTCCGCGCACCTCCGTCCACGGTTATGATAATTATATCACTGCTAGTAACAACATAACAAGCCCACCCTTGAGGAAGCCTTAGACTAATAATAATTAGAATAATTAGATTCGTTTGATTTTATAAATCTTATCTATACTATTATTTTTTTACACCTTGGCTTAAATTATTGGAGTTTTATTAAGGATCCCTAATTTTTTGAAAATATAATATGGCCTATGTCATCCGGGGATAGTGTAGCTTCCCAACAGTGAAAGAAATTTTCAGATCGGTTCATTAGTTTCGGAGCCTATACAATGCAAGCAAACGATCATTTCTTTCCTCTTTATAATATGAAAACGGAAGCAAAGGTTACTCGTATACCTATAATATTTAGATTCACCTGTCCCGTTGTCGGTGTGTGATCAAATCTTGCTAGATACATTTGTGTCACTTCCTAGAGTGCGAGTAAACTCAAATATAAATAAGATTACAATGACGTCATAGAGCTGGTCTTATGATGAAACCGGAACATGGTAGGACAAAAGTGTGTTTTTAATTTTTAAAATTATAATTATCTTGTTTTAATTAAGCGACTCAACAATAAGGAAATTGATTGGGCATGTTTGGTTTATCAATTAAATTGTACCAATTATAAACTGTATCGGAACCACGGACGTTAAAAAAGAACGGACATAACCTTGTCTAATCGAGAGTGAAGCATAGTAATGGCCGATCGCTTACTACGTGTGCGTAATTTTGGGGTTACCACAATATGAACATTTCCCCATTTTTTCTTTATGTAGTAGTAAAATCTAAACAATAAATGTATTACTTACTGAATAACATTCCGTAATGTTCGGTTTACATGTATTAAGTAGTTAAGTAGATAACTAAATTTTAAGTAAATTAATACGGTAAACGAACAATTTAGTAGTTAAAATTTAGTACGCAAGTAAACAAAAAAAAGATTGAATTTTTTCTATTTTTCTGTTAAGTAGGTGGGCGGGGCTTATCACTTAACATGGTTGGACAGACACTTTTTAGTTAAAATTTAGTAAAAATGCATAAGTAATTAAGTAGGCTGTGAAGAATTGTATGAACTAAAGAGCTTTACTAAATTATTACGTTTAGACGCGCACTAAAAATTATTCACTTAAAATTTAGTTATCTACTTAAATACTTAATGCATGTAAATCGAAAATAACACATTCCACATTCAATAAAAGCAAATTATTATATTTGATGAGATTAATGAATTTTATTAATTGACAACAGATTAAATACACTGGTTTACCCACTTCACTTATAGGAGAGGTAGCTAAAAAAATTTTTTTCAAATTTTGTTCTACCATTATCATAACGTAATTAATATACCTTAATCTATACCAAATTTCAGCTTTCTAATATTGTTAGTTTGTACGCAATGCCGCGGACAGATGGACAGACATGGCAAACATATAGGTAAGGGTTCCTTGTTATTTACCACGGAACCCCAAAAATATATATTATTAAACTAAAGTAAGAAACTCGAGGATTTTATATATACTATAATTTTCCCACACATTCTGGGTATTTGCATATTCAATATTGTTGGCAACACTGGCTGATTTTGTGGTTACAATTTTTCTAGTTTATTTTGATAATAACTTTAGGAAAAATAAAAGAAATCAGTGATTAAATTACAAGCTTACTTGTGAAAGGTGATCCCTTTATGTTTTTTAACTGAATTACTATTGTTCTTGCAACTTTTAACAGCACACAAAGGAATTTTTATTATTATTTATCAATTCCCGTTGTCCGTATGACTCGAGTGCGGTCCGGCGCCGAAATGGCGGCCGATGGTGTCAATGTGTGCGTGTTTACTTGTACGAATGATGGGTGCTTCACTGAATTTGTTCTTGAGATTACGTCCGTATTTTTTTAAGGTCCGTGATCGGAACTGAATCTGTCCATTTATTTTTTATTGCATTATTTATATTATGGTAGGTAGCCTTTGTTATCGTTAAAAATAAATAATAGTTAAAAAAACACGCTTTTATAGAAAATCCAACTAAAAAATAAAAAATAGATTTTAATAAATTTGAATTAAGAATAGTGTAATTGTAAAAATTGTACAAAAACATATTTAATAAAACTCTTGGTCGGCAACGGATCGGTGATGCCTTTGGTGTTGCTGATTTTCGTGGGCGACGATAGCCACTTACTATCAGGTGGATCGTCAGCTCGTTTGCCGCTTACTTTCATAAAAAATCGTAGAATAAAATATTGAAAAACTCAAAACAATTCAGGGTAACTCCCCTGGAGGTAACGTGAGGATGAATTATTATTCGTCGCGTACCCTATAGTGAGGGGTATCGTTGAAAATGTCTTCCAAAAATATTATGGGTCTTCTAAGACCATTTTTGGAATTAGAGGTCCGAAATATTTGGCTTTAAAGTTCTAATTTTGGTTAGAGTTAAGTGTCTCCCCCTGCTGGCTAAACGGTCGGAGTTGGACAAGTGAAAAAATTCTCAAAAATAGTTTATATTATTATGATGAATTTGCAAGGAAAACTGTGTAGGTAGTTAATGTCGATAAACTTACTACTTCGGAACCCTACATTGCTCATGGCTTGACACGCACTTGCCCAGTTTTTTAAGATAAACTATTCCAGTTTTTAGTTGGGACTAAAAAGAATAACTTCAAAAACTTACCCCAAAATTATGAAATAATAAAAAAATGACCTTAAATTTTCTCGATGCCAGCAATGCTATTAAATATGCATCGACCTCAAAAAAAAATCGTACGTATTGTCCTTATTTTTATTGTCTTGTCCGTATGCGCACGTCATCTGGCGAGGTAAAACTAAACTACTCACGCTCCTTATATCAAACTCATCAAAAGTAATTGCAGTAATCATATTTGTGGTTTGCGCAAACCGCTAACAGTCCGAGACGCGTAACAATTATCTAATTATCTAACTGACAGAAGTTATTCTAAGTATAGGAAATACCTAGTTCTGCAAATAAATTGTTAAGCATATTAATAAAAATTAATTGCAGTAGTTATGTAGATATCTACTTATTTGTTGGTTGGTTATATTATAATGTAAAGAAGAGGTAGATATGTCACTAGCGCGCCCACGATGAAGAGCGTAAGAACAGGCAATTGACCGTTCTGCTCGTATTCGCTCTGTCAATACAAGACGATACGCACGCTTCTGTTGTTGTCAGAAGTGCTTGACATTTGACATACAGCGTTAAAATGCCGTCGTGTATTAAACCAATGTGATTGGTGTAGTGAAACAAAAGATAAACGTTGTAGGTCTTTTCGGAACAGATTTTTTGGGCCGTTACCCGTACCGTACTACTGGTTTCACCCACTGGTGAGTGCACGGGTGGTTGATTTATAAGGGCATAACGTATCTATATTTTTTCAATCATTGTCGGTAAGCAGAAACGGTAAGAATGGCACAACCGATTTGGCTGTTTCTTGTTTAAGAATGTTCTAGACAGGTACATACAAGATAATCTAAATTTTACTACCAAAAATAACCGACTTCAAAGTTACTCTAAAATTACTTGTCAGATCTCGTTCAAATTTATGTGGGATTACGTGACAAGCACCTGCTTTCGATTAAAAAAGAATCATCGAAATCGGTTGGCGTGATATTGAATTATTCGTCCATTTGTCGCGCTTACTTAATACAAAATTTAAGACTTATATGGTTTTATCATGGATGCCATTGTCAGTTCTCAATAAAATTTATATGGGACCACATGACAGCCACCAGCTTTCGATTAAAAAAAGAATCATCAAAATCGGTTCGCTCAGTCCAAAGTTCTGAGATAACGAACATAAAAAAAATACAGTCGAATTGAGAACATCCTCCTTTTTTTTAAGTTGGTTAAAAAATAATTGAAGAGTGGTCGATATAGATCACTGGGATCAGCCAATCTGTCAAAGATATTAAAATGCAAATCGTTGCAAAAGTTGTTCAATATGATGAGCATTCTATATTAAATTCATAATTATTTATTTACATGAACATCAGATTTGCATGCATATGTAATTACACAAAACAACATTCCATTCCGCATGTACAGCTAGCGATTCATACATGAGATGAATGGATATGTTTTCGCATAAACAAATTATTCAGCATTAGCAGGGCAATTTGTAGCGAAGCGTTTACCATTCACGTTTACTGTCATGGTTGGTTGCTAACTAGCTCTACTCTAAGGGTCAGTTCACACTGAGATGCGACGCGACGCGACGCGACAACGTTTGCAGAGGCTAGTTGTTTCACATAGTTCACACTGTGCAGAGCAATGCCACGACAAGTATACTCCATTTTCAGAGTTCCGTACGAAAAAACGACAAACGGATCCCTTATAGGATCACTCGTGTGTTTGTCCGCCTTTTACAGCCAATTACTGGGAACTACCGGACCAAATGAGATGAGGTACTCATGTTGAAAAATTTTTTTTTTTACGAAATCAAAATTAAAAAAAGAACTGTTTTGCGATTTTTGTTCGGAATTCTAAAAATGGCAAAAAAAAAATTAGAAAAACTACGGTAATAACATAATCAACGTACGGAACTCTCCACGCGAGTTTAACTCGCACTTGTTCGGGTTATTTTAGGCGAGTCTTATTTGGTAAACAATCTTGGCAATCTTTTTTATTGAAAGATTCATTTGAATTAAAAAAATATATATTAAAAAGTAAACAGAAATTAGTTTTGGTAATAAATGATTATTTAACTTTAAATTCTTTTTTTGTGAGTAAGCCTTATTTCTAAATTACAAATTATGATAAAAGTTACATTGTTTACCAAATAGGACTTTAATTAAGAAGTCGGAAATATTGACGTTTCAAATATTATGCGCTCCGTCGCGTCTCGCCGAGTCTCATTGTGAGCTGACCCTTGTACCCAAGATAATAATATAGGTTTACATTACGCGTACGAATTCCTTGTATCAGATATAAAGTTCCAGTTATTGTGGTTCCAGGTCAACGCGACAAGCCGTTCGTGTCGGACGAGGACATGCGCCTGCGCACGCCGCGCCCCGACATCCTGTCCGTGCCGCCCAACAACAACTACTTCGATGGCTTGAGGGAAGCCGAGACCAGTGTAAGTAATACTGACAGTAATGCAGTAGATGTATGGGTTAATGCCTTCCAGCCAGGTTGCGTCGGCCCTTAAGTCCGGTTTGTAAGGGGCATTGTGGGAGAAAACGTAGGTTTAGAATATAGGACAATTATACTGGTTTAGTGCGTGATTTGGTTAATAATAAGCTGGTTATAATTAAAATGAATTATCTCATTGGTAATTTTTCCCTTTTAATGTTTCAGTATGCGATTCATCCAGGGAACAGCATTGTGGGTATCGCTGACTCCATATCCAGCGTGAACAACAACGACCTCGACAGTGGCAAACTCAACTACCGCCCGCCCACGTCATGGTCCACCGGCATCGGACAACAAGCTCAACGGAGGCCCATCAAAACCTTCAATACTAATACTGACATCAATGTAGGTGTGACTAACGAAGACAATTTAGCAGGCGCGGCCTCTCAAGGGATTAGACCAGCGTTTAGGCCCACAACGAATTCACTACCTCAAGGAACAGTAAACGTGAGCCCTCCCTCGAAAGAACTGAGCCCTCCATTCACTCCAGCTCCCACTTCTGAAAAGAGTTCGGATGACTTCAATATAGACGTCAGAGCGAAGAACTCAAATGACCCCGTCTTCAACTTTATCAAACGTTTCGACCCGAACTCACCAGATTCGATCAAAACGTCAATGACACAAACTGAAATTTTAGACATAAACAAGCACCTCCCAGAAGGTCAGGTTAGTTCAGAAGAAGACAGGACGCCACGAAAGAATAAGAACTTCGGAAACAAAGGAAATAATTTCAATATCGTCCAAGGCAATAGTAAGAAGGGTACCTCGGACGAATCCAGAGTTGACAAGATTAACGTTAAATCTACGAATCTCAATGAAGACAGTTCAGCATCTACAAGTATCAACCAGGTGCCAGTACCTGACAAACACTTGTTACCACCAAAAACCGACTTCACTCCCATAGTAACTACAACCATGGGACCCCCTGTCTACTACGAGTGGAAGTGGGCTGTGCCGGCGTTCGACTTGCAACCTCCAAAGGAAGGTAGTCCAAACAATAATACCGAGGTTCCGAAAGTAAAGCCATACGGGAAGAGACCGTTCAGCGTTGTTCCTCGATCTACCCCAAAAATGGCAACCCCATCTCCAAGTAACACTGAGTACAACATCAGCTCCTACTTCGTGCCTGATTATGTGTTTCCACTAGACGGAGCACATCCAGGGTACGAAGAAGACGACGCTCAAACCTCTTTCCAAGTCCAAGTGGCCAGACCAGGTAGAGCTAGCTACGGCGAAAACCCCGCCTGTCCACAATGTCATCCGGCTTACCTGAAGCCAGGAACTTGCGAACCCTGCATCGTCAAACGGTAACCATAGAACTCTTGTAAACATTAGAATAGACAAAATTAGCCTATATTAATCTGCAGGCTCGCAGCTAAAATTTTCGGGTAACGAAAAATATTGATTGTTAACTAATAATTTCGTTCTTATTTTTATTTTTTTAGTTAAAAATATTGAAAGGGCAAAATTAGTTTTGGTTCCTGCCAGAAGTTTATTTACTGTTACGCTTAGCCATTTTTTGTACAGAATTTTTGTGTCTAGAGCGTATTGTGATGCTGTTTTAAACTTTTCGTTTGTTGTTAATTCGTGTAATATATACCAACTGTACCATGCATTAATTAATATTTTTGCACCTTCATATTTTATTTATTTAATATAGTTCAGTGCAAGCCAATGTTAATTATAAGTTAAAACTAGCAAATTATACCTAGCTACTACCGTATATGAAAGGTTTAAAACAACCAGTACAACTTGTGTTACCTACGTGACGCTTATTTATATTTTTTGTAAACTTTTGTACGATATTTTTACGTGTCTCTATATAATTTAAAATATTCATAGTTAGAATAATGTTAATAAAGTAATTTAAGAAGACGATATTGTTTTATTTCTTCGTCTGCTTTGTCATCAGCATCCAATGATATTTTAGTATTTAAGATATTATAGTGATTGGGGTAGTGAAACAAAAGATAAACGTGTGTGTGTTGTAGCTCTTTTCTGAACAGATTTTTTGGTTGATTTGTAAGGGCATAACGTATCTATATTTAAATATTTATTTTATTTATTTATTTTGGACTGTCAACAGAAAGTACACAACAGAAATAATACAAATTCTTTCCTATAATCTTGCTAGTGCGCCTTTCTACTTATAGGCAATCACGGCTCATGAAAAATAGCTTATGAAACAAGAGCCCAGAGCGATCAGACATAACTTATTTTCACATGGATGAAACCTTAACTACTCAGTAGCGTCTAGTGTACTTTGAATACCTTGCGTGCTTGTGAAGCTTGCCCTGTGACCCTTGGGCAGGTACCCAGGTGAGAAAGGTAACTAAAAATAAGAGTTACTTTACTTAAATTCACATGGCTGATTTTTATACTATATATATTGCAGAATATCATTTTAAACTAGTTTCATAAAGTGTCAGACATTTTTCATGGGCCAAATCTTTTGTAAGACGCCTATAGAAAGTGAATAGTAGATATTGAATAGTAGATATTCACTTTCTACAGGCGCTAAACAAATTCATCAGCTTTTTGCGTTTAAAGCGTCTTACAGAAGATTTGGCCCATGAAAAATGTCTGACGCTTTATGAAACTAGTTTAGAATAATGTTCTACAAAATATATATAAAAATCAGCCATGTGAATTTAAGTAAAGTAACTCATAATTTTAATTACCTTTCGCACCTGGTATCTGCCCATGTGCCACAGGGCAAGCTTCACAAACACGCAAGGTATTCAAAGTTCACTAGACGCTACTGAGTAGTTAAGGTTTCATCCTTGTGAAAATAAGTAGTTATGTCTTATCGCTCTGGGCTCTTACTCTATTAAGCCCACTACAAAATTCTTCGGTATTAGCACGGACCTCAAAAAAAGACGGACGTAATCCCAACAACAAATTCAGTGAAGCACCCATAGTAATACCAACTCTCTATTCGTACAAGCACACACACCCACACATTGACACTTCACTGCTTCAATCGCGAATCAAAAACTACGCACACATGGTAAGTGGGCGGCCATTGTTATGCGTCTTTTTTCAGGTCCTTGATACTTATAAAGGTTCAGTTTTTTGTAATTTCGTACGGAACACTTATAGACCAAAATATATTTGTGACGTATACGTATATTTTGGTCACGTAGGACACTTCAATACATCTCGACTGTTTTTTATTTTCGCGTCGCACTGCGTCGCTTCGCGTTCACGTTGATTCGCCCACGTAGGACAGCGCTTAAAAGAGTACCCTCTAACGGTACCATTACCGGTACTATTATCAGTAGTAGTAATGTGTTAAGTACTCTGTGAAACGCAGTGATTTCATACTCTGTCGTACTCTGTAGTCTCGACTCGTCATTGTCACGTCATGTCATGCTATGATGCTAGGTCAATTTTATTCTTATTGTCAAAAAATTTAATGGCGATTGGTGTGTTATGGCTGCGATGAGTTTAGATTTCTGATTTTATTACACTTTTTCGGTTTCAAGTCAAAGCTTTACAATATTTAATCTGTAACGACTTTTTTAGTCGTAGAAGTACTTAATAACGTATTTGTCTATCTATTTTATCGATGGAAAGTGTTCTAAAGTGCCTCTGTGACGTCTGTTTACTATGAGTAACGCTAATTCTTTAGCGGGTTTGGTGGCGAATTATGGTGATTCCGAGGAGGAATCTGAGGGTGGTGAAATGAAACACGTGTCGGTGCCTTCCGTTCCTGGTTTTGCGCCTCCACCTGTTCATGACGTGAGCATGCGTCAAGCTCATGCCGCTATCCACCCTGCACCTATAACGCATTGCCGTAAGTTGTGAACTGTGGTGTTTTATAACCACACATACTGTGAACTCTCTCTACTATAGTCTTACTTACGACTGAATTATTCTGCATTCAAACAATATCCTTGGAATATGGAACAGTTTGGGTTAGCCCTTGTAATTGTAGTGTTCGATTTTTTTTTGATGGAAGTAGCCGGTGAACGAGCTGACGATCCACCTGATGGTAAGTGGCTATCGTCGCCCATGGACTTCAGCAACACCAAAGGCATCACCGATGCGTTACCGGCCAAGAAAGTAAGAAGAAAAAGAAAGAAAGAACTGGCTCTCAAGCCCCCAGCCTGAACACGACGAGTCGTTTGGCGGCTGACTCATGCTCGAGGGTGGTAGCTATCCAGGCGAACCCCATGGAGAAATAATAATAGTAATAAGTAATGGTATTAATTAACAATTAAAATCAATGATGAAATATTTATTTATATATTTTTTTTTCTTTATTATATCTAATTTATTATCATGTGGGTATTCAATGAGCAACTTATTTCATCTTGCACAATATCTTAAATCATTTTGCAATCTTATTATTAACTAACTGACCCGGTGAACTTCGTATCGCCTAACAAACAATTATTTTTTTCTAAAATAAAAGTAGCCTAAGTTATTCCTTGTTACATCAGCTATCTGCCAGTGAAAGTCCAGTCAAAATCGGTCCAGTCATTTCAGCGATTAGCCGGAACAAACAGACAGACAGACAGACAGACAAAAATTGTAAAAAATGTTGTTTTGGTATATGTACCTTGTATACATCCAAATACACTTAGTAAAAAGCTGTTATTTAAATATTACAAACAGACACTCCAATTTTATTTATTTGTATAGATTTCAACATTAAGTTGATTTGTATTTTATACCTAAGTTTATATGTATTATGGACTTAAAAAGAGAAACTCATTTAAACCATGATAATAATCTTTTGAGATGCTATGATGATGCAAAATAAGATAATTCGTGTATTTTACATAGTTTCTTTACAAGAAGTATTTATTTTTTCAGCATGGTCTGCTTGCTATGACGAGAGCAGTGGCTTCACATATTACTGGAACCAGCTAACAAATGCAGTGACGTGGGAAGCTCCTCCTGAGTACTTACTGGCTCTGAAGCTGGCTCAGCAACAACTACATGCAGCTGGTAAATATCTTTTACATATCTCTATATACCACTTATAGTTAAGTTCTGTTGATTGAATACATATAATATTTGTAGATAATGATCATGACTTGAATAACAATGTAAATTAAAATTATAATGACTATTTCAGTTCAGTATTTAGTTGTATAATGGTGTTATACTTATTTTAAAAATGTACAAATTCTCTCTGTCGCCCCAACTCAGAGTCAGAGCGATTTAAGTAACCGTAAGAGCTTCTGCAAATGGTGTATTTTTACGGGGCCGAAAATGCGATCGTACGAGGAAACGCCTCGTCCGTCTCATCATTTGCTGCATGAAAAACGCGCAGATTCAGCGCGTTTTTGTCAGATGCGCTTCAAAAACACTCCGTGTTCAAGGACTCTTAGTGATTCTGAGTTGGGACCTTTCTCCATCAGTTATGTAAAAAAATATTTTAATATTGGCTCACACCACACTATCTATTAGTATGATTTTGTCAATTCAATTGAAATGTATTTTTTTATGTAAATAGCTTGCAATCGAGCAGAAGACATACTTTATGGTAAGTAGGTAGTCATCTATCATCTCTCTTAAGACATTTGTAGAATGTTTCATCACCAATGCATTGCTGGTCTAAAAGGATGCAGAGGACCTGCATTATCTATCTATCTATATGTATATATAAAAGGCAAAGCGATTGACTGATATATCAACGTACAGGCCAAACCCTTAGGGCTAGAAACTTAAAATTTCGCACACATATTCCTCTTATGACATAGGCATCCACTAAGGAAGGATTTTTCAAAATTGAACCACCAAGGTGGTGCAATAGGGGATAAATATGATAAGCATAATTTCTGCGTGCGAAGCTCCGGGACACAGTTATTTAACAAGTGACACAGCAACCATACCATTTAAATATGTAAAAAACATTTTACCATTGTGCGTGAGTACTGTTGGAGCAAAACCCACTGAACTCGTAACTTCTACCAGATAAGACCTGATTCCATAACCTTTTCATTGTTCAGCAAGATGTACGACAATCAGGGGAGGTTCAGTGGAGCCCTTTACATTATTCAAGCTGTCCTTATATAGTCATGCAGCATGATATCATTCACTTATAGAGCTGGAGACCTCTTCTCTCAATTGTCTAATTAGGCTGTAAACCATTAATAAACAATATTTATTCTCAAACCACTGAGTCACAAGCCGGATGATATATTCTATCTATTCTTCGAAGCTACTTTTCAATTCTTCCTATTATCCTAGTAGTCTTCTTGTTCTTGCTGGGACGGAATCATCCTCTTCAAAGTCTTGTATTCTTTTTGTTGAGCTAGAATAAAATTATCGATGGTTTGCATGACGGTTCAGCGTGCAGCATAATAATGCAAGCTTAATGTAAAGTTCTTCTCGGTTCTTAATCCCATATGCATGATCATGCTGTATGATGGATTATCATGCAAGTCTAAATAGTACAGTGAATTAGTCTTCTGCTTTGTATGTAAATGTCTGTGATGCTGCATGAATGTCTAGGGACTGCTTTACGTCATTAGTCTCATACATCAATATTTTCTTACGATATTTATATTATCTTAAATGTCATTGTTTCCAGGGTCAACAGAGGTATCAGCGAAAGACTGGCAGCTGTATCAACAAGTATTAAGTGAAAAGCAAAGTGCAGCCCCACCTCAACCAGGAGTGGCTCCGGCCAATAAAAATGCACAATTAACAACCAGCAGTACTGGCAATGACAGTAATTCTGGTAAAAAGAGATCAGCTAGTGTGGATGAAGAGTAAGTTATTTTTAACTTCATTACATTTATTAATATATACTAATACTAGCTGACTCGGCAAACGTTGTTCTGCCAAAAATTTAGGGGTGGACCACCCTTAACATTTAGGGGGATGAAAAATAGATGTTGTCCGATTCTCCACCCTAGCCGATATGCACGCTAAGATTCACGAAAATCGGTCGAGCCGTTTCGGAGGAGTTCAACTTTTAACCGTGACACGAAAATTTTATATATTAGATTATAAAAAGGAAATATTTCATTGTTTGTTTGCATTAAATAGGCTCCGAAACTACTGAACCGATTTGAAAAATCGCTGGGGAGCTATACTATCCCCTGGTGACATAGGCTATATTATATTTTCAAAAAAATTAGGGATCCTTAATAAAACTCCAATAATGTAATCCAAGGTGTAAAATAATAAGAAAACCGAATCAAAGCGCAGGCGGTTACTCGTATATCATAAAATATAATTTTTGTCAGTTTTATTTGTGTTCATAAATTGTAATGAAAAACTATTATAACATGATTTTAATATTAAATTAAGAAATCTAGAATTACAAAACCAATTCATGAAAGAGAAGGATACTGTCAAAAGCTTTGCTTACACATTACCAGCCAGAGAGTAATTCAAAATGATGATTTGATAATTATGTTATAAAATGTCATATATATATATTTTTATTTGCAGAAAAATAGAACTCATAACATCATACTATAACTCTGACTCTGATTCCAATGACGAGTCAGAAACCCCAATGAAAGCACCATCACAATCACTCTCTCAAACGCCTCCTGCCTCTAAAGCTACCAAGAACCCTCATAAGAAGCAAAAGACTAAGCCCATTGAGTATGGACCTCCGCTTCCACCTAATCAGGAGTACACAGCACCTATAGGACCTGAGCTGCCAGCGACCTTGGCAGAACAGGATCAGCCCAAAACCCCTGAGAATAAAGGTGAAAATACCGTGTCGACTTCACATGAGGTATGATTGTTTTCTTGTCTGCATAGACTATAGTATATTATAATAGTAATACAACAAAGAAAATTTAAGTACTTATGTTAAAATATTTAATTAATAATTTCATTAATTTCACTAATGCCTTTCAAATTGTTATTCATAATCTATTAATGCATACTTTTCTTAATAGATATTGTAAGATTACATAATATTGTGTATTTTAAGTATGTGAATCAAAATCCTCAAAAACTTAGGTCACCATTATAAAAGACAGTTTTTCTTAACTCTGGGTTAAGGTTTTCTTATGTCAAATAAGGTCTGATTCTGACATTGTATGCACAGACATGAAGTGTGTAATAATACAGGTCACCAAAATAATTATTATAATATTTTTTAACTAATTTACTTTTTCTTTTATGAATGATAAAAATTCAGTGGTGTTTAAGGGACCCAATGATGAGAAAAGCGCCTGAAAATGCTATAAACAACTATTCATCTGTATTGGGAATTATCATTTCAGGTTTTGTTCATGTGTTTGTGTTATGTTTTGTACTACACAAAACATAACACAAACCATAGCAATGCCATGAAGATTCTCAGTGCATGTGATGGTGTTTTGAGCAGTGTGATGGTTCAAAGTTTTCAATCTGAGCTCATGATCTGAAGCTATAACATTTTTTAATTAGTAAGTTGGTTAGTAGATAAAAGTTTTTTTTTTAACAGGACAAAAAATCATCAAAGGTAGTCGTGAACGAAGATAGTCAAGACGAGAATACGTTATTCCAAAGATTGAAAGATAAAGCTAAGCTCCTAGAAAAACTTGGCGGTGAATTGCCCACAGAACTACAAAAGATTATAGAAGACGAGAACAACTCCAATAGTGCATCACCAAAATCACAAGAAAATAGAGTACAAAAAGATTTAGATATTGATGACTTATTAGAGGAAATTGAAAAGAAGGAGCTTCCTAAAGTGAAATTGAGGAAAGGGGATAAAGATTCAAAAGCCCAATTATCTAATAATAGCAGTGGTACAAACTCTCCCTTAGGACCTAGAGATAAAACGCCGCCGTTGGAGGAAATAAAAACACTCTTCCCTAGTAGCAAAGCTATCACTGAACCATCAGTAGGTTTATTCCCTAGTGCAGTTAATATTGAACAAAAACCACCCATTCCCATGGAGGTAGAACCAACAGACAAGAAACAAGACAATATGTATTTAAGTACCATGGAAGCTGACAACACTAATAAAAGAAAACAAAGGATTCCAGATTCAGTGTTGCCAGAAAGGGAGAAATCTGTCAAATTTGATGCTACAGCTTATACAACGAAGTATGCACAGTATATGGAAGGATTTTCAGGGGAGAGAGTAGGTTTAGGATTCACAAAAGAGGATAATGATGAGTCATGTCCGAAGAATACTATTAGTTATGGTAATGGCTTGACTTTCACCAAGGGAGAGATATTGAATGAAGATAAGAAAGACGAAGACTTAGACGACTTGACGGATCTAGTGGAAGCCAAAATGAAGTATTTGAATCAACTGCAGCCGTGTATAGTGACGCCGGTTCAGGAAATGCTTATACAGTTGCAGGTAATTTAAATATACTTTATTGCTTTATAACCTTACGTCGTTCATACTTCTTTTTATGTTACTAACTGACGTTCCACCTGATGATAAGTGGGCATCGCCGCCCATGGACTTCAGCATCACTAAGAGCAAGTAAGAAAAAATTGGCTCCGAGTTTAGCAGTCGACTCAAGGAAGAGTTAGTCAGGCCGGCTTCACGGATAGATAATACCATTAATAATATTAATGAATTAATAATAGGATAATATAATCCTTATGTGAAGCCTGAAGCCTTACCCTTCAGTCACCAGTCGACACACTATAATTATATGATTATAGTATACAGCTGGCCATTCTTGATCAAGTTTACTTGTCAAGTTTGCAGCGGACTTGATGCGCCATCTATTAAACTTGACGGTGTATATGTTTGGCTGTCTATCTATGGAAACAAACTGAATGCTGCATCAAGCGGACTTGATTTTGCTTCAGTTTGCTTCCATACATAGACAGCCATACATATATACCGACAAGTTTACTAGATGCCGCATCAAGTCCGCTGCAAACTTGACAAGTAAACTTGATAATGTATGGCCAGCTTACGGTATACGTAATACATACGGATATATACGGATTGCGGTCATACTAAGCCACTGGCAAAACACTTCCACTAACAACATTTACCATGTTTCCAGACGCTGGTAGCAGCGTTCCGCGCCGGCGCCCTCTCAGCGTCCTACTGGCGGCGTTGGATCGCCGCAGGGGCGCGCACGTTGCGGGCGCACGAGGCCAGCGCCGCGCCCCCCGGCTGGACCTGCGCCTTCCTGAGGTACGCCGCGTCTATACCGTCGCCAGGATAGCGCCTAGTGATGTTACTACCACCGTTAGATGTTACTGACTGTTACGTGTGTTGGTTCATGCCGACCGTTAGGTGTATCATTGGTTACCTACGTCTTCCTGAGGTACGCCGCGTCTATACCGTCGCCAGGATAGTGCCTAGTGTCGCCCGTTAGATGTTACTGTGATATGTTGGTTGATGCCGATGTCAACCGTTAGGTGTGTCGATTGGTTACGATGATACGGTAGGCGCCGTCGCCAGGGTAGTGATACTGACTGTTACATTACATGTAATGATAGTTGATACTGACCGTTAGATGTGTTGATACCGACCGTTAGTTACAACTATACGATATACGTCGTCGTCAGGATCGGACTGACTGTTACATCGATAGTTGATACTGACCGTTAGATATGTTGATGTCGGACGTTAGACGTGTTTATACCGATCGTAAGTTACAACGATACGATGTACGCCGTCGTCAGGATCAGACTGAATGTTACCTACATCGATAGTTGATACTGACCGTTTGTTATAAAGGCTGATCTCACGATGCTGATATTTACCTAGAGTGGGATACGATCCCGTTAGGTGTAACGGCTCAAAAGGCTGACCGTACGATGTTGTAATGCGGATTGTAGAACAGTGTAGTTATCGAACGCAAGTGGCCGTGGTCAGGATAATCTTACCGACCGTTAGTTTTAACGGCCGATAGAACGGCATATCGTATTGATTCCGTCCGTGAGATGTGTGTGCCGCCGATAGCACTATTTTGTAACGTTGCCGATCGTAGGTTGTAAAACTAAGAACGAATTAAGAATGACGATTCATCATTTACAAGTCTCGTAAAAAAAAACTTGGAATTAATATTTTTTATTACTCTTCCATTTCGGCAAAAAAAACTGAATTATTCGCGAGATCGTCTATCGTAAATCGTAAAGCGTCGGGTGACGACTAATAAAAAAAATCGTCGTAAGGATTGGTTATATTATTATTATTTATTATTATATTTGCGTATCGATTAAATATGTAAAGGTTTTAAGAAAAAATAAATATGTATAGCGTACAGCGGATTACGTCATTATTGAGTTAATAAAAATAATTATATTATAACATTTGAATGTAAATAGTCGAGCGTTTGTATTAAAATACATTAAAAACACATACACAATTATTTATAAATATATTAAAGACTGCGATATAGAAACTGTGATATGGTATGTGGTATCATTGATTTAAGATAAAAATAAATATTTATTAGTAATGCCTCTGTCTTTTGTTTTAACATCTACCGTCCTATCGATAGCTCTAACACATTTAATATTAAGATATATTAGTCGGGGTTATACATGAAGGTGGATGAAAATATATTATTTATTTAATCATAATAATAATATTACGACGCGAGTGCGACTTACGACTATTAAAGATCAGTTTATCGATAACCTTTATTGTATAAGTTAACATTTAGTCGTCAGTCGTAGATGCGTCAATTTGAATACTTATTTTAATGTACTTTATTGAATGAAATGAAATAATTAAAACATGAAACGATGAATTTACGACTGATGTCCGCAATGAAGATGAAGAATTGAAAATTGAAGAGCTCCGTGACTCGAAGAAAGAAAACTTCGCGCCGGGGATTTTGGTAAGATACATACATTTGTAAGTTATTTTAATATTTCAAGATAATGCACTTTGATTGATTCCAGAGAGCCGCTATGCACTAGATCCGTCGTGGAGCTCCGATAGCCCAGAATATTGTGTCTAATTTACGTTCTGAATGAGAAATTTACATTTTTCGTTTGTCGGGTAGTTTGAAAACGTTTCATTTTCGGGTAGTTGTTAATTGTCGTTATTTTGAATTTGGAACGTAAAGTGTAGGCAGACACAATAACGGATTATAATACGGGTTTAAGTATG
The DNA here is from genome assembly GCA_951805285.1 of Thymelicus acteon. Taxonomy (NCBI): domain Eukaryota; kingdom Metazoa; phylum Arthropoda; class Insecta; order Lepidoptera; family Hesperiidae; genus Thymelicus; species Thymelicus acteon. The sequence continues at coordinate 927,560 of OX638224.1, forward strand.
CACAACATAATATTATTCGAAACGCAGAAACTCTAATAGATTGTCAAATATATTGTTTAAAAGAATATCAGTGGACCGTAGAGTTTGTGTGTTTGAATCTAAGCGTTCTAGCTTTTTAAGTCGGCCTCAAACTTTTGGAACGTTTTTGGTTTTCTTAAGTTTCATGTTCCCCTAAAAGGATCTAACTATAATAGACATTTTCGATATCTAAAGTCATAATAAGATTTTAATGGCTTTATCACGTTAGTTTACCACGAAATTGTGCTCTTCCATTATTTTATGACCAAAATCTTCTTCCAAAATTTTTCTTTTGTTGTCTTTTTCCGCATCTAGTAGAAATTTTCTCGACTCCGTGTCGAACTCTGCTCCTTTGACAATAATAATAATATGTGTGCTAAATGTCGGATTACTAGATATCCTACAACCTACCTTCCATTACCTTAATTTGATACAGTAATTCATACTCGTATTACTTCTAAATAGACCCAGAAATAGCTTTCATATCTTGACGTTCTTCAAGTTACTTTCCCTAGCCGCATTACTACCGAGGATCTATACAATCAACTCCAACAATACACAAAAAACTTAAGCCAACCAACACGACCAAGTTCCGAACGGGCCAATCGGAGACGGACGACCATGCACGATGCGTGTACGATCCTGTTTGTGGTGCAGGTCGGAAGGGCGCTACCGGTACCGGCGCGAGGCGGACGGGCTGGAGCAGTGGGAGTACCCCGCGGTGGGGAACACCGACATGGACATCAGCACCACGCCGCCGCACCCTGGGATCGAGGTTAAGGTGCGTTATGTTTGTATTCCGTTATTTATTTATTTAATCATTCACTCATTCATCCATTCATTCATTCATGCATTCATTCATTCATTCATTCTTTATTTTTCTTTCTTTCTTTCATCCATTCTTTCATTCATTAATTCATTCATTCACTCATCCATCCATCCATTCATTCATTCATTCATTCATTCATATTACCACTAACATTACAGGCATGTCCTAATGCGTTACTGAATTTCACATAAATTTTAACATTGTATTAATTAATATGAATTAAATAATGGAGTTGCGAATTTTGATTACTTAGTAAAATCATCATTACAAAAATTAAGTAAGTCAGTATTAAGTAAATCTTCATAATAAATAAGTCACTAACGCCCCAACTCGAGTCACTAATGGTTACTTAAATCACTCCTTAGTTTATTGATTCTCGCTTGCACAATTTTTTCAGCAATGGAACCAGTGAACTACCTATAAATTGGCGAAAGTGTATAGATAATAATGGTACATACTTCGATTGATAAAATTAATAATTTTATAATTTCTTTTCGTTTTTCATATAAAACGCTAATTTCATATGTAAGGACCTAATATAGGGAGTGTAACGCGGGTGGTATGTGTCCTAGGAGGAGCCCCCGCTGCCGCCGCCGGAGCCCCCCGCGCCCCCCGCACCGCCCGCACCCCCCGCGCAGCCGCCGCAGTGGGCGCGCGCGACCACGCCGCCGCCCCCCGCGTGGCTCGATCCCCCGCCGCCCGGGATCGATGAGCCCCCGCCTTTACCACCGGTGAGAATAATCGACTTTCTCTTTTTCTTTTTTTCTCTCTTACTTGGCCGGCAATGCATCAATAATGCCTTTGGTGTTACTGATGTTCATAGGCGACGATAGCCACTTACCATCAGGTGGATCGTCAGCTCGTTTACCGGCTATTTCCATAAAAAAAAATTAAAAACTTAATTAAGGAGACAAGAGTTATTGATTAATAATTAGGCGTGCTGTTAAACGTATCTTTTATACGGACCGGCACATTTGATTCGGCATTTGATTAACATCATCGGTGACTCGAGGCATTCACTACCTATAAAAGCAAAGCAAAAGCAAAGCAACAACCCATAATTGTCCCTTTGCTGGGCTCGGGGTCTCCTCTCATAATGTGGGGAGTACAGTCCACAATCTACCACCTGGCCAAGTGCGGATTGGTAGACTTTATTTCTTTATGTCCACTGTAATACACTGGTAAAGGCTGATGGATGGATGACTTACTCCTATTACCCCACTAATGACCTCAATAACCAATCTTCTCACACAGGAGCCCAAGAAAGAAATAGGCGACGAACTACTGTCCTTCTACAATGATATCGCAGAATTGGAGAAGAAGTCTGAACCGACGTCACCCGAGCCGCCGCCGCCGCCGCTCATCACAGAGAAGGAGAGGCCGAGGGACAGGAGCAAGGAGAGGGAGAGAGACAGAGACAGGGAGAGGGACAGAGAGAGACACAGGGAGAAGGAGAAAGAGAAGGTCAATAAGAAGAAGTCAAAGGTTGGTACTCTTTATGGGATAAATGGCGGTTTCGACCAAACTTATATAAATGTTATCTATACTAATATATAAAGAGGAAAGATTTGATTTTTTGTTTGCATTGAATAGGCTCCGAAACTACTGAACCGATTTGAAAAATTCCTTTACTGTTGGGAAGCTACACTATCCCCGAGTAACATAGGCTATATTATATTTTCAAAAAAAAATTTGGGATCCTTAATAAAACTCCAATAATGTAACCCAAGGTGTAAAAAAATAAGAAAACCGATGCAAAGCGAGGGCGGTTACTCGTTCTGTAAATAAATCTCTTATTAGATCTGAATATTTATTACATTCTTTGAATAATGATATACATACCTTTAAATGTTATGGTAATGATGTTTAAAATCATTATCTAGGGAGAAACTATGTTCACATGTGACTTCCCGCTCTACGCTCGATTTCTACCGTTAACTTTTTAGCATGCCGTTCATAATTAACCGAGATTCACTCAGTTTTCTTTATAAACTAATGTTTAAATCAGTGGTTATAAACTGGTGTTTCTTTCTAGGTAAAAATATCGGCGTCAATCGGAATGAAGCACAAGTCAGTTTCCAGCATGGTGGCCAAGTGGCAGCAGGTCGCCAATGAGATTGATTCGGAGTGACTTTGTGAATTGTTATCATTGTCAGTTGAAGTGTCATCCATGAAAAACAATATTTAAAAATGTGTAGGACCCAATATATTACCTTGTGAAACACCATCGTTTAAATTTGTAACAGCGTTAATAGTAATAAGTTTTCTATAAGATATTGGGTTAAAGCAAACTGATCAATTGTTTAACAAGTGTAAAGTTATTAATTTATGATTAATTAGTTCTGATATTCTCTTAACTCGTGTATATCTTATAGTTAATGTAATTATGTAAGTCATTCTGTAAATATTATATAATAAAGTATGTAAGAAATTTGTCAAGGATAAATGTGTTTGATTTAGAGATTTAAGTCTGAATCGGCAAGTTTTCACTTTCCATAGTTCCAATTAAGCATGACTATTAAAATAAATGAATATGTAATTTACGCATAGGTTTTCAAATTTACCTTTAAAAATGTTGACCCTCCTTTTTAAATGTTCGGACCATTTAAAAAGTGGTCCATATCGTGAATGCAAAATGAGGGTAGAAGAATATTAGTGAGCTTTAGGTTGTCACACACTAACTTAATATGTGAATATGTTTAAGTAACAAAATATAGTCGACACAGATACATAGTGTGATAGGGTGTTGCGCTGCATATTTTGTGACCAGGCATCGCGTCGGAGCAATTTTAGTAAGTCAATGCATGTGTTATCAGATTATTCAGTGATATTTAAAAAATATAGATACGTTATACCCTTACAAATCAACCAAAAAATATGTTACAAAAGCGTGCGTATCGTCTCGTATTGACAGAGCGACTACGAGCAGAACGGTCAATTGCCTTACGCTCTTCATCGTCGCGTCGGCGCGCTAGTGACATATCTACCTCTTTTTTTTACTTTATAATATCATTGAGATTATTGTAATAAAATTAAACGCTTACACACTCATACTCTCGAATTACGTTGTTACCTGTATCACGGGTGGCATGGACGACACATAACACATCACAATTACATCCATGACCCGAGTACAATATTATCTATATGTCATTGTTGTATATGTAAAGAAATATTATGTCGATAAAAGGGGGAATACAATAGAAGCGAGGCCCCAGGGCGCCCGAGCGTTGACGAAGGGGCAGCATGCGATCTTTTTCTAGAGGATGCCATGTGTTAAATGTAGCTATAGGGCACTGGCCGCTAGAGGGGCGCCGTTGAGCTGATTGCTTAGGGCGCTGCAGACATTTAAATCCGTCCTCTGAGCAGAATCAGTATGCGAGACTTGTGGTTATTGAAGTTGGTCTATATTATGGAACATCCCGCATGTATCACAATTTACCTGGTTATGCACAGTTTGTACTTCCGCGACGACTATTAATGTAATATTTATAATACAAAAAAGCAAGGAGCTGAAATAGTCTTTATTTGAATAAAATTGAACTGTGTCCTGTGAATGTTCCGCCATCGCAGCGGGCGCGGGTGGAAATCGCTCCGTGAGTTCTTAGCCTTAGAGTCCACAAATAAGATAGGATATCGTCTCGTCAGCGGCTGAATCTTAGTGTAGTGTTTATAAGGTCAATAATACACACATTTTACTCTGTAATAGGTGAGGTAGGTATACGCAAAGCTCACGTCTGCACACCGCACCTAGCACTGACTGGCAGTCAGTCAGTGACTGACAGCTGTGCTTATACACTACACTTAGCAATATGGTTAAATACGCTATAGAACCCTGTCATGACATCGTATCGTACAACGATAAATCGTATGAACTGAAAAAGCTGTTACATGGGTTGACTTTATGGCGACAATATCCTTTATTCATTGCATTTTGAAATGGTCTCATAAAATTGAATTCCATTTCATTGATACGGCTGCCTCGGTCATAAAACGTAGGTAGGTATGTGAATTATAGTATGTTAATACTATAGTGACCCATACTTGTTTTATGACAGTTTTAATTTATATAAAAATACCTACTTAAGAGGCCACATTTTATCGTTGAGTCTGCACGAACCTACTCGTACAGTCAGCAAGTTAGAGTAAGCTATGTAGGTAGGGCATGAAACAAAAACGTTCCGTATTGTTCAATATTACAGAACGTTTGTGTTATTATTATTATCAGTTTCAAAGTCTGAAGTAACCGAGTAGGAAAAATACATTTCTTGGGAGTTTGCCGCTACTTATTCCGCGACCTCTTGCGTTACGGATGTGTTGCAGGTAGAGATGACGTAGTTTCACTTCTGAAATAAAAATTATAATTTCAAATAAAATTTAGACAGAAACTATGTATAATGAAATGGGTTAGCTACTTGTATGTTACAAACTACCCACTACCCTTCGCTCGCATTAAACTCTTCTGGTTAATAATCTAAATTTTACTAACAAAAAATAACCGACTTCAAAGTCTCAAAAACTATTTTTCAGATCTCGTTCAAATTTATGTGGGACCACATGACAAGCACCTGCTTTCGATTAAAAAAAGAATCATCGAAATCGGTTGGCGTGATATTGAGTTATTCGTCAATTTGTCACGCACATCTTAACACAAATTTACGACTTATGTGGTTTTCTCATGGATGTCATTGTCAGATCTCAATAAAATTTATGTGGGACCACATGACAGCCACTAGCTTTCGATTAAAAAAACAATCATCAAAATCGGTTCGCCCAGTCCAAAGTTCTTAGGTAACAAACATAAAAAAAAACTACAGTCCAATTGAGAACCTCCTCCTTTTTTGAAGTCTGTTAAAAATTAACTCTTTATTTTAACGTTTTCCAACCTCCACATCCTGATAGACATACCTACATATATTATTTTCACTCTTAGATGTTGAATATCCTAAAATCCTTCCTTATTGCTTGCGTAGGCTATACAATGAAGCTTCTTCGACGTTTAAGAATAGTAATTAGGTACGATTCTGCGTTAATGACTCGGTCATGCAAAAATGTCTACCTAGCCTGATAATATTATAGTTGTATAAAATACTACGAACTAAATGTAACTCGAACGTTTAAGCGGTGTTTTCGTTTAAAAGCTGCTAGCGAATGGCCCGTAACTTGCCAGTGAAGTTTATGACGGCCATAGCTAGCGGCAACCTACTGACCCCATCGTCCCCATCACATACGCTGCGTTTACACCGCATTGTAAAATACGCTATAAACTGGATCTAACTACTCTGCGCCTTTTGGCTGATTTAACTGCAGCCCGTTACCTAATTACAAGTAACCGCCCTCACTTTGCTTCGATTTTCGTTTAGAACCCCCAATTTTTTTAAATAAAATATAGCCTAAGTTACTGAGGAAGAAAAGAGCTTTCTATTAGTGAAAGAATTTTTGAAATCAGTCCTGTAGTTTGAAAACTACCGGATTCTAATGGATAATCGAAGTTATTATCTTTATAGATAATATTCGTATAGATGGGTATGGAGAAAACGTTTATTGGACATTTTTGTGTGTATTGGCTATTAATAAGCGAATGAGCAACCTGATGGTATCGTTAGGGAACATTCATAAAGATGTAAAACATGTCCTCTATTCTCTGATATTCGACATGACTAGTTTAGTTGATCTTTGTTTTATTAATCTTCTCAATACTGAAAATTTCATCCCGCGGGAACACATTCAAATCCCGGGGTGAAGAGAACGTATCTGACGGACAGGTGTTAAGCAAAAGCGGGCACGATGGGTATTTGGACCCCTTTAGCGGCAAAAATTTCTGGAACGCTCCCGTTCTTCGGAAGATACGAAGCCGACAAAAGTCCTCTGAAATTTTTAAATCTGGGTTGGCCACTAACCCCTTCACCAATCTGCAGTGGAGCAGTGTGGTGGAGACTCCTGGCCTCCTCAAGAATAGAAACACATACTACTCAGTAGTCGATCATTAATGGGTCGAAGCCAAGTAAATATTTATTTATTTCGTAAGGACTGCGGTACCCTATCGGCTCGCTAGTTCCGCGTCCACAGAAATGCCTCACCGAACAAAATTTGCACCTGTATTTGTACCAGTTCACGATTTTCTTTGTTCTTTTGAATTCGTATTTCCATTTCTTTATTGTTCCGAAGGCGCCTTTGGACCGGCAAGCCGACACCGATTGTAAAAACACTTAACATTACTTTGATATTCAAATATGTAAGAGTGGGCCAAAGGTGTTCAATGGAGGATTTAACATAGTAAATCTCACAGCTACGCCCTAGAATATCCTGTGATGTTTGTAGTATGGTGGATACATACTCTTCTATAAATCTATACTAATAAATAAAATTGGAGTGTCTGTTTGTAACATTAAAATAACCGCTTTTTACTAAGTGCATTTGGATGTATACACGGTACATACTCGTATATCAAAACAACATTTTTTACAATTTTTGTCTGTCTGTCTGTCTGTCTGTTCCGCCTAATCTCTGAAATGGCTGAACCAATTTTGACGGGATTTTCACTAGCAGATAGCTGATGTAACAAGGAGTAACTTAGGCTACTTTTATTTTAGAAAAAAAAATAGTTTGTTAGGCGACACGAAGTTCGCCGGGTCAGCTAGTATTCTATTAAGAAGATAACTTTATTGGCTCAATTTTTGGGTCTCATTTTCCCGTGCCATTGCCACACACACATTCTTTAAAGTCAGTTTTTAGACAAGACTTATTTGGTAATAATTTTTTTTTAAATATTAATTAAAATTAAGAAAAACAATATTAAACCTGATTAAATGACAAAAAAGATCGGCCTTACTTGTAGGGCCTCCTGTATACCTACCTACATAGCTTATTTATTTTTTTATTTCAACATCATGTGGGGGATATATCTACATATCTCAGGCTACATTACAGATTTCTTTCCTTCTACTGAGTCTCCGAGTTCAGCAGAGGTGGGGCGATGGACATAGCGGAACTGTGAGCGTTCCTAGATAGCCAAGAAGCTATGTTTTCTAGTCAATCAAAAGTAAAGGAAATTAGAAAGGGGTTAACAGAAAATATAACAGGTGTTTTTAACCGACTTCAAAAAAAAGGAGGTTGTTCTCAATTCGACTCTATTTTTTTATGTTTGTTACCCCAGAACTTTAGACTAGGTGAACCGATTTTGATAATTCTTTTTTAATCGAAAGCAGGTGCTTGTCATGTAGTCCCATATAAATTTGAGCTAGATTTGACAAGTAGTGTTTGAGTAATTTTGAAGTCGATTATTTTTTGTTAGTAAAATTTAGATTATAATAATCATTTTTGTTTTATGTAACTGTGGAAAGATGAGAAGGAAATAATCAGTTTTATACTTAGCTGTTTTCTTGGTGGTGTTCCTGGTTTTTAGGGTTCCGTAGCCAAATGGCAAAAAACGGAACCCTTATAGATTCGTCATGTCTGTCTGTCTGTCTGTCTGTCTGTCTGTCCGTCCGTATGTCACAGCCACTTTTTTCCGAAAGTATAAGAACTATACTGTTGAAACTTGGTAAGTAGATGTATTCTGTGAACCGCATTAAGATTTTCACATAAAAATAGAAAAAAAACAATAAATTTTGGGGGCTCCCCATACTTACAACTGAAACTCAATTTTTTTTTTCATCAAACCTATACGTGTGGGGTATCTATGGATAGGTCTTCAAAAATGATATTGAGGTTTCTAATATCATTTTTTTCTAAACTGAATAGTTTGCGCGAGAGACACTTCCAAAGTGGTAAAATGTGTGTCCCCCCCCCCTGTAACTTCTAAAATAAGAGAATAATAAAACTAAAAAAAATATATGATGTACTTTACCATGCAAACTTCCACTTAAAATTGGTTTGAACGAGATCTAGTAAGTAGTTTTTTTTAATACGTCATAAATCGTAAACCGCAATTTACCTCGATCAAAGTTATAACGAACTACAAGAACTTTTATATTATGTTACTTGCTGCTACGGAACCCTTCCTGGGCGAGTCCGACTCGCACTTGGCCGTTTTTTAGATGTTTTTAATGACTTAGTAAGAAGGATTTTGGGACGAAAGGAATGCCATAAACACAACAACCACAGAAAAAGGTATCCCTAAGGACTCACAAGAGTGAAAAGTATTATTTGATGTAAGAAAGAAAAGTTGGATTGAACAGAACCTACGCAATATAAAGTATATTTATAATATCTAGGGTAAGGTCGCCCATGTCGTATCAAACCCTAAATCATACTTCACTGATATCTGGCCCCTCGCTTACAATAAATGAAATCTGGTGGTATGATATTTTATCTACATACGCATGCATTTCATCAGCATATACGGTGGTTGCTGGCTATCATCATAGAAAAAAATTATAAAGACAAGTCAGTTTTTGCAATATTTTCATAAATTTGTGCTATCTATATATATAGAATTCGTAAGTTATATATACATAGGTAGTCGAATCCATAATTCGACGGATCAAATTGACAAATAACGTTGCTCTTTGTTGAAGAAAATTAATAGTAAAGGGTAAGTGTCGATATTTCAATGTACGCTCTATAAAAGTCGAACAAAAATATTATGACTGAGCAAAGAAGAAGAACTAAGAAAAATATTTTCTTTAATTTGGGATATCCTTAAAATTACAGCGATGTCCCCTTAGGGGGTACGAAACAGGCAAACTTACCCCACATAAATTTCGGTGATGTCGAATAATGAGCACTTGAATTTGCAACGAAGCTGAGATTGTGGAGACCAAATATCAGTCTTATACAAATGTTCTAGACGTTGAAGTTTGTTCATTTGCTCCCCTGGAAGATAGCAAATATCTGCATCGTCGTAGGTATTAGATACTCTAGGTACGTACGTAGAAGCAGAGACTAGAAACTAACGCTAATTTTAGTTGTAATGATGTTATAATGAAGGTAATAAAAATAATTAAGGTTGCTTGCTTATAGAAATACTGGTCAAGTGAGAGTCGGACTCACGCACCGACGCTTCCGTACAAAGCAAGTAATTTTTTTGTGATGTACAGTCAGCAAAAAAAATAGGTATGCAGGGCATCATTCCAAAACCTTCTGTAATTATTAATATTACAGAATGTTTGTGTTATTATCATTGTTAAATGCTACCTATACATACATATACATAAGGTATGATTTTAGAATGATAATAACAATAATTACAGAAGATTTTAGAACCATGCCCTGCATACATAATTTTTTTGCTGACTGTGCTTAACTTTATGGTAACTACTTATGCCCCAACTCAGAATCACTAACGGTTACTTAAATCGCTCCTTAGTCACTAATCACCATACAAATTCTGTACTAAGGAGCGATTAAAGTAACCGTTAGTGACTCTGAGTTGGGGCGTTAGATAGGTATAATTTGAACTCAATCACTATTTATTTAACCCAATTTAAAAACTAGAAAGTCATGAGGAATGCCACCAGCTAGAATTGAGATGTCACAATAAGACCACTAAGACGAACAGTATTTCGTGCGGCAGACAGCAAGAAACGAATGAGGGTTGGCGCCGCTCTCCTAGTGATTTATGAGCACAGTAAGGGTTAACTACCTAATTACGTAGCCGGCCTGTAATACGACCCGTGAATTGCATTTCTGAGAAGATTTGGCCCCAGGACGAAGATGTAAAAGGCGCTTACCTCATTTAGAAATACCATTTATATCAGTGTTAGGTAAACTTTCTGTCGGCTTTTGGAGCAGCAATATTTAAAATGTATGTAGTTACAGGTTAAATAATGTGATGCTGCCTCCTTCCTTCACACGTTAGGGGGAGGTGTGAAAAAGGGTGGAAGGGGTCCTAAATTACGTGACGTTACTTTTCAAAATCGAATAATTGGTATGTTTAGGTAAATATAAAAAAAAATGGAAATAAAACATTTCGGAACTGCTGTTTTAATTTAATTATTTCTAGGTGGAAAATTTCATAATATGTGACGTCACAATCGGGGGGAGATCTCACAAATGTGACCAGCTGTGACAAGGACGGGGGGAATTGTGAAAAATTCACGAAATTAATGTGACGTAATTTATGGATGGCCCCTTTACTTCTGATTGATTACGTCAATATCTTTATCTTACCTTATTAAAGAGCTACTTGGTAAAGGTAGATCATATTCTATAGGAGAACCTATAAAAAAGCATTCTAGGTATATATTGTAGGTAGGTATGTAATGTATTGTAGGTTATGAACGAGAATTTAAACGGAACTCATTATTATCAAACGATTTCCGTCACAATAAATACCGGTACTTAAAAACTCATTTATATCCGGAAAATAAACGTCAGGAACTGACAACTATCTTCAGTGCTGAAAGCGCGGTTATATCGATTATTAACGGGACATTACAAGAGAAACGTTAAGCACCCATAACGGACAATCATCAGAAATACATTAACAGAATTGTGTCTAATTTATCAGCATTTAGCGCTCAATTTGGCCCATTGGCCCAAGAAAACGAAGCCCATTTAGGACGAAGGACAGTTCGATCACACTTAACCCCTTGATTTGCGATGAAATGAGAAATTAATTACTTAAGAGGGACGAAAGACATTTCCTTTTTCAGGTATTGCACGTCGCGGTAGAGAGCGTATACATGTGAGTTATTTTATGTTAAGGACATAATTTGTTATTTTGTCTAACAATGTAACCAATTAAATTGAACCCGATGCTCTTAAAAACGTTGTAATAAACAATTTTCGAAAGTCAAACTACGCCATTGCTTCAACAAATTCCTGCGCTGAGTGGTTTCGGAAGAAGGAGCAGCAAGAAACTATATTTTTTTCTACTCACAATCAGTTACAAATAACATTTAATTATATTACTAGTATGTCTATTTATGAAAGTATTAAATATTAAATAGTCTAATTTGTAATAACCTTTCATCGTGTGGTCACAAAAGGAATATCGACGTACCTTCTCTTCCGCTAACATATGAACCCGGAGTACAAACAGACTAAACTCTGCAGCAAGTGAAGTGTTCACCGGTAAGTTGAAGTGTAGTATCCATAAAGGCGACAAGACGTGCTAACTGGAGCGAAGCGAAAATTCTATCTATTCTTCATTTTTTTGACGAGTCGTGTTTGGTTAACAATCTTGGCAATACTTTTTATCGAAAAATGAATTTAAATCAGTTTAATAGTATGTAATAAATAGTTTTTTTTTATGGAAATAGCCGGCAAACGAGCTGACGATCCACCTGATGTTAAGTGGTTATCGTCGCCCATGGACATCAGCAACACCAAAGGCATCACTGATGCGTTGCCAGCCAAGAAAGAGAGAAGAAAAAGAAAGAAAGAACTGGCTCTCAAGCCTCCAGCCGAAACACGACGAGTCGTTTGGCGGCTGACTCATGCTCGAGGGTGGTAGCTATCCAGGCGAACCCCATGGAGAAATAATAATAGTAATAATGGATTAATTAAGAATTAAAATCAATATTACCAATATAATCCCTCGAGGGGCCCTATCACCAGCGGGCCGGATTTAGTCGCCTTTTACGACACCCATCCGGCGTGGGATTGGGGTTAGTATTCTAAGCCGCCCCAATACGGCCTAGCCGCCCCAATACGGCCTAGAAACTTATAGAATAGTAAACAGAAATTAGTTTTTAATTAATTTTTAGTCTTTGAATTCTTTTAATTCCGTCCTATATTAACCTACTGTCTATACATGTCTGTATACATAGGACGGGTATTTCCTTAAAAGCCTTCAAGCCAATATTTTTTTCTTTATTTTTCCAATAGATTTTATGAAATAACTAGCTGACCCGGTGAACTTCGTATCGCCTAACAAACTATTTTTTTTTTCTAAAATAAAAGTAGCCTAAGTTACTCCTTGTTACATCAGCTATCTGCCAGTGAAAGTCCCGTCAAAATCGGTCCAGTCATTTTAGAGATTAGCCGGAACAAACAGACAGACAGACAAAAATTGTAAAAAATGTTGTTTTGGTATATGTACCGTGCATAGGTACATCCAAATGCACTTAGTAAAAAGCGGTTGTTTTAATATTACAAACAGACACTCCAATTTTATTTATTTGTATAGAGTATAGATAGAACTTAAAAAACAATTTACATATGTACAGATTTCCAGAAAAAAAAATTCAGGCTTATCTGGATTAATTTTAAATTACAAAATACGATTAAAAGACACTAAGAATTTTTACCAACTAAGAATCGTCAAAAAATGCGTTATGGACGTTCACACAGCTCACGTCCACTGCTCATACCACCGCTGCACCGCGATCACGCTCAAGACTCATTAGACATTCTCTCCGCGTATAGCCGAGCTCAGGATGAGCGCATGCACTACTGTGGAACTTGAATCCTTCACTCCTTGTGGTTGAGGGGACCTGCACACTCTGGCAAGTAAAGCCTTGGGGTGTGTTTGGTCTCCGTCCATCCTATAGCGCGTCCTAGAGCTCGTCTAAGGCACAGCGAGTATGCAGCGAGTTGTTTTTAGAAAATGTTTTAGTTAAAAATTCAGTAATGACTGCAGATATCGTTTTCACGTAAAGTTTTACGGATAAGTCTACACTTAGATAAAGGATTCTAGAAGACCACTTCACTTTAAACACGAAAAAAGCAGTTAATCACAACACACAAGACGTATTGGATATTCACATTAATCCGCATTCTAATAACAACTGCACCGCCAAAAGCATTCGAGTTGAAACAAATATCACTGCAACCGCTCCCGCTAAATAACTTTCTTTAACAAACGTAATAATAACATTACTGTGAAGTGCGATAGTGATCAGCAACAACCATACATCTAACAAGAACCATTTTGCGACTAACCATCATACAGCAACTTACCCTGATGATGCTCTGTTTCGGGGCGAAACACGTGTTGGTGCTGGTATATATGTTGGTATATATTTTTATTATTGTAGTGCATGTTTCCGTTGTGGGAGGGAGGGAGGTGCCACGCATGTCTTAAAGTATATGCCATCATACATGTTACCCACGGATTGTTGCAAAGTAGACTAATACTAACTTAATCTAACAAGAAGTCAAGAAGAGAGGAACATTGGAGCAGCCCTAGCCATCGCTGCAGCTAATACGAGTACCGTACCAGCCCTGCAGACCAGGTTAGTGAGCTTGCCAACCCTCCAAAGAACCCCTTAATTTTCTTACTCCAACGCAATCTGTAGTCCACCATTATCGATTTTCACCAGTAAACCACCCGCGGAACCAGTCGGCAACCTTCAATGGTTTGCCTCGCATTTCCACCATGTTGAAACTATCATAATTATTAACCCCCGACGAAAAAAGAGGGTGTTATAAGTTTGACGTGTGTCTGTGGATCTGTATGTCTGTCTGTGGTATCGTAGCTCCCAAACGGATGAACCGATTTTGATCTAGTTTTTTTTGTTTGAAAGGTGACTTAATCGAGAGTGTTCTTAGCTATGTTTAGAGTTAATCAAACTGTCGGGGATTTTTTAAATTTTAATTTACCACAGAACCACCTTTACCACAGAAGAAATAATAGTACTTGTTATTACATTAATATAGCTTATCGTCCTTGCGACTTTAACGCCCCAACTCAGAGTCACTAAGGGTTACTTTAATCACTCCTTAGTAATGAATCGCCATACATAATCTGTACTAAGGAGCAATTTAAGTAACCCTTAGTGACTTTGAGTTGGGGCGTAAGACCTCTTATGTGTTATGTGCCAATTTCGGGAAAATCAGTTTTTTACGTCAAATTATTCTACATTTTGAAGCACTATGGAACTCAAAAATTCTCATGTGTGTACGATGTTTCCATCGTAATTTATTAACCAAATTCAAAATCACCTATACATGTGCTTGCTAAACAAAACTTTATCGATTTTCATCGATTCCCTAAAAAAGCTGATTTTTTACACATAAGAGGTCTTAAAGTCGCAACGACGTTATGTAACTTTCCATCAAAAGTATTTGTAGATAATAAATTATGTGTTACGTCGTGGCGTGTAACTTCCGTGACACGCTAAAAATATCCCAAATCTGATTCCCTAAACGCGCCAAAAGAAATACAACTTCAAATATATTTTGCTTATATTCGTTCACTGGCTTATTTGAATTATTCATTTATCTAAGCACTAGCGTTCTGCCTTGCGGTCGTGCCTGCGTTTTCATCGATAATAAGTAGCCTACTTATATATTATTCTATACTAGCTGACCCGGCGAACTTCGTATCGCCTAACAAACTATTTTTTTTCTAAAATAGAAGTAGCCTAAGTTATTCCTTGTTATATCAGCTATCTGCCAGTGAAAGTCCCGTTAAAATCGGTCCAGCCATTTCAGAGATTCGCCGGAACAAACAGACAGACAGACAAAAATTGTAAAAAATGTTGTTTTGGTATATGTACCGTGTATACATCCAAATGCACTTAGTAAAGAGCGATTATTTTAATATTACAAACACACACTCCAATTTTATTTATTTGTATAGAGTATAGATGTATAGATATAGATTATGGTCTACCTGTGCGTTAAATTTCATGAAATACCGTTTAGTCGTTTTTGAGTGTAAGAGTACCGATAGTACGATGAGTACGACCCGTGTGGCGCAATGGTTACCATACCGGATCGCCGCGCCAAGGGTCGTGGGTTCGATTCCCAGCGCGGCGGAAATTCGGATGATGAGTTTGAATTTCTCTTCTTGGTCTGAGAGTTTGTCTGTTGTCTTTGTAAGTTGTCCATAGCACAGGGAATCCTAGTTTGTATGAGTGTGATGCGTTGTTTATTTATTTATTTGAACAAATATCCATACAGCCAACCTCACAATTTTAGTTTATTAAGAATTTTATTTTTCCTTTTTTTTTCTCACCCCAAATGTGGCGCCCCTCCAAATTTGGCGCCCTAGGCCTTCGCCCCACCGCGTCCCACCCTAACGCCGGCTCTGAGTAGGATTATGCATTTGTATATAAAATATCGTTAAGAAGCCATGGTTCATATTGCTTATCTGTCCTCTTTGCGAAAAATTTTTTATCTGGTTATAAACGTACGATTGAATTGACCCACTTCAGTTGAGCAAACGCATACGTAATGATACGTATCTCTAGGGTTCAATGGGCTCTAACTAGCATAATCCAATCGTAACACCTGACCTCTAAAGCGCTGATATATTGGGACCTGACGTAATCGAACTCCCAGCAGTAACTCACTTAGATTGAGTAAGGTTTGTAAGTTCATTTGTATTCCACATGTATGTGATCTGAAGAGAAATGTTCAAGCACCTTTGATCTTAAGAACATACGGTGTTCAAGTTTAGCCGCATTTGTGTGAAGGCAAGGTTGGGAAACAGAATAGAGAGAGAGAGGAACAAGCTAAAGCATATCTTAAGAGAAGACTTGTAGCATAGTTCCTTATTCTGGTGTAAAACGGCTCTCGCGAGTAAGCTAAGTAGGTCAGTTTATGCCATTAGAAAGATAAGACAGTTTACTGATGTAGAAACTGCTAAACTTGTTTATTTTGCATACTTTCATAGTCTCATGTCCTATGGTATATTGATGTGGGGCTCAGCGGCTAACGTTGATGCTATATTTGTTTTGCAGAAAAGGGCAATCAGAGCCATTTATAAATTAAAATCACGCGATTCTCTGCGTGAGAAATTTAAAGAAATAAGTATATTAACAGTAGCCTTTCAATTTATTTACAGCAATATTATATTCATAAAAAACAACTTAGGCATGTTCAAGCAGAATAGTGATACGCATTATCATCTAACTAGAAACAGACATAATTTGGCTACGTCATATGTTCGCCTAAGTAGGGTAGGTACAACGTTCTTATATGGGGCTCGGTGTACGTTTTTCCAATAAATTACCTAAGTCAATACGTGATTTACCTATCCAAATGTTTAAGAGATATGTGATATATCTCAGCTAGTAAAGAAAGTGAAAGAAAGCTGGCAAAGAATACTATAGTATAAATGAATATATTAATGACAAAGACGCCTGGAAATTAGTGCCGCATCCAGTTCCGCGTATAGGTTACAACATATTATGTAACTTTTCATGATTTTAAAAGATGTGCGAGGAGTTTCTTTCGGCTTTTCTTCTCCTCCATGACAAAATACCCTTCCGAAAAGCTGGTAGATAAAAAAATGACGTGCATAAGTGTATCAGTGATACCTATATGAATAAAAGATTTTGATTTGATTTGATTTGATTTGATTTAATTTGATTTTAAAGCAAGTTCCTTCAAGCAACACCGTGTTTATCAAAAATCATAAAATTCTGTTTATTGTACAAAAGCAACAAGATTTTACTCAAGAAATCAACTGCTCACATACAACGAATCGCTTATACCGTAACCTTATTTGGTAATATTTAATAGCAGATTCTAATCCATTATAGATTTGCGTGGAATAGTCTAGAATTCGAAAGCTTTTCCCATCGGGGATCGACGCACCGAAAATTCTCCCGTGGGTCTGCTTTGAAAACCGAGCGAGTTGCTTTGTACCTATATCAGCGATAGACATTGAACACAACATGGGTCAATGTCCGTCATTTTAATAATATTAAAGTACTTTGTCCATTGTTTATATTATCCATTACATATTTAGTGTTAATGAACATTCCATCCATCCATCCATCCATCAGCCCTTAGAGGTCCACTGCTGGACATAGGCCTCCCCTAACTTGCGCCACTCTGACCGGTCCTGAGCCTTCTGAATCCAGCGGATGCCCGCTGTCTTCTTCAGATCGTCAGTCCACCTGGTCGGGGGGCGTCCTATGCTCCTTTTTCCGAGACGTGGGCGCCATTCGAGGACCTTTCTTCCCCAACGGTTATCGGTCCTTCGCACTATGTGGCCAGCCCATTGCCACTTCAGCCGGCTAATTCTTTGAGCTATGTCGGTTACCCTTGTTCGTCTACGGATCTCCTCATTTCTGATGCGATCACGTAGAGAAATACCGAGCATAGCCCTCTCCATAGCCCGCTGCGCAACTCTGAGCTTGTGGATCAGGCCAATAGTAAAGCACCACGTCTCGGATCCGTATGTCATCACTGGCAACACACACTGCTCGAACACCTTCGACTTCAGGCACTGAGGAAGTGTTTTGGACGACAAGATATGACGCAGTTTCCCGAACGCAGCCCATCCGAGTTGGATTCTACGAGTGACTTCTTTCTCGAAGTTGGACTTACCCATCTGGATCACTTGTCCCAGGTAATTGTATTCGTCTACAACTTCAAGAGCAGCGCCGTCAACAACAACCGGTACGGGTGTGACATGGACAATTCGACATGATTTTCGTCTTGTCCATGTTCATCTTAAGACCCACCCGTTGTGAGGCGCTGTTCAAGTCCCCGAGCATTGTACCAAGTTCTTCCAGGGAACCCGCCAGGATGACTATATCATCGGCATATCGCAAGTGTGTGATGTATTCGCCATTGATGTTAATGCCACGTCGTTTCCGGCACCGCTGGAGAGAATTTAGTACCGCCCAGGTCTCGATAGAATCAAAGGCTTTCTCATAGTCCACATAGGCAACACACAACGGCAGATTATACTCCTCGGTCTTTTGTATAATCTGCCGCAGTGTGTGTATATGGTCTATGGTGCTGTAGCCTTTTCGGAATCCTGCTTGTTCGGGAGGCTGGAAGTCGTCAAGCCTGCGTGCAATGCGATTTGTGAGCACCCTCGAAAACAGCTTATAAACGTGGCTCAGAAGTGCAATGGGCCTGTAGTTCTTCAAAAGGGCTTTATCGCCCTTCTTGAAGAACAGCGTCACCACACTTCTGCCCCACGCTTCCGGGGTAGTTCCAGTGTTAATGACGGAATCGAACAGTTTTTGGAGCGCCACTAGAAGGGGTTTCCCTCCAGCTCTTAGAAGCTCGGTTGTGATTCCGTCATCTCCCGGTGCCTTGTTGTTTTTAAGCTGTTTGAGAGCCTCTCTAATCTCATACAGGCTGACGTCCGGGATATCCTCTGTGTAGTGTCGGGTCAGTTTAGCTCTCTTATCGCTCTCCTCGCTAGGAGGTGGAGCTTGAGAGGAGGCATACAACCGTCCGTAGTATCTCTCAGTCTCTCTCAGAACTTCCGGTTTCGACGAAACCATGGTGCCGGACTCGGTCTTCAACCTCGTAAGCTGACTTTGCCCAATGGACAGATCCCCGGCGAACACTTTGGAGCCCTGGTTTCGCTCAATTGTGTTTTTTACACGATTTGCGTTGTGTTTTCGCAAATCGCGTCGCCTGCACTTGGAGATCTGCTCATTGAGCCGTCGGTACTCACTCATAGAGGTTGGAGACTGCACACATAGTTCTCGTCGATCCCTCATAAGACCGAGAGTTTGTTCTGAGAGAACCTGAGATCTACCACTAGGGTGGGTCTTGAAGTACTTCGACCCTACCTCGTGGACAGTTGTTACCATCCTGGTGTTAAACTCGTCCACGGACGTGCACGATTCTAGGCACGCAAAACGGTTTTGCAGCTCAAGTTGAAAGTTCTCGGATCCCTGGATTTGGACGGATGTTGGGCGAAGCGTAGACTTCATCAGGCGTGACCGTTCCAGCTTCAGGTCGATATTTAATGTGCCTCTCACAAGACGGTGATCGCTTCCGGTTTTGAACCTGCTGATCACAGAGACATCATTAAATATGTGCCGTTTGTCTGCCAGAATGAAGTCTATCTCGCTTTTCGTGGAACCATCAGGACTTATCCAAGTCCACTTGCGTTGTGGCTTCTTTCTGAAGAAGGAGTTCATCATAAAGAGATCTTCCTTCTCCAAAAAGTTGGCCAGCAAGTGTCCTCGGTGGTTCCGTCGTCCAATTCCGTAGGGACCCACTTTCCTCTCGGCGCCACTTTGCGTGCCCAGCTTCGCGTTGAAGTCCCCCATCACAACATTGAAGTGAGCTTTAGAGGTATGTATGGCTCTACTTATGTCCTCATACATAACCTCAACCTCGTCGTCGGGATGTGTCGAAGTCGGCGCATATACCTGTACAACCTTCAACGAATACCGTTTGGATATTCTGAGTGTAAGGTACGCTACCCTGGCCGACACGCTCCCGACTTGCACAATGTTGTTGACGAGGGACTTGTGAACGAGAAACCCGACACCACCTTGGGACAGGTGTTCGCCCTCCCGGTGATAGAACAAGTTTCCGGATTTGAGTATTATCGTGTCCTCCCCCTGTCTTCGGACTTCAGATAAACCCACAATACTCCAGTTTAACTTGTCTATCTCTTCTTCCAGCTCTTTTACCTTGTCGTCTGTCCTCAGTGTCCTGGTGTTGTATGTTGCCAGGTGCAGAAGTCGTCGTTTGGATTGGTAGCGCGATCTCTGCCGGCGATTCTTAGCACCCCCTGCCCCGCCGTTACCATAGCCGCTACCGTAACTAGGAATAGCGGGGCTGCCGGGGACTGGGGGCCGAGGCTCATTTGTGACAAACATGCGGGGGTTTTAGCCGATAGTCACCACGCTTGGCTAGTGCGTGTTGGTGACCGCAGGTGACCTGACTGATATTCGTCACACACAGGAAGATGCTGCTGCCCATCTTCCTGAATTTGTCCTATTAGTCGCCTTTTACGACATCCCAGGAAGAACGGGAGTGGTGCTATTCTACAAAGTGAACCCGGACACCACACGGGGTAATGAACATTAAGGATTATTAATTGCAATGCATTTGTGAACGAACTTAAATAAGATTTAGTTATTTTCAAGTTGATTAGTTTAAGGATTCTGCTCATTAAAATGAAAATCGATATTTTACCACAGGTATCTTCTTACTCCCCCGTGTGGTGCCGGGTCCACTTAAGTAGAATAGCACCACTCCCGTTCTTCCTGGGATGTCGTAAAAGGCGACTAATAGGACAAATCCAGAAGATGGGCAGCAGCATCTTTCTGTGTGTGACGAATACCGGTCAGGTCACCTGCGGTCACCAACACGCACTAGCCAAGCGTGGTGACTACCGGCTAAAACCCCCGTATGAAAGTCACGAACGAGCCTCGGCCCCCAGTCCCCGGCAGCCCCGCTATCCCTAGTTACGGTAGCGGCTATGGTAACGGCGGGGCAGGGGGTGCTAAGAATCGCCGGCAGAGATCGGGCTACCAATCAAAACGACGACTTCTGCACCTGGCAACATATAACACCAGGACACTGAGGACCGACGACAAGGTAAAAGAGCTGGAAGAAGAGATAGACAAGTTAAACTGGAGTATTGTGGGTTTATCTGAAGTCCGAAGACAGGGGGAGGACATGATAATACTCAAATCCGGAAACTTGTTCTATCACCGGGAGGGCGAACACCTGTCCCAAGGTGGTGTCGGGTTTCTCGTCCACAAGTCCCTCGTCAACAACATTGTGCAAGTTGGGAGTGTGTCGGCCAGGGTAGCGTACCTTACACTAAGAATATCCAAACGGTATTCGTTGAAGGTTGTACAGGTATATGCGCCGACTTCGACACATCCCGACGATGAGGTTGAGGTTATGTATGAGGACATTAGTAGAGCCATACATACCTCAAAAACTCATTTCACAGTTGTGATGGGGGACTTTAACGCAAGACTAGGCACGCGTAATGACAACGAGATGAAGGTGGGACCCTTCGGATTTGGACGACGGAACCACCGGGGACACTTGCTGGCAAACTTCATGGAGAAGGAGGACTTATTCATGATGAACTCCTTCTTCAGGAAGAAGCCGCATCGCAAGTGGACCTGGATAAGCCCTGATGGTTCAACAAAAAGCGAGATAGACTTCATTCTGGTAGACAAACGGCATATATTTAATGATGTCTCTGTGATCAGCAGCCTTAAAACCGGAAGCGATCACCGCCTTGTAAGAGGCACATTAAATATCGACGTCAAGCTGGAACGGTCACGCCTGATGAAGTCTACGCTTCGCCCAACACCTGTCCAAATCCAGGGTTCCGAGAGCTTTCAACTCGAACTACAAAACCGTTTTGCGTGCCTAGAATCATGCACGTCAGTGAACTAGTTTAACACCAGGATGGTAGCAACTGTCCACGAGGTAGGGTCGAAGTACTTCAAGACCCACCCCAGTGGTAGATCTCAGGTTCTCTCAGAACAAACCCTCGGTTTAATGAGGGACCGACGAGAACTATGTGTGCAGTCTCCGACCTCTATGGCGGAGTACAGACGGCTCAATGAACAGATCTCTAAGTGCAGGCGACGCGATTTGCGAAACAACAACGCAAATCGTGTAAAAAACACAATTGAGCGAAACCGAGGCTCCAAAGTGTTCGCCAGAGATCTGTCTATTGGGCAAAGTCAGCTTACGAGGTTGAAGACCGAGTCCGGCACCATGGTTTCGTCGAAACCGGAAGTTCTGAGAGAGACTGAGAGATACTACGGACGGTTGTATGCCTCCTCTCAAGCTCCACCTCCGAGCGAGGGAGCGATAAGAGAGCTAAACTGACCCGACACTACACAGAGGATATCCCGGACGTCAGCCTGTATGAGATTAGAGAGGCTCTCAAACAGCTAAAGAACAACAAGGCACCGGGTGATGACGGAATCACAACCGAGCTATTAAGAGCTGGGGGGAAACCCCTCCTAGTGGCGCTCCGAAACCTATTCGATTCCGTCATTAATACTGGTACTACCCCGGAAGCGTGGAGCACAAGTGTGGTGACTTTGTTCTTTAAGAAAGGGGATAAGACCCTTTTGAAGAACTACAGGCCCATTGCACTTCTGAGCCACGTTTATAAGCTGTTTTAGAGAGTGCTCACAAATCGCATAGCACGCAGGCTTGACGACTTCCAGCCCCCCGAACAAGCAGGATTCCGAAAAGGCTACAGTACCATGGACCACATACACACGCTGCGGCAGATTATACAGAAGACGGAGGAGTATAATCTGCCGCTATGTGTTGCCTATGTGGACTATGAGAAAGCCTTTGATTCTATCGAGACCTGGGCAGTACTAAATTCTCTTCAGCGGTGCCGGATCGACTACCGGTATATCGAGGTGTTGAAGTGTTTATACACATCAGCCACCATGACCGTCAGAGTACACAACACAGCAACGAACCCCATCCAACTGCAGAGAGGTGTCAGGCAAGGGGACGTTATATCCCTAAAACTGTTCACCGCTGCGTTGGAAGACGTGTTCAAGTTGATGGAGTGGAAACGACGTGGCATTAACATCAATGGCGAACACATCACACACCTGCGATATGCCGATGATATAGTCATCCTGGCGGGATCCCTGGAGGAACTTGGTACAATGCTCGGGGACTTGAACAGCGCCTCGCAACGGGTGGGTCTTAGGATGAACATGGACAAGACGAAAATCATGTCGAATGTCCATGTCACACCCGAACCGGTTGTTGTGGACGGCGCTGCTCTCGAAGTTGTAGACGAGTACATTTACCTGGGACAAGTGATCCAAATGGGTAAGTCCAACTTCGAGAAAGAAGTCACTCGTAGAATCCAACTCGGATGGGCTGCGTTCGGGAAACTGCGTCATATCTTGTCGTCCAAAAAGTTACCTCAGTGCCTGAAGTCGAAGGTGTTCGAGCAGTGTGTGTTGCCAGTGATGACATACGGATCCGAGACGTGGTGCTTCACTATTGGTCTAATGCATAAGCTTAGAGTCGCCCAGCGGGCTATGGAACGAGCTATGCTCGGTATTTCTCTACGCGATCGAATCAGAAATGATGAAATCCGTAGACGAACGAGGGTTACCGACATAGCTCAGAGAATTAGCCGGCTGAAATGGCAATGGGCTGGCCACATAGTTCGAAGGACCGATAACCGTTGGGGAAGAAAGGTCGTCGAATGGAGACCACGCCTCGGTAAAAGGAGCACAGGACGCCCCCCGACCAGGTGGACCGACGACCTGAAGAAGACAGCGGGTATCCGCTGGATTCAGAAGGCTCAGGACCGGTCTGAGTGGCGTAGATTAGGGGAGGCCTATGTCCAGCAGTGGACCTCAAAGGGCTGATGGATGGATGGATGGATGGATCTTCTTACACTTGTGGTTCTATGTCTAATCTAAGACTCAATGTTCTTGTGTCGCCGGAAGGCTTTCGACGTAGCTTAACGACTGCTATCTAAGAATAGCAACAAGGAACAACGCCTTGCCATGGCCTTCAAAAAATGGACACAGTGGTCATCCATCCAACTCTCTAAGGCGGTCATATCATATGAATACCATCATGTCCCCTTACTAATATAAATAAAGTTAATTGGTTGATTGATTAATCGATTAATATAATTAATTTATTGAATGATGAATCAGACTGTTGTGTGCTTAAAAATGTAGCTATTATATTTGAAGGACGCACTAGGCCTAACCTAGTGTTATCGGATCGTAACAGCTGGCGTCTACAGTGACTTAGGGTCCCTTAACGTAGCTTGATGTAATTGAATTTGTAACTGGTGAGATTATTTGATGTCAGCCAGTTGAGTGGACATTCAACACGCGTTACTGAATTTGATGTCCAGATATATCAAGTGATTTTATTAACAAAATGGCTGGGACAGAGTTTGAGTGGGGCCATTCGACTGGTTCATCTAGGTATATACCTAGGTATATTAGGTATATACCTAGATGAAACAGTTTATTTGTGTTAAACAAGACAATTTATTTGTGTATGTTTCATAATATTACGGAAGTTGGTACACAGTAACTCAAACTTCAATCAGTACCTATATCAAGATAGGCACTGGTAACGCATTTCTTAAGGTGCGTTCAGATCTGGCGAATGTGCCGCTTACGCGCTGCACGCGAGCCGCTCGCGATCTGCGCGCGTGCCTTTTATATCCACGCGCCGTTCGTGCGCAAGCTACGCGTCGTACGCGAGTGGCGCAGGAGCTGTGGGTGCTGCCTACGTCATGATCTGACATCTTCGGAAGCAAATTCACAACTATGATTATCTGTGCACGATCTACGCGCGCGCTGCATATCGTTCGAGTGCATTCGCAAGCCTTCCCGTAAGTTAAATTTAGGAATTAGAGGAAAATCGCATGACTTAATAAAATCATACTTATCAGGCAGAATACAAACAACACAAATCACTAGGGTGTGCTATGCGACAAAAACGGAAAAAAGCTACGATTCCAGCAGTAGAAATGTAAGACAAGGAGTTCCTCAAGGAAGTGTTCTGGGGCCTCTTTTGTTTTTACTGTACATTAATGATCTACCTAACGCAATAAACAACGATATGACATTATTTGCTGACGATAGCACCATTTTGTTTACGCAGGAAAATAATCTTGACATTGAAAGTTTAATTAATAGCTCATTGACATCTTTAATGACATGGTTCAATAATAATAATTTAACAGTTAATTTTAATAAAACCAAATTAATGAATTTTAAACAAAGACGTATAAGAGACAACAATTTGACTATTAATTACTTAGGCTCACCTATTACTGAAACTGATAGTATTAAGTTTTTAGGATTAAAATTAGACAAACAAATGAACTGGAAATAACATATTGATGATGTATGTAAAAAATTAAGTAAGTTTACATTTGCACTACGTAATCTACGCAAAATTGTTCGCATTCAGGCTGTTTTGACGGCTTACCATGCATATGTAGGTGCAACTCTTAGATATGGCATTATATTCTGGGGAAATTCCCCCGATAAAGGTAAAGCATTTTTAGCCCAGAAAAAGTGTGTAAGAGCAATATATGGTCTTAAAAAAACAGAGTCATGTAAACCTTTTTTTGTGAAGTCTAAATTATTAACACTACCAAGCATTTATATTTTAGAATGTGCAATCTTTGTGAAATTGAATTTTCGTATGTTTGAATTTCGAACACGAGAGCGCCATAAGGACAAACTGTGTACAATACCATGCAAGACTGTTTTGTACAAACGTAGCGTTTTTTGCATGGCTCCTTTAATTTATAATAAATTACCAAGAAATATACGGTGTGTTTCTGGATATGAAGTTTTTAAAAATAAGCTAAAAGAATTCTTGTTAACTAAGAGCTACTATTCAATCAATGAATTTTTAAATGAAAATAACTTACAATCTCAGTAGCTACATAATTATATTGTTAATTGACTGTGACATTAATTAATTAATACCGAGTTTTTTTATACTTCGTTGGGATTGTTATGAATTGGAATTTTATTTGTTTTTGACTGTTATTAATTTTAATTTATTTGACATTTGATATTGTATACCTATCACAGGTAGGACATAGCGATCTCCATTGTATCTCACTATCAACTATATCATTGTACCTATGATCCACAATAAATTATCTTTGACTTTGACTTTGACTTTAAAGGCGCACCAAACATAGGCAGTAAGAGCACGCCAGTAGAAGGCGCGCAGATCGTTCGTCAGATCGACACACCATTATGTGAATGTGCCCTAAGATTGCTTAAAAATACATTTTCGTGTAGTACGTTCTCATGTATACTAATATTATAAAGCTGAAGCGTTTGTTTGGTAGAATACATCTCAGGAACTACTGGTTCGAATTGGAAAATTCTAATTGTGTTTGATAGTCCATTCATCGAAAAAGGCTATAGGTAATATAACATCATATATTTTATTGTTAGTTTTTTCATAAATTAACGCGGTTGAAACCGTGGGCAAGCTAGTAGTTCAAATAAAACGGTTACCTTGAACAAACTAACGTAGTATGTACCTCCACAGTACTTTCGTACTTTATTTTTTCTTTCCATCTTAAAAGGATTTGGAACTCGCATACGTAATAAATCACGATACATCATTTAAAGTTAGTGGTGGATTACAGCCGCCGCACGGGGAGATCGAATGCGTGAGGCGAACCATTACGTCATACAAGATAAATTGTACCCGTAAGAAAAATATAAAATAACATACAGTATTTTATCTCTGTCTATATCTTAAATGTAAATATTTGTCATTTTTGTTTTATTGTAATTTTCCCAGTTACAAGGGTCGTGACATGTATTTTTATATATTGTATTATATGTCTATATTAGGTGGGAATATCGATGTATATATATTTTTAGTGAAAATACTGTTGGTGAAACACATAAATTTAGATATTTTATATTAAAACTAGCTGACCCGGCGAACTTCGTATCGCCTATTTTTATTTTTTAAAATAAAAATAGCCTAAATTGCTCCTTGTTACATCAGCTGCCTGCCAGTGAAAGTCCCGTCAAAATCCGTCCAGCCATTTCAGAGATTAGCCGGAACAAACAGACAGACAGACAGACAGACAGACAGACAGACAAAAATTGTAAAAAATGTTGTTTTGGTATATGTACTGTGTATACATCCAAATGCACTTAGTAAAAAGCGGTTATTTTAATATTACAAACAGACACTTAATTTTATTTATTTGTATAGATTTTGTAGCACCTACCGCAACTTAGCAATCGCCTGGTGAAGAATGCCATCAGATATTAACTCCGCCCATTGTGATCTAGTTTTTTAGGTTAACAATAAAGAGTAAATAAATAAGTTATATGTTTGCATTCGAAATATTTAGTGCCCGCGATGATGAAAGTTTAAAATCATAATTATTATAGGTGAAACTTTGAACCTTTTATAAGTACACGTATATTGTACGCAAGGAGCTAACCCCAATCCCACGCCAGATGAGTGTCGTAAGAGGCGACTAAGATTTTTGCTTACTGTCATCATCCCTATTCGTTCTAGCTGTAGCGTCAGCGCCAAGCGAAGACAAAATATATATGTTCGGCCGCGTGACCGCGTAAGACCACGACGTTTCACTGCAAATTGTTGCAATATTATTTAAATCGGTATGTAAACAAACGGTGTGTTGACATTGACACAATAGTCCATTTTATAGACGTGTCACATTTAATAGGAAAACAATAAGGTAGGCATAGATTGTAAAGTATTTATTTAGAGGATAAATCAATAATTTAATGCCAAAACAAATTTCTGTTTACTGTTCATTAATACACATGAATTTTGTCATTTTATATTTGTCATTCTTAAATAGTAATAGAACATCCATACACCTTTAACAATTTCAGCACATAATATGTTCATATTATGAGGCCAACTACAAACTGAAATAAAAAAGAAAAACATGAATATTTCAACAAAAACATAACCGACTTCAAAGTAACTCAAAAACTACTTGTCAGATCTCGCTCAAATTTAAGGGACCACATGACAAGCAGATTTCGATTAAAAAAGGAATTATCAAAATCGGTTCACCCAGTCGAAAGTTTTGAGGTAACAAACAAAATTCCAAAATCAATACGTGACTTGCCAATAGAATCTTTCAAAAAACGTGTAAAAACACAATTGTTAGGCAAGGGATATTATAGAATAGACGAGTATTTAAATGACAAAGATGCATGGAAATGACCAGTTCTGCAATCAGTTCCGCTCAGATTAGTAAATATTTTTGTAATATTTTCTTTTTTTGTAATATTTTTTTAAAAGATGTGTGAGGAGTTTCTTTCGGCTTTTCTTCTCCTCCATGACAAAGCACCTTTCCGAAAAGCTGGTATATAAAAAATGATGACGTGCATAAGTGTATCAGTGATACCTATATGAATAAAATATTTTGACTTTGACATAAAAAAATACAATCGAATTGAAATCCTCCTTTATTGAAGTCGGTTAAAAAACTATAAATTCTTAAAATCCGACGCACGGAATAAAGTTTCCGTTTTCGCCATGTGAGTACGGACCTTTAAAAAAGAAAAAGATATACTCGTAGAATCTTATCATAGTCGTACATAAAAACATTAGTGGCGTCGCGTAGCTCCGCGCTACGGGGAGCTAGTATCTGTACGGAGCGCGCGCGAGTCGGTCGTCTACGCCGGCTACGCCGTAGTACCACTACGAAACCCGAGGAACCGAGTTCGGCGATCGATTTTTTTACCATCTATACGAGTTCTTCGAAACTTATTTACCTCACCCAATACTATTTTATATACTTTCTAAACGCCTCCAATCGAACATAGTGGTTTTATAAACTTAATAAATCGTAAGTGAAGTTATATTGATTGCCGGTACCGCAGATCGAAGGCTAATGGTAAGTAAATAATATATAACTTAAAACAGTTATTTCTGTACTTCGAGTTATTGATTTAGGAAAAGTTTAACGGAGCTTCTTATCCTTGTTTAAAAGGATATGGTTCTACGAAAAATTTTGTTTGAAGTTTGGCGTAAGCATGCGATCACTTGGGGTATAATCTTAGTCATAAGTTATATTTATTTTATACAAAAAGTTTTCATCCTTAACTCGATCTCGGTAGCAAAATAGCATTATATTATTATTTATATGTTTTTTATCTGTATTTTATTTTAATTCAAAGAATATTACATATTTAATCTTAAATGAATTGCAATTAAAATTAAACTTGCGTTCAACCAATACAAAATAAGTTTCATACACCGTTAGTTCATTGTGGTTCTAACTTTGACGGTCAAGTTTGCGTAACGGGTCTTGTGTGGTCATGAAGTTACTCCATCGTGTGGTGTGGGGAGAATACTTTGACCTTGTCAAGTGTTTTCCTTGTTGGACACTTTCCACTTAGTGTAGTGAGTTGACGACTGTACCGTTCTATTTATACACCTCGAACCTTAACCATCGACCATCTTGACAACGTATGTGTCTTCACATGAGTAATGACCAATCGATAAATAACTTTACTACTTTTACAATTCTTTCGTTCTTTTTCTTCTCTCTTTCTTGGCCGGTAACGCATCAGTGATGCCTTTGGTGTTGCTGATGTTCATGGGCGACGATAGCCACTTACCATCAGGTGGATCGTCAGCTCGTTTGTCGGCTATTTCCATAAAAAAAAATAATTGTCAATTGACATGTCCTGCGCGACGCATCTAGCGGAATATCATTCAAACGAGTCGATTTTATTATGCTTCTTGTTCTTCGAGGGCGGGTTGTCTATACTTGTTCTAACTGGACCCAGTGCCCGTGTTAGAGCCACTGACGCCCCAGGCAAGAATATTGTGGCGCTCACATAAGAAAATTAAAATCGAGCTTTTTTGCTCTGAAAATTTTTTACTGAACCAATGGGAACGTTTATTAAGAATTTTATTTTTCCTTTTTTTTGGTTTGCTCCTCACCCCAAATGTGGCGAAAGTCGAAACTTTTAGTACGGAACAGCCTGTCTAGAAATTACGACGAAACTCTCATGTTAGAACAAAAAATTGAGCAGATTTATCCCGGTTGTATCTCCTCCAGGGTCGATTGGGGCGTTACATACATATGTTTTTGATATTGTTCTTAACCTATCTGTGACCTCTGGTGTTGTAAATGAACATGACTATGCTTGTAATCAATGTGATTGAAGTTTCCAGCTGGAATAGTGCAAGAATAAACGAAAAAATACATTTATCAGTAATTATTCCAATTTTTCTAGCTAGTATTAGAACAGCAAAAGTTTTCCTTTAGAAAGGAGAAGTTGAATCGTGTAAAATGGAACAAAGCACCAAAGTAACCTTTAGCGAATAGCGCGCCATTTGAGCGGCTCAGATAACTAGAGAAATGGTCCTGTTCACAGATTGAAAGTAAATCGCTTGCAATTTCCAGCTCCGTAGTAAAGCCACTTCCGTAAGCGTGGGCAATATTGGTCTGCGTTGCTAGTATATTATGAACAAAGCTTCAAGTTTCTAGTTGATGGTTCATCACTAGTTCGTCAGTCAATCAGTCTCCGGTAGGATGAGGCCAAATCAGCGTTTTTTTTTTGTGTTCGCGTGAATTCACTGGGACGTACATTGTGTTCGCGGTGTCGGTTCTATGTGCTAGTAATAATGCTTCAATGTATTTATACTCAAGTTTTAAGATCCAAAACAGCAGAAAGGGTAAGATAAACTTTATCTTAAATGTACGGAAATGAGCTTGACGATTCTATAAATCTATGAAAATTCCGTTACGGTTATCAAGAGAATCTTCGAAAATATGCGGCTTCTTTTAGGTAGAAAAAGTGGCGAAGCGAACAGGAAATTAAAGAAATCAGAGCAAGCATATTTTACTAGCTGTTGCCCGCAGCTTCGCATACGGAAATTATGTTTTACTTTATTTGTACCTCTTGCAGAAGAAAATTTAAAAAAACGGTGAAGAATGTATATTGAAGTACTTATATTTAGTAATTTATATTAATTAATAAACTGAAACCCACGATAAAATCACAAAGGATTCCTCCAGGAGCGAGTTTTGAAAAATAATCAATATTAACATTTGTATTTCTTTTCTTTTTTTGCAAAATGTTGAAAAACTGAAAAATATTTATTCCATCAATTTAAGCCAGGAACATTTTTTTTTGCAAAGAAGCAATACTATTTATGTTTTTAAAATATTCCATACAAACTTTCATCCCGTTTTCTAGGGAAACCTTTTAATTTTCCGGGAAAAAAGGTTCCTAAAATATGACCCGGAGTATTAGTAATAACTTTACTAATTTTCATCGAAATCCGTTCAAGGGTTTTCATGTGATGTCCGGACAGACAGACAATAATCCAAAAAAAAAAAGTTGTGCTCTAACACGTTATTGAAGTGCCCTCTAATCGAAATTTTTTAAAAATATTCAATGTAGGGAAAATTTGCCCTTTGAGTTATATTACAGTATACATAGTTAAAATACTTCAGCCTAACTGGGGATGACTCAGGAAATTTTATTTATTTATTTAAACGCCATACAAGTATAGTACATGTACATGTGCGTACAAAAGTACAGTAAGATTTAAAATGAAATATTTTCTTCACCACTGTATATTTTATTTGACCGTAATCCATGTAACTGAATTGAAATGTCGGTGTAAACCACGAAATCGGTTGTGTAAAGCCTGAAAGATGTTTGAATCTAAAATAACAAAAACCCTATGTGCCTTATATTCGGCGATTCATAGCAATATCGTCTCTCAGATGAACTCACTAAGATCTCACCACAGCTTCCTAAAAGTAGCCGAGGACTTTATATTTATATTGGAAAGATTTCTGAGGAGGATGGTAAGTGGATTTATGCAAAATGCAAATATATCCTTTATTTGCTTCCCTTTATAAACTGGTTTTGTGCGGTTTTTGACATACAGACAGACTTCGTTGTATTCCATGAAATGATTATATAGAACAAAGAAGAAGTGATTATATAGAACAAAGCATAATAAACAGGTGCCGATTGTTATTAAATTATTTTTCTTTTTTTTTAAGAAAAGTTACAGGTATACACTAACTTGCGTATGACTTAACGAAGATTAGTTGATTATACAAATATCATATAGCCTGTGAAAGCTAGCCAAGTCAAATTTAGAGCTGGCATTTTATGATCTTGTGACTAAAATTTTTGAATTTTCTGCTCAGAACTTGGCACCCTTTTAGATCAATTCTTTTTTTGAACTTGGCTCTCATTTCACATGTATGTTTTTGATGAGATTTATTCCTTTCTTTGTACCCCTAGACCACAAGTCAGTTGTCTAGCATGTAGCTAGTTCTCAGGGATATAATAAATCTATCACTGTCGCTCTGACAAGGCTAAATACCGAAGAGTGAATAAGACAGCCACATACTATGATTGTACAGTATCACTGATGTCGCACCCTCGAAGACTTCTGGTCGCTTAGTATTAATCGAAAGGAACTTCGTTTCATCCTGGTGTCCCTTGATACCTCTCATTTTTTTTGATAGCAGGGGTTTTTTTTATAATTTTTAAATTAATACTAGTTTACAGTACTGAAAACGGAAATAGTCAACACAGGCGTTATGGAGTTTGCTCTATGCCTCCTCAGCTATGAAGTGAGACCCGTTCCATTAATGGATTAAATCCAATTACAACCGACTCCCTTTCTAAGAAAAATGTGGAGAAAAAATATAAATATATTTTTCTAGTTTCATAATCCTTCAGACCATTTTAAAATCCTATTAACAGGAGATCTGCTAACTCCCAAAGGAAATTAGGGAAGCAATGAAGTTAGGCGTGACGTCATCCGAGCCGGCAATCTGGGCATGTCGGGAAATCGCAACAGTAGATAACTCATGGTATGATATCCACTGACGTATTATACATCAGTAGCTCGAGCACGAATATTTGCGAGAAAGTATTCGTATGGTTAACGTAAGCAATTTGTCAAATTTGTATGGCATTTTAGTACCATTTACGTACGATAGGGGCGCTTTTGAAAAAATGCCATACAAATTGCTTACGTTAACCATACAAATACTTTCTCGCAAATATTCGTGCTCAAGCTACTGATCGAACGATTTCTGCTATTAATAACGTATGTATTACACTGAACATATTTGATAACGAATTTGGTTGGCTCGGATATCTTTGATATGAGTGGAGGTAGTGAATCTCCAGCCAAGCTATCACTAGTCGATCACTAGCTAAGACCGGACTAGCCTACTTAACATTTCTTCGCGAATATTTTATATTTAATGGTGATAATAAACGCTTAATAAATAAACGCTTACACACTTATACCCCCGCAGTAGGTTTTCACCTGTGTCATGGACGACACATATAATACATCACAGCAACACCCATAACCCGAGTACAAATATTTATCTGTCACATAAATATCTGCCCCGGTCGGGAATCGAACCCGGGACCCCTCGCTTCGCAGGCAGGGTCGCTACCAACTAGGCTACAGTGTCGTTGATGTTTTCATTCACTGCTGCGTCTGCAGTGAATGATCATTTATTGCTTCTCTTTCTTTCTTCCCTCTTCATTCTACGTTGGCATCGGTATAATTCATTGGTGCTGGTGTCTATTAGCGAAAATAGCCACTTACCTGTCTGTACGTCACTTGTCTGCTCGTCTGTCCATTCGTTAATAAATAACTAATTAAGTTAATAAATAACTTTAACTAAGTTAAGAAACAAGCTTGATAACTGTACTTACATGTCTTCAAGAGTATATAATTTTGAATTACCTACAACTTTACTTTTCAGTTTAATAGAAGAGATTTCGACAGTATAATTTGTACTTACGTTTTATTCCTAAAGTTGCACGGGAGCGGAATATTTCAAGTGCTTTGGATTGATGTGTAATTTGGCATAATTGCTCCTTTCGTCGCCATGGAAACCGTTGCTACGGTAATTTAAAGCTTCTGCGAAGCGTTCGAGTCCAGCCAGTAATTTTACAATTTATCACTTAGGATAATAGTCAGATTATTTCTCACTTCAGGCTAAGAATGGCTCCATCGCTGCGAATATAATACAAAATCTTACTTCGTGTAGAATTAGTTAACCTGAACCGTTATTTACATAATGCATTTAAGAACTTGTATGTATCTACATATGCTACGAAAGGCCTATCATTGAGATTGGAAACTTCTCTCAAATTACATCTCATTTCATTCGTAAACATACAATGCAAATCTTCAATGCGACGCGGTAGTTCCGAATTAATACAAATCGAGTTTAGGAAAGCTACACAATATAATATGCAATATCGCAATGTGGGGCATAGCTACGGTCTCTCACATTAAACTCTCTATCTCGTAAACTTTAGTTAAATATTAATAGTTTAAGAGTAGGTACTCTATTTTCTTGAGATATTTTGGATGTCCAAACGACAATGGCCAATGATAATTAGATTGTTTGTTTGATTGTTTAATGTCATTTAATATTTTTTAACCAACTTCAAAAAAGGAGGAGGTATTCACTTCGACTGTATTTTTTATGTTTGTTACCTCAGAAATTTCGAGTGGGTGAACTGATTTTGATGATTCTTTTTTTAATCGAAAGCTGGTGCTTGTTATGTAGTCCCACTTAAATTTGAGCTAGATCTGACAAGTCGTTTTTGAGTTATTTTGAAGTCGGTTATTTTTTTCTTGGTAAAATTCTGATAATTTATGAGGCAATTTTAAAATAAAAATAACACTACATACTCATAGCCCCACAGTAGGATTCCTTGTGTGTCATGGACGACACCCAAAGACACACACATAGAACGAGAAAATTCAAACTCATCATTCACCGCCTCGCTGGGAACCAAACCCGACCCTTGGCATGGCGCGGTCCCGCATGGTAACAATTACGGCACACAGGTCGTCATTATGTCATTACGTCATTATAAATATTACCACAAAATTTGCTACCCAGTTGCATAGATAATTTAATTAATTTTATTTTATTTTATAATTTATGTTCACTTAAAGTAACCTACTTGAAAGTAATTTTTACGGCATGGGCGTGAACTGCTGCGACAAAGTTTTTCACTATTGCAGTTTGTTACGTCTGGTTTATTTGTTTTTGTGATCAATGGATCGTGATTAACTGCGGTGCCGAGAAATTCTTTACGTATAATGTAAAATATATACTGAATTATACAAGTTACTATACGAACAGTTAAACTTGATAGCTCTATTACAGTTAATTCTAAAAGTTAAATGTACTCGTACACTCGTACTTAGTCCTCGACAAAGTTCGACAAATTCAAATGTAGAACATGACCGCTAGTAGCAAAATTTAATTGGCGTTTACTCAACTTACGCCCCAACTCAAGAGTCACTAACGGTTAAGGTAATTGCTCCTTAGTACAGAATGTGTATGGTGATTCTTTACTAAGGAGCGATTAAAGTAACCGTTAGTGACTCTGAGTTGGGGCGTTAGTTTACTAGACTCTTTTAACTATCGCTCCCAGTTACTAACAGCCGCACTCAGAAAGGTTCGTTAATTTAGTCGTAACGAGTCCACAACTAATTTACAATAAATATGTTAAGTATCAGTTCATCTCAGAGTCATACGCCCCAACTCAGAGTCACTAACGGTTACTTAAATCGCTCTTTAGTAAAGAATCACCATAACAAATTCTGTTTTCAGGAGCGATTTAAGTAAGCGCTAGTGACTCTGAGTTGGGGCGATAGTGTCAGATTTATGTGACCCTAGTGCGGATCAAAGTCAAAATAACCTTATCGATTATCATATGGATGGAATGTTAGAGTAAGTGTTAGAGTGAAAAAAACAGTAAACGAATTTCTTGTTACTATATTAGTATAAATCATAGTTCTAAAAACATTAAAATAAATATTATCTTTTATTTACTATTAAGTTGATAGTAAAAACGTATTTTACTTGTGGCTACACTAACACTCCGTCAATATGATAATCGATAAGGTTATTTGACGTTGGTCCGCACTAGGGTCAGTTAAAGTTGACATTATTACTCTGAGATGAACCGATAATTAACATAAGGACTTGTAACGAATTAATGAACCTTTCTGAGAGCGGCTTTAAGCCTCTCAGTTGGTTTGATTATTACTATAAAAAGCTCAATTAACTAGTCTGCGAGCCGGGGAACAATGATTTCTCTAGAGGGTAATACTAATCAGCCTTGCCTAGGGTTGACAAATATTTTATAAGTTATAATTTAAATGAAATTTAGCTTCTATAAACTACGTTAATTTCAGAATATAGAATAAGTTTCATTGTGTCCTTGACAAGTATAATTGGCATTGGTGGTTAGGTGTCGTGCGTGGGTGAATGGTACATTTACAATTTATAACTATGACGGTTCTATTTAGATTTATTGTTTGTTAATTGACGTACCTACTACTGTGCTATATTTAAACATTCATTTCCGACAAAAAGAAAATATCAGTAATTATCAATTAACGGTCATGTTATTTGTTACTAATTCATTAACTTTTTCATTTAAACCTTTATAAAATACACGAAAGTAAGTCGATTAATTATCTTCAAAATTTATCTGGACCTATACTATAATTAAGAATAATGTCATTAATATTAGGTATGTTTATTATATTACTGTAATAATCGTTTTAGTAGCAAACTTATTATACAAATACAAATTATATTAAAATGATCACTACATTTTGCTATAACACAAAGTCCCTAAAATCTTTATTGACAGATGATTAAAAGCAGATAATTGATTTGACAGACGCTCGGCTTATTGGCATCTCGGATAGATAGTATATAATGTATATACTAGTATCGGGCGTTACTTTGGAGAAATCATTATACTGACGTGTTTTCACACTTCAGAGTTGAGTTGACCTCTATTCCTCGTACCAAGGAACCTACAATAAATAAAATATACCAGCATCAACATGCGCCTCAAAAGAAAGCATCATCAGGATTGGTTGTACTAGTGTGTCGTAAAGTCAATCGTATAGTTTTTATTACAATACTTTTACCTACCTTTACTACTCTCGCTATAAATTTGAAAATAGTAAAAAAATAAGATTCAGTTGATTTAGATTCGCATGAAGCCGTAAATTCCAGAAATGATTTATCTACACCTCGCACTCGTAAATCTTTCGAGATGTGGATTTGAGGCTACGCGTTTTGATATTTATAACGGTGAAGGGCTCTAACCTTTAAGTTTCAGTGCGTACTTTAACACAACGGCAATAATTTATTTCTATCGCCCATATGATCGATGTTCCATTAATATTGCATTATACGGCAATAGGCAAGTCCACATCCAGTTATCGTCCATTTGATGCTACGTAAGCAGAAAACTTCCCAAAATAGAAATACTAATTCACTTACGAAAATAATCTTTTGCTAATATGATACTTGGATATCTAAGTATATAAGGAAGCATGCTCGCATAATTATAACAAAGTAAATATACGAACTTGTTGTAATATAAATAAATATGTATATCTATACTAATATTATAAAGAGGAAATATTTGATTGTTTGTTTGCGTTGAATAGGCTCCGAAACTACTAAACCCATTTTGAAAAATTCTTTCACTGTTGGGAAGCTACATTATCCCCGGGTGACATAGGCTCTAATACATTTTTAAAAAATATTAGGGATCCTTAGTAAAACTCCAATAATGTAACCCAAGGTGTAAAAAAATAAGAAAACCGAAGCAAAGCGAGGGCGCTTACTTGTAAATATATAATATATAAAAAATTCGAAAATTGTCAACTCCAGGACGATATCTAGCGAACTTCCCCTAGGCCTAGGCGTGTAAAAGAAAAGCTTATGTCACTCGCTTTCTTGTTAACTTGTTTCTCTCTCGCCCCGACATAACGTCAAGCGCGTCACGTCCAATTATGTTTTTAAATAATAAAATTAATGATGACGAAATTATACAGGTTTAGCTATTGAATCGTCCTGTAAAAATACTAATTTGATCGTTCTTTTACATTAATAATTGCTTTTCATAATTATTTCATATTAATTCTATTTTTTTAATTTGATTTTCTTTAAACTATTATCTATTATCATTTTAAACCAGTCATTAGGCCATATCAGTGCCAATAATGCGACATAAGTATTTACAATGCTTGACTTGGCTACTAACTTCATCATAAAGTTAAGTACATATCCTCCATGTTTGTAGCATGCATAAATTGGTTTTGTCTTATTCATTAGGTATACAAGAACTACTAAATAAATCTTTCACAAAGGACAATGCTCATCTGTGCCCCAGAAATGCCCAGATAAAGTATAATACAAGATTGTTCTAATAAATAAAAACTAGAATTATGTTGTTAATTTTAAATCATATGAAGCACTGGATAAAAAATTAAAAATTAAAGTAAATTAATAAAAAAATAAGTTCCCAGTGAAAAACTAATAGCAATGCTGTCTGTAAACGATAAAATGTATAAAAAACCAGTAGGAAGTTATCATGTTTAATGTCCAATATCTTTTGAACCGGTGCTTTATATGACATTAAATCTAGATATCATATAAATATTGTTAAAAAGTTATCATATGACATAGAGCTGCAATTTGGGCATTGCATGGCATTGCTGACTTTCAGCTCCATACTAATATGGGCATGGTCCTTTAAATCCTAATGTAAATACATTCCAATTAACAGCGTATAATTACAGTAGCTATAAATAAATAGTTTTAAATTTAGGCTGAAATCAAACAGAAGTATCTTGTCTAACGAAATCAGTAATTGGAACCGATAAGGTCATTGCGAACGGGTAAAATAGTCTACTAATTCGCGAAACAAATAGATTCATGCAACTTTGCTTTTCAGACTGCTGTGTCGACGGGTTGTATTTTTTTATGTCTTAAGCAGGCAAACGAACAGACGGGTCACCTGATGGTAAGTGATCACCGCCGCTCATGGACATTAGCAACACCGGGGGCGTCACCAATGCGTTGCCGACCTAGAAGGAATGATAGACCCGCTTCTGTATGTATCCGCGTCTGCTGTGTGCCCATGATACCTACTGAAAAATGGATCGTTATTTTATCTTAGTTCTTTGATAGCAAAAAAAATATGAAAGAGATCTTCCACTGTTGCCTTCCTGGTGCTCGTGCATTGATTGTTGTGTTTTCTGAAAAATATTGTTGATAGCAGTAAGGAATAAGGTGACGCCATCTTTTATCAAACACCATTCATGCACATAACGCGTTGAGGTAATAAAATGAAAAAAAAAAAAATATTTATTACTGTTGCGCAGTAGCTACCTATGAATATAATTAAATTATATCAAATTTTGATCCTGAGCGTCACCGAATTATTTCGGAAACCTTTCATAATTGTGACAAATTAATGAATAAGTTCTGTTTTTAACAACATAATAAATCTTCGTAAAATAAAGTGTCAACGCGTCAACAACGTTGAAGTTATTTCGACAACGTGTCTCTAACAATGTTTGTTCAAATATTGAACAAACAATAATTACTGGGAATGTTTACACACCAGTAAGTTGGTGCCGGAGCTGGCAACGTCGTCTTGCGTTGGTAAATATTTGAACAAATCATATCACACAATTTATTTATTGTAGACGGTCAAATATTTTTCATGTTGGTAGTTGGTACCTACTGTAAATTATTTTGTTCCTACGTACTGGCTTTATAGAGGTGAATTGATTTTAATTCAGTAATTTATGTCTGTATTATTTGCTACTATTTTAATAAATTAATTAATATACCCTTCTCTGTGTGGGGCTATCCCAGACTAGATCTTATCTGTGTCATGGCGAAGAAATAATCCTCAAAATATACCTGAATTGAAAATGACCCTGTTTTATACATAATAATAACGCTATAATAACGCTTCACACTCATAGCCCCACACTAGGATTCCCTCCTGTGTCGTGGGTGCCATGGACAATACACTAGACAAGGACATTCACACCCAGACCGAGAACAGAAATTCAAACTCATCATTCAAATTTCCGCCTCGCTGGGAATCGAACCCAGGACCCTTGGTGCGGCGATCCGGCATGGTAACCATTGTAATTGGTAATGTAGTATAGAAGTAACAAAACGAATGCCATCCAGCAAGCTTTTAACTACTACAGTTAGATGATCATTAACTCTGATATTGTGTAATGAACTATTGTAGAGAAGGATGAATGTCTAAATATTGTTGGAGTTAAAAATAGCTCGGATATTCTGTACGAATATCTCACTGTTGCAATGAGACACTAGTGAAGTCACGGTGCAATATCTGTACCTTTTCTTTATTTTTATTGAAAATTGAAATTAAGATTTAAAAACACCAAAAATGAAACAGAAAATTTTAGTCACAAAATGTATGTATATTAGCAGTAAGTATAATAAGTTAGCAAATGTAAAATACAAAGTAATTTACCTATTTATCTATGACTAGCTGACCCGGCGAACTTCGTATCGCCTAACAAACTATTTTTATTCGAAACTAAAAGTAGCCTAAGTTACTCCTTGTTACATCAGCTATCTGCCAGTGAAAGTCCCGTCAAAATCGGTCTAGTCATTTCAGAGGTTAGCCGGAACAAACAGACAGACAGACAAAAATTGTAAAAAATGCACTTAGTAAAAAGCGGTTATTTTAATATTACAAACAGACACTTCAATTTTTTTTATTTGTATAGAAGATTTTAAATTTAATTATTAGGGTCCGTCCATCCGTCTGTCCGAAGCATAGTGCCTAGACCCTCTAGAAAGCTGTAATTTGTCATGGATATACACATTTATTAAAACTCCAAAATAATAGAATAAAATATTTAAAAATATTTTTTCAGAGTACCTGCCGTACAGGTAACATGGGGATGTTTTTTTTCGTCGCATGTTTTTTTTTGTGGGGTATCATTGAAAATAAATTTAAAAAAATATTATTCTGGGTCTGCTAAATGTTCGGTTTTAAAGTGCCCATTCCGCTAAGAGTCAAGGAGGGGACGCCTCCTGCCAGCTAAACGTTTGGAGATGGACTAGTGAAAAACTAATGAAAAATATGTTAACCGTTATATAAAAAAAACAGCTGTCATGGGACGGCTGACAGATGTGAAACATCGAAATGCGTCGCCACGATCACCATTTCTAAAATCAGGTTTACCCCTAGCGTAAAGATGTTTCACATCAAAAACAGAAGTGTAAAAAAATCGATGTTCAAATACAGAACACTAATTAAGTATAAAGCCATGGGAAATTTTATAAAAAAATAAAAGATGATAAAACTAAACTTTAATTAAAAATATTCAATAGGAGGTATTAGTTCATTGAAATTTCTCAAATTAAATTTGCAGTGTGATATAACCCATACCGTACCAGTTTATTTAAACATTGATATTTTATCGAGTTGAAACATGTATTTCTACTTAGCAGCACTCGATGATTCCTCTACGACTGGGATACAAATGTAACGTTGCTACATTTTCCTAAATTAGTTTAATAGATTGGCTGCTGGAAGATCCATAATATCGCCGTTTCACTCAAATTGGTGACGGG
This sequence comes from Thymelicus acteon, assembly GCA_951805285.1. NCBI lineage: Eukaryota > Metazoa > Arthropoda > Insecta > Lepidoptera > Hesperiidae > Thymelicus > Thymelicus acteon. The sequence continues at coordinate 968,980 of OX638224.1, forward strand.
GTAATTTGTACAAATGATTTTCCATTAGCGATCGACGGCTGGAATAGAAGTAGAAACATGAATTTAAATTAGAATTGCCTACTCGGCATGTAAATTGTTCACCAAATGAACAGCGTTTTGTCAAAACTTTATATTATTGGAATTTACTTTGGCAGAAAATATGAATGACTTTGTGATTTTAACTTTGTGATAGGGTGTTCTATTAATAAATAATAGATGCTGGTATACGCTGTTGGAAGGTAATACAGAAGTAATAGACTTGCCATATAATGCACCAGGATCGAATTGTTGTACAGTAAGCATGTTCCTATAAAGATTGATAGGCTAATGTTGCTGTATAAAATTGGTTACTACAGTGCCTCCAACTTATCTGTGAATTGGAGAAAGGCGCTCTCGGACGCATTGGACCAATCATTGGACGCAATTCGAGACGTAGTAAATGTCAAATGAATGAGCACAAAGAACTTATGAATGGCGCGGCATTAGTTCCAATTTTCGCCATTTCACAGATAACTTGGTAGCACTGTAATTGTGATTCTTTCAAGTTTCAGAATCATGTAGTAGAACCGATCAATGGGTATCGTGAAAATGTTGCACTAAGCGGAACAATGGACAATTAAATTGGGTTCGGACTTCTTTAAAAGTCCCAAAATTCTATGACCTTATTTAAAAATGGCTAAAAAACGAGTACTTGTTAATGACGTTGTGTTTCGTACCTGGCTATGTATTTTTAACCATGAAATTGTATTTTAATCACACATCAACAAGTTTAACTTTTTAGTCTACTCGTGGAAACTACTGAAACATTTACTAAGTTATAAGACTAGGATATACTTATAATTTGTATGTTTCCCAAATTTAAGAAATATAAATAAATTCAAGAAGCCTATGAGCGGTTTAAATGTAAAAACGTGTGGTTCTCACCTGACTTTTGAAGTTTTTTCTCACTTTTGTCTTCGTCTCACTCAGCATGACATCACAAATGATTTCCCTGTTTTGCACCGAGTGGGCCTTTCTTTATGAGATAAATTAATATTCCCTGTTGTCAAAATGTCTCAGCCTGTCGTCGCTCGAAGCAACGAGCGGAATATATTTCCGAAAGAAGTCGTTATTTTATGAAACGCAGGTTATTGCTTTCGCGACACCGATGTAGATGACAGAAATAATTACTGAAAAGCCTTTTTTACGAGGAAAATTGTAACATGGATTTTACCCTGTACGTTTTCTTTTATTCAATTTTGTCATAATTCGGGCCTCATTTAGAGCTTGTTGTTATTATTCGATGCTGGTTTTTGTTGTCCGATGTCTCGTAGTATTTTTATAAATTTTCTCGAGCTCATAGTTACCTAAGTCTGTCGAGTTTTGTTAATTTCCATTTTGTTTTTAATGTTTAAATGTATTTCGTGTCGTTAACGAGCACACGGGCGGATGATGGCAAATGTTGATCGCTCTTTAATTTCCGCAACATCGAAGGCATCAATTAACGTATACCCGTTTTGGTTTGCCGTTTTAATTGGCTCTCCGATAGCGAAACCGAAACCATTCATTCTAGAAGGGACTTATACCTGTATGCGCATGCATGCATGCATGTGTGGTGTATGTTTATTGGAATAACTAGTAACACGCTTCTGATACCTAAGTATTAATACCCGAGCTTGAGCGCTTACGTGCTTTTCGGGGCACGTAAGCCGTTCGTCGTGGTTGTTAACGTCAGGTAACGTCAGAAATAAAACAGTAATACTAAAACATAATATGATTATTTATTTTTATTTTATTGTGCGAGTGGTCACCGAAACAGATTAAATAACCTCCATTATGATCTTAAGTATTACCACAGTAAAATCATTACCTCAATAAAGCAAGATATTTGAGAGAGCGAGTGTAGATATGTAGACACCACGTAAGGCCTTAATGTGATCTGTAAAATGAATATTAAACTTATTATTCAATGTAGTTACATATTCTACGTAACTACAGTATTGGGACAAAACTTTGAATTTAATTACACATTCACAGTGAAATATTATGTAGGGAGCAATAAACGAAACAGTTTATACCATCTGTGCGTTGTTTCAGTGATTCTGAGACATTATAATCTTCAAGTCTTCTTGCCAGTTTTAACCTAATACTTGTATTTTAAGTAGCGTAAAGATACGAAATTTGTTGGGCCTCGTTTTGTTCACAGTAAAATCATTTTTGCAGATTAAATTGACATCAATAAAGAAAATTTTTGTTGCGTTATGTTAGAAATAAGGCTAACCTTATAATGTCCAAATAAGAAACAGCTTTAATCAAATACGGGCATTTAGTAATTGTAGCTGCAGTACAATTGCTACATGCATTTAATATCGTATTATTCAAAATGCAATAGTTTTAGACAACAAATAAGTGCCTTGTATTAAAAACAACAACAAATCTGTAAATTATCCTTTTCCAAGTACTTACCTAATTTATTTTTGTTATAAAATATTGTCTTATTAACCGACGCAAGACCACCTGGGTTCTGGTATTGGGCAATTACTTTCAGCTGTCCGCTTAAAAGATAAACTCGGCATTATATTAATTTACCGCCATCTATCGGATTACAGGATAAATGAGTAGCTCATCCAAGTGGATTGAGTGTAAATAACTGCCTGGATGTAATAATTAACAACAAGAGAACTGCAAGCTGTGGGAGACACTTGGCAATTCTAATAATAGCCTGTGCTTTAGGAACGGAAACGTCTGGAATGGACTTCAATAATAATATTATGATGGAACGAGTATACTGAGGGTCTATTTTTGGGTGAGTCAGGCTTATGAGTAGAATTGTTGATTGAGGAAGCATCATTTGTAAGTAGATACATATACCTACTATCCACCTTATTCATAAAAATAAGCAAAGTTATAGAAGCCTTCTATAATATAAAGTGTTTTGTTTCTTTGAAATTTATGAAAAACGTTAAGATAAAACATGGATATTATAACAATAGCTTAAATAGTTTTATTTTAAGCGTTCGAATTTATAGTGAGTAATTATTAAATTCATTGACTTTTAAGTATCCAATATTAATAATTATTCATGCTGTATTATTTATTCACTGTTCGTTAAGTTAGGGGAGCCCTGTGTTTAGTTGGCTTTCAAAAGCTGATGGATGGATGGTTGGATATATGGTTAATAATTGATATAGCATTGTTAATTTCACTAAATACTGGATTGCACAAATATATCTATATATTTAAAATAACAGGTTTTATCTCATAACATTTAGCACTCGTGCCTTTTACAGAGTAAAATAAAAAACAAGTACCTTAGGTATGAAAGCCATAATCGCCTTCCTGGACTCCCGTATTTGGCGGCCATTTGCATAAGCATTGCAGGGACGGTAAAAACTTAATCCTATTAGGTCGGTGCAGTTTGTATATTATTTGGTTCATGTTTTGCATTTTAGATCCAGTGACAAAGTAAATGTGGCTTAAGATGAAACAGCGCGGGATTTAGTATCTGTTGAAGTTTAAATAAGTATAAAATTTAGGTTGAATTCTTTTGTGTATGTCTAAGTGAATGGAAGTGTATGGAAATATAATTATTTGTCCACAGGTTGTGTTCGTTTTGTTGCTGATTTCCATGGTCGACGGCCACTGAGTGGATCTTTAGCTCGTTTGTCGCTTAGTTAAAAAAAATATCGTGTGTCTAGCCATTTGAAATTTGATTTTATCGCTATATAAATAGACCTGCCAATTAAATAATAACACCTTTTTTAGAACTTCGTCGACCAATCGTCCTTCGGAAAGGTCGACGTGGGTCGGAAGGAAATGAGAGCCCGATCGGGAGAGATTGATGGCGAGGGATAAAATTAACTCCTTCATTGGATCTCTGCGGCTCGTAGATGGCGCTGTTGGCCATTTATCTTGCATCCAAGTCGTGTTCGGACTGGTGGAGTTGAGAGTCACTTGTTTCGATAGGGGATTTCACGCTACAATTTCTACAATATAATTTTATTCTAACATCTATTTTTCGTTTTAGCATAGCATTAATAAGTAAATGATAAAAATTACAATGTAATGTAAGAATAATTATAGGACTGCTGTTTTATAGAAAATTAGTCATAGTCATAGGAAATTCAATTATATTTCATTCTTACGCTAATTACCTACTTAATTTAGAAAAAATAATTTAATTTAGAAGTCTACAGATTTTTTTGATGAGAATAATTAAGTTTTGTAAATCCTCTTATAATATTTTTTCCTGAACATTCTTTGTAATTTAATAACTGCTAATAAACCTGTCATCAGCCTACTTTGTGAAGATATTTTTTTTCCTCGCCGCCCGCTATCGAGTACTACCTGCCAGTCCAGTTAGTCGTCTAACTTTTTAATTAACTCCGCCATATTGAAAACGGGCGCGGGAAAATCTTGTGCTTAGTTTTTATTTTTTAAATATTCAAGAACACAAGTATTAGTGACGTTTTAATTATAATATTAAACATGTATTTGTATGCATTTCCCGTGTGCGCTAGCGTGACAGAAAAATTGTCAAGAAAGACCATAGATTAGCAATATTTTTTGGAGACAGGTCGGGCCAACATTAAAGATTTATTCCTGACATCCCCACTTCAGTGTTATTGGAATGATACATTTATTTAACAGGTACTTTTAAATGATAACAGTAATTTAAATACTGATTCTCATGTTGTACCAATACGGTGTACCGTGTAGGCTTAAAACTATTCATGCGAGAATTGGACTTACGTTGAATAGGGTTTGAAACTGTAAAAATATCCTTGTCTATGTAGGTAATCAGGTATCCATCTTTTGTGTAAAATTTTGCAGAATACAATTTTATGGATAGGTTTATCCGACTTTGCTTTTAACCATAAATAATTATTTTATAGGCTTCTTTAATGTAATGATATAAAGCCCCGTTACTTATGACTTTAATTTAGTTTATATGTTTGCAACATCGCGTAATAACAGCGATAGATTAAAAATGGAAATTATTAATACAAGATTACTGCGCTAATTCAGTTCTACACCCATCCTCAAAGCTGCAATTGCCGCTGGAGGGCGTTCGGAATAGCTTGCTCATCTATTTACCCGTGCCTTTGCTGAGATTGTTATGAGTTTGGTTTACTATGGAGTTATTACAGAATATTCACTAACTAAATGAAAAGTTCTGTATCACCGTGAACTATTTAGATCCTTGTGTGTGTTTTATGCATTGAAGTATTATTACTAGCATATAGAACCTACACCGCGAACATAATGTATGTCCCAATAAATTGGCGCCGACCGGCTTCAATTTTCAATGGATTCGTTCGATTTTGAAAGGAAAACGGGGGCTCAATTTTGAAAATAGAACCTCCCGGCGGGACACACATTTTGTTCGAGATGTCTGTTCTATGACATTATACTTCAATGGTTTTATGTCATATATATTGCTTCTAGAACATTAAAGTATAATGTCATACATTGTGTTCGCGGTGTTGCTTCTATGTGCTAGTAATAATACTTCAATGTTCTAGAAGCGCTTTTTGGCCCTACGTGTAACAATCGTAATGATTGAACTCTTAATTACTGAACAAGATAAACAATTACATGGTCATGGTTACATCGGTGAACACTAGTTACAATAATCTAAATTTTACTATCAAAAAATAACCGACTTCAAAGTCTCAAAAACTACTTTTCAGATCTCGTTCAAATTTATGTGGGACCACATGACAAGCACCTGATTTCGATTAAAAAAGAATCATCGAAATCGGTTGGCGTGATATTGAGTTATACGTCAATTTGTCGCGCACATCTCAACACAAATTTACGACTTATGTGGTTTTCTCATGGATGCCATTGTCAGATCTCAATAAAATTTATGTGAGACTACATGACAGCCACCAGCTTTCGATCAAAAAAACAATCATCAAAATCGGTTCGCCCAGTCCAAAGTTCTGAGGTAACAAACATAAAAAAAAAATACAGTCGAATTGAGAACCTCCTCCTTTTTTGAAGTCGGTTAAGAAGTTTCAAAGTTTCCGTGATTCAGAGTGCACGTTAAGCCGTCGTCCCTAGTTTATGTCGTTTGGTAGCAGAAAACACAGGCAAGAATGTGGCGGAATATGGCCTGACACTCTCACATTGTGGGAGGAGACCTGAGTCTCCGGACCGAAGCCTGAGCAAAAGGTCTCCAAAAAGGAACTCCAAAAGTGACTCCAAAAAAGAAATTGTTTATTTATTTATTTAAAACTTTATGCCCCATACAAAAGTACAGATGACATAGGCGGACTTAATGCTAAAAGAATTCTCTCCCAGTCAACCTTCAGGCAGTATGACCACAACGATATGGCGGCATGGATAAATATAGAAAATAACTAAAATACTGGTCATTATATGTCAAGCAATTTAAATCTATACATCTATACATCTATACAAATAAATAAAATTGGAGTGTCTGTTTGTAATATTAAAATAACCGCTTTTTACTAAGTGCATTTGGATGTATACACGGTACATATACCAAAACAACATTTTTTACAATTTTTGTCTGTCTGTTTGTTCCGGCTAATCTCTAAAATGACTGGACCGATTTTGACGGGACTTTCACTAGTAGATAGCTGATGTAACAAGGAATAACTTACGCTACTTTTGTTTTAGAAGAAATAGTTAATAGTTTTAGAAAAAATGACAATAACTATTTTGTTAAATATCACGCGAAAGAAGTCGCGGGTAAGAGCTAGTAGATACTATACATATATACCTTTTAAAATGAAATAAATGACTACTAGATCTGCGACGCCTGGACCCTGCCATTGAATTTGCCTGAATTAATTACGGTTGTTTTATTTTCTCCAAGAACCTTTAAGCGTACCCAGGTTCGTAGGAGACCTATCCGCCACATTAGAAATACTTCAACCTTATAACAAAGCTTTGCATTAAATCGCATTATTATATATTGTGCCACACATAAAGATTAAACTACAATCTGGAACATGTAACAAGTTTAGTGACGTACGCTGATCCACTTTCGCGACTTGACATTTCACAAAATTACTGTAGTTGATGCCCGTGGCAAGGCAAGTTAGGTATACTTCATATATTTTGCCTCACGAAGCAACGCTCTGAAAGAGCTTGCTAACTTTAGTTATTAAAATAATGAGATAAATAGATAATAGCTATAGTTTATTTGTGACTCGATCTATGTTACTAGCTTTAAATAAAAGGTGCGTGTAGTGAATACCAGAATACTTTTTACAAAAGTCACGTTAATATAAGTCCTCGTTATTGGTGCTCTATGCAAATAAGAAAGTATTTTTATACTGGATTTTCAATAACTTGACTCAAACATAACAATGTGATAATAATATGATAATGAAATCAACGTAAGTAATACCTATTATCAGTAAAAAATATTATAATTTATAATACATATGACCCGGACGTGTAAAAATATAATTATGGATACGGCATTATTTAATACGCACATATTGTTAAGTAGTTCGTTCTTCTTATCATAATAATAATATAATGTATCAAAATGAAAAAATATAACGTCTTTCAAAAATCTAATTTAATTTCACCTTACTTACAAGCCAGGCGATTCAAGAGGTCGTAATTAATTTAAAATATTAAACTGAAGTTCTTGTGCCTTGAGAGTTCCAAAAGAAGATTAGAAAAATCACGAACAGATTTACAAAGTTTCGAGGAATATTAACGAGCTTTGGACGGCTTTTGTTTTAGTGGTAGCTATTGAAGTGAGGTTTGTTAATTGTTTTACACCCTGTATATAGATTAATGGTAGCCTTGAACATATTTTTTAGGCAATCCATTGGTGATATTTTTCTTTACATATGATATTTGAAAAAAAAAGTACTTTTTATCCGGTAGGTAGTTGGGTGAAGGACGCCTCTAATTATGTAAATCTTAGATTATTAGCAAAACCAAATTCAAATTCAAATTCATTTATTCATGTAGGTATCATTGATACACTTATGTACGTCATTTTTTTAATCAACCAGCTTTTCGCAAAGGTGCTTTGTCATGGAGGAGAAGAAAGCCGTAAAGAAACTCCTCAGCACATCTTTTAAAAATAAAAATACATCGGTATATTTATTACAAAAAAGTATCAATCACTAGCTTGTACGGAACTGGTTGCAGAGCTGGTCATTCCCATGCATTTTTGTCATTTATGTACTCATCTACAGTATAGTAACCTTTGCCTAAAAGTTTAGATTTTACATGTTTCTTAAAGAATTCCACTGGCAAATCACGTATTAACTTTGGGATTTTATTATAGAACTTTACACCAAGCCCCATAAAAGATAGCTGCACTTTAGAAAGACGGTAAGATGGCGTTACTAACTGGTGCATTCTTCTTGTTTGGCCAAAATTGATATCACAATTTTGTTTATACGCGGTTATATTATTCCGTATAAAAACCACATTACTATAAATATATTGTGAAGCTACTGTAAGTACATACCTATTTCTTTGAACTTCTCACGCAAACTTTCCCGAGACCTAAGTTTAGTCCATTGAAATGTTACATTTTTTAGGCCTTACCTTGCGTTTTTTAGAGGACGCAATTTTATTTTTTTGATGTGTAGGGTGGGTCAGTGTAATGCTAAAACCAAGTTTGTGGGGTCGCCACCCTTGTCCCACGGCCGCCATCTTGAAAATAGGGGTTGAAATGGTTTTTACGATATATCTCTTAAACTATTTATTTGATAAAAAAAATTGTTAACATTTTTTGTTGCAAATTAAATTCTCTACAACTTTGGTTCAGTAACTTTTTGTCATAAAACTATAAATAAAAAGGTTATAAGTGAAAATGTTCAGAAAAAAAATGTATCCTTCTATGCATTATTTCAAGCTCTTGCCTGCTTTTGATGTCATTTAAATATATAGAACTATTGTTGGATCTTACAGATCGTACACTTTGGTGGAAATAAATTTTAGTATTGCCATACAAAAAATAATATTTTTTATATAGCTCCGGGCCATATGCTATGTGCATAAAAATTTTTAACAATTTGCCAGATGAAATAAGACTAATAAAAAATGACATAAAATTTTCAACACAATTAAAACAATATCTAATTAATAAGTGTTTTTATAACCTAAATGATTACTTAGAAAAACGACAATAATGCATATAAAATAGATCGGTCTGCTCCCACTATGTTGCAATACCCAAATAGGGTTCATATGTGCCTCTAAAATCCTATGTAATAACTACCATCTATGTAACCACTATGATTGCAATAAAAGTATTGAGTATTGAGTATTGAATAATTTTCATAGAAATGTAGCCTTCTATGCAAAAATTCAAGCACTAGCCTGCTTTTGATGTCATTTAAATGTACAGGACTATTGTTGGATCTTATAGATCGCACACTTTGGTGGAAATAAATTTCAGTATTGCCATACAAAAAATAATATTTTTCATACAAATGTTTCCTTCTATGCATAATTTCAAGCTCTAGTCTGCTTTTGATGTCATTTAAATGTACAGGACTATTGTTGGATCTTATAGATCGCACACTTTGGTGGAAATAAATTTCAGTATTGCCATACAAAAAATAATAGTTTTCATACAAATGCATCCTTCTATGCATAATTTCAAGCTCTAGCCTGTTTTTGATGTTATTAAAATGTACTAGACTATTGTTGGATCTTACAGATCGCACACTTTGGTGGAAATGAATTTTAGTATTGCCATACAAAAAATAATAATTTTCATACAGGATACATTATCCTTCTTTGCATAATTTCACGCTCTAGCCTGCTTTTGATGTCACTTAAATGTATAGAAAATGTTCACATTTTCGCTTATAACTTTTTTATTTATAGTTTTACCACAAAAAGTTACTGGACCAAAGTTGTAGAGAATTTAATTTGCAACAAAAAATGTAAATAATTTTTTTTATCAAATAAATAGTTTAAGAGATATATCGTAAAAACCATTTCAACCCCTATTTTCAAGATGGCGGCCGTGGGACAAGGGTGGCGACCCCACAAAATTGGTTTTAGCTTTACACTGACCCCCCCTACACATCAAAAAAATAAAATTGCGTCCTCTAAAAAACGCAACCCCAAATGTAACTTTTCAATGGACTAGTTTATAAATAGCCCTAATAGCTCTTTTTTGTAATATGAAAATTTGTTCTATACTGCAAAGCATCTAAAAGCATCACCGATGCGTTTTCGACCAAAAAATATATGGAGAAAAGGAAAGAACTGGCACCAAGCTCTCAGCCGAAACACGACAAGTCTTTTGACGGCTGAAACAAGCAAGCGGTTGGTAGCTAACCAGGCACTCTTGACGGAAATCTGTCGTCTCTTACGACACACTAGTTTGCCGGCAAGGGATTGGGGTTAGTATTCTTAGCGGCTACAATACGGAAAAAATGGTCCTGAGTTCTTGTGAATCTGAGTTGTGAATATATTATGGAATATTGGACTACTGGTAGTTACGATATGTATTTGTACGCCAATATTTGGGTGAGTGCATGGATTGTGGATGGTAGTGCATGGATGATCACAGCGAATATGAATCCCCGTAGTTTGACTGACATATCAAAATATTGGAGTGTTTGAGCCTTTGGGAGCCCAATGGAAACCACACTTGATGATCTCAAACTCGTATATTCGAAAAATTGCAGGTACAGTATGTTGTTCGTGTCGCGGTACAGGTGAGAGTGACAATTAATAAACGTAGGTTGAATGAAATTAACACATGCGCCTACACAATTACGTGAGCAATATCTTCGCGGTGCAGATAGGCGCATACATAACTCCCCGCCGTTGAAGAACTGCCATCTGTTCTTCAACTTCTTACATCTTCAGGAAGAAGAGGACATAGTCGAACCAGAGGACGTCGGTGCGTTCCTTTATTAGTGGTCACATCAGCAACTCGAGAGATGTTGTCTGGCCCGGGATATAATTTGGTGACTCGCCCGACACGCCAACATAGTGGAGGAAGTGAGTCTTCAGAAAGCAGGACCAAGTCGCCGACTTGCAGGTTGCTGGTGTTCTGCTTCCATTTAGTTCGCTGCTGTAGTTCCGAAATGTATTCCGTTTGCCATCTTTGCCAAAAGTGTTGTCGCAATTTTTCTAGGCGAGCATAACGACACAGGCTGCTATCTTTTTTGTCCAGAAGATCAGGTGCAGGCAACGCATTTAGAGGTCTTCCGATTAAGAAGTGCCCTGGGGATAGGTATTGGTAGTCATCTGGAGATGGGGATAGCGGACATAAAGGACGACTGTTTAGGATTGATTCGACTTGTGCAAATAAAGTTAATAATTCTTCGAACGTAAGGTGAGAATTACCCATTACGCGTTTTATATGAAATTTTGCCGAACGGACTCCGCGCTCCCAAATACCACCAAAATGGCTTACGTAAGACGGTATGAAATAAAATCTAAAGCCTTCCTGAGTAGCAAACTCAGATAGGGACTCAGTGTTGTTCCTTAGAAAAAGGCCAAGTTCTTTAGCAGCGGCCACAAAATTGCGACCGTTGTCGGAAAATATTTCCACTGGCTTTCCGCGGCGAGCAATGAATCTACGCAAAGTCATAATGAAAGCGTTTTTAGAGAGGTCACTGACCGCCTCTAAATGTAGACATTTGTATCGCAAACAAATAAAAAGACATAAGTAACATTTAATTAATTTAGCACCACGACCCTTTCGATTAAAGACAAAAAAAGGTTCAGCATAATCCAAACCCACAGAACCAAATGGAAAATCCGGGGTGATCCTTTGAGATGGGAGATCTCCCATTTTAGGACATAACGTCTTACCTTGAACGCGTCGACAAAGCACACAGTGATTTGCAGTGCGACGAGCAAGACGTCTGCCATTGACTGGCCACACAGTCTCTCGTATGGCAGCTAACATCAATTGAGGGCCGGCATGCAAATTTCGGATATGTTCGTATTCAAAAATTAATTTAGTTAGATGATGAGAAGAATCAAGAAGGATAGGATGACGCTTTTCATAAGTATAATTCGAAGCATTAATTCGACCGCCAACCCTAATTAAATTGTCCTCATCCATGTAAGGAGACAAAGATAAAATGTTGCATTTAGATCCTAAATTTTGTTTATTAAATAAAATTTTATATTCTTTAGAATAACATTGTTGTTGAGCCATACGACAAAGATCATGAAAGGAATTATTTAGTTCGTCAAGAGTTAAAACACCAGTGATTTTATTTTTAGGATTTTTTAAGTTATAAATAAAACGTCTTACATAAGCAAATGTCCTTTTGATTCTATTTAATTTAGAAAAGCGCTCAAAATTTATTATAGGTTCAAGTATGGATGTAGTAAATGTAGTAGCTGAGGATTTTGTTTCAGGTAAGTCATTTATTATTTTTATTTTTAATGTAGGCCAATTCGACTCCTCATTTACTAAAAAATTAGGACCATGCCACCAGAGTGATGAGTGTATCAACTGACTGGGGCTAATGCCTCTAGAAATAAGGTCAGCTGGGTTGTCAGCGGTAGGCACATATCTCCAGGACTGAGTGTTGGTGATGTCGTGAATTTCACCAATTCGGTTAGCAACAAATGTTTTTAATTTTGTAGGGTTACCTGTCAACCAACTTAAGACTACACTCGAGTCACACCAATGTAGTATACGATCAGGAGTGTAGCGTATGGACTCTGTGACTGACTTGCACAGACGAGCTGCGAGTAGCGCGGCACAAAGCTCTAGGCGAGGGATAGATGTAGGCTTTAATGGTGCTACCTTTGATTTGGAGCACAGAAGGTTGACTGTGACTTCACCAACGCTATTTGTAGTTCGCAAATATACACACGCTCCGTAGCCAATCTGTGAAGCATCACTGAAAGAGTGAATTTCTATGTAGGTAGGATTATCACAGAGAACATGCCTTGGTATATGAAGAGTGGATAATGCAGGTAAGTCCTTGGCTAACTTATCCCACTGTAATTTTGTCGCTTCTGGAACAGGTTCATCCCAGTCATATTTTTGTTGCCACTAATTTTGTAATATTAATTTAGCTTGCATTATACATGGACTAAGAAGGCCTAAAGGGTCGAAAATTTTGAATGAATTAGACATAATAAATCTTTTAGTTATAACGTTATCATGTGGTAGATCTGTAATAGGAAAATATAGGGTGTCACTATTGGGATCCCAACCAAGCCCAAGCGTGCTATATGATTCGCTTATAGTTAGATTTTCTTGATTATCGTTGGGCCGGTTAAAGAGAGACTCCATATTAGTTTTAAACTTACGTAAATGAAAACAACCCTTTTCTAACTCTGTACACACCCGATTTTGAATGTGACGTAATTCGGTTTCATTATTAGAGCCAGTAATGAGATCGTCGACGTAAAAATCCTTTTGAATTATAGTTTTAATGAAATTATCATCGCACTCCTCTCCAATCTGCCACAGACACCTGGTACTCAAATAACTGGCACTTGCGGTCCCATAAGTGACAGTATTCAGGTATAAGGCTTCTATTGGTAAGGACTCTTCTTCTCTCCATAATATCATCTGCAAGTTCCTATCACTGGTATGGACGTCTACCTGACGGTACATTTTCTCGATGTCCCCGGTGAGTAGAAACTTGTACTGTCGAGCTCGTATAAGAATGGAGAAAAGCGAGTCCTGTACATTTGGACCTACCATTTGTAAGTCGTTAACCGAATAGCCGGAAGAGGAGGGGGCAGACCCATCGAAGACGACTCGAAGTTTGGTACTCTCACTGGATTCTTTAAAAACAGCGTGATGACAAAGAAAGTATATAGGAGTTGATATCAAGCCGCTTTCAAATAGTCTTACATTAAAATTGGATTTAGTGAGGTGTCCTAATGACTCATACTCTCGAAGAAATTGAGTGTATAATAATTTTAATGAGCTATTACGACGAAACCGTTTCTCCAAATTGAGAAGGCGTTTTTTCGCAAGTGAATAGGACTCACCTAAGCAATCGGGTGAATCACGAAGCGGTAACCTCACAGAAAATCTACCAGACTCAAGTCTTGTAGTATTAGCTAGGAAGTGACTCTCGCAGGCGACTTCAGTTTCGCTAAGTATTTGTTTTTTGGGAAGCTCTTCAAGCTCCCAGAATTTAGGTAGAAAATTATCTACTTGGGATTCTTTAGATAAATCCTGCTCAAATAGTTGTGCATGATTAGCATTGATTTTAGTACACGAATTTTGCATGTTTATGTGACCACCTATTAACCAACCGAATTGGGAGCTGTGTAATTTAGGTTTACACTTACCTAGGGATATGTGACTACCACCTACGACGTCCCAGAAAATGTCGGCCCCGATCAACACATCGATGGGAGCTGGCTGGTCAAAGTACGGATCAGCTAACTGTATATTTGATGGAATATTTAATGTTGATACATCTATGGGAAACTTTGGTAATTTGCCTGTAAGAGTATCTAAAACTAAACACGGTAGATTAATTTTAAAATTGTTTATAGTGTTACGGGATTGTAACTGCACGACACATCTTTCGTTGACTGTGCTGGCATGACAGTCACCAATACCGCTCACGTGTAAAGAAATAGGTAGGCTATGTAACGATAATCGTTTTTGTATGTTTTTACTGATAAATGACGACATAGAACCTGAATCCAAAAGTGCCCTCACCTGAACAACTTGCTTATTTTCTGGATTCATAACATTTATCAAGGCAGTAGACAATAACACCTGGCTACTAACTTCTTTAGATAAGTTAACTATAGTACCAGGATGGGCCTCGACAGTATCACTGCAGTCAACTGGCGCCTCTGTCACAGCTGTGGCCACCTGCTGAACGGTGTTGTTGGAATGCAGCAGTGTGTTGTGACGTTTTTTGCAGAGCCGGCAGGGCCCCATACGACACTCACTAACAGGGTGACCCTGTCTCAAACAATTCGCACACAATTTATATTTTTTAACATCCACTAATTTATCATTTATGGTTTTCGATTTGAATGTAGGGCAGTCATAAATCTTATGATTTTTGTTGCAAATGATACATTGAAACACAGAACTGACTTCCCGACTGACTGAGGCAAAAGATTTTGTAAATGTATTTTTGTGACTATTAGCGCCATCTATGGTTGATCGAGGAGACTTCCGATGTATAGATTCCAAAACATGGGCACGGTCAAGCAAAAATGATTTAAATTGTTCTAATGTAGGCATATCATCATACTGGCAATGCTGTTCCTCCCATTTCATCAAGGTATTATTGTCGAGCTTAGATGTTAACATAAAAATAATTAAAGTGCCCCAATGGTCAGTAGGAAGACCAAGGTTTGAAAGTGCGCGTAAGTTCTTAGTTACGTGGTCGACAAAATACCTCAATGAATTTTCAGATTCACGAGTTATTTGTTGAATATTAAAAAGAGATTTTAAATGGTGATTAATAAGTAACCTTTTGTTATTGTATCGATTACAAAGTAGCTCCCACGCATTCAAATAGTTAGCAGAAGAAACCTCTATGTTCGAAACTATGCGCTTTGCCTCGCCCTCAAGGTAAGATAATAAATAATGAAACTTTTGAATATGCGGAATGCGAATGTTCTTATGTATTAAATTCGAAAAGGTGTCGTGGAACTCGAGCCAGCGGAAAAATGAACCGTCAAATTTTGCAATCTGTATTTGCGGCAGTCTTATGCCGATATCATTGTGATCGAGAGTACATTGAGCATCTGGATGAATAGATTCGCGTCTTCTTTTATCTTGTTCAATAGTTTTTAATTCATTTTGGTCGTCAACAAGACCCTTAGCTATCGCGGTACATAAGATTATGTCCTGCTCAATGAGTTCTCGCTCATCAATTTCCGAGTCTAGATTATCAGAATTTAAGAGCTCGATCTGAGTTTGCAAGTCATCAAATTTTGTAGATAATGTCTCAAACCGGTTAAGTTTTAGGGTTAACTCGGCAAACTCAACAGTTGACAGTGTAGATTTCTCCGTGATGCTATTAATGTAATTTTTAAACTTTGTAATTTGTCCTTTTATAGAACTACGTTTTGTTATTAAATCTTTCATCGTAGAATTATTTGTTAATTTAGAATCTGTCGTAATATCGTTTAAAGGCATTTCAAAATTATAAATATAATATTAGTTCGTAAAATTATCAATTTAAAATGTAATTATTTAAATAATATAAAATCACAGAATAATTCTACACGGAAGGAAGGTTAATGAATAAAGAAATATTCCGTCTCACGCCAATCCACGGTGATACCCGGTACACGAGAAGTCGCAGGCACTGGCTGTAGACCAGGAAAGTCGACCCGGGCAGCAGAAGGTCGAAGGTCAACCGGCGAGTTCCCGCCAACCTGGAATTAGTCGGCCGAAAACTGCTAAATATCGCGCAAAAACTGGCGCGAAACAACTGCTACTACTTTAATTTATTGTTATTTACTTGTTTTTATAGTTTAATAATCAAAATCTAGTCGAAAATTGCAAAAATGTATGAAATTTTTTATAATTTACTTTTATGTCGGTACCTCACGAAAAATTATAACTTGATTTGCACTAGCGAATTTATGGATTTAATGGATTATTTTATGGATAATGGAAGGATTTAGTGGCGTTAAGGAAGTAAGGATGGATAAACAGGGCACTTAACTCGTGAAATATGCTGCGAGGTGATGCTTTCGCTGCGACACTGCTCGGCGGTGATCACGGCAAGGTCCCGGTTATTTCTTCTTCCGCGCCGATATTTTCTTGTTTCTGCTATTTCTTCGTTCTTGCAAACGTGTATCAGGACAGCAGCTAGCACGTAGGGCACTGGAACTGCTTGGCAAGGTCTCGAAATCCGTCCTTTTGTCGGGCGGTGATGACGAGTCACGAAGTTGCAGACGATGATTTTTCGATGTTGTTTTCGTTGTGGACTTATTTCTGGTTAAGTCCTGTCTGGTCGCCAATGTTTGAGCCTTTGGGAGCCCAATGGAAACCACACTTGATGATCTCAAACTCGTATATTCGAAAAATTGCAGGTACAGTATGTTGTTCGTGTCGCGGTACAGGTGAGAGTGACAATTAATAAACTTAGGTTGAATGAAATTAACACATGCGCCTACACAATTACGTGAGCAATATCTTCGCGGTGCAGATAGGCGCATACATGGAGTATTACTCGTACCTAAATATACATCATGAATATCATACGTTTCACATCGTGTAGGTACATAATGGAATGTTGTATTTATTTTCGTGTAGATTTTGAAATTCGAGATTTCTGTTTGTATATAGATCTGTTTGTAAATGTTTTGCAAGTTTGTTAATAAGAAATCTACTTAATTTTAATTGCTAATATTTTAATACCATTGAAACGTTTTAAGGATATTGGGTGAGATTGTAATGAATAATTAGTAATACCTAATATAACTACGTATTGTTATCATTTCTCGTCTATAGTAACATATACATCTTTATTACTCTATCATTCCCTATATATCCCTAACAATTTTATGTACAGTTTATGTAATGTTTTTCCTTTAAGCCCATTTTTGCATTCATCACAATTTATTTTGCCTAAATTCACAAAAAGGACTTAATATTTCAAAATAACCTTTAAATTGCTTCGTCGATTTTCTATAGCAATTTGATATTACATTTTTATGGTAATTGATACAAGATTGTTTTCTAAGCTAGGTCGAATCTACATTATTATTTAAAACGCGGGGATTTGACTGCGGCTAAATTGCTGGATTTGTAGCAAAATAATTATCAAACAGGTTTCTTAAAATTCATTATACATATTAATTGAATTTTATAAGATTTCAAAACAATTGTGTTACCTATAATAATTTTACAATCTATAGGTATACTCAAACACAAATGTGTCAATTATAAGAGATCATCCGAGTAGAGAAGAAAAGAAATGAATAAACATTTTTTTGTAAAGTCCTTAAACAAAACAAAATAGATAATGAATACAAATAATGAATACAATGAATGAATTAATTAATGAATACAATAATGAATAAATTAATAATGAATAAAACACATAAAGAATACAATGAATGAATTAATTAATGAATACAATAATGAATACATTAATAATGAATAAAACACATAAAGCCTCAGTTTTTATGTAGGTATATAGCTGACAAATAAATTATCTAATGGCACGTAGTCTCCGTCGCCCATATCAGCGCTCATACAGCAACGGTAACTCATTAAAATATTGTGGTGGTTGATTCTAGGAGAGTGGTATCCGGGAGTAAACAATCTACCACCATATCTCTATCGTTATCTCTATCACTTTCTACTTATCCAATCGAATTATGCTTTATGCTTCCGCGTGGAAATATCACTTGTTTTCGCAGTTTGCAGCTTATTTATTTTGCCTATTTTCATAACATTATGCCCGGAATTGCCCCTGTGGTGAAGCCAGTTGATTTGATATTGAAGTTATCAACGCCATTCAATTATCTATCTTCAAAACCTAATAGGATGAAATTTCATGATCCAATAATGTATACATATAGAAAAAAAAATCATAGTCACCTAATTTAGAAAAAAGTAATCTAAGCTTAAACAAATCAGTCAGTTGTTTTGTGCCATACTGTAAAAGAAGAAAGCTAAAAAATATTTTTTTTTTGTGATCATTGTAGTAAACTGGGAACCGTAAGGGTTCCGTTAGTCAAAATGGCAGTAAAGGTATAATAACGATTACCTACGAATGACGCACGAAGGAAATAAGAAGTGCAATAAATACCTAACCAATTCGGAATCACAAGTTTTTGCGTAGTACGTCGACTCCCACTATTCCCACGTAACTGATCTATCTAAGCTTCACCGTAGATATCTCTGCTGATCAGTAAATCCGTGATTGATGTATTACTTTCACAGCGTTCGGCTAAGCCGATAGTGCGCGTTTATCTGACATGGTAAGATTTTATTGAATTTGGCCAAAGGTTAATCTTGTTAAGGTTTTGTTCGGGTTTTACTATTTCCAACTTGATGGTAATCTGGATCACATAACGTTTGTATTGTGTAGTGAATTAAATATTTCAAAGAACACCTGAAAAAATATGACGACCCGTGTGGCGCAATGGTTACCATGCCGGATCGCCGCACCAAGGGTCCTGGGTTCGATTCCCAGCGAGGCGGAAATTTGAATGATGAGTTTGAATTTCTGTTCTCGGTCTGGGTGTGAATGTCCTTGTCTAGTGTGTTGTCCATGGCACCCACGACACAGGGAATCCTAGTGTGGGGCTGTGAGTGTGAAGCGATATTATTTATTATTATTATTAGTTGCATAAATAATACAGTAATTTCATAATGTATTTCTAGGCATTCAATAAAATTATTGACTAGGTTTTAGTATCAGTATCGAGCATACAGTTTTCAACGTAATAAACCAAACTTCGTTCACAAACCGTTCGAATCACATCTCACATTGACATGTAATTGCAATCCACCGCAGTCTGAGTTTTATTTTTTCTGCCACGTACGTTCAAATTGTAAAATCAACATGGTGGAGTATGATTCATGACGACTTAGAGTTTCATTCATTTAATATACAGAACTTAATTTGATTTAATTAAATCCCAGTTACTGACCAAATCAAAAATATTATGAAATCGGAAGATCCGGTTTAATTTTAAAATAGTTTGTATTTTTCTGTATTCAACTGTTATTATCTCAAAAAAGCATGAATTTTTAAACACAAACAAGAGATTGATTTCCGATAATCCAAGTGTCTGTGTGTCTGTGTATCTGTATGTATGTCTGTGGCATCGCAGATCCCAAACGGATGAACCGATTTTGATCTAGTTTGTTTTGTTTGAAAGGTGACTTAATTGTGTGTTCTTATCTATGTTTGGTATTAATATTCGTAGAACTGTCAGGGATTTTTCAAATTTTAATTTATCCGGTAAATTTACTATCTATTGATTTTGATATGATTATGATATTGTCTCTAGTGACTCTAGTCTGTTTTATTTGATCACTTGTAACCGCTGTCACTTTGCATCGGTTTTCGTATAGAACCCCCAATTAAAAAAATATATATAGCCTATGTCACTTAGAAAGAAAAGAGCTTTCTATTAGTGAAAGAATTTTTGAAATCAGTCCTGCAGTTTTTCAGTTTATCCAATACACATAAACAAAAAATATATATTAAATTATAACTTTCCTCTTTATAATTTAAAGGTTGAAAGAACTTACCTGTAAGTGAATTTCAACCGGGATTATACGAGATGTTGCATCCGAAGAGATTTAAATAACCATGTAGTTGTCCTTCGAGACACTGCATCGTCACACATTTGGAGTATATGAAAATAAAACAATAATAAGAGTCAATTATTTAGTCTGTGTTGTTGCCATCACATCACTATTGTATATACCCAGCCCTAAAACGTCATTCAGTTTAGAGTTTCGTCCTAGTTGGTCATTCTGCAACCATACATGGGGTGGCAAACTGTAGTGCTTTTGAGCGCTAGCACGTGTACCACCGGGTGGGCGGGAGTTTAAATCTCTTCGGATGCAACATCTCGTATAATCCCGGTTGAAATTCACTTACAGGTAAGTTCTTTCAACCTTTAAATTATACTTCGATGTTGCATCCTCAAGATTTAAATAACCATGTAGATGTTTAGAGGATGTTGCAGAATGTAGTGTATAAAACCGTACAAATAAAGTGAAATTTTTATCAAGTGTTAAATAACATCTTTCGTCCAAAAAATTAGGCATTAGGTACATACTATTACTTAATACCAAACACAATTTCAGCAAAAGGATTTATACTCCCCGATATTGACAATAGGTTGGTTATAGGATTTTTCGGCGAGGATACGAGGACTTTCTTGTCCAACGAGTGGCATTTCAGAAGTCCAATCCAGCTTGCTGCAGATATAGGAGCGTGGCAGGTACTGTGTGCCGTGAGTACGATCACGTTCACGCCGCTATCGCGCAATATTTGTCTGATCCATCGGTTCCATCGAATCTATTCGGCTTGTGCTCTGCGAAGTATTTTTAGCAGAAAGTACATAAATTTTTGCCTGTTTCGACAGAATTTCGGAACCGAGCTGTCTTTTCTATCTATGAGGATAGTTTTTGTCGAACAACTAGAAATAGTCTACTTGCTACTGAATTTTAAAAATTTTACAATTTTTTATTGGAGTGAGATAACAAATTAATAACAAATAATGTTTGCACACGTTGCCCGGTAGACAACGCGATGAAAGTTAAAACTTTTTGAATTTCATTGATAAATTCTCATTAGAATAACGTTGAGCCAAATAGGATAAAGTAAGATTTGGGTTAAAAGATATTTGGTTAACCTTGTTTTAATCTTAAAGACAAGTTTGAAAAAACTTGTAATACAATAATAAAATTATCGTTACCAATGTCTTATTAACAACAGATATAGGGCTGACTGGTGGGAATTTGTAAAGTAGCTTATTACTTTCTGTAACATATCGTTTAAGAATAAGAAAATAAACCAAACTGACAAGGTAAAATAAGACGATTTTATGTTTATATTGATCAACTGTTGTAGGTATCTTTATTTACGCAAATAATGAATTTGAATTGCTTTGCATAAAAGCATATAATATGTAATATGAAACAGTGCAGTTCTGGATGTCTTTTAATGACAAACAGAATTTAAACCAAATCTTTTAATAAGTATATTACGTTATACTGGCTAAGGGTATTTTTGATAAGAAATTGAGGATTTTGATATGGAATACACCTATTGGTTTATCATTTGGGGTATCCCTTGAGAAGGTTTGTCGGATAAAACTGCAGACGCTAAGTTCTGTTACATTTTCTATTTAGAGGAATTAGAAAAAAACGATGCGATGCAAATAAATCGATATCTCACTAACCAATCTGGTCTAGTAATAGTCTAATAAATTGAGATGAGGAAATCTGATACCATTCAATATATTTCTGAGATGGCAGTGGTGGCATAGCATACAGACTTAGGGGGAGTAAGGTAAGGGGGAAGTCAGTATATTATACCATCTGTTCAAATCAAAAAGTATCTGACTACCATACTTCATCTTGATAAGGCTAAAGACATACTATATACGAGTATGTCTCGCGTTCTGTTTGGTGTATTAACAATCCTTAGCAAGAACGGGGCATGCAGCAGTAGACAAGTGAACCTAAAATTTCCCTTAAAATTTTCGGATTTTTATAGATTTTTTAGAGTTCCGTTTCTCAATAGGAAAAAAAACGGAACCTGCTTGTCTGTCTGTCTATCAATGCCGTTTTTCCCAGGGACGAGTGGATAAAATTAATATAATAATTATTATCGATATCCAATGTAATTAATGTCCATTATATAAATATAATTAATATAAAATACTGAGGTCTGCAATCCCTTCAAAATCAAGCTCCTATTCTACGTCAGCACAACCAAAAAAACTACAGCGCGGCGTTAATGCGATATACATAATTTTTTTCTTTTTAATTATGGTACTTGCAAGGGAAGCAAAACCTGTAGTGTTCTTCCCGTTGATCTCAAACCATGAAATTTGGTAGAAGCAAAGCAAGACTATTTTATAGCATAAGTAACGGAGAAAATGCGTAAATCGAACACAGTAACATGTGAAGGCGACAGCTTTTCAACTGCAACGTTATGTTTGTTACTCAGTTCAGAATACATCAGTAATGTTCGGTTCTATAATCATCAGGATCAGTCTGAAATAAAGTATCGTTATTATTATTATTATACATTTGTACATAGCCCTCGGCGCGCGAGTCCGACTCGCATTAGGCTGGATTTTAATAAATCTTAGTTTTACTAAATATACATTTTGTATTATTGCACCCCACTAATACTACAAACGTGAAAGTCTGTATGGATGTTTATTACTCTTTCACGCTAAAACTTCTAAAGGGATTTTCATGAAACCTAGCACATAGCCAGACCATGATCTGGGCCAGATATGTCCACTTATTGTCCCGACAAACACGGGCAAACTCGCGGCCAAAGCGCTAGTATGTCATAACATAATTATCCCCAATACAAAAAATATATTGTCAAGGTATACTAATACTGTAGTACATACAGTTATTACTTAAATTATGACAATTATGTTTTTTAAATGTTTGTAAAAACATAATATGGAGTAGAGCTGAGGTTGGGATTTCTTGGTGATCTGTGAGTAAGTATTAAGAAAGGCTTCTTTAAATGTTCGCATTTATATCAGCCATCTGGCGACGGTGTATGGGTAACTATGCACACTATTTATTCGGTTTAGATACAAAATGAATCTAAAGAGAGGCACTGAGCTCTTGGATGCTAAGAGTATCAGAGAAATAAATGAACAGGTATGACAAAACACTCAAATACAAAAATAATGTCAATGTAATGTTATTGAAATTATTTGTTTCCGATTTGAACATGGTGGGTTTATTGTTTCCATTGTTCGAGTAAGAAAAATGACTTAAGAGGATCTGTTATCCTCATACATAGGATAGTTCAGTGGGTTTGCTCACCAATTATTACAATGAAATTGTGTACGGCTGGAATTTGGTACCTCCAACTGCGTCTCTGGTCTGCTTGGCGGTCACGAGGGGTCGCGGCAGGCAGCGGCGGCGCTTGAGCCCGCAGCTGCGTCGTGTAGTTATTCCTCAAGGAATATATTAATATAAGGGGTAAAGAGTGCTCTACTTATTACATGATTTTTGTAAATAAATTTCGATGCGCCATCAGCGCCCTCAAGTTGCATAGATGGCGGTAAGACATCAGCATGATGTCAGTTACAACGAATTGTCCCCCCTGGTGTTCCTCCTCGGTACAGCAATTGGCTGTCCGTCGTAGTAGCAAAATTTTACTCCTATGGCTTTTAGATATATTTTTGATATTGTTGTTGTTTAGTCTATCTGACTAGTCATTTATCTCTATATTTTTAGTACATTTTACTTTTTATCTTCCTTATTTAGCCAACCCTGGAGGATTTTTCCCAATGTTCAGAGATTTAATCAGCTTCTCTAATTCTGCTCCGTGGTTATTGTTCCAGTTTCTTAGCTTCCCCTGGCATAGCTAGGATTTTCTCTGGTATTTTGAGGAGTACTGGTTCATCTGCCTCAAATATATTATAATAGCCGCCTTTCCCGCAGGACATATCGGTGTTTCCGAATGGAAATACGATGCTGCAAAACTAGGTACTTATGTGATTTACTTTCGGATGACATCTCGTGTCACCACATTAAGAAAGTAACATATGTATTATTTATATTTCTGGATAATATAACGCAAGGCCTGGTAAGCCTGTCTGTGGTTTACTTTCGGGTGCCATCTCGTGTCACCACATTAAGAAAGTAAGATATTCTTGTTTCTGGATAGTATAGTGCAAGGCCTGTTAAGTATGTGATTTACTTTCAGGATGCCATCTCGTGACACCACATTAAGAAAGTAAGATATTCTTGTTTCTGGATAGTATAGTGCAAGGCCTGTTAAGTATGTGATTTACTTTCAGGATGCCATCTCGTGACACCACATTAAGAAAGTAAGATATTTTTGTTCCTGGATAATATCGCGTATTACCACTTTATGAAACAAGGTAACTGAACTGGCAAGTCAACAGGTTACAGGCTACTACGACAAGGTTGGTGGACAAAATAATAGTAAGTACTTTTCGAATGACATGACATCACGTGTCATCAGTCATCACTCAGGAAAAAATTTTTTCTTTTGTATCAAATAATATGAAATAATAAAAGATTCCGTGTTTGGAATCAGATTTAACATTTTAGGATACCAAGATTTATTGAATTACTAACATTTCAAGTAATCAAAACGTACAATAATTTGTCAGTTAATAGACAACCAAACTTGAATTCCATTGCGAAGATTGCATATCTTCATTTATTTCTGATTCAGTTTCACTTATTCTTTTCTCATGTTTTCCGCCTATTAGATATGAGCCAAAATAATCCAAAGCACGAGTTTTTAATGTTATTATAATATTATTTAAATTATTTATAAGTAATGACACTAACGACGATGCAGCACACGAAAAACGAATGACGTTTTAGGGCTGGGTATATACAATAGTGATGTGATGGCAACAACACAGACTAAATAATTGACTCTTATTATTGTTTTATTTTCATATACTCCAAATGTGTGACGATGCAGTGTCTCGAAGGACAACTACATGGTTATTTAAATCTTGAGGATGCAACATCGAAGTATAATATCTCTATAGATTGTAGCTTTAAGGAAAATAAAAAGTGTTCAATTATTTAGATCTTTTTGTAGCACAAACTTATTTAAATAACTGAACATTTTTATTTTTCTTATTTTAAGAGTGATATAAATAGAAAAAATAAACGTTTTAAGTAACACCTTCATGTTATCTCGACCAAGTTGCTTTAAACATTTTCAGCCGTAAAATTGTATTAAGTTGTAACTCATTAAAGTCGGTACACATACATACATATAACAATACAGATTTGCCCAGTATTCTTCGGTATCGTTCTGCGTGTATAATTAATTACGGTAAACTTTTTGCCAACTCTTTTAATTATTTCCAGACCACTTCCATTATCCCTCCGGTCTTGCTTAGGTAACATATAAATTGAGTTTTTTCAAATAAAAGTGGTACCTACAATCTTTTTGTAAAGTGTGTGTGTATGTGTAAAGTACATGTCATGTTGATACAGAAAAGATAAAGGTAAAGAAACTAAAGGTTTCGCCAAAATTGTTATTCGTAATAATTAATATTGTACTATTGCAATATTATGTAATCATTATTGTTTTGGATACGGCAAATGGAGTCCTAAACATCTTGTTATGGACTCGTTGCTACGCAAGAAGAAACAATGAACACGCCTGTATGCTTTTTAATATACGTTTATGTTTATGTGCACAAGTATTAATGCGATAAAGTGTATGGTACAGAGTCTAGAGATCTTCAAGAGGAGCGAGCTGGCGCCATAGCTTTCCTTCGTTGTTGAGCAGGGTGAACCAAGAGTAGGGTGAAACAAGTGTAGGGTGAAACAAGTGTAGGGTGATACAAGTGTAAAGTGTACCAAGAGTAGGATGAACCAGGAGTAGAGTGAACCTATTACATACCCTACTCCTGGTAGGGTAAACCAAAAGTAGGGGAGTTTAGTTTGAACTTAAGATGGACAGAGCTTACACCTTCGTTGTAAAATACAAAAGTGTATGGTAATAATTGTGTTTGAAGGATAATAATTAGATTGTGCGATAGATATTTTTTTTGGTATTAACATAAAATATTAATTTTATATTGAAGTCGGTTAAAAATGGAAGGAAAAATAAATTAAACACCCTTTGAAAATTAGCCAGCACCAAAAATTTGTTAACTCTTTGTAATTTAGATGCCTATTTATTGAGCTAAACATTTAATTTATGAAACGTCTGGAAACGAGAAATTGAAATTTGTAAATAAATAGGTTACTCGAAGCGAATCGAGGGCGCTTAGCCACTGGGTTTAAAAATAAATCTGTGTTGGAATAGTACAATCCATACTTTATACTTCAATGAGCAACGAATATTGGAATGAAATTACCTATTTGACAGTTTTATTCAATAGATATATAAACCTTTAATAATTATTTAGTGACAGAATTTGCTCTTCATCTATTAAGTACAGTATTTACTTGCATAGTCGGATGGGATTAAACTCAATACTAATCATTTCGGTGCTTCGGAGGACATTTTAAGCTGTAGTTATTGTTAGACTGAAGTCGTTAAGTTACATCAGAAGCATAGATTACCAGAAGCATATAGATACATTTTCAATTTTAACCGTTATCACAGATCATTCACATACACACTACCTATCAATCTTATTGATTCCCTTAGAGTTCGTTTCGTTCGCCGACAATTTTCCTTTTAAAATAGGAGTTTTCGTGAGTAACGACGCAAAACTGTTCCCAGCGTTTGAATAATGACTTGGTGCCTGATTGGAACGTCCGTCTGTCGATCACGGTCAGTAAGTGGGTAGGCACTTAACAGATAACTGATTATGTTAGGTACATGGAGTATTTTTACAAATATAGGTACATATTGAAATGAATACACAATACGATTTTTGATTTCGGAGGAATGTAAAAATTTAATGCAGTGTTTAATTTTTTTTGAAAACATCCTTTATTAATACAACAACCTTTATTAATACTTAATATCTGGATGACTGAGCTTTGCTCGGTATTTTAGTATTGCTTAACAACGCCATCTACTGAAGTAGCTCTGTGTCGTTAAAGCAGTTAGTTGCTCCCAAGAATAATAGTATTATTACACGCCAATAGATGTCAGGAAGAGTCAATGATATTGTATCAGTTTTACGTTGCCTAAAAAATCTTAGCTAGATCGATTTATCGATGTAGGCGCCGTTTCCGAGATTCCGAGAATATATATTATATTTATTATACAAGAATTGGTCGTTTAAAGGTATTAGATATGTGGCCCACTGGTGGTAGGACCACTCGAATGGTAATATTTTAATAGTTCATTAATACCATTATTAATAGCTACGACCCCCTCACTTGACTCGTCGTTTTCCGGCCGGGGAGGGCTTGAGAGCAAGTTCTTTCTTTCTTTTTCTTGTTGTTCTTAACTGACAAAACATCAGGCTGCTTTTAGTTTCCCTAAAAAAATCCTTCCTTATTCGATCAGTTAAGGTTGACACAAGCCGTAGGCCCTGAAAATAATTTCTTGATTTTTTTATCTTGTACGTGGATCACAGCGCTGGTGATTTATCGCAGAGCAATTTCACCTTCTTGAAACGGTATTCCTTCGTTCGGAGGCTGATGAGAATGTTAATATGTACCTCGGCTCGGTTATTTTTCACCTGGTATATAGGAGCGACTGTCGATGTAAAGGGAGAGATGGATTTCGGAAATGTAAAATTGATTTACGTTATACAAGTCACTTTTCTCAAGATCCAAATCTAGCAAAGGTATAGTTAAGCATTTCGATTCAATGATTCCGAAGTCCGGAAATATTCGATTTTGGTCCATGGTTTTATGATCCATAGTCCAGTTGGTAGCGCCGACCTGAGGAACGAGGGACACCGGATTCGTTTGCCAGCCGGAGCAAGATTTATGTGACAGATAAATGCTTATCTCCTTCACCCATGAACATTCGTAATAGAATAGATAACCTTTATTTCAATTGTCATAAACACACCAATACAAATTACAAAAAAAACATACTAACATTACTAACTACCAGCTATATTAATATAACTTATAACTTCATCGAGGTATTAAAAATACAAAAAATATAAAATACAAAAATCTTTATTTTTCTATTACCGATTACAATTCACTACAGTCAGCAAACAGTTAGATATGCAGGTCATGATACAAAAACGTGATGTTTAATTATTGCAGAATGTTTGGGTTTTTATCAATAATGAAATAATGATTTCATCAATAACAAAAACATTACACAACTAGGGGGAGAGGGAAGGTGAGCGGGAGGGGGAGCGGGAGGGAGAGGGAGAGGGAATTTAATAGTCTCTGATTTGTTAAACCTACCAAAACTATTAAAGTTAAAAGTAACAACAAAGCACAGTCAGTAATTATTGTTAGGCGATACGAAGTTCGCCGAGACAGTTAGTATTAAATAATACGGAATGTTTTTGTATCGTACTACGCATACCGAATTTTTTTATATTTTCCCATAAACCCGTATAATAACTGTTGCGTGTTATTTGAAAGCCTCAATAAATCTTTGTACTCGGTCGTTATTTACTCATTTTGTAAATGGATTCCCAATTACGGCCCCTGTAACGACTTTAGCATTAGTTTTACAAGTTTCTGTAATTACAGCATTATTTTTTTGTTTATTAAACGGTTTTATTAGGGTTCCGTAGCCGAATGGCAAAAAACGGAACCCTTATAGATTCGTCATGTCTGTCTGTCTGTCTGTCTGTCTGTCTGTCTGTCTGTCTGTCCGTCCGTATGTCACAGCCACTTTTTTCCGAAACTATAAGAGAACGATTTTCCGAAACTATGAAACTTGGTAAGTAGATGTATTCTGTGAACCGCATTAAGATTTTCACACAAAAATAGAAAGAAAACAATAAATTTTGGGGGTTCCCCATACTTTGAACTGAATCTCAAAAATGTTTTTTTCATCAAACCCATACGTGTGGGGTATCTATGGATAGGTCTTCAAAAATGATATTGAGGTTTCTAATATAATATTTTTCTAAACTGAATAGTTTGCGCGAGAGACACTTCCAAAGTGGTAAAATGTGTGTCCCCCCCCTGTAACTTCTAAAATAAGAGAATGATAAAACTAAAAAAAATATATGATGTACATTACCATGCAAACTTCCAACGAAAATTGGTTTGAACGAGATCTAGTGAGTAGTTTTTTTTTAATACGTCATAAATCGTAAACCGCAAAAAACATTGATCAAAGTTACAACGAACTACAAGAACTTTTGTATTATGTTACTTGCTGCTACGGAACCCTTCATTGGCGAGTCCGACTCG
Source organism: Thymelicus acteon (assembly GCA_951805285.1). Lineage (NCBI taxonomy): Eukaryota > Metazoa > Arthropoda > Insecta > Lepidoptera > Hesperiidae > Thymelicus > Thymelicus acteon. The sequence goes on from OX638224.1 coordinate 998,396, forward strand.
CACTTGGCCGCTTTTTTTATTTACTAATTGTAAGTAATATGAGAGGAGCGAATCGTTCAGGATAGAAACTCCCTAGAAATTAAGTTTGACAGCATTTACTTTACCTACATAATTATACTGTTACTATACATGTATAAAATCTTTCATTAGTCCTCTTTGTACATTACAAGTAGGGCTAATGAAAGTTTTGGGAATTGGTAATGTTAGGAAATGTAAGTTTGACATTAATAAAATTATGTATGAGATTAAAAAAACGAGTAGAGATTTTCAAAACGATTTTAGCTGTTGGGCATGATCTAAAATATTAGGTTATTACTTGTTTCCGAAAAGTGGTTGTATAAAATGAAATCACATAAAGTTTCCAATCATTCCAGGGGAACATACGACCGGGATAAAATCTACCCTGTTATCTGTCTACAATAGTATCTTGTCATCAACTATCTACAAAGTTTCGCGCTAGTATAATCATACAAACATCTGAAGGTCTGCATAAAGTTTAACATTATAACATTAGTAAGGTTCTTAGCACTTTGTTTTCAATTCACAAACCACAAACACGGAAAGAGAATTAATAGAGACGTATCGTGTCAATCAATATAATATTTAGGCCAAGGTGTAAAGCACACAGGTAATATATCTAATACAATAATACGAGTTAATTTCAGCTTATTGCGGCTTCATATCTGCCGGGTCTCATTATTCGTCTCGATTTAATTATGTTCGAGATTGGATTTTCGGTTAACGAGTTGCTGAAGAGAATATTTAATGGACTACGTGGATAAGCGATGGCGGCTGGGTGGGATTATAATTCGATAGGTAAAATTGTATTGTCGATGCAATTTACGTAGACTTTTAAACATGTCCCATATGATAGGCTTTTAAATTCTTATCCTATTAATGGGTAAGTATATGACGTCCAAGAGTGATCACATTGTTTTGTAACTAATGTTGTCACATATTTTTGCTTTGGGCGGTTGTCACAATTATTTGATGTAAAAAGTTATAATAAAAAAGTTATCAGATAATTTTGTCGTCACTTTAATATACTGTCGAAGGATCAGATATTTTTGATGCGTCCGTGCAGACAGATATTATTGAACGCATTCATATTATTGCTGATGTGTCCATGGTAATATCGTATACTCGTATATATACCCGTGAATGTACATAAAGAAATAGAAGTAAAAGGGATCAGAAGAGAAATGTTGTGAGTGAAACGACGAAACCCGTATAACAAGATAAACAAAGTTAGAAGTTCTACTACCCTAATAGCACAAAATTCTTTACTTAACATCGCATCAGCGTTGTCTGTAGCGGCTGCCGTTAGAGCCAAATACTCAATTGTCCGCCGAAAGTTTCTGGGATGGAAAAACTTTGTGAATATCATGTATCATGAACGGAGTTAGGAACAGAATTTTGCGGGTTAAGGAGCGGGGTCGATGACCGTGAGGAATGACATTAACATTAAAAAAAATAATGCTACATACTCATAGCCCCTCTCTAAGAACCCCTGTTTCGTGAGTACCATGGACAACATACAAGACAAGAACACACATACCCACACCAAGAACATAAATAAACATAAATAAACTCAGACTTATCATTCAAATTTCCGCCTCGCTGGGATCGAACTAAGGACCTTTGGCAGAGCGCGGCAGTGGTCCGGTATGGTACCTAACCATTACGCCACACGGGTCCGCTCATACCTTCCGCTCATATCTTCCAAACCGGTGAACGGATTTATATAATAACATTAGATTCGTCTTGATAATGCAAGCGCTCTTAGGCAAGTGACATTAAAAAAAAAACAAATATCGTGGCTGTGAGATGTCTTTGTTTGGAATATTAAAAATTCAAAATAAATCGAATACTGCAATACTGGTATTAAATTAGAGAACTCATCATAAGATTTCAAAAAGATGTATCATGATAGTTTTTTTGATAACGGGCGGTTTTTTTTTTATTTTTAAATTATTCTAGTTGATCTTGTCGCACCCTTAGAATGAATGTGACCTAATTAAAAAATTAGAATTTGTGGGAAGTGAGCAAGAAAGTTTTCAAAAAAGTATATATCGATGAATAGAGTGAAAGTGACTGATTATTAGGTTGTCCTTTTCTTACTCATAATTCAAGCTCGTTTTCATCACAGGGTTTTAGGGTACGCATTTCAAGGTAAGTTTATAGCTAAAACAGAAATTACAGGAATTTTGAATTAGGTCACTTTCATTCTAAGGGTGCGTTGTGTTTGCTGCATATTTGAGATGTTTTTATTTTTAACTAGCTGACAAGCGAAATGACAATCCACCTGAGGGTTTGTCATCGTCACCCATGGACATCAGCAACACCAAAAGCATCACTGATGCGTTACCGATCAAGAAAGGAGAGAGAGAGCGAGAGAGTGAGAGTGAGAGAGTGTATGTGAGAGAGAGAGTGACAGAGAGAGAGAGTGTGTGAGGGATAGAGAGAAAGAGAGAGAATTTAAAACTAAACGCTCTCTACAGCAATGAAAAAACAGAACAAGAAAATTTCATTTACATTTAAAATAATGCTGTGAAGCTGTGATACCGATAGACTAATTAAACAGCAATTTGAAATAACGTTTCAACAGTAATTTCCAACACAGATATCTAGAAATTTTAATTAATTGAATGCAATAAACGTAATAATTCTATGAAAATGCTCTGAATGCGCTGTGAAAATACCATTTTGTAAGTTTACCGGCATTCGCTGTGGTTGCCTACATAGTTACCGCTATTAATGATGATTGAACTAAAATAAATAAAGGCTTATTAAATTCAATATTGTTTATTCAAATTGCAAACAATACCTTTATGTGCATAATCACACACTCATTGTTCCATATTGAAGTGGCACTCGGAATAAACAATATCCGACGTTCGGTTTCATTCAGTTTAAGCCAACCTCGCAACCACGTCATTTAGCGGTGTACTCTATGGAGCTAACCAGGTTATGGTGTCCAAAGCATGTAGTTTTAAGAGAGCCAGAAATAAGCGGGTATCCCATTTCTTTTTGGCTAGCTAGAAACTTTTCGATGACGCCTTACTTGTCATATTATGTCTGGATGCAGGCGTCCTGGTAGGTGTTCTCTCTGTTTGTGAGGAGGTATATTTCTTTCTTTTATTGGCCAGCAACGCGTCATTGATTGCTGTGGCAGACAGTGACTTTATACCATCAGATGGATAGATAACAGATTCATTTCAGAAGAACTTTAAGGCCCATATTAATAAACCGATCTTAACATCTCTTCGATCTCAAGATTTGGTTTGAGATGCTGAAATATGTAATTTCAAATCGTATGTACAAATTACATTTATAAGATCTGATGTGATGTGATCTGTAAGGCTATTCTGTTTTGTAACTCGACAGCGGAATCCGCGATGAGTGTCAAACTTCAAACGACTAAAGATAGAATTTTGACACTCATCGCGGATTCCGCTGTCGAGTTACAAAACAAAATAGCCTTGCTGATGTGATCTCTTGAGCAGAGATTGGTTTATTAACATGCTCATATCACAGAACATCAATCATATAATTAAATAACGATTCGGTGCGTAAAGTAGTCTATTATTGCTCGGGCCTTAGAATAATAATAAATCGGGCGTAAATTTAGTGCAAAACACCGTCCAACAACAGAACATTTAAGTCACTACTCACGAGTATCATGTGTTATTTTATAGCACAGTGTGACATTAACCAGCACTTAGGTGTCTCACTTTTTTGTGAACTTAGGAGGTAGTATTTTTTTACATCTTGCAAAGATGTGCTACATGAAAGTTCGTACTGTAATAAAGAAACTCATTCTCAGGTATTAGTAAAAAAGGGCTAAGTACTTTACGCAAGGAAAAGTGTGAACTAAATGAACGTATAGGTCACAGAGCGACAAAAAGAACATTTATTTCACCTAATTGAAATCTTTGGCGAGCAGTATTCTTTGGCGAAGTTGTCACGACCGATTCACGTCGATTTTCCTAACATATTTTCCGGTTCAGTGAACCCGCCTTGAATGGCGAACGGCTTAGTACCATAAAGACTTGGATGAAAGCCACGGATTATTACATGATTAGTTCGCGTGTGGAGGCTAGTAACCGTGTCGAGGGAAACCATTAGAATATTATTAGGTACGTTCTGAGATAATAATTCTAAGCTATGGAATCAAGTTAACTAATAAATAAAGTAAGGAATAGATAAACACCGCCCATGTTATGTCAGGTCGAAAAATTGGTATTAAATAAATAAGATCTACCGTAAACCATTTTAGAATAAATTTAATTGACGGGGTTTGCGAAAAAATGAAATAGGAGAAATCATTTAATGTCTATGGCGGAAAATGGAAATGTGAAGTAACGGAAACAAGGAAAGGCTTTTTATGAACATGAAAAAAATACGATTGATTGATTTCTCAGACAATATTCCTTGGAGACATTTTCTTTCCTTTCAGGTTACTGGTGTTTTTATTGCTACTCATCGTTTACAGTTTGGTAAGTAAAATATTTTAATAATACGTGTCACGTTGCTTGTCCGCGATGGACTCCTAAACTACTTAACCGATTTTAACCAAATTTGCACACCGTGTGCAGTTTGATCCAACTTGAAAGATAGGATAAACGGAAGGTTTTATTAAAAAAAAAACCTTTGACAGAACGAAGTCTGTCCGGGCAGCTAGTATTAGTATAGATTTAAAAAAATACAACCGGATTGAGAACTTCCTACTTTTTTAAATCTGTTAAAAAATCGGTCGTCTGTAGGTATCTCTGTAATCGGAAATATGTATCTCTGTGATTGTGGTTTCATTTAGGTGAATTATTGAATCGAATTGAATTGGTGAATCATTTAGGTAATTAGGTGACAAGATTTTGTAATAAAATATCAGAATATCATATAATCATAATATTTTAAATAAGTATTATTAGTATTAAGTTATGTAATTTACTGATTTTATGTACTGAGTTACTAAAAAATAAGCGGAAATATCGGTGTTTCCGGTACCGGTGTACCACGCGCCTAATCGAAAAATATAAAACTGCGATAAAGATAAGAGTTTAGTCCTACTTGATTCGTGACAGTGAAAATTAAAATAAGAGTTCTATCACAGAATAAATAATAGTACTTACAATAAGTAGTTCTATGCGTGTGCGTTTAAGAAACAGTATTGCTGTGTATAGTGAATCAATAAAGTGTTAGTGCGCACGTGTTTTGTGAAAGGGAGTGCGGTAGTGTAAGGTTCTGTGCAAATAAAAATGTAAGCATACTCTTGGAAGTTTTGTTGTAATACATACAGTATGTATGATCGATGCGAAGTAGATTAATACTAATTTGAGTCAGTTACATCCGTTTTCGTTACTTGTATCACACTCGCAAGCACTGTGAGGCCTCATAGTGTTGTTTATGAATACGGGCCTAAGTTTCAGTACTATACATACTATATATAAAAAACTGAAAAAATGCCGTCGTGCGTAATAAGAACGTGTCACAATTGCACGACAAAAAACAAAAAAAATAATGGTATCACATAATATCATCGGTAAGAAAACAAATTAACTTAAATCAACTAAAACGAATTTAATTAAATTATTGTGCAATGTTCCCGCCATTTTGGAATGAAAAAATCATAAGGAGCGTTTGAACTTGGGAAGCCACTAGCGTGCTAATGGAATATATAAGCTTGCTTATGTTGCCGTCTTGGTTCGGCAAGTGTCATATACAAAGTTACTCTATGGCAAGTGTGCAAACGAGGCTTCTAGTTTGAAAAGAGAACGGAGGGCAAGCCGGCGGTGGAACACATTTTGTTTGAGATGTCTCCTCTATGTATGTATCTCAATGGTGTCTGTTTGTAATATTAAAATAACCTCTTTTTACTAAGTGCATTTGGATGTATACACGGTACATATACCAAAACAATTTTTTTTACAATTTTTGTCTGTCCGTCTGTCTGTCTATCTGTCTGTTTGTTCCGGCTGATCTCTGAAATGGCTGGACCGATTTTGACGGGACTTTCACTGGCAGATAGCTGAGGTAATAAGAAGTAACTTAGGCTACTTTTATTTCAGAAAAAAAAGCTTGTTAGGCGATACGAAGTTCGCCGGGTCACCTAATTAATAATATTTCTGTTATTTTTATCTTTCCGTGAAGTCTGGCTAGCTATGTAGCTACATATTCTACCATTCTCCTGCTTGGATCAGCCGCCAAACGACTTATCGTGTTCCGGATGGGGAGTTGATGGCCGGTGCTTTCTTTCTTTTAACCGACTTCAAAAAAGGAGGAGGTATTCAATTTGACTATATTTTTTTATGTTTGTTACCTCAGAACTTTCGACTGGGTGAAACGATTTTGATGATTATTTTTTTAATCGAAAGCTGGTGCTTGTCGCGTAGTCCCACTTAAAATTGAGTCACATCTGACGAGTAGTTTTTGAGTTAACCCTAATTTTGAAGTCAGTTATTTTTTGGCAAGAATTATCTTAACAATGCATTTGTGATAGTAACTGTGACCATTTACCGTCAGGTAACTCGTCTTTTCGTTTGCCTGCCTATTAACATAAAAAGGGCACTTACAAACGTCATGTTCTAATCCAAGTATACTGTAACCGTATATAACCCACAGCTGTTCGGTACCTGGGAAGGTACACTTGCGCTAGCAAGGTAACGTGTTCGCCGACCATTAGCAAGTTTTATTCAGAGCTCAACTTTTTCCTTTCCCCGCCACATTACATGCGGGAGAGGTATTTATTCGGCCACATAATTGGAAAAGTTTCACTTCAACCGTTTGGTAAACATTTTGACGTAATTAAACAAAAGGCCTTTTTCTGTATATTATCGGTCACAGCACGGTGTGAGTATATCCGATCTGTTACTTATAATCTGGCGCTGTATCGAGGAAATTACGCGTCGAAAGATAGGCTAAGTTACGTATCTAATGTTCATTGAATTAACGACGCGGTTGCCTAGTGAGCAGTGATGGCTGCTGAGCTTTTAATGAATAATAATTATATAGTAATCTACTTGTGAGTTGCTAAAACAATTCCAAGTGAAACATGTGATAACAAGATTAAATGAAAGGGTTTTTAAATGATTAGTATTACGAGTATAACAACATTGACCAATAAAAAAAGTAAATGCTTCTCTCTTATTTTTTGCAGTGAAATCTAATTCCTGCTAAATATTCTGGAATTCCTTCCAGCAAATGACAACCCACCAGGTACAGTTCGAAAAATTAGTTTTTTAATCAGAATTTGGAAAATTAATTACTGGATCGTAGAATGATATGAAAAATTTTGTAGAATAATATAAAGAATAATGTCAATTTTGTTTTACAAAAGCCTTGTTAAGATTTAACGATTTTAACGCCCCAACTCAGAGTCACTAACGGTTACTTAAATTGCTCCTTAGTACAGAATTTGTATGGTGATTCTTTATTAAGGAGCGGTTAAAGTAACCGTTAGTGACTCTGACTTGAGGCATAATTGTCTAACATCCTTCCAAATACGATTAAAAAAAGTACAGATAATCAAAATAATGTTTGAATTGGATAGTACTGCGTCGTCTTTTGTTTCATTAATATTCATTTCCATAATTCGTTGACAATTTTGAAGGAGAGTTGGTTGGTCGTCTTAATTTGAAATTATGTTGCCTCAACTAAATATTATTGTGACAACTTGTAACTGAAAATATTTTTTACTTTCTATTAACTGTTTCCTGAATATTGCCAATTAGATATAAAAACCATAAAAACAATATAACGTCTGCCGAATGTTGGATCCCGGGTTCAATAGTCTCAACAGTAAGCGTTGCAAAGTCCTAATATAGTTATCATTTTTTAGTCATAGAAGCGCTTATTTGAGGCGCTTAAGGCTTCCCGCCCACGTCGGCCTTTTTGTAGGACCGATAATCGGGCCGATTTTTCCTGCCATATTATTTCTGACCGACTTTTTATAGGACGTGTGCGTTGCACTATTGCTATCAGTACGTTCTATTTTTCTCCTACAAAAAAACGGTCACCGATTATCGGACGTGGGCATGAAGCCTTAAACTGGGCGCTATCGTTTGTAGCTCTCGTATTAATGCAATGCAAGTGTTATACGCATAAGATGGGACCAATGTCTGCAACGTGTTAATTATATTCTTTAATTTATTTATGACCTTTATCTCAAAGATTCGGGCTATAATTCCATAAACCAAATTACGAAATTACATAAATACTTAACAACAAAAGTTTATGAATATAATTTGGAGTTTAATTCATAAAAAAGTTTAATACCCGTATAACCAAAGATCAAGGAAGCCAATTCAATTTAAAATCCGTGAAATGGATAATATAAAGTAACATATATTATAAAACAGACGTCGGATCGGATGCACTGAGAAAATAAATAAAGTTTGTAGTTTAACGAGAGTTCCCGGTGTTGTTTGTCGGAGGCAGTGTGGGGCGTGTGGGGCGTGTGGGGCGTGCGGGCAGCGGCATGCAGTATTCATGAACACGGTCACTGCACAACCACTTACAGATACACACGTTACATGACGTGTATCCTCATGTTCCTATCAATATTTATGACACATGGTAGATTATTGGGAATTCGGGGATGTTTTTTTTTTTTAAAATAGCTGACAAATGAACCGAAGAATGATGTCAGGACGTCAGCAACACAAAAGGCTACGTTGAATTGAGAATAAAGGAATGGCTTCGAAAAATGACTTAATAGTATTACTGATAATAATTTCAAAGCGAAGCCCTTCCACTAAGTAGGGTGTCCGGCTGGTCTACCGAAATGGGATTGGGGTGAATATTCTTGGCCGTTCCAATAGGCAAAAATGGTGAACTGTGTATTGAAATCAAAGCGCTCATCGCACGTTTGTTATAATTATCTATTGATCTAGTTAAACAACTCGGGATCATTATTGTCCTTTTATCGAAGTTACAGAAAGACACTCAAATTTGATTTCCCGGCTGAATCCTGCTGACGTCATTTTATTAATGATTCTGGCGGTTATAGTTTTCTTATCGAAGTTTCAACGAACAAGTTACGAAGAAGTTTCTTGTCCCGAGTTTGGGCGATCTTTTGACTTCGGGCTATAGATGCTTGCGTCTTTTAGAATCGGTCCATTAAACCTTTGATTTAGGAACGCAGGAATTCGAGGAATTTCCCAGTAATTCACGGATATAATATTATTTTTGCTATTTTCCGGTATTTGAGTAGACAAATTGATTGACTCTACGCGATCCCTATGCCTATGTGTATATATTTTTGACATAGTAACATTATCGCGATGCGATCAATTATAATGTAGTGTTAGGTACACTACACTTTAACTGACTCTCAACATTGAAACCTAGAAAACCGTTTTATAGTTGAGTTTAAAATTAAGGTAGAAACTGCCTAGACCATGGCATTACTATTGTTAGTACTAGAGATCTAAAAGGAGGAACCTATTTGTAATAATCTAAAGGAGGTGGCCAACATCTGTATGGGCGTTTGCCCCACTTGTGAAGTATAATGTACACATTTTATTTTTACCTTACATTAAAGCTTACAATATCTACTTTAATAATTTTATCAATAAAAATCTGTAAAACTCGGTATTCTCCTTTTACGAGCAGTTTTAGCTCTTGTAGGTTGACAGTTTGATAAACATAAGTAATCGTGGAAATGTGTTTTAAAGAGAGATTTTTATATTAAATACAAACTATTTATCTATTTATTTATAATTCATTTATTTATTTTACTTTAATTATGACGTGCCCACCCCAAATACCAAACTAATATAATCACATGAAAATCCCATACCTGTGCTGCAGTGATCCATTCTACCAATATGGATTGAAGGTTTCTTGCTAGCGAAGATATTGAGTGACTTGCCATGCGCTCAATATCAACCGCACAATTAATGCACCTCATGACAAAAAATCAAACACAATTATTATTTTGTAGAAATCAAACTCAAAATCTTCTTTTGGCATTTGACAAATGGCAATATAGCATATATTTGTATTTCTGTCAGTCAATTGTCAACCTCCAGTGATAGCAATGGAGGTAGTAGAAGATTAAGTGTATACAACACAACTTATTATTATTGTTAATTTATTATAACTACTCACTGCGGAGTTCAGAAGAAAATTAAAATTCTAGTTATGTTATAATAAACGGAAAACATGTCTTTTCAGAGGACTAAAACCTTGTACAAATAAACGTATTTTAACCATTTCCGGGGCATATGTTGGCCACCTCCTTTTACTAACAAAAAATAACCGACTTCAAAATTACTCAAAAACTACTTGTCAGATCTCAATAAAATTTAAGTGGGACCACATGACAAGCACCAGCTTTCGATTTAAAAAAAGTAACAACGTACATAAAAAGTAAAAACGTAAAGTAACAAAGAGTAATAAAGTAAATCCATAACATAAAGGCAACATACACTACTACGTACATGAAAACACACGTACATACCGCAGATTCACAACACACACACATATTATATACATGCACAGACACATCATGAAAACACACATGCACGCACGCACACACGCACGCACGCACACACACACACACCCACACCCCCACACATACACACGCACACACACCCACACACACACACCCACACATACACACACACACACACACACTCACTGCACTCCCTTTAATTAATTACTTAAATATTTGAAGAACTTATCCAACACAATAGTGCAATTTAACTATTTTACTTTTATTTTTAACTTCATACACTTTTCTACTCTCATCATACGAATACATTATAATTATATATATATATATATATATTTTTTTTCTTCTGTCATATATCCTAATCTGAGCCCTCTTCTGAGAGAGGGAAGCTGACTGTAGGCATAAAAGCGTTACTATAGGGGAAAACTATTATCTTACAAATTACTAACTTTACTTTGGGATCGAGGGTCCAATTAATTAACTAACACTACATACAAACCAGATGCATAACGATAAGGCGAGCGAATGAAACCGTCCTGCCGTCATACAGTGCAAACTAGTACGGAGGAGGGAGTCATTGCCGACCATACACATAAAAATGTATGTCCTTAAATATTGTATGTACCACCTAAGTTCGGCAAAATGTTTGTAACGTGTTGTTTATCTTGTTTATCTTGAAATAAAGTAACAAACATAAAAAAATACAGTCGAATTGAGAACCTCCTCCTTTTTTTGAAGTCGGTTAAAAATATTCAGAATAGACGTAGAGAAGTTACACATTCAAACTTGTAAAGAATTCACAAACATCGACTTCCTGAAGCCCTTCTGTACACAACACAAAGTTGTTTTACTATAATAATGTCAGGGGTGGCAATGACATTTCCATGGTATACATTGTAAATGCCTCGGTCAGTCATGGTTAAATAAATTCTATCGCTCTATTATCACTCCAGGGTTTCTCAAATCGAAATTTGGTCCTGGATATTCGACATCGGGCAATGATTTGTGTGTATAAAAGGGGGCACAATAATAAAGTGTCAAGTGAAAAAAAAAATCTTTCCCAATAGTTTAATAGATTCAGAGGTACAAAAAACATACTTTATAGCGATTTTCCTAGTTAGCCGACGAACGAGTTAACAATATACCTGATGGTATGTAGCCATCGTCACCCACGCACATCTCAGTAAAACCAATGGCATCAATGGTGTATTGCGGAAAGTCGAAGTTTCTTCGAACATGTCCCGTGTGATATCTCCCTTTTTTATTATATTTCCAGGTTAACCCAATATACCTACAAGATATGATTATTATGAGTGTATAATACACTGAAAATTTTTACTGAATTTTTTACGGATTTACTGAAAATTTCTTTCAAAAATTATTCTTACAAAAAAACCGCCTTCAACCTAAATTGAGAATGTCATCAACGTAGTCGAAGTCAATACGTATTATTAGGGATAACTCAAAAACCACCCGTCAAATCTCGCTCAAATTTAAATGGGATTACATAACAAGCACCAGCCTTCGTATAAAAAAGAATCATCAAAATCGGTACACCCAGTAAAAAATTATGAGGTAACATACGTAAAAAAGCAGTCGAATTGAGAACCTCCTTGTTTTTTGAAGTCTGTTAAAACAGTTTGAGAAACGCTGTATATTGCTAAGTTATTATAACAGCCACAGCGTACTACGGGACTCTTCACATTCACAATACTACAAAGCCGTCCTTGTGGCAGTCTGTTTTCGTCAGCGCATGTTTTCGTCGTACGCCGTCGAATGTTTGTTCGCAATCGAAAGGGATTTCCTTTTGTTAGCTTCTCAAACAGTGTCGACGTACTGGGACCGTTACTCAATTATATCCAGCGTGTCATTGTTTAGAAATTTTTGGATACTTATATTACAGTGATTCAACAATTGATGATTGTATTCTTTTTAACCGACGAAAAAAAAGGAGGAGGTTCTCAATTCGACGCGTATATTTTTTTTTATTTTTATGTATGATCACTCGGCAATCGGCACAGGGTGGTCCGATTTTGATCATTCTTTTTTTAATGGATAGGGTATATCTTGAAGTTGGTCCCATATTTTTTTGAAAATTTTATTCCCACCCTAAAGGTACGAAAATAGGGGATGATTGATTATTCACCCACGGAATTTTTACACGTTACCCCAATAACTTTGTACTGGATGATCCGATTTCGATGATTCTTTTTTATTGAATATTGTATACCTTAAAGTTCCTCTTGTTTAAATTTGGAAAGAAATTTTTACCCCTAAAGGTACGAAAATAGGGGATGATTTATATTTCACCTACTACATTTTTACCTGGTAACGGAATATATCACCAATAACTTAATAATTTTCATAGCAACTAAAAATTAAAAAATAATTATTTTTTGACAAAAAATAAAACCAACGAAAAAAAAAACTGAAAAGCGAAAAATAAAATAAACCATTTAGTATTATAAATTAAGATCCTAAATTAACTGAAAATAAATAATTTTGAGGCGGTGCCAAACCAATGAAAAAACAAACGGTGAAAAGATGTGCGCCGCGTTGCTGCTGCCGTGTGCATTGCATGCCACTGCCCTTATAAAATGAACTTTATGTAATTAATTTTGTTTGTTTGGCACGGTCTCAAATTATTTATTTTCAGTTAATTTAGGATCTTAATTTATAATACTAAATGGTTTATTTTATTTTTCGCTTTTCAGTTTTTTTTTCGTTGGTTTTATTTTTTGTCAAAAAATAATTATTCTGCAAACTTTATCTGTATCTATGAAAGTCTGACTGGCTTTTTGCCAATTGATTGAAAGACACATTCTTTATCAGTCGGACTCTTTTACTACTTATGTAAACGTATCACATAAATGTACGTGGTCTCCGGCGAATGTGTGAGCATAAGTTCGGATCCTGCACTCATCTCTTATTTTCCAAAATTCTGCGTATTAGAAGTTAATTAATAATCACTGAATGTACGAAAATAACGTGTGGAAACCTGCGGACCTAAGAGTATATCGACCCCGCCTGCTAAATGCCAGGTTTTATTTCTAGTCAAACATTATGTATAATAGGCATGATGACAGTAAGTAAAAATCACAAACATTATGTATTTATTTAATAAAAGCCTATTAGTGGATTACAAAACACGCATTCATTGTATTATTATGAGGGAGATTAACAATATTTTTGATAAAATAAAACTACAAAATACGGCAAGCCACCATGTTATCTTGAACGCCAATCAGTCTCAATCAGCGCGAATTACGTCACGCTTCTTTAAACAAACGAATATGATCATACTGATAATGACATCTTGTCTATTATTTTCCTCAGGCGTGACGTCACAAGCGACGCCATGACACTGAAATGTATTTATTTTATACTAAACCTTATTTTTTTGCGGAAATATGATATAAGTTGTAATTATAATATGTTTTCCAACAAAGTAGAACAGTATTTCAAAATCTGTCATCATGCCCATTAATAACATAAATGAATAATTTTGTTCTCGAGTCCTAGACTTTTTTGACGTTTTTATGCCAATGTTAATCACAATGCAAGATATCTAAGAACAGGGTGTGAAGTAGCGTTTATTTTCAAAATATTTACAAGCAATGTTCGACAAAACTTTCAAACTTTCGTGAAGGAAAGAAAGGCTCGAGGGAGCCGGGGGCAGTTACAAAAGAACGTCGAATCAACTTAGTTCATCTGAGGACGTCGCTTCGTAATAAAACGAAATAGTACCTTCGTACCCACGACTCGTTGAATCGGCTTGAAATATTTTCCTGACACGTTTAACAATAACACCCATTTTTCACACGCGATGAAATATCGTACGAGTTGTTCAGACATGTCCGGCAGTCACGTTTGCGGCATTTTTCTCGAAAATGACGGTTTCAATAATAAAAGTGTCTTTTTTGACAGCGATACTGTCTGACACTATCTGACTACCAAGGCTATTCTGTAATGATGTTTTTGTAACTCGACAGCGGAATCCGCGATGAGTTTTAAACTTCCTATTCTATAAAACTCGACAGTACTGGTGGCGCCGTAGTGTAGAATGCGGTGGTGAGAAAAACTACTTGTTCAGGCTAATCTGACATGTTTGGTATTCGGTAAGGGATTTATTTGTCTCGTCATCGAATTACGTCACCTTCGAAGCTCGTGTCCAATTGTCAAATCTAGATCGATCTTTCGAAGTGAGCTATCTCACTTGAGTGAGCTTCGATTTCGAGTTGGTATTTTAGAGAATAGCCCTCCTGGTGACAGACAATTTAGTTGAAATTCAGTTTTCACTGAAACAGTATGCGGAAACCTGAACTACCTATCAACTATGATCCGTAAATAACATTTTATCTTTGCATAAAATATAACTATCTTGTAAATTCTTCAAAAACATACTGGACAATTCAGTTTCCTTTACCTCCACGGACCTAAAAAAAGACGGACGTAATCCCAACAACAAATTCAGTGAAGCACCCATAGTAATACCAACTCTCTATTCGTACAAGGACACACACCCACACATTGATACTTCACTGCTTCAATCGCGAATCAAAAATTACGCACACATGGTAAGCGGGCGGCCATTACTATGCTTCACTCTCGATTAGACGAGGTTACGTCCGTCCTTTTTTTCAGGTCCGTGTTTACCTCATAATATCTTATTTCATAGTAATTAAAAAACAAGTTGGTTTTGAAAATTAAAGGCAAGTCTAGGATTTTAGCTTAAATCCTGTATTCCTGTTATTCCTGTAATCCTGGTGACTGACTTTACTATTGGCACGCTAAGAAAGCCGTTTTTAAACATGATAATAGTGATGTAACATGTTACAATTTATTTATTTTCAAGAAAAATATAGCAAGTGCGAGTAGAAGTTACTTATCATTGGGAACGCCGACGCAGGTAAACCATTCGTGTAGAAACAACATTTCCGCGGACGAAGTCACAATTCCATTTAGCGGTCCACGACTTGAGTGCATCTGCAATTCATAAAGCAATTAGGAAGCGTATTTCTCTCTTGTATTTTTTTAGTATTTTTCCCGTCCTGATTGTTAAATTACTAGAAATAAATCTCAATTAGAATGAAGGAGGGAATAATTCATACAAATTAGTTTTCTGTGCAAGTTACGTCTTAAGTTGTAGAATTTTTCCTCAGCTCTACATTGAATAATATTTCTTTGATGGTGTAATATATTCATGGTAGGGTTAAGATACACATCACTGGTTCCTTTGCCGAATTATAAAATGTCTGATTCCAAATTAATTTCGTCGAATTCCGTTTTAACATTTTTTCGAGTGTGACTAATAAGACATAGATATTCTAAAGCAAAGCGGAGGCGGTTATAAGTTTAACTTGTTATATTTTTTCATTTGTGGGCATTTTCGCCAAAAAGTGTACATTTCGTTTTTACCGTGTCCCCTGACTTCATACTTCGAATTTTCTTAATTATAATGTCACAAAGATAAAATCTTAATTTTTATTTGTTTCTTTGTTTAATAAACTTTACGGGAACACCAACAAAAGTTGCCATTATTGCCTAATATAATTGTTATTAATAATTTAATAAAATAAGACCATCGTTTTTACGATGTCCCCTGCAGATTTCGACTACAAAACATGCGATAAAACATGTTTTCTTTGTTCGGAAGCATTCAAATTTGGGTCTATATAACATTAACTGAGTGTCAGAACTGTAAAAAAATCAGTTTTTCTTCAGTTTTTGATTGCTAATTAGGAGAAATAAGAGTTTAAAATAAATTTCAGAAAAGCGTTCAGGTGGAATTCCACCATCCGTTACCGCGGTTTTGTATTTTTTGTAAATTCTACGATGAAAACTGATAAATATTACGCATGGTAAATCATTTTTGGATAATCGCATGACAATCTGTGCATTGTTATGTCAGTGTTTTTTCAGTAGTTTTCCAGGGATTAAGTAAATAAAGTTGAATCAACCTCGTAGCAATTTTGAAGTTCTCTTCCAAAACTGCTGATTTCTCAAGGTAAATGGAAATATATTTATATGGAAATGATTGTATCGAAAAGCGAATATTTTAACGTTGTTAATTTGTTAACATTGTCGTAGTATATATAATTAAATCTAATCACAAATTAAAAAATTTCAATTTGAATGTTCAGTTTGGGAATCCGTTACTTCCGTTCCGAGACCATGCTAGTGGTAACGTATTATGTGGAAGGGAAAAGTAACGGAATGGAACAGATAAAGTTGATGCACACTGATGATACACTGTGGCAATTGGGTTGAGTACCTACCTACTTGAAATATTTATATTGAGTTTTAATATAGTTTATAAATAAAAAATATTGCTGTCAGATTATTATATGAACTGTTTTATTGCGGCAAAAGTTAAATTCGGAAACTTTATTTATAAAAATAGTTTTATTTCTGTATTGGGTCGGCTTTTACGACGCCTAAATTGGGGTGACAAATATGGATCCCACGCTGGCATACTAGGGTGTCTCAAAAGGCGACAGAAGCCGGCCCGCTTGTTTATAAGATTTCACAAAAGGATAATCTTATCAATATATATTAATATGGATAAACTTCTTTTAGCCCATACCCATGATTTAATTTTTGTTATAGAATACCTATGTATTTCAACACGCTGATAAATTTTTAGAAATTATGTAGAACGAATTTTGCATTTTTCTCCCAAACCACTGGCTCTACAAGAAAAATATATTGTATTTAAAATATCAATCTGTTAATGAGCTTCAACTTTTGTAGGAAATATTTTTCCATAAAATCAATATTTTGCCAAATAAACATGAAAAACAAAAAATAACATTTTTTTTCAAGGTGACCTTGAAAATGAATGAAATATACTTATGTAATGAGTAAGTATACTACAGTTTTATAATCAATTTAATTTTATGATAGTTCAGTGGTTAAAAGACTTCTGCCGCCTACTCGGGGCGTTGTGTTAAGACTGTGTGTGTCTGATACCTTGCTTTCAATTCCATTATTTCGAGCTTTCTTTTCCGTGACTGTCCCCAAAAAAGGAAAAATAAAATATCCTACTATTAATTGCTTTTCCGAGAAAAAATATTTATTTTATTTTATAAAATTAAGAAATAGTTTTGTTTTCTCTTTAAAAATACTAAGATTTAGATTGTTTGGTGTTTTTCCTTTTAAAAGACAAAAATGTAAAGTAAAATGACCAAACAGTAACGGAATGTAGGTAAATGACATGCTAACACTACTTTTAAAGATGAATTTACTGTGTTTTTTTTATTAATATATTCCTGTATCCCTAATGAATCTAATTAAATATTAATTTTACCAAAATTGTGTTTAGATACTTTTATATTGTCATTTGTATTTGGTCACGGAATGGAACAATTTATTGTTCCGCCTTGCAGAAAATGTCCTGTAATTTTATTTTCAGTAAGTATTTTATCACCTTATTATATTTTCTGGCAAGAAAATAACATAACAATACAGTTTAATTAAAAAAAATAGTAAAAATTTTAACAAAAAATAAAAATCCAACAATTTAAGAAATGTACACTTTTTGGCGAAAATGCCCTTGTACACCTACTTTTAGAGTTCTGAAGTCTAGGGGTCTTATAGTTTAGTCATGTCCGTTCCTCCATCTGTCCGTCCTTCTGTCCGAAGCAAAGCGCCGAGACCGTTAGTGCTAGTAAGTTGTAATTTGGCATGGATACACATATTTATTAAAATTCTAGAATGGAATTTTTTTATCCGTCTACCCTTATGTATGTGTGGAGTATCGTTGAAAAGGTCTTCCAAAAATATTATGGTATTTTTTGGAATTAGGGGTCCGTTTGTGAAATATTTGGCTTTAAAGTGCTAATTTTGTTTAGAGTCAAGTATCCCCCCCCCCCTCTGCTGGCTAAACGGTTGGAGTTGGACAAGTGAAAAAATTCTCAAAAATAGTTTATATGATGAATTTACAAAAAAAACTATCACAGCTATATTAGCATAAGTAGTTAATGAGTAATAGTCGATAAACTTCCTACTTGGGAACCGTGGCCTGACACGCACTTGAGTGTAAAGTAGGTTAAATGGAAGCTTCATTACTGTGTGTTCTTAACACCCTTAATCAAGGCAGCTGTAATCTGTTTGAACACGCATTTAAAATGCATTCATTTCATTCAGGCGTATGAATAACGCTTACTAAAATTAGGTTATGATTTTATATGGCATACATAAGTACCTAATAAAATAGGAACAGTAAAAAATCTGCATATCTCTATATGGCTGTGAAATCTCTTAGCTTCTATTTATTGCTGAAAAACTTCTAGTCATTCTTAACATACATATTCTCTCTTTGTTTTTATCCCACGTAAAATAGTCCCTTTCATCCTATTAAACCTTTTTATTTTTAATAACATAGGCATCAAAGTAAATTTATCTAATGTACTGAGCTTTTTCTGAGATAATTATGTCGCCATGATATGGGGTTCTTTAAAGAGATGTAAAATAAACTCTTCTATCGGGCTGACATTACAATGGTGACCATTCTAGTACAGCCCATGTTCAAAGGCGATAGAGACAACTTGTCATCTTGCATTGCCTAACGCTTCCCGCCCACGTCCGATAATCGGTGACCGATTTTTTGTAGGAGAAAAATAGAACGTACTGATAGCAATAGTGCAACGCACCTACAAAAAGTTGGTCAGAAATAATATGGCAGGGAAAATCGGCCCGATTATCTGTCCTACAAAAAGTCTGACGTGGGCGGGAAGCGTAACCCTGTCTAACCCTGCCTAACCCTGCCTATTAAAATAAGTAAATAAACAACAGAAGCAAACTCTTCTTAGCAGCCATCCATCTTTTTCTTGCAGCTTCTTTTCTAAACTAAACAACAGGAATTTAAAAATAACAAGTTCTCAGCTCAAAAAAAAAAGCTACTTACATTATGCCCGCGTCAAACATACGCTTTAGGAAGTTACAGAAGGAAATAGAGCAGCTTGCTCAACAAAGAACTTTTAGAATGTGTCAAGTGCTGTCTGCGCTGTCCTCTCCACAGTTTTCTTTTATCTTTTTTTTCAGTAAACGCAAACACTTGATGTGCTGGTCTTCATCGGATCATCTCAGAGTATGCAGCTGTGATGATAATTAAATATCGTGAAATAACTATAGGAGTTCATACCTACAGGGTTGAAGAATTAAGTCTCCAAAAACGATCTCTTCGATTTGTTTGAAATTTTCCTTTCAATAAAGATTATTAAAATCATATTAATATGTCGCAGATAGGTGGTCCAGAAAATAATAAACTGTGGGCGTTTTCATCATTTTACTTAGAAACCCATCGAAACACATGTTTTACACTTGCTACTAATTTAGTAGGCAATTACTACTGATACACATGGCTCTGAACAGATTACTATGTCGCTCGAATAACATAACCAATCGCTAATGGAACGCGGTGAAGTCGGATTTACATCGCGGTGCGGCATTCAGGGTAACCAACCATAATTCACACGTCGCATTGCACACTCATAGCCATCCCGGCTCCACAACTTGCCCGCGCCTCTCGCGCTTATTAAAACCCGTGTGATAAATCCGCCAATCGCTGGCACTATGACCTATCTCATCAGAAGCGAACCATCACAGCCGCATGGGTGCTACTCTTCGCAAAGGGTATGACTGTGCATAGAAAACAGTCCACGTGCACTTCTCGCTGGCTCCGGCATAACGCGCTACTGACTGGTCAACACACGCAATACCTGCTCGATCGCAGTCCATCAGTACACACTGTACCCAGTTGTGCTCTCCATAAAGTAAACGTTGTGCAATGCTAATGCAAATTAAACTCTGCCATAATAACGACGTTCTACTTTATCGTCCGCTCAGCTCGGAGGCTGTCTAAAGAGTGCCCGCTGCCGGTTGGCAAGTCAATAGCTGTCCTCTGTGACCCCCGCCACTGCGTGTACTCAAATGACAGTAGACAATTTGCACGGTGCTGCCATCTTCAACTTCCGAATACACCCAAGCTAGTTCCAGCTTGACGTTCCATTTTATGATTTGAAATTACTGATTTCCGACACGGCCATCATGACAGGCCCCACGTCCTCGTGGGTGCTTTGTGATCCCATACTCGCGATGGTGTATAAACCATCGAACAAGCTTGTGAGCTCTTGAATCGGAACGCTGTATACGTCATAGAGTAAATTCACTATCATGGTTAATCTGTAACAAGAAAACAAACAAAAGTATCTCTTTAGCTCGGCCTTTCCTGATCTATTGGAAAGCTACTTCATCATTGAGGCATTAAATTTCTATAGCCATATCTAAATTGTTGAGGGTCAGCGTTGACCCTGGCCCCTGATCAGAGTAGAACGTAATGGTCTTTTAGCATCTATTGGTCGACGCATCCACTGAACCTGCGCTCGTAAAAAAAAAAAAGAATCGTCAGCATCGAATCACACTAGGGCTGTACAGTTATCGTCTTAAGCCAACTAGGTGGTAGCTAGTGGTAGCTAAGCCCATGCATCGAGGTTATTGCGTAAATATTTCGAGTACTTCACAAGTACTAAAATAGCTCATAATAAATGAGTTAATTCGTAAAATTGAAATATTCTACCAAAAATGTCTGACTCAATAATTTGTGATGTCAATATAATGTGTGATTTTCAAACAATTCGTTCCACGCATCATTAAAAAAAAAAACAACCGAAAACAATGTCACTCTGTCAAGTTTTTTTCACCTTGTATGACTAAATTGACTAAGGTATTTGAATTTCACCAAAAATTATTTCAACATTGAACGAATATTCAACCAAAATTTACACTTAACGTAGTTACTTCATAGTCGTGGTCAAAGAACGACTAAGTAAGCTGATAATTTCAAAAATAAAAATAAAAAAATTATGGTGTAATACCCCCAGAAAACGTCTCTGGTTTCTTCCAAAATCAGACTTCTATCAAAGTTGACTGCGTACTGCGTTCCCCAGGACAATAAATAATTTCCGCAACAATAAAAAAATAGGTATCTTGCTCTTTGCATTACCATTGAATGCTTACATTGGATAAAATTCAACACAGCAACAATTAATTTCAATAAGATTCATTCAAATAGTTACTCTATGAATTTTAGAACTCAATACCGATTGATTGCTATTACTGTGACCTCTCACTATATGGTAAACCAACGAATCAATTGTCGAAGAAAGTGAAAGGCATCTCCAGGATACAACCAACAAATTATTATTTTCCAATTTGGTTTGTACACTGAAATTGACTACATAATAAAATAAAATAAAAACTAGACATTACGCGACCAATATACGTGTACATTCACCACCCTTACGAGTGTTTACTCGAAATTATTATTTTTTAAGAAAATTACGTTGGTAGCCCGTTTAAGCGTAACACTGCGGCAAAAGAGTACCAACCTGCTGAAGTAAAACGTTATTACTGTGAAATGCAGATCACCTGTTTCAAACAGTCTTTCTGAACTAGCTGAGAAGGTAGTGACACTTATTATGAAGTTCCCCATGATAATATGTGATACCACCACAATAATATTCCCTTGCCAAAGAACCAGCTTACTGCAGCATAGCTGTTAATGAATTTTGTAAGTCACCTTAATTGAGTTACTTTGCGATGGGTACATTTTATATCACGTCAATCAGTTGACTGTTTAATCTGTGAGCAATTACAGGTTTCAGTAGAAGTGAAGATTGAGAAAAGGGTTTCTTTATTTAATTCCTTATCTATCATAAAGTGCATACTATAATTTGATATTGTCACTAAGAAAAGATGTGTTAATTTTAGTAATATTTAAGCACTTTAACTTTTACCTAATATAATTATCACACACAAAGATCATGGTGCATCTGACGGAACTGGCAACTAGCCATGGTATGTTTCTACTTTGACGAGGTTAGGTATCTTAAGCAATATTAAAAAAAAAAAAAAAAAAACTGCACCTATTAAATTTTCTCACTATGTCATCCTGTCTGTTTTAAAGATAATTCAAAAACAGCACAACTCTTCAGTAAAGTAATAATTATCTTTAGATGTTTCTTGTAAGTAACAAAACGTCTATTCTTCACTCATTTGGTGCCAGTTACTCAATGTTGGGTGAGCAAAGACCAGTGATCTTTGTTACCAGATCCTTTGTTACCAGAAATCGTCAAGTGTCCAAACCCAGGTAACTATCAAATATCAAATGCGAAATCGCATAATTATCACAAACTCGACAAGGAATAATTATTGTTTAGTTAAGCCACAAAGAAAAGAAACAATACAGATCACCTGTTATAATCATGTCATCGTCTCTGATGGTAATTGCAAGCCATAGTGCAAGAAGCCGGATACGCTCCCAACAGTATCACTATCAACAAACGCTACCTGCATTGATGCCCGGTATCATTACGCCGCAATCGCAATGATAGCCTCTTGGTTATTTCCAAGCTTGCATGTCCATACAACAGTCACTGTCACTTAGTTTATCTGAAACACACAAAGAAAAAAAACAACGACAAGACACACGAAATTATTTCTAAATGTTATTTTTCTGAGGGTAGCCGATAACATAAATAATAACAAGATGTTAGAAAATAGAAAATTCTTTATCTCATTTACAGAACGCTTCTGGTTTCACAAAACAATATACTTGCACTGATTTTGAATAACCCTGTTAGCGCAAATTAATAATAACTACGATGAAAGATACTGTGCAAAGACTTTATAACACTTCGTTGAATCAAGCACAAATAAAGCGAAACGATTTGTTGTTTACGCACACCTCCACTTTAAACAGCTCTTTCCGATCAGTCCTATTTTCAGGAAAACCTAGATGCTACAAGAAGCACAATATTTTTTATTAAAAATCAAATTCACGAGATTTTAACTTTGAATATTCTGTCAAGTGTTTTTACAGTTCAAGATGACGGCACCATTTACACTGGAAGTCAAGATATTACACAAAAATACTCTCGGATGTTCCGATTCTGCTTAGTGATACCATTTATTATTTTGTCGCTTGCAGTCGTCGAATAGAAATTAAAATAAAATGTAATTCAGTAAGGGTAATGAAATTAAACAAATGAGAACAAACATGCCATCCATGTGGGGGATTGCACTATCGCAATAGCTTGTTATCTCTTTCACCTAAGGTAACTATTTTTTTTTTAAGTGTGCGCCGTTTAGAAAATAACTTTTCTTTTAATATACCCGGTTACTCGGTAACTCGCCACCATACTCAGCAAAAGAAACGTATGATCCTGGTGCTATGTAACGCGCCACAAAGACGCCACGGATATGACAACCAGGCGTTGCCTGGACACTGAGACCAGTGTTGGCCAGGAGTTCAGGCAGATAATAAGAAAAGCTGTTGCCAACGCGTCAGTCAACGAGGATGTTCATCAAGCATCTGTTCGTGATAAATGAAGAGCTCTAGCTCTGTTCGCTACGAGATAACATGCTGGCTGCAGGAGCTTACCAATAATAATAATAATGAAATAAAAATGCCATACCGAATCGCTGTCTTACGTTCCTTACGTTTATAACCTCAAACAATTCCTTATTTGGCAAGTTCGCCGTCCACTGTTTGTAATATCATATCAAGATAGCCATCTGAAGAACCTGAAATTCGGATTCATTATCCCACGATCTGATGTCGCAGATAGGTGGTCCAGAAAATAATAAACTGTGGGCGTTTTCATCATTTTACTTAGAAACCCATTGAAACACATGTTTTACACTTGCTACTAATTTAGTAGGCAATTACTACTGATACACATGGCTCTGAACAGATTACTATGTCGCTCGAATAACATAACCAATCGCTAATGGAACGCGGTGAAGTCGGATTTACATCGCGGTGCGGCATTCAGGGTAACCAACCATAATTCACACGTCGCATTGCACACTCATAGCCATCCCGGCTCCACAACTTGCCCGCGCCTCTCGCGCTTATTAAAACCCGTGTGATAAATCCGCCAATCGCTGGCACTATGACCTATCTCATCAGAAGCAAACCATCACAGCCGCATGGGTGCTACTCTTCGCAAAGGGTATGACTGTGCATAGAAAACAGTCCACGTGCACTTCTCGCTGGCTCCGGCATAACGCGCTACTGACTGGTCAACACACGCAATACCTGCTCGATCGCAGTCCATCAGTACACACTGTACCCAGTTGTGCTCTCCATAAAGTAAACGTTGTGCAATGCTAATGCAAATTAAACTCTGCCATAATAACGACGTTCTACTTTATCGTCCGCTCAGCTCGGAGGCTGTCTAAAGAGTGCCCGCTGCCGGTTGGCAAGTCAATAGCTGTCCTCTGTGACCCCCGCCACTGCGTGTACTCAAATGACAGTAGACAATTTGCACGGTGCTGCCATCTTCAACTTCCGAATACACCCAAGCTAGTTCCAGCTTGACGTTCCATTTTATGATTTGAAATTACTGATTTCCGACAAATATATTTAATTTAATAGTTCTTATGTCAAAATACAGAAGACCTTTCACACCAAGCTTTATCAATTATTAACAGTCCTTTCCTATACAGTGGCTTCATGAGTAACTTACGAGGTTAAACGTAAATTGATAATTAAATTATAGAACATTATACTCCATTATACATAGGTAAATCAACACAATTAACCTTACTCAGAAATCATAAATCAGCATTACCTTTGTCACCTAAACCTACTGAAAATATTCGATTATTTTCGCTTCTCTACAATTCAATCACGAATTTATAAAAAACAATTTATACTCTTTTACTATGTTACAAATCGACACACGGATACACGGATCTCTGGTTGTATAAGCCCCAAGCATCAATTAACAAACTATTCAGCACAGAACATTTGGTACCTCTGAAAAGTTCATAACTCGTTATAGTCAGAAAATTGAAAAACAAAGAAGTTAGCCAAACTCACGTCAGAGTAGACCACATCTGTTTTAGTCAACTGTTTATATTGATATGTCAATGGCCGGATATTTTTATTATTATTAATTTGATATGATAAAGGAAGAGTGCCAATTATTATTATTATAATTATTATCACTAGACAATCTAAAACTGTTCCAGATAGGTATATCTGGAATACATAATTATGGCCTTTGTAGTTATAAGAATTTTCGTTATGTAATTCCACAGAACGATTTATCGATGTTGCTAATACCAGAAATGAAACAAGAGACACCATCAAATTATGATTGATTGCCTGTAGAAAGTGTTAAGTGGAGCCCTTAATTTTAGTCTAGACAAATGCCTGTAATAAAGTATATTTTAATTAACATTCGCAAAGCTAAGGGTCATCAAGCAGGAGGCATTAGTTGGGACGATGCAATTAAGATAATGCGACGGAGAACGTGCAAGTAATTCAATTTGCAGATGGCGCGTCGGTAAAAATTCACTGCGAGTTTATTTTGACGTTGCACGTTTAGTCTTTTTAGGGTTCCGTAGCCAAATGGCAAAAAACGGAACCCTTATAAATTCGTCATGTCTGTCTGTCTGTCTGTCTGTCCGTCCGCATGTCACAGCCACTTTTTTCCGAAATTATAAGAACTATACTGTTGAAACTTGGTAAGTAGATGTATTCTGTGAACCGCATTAAGATTTTCATATAAAAATAGAAAAAAAAAACAATAAATTTTGGGGGCTCCCCATACTTAGAACTGAAACTCAAAAATTTTTTTTTCATCAAACCCATACGTGTGGGGTATCTATGGATAGGTCTTCAAAAATGATATTGAGGTTTCTAATATCATTTTTTTCTAAACTGAATAGTTTGCGCGAGAGACACTTCCTAAGTGGTAAAATGTGTGTCCCCCCCCTGTAACTTCTAAAATAAGAGAATGATAAAACTAAAAAAAATATATATGATGTACTTTACCATGCAAACTTTCACTTAAAATTGGTTTGAACGAGATCTAGTAAGTAGTTTTTTTTTATACGTCATAAATCGTAAACCGCAATTTACCTCGATCAAAGTTACAACGAACTACAAGAACTTTCATATTATGTTACTTGCTGCTACGGAACCCTTCATGGGCGAGTCCGACTCGCACTTGGCCGCTTTTATATGTTAGCAAACTATCGAAGAGCCACCTGAGGGCAAGTGATTAGACACTCGCTACTACTGGTGATAGCATGGAAAAAATAATAGAACTTATAATAAATAGTGATAGGTTTAGCACAGACTTGATAGATTAAATCATAGGAGTGACAAGGCGAGCTAAAACAGAAACTTTATATAAATATTGCAATCAAGTAATGTGAAAGTAAATTGAGCATATTAAATGAAATGAAATGAAATGAAATAATCTTTTATTCATGTAGGTATCATTGATACACTTATGCACGTCATTTTTTTTAATTTACCAGCTTTTCGCAAAGGTGCTTTGTCATGGAGGAGAAGAAAAGCCGTAAAGAAACTCCTCAGCACATCTTTTAAAAATAAAACTTATATTTATTACAAAAATAGGTATTCTCTAACCTGAGCAGAACTGGTTGCCTAGCTGGTCATTTCCAAGCATCTTTATCATTTAAATAATCATCTATGTTATAATAACCCTTGCCTACTAGTTGAATTTTTACACGTTTCTTAAAAGATTCCACCGGCAAGTCACGAATTGGCTTTGGGACTTTATTATAGAATTTTACACCGAGTCCCATAAAAGAACGCTGTACTTTAGCAAGACGGTACGAAGAGGTAGCCAATTGATGCATCCTTCTTGTTTGTCGATTTGATAAGTCACAATTTTGTTTATATGCAGTTAAGTTTTTCCTTATAAAGACTAAATTACTATAAATATATTGGGAAGCTACTGTAAGTATACCTATTTCTTTAAATTTGACACGCAAGGACTCCCTTGATTTTAGTTTATAAATAGCTCTAATGGCTCTTTTCTGTAGTACAAAAATTTGTTGTATATCGGCTGCTTTGCCCCACAGTAAAATGCCATAAGACATAACACTATGGAAATATGCAAAATAAACAAGCCTAGCAGTGTCGACGTCAGTGAGTCTTATTTTTCTAACAGCATAAGCAGCCCTAGCGAGTTTAGTTGTGAGAGATGCTACGTGCGGGCCCCATTGTAGTTTACTATCTAAGGTTACCCCTAAAAAGACTGTGGATTCCTCTATATTTAATGTTTCATTATTTAATTTAAGAGATTTATGGACTTTTTTTACATTTGGTAGCACGAATTCTAAGCATTTGGTTTTCTTTCCATTTAAAAGTAAATTATTTATAGTGAACCAATGTGAGACATGCGACAGAGCACTATTAACATCGTCAAAATTATTTTTATTCCTATCAGTCTTAAATATTAATGATGTATCATCTGCAAACAGCACAATGTTCGCATGGTTATTTACATAATATGGTAAATCATTTATATACACAAGGAAAAGAAAAGGGCCTAAGATCGAGCCTTGCGGTACACCCATAACAGTAGATGACCCTGATGACTTTTCATCGTTTATATTAACCCTTTGTATCCTATTATTCAAATAAGAAGCAAGCAAGTTAAGGGCCTTGTTTTTCACGCCATAGTGACTAAGTTTAGACAGTAAAGTATCATGCTCAACACAATCAAACGCTTTTGATAAGTCACAAAATATACCTATAGCATTTTGAGATGACTCCCACGCTTCATATATATGCTTTAAGAGCCTGGCTCCGGCATCAGTTGTACTACGACCTTTAGTAAAACCGTATTGCTCCGGATGTAATAATTTATTATTGTTGAAGTGGGTAAGCATTTGATTCAGTATGATCTTTTCGAATATCTTACTGAGTGTTGGTAATATAGAAATCGGTCTGTAATTATTAATATCGGTTTTTTCTCCTGTTTTAAATAGTGGTATTACTTTACTGCATTTCATTAGGTCTGGAAATACACCAAGATCTATACATTTATTAAAAATGAGAACTAAACAAGGAGCTATAATATCTATTATGTCACGTATTATTTTTACTGAAATACCCCAGAGATCACCCGTACTTTGTACTTTCAGAGACTTAAAAACTTTAATTATGTCCCTAATTGTAATGTGCTTAAAGTCAAATATTACATTGCATGCATTAACATTATCTTTTAATAGAGAAAATGCTTTTGTTGGAGAAGAGGCTAGTGTACTAGTTATTGTAATGGGAATGTTGCGGAAGTACTCTTCAAAAGCGCTTGCCACTTCTTTATCAGAAGTGATTTTGTTTCCATTAATCATTAATTCGTAACTAAAGTCACAAGATTTAGAGTTACCGGTTTCATTTTTAATAATATTCCAAGTGGTTTTTATTTTATTGTCCGAATTAACTATTTTATCCTTTATGTACATTGACTTTGCTTGAGTACATATGATTTTGAAAATTTTTGAGTAATTTTTTACGTATTCCTGAAATGAGGGAGAAAAGTTATATTGTTTCTCGTCATAAAGCTCGTATAATTTGTTCCTACTTTTGAAAATACCTACAGTAGCCCAATCGCTAAATTTACTATTTTTACTTTCCTCTACGTATCTAAATTGAAATATTCGATTAAACTCGTCATTAATATTATTAGATAATGTATTGTAGAGATTAATAGGATGACTATTTTTGAGAATACACCGGTTTACGCAGTTTTGTTTGAATAATATTAAAATATATTCCTTTCGGTAAATTACAAAACACTAGGTAAATAATTATATTTATGTTGTGTGACATAAAATTAACACAATAGCGTTAACATATATTATGTTTCTAATTTTATTCTACACAAAGTTTCGTCTTAGCACAGAATAAATAATACGGTCTTAGCTTAGTAATTTGGTATTCATACTTGTGTATCGTCACATTATGTTCTGTTAAAATATGAACTCCTTTAGCTAATGCAGTTTCTAAATAATAAGGGGAACTTGTTACGATATTTTTTAACGATAAAACAATTCTCGACGGTCAAAAAACACCAAATGTTTACTTCATTTTATAAACTAGTGCCGGTGGCGGAGAGAAATACTAATTTAATAGTGTTATAGGCTTTTGTGTCGACCGTGATTTATAATAGCATAATGATTTAACTGAAAATAGCCTAGGCAAAGTATGGAATAGATATTTTAAGCCTCAGCCTGAATGTTTAAACATTTTTCATATACTCGTATATTGGTGCATTATTCTATAAAACACCGAAATAAAGATGGCCGGTAACAGTGACATTTATTAATCATGATGCGGTATTAACAAAAGAGGGTTGTTCCTGTTCTCGAGCCATTACACTGTTTACAAAACAAAGGGTCGCTTTTAGGTTAATGACTGCTATTGATTGCTATTGGACGGCAATTTGCTACCGTCGCGGCGTCGCGTATTGGTCGCTTCGGCCTCGTCACGCGACGGAACGCCGAGGAAGCAGAATTAAGCTCTGGTAACATACTTACCATACTTACCTATTGTTACCACGTAATATTTATGTCGCTTCAAGTTTGTTCAGAGGAGATGGAAAAAGAAAAACAGACAGTGAGGTTTGAATCTGACTTGTGTTGCGGTGTGTTAACGTTATTAAATAAATAAAGTAAATCAATATAACTGGACTATGACTAAGACTATGGGTATTTGATGACCCGATGAGGCCGAGGGTCCTGGGTGCAATACCCACCGAGGTGGAATTTGAATGATGAGTTTAAATTTCCCTTGTCTTGTCCATGGCATCCGCGGTATCCAGAAAACCCTAGTGTGTTGTTAAACTAAGGTGTTAATCCCGACTGCTTTCTGTTTGTATAAACCTACCCTGTAACTTTGATATTTTCTTTGCGTTTTAAATTCCACTCAAAATCTTATTCAGATGGAATTTAAAAACATTTATAAAACCATTTACCGTTCTCATGTCACACATGAATGGTATCCATTTGTCAATTTAATCGCACGGCTGCATAAGTGTACGTATTTTGTAAGGGAATCGCCACATTAGTTACCTACTTGCACTGTCTGGCTTCAACCCATTAACGGCCCACTACTGGGCACGGGTCTCTCCTCTTGAGGAGGCCTAGAGCATTCTCCACCACGCTGCTCCAGTGCGGATTGGTGGAGGGGTTAGTGGCCAACACAATTGTCGGAAGTTTTCATGCCGCCCGAGGGCCTCTGACATGGCTTAACGACTGTTATCTTACGATAACAACCGGGACCGACGGCTTTACGTGCCCTCCGAAGCACGGAAGCGCTCAAGAAATTATTGCCACTAGCGGTCGCCCATCCAACTACCGACCGCGCCCGCTGTTGCTTTACTTTGTCGATCGCTTAGGATCGACGCAAGCCGCCGGGCTATGAGTGATTCACGTAAGCCGCCGGGCTATGAGTGATTGCACTGTCTAGGTGTGGGCAAATTAAGTGTCTCGAGATGTTACTATTGCTTTCTACTATAACTTTCATCTGGTGTAGTAGTTATGAGTACATATATTATGGAATAAAAAAAAATTGTTGCAGTGTCGTCGGTTTAAATTTTTTAGATATCGATTTGACTAATGTCGTTAATCTATTACAATAAATCTAATAAAATTGGAGTGTCTGTTTGTAATAATAAAATAACCGCTTTTTACTAAGTGCATTTTGATGTATACACGGTACATATACCAAAACAACATTTTTCACAATTTTTGTCTGTCTGTCTGTCTGTTTGTTCCGGCTAATCTTTGAAATGGCTGGACCCATTTTGACGGGACTTTCACTGGCAGATAGCTGATGTAACAAGGAGTAACTTAACCTACTTTTATTTTAGAAAAAAAAATAGTTTGTTTGGCGATACCAAGTTCGCCGGGTCATCTAGTTAATTAATACGACATCGAATTATTTGATTTTTTTTACTAGTGATTTCGACTGACGTTTGACTGGTGACTTGAAAACTCACACGGTGATTTGGTAGGTATAATGTGTTTACCAAAATTTTACTGTTATGCTATATTTATAAAATTTATTATTCATTCATTTGACTGAAGAATTAAGGAATATTGTGTAGTATTTGGAATAAAGTGTTTCAATAACATAAGAACAACACGAAAACACGAGAGTTTCTGATAATAAATCGCAGAAATAATAGCACTGGACAGATAGAACGTAGTGGAACTTGATTACTTGGTAACAGACACTTTTCACAACGCGGATCGGCCACGAAACCAATTTACTTCACTTTTGAACTAGCGAGCGAGACAGTATTCGTACCACGGTCAATGATATTATGATGTAAAAAAAGAGGTAGATATGTCACTAGCGCACCGACGATGAAGAGCGTAAGAATAGGCAATTGACCGTTCTGCTTGTAGTCGCTCTGTCAATATAAAACGATAAGTAATTTTGTTGTTGTCAGAAGTGCTTGACATTTGACATATTATATCGTTAAAATGCCTTCGTGTATTATACCAGTGTGATTGGTGTACTCATTTCCAAGCAGTATTGTCATTAAATACCCAATGTGTGATAATGTGCGTCCTCATGGCATCATAACAATCTTATTTGGACCCATCAACAGCTGCTGGGAACGTCTCTAGAATGAATGAAGCTGTTTACTCGAAACACCGTTCAGTATAATATGGTTACACCTTTACCCCATGTTTGTTTGCAGCTTATTCCGACGCTCGTGGTTCCCGCTCCTCGTTTATGAAATTACACAATATCATTTCACAAAATGGTGAAATTGCCTTTATTTTAACGATACGAGAAACTTCCTCTCCCTTATCGGGTTATTTATTTAATATTTATAACACAAGCCAACAACTTGAGTCATTTATTATCATTTATGAGTTAACAATCCGACAGAAACTTTATTTTAATTAGATCATGAATGTTTGGCGCGTAAAGGGCTCTTTAAAACCCAATTTCCTGTGTTGTTGGTCCCTGTTGACTAAGTTGCTGGGTATTGGCGCTAAGTTAGAGGTAGTTGGGATCTATACTCTGGATTCCTCTCTACAGTACTTGTCTTATAGTTTCTTACCTGACTCTCTGCCGACTTTGGTATTCTAGTCAAATGCTGGTAGCATTTTCGAATCAAAGGTGGTAAAACAACTACACAGCTTTTATTCATCTAAATCGGCCGAATTAATTATACATTGCTAGAGTACTAAAACAGCTAACATTATTTTCTGGTTAATACAGCAATGTAAGACGAATTAGTCACTGAATTTAGTAAATTGTAATAACCCTGACAATTCCACCGCCGTCACCACAACTCAATTATAAACTGAGTACCTAAACCCACAATCAGAGCTCAGACACGCAACGATAACAAACGATGGATAGAAAACGTCAGAATAATTGGTCCCTCGAGCAATCGGTGTTAAAGCCTTGTCACATTTTTCGTTTCATCCATTGTTTTATCTAGCACATCACTCATAATACCAAAAACATTTACGATACAATGAATAATATAATAAAAGTGTTTTTAATGAATGCGGTAACGGTACAACTTACATATATTTTTAACCGACTTCAAAAAAAGGAGGAGGTTCTTAATTCGACTGTATTTTTTTATGTTCGTTACCTCAGAACTTTGGACTGGGCCAACCGATTTTAATGATTCGTTTTTTAATCGAAAGCTGGTGGCTGTCATGTAGTCCCATATAAATTTTATTGAGATCTGACAATGGCATCCATGATAAAACCATAAGTCTTAAATTTGTATTAAGTAAGCGCGACAAATGGACGAATAACTCAATATCACGCCAACCGATTTCGATGATTCTTTTTTTAATCGAAAGCAGGTGTTTATCACGTTGAACGAGATTTGACAAGTAGTTTTAGAGTAACTTTGAAGTCGGTTATTTTTTGTTAGTCAAATTTAGATTATTGAGGCGACAATTTGGAGGAAATATTTTCTACCACTCTCTACCATTGTCAGGTTTTTTCAATGATCTTGGTGTGCTCAGATGTAGTGATAGGTTTTGGTTTGGCAATCATTGTTATGAACGTGGATAGCAAATCGGTTTTAATCATGTAATTTGAAAGACCATTATAAATAAAGTGCAGAGATTTCGCAAGTTCACCGTTATCTAGAAGATGTGTCAAGTTCACCAAAGGGGAGGCAGCTCCATAACTTTGCTCTAATATACTAAATTGAATGTATTCGTTTCATTTTCGCACTGTTTATTTTTTGATCATATTATTCTCGAATGTAATTTCACTTGATCATAAATATAATGGTCTTTTGCAGTTATTCAACTCAAATATTTCGTAAATAATCTAAATTTTACTAACAAAAAATAACCGACTTCAAAATTACTCAAAAAAACTACTTGTCAGATCTCGTTCAAATTTATGTGGGACGACATGACAAGCACATTTAAGAAAAGAAGACACACATGACCACAAGACATTTAAGAAAAGAATCGTCGAAATCGGTTGGCGTGATATTGAGTTATTCGTCCATTTGTCGCGCACATACTTAATGCAAATTTAAGACTTATATGGTTTTCTCATGGATGCCATTGTCAGATCTCAATAAAATATAAGTGGGACCACATGACAAGCACCAGCTTTCGTTTAAAAAAACAATCATCAAAATCAGTTCACCCAGTCGAAAGTTCTGAGGTAACAAACATAAAAAAAAAACAAAATACAGTCGATTTGAGAACCTCCTCCTTTTTTTGAAGTCGGTTAAAAAGTAAAACTGAAAAAGCACTTTAAAAGTAAAAAGAAATTCGTTCAGAAAAAACTTCAGGACTGTATTTTAACCACTTTTAACTTCAATAAAACTCATAAATTGTAGTGAAAGTTTGTGTGTACATGGCTTTACGTCACTAAATGTTATCAGTCACGCTAAAAAACCCTAACGATCGCATTCCATTACGGAAGTATAGGCTTCAGTTTCTCCTGTGTAGTTTTGGCTTCAACCCATTAATGGCCCACTACTGAGCACGGGTCTCTCCTTTTGAGGAGGCCTAGAGCATACTCCACCACGCTGCTCCAGTGCGGATTGGTGGAGGGGTTAGTGGCCAACCCGAGTGTCGGAAGTTTTCAAGCCGCCCGAGGGCCTCCGACATGGCTTAACGACTGTTATCTTACGATAACAACCGGGACCCACGGCTTTACTGGCCTTTCGAAGCACGGAAGCGCTCAAGAAATTTTTGCCAATAGCGGTCACCCATCCAAATCCTATGTAGTTTAGTTATGAAAAAAGTTACTAAAACATATGTTTTCTAAATAATCCTGAGGAAATAGTTGAATTCTTAAATTCAATTTATATGACCGTGAAGGTCCGTGAACCCCGACGGCTGAGAAAAGGTTTCACCAGTATTATGACATCCCTACAATCCTACGTTTGTTTTCGAATAGCTGATTAGCTGTCTGTGGTTTTAATCATGTATTTTGAAGCTACCCACGTACCCACGTAGTAGTGCAGGTATATGAAAATGTGTTTATTATTAACTAGTGCTCTTATAACACGCGCCTTTTCCCGGGTTCTCCGGGAGAACAAGTAGGTACTATATTATCAAATCAAATCAAATCATTTATTGCCAGAATGTAGTTTTACATAGGTGTTATAAGTAATAGAAGTAAATTATACAGCAATACTAAATTACTTTTAAAATTATTAAAATTAACAATGTTGTACAATACAATTTTCCTATTAAATTATTTATTAAATCATTCTTAACCACGATCTGGAATCATGGTTTATCTGTGTGCTAAATTTAATGAAAATCACAAACTTTCACATTTACGATAATATCTACTAGCTGCCCGGACAGACTTAGTTCTGTCAAATTTTTTTTATTATTATTTTATTATTAAAACCTTCCTTGTGACTCAAGGAACACACCAAAAAAATATTAGCCGAATTGGTCGAGCCATTCTCGAGTTTTGCGCTTAGCAACGTTCATTTTTATTTATATAGATAGACGAGTAACCGCCCTCGCTTTGCTTCGGTTTTCTTATTTTTTTACACCTTGGGTTACATTATTGGAGTTTTATTAAGGATCCCTAATTTTTTTGATAATATAATATAGCCTATGTTACTCGGGGATAGTGTAGCTTCCCAACAGTGAAAGAATTTTTCAAATCGGTTCAGTAGTTTCGGAGCCTATTCAATGCAAACAAAAAATCAAATCTTTCCTCTTTATATATTAGTATAGATTAGTAGGATTTGTTAATTTAGCAACTAAGGAACAAAGCCAAAAGTTAATAGAGAGATTAAATAGCGTGTAAGATGGACATTAGCTTGAAACTTGTTTGAAAGAAACTGTAAATGGGTAACTTAGCATTCTTCTAGCCTTTACGCATTTTATAAAATACTGCGTCAAGTCGTAATATATTACGTGAGGTAATTTACTTGGTAGGAATTTTAGTAGACGTGCTGATAGGAATATCTTGTGGAAATTGTACCAGATGCGTCGGGGCGTATCATTATCATACAATTAATTTTAATTATGTTTGTACCGTGGACTTACGATGACTTCTATTTGCAAGGAAACTTTTTATGATTGTTTATTCATTGGATTTTTTTATTGAAATAGCCAAAAGAGAAGCTGACGATTCACCTGAATTCGTGCGTTCTTTCTTTCTTTTTCCTCTCACTTTTGTGGTCGGCAACGCATCACAGATGCCCTTGATATTACTGACGTCCATGGGCGACGGTTGCTACTTACCATCAGGTAAATCGCCAGCTCGTTTTTTCACTAGTTAGCTATATAAAAAAGGGACTCCATTCTTGATTCATAGCGAAACCCCGGGATTCAATGGCAATGGAATCAAGTCTTTCCTGCTATAGCTGTTTAAGTAGATTATTGATCAATTGATTTTGGTAGTAGTATTCAAATGACCACAATTTAGTTAATTTCTATGTTTTAAAACCGTAGCGTTTTGTTAATGCGCCAAACATTACTTAGATAAATTACATATCTTATGTTCATGGACATGGTAACCATTTTACCATTCGATGGTCTGTATTATGTATGTGTATTCTTTCTACAGCTATATAAATAAAAAAACATAGTAAGTTGAGAAAGACTAGCGCAAATTATCATCACAAAAACTTATTAAATTCTCGCCAGTACCAACAATATTATTATGGACCATCCAACATAGCAGTTCTAATCCCGCTGAGAACGTGAAATAACCTAGAGATTTCGTGAGGTCCTTTCCAAGATTGTAATCCTTGTCAACACATTCGTTCTTGGGATGTAATCCTTCGTAAATATTTGGGTTTTTCTTGTATATCTCTTGTTTTACGAGAGTAAAACAGAGATTGCTTACTTGACAATGATTAAATAGAAGAAAAGATATACAAAACACAGTTTGATTCCTTGGATAAACTTAATCTATACTCTATACAAATAAATAAAGTTGGAGTGTCTGTTTATAATATTAAAATAACCGCATTTTACTAAGTGCATTTGGATGTATACACGGTACATTTACCAAAATAACATTTTTCACAATTTTTGTCTGTCTGTCTGTTTGTTCCGGCTAATCTCTGAAATGGCTGCTTCGATTTTGACGGGACTTTCACTGGCAGATACCTGATGTAACAAGACTAACAAGGAGTAACGTAGGCTATTTTTATTTTAGAAAAAAATAGTTTGTTAAGCGATACGAAGTTCGCCGGGTCAGCTAGTTAAAAAAGACTAGCGCTTTGCCCGCTTTTTCCGGGATATTAACCTTATATCTTAGCCCGGATCATAATCCATCTGTGTACTAAATTTTATGAAAATCGGATCAGTATTTTTTGCGTGAAAGAGCAACTGAAGAAATATCCAAACAAAATTTAACATTTATAATAATCATGCTAAAGGTTTACTTCTCAATATGTTCTCAATAGACCTTTAGCTTCTGGCCAAATTCATTTTACAAAGGTTGGTAAATAGCGACGGCCATTTAGAATAAATATTCGTGTATGCCTTTAATCTTTCAAAGTGCGTATTTGGAAACTGATCACTTATAAATGAAAACTATACGGAAACCTAAATGTATATTTAAGTGATATGTAAATAATTTAATGCTTGGTATACTTAGGGAAAAGGTCAACCGACTGTGACTTTACACTTATCGTTTTAAAATGAACTTGTGACTTCAGGAGTAAGTACGTACTTAAGTTAGTGTGACGAAAAACATTACAAATTACAAGTTAGTCATGCACTGATATATTTGATGTTTCTGCATGCAATTTATCATTTCTCATTTGAAGCATAATCAGGATAATAGAAAATATGATTTAAGTTATTTATAAAAGAAGAATTGTAATTTATGAGGTGTTCAATGTTTTCAATTTATGAAAAGTAAAATCAATAACTTGGTTACAATCCCACTTTATGGATTCGTAAAGCTCGTAAACCGATACCTCAATATTATGTGAAATGTGAAAATAATATTAGTTTATTATGACCTGTATCGGTCAAATTGGTCAATGTGAGCAAAGTTACAGACGCTTTACGAATATAATTGTTGGAATATAGGCATAAACAAAAACACGTTTTTTTTTAATCTGTGCTACTCGAGCATTGCATTATCTGTGTATGTTATTAAATAAGGTACTGGTTACTTTATGATTTCTCTCTCTCAAAAATGTTCCGTTTTCGTTCGTTCGTTGCCAATTATTGTAAAATTTATTTGCAATAAATCCCGTATTTTCCATTATAAACTATTTTATTTCATCAATAATGAAGCTGAAGGGTTTTTGTTTGTTTACAAAAGTTTATCTCTAGAACTGTTAGTAGCATTTCAAAAATCTTTAAGTCCTCTAAATTATTGCAATTCCTGACAAAAAGGACTTTACTTCAGGGCTACGGGAAGACGGACCAGGAAGGCTATTCTCTTTTGTAACTTGACAGCGGAGTTTCAAAATTGACGTTCGAGTTCTAGGATCACTTCACTTCGCAAGTGCCGTACTAGATGATTAGAGGATGACATATTTATTATTCTCGATCATCGAATTACGTCACCGTCGAAGCTCGTGTCCTATTGTCATTCGTTTATTCATACCGAGGCGAGGCCATCTTTAGTCGTTAGACGTTTGAGTTCGAGACTCCCTTCACTTCGCAAGTGCGTACCAAATGATTCGAGAATCACATATCACATATCAAGATCTCGGTCTCGAACTTCAATTTTGACACTCATCGCGGAATCCGCTGTCAAGTTACAAAACTGAATAGCCCTGCTCATGAAGCTATTATAGAGAGGAGACGTTGTATGTAGATTTTCTTATGTAAGAACGCGTGACACTTTGCGGGGCGAGGGCACCCCCTCCAACCCACCAAATCCCGCCCACTTCTTTATTTTCCATCTATCGATCAATAGCAAAACTATTCGCTTCGTTCTATATCGATTTTATTACGTAGTTTAACTATTTCACACTAGATGTCAATAAATGTAGGATGTAACAGGGACGTACTCAGAATATTCATACCACCTCATTGGACATAATTTAGACAAGTGAAAAAATTCTCAAAAATAGGTTATAATATGATGAAATTACAAGGAAAACTATCATGGCTACGAGTATGTTAGCATAAGTAGTTAATGAGCAATAGTCGATGAACTTACTACTTTGGAACCCTACATTGGGCGTGGCCTGACACGCACCTGCCCGGTTTTCTTATTTTTAAATGGCTTACGTCCCAACTCAGAGTCACTTACTTATCGCTCCTTAGTATAGAATCACCACACAAATTATGTACTAAGGAGCGATTTAAGTAACCGTTACTGACTCTGAGTTGGGGCGTTAGTTTGTTTTTAGGCTTCCCGCCCACGTCCGATAATCGGTGACCGCTTTTTGTAGGTGAAAAATAGAACGTACTGATAGCAATAGTGCAACGCACACGTCCTTCAACAAGTCGGTCAGAAATAAAATCGGTGCATTCCGACCGATATCGGTGAAAAATGGAACGTTCGGTTCTCACCGACTCACCGACATAGGGATGTTCGATCTAGGTGCCTTGTATCGATACGGATGGAGAGTAACGTAGGCTACTTTTTACCGCGGTAAAACATCCCCAGGCCATGGC
This sequence comes from Thymelicus acteon, assembly GCA_951805285.1. Lineage (NCBI taxonomy): Eukaryota > Metazoa > Arthropoda > Insecta > Lepidoptera > Hesperiidae > Thymelicus > Thymelicus acteon. The sequence continues at coordinate 1,037,772 of OX638224.1, forward strand.
AATCGACGTTTTGTTAGTTGCTAGATATTTTGTTCCAGACGTTGTTAATATATGGCGTTAGTGAAATTCATTTGCAAGTTCTGAATCACGCTATCAAATGATACATGTTTACTTAAGTCATAGGCAACTAAATCAAACTAAGTAAAAGTAATTAGGATTTGTAAAAAATTGATCTCTACCGCGGGCGAAGCTGCGGGCAAAAGCTAATATGGTAATAAATAAAAGATGTAATTTTATGTAGATATACCGTATTATATGATATATATATATATATATATATATATATATATATATATATATATATATATATATATAAATATGATGTTTCGTATCGATCCAGAATCAAATAAAATATTTTTAATATGGTTATATAAACTATCGACAAGCTTAATTCAGTGGGTCTCTAAATAAAGATAGATCATTAAGCCAATCTTAAGATCAATCGTTTTAGATTAAATTTTATATCACATTTAATTTTATTCAAAATATTGTATAAATAAATATTGAAAAAGCTTCTTAAGGTTTTTTTTAAAACAATGTGGTATGTAGTAGGACCATCATGTAAATAATAATATCTCACTTTATAGTGACCAGTACGCTCTATTTCTCCTACAAAAAAAATCGGTCACCGATATCGGTCGTGGTCGAATAGCGAGTCGGCCACAAAATCAGTCATAAGAATCTGAGGAAAAATCGGCCCGATTATCGGTCCTACAAAAAGTCGGACGTGGGCGGGAAGTGTAAGACTTATAAAGATTGTATACAATGTTAAACTTAAAAAAAACTGATTTTACCTACTCCCGTTCACGTAATTAAATAAATTATACTCTGTTCATTATGGCATTATTCTTTTGACAGCGGTCATCGAGATCACGGGCATAAAGTTTCATATTTTTTTTTACATAGAAATGCACGCACGTCAATAGTATACTTTATTGGTTGTAGCAATCAATAATGATATCCCTAACGTCATCGTAACCAAATGTATCAATTTTGTGATTATAATAATTTTTTTAACCGACTTCAAAAAAAGGAGGAGGTTCTCAATTCGACTGTTTTTTTTATGTTTGTTACCTCAGAACTTTGGACTGGGCGAACCGATTTTGATGATTGTTTTTTTAATCGAAAGCTGGTGGCTGTCATGTGGTCCCACATATATTTTATTGAGATCTGACAATGGCATCCATGAGAAAACCACATAAGTCGTAAATTTGTGTTAAGATGTGCGCGACAAATTGACGAATAACTCAATATCACGCCAACCGATTTCGATGATTCTTTTTTTAATCGAAAGCAGGTGTTTGTCATGTGGTCCCACATAAATTTGAAAGAGATCTGAAAAGTACTTTTTGAGACTTTGAAGTCGGTTATTTTTTGTTAGTAAAATTTAGATTATATAAAATTAAACCTTTTGTACCTTGCCTTATATAGATACTATGCCTATTTCCCATCACAAGACAAAAAGAATCAAGCTATAATGAACAGAGTATAGGCAGTACTTTAATTCAATGGGACACTCGGTAAAATAATTGGATTCTAATTACGGCCCTGTGTTTTTGTTATGTTTATTTGTTGTAAATAGTTGACGATAGATGGCGGCCTGTTTACAAAATGATTATAAAAACTAGAAAAATAATATTTTGGCGGTGAAAAACTCTATAGGAATGAATGTAGGACAAATTTCAGTACGTATGATTATCAATATAATACTAATACTTAGCTCTACGCACCTATACATTTTTAGTTCTCTTGACACAAAGTGTCGCCATCTAATGTCGAGTAGAATTTTATTTGGCGAGATCGGCGTTAGTGATTTTTCTAGAACTATTCTGCCTATTCTTATAAATTATGAATCAAATTACTTAAAAATGAAATGAAATGCCATCCATAGCATCAGAACGTCTATCCGAGTAGTTTTTACACGATAAAACACAGCACTTCATCCTTTTCTTTGAAAATGTGAAGCTGTGCACAGGACGGGCGCCGATAGTAGACTGACTTAAGGCCACGCCTACTGTGATGACGTCAGGACCCAGTTGAGTCACAGTGCACAGTTGCTTAGGCCGTCTCCTCTCTATAATAGCTTCATGGCCCTGCTGAACCGAGTTCGGATTACTAGTATAAATAGGTATAAACCTTTACCTCTAGCAATTAGGAAAGCAGAAAACGTAGTTTCTTTTAAAAGACTGCTTAAATAACATTACATTCTCACTGTCACTGCACTTTTATTAGTGTGTTAATTTGTCATTTGAAAATACTTTTTTTTCTCTTTATCTCTCTTCTCTCGTATTAATTTCTTAAACGATTGTTTTACATTATGTAGTACGCCTGTTACCCATTTTCTGTTCTTGCTGATTTCAATTTACTGCTGGGTTGCCTGGAAGAAATCGCTTTAAAGCGATAAGGTCGCTCATTGTTTTGTGTTCCTTCCCTGTGCTCTTTATGTATATTATGTTTTGGTGTACAAACAATAAAGTGTTAAATAAATAAATAAATAAAATTTGAAACATCCTTGATATAAGCTCAACGTGTCCTTTATTGAATTCGAGTTAGTCAGGCCGCCCATGATCACTCACCCGTGTTTTGTTTCGGAAAATATTTTCCACGAAAACATCTCAAGTGTTGTTTACTCAGCACACGGCCCTCGGGCCAAATGTGTTGGCATTGACAATATCGTACGAATTTACGTAGACGGCAAAACAATCTACTTTATTACATGACACGTGTTTTGGTTAAAGGCTCCTTGATATCAAGGCAGTTTAATTACGAAATACGATAACAGACTATTATAGATCGTTCTCGCCTATTGGGAACCTTCAGCCATGGTAGGAACTGTTGTTGTTTGGTGATATTATTATCAGGGTAACAATTTATGGTTAATGCTTTTGGTTCACTTTGTTTTATTAACTGCTCAGAATTCGAATTCACTGTTGTGAAAATAAATAATAATTATTGAAATTATAATTATGTAAAGAAAACGCATTTTTTACAGGTACGTTTTATAATTTAAATATTAAAAATATTTCAAAAATTATTGACACCTTGTTACCCAATGATTGACACCTTGTTCGTATTATGCCCTATAAACTAAGCACACATTATTTTTATAATATTTGCTAACTTTAATTTTAGATACACTATTCTTCATTTTCATTTGACAAATTGACTACGTTTACCAAATTGCTGCTTCTGCAATTTTTTACCAGCTGATGTTTTAAGCCTGCTAGGTTCGTCAATTGATTTAAATTGATAAACAAGGCTGCTCATATGGAGCCATATGGAGACATATGGAGCGTCTTGTTGTTTTAGTGGGCATTGGGCCTTATACCACAAAATTTATTTAAATGAAACTGTTCTATTTTTAGGGTTCCGAAGTAAAATCCTTATAGTTTCATCATGTCCGTCCGTTCATCCGTCTGTCCGAAGCATAGCGCCGAGATCCTTAATGCTAGAAAGATGTAATTTGTCATGGATATACAAATTTATTAAAATTTTAAAATCGTAGAATAAAATATTGAAAAATATTTTTTTTCAGGGTAACCCTTTACCTCCACTACAGGTAACATGTGGATTTTTTTTCGTTGCATAAATCATAGTGTGAGGTATCGTTGAAAAGGTCTTTCAAAAAAATTAATTATGGGTCTGTTTAGATCATTTTTGGATTTAGAGGTCTGTTTGGGAAATATTTGGTTAAGTGCTAATTTGGTTAGAGTCAAGTGCTCCCCATGTCTGTACAAGACGTAAAATATATCAGCGGGATGAGTTGTCCGATTCAAAAATTGCACTAGGACAACTCATCCCGCGGGATGAGATCGAGCGGGATGAGTTGACCGAAGACTTCTACCAGCTAAACAGTTGGAGTTGGAATAGTGAAAACATTCACAAAAAAGGTTATTATGATGAATTTACAAGGAAAAGTATCACAGCTATGTTAGCGTAAGTAGATAATGAGTAACAACAGTGACACGCACTTGCCCGGTTTTATTTAATAACTAGCTGTGTCCCGTGGTTTCACCTGCGTTTATTTGTAGAAAAAACAAACTACTAAAATGTATGATGTTATATAGCCTATAGCCTTCCTCGATAAATGGACTATCAAACACAAAAAAAAAATCCAATTCGTACCAGTAATTCCTGAGATTACCGCGTTCAACCAAACAAACACTTTAGCTTTATAATATTAGTATAGATATATGTATATTCATTTATTTTCCTTACATTGTTTTCAACTCGTTGTTCTGATATATTTCTCTGTTGAAACGTATATTATGTGACAGTCTCTCAATACAAATAAATAAAAGGAAAGCTCATTCGTATCATAGCTCGCAATTCTGTCGGATCCCATGGTTCAGCGGACTTCAATTGGACTCGCTCAGTCTTTATCCAATTTGATATCCTCAGAGAATATGATAAAAATATTCCTGGTTTGAATTCTTTTTTAAAGCAAGTTTGTTTTCACAAACCAGCGTAGAAATAAAATTAACACAAAAATAGTACAACGTCTATGTCTTTGTTCTCTGTCCATTACATAAATTGATGAATGAATTTACAACTAAGGCAAAATCAATGACTTAAATAGTAACTAAACTGATTATGTATTATTGAAGTGAAACTTCTATATAAACGGGGGGGGGGGGGGGACGGTTTCGCCTATAGCGGGTAGACGATATATCGTAAATATATTTTTTTGAAAAATAATTTTTTGAAATATGTTTTTGGAATATTGTTTTGTGAAATTTTTTTTTTGAAATAATTTTTTTTGAATTTTTTTAAATAATTTTTTTGGAATGTTTTTTTTGAAATATTTTTTATTGAAATACTTGTCCGTTGAAGTTTTACTTCTATTATCATATCTGTCCCAGCATTTTCAATTTTTTGATGCATTGACATCGCAGTAATTGCTATTTTTATTGGACTTAGATTTGGACCTATAATAAGTACCTACTATTATTTCCTCTGTGCCTATATCATTAATCTAATGTCACAAAAATATTACACAGAAACGTGCAAAAGATTCTAGATAAAAGATAACAGTTCAGCGGGTCTATTATGAACTCTTAATTCCAGGCATTTTACGGCCTAAATTTGATTGCATTGCAAATTCGTATTACAAACTCTTATTCCCATTCAGCCAGCGGTCACGTGACCCTTCGGTGCCTGGTTATTGTCTTCTGGCTAGAAATACCGTATTATGAACTCCCTTTTGACACTTCGGAGCCGGTTTCTTATGTCAAAAATTACTATTCAATAAAAGTTACTCGAGGGACATTTTTTGACACTGGATTAAGGATTGTTTGCAAGTGTTTCTAATTTATATTAAAACTTCGTATAGTAGTGGTTATTTTGTTTTTTGATTGTAGGTAATGTCTCGCCCAGTGAACGAATATTAGTTCATTGGTCTCGCCTCGTTAGCTTTTAATTTACGGAGGCTGATGCAGCAGGCGAAAAAAAAGAAGAAGGATTCAAAGATTCCAAATTAGAAAAACGAGCGATCCTCTGGAAATGGTGTTGGTTATAAAATTATCACTTACTAATTAATTTTCGTATTCACGAAGGCCTATGCAGCTCAAGAAAAGCGGAAGAAAAGGCTGAAAAAAAACAGGGATAACAGCGATCCGGATGTCGTCCAAAGATACCGTCTTACCAAATGCGTTAAAAACTAAAGCCTCATATGCGGAATTCCTCTAAATCCACTGATTTAACAGTGGAGACAAAGGTACGTTTTTTATTTCTATTATTAGCTGTTACCCGCGACTTCTTCCGCGTGGTATTTAATATTATAACATTTTTCATTGATCCTATTTTTTAACTATTTTTTTTTCTAAAATAAAAGTAGCCTAAGTTACTCCTTGTTACATCAGCTAACTGCCAGTGAAAGTCCCGTCAAAATCGGTCCAGCCGTTTCAGAGATTAGCCGGAACAAACAGACAGACAGACAGACAAAAATTTTAAAAAATGTTGTTTTGGTGTATGTACCGTATATACATCCAAATGCACTTAGTAAAAAGCGGTTATTTTAATATTACAAACAGACACTCCAATTTTATTTATTTCTATAGATGTATAATAAAATAAAAGTAGCCTAAGTTACTCCTTGTTACATCAGCTAACTGCCAGTGAAAGTCCCGTCAAAATCGGTCCAGCCGTTTCAGAGATTAGCCGGAACAAACAGACAGACAGACAGACAAAAATTGTAAAAAATGTTGTTTTGGTATATGTACCGTGTATACATCTACATAAATGCACTAAGTAAAAAGCGGTTATTTTAATATTACAAACAGACACTCCAATTTTATATATTTGTATAGATTATTTGTATAGATGTATAGATAAAATAAAAGTAGCCTAAGTTACTACTTGTTACATCAGCTAACTGCCAGTGAAAGTCCCGTCAAAATCGGTCCAGCCGTTTCAGAGATTAGCCGGAACAGACAGACAGACAGACAAACAAAAATTGTAAAAAATGTTGTTTTGGTATGTGTACCGTGTATACATCTAAATGCACTTAGTAAAAAGCGGTTATTTTAATATTAAAAACAGACACTCCAATTTTATTTATTTGTATAGATGTATATATAGAAGATAGCTGTTACCCGCGACTTCGTCCGCGTGGTATTTAATATTATTACATTTTTCATTGATCCTATTTTTTAACTATTTTTTTTTTCTAAAATAAAAGTAGCCTAAGTTACTTCTTGTTACATCAGCTATCTGCCAGTGAAAGTCCCGTCAAAATCGGTCCAGCCGTTTCAGAGATTAGCCGGAACAAACAGACAGACAGACAGACAAAAATTGTGAAAAATGTTGTTTTGGTGTATGTACCGTATATACATCCAAACGCACTTAGTAAAAAGCGGTTATTTTAATATTACAAACAGACACTCCAATTTTATTTATTTGCATACATGTATAGATAAAATAAAAGTAGCCTAAGTTACTCCTTGTTACATCAGCTAACTGCCAGTGAAACTCCCGTCAAAATCGGTCCAGCCGTTTCAGAGATTAGCTGGAACAAACAGACAGACAGACAAACAAAAATTGTAAAAAATGTTGTTTTGGTATGTGTACCGTGCATACATCTAAATGCACTTAGTAAAAAGCGGTTATTTTAATATTACAAACAGACACTCCAATTTTATTTATTTGTATAGATTATTTGTATAGATGTATAGATAAAATAAAAGTAGCCTAAGTTACTCCTTGTTACATCAGCTAACTGCCAGTGAAAGTCCCGTCAAAATCGGTCCAGCCGTTTCAGAGATTAGCCGGAACAAACAGACAGACAGACAGACAAAAATTGTAAAAAATGTTGTTTTGGTATGTGTACCGTGCATACATCTAAATGCACTTAGTAAAAAGCGGTTATTTTAATATTACAAACAGACACTCCAATTTTATTTATTTGTATAGATTATTTGTATAGATGTATAGATAAAATAAAAGTAGCCTAAGTTACTCCTTGTTACATAAGCTAATTGCCAGTGAAAGTCCCGTCAAAATCGGTCCAGCCGTTTCAGAGATTAGCCGGAACAAACAGACAGACAGACAGACAAAAATTGTAAAAAATGTTGTTTTGGTATGTGTACCGTGCATACATCTAAATGCACTTAGTAAAAAGCGGTTATTTTAATATTACAAACAGACACTCCAATTTTATTTATTTGTATAGATTATTTGTATAGATGTATAGATAAAATAAAAGTAGCCTAAGTTACTTCTTGTTACATCAGCTATCTGCCAGTGAAAGTCCCGTCAAAATCGGTCCAGCCGTTTCAGAGATTAGCCGGAACAAACAGACAGACAGACAGACAGACAGACAAAAATTGTAAAAAATATTGTTTTGGGATGTGTACCTCGTATACATCTAAATGCACTTAGTAAAAAGCGGTTATTTTAATATTACAAACAGACACTCCAATTTTATTTATTTGTAATGTAATAGAGTATAGATTTACCTACCTTGTGTTCCATCGCGCTGCTGTAGTAAAAATTTTCGTCAGTGATTTAAAATAACTATTACTGTAGGTGCTCCGTGTTATATTCTTTAGCATTCAAAGCTCAACCTTTTATTTTTTGAACATACTCATTTATGTGAACCTTTAAACACTTATGTCTGTGCCTTTAAACAGGTTATCTATTTATGCCACAAGATCATACCAACATGTCACTGGCGACATTAATAATAATAATAATAATAACGCTTCACACTCATAGCCCCACACTAGGATTCCCTGTGTCGTGGGTGCCATGGACAACACACAAGACAAGGACATTCTCAGTCATATCACATTCATCAGCTCACATTCAGAGTCATAGCCAGCCGTCTGGGGCTTAATAAGATAAATAACAGAATTATTAAATCTGCCGGAAATCCAAAAGAAAATAAACCACTTTCCAAAACAATTGTGAGGTGGAAACATCATATTACTGAAATGTTTTACTCCGAGTTACAGAAATATTCAAATCAAATCAAAGTCTTTATTCATATATTTTTTAATCTACCAGCCTTTCGGTAAGGTGCTTTGTCATGGAGGAGAATAAAAGCCGTAACTATTAAATTTACTTATAAAAACAATTTTAACATAATATATTTATTTTAGGTTTTTCTTTCGTTTTGGAATGCTGGGTGACCAAGTCTCAATGTATGTATCTACTGACTCTGAAGAAATAGTATTACAAACAGAATAAGAAAGCAATACCAGTCATTGAATGTGTAATTGGTGAGTTATTAAAAAAACACAGGACCTTCTCCTTTCAAATTTAATATAAAGTTGTAATCAACATCATACATTTTTAAAGAAATTGACTTAAGATAGCAAACAATACGACAACCCTGTAGTCTAGTTGGTACTGATCATGCCTGCAAAGCATGAATCCCGGGTTCGATTCCTGGCCGGGACAGATATTTATGTGACACATAAATATTTGTACTCGGGTCAAGGGTGTGATTGTGATATGTTATTATATGTCGTCCATGCCGCCCACAACACAGGTAAAAACCTACTGTGGGGGGTATGAGGGTGTAAGCATTTTTTTATAATAATTTAACAAATAATTAATTATAAAATAACCATTGCCATCAAAAAACCTTTTAACCTACTATAGATCAGTGGGTAAAGTACTCTTGTCAGCCAGATGCAGATTATCGAACTTTTCATACAATGGATTTGCTTTTAATAAGAAAAAAATATTAACTAGAATATGGAATAAAAAATCACACATGAACTCAATATAAATACAATCACAGATAAAACAAATCAAATTTGTTAATGAGTAGAATATTTATTGCAAAATGAAACACATTCCACCATTATTAAAAAATATCACAACATGAGATCAATTATTATAGTTTCATCAATTATTTATCAAAGTGAGAAATTGACCTGAAACAACAAAAATTTTAGGTCAGTAATGGAGACTTAACTCGTTAGGATCCGCGTGATCGCGGTACCTTTGAGTTCGAACGTGCTGGAACGTTCCCGGTAACCGACGGGTTAATTAGAAGAACTTATTCATTTAATTTCAGGTAATTTGGGTATGTGCTGAGAAGAAATCTCCTAACTTTTTCAACCAACCCAGCTCTGGATACTTCAGAAGCAAAATCTGTCTGAACCAGCTTCGATCACTAATAAAATAATTTAGTGATAATATTAAGCAAAATCACTTGTTGTATCCTGCTTTTAGACAAATAAATATACTGTAAAACTATAACATTTTTTTTCTGTTTATACTGACCTTCCGATACTTATTAAGTACTTTTATATGTTTTCTTCTGTGCTTTCAATAGCATCAAAGAGCATCCGCTCTCAAATTTCTTTATTACGTCTTGTGTCGTCTACTAGGTTCCACTTTTGGAAGGTCCATGGCTACTGCGGAGGCCGGTACTGGCAGAGAGCCGGTCTTAATTCTCTGCCATCAGATATGTTGAAGCGAAGCAATCATATATGGTACTAGGTTCCACCTAGGTTATCTTGACTGATCTTGGGTAATTTGATTCATTGCATTTGAAGAGGTTTGGGCAGTAAGTTACACAATGACGCCGGGAATATCCATCCACAATCACTAAAACAAAATTTAAATGTTTATTAGGTTATTACGATTTGTTAAAACAAAAACTAAAGGCAACTACGCCATTTGAATTAACTGAGTAAGTAAAGAATATCATTAAACGAGTACCAAAGCAAAATGCGGTACGTAAAGTTGGAAAGAAAGAACTTTTGGAAATTTTAAGGTTAATTTTATTTAGATAGTGATAACAGTGTTGCCAGCTGTAATTTCAAAATTTCGTTCAAGTTTGCCAGTATATTCCGTCAAAGAACTTTATACCGTAACTGGATGCCAATCTTTGAAGAGGTACCTCTATAGGTTAGCTTTATACATATTAAAACGAAAACTTTTTTCGAAAAAAATTTAAATGATTATTTTTGTGGTATTAATGAAAAGTAACATTAATATTAATAATTATTACGGTATATTTCTTTGAACACAATCAAATGATATTAAATCTGGGGCTATAAATAACATGGACACCATAGAAAAATGATCATCCCTGATCCAATGTTACGTCATCCATCTTCTTAAAACACTCTTAAGAACTCTTCGAAGATTGGCGTCCAGCAAGAATATTATAGTATAACTACTGATTAAATATAATATATCAGATTAATCTGCAATCTGGAAGAAGAGAGTACTTACCTATTTATGATCTTACAAAATATATCGATATTGTAATCGGAATATCGATATATTTATTTATTAATAAAAATTTATTAGCTGGCAATGAATGAAGAAACAAGAAGTAAATTATTAACACCTTATTTTAAAGGGCTTCCAACATTTTTGTATGGAGCCTGGCATACCTACAAGTCCGCCATTTTGAAAAAACCTCGATTCGGCGGCCAGTGATGAAACATGTGTCAATCGATAGGATAAATGATTGTAATCAAAAAGTATTCAGTGATACAATGGCGTAAGTGGTATACTTTCTGACATATTTGAGTTCAAAACCAAAATAATTTGAACACAATCTAATTACATAAAGATAATACTATAATGTTCTATGGATGCCTAAAGATAACACGGACACCATAGAAAAATGTTCATCCTATGTAACGTCATCCGTCTTTAGGTACATCTTCGAAGTTTGCTATCCAGATATACAATATCCTTGGCATCCAATTATAATATGATGAAATCACCACATACATATAAACAGAAGTTATATGTCTGTGGAAATCACTAATCCACCGGAACGATTTTGACAGAAAATAATGTCACTTTGTAAACTATTTTGGCCATGGATATATTACTCTATCTGGATCACTGATTTTGTAGAAGTACCTGAAGTCCGATGACGTCATATCGGAATGACCATTCGACCAATCACAGGCCGGATTGAGGTTGTCCTTCATAATTGTAGGGTGTCCACACTTAGAAAAATTATGTCCTATTTTGATATGGTTCTTCAAAATGTTCTCTATTGGTAATTTTTCTGTTGGTAAAAATTATAATAATGAAATTGATTTTATAAATTTATAACATTTTATTAAAATTTCTTCAAAATAACCGAATTTAAATTATTGTATTGTAAGAGTAAATTGAAATTTAAGGTACACAATTACGGTACATCTTTATTATAATAATTTATATTATTCATCTTAGATGTTTTTAGATCATTATAAAAAATTACAATCGAATGATATATTCTGGGACCATAGATAACATGGACACAATACAAAAATAAAAAAAAAACATAAAGGGTAATTTCGTTATGACATCATCGATCTTCAGGCACCTCTACAAAGTCAGTGATCCAGATAGAGTAATATATCCATGATTTTGGCCGTAGTAATAATAATAGCCAATAATTCTTGATCCTTATAAAATACTCATGTTTCAAAATCTTTTTGTATCAGTGATTCACATCAGAAATATCAGAATCTGTTTGTCACAATACTATTTCTTTTTGGTCAAAAACTTTATCACTACTTTAAATGTCAATTTGATAAGGTGGATGATTCAACGATATATTATAAAGTTCTCAATTCCGTCAAATCTAAATAGTACTCTGTTAAAAACTCCGTCAAATAAAAATAAAAAATCAAATCTTAATTTTAAAACTCGCAACTTTCGGTAAACTCAAACTCGATAAAGTATCGACAGTATTTTTAAATTGATACAACATTTTTATTTGTGAACCGATGAAAATATAAAACAAACACCACTAAAATGTTAATTCAAGCTCACTACAATATTATTATCCGTTTGCAGTCAGAATACATTTTTTTCTCGATAATGCGTGATGAAATTTGTCAAGTGGCAACAATGTTTAGATGGTGTTTAATGACAGCAAAGTTTTTGTTTTGACACTGAGTTTTGACGTAAGATGTCAGTGATAGTTCTGTAAATGTCAAAGGACATTCGTGACGTAATCGTTCAAAAAATTAATTTCACTTGTAAAAAAACTAATATTTATTTCTTAATTCTTTAGCAGAAATTCCTGTATTTTAACTTTTTTATATCATTTTTAATACGAAACATTAATTGCATGTCATTTTACAGCTTACAATACATAAATAATAAGAAACCGTAATCTTTGCGAGACTTACCGATAAAAGTTTTTGAACTAAGCACTAGATGACACAAGTCAGCCAAAGACAAACTATGCAGAGCTATCCATCCAGAAGGCATTCAAATTTTGTTAGTTCATAATACGAAACATAGCCAGCATGGTATAAGGACTGCATATAACTTGTATGATTTCCTTAAAGTTCATAATAGGCCCGCAGCACTCCTTAACCATACATACATAATACTAATACATACCAATCATGCATGCTAATCAAGTACGCGAAGCAAACTAATTAATATGCGCATGATGTGTACCTAAAGATAATAAAGTTACATGGAATTGAAGGTATGAAGTTAGCGACGCCGATTAATGCCGCTATCGTAGTTAAACTTGTCGTTTAATTTTAACAGAGTCCAAATATAACATCGCACGAATGAATAGACGACTAATGAACCTTGCAAGGATGAGTTCCGCGATATATTTCGATGCCAACTTTTAACTAAAGGCGTAAACTTCGCGAAACTTGCAGATTTAATTATGCAGGATATCAGATGTTTGGAGCGGAGTCTGAGGATTTTAATTAAATAAGATAAATAAGGCTTTTTAAGTTACGACTTACACTGATTTACGAATCAGTGAATGTTTTTGAAAAATATTTTTTTTTGAGTTGTGAAAATTTGATGAGACGAAATTTTGCCCGGATGTAACAAATGTTACGCGCGCCGAATAGATGTAGAGATCGTCGATTTTAAAAAATGAACGTGGTAGCACGTTGTTATATCGTCTGTAGCAATGTTTTGGAAACATTTTATATTACACGAGTAACCGCCCTCGCTTTGCTTAGGTTTTCTTATTTTTTTACACCTTGGGTTACATTATTGAAGTTTTATTAAGGACCTCTAACTTTTTGAAAATATAATATAGCCTATGTCACTCGGGGATAGTGTGGCTTCCCAATAGTGAAATAATTTTTCAAATCGGTTCAGTAATTTCGGAGCCTATTCAATGCAAACAAATAATCAAATCTTTCCTCTTTATAATATTAGTACCTATAGATAAATAATAATGATATTGTTTGTTTAAAAAGAGTCAGTCTAATTCAGACACTTGTAATTTCATTTAAACAAGGCATATGCCTAGTCATAGAACAATCAAAGAAACTGTAGGTACAATATACGACTCATATTTTAACAAAAGTTTTAATAGCAGAATTTAATTTACTAATTAATATAAGCATTACTAATGACAATTATGACATGTCATAGCGAAACAAAAACTGAACCTCGTGTTGTATGAATAATAAAGAAAACATATAATAGAATAAAATATATGGAAGTCAGTCTCCAAATAAAATACACGTGTCCCTCCGGCTTAATTTGACAGCACACATGAAATACAGCATCGGAAACTACAAAACAAACTGCGAGGCGAACAGATTGATGTGAGGCGGCTCCAAGTTTACTGGCATGTTATCTACTTCGCTATCTGAGTTATGTTTCTTACGGCGGGCTTCTATGAGCGTTCACATGATTCGAATCTAGATTCCTTAATATCCACATTGACTTTATTATTTCATAAATATTTTTGAAGTGAAAACTTCTTTAGCATCGTTGTCATTTGAAAGTCGATAAAACGAAAAACGGACAGTAAAAAAGACAGACACATAAATTCATGATATTTAACGTGGGAGAAAATGAGAATGAGGAAGCACTATACAGTGTTTCTTATGTTCGTGTTACTTTAAAAAGTGCTCAATTGTATTCATAGATGGCGCGAGGAACAAGATAGAAGGTTCGTTTTATTGCTGGATAGATGGCGCTAGCTGCTCATTTTACTCTTCATATTATGTGAAGAGATGGCGTTAGTTACCACTGTTTTATTTTTATGTATTCTTAGTACAAATAGTTTTTGAAAGATAATTAAAACTGATACACGTTATTAAATTAATACCTTTATTATTGAAGGTATCACTTCTACCACGTCTGAATTGCACACATTTTAATTTATTAGTAAATTATAACAAATTAAATTCTTTATCATTATTTTCATTGCTTGTTTGACATGACATTAAGAAAATGAGGTTAATATATGATAATAACTGGATTGGTCATAACTTATGTACATAGCGGTGCAGCGGTGTAGCGAGACCAAACACTGGATAAAATGAAAACTATAAACTGAACAAAAACAAACTGACAATCAATAAAACTCATCACTTTATGTTAGCTAGATTAACAATCACTTAAGCAAAATCAACAAACCTTCGTTATTATTAAGTTCGATCAACAAATTGCTTGTATTATTTAAGTTTTAACACCAAAGCGGTTATTAATTAAATTGAATCAACCGGCATCTGTAATCATTTCGATAAACAATGAACTAAGTCAATTCGTAGAGTACATTGGAAAATATGGGCGAATAACCGTTTTCCGTCGTTGAAATCGGATTACGACAGCGACAAGGCCACTTCGGAAGGGTTGAACCCTCTTCAAGTTAATTTTATGAAGACGAGAGGTGTTTGGGTTGGTTCTACTGTTGTTTTACGTTTGGATCTGGAATACTGAGTTGTTCCAAATGGGATGAAATATGAAAATTATGATCACGTTCCAAATTAGGTACTATTAGGTTTTCTATTAGGCCACAATAATTTGGGATTATGTGGTGGTAATTAATTAAAGCGTTCATAACGTGGTTGGGCTAAAGGTTGGGTTTATCGACCCATGTGGTGTAAAGGTAACGTGCTAGACCGTCATGCTAAGCGTCCTAGGTTCGATTCTGAGAGAGGCGGAAATGTGCATGATGAGTTTGAATTTCTGTTCTCGGTCTGAGTGTGCGTATTCTAGTCCTTGTGTGTGGTCCAAGACACCCACATGGAACCTTAGTGTGGGACTATGAATGTGTAGTTATTAGCGTTATTTAAATAGGCATGTAATAGACAAGCTTACAGACGGATTAGAATCGCTTGAGTTGAGGAGAGACGTAGGCTCGCTATGCGTATTCTACCGTCTGTAAACGGGGAGTGTTCTGAAGAACTGGTTTAATACCTGCGGTTGATTTCCGTCACCGCGCATCACGCACCAGGTTTCATCAACACCACCTGAATACCTGGCGTTCGTCTAAAGTTCGGTTTTCACCTAATTTCCTGTCGCGGACATGTAAACTGTGGAACGAACTTCCTGTATCGGTGTTCCCGCTAAGCTATGACATGGGGTCCTTCAAGAAGCGGGTCTATGGTTTTCTGCGAGGCCGGCAACGCATTGGTGACGCCCCTAATGTAGCTAATGTCCATGGGCGGCGGTGATCACTTACCATCACGTGACCCGTCTACTCGTTTGCCTGCTTAAGGCATAAAAAAAACATGTACGTTGAAGCACCCTCGGAATACTTTAAAACGTTGATATCTATTTTAAACTCGTAGCGTGAACAGTTATTTCCAACTGTCATATAATTTCGCACATGAAAAGTTCACAATGTTTTTGCTCCAGTCACAGACCAATAAATCCGTCATGAATATTAACAAGTGTAGATTGGCCCGTGAACAAAGTGCCGATCGAGGCGAGCGACAGCGACATCTGAAATTCAATCGGATACGAACAATTACGCGGCTTCCAACATCAACCAACTTCACCGAATACCGGTATTGGTTACCTGGAATTACAATAGTTCGTTTGTAGTACAGTCAGCGAAACAGTGTAGACATGATACAAAAAGTTTGTTTTGTTTAACATTACTGAATGTTTGTGGTATTAAATCATACTCTACCGGCCTTATTCATAAATGCGTAATAAGCCTATTTTGTCATGTTATAACACGTTTTACTGAAGTTATACTTCTTATGCGACTTGCAAAAAGGTTGCGTTAAACGTTTGCGCTACCATGGAGGGGGTATGAAAGCACTGGATAGATGGCCCTAGCTTCTTATTATCTTTACCTCTTATAAATTAATGTTAATTTAATGTTATTACTTATAAAAATCTCACAGAGTCTCAACAGCGTGATTCAGGTTGGTGAAAAACGCCATCTAGTTTGTACTTATGTAAACACAGGTAGTACACAAGTAATATTTTATTATATAGTGACTGGAATATTGAAGAAGTGTAACTTCTCACGCGCTTACAAAAGTACACGCACGTTTTTTTATCGTTTTTCGTTGGAGTAAAAGAAACAAAACACTTTATAAGCCTAATATATCTTTGCTTATTTTATGAATTTGCGTAACATTTAAAATTGATACTAACACAAACATTCTGTTAGTGTTAAACACAACGGAACAATTTTGTGTCCTGCCCTGAACACTTAACTCTTTTGCTGACTCTACATTATTGATTAGTAAAATATCATGTAGGGTTGCTGTAAGGAGGGAGAATTTAGTACAAATATTACTTTTCTATTTACTGACTACCTTGGACATTTTAACTTTATGGCTTTTGTTGAATGTACTTTTCCATGAGACAACAGTACAGCAGTAGTTGTTTCAACAATGATAGTTTTTCTATAGTGTATCGTAGGAGGATAAGTATGTCTTTAATCTTATTTTATCACCCAAACTTCGTCGTACTTCGCTAACTGCTATCATAATTATTTTTGTCACGCTTTTTTTTTATTTCATAAACAATAATGAATAAATTCATGTGGTATTTTAACACTAAATTGATTAAAAAGCTCACAGAGGAAACAAGTCAATATTTATGTTAAATTTTTTAAGCGTAACTTGCGATTCACGTTTCTATCACGAAGTTCTTAAATGCCAGCTAAAATGCCTATCTTTTCTTTAATTGCCTTTTGGCAAAAGAGTAGTCGGACCATCTACTGGAAAGCGGTCATTGACGCTTGAAATCCTAAAAAAAATAAGTGTATAGATATTTCATAATCAATATACGATTGTTTAGATAATCTGATTCTTATTTCTCACTGAAGAGCACTTCTGCTAACACAAAGCTTCTTAATCGAATCTTGCCAAAGTTCTCTACTGCTTTGTGATATATAATTTAACAGCAGTACATTATTTGCCATAATAATAACACGCATAATAGAACAAAAAGGAGGAAAATAAGTCTTCCAATAAATATTATGTTGTGAGCATTTTTTCCTTATAGGCAAGTAAGTGTTGAGAATGAATAAAAGCTTATACCAGTATATTATTTCCTTGTGATCGTATTTTATTGCCTAGTTTGTTTAGCTGCTACGTAAATTAACTGGGTATGAATAAATCTAGTAAAATATGTATAACGGCTTTTAATTATTTTATCCAATATTCTAATAAAAACTGTTTAGTATGAATCATAAAATCAAAGAATAGAAACTATCACCATGGAAAGTGATTCTGAGAGTTTGACAACTATGCAAGCACGGACCTAAAAAAAAGACGGACGTAATCCCAACAACAAATTCAGTGAAGCACCCATAGTAATACCAACTCTCTATTCGTACAAGTACACACATCCACACATTGGCACTTCACTGCTTCAATTACGAATCAAAAATTACGCAGCCATGGTAAGCGGGCGGCCATTGCTATGCTTCTCTTGATTAGACGACGTTAAATCCGTCTTTTTTTCAGGTCCGTGTATGCAAGATCGTCATTTCTTTTCCGGGAGGCAACGCATCGGTGATACCTTTTTACAGATGTCCGTGGGCCACGGTGACCACTTATCATCAGATGGCTCATGAGCTCCGTCAGCTCGTTCATCGGCTATTTACATATAAAACCTATTTTTACACGCTTTATATTAGCTTCACCTGTATGTTTGTTTGTCACTTGTAATTTGTAACTTGTTACAGACTCCTTTGGACTTGATTTTGACCCACTTCAAACGGTTAGATTTCTTTCAAACTTCGTAGACTTATCGAGGACCGATGAAAATTAAATATTTAGAGAAAAAAAGAGAAAAAGAAAGAAAAAAATCCTAAATTTATTTCAAAAAATGAAACTAAGAAATGAAAAAAAATAGTTAAAGAAACTAAAAAACACGCTTTTATAGAAAATACAACAAAAAAATAGAAAATGAATCTGAATTAAGAATCGTGTAATTATAATAAAAGCGTGGGGTGCATGGTGTCAATGAGTAAAAGGGATAATATCTTAATAAAAAGCCCCCACGCTTTTATTACAATTTCACGATTCTTATTTCAAAATTTTCTATTTTTAGTTGGATTTTCTACAAAGGCGTGTTTTTTAGTTTTTTTTTTTAACTATTTTTTACTTTTACTTATAAATCTTGCAGTATGCCTAGCGTATACAACAAGGCTTGTTGTACAAACACAATGTTCCAATGGAAATTAAAAGTTAAGCCCTTTTGTAAAAAATACAAAGCGCTGCACTTACAACTATTAACTTTATTCTGAAGCGGAACATGGAAATGCTTTCTATTTGCGGAAACTCTGTGCGCAAAGAAAAGGGTTTAAGTTTCCCGTCGGTACTATCTTTTATTGTTTTAGTATAATAATATTATCACACAGAGGAAGTTTAAGATATATACTAAATTGAATATTTATTCCTTGTCAATTATCAATATAAGTAGGTACAATATGGAAAATAAATAAATGTGCTCGAATCATCTTGTAATTGAAATATAGATGGAGTTAATTTAATTCAAATTATCTATCAGTCTTTGTTAAGGGCAGATAATGTATATAATTGGAGAATTTAATGAATAAAATTCCATTTTCAGTTATAGAAATTAGTTAGTGAGTTAATAAAATTTACCTTGAGAGTCCTAACTTAACGTTCGAAATAATTGTCTTGCATTAGTTTATAGTCGGCGTCTTATAAGTAGGTACTAGTCTTTATTTTCATAGTAATGTTTTTCTTATATAATATATATAATTATGTATTACAACTGTGATTATGGTAATTATTGTTATTTAGAAAGTACGGTACAGCAGAAAACTGCCTAGCAAAGCTTTAAAAATGCATTGTGTAAATATTATCTGCCAAGTTTTTATAAGCAACTTATTTATATAAATTATATAATAAAAAATGAAAAAATAAATAAATACTCATAAATCACACACTTTTTGTGTTCGTTTCTAATAATTAAGTAACGTGGACAGAAATGAGACAAAGTACCAACGATCGTAAATGGTTGCCGGCTGCGAGATTATCTCCGGAACTGATTTTCTCGAAAGGTCTCAACTGAACTCAATCATCAACTTTGATTGCAATGTCATTCTATTCCTTTTGACAATCTCAAACGCTTTATCTACTGGTCTGATCGCACCGGGATCATTATCCGTCGCTGCATCAGCGTCGAAAGTGAACGTCACTAAATGAACATCGCAGCTTGAACAAATCCACGAGAACGTCTCGTTCAAATTCACGGTGTGTGCATTACAGCTCGTCAAGCCTTGGTTCGTAAACATGTTGGCAGAGCCTGAACCACGCGGCAGGTGCGTAATGGCGGGTGATGAACCAACGTGTGGATGAGCGATTTGATTTGTGCACTAAAAACGACAAGTCTCTGAATTGAGGAGAAAGTGGCAAGCAATCCCAAGCGCAAGTCACCCCAAGCGACTCTTATTACACGTTGGCTCTTGCCGTCACTCGGGGAGCGTTGGCCAACATGTAAGTTAAATAAAAAAGGTGTATGTCAGCTCCGACGCACGACTGGAGTTTAACGCCAAGGTGATGATGTTTATGATGATGGTGTTTCACATCATCAGAATGGGATGTACCTACCAAGAATTATTATCATTAGATGGCGTTGTTACTGATCAGCCATCTAACGCCATCTAGATTCTGTGTTACGAATTACAAACATAACGCATAACGTAACTGAAAAATTTGATTTTACTCTCCATAAAATTTTATACCGCGGGCTTAAATATGAAATCGATAGATAAGGAGTTAAACTCCAATAATAAAAAGCCTTTATTTCTATTACGATAATGTAAATAACATTATTTTATGGTACTTGATAACGAAATAGTTATAGAAGTCGCCTCAGCGGCGTAGGCCTTCCCCGACTTGCTCCAATAAGCTCTATCTAATGTTAGTTGAGGACTTAATAAGTAGCTTATTGTTCCGTCAATCAGACATTGTCCACACCACGACAGTGAAGTAGGTCAGAACACGCGAGGATAATAAACAGGTTCAGAACTTGGAGACCAGGCGATATGTGGGGCACTGCCAGCTATCGATATGTCTCATAGACAGCCAGTTTATGAGCAATCGTATTAGTTATCGAAGTATTATGATTTATGTATTACTCGTACAATATAAATCTATGTGAGCATGGTACCATAGCTCACGCGTAATGCTCTTTGAAACCAATTTTTGTGTCTAATTTGAATTGAATGACATTATTTTTAACCGACTTCAAAAAGGAGGAGGTATTCAATTCTACTGCATTTTTTATGTTTGTTACCTCAGAACTTTCGACCGGGTGAACCGATTTTGATGATTCGTTTTTTAATCAAAAGCTGATGCTTGTCATGTGGTCTTACTTAAATTTGAGGTAGATCTGACGAGTTGTTTTTGAGTTATTTTGAAGTTGGTTATTTTTTTCTTGCTAAAATTCTGATTATTTTAAGTAGTTTTTGATATTGATAGTATAGATGATATTAAATAACACACCGCGTTGGGTATTCAAAAAAGGACGTAATTGGCACATTAACTTATGAACGTTTTCTAGTCCAATCGTAACTTAGTCAGACTTGCTTTTTAAAAGTTACTTTGGCTATTACCACTATTAGAATACAATCGAAATTCCAGATGAAACCACTCGAATGGAAAACAATTTCCAAAGTGATGGTTCTCCTGAGGTTAACTATTGGTAAGGTAATTAATCTTATTAAACCCTAAAGCTATGCTTTAGCATTACAGCAATCAATGTTATTATTTCGGAATAATTATACTCGAGTAATAAATAACTTCATTATTATGGACAAGCTAAATATTGACAAACAGCTTAGTATATTGGATCACCGTAATAACTATGCATTTGTAGATTTCTGTTCACATGTTGTGTTTTTACGTTGAGTATCAAGAGATATTATTTTTTATATAGAAAAAACAGAGAAGAAAGCTGATGATCTACTATAGCTCTCAAGCCCCCTGTACCAGTGTACCTATAATCCCTCCGTGGGGTCGTTTCATCAGCGGGCCGTATTTCATCGCCTCTTACGATACTCATTCGGCATGGGGTATTCTAAGCCGCCCCAATACCCACTACTCTTTCAATCTACACCATACTTTCAATACAATGGTGACTTTCATTTGATGGTTTAATGGTGAATTTCATTTGATTCCTGAGACATTAATTTTGTCATACACTTATTAACTCATCAAAATATATGCAATTTGTAAGCGCTTATCTAGTTTTCATAATTATTAATTTAAGACGAGGTAAGTCTGCCCCTGGTCGTTATTTTCATACGAGCAAAACATCTGTTTTTTCCTTTAATGTACTTGTAGCGTTATAAATTTCAGAAGCAACATTAATTTCGATTTTTTGATAATACTTACTGAATTCACAACGTATAAGTAACATGACTAGATTCAATGATGATACGATATCATCTTCTTTTTTTTTATTTAGCGCTAAACTGATTCTTCGCCGTGGCTTGTAGCATGACAAGTTCATAGTTCATTAACTTTTTACACCCTGTGCACTGTTCTCAGCATTATTAGATTTGCGTGTAATAGTCATGAGACTGATCTACTGATCTGATACAAAATGTTGGAAGAAGCTGCATGAAAAATGTATTTGTGTGTAGAAAGAAATTCACTTTTACCTTTTCCTACTTGTAAGCCATAGTATTTACAAAATAATTTGTTGGTTATTGATAACCCGATTGTTAAAAACTTCGTTTTATGTGGGTATAGAACAAGCTGTATTATTTTATTGAACGAACTATTAGTTTTATATCTGTTTTACGAGTATTTATTTTATTTCCCAAATAGACAATGCAAGATATAGCAAAGATATAGAGGTATATATAATAGCAATGTTACCAAGTAAATAATTCCCAAGAAAAGTGTGTTTAAGTGGTTTCTTAAAATAGATAAACAAAATGTCACGCACAAAACGCTTTAGCGCGTTAATGACTTGGTTTTATCAGCGGGATCGGAAGATTTAACGCTTGATGTCGGTTCGCCTTGTATAAAATAAAATGAATGTTATTTTCTGTGTAAAACTTGGTCACAGACAAGTTAACAATACTGATTTTATACTAAGCCTTCAAGATATTGCTACTACGACTACTACGAGTATACCCACAGAAGAAATAATAGTACTTATAATAAGTACTATAATAAAACTCAAAGGGAAAATTTTCTGTACATTGATTTGTTTTTAAAATTTCGATTAGGGGGCAATTCAATAACGTGTTAGAGCACAAAAATATTTTTTTTTGAATTATTGTCTCTCTGTCTGTCTGTCTGTTTGTCTGTTTGTATGTCCGGGCATCAAATGAAAACCCCTGAACGGCTTTCGACGAAAATTGGTAAAGTTGTTACAAATACTCTGGGTCATATTTTAGGATACTTTTTATCCCGGAAAATTAACAGGTTTCCCCGGGAAATGGGATGAAAGTTTGTATGGAATATTTTTAAAACATCAACCGATTTGCTTCAAATTTGCAATAATTAATGTTCCTTGCTTAAATTGATGGAAAATAATATTTTTCAGTTTTTCAAAATTTTGCAAACAAAAGGAAAAAAAATTCTCAAAACCCGCTCCTTGAGGAATCTTTTGTGATTTTATCGTGGATTTCAGTATATAAATTAATAAATATAAGTACTTCAACATAAATTCACCGTTTTTAGGGTTCGTAGCCAAATGGCAAAAAACGGAACCCTTATAAATTCGTCATGTCTGTCTGTCTGTCTGTCTGTCTGTCTGTCTGTCTGTCTGTCTGTCTGTCTGTCAGTCCGTCCGTCCGTCCGTCCGTCCGTCCGTCCGTCCGTCCGTCCGTCCGTCCGTCCGTCCGTCCGTCCGTCCGTCCGTCCGTCCGTCCGTCCGTCCGTCCGTCCGTCCGTCCGTCCGTCCGTCCGTCCGTCCGTCCGTCCGTCCGTCCGTCCGTCCGTCCGTCCGTCCGTCCGTCCGTCTGTCTGTCTGTCTGTCCGTCCGTATGTCACAGCCACTTTTCTCCGAAACTATAAGAACTATACTGTTGAAACTTGGTAAGGAGATGTATTCTGTAAACCGCGTTAAGATTTTTACACAAAAATAGAAAAAAAATCAATAAATTTTGGGGTCCCCATACATAGAACTGAAACTCAAAAATTTTTTTTTCATCAAACCCATACGTGTGGGGTATCTATGGATAGGTCTTTAAAAATGATATTGAGGTTTCTAATATAATTTTTTTCTAAACTGAATAGTTTGCGCGAGAGACACTTCCAAAGTGGTAAAATGTGTGTCCCCCCCCTGTAACTTCTAAAATAAGAGAATGATAAAACTAAAAAAAATATATGATGTACATTACCATGCAAACTTCCAACGAAAATTGATTTGAACGAGATCTAATAAGTAGTTTTTTTTAATACGTCATAAATCGTAAACCGCAAAAAACATCGATCAAAGTTACAACGAACTACAAGAACTTTTATTATACATAGTCTTGCCAGATATACTGTTACAGCCTTGTTTAATTTAAGTACCGAATACTAGCGAGAAATGTTGCGATTGTTTCCGAATGAGGAAATTTTGCACTATCTTAAAATAAAGAAATAATTGATATTGTGTCATTTAATAAAAAATGAGTGGACGTTAAAATAAGACACACACGGGTTATTAAGTTGCACCATTACAGCTATGCAGCTTGAGGTTTTTAAATTGCTGAAAATTTGAAAAATAACTCATGGATTTTTTTTTATCGTACTATCAAATGATTCCCTGAAATTTCGAGCTTCGAAAACCGTAGAAGAAGCGCCCAACCTTGCACGGTTAGAACGCCAGCGATCACCAAAGAGGTACAGACGCGAATTAAACGAATTCCCGTCCGGAAGCAAAACATTTTAGCTCTTCAGGTAGGGTTAAGAAAAACTACCATCAAATGAATGTTAAATGAAGACCTTGTACCCAGAGCTTATAGACGACACACAGGGAATTTCCGTAATGAACCTCCAAAAAAATTAAGGCTCGAGAGATGACCAGCTTTGTTAAGAAGGTACGCGAGAAAAAAAACCGCCAAATTCTTATTTCCAACGAAAAAATTTTTGGCATTGAAGAAAGTTACAAAAAACAAAGTGATAAAATATTATGCCCACGTGAACAAAGAAGCAACCAGGCGTATGCCAATAATCCAGCGTGGGCATTATGTTGCTTCAATCATGGTTTGACTTGGAGTCTCATATTCGGGCTCATCTGTGATATTTCTCTGTGAAAAAGAAGTGAAGCCCAGTATTTTTGAGTATCAAAATACTGTCCTTGTAAAGGTTGTGGAACATCGTCTTCAAAAAATTATCGAAAATCCACAATAAGTATTCCAATAAGATTCAGCGCCAGATCATCAGAAAGCAGGATACAAAACTGGCTGATTGGTCATAAAATTTACTTTATAGGGCACAACGAGGGGCCCTCTTAAAGCACAGACTTACATCCGTTGGAAACAAAATATGGCAACAATGGAAACAGAAAGCATGCGCTAAATCTCACCAAAATTTGAAGTTTCTGAAAGCATCCATGATTAAAGCAGTGGCTGATATAGATACGAACATTGTACATGCTACGATTGACGACTGGCCTAAGAGGTTGAGGCCCTACATTCAAAACCAGGGAGGGTATTTTGAATAACCTAAACAAAACTTTAATTAACATTTAACTACCTTTGTTTTTATATAATTAATTTATAGATATCTTAATTCCAAAAAAATATATTTAGTGAAGTGTTTGTAACAGTATTTATGGCTAGACTAGGTATATTATGTTACTTGCTGCTACGGAACCCTTCATGGGCGAGTCCAACTCGCACTTGGCCGCTTTTTTAAATTTTCTTCTGCAAGAGGTACAAATAAGGTAAAATATAATTTCCGTATGCGAAGCTGCGGGCAACAGCCAGTAAGTACTACGAGTACGAGTATAACACAGCTCTATGTGTCTCACGGTGAGGTAATCAAAAGTGATTCAAGTAATGTCAGAAATTGCCAGATACGAGGTGGAAAATGAGGCGATATATGAGGTGGAAAATAACTGCATTAATTGATACTTTTAGGAGTGCTTTAGTATCTGCATTGGTTTCGGTTTTTGAAGCTTGACGGCCCTTCAACTGTTCGCGTTCCCACATTTTACAATCCAGCTTATTTTTTGCTTAATTAAATCATAAAAATATTCCAATGACCAACCGCAAAATGATGATATTTGTAGCTGTTTCTAGTTTCTGAATTAAAACATCAATCAGATACGTCAAATTATTATCTCGCATCGATATGCAGCTCGCAGTATCTCAGTAGCCGGGGGTAGATAGAAAATAAATGTTTTCTCCAGACCTTCGCCTTCTGCGTTATGGTAGCAGCATGGTGTAGATTATCCTTATTTGGGTTAAATAGCGGCTGCTACACTATCAATTACAACTTTAATATGTAATGCGGGTATGTAGATGTCCCAGAATATTGTTACAAGGATAATGGGCGAGTGACAATAACCCGAGCTGCTAAAGACACAAGCAATTAGAGCGTCGTAATCAACCATAGATTACCCCCAATAGATTCCGCATAAGTGAAATTTTCCTAGAGTTTGAACTCACAAAATTTGGCGGAAGGCGCGGGTTGCGGGGAACAAAACAACGCGCTGTGATTGGCTATTTCTTATTCATACTTGGACTTGACGGGTCAGTATTGGTCGACACTATTGTCGTCGACTTGCAAATGCACGTATGTGTTGGCGCGCGTCAGTTGCCTTGTATGCGGTATCTATTGGAGGTAATCTCCTATCAACTATCCGTGTGTCAGACACAGCGCGTGTGGTTGTAATGTTACCGAGGAACTTCAGCAGAGCCTCTTGAAACTAATGTTCTTTGATAATATTGTAGGTTGCTTCGTCCCATATTAATGTAAGTTTCGCGCAACAAGAGAAGAAAACCTCACTAAGTTGTTTTTTATCAAAGCTAAGGTGTTGTTGAAATTAATATTTTATTCTCTTTGTTTTCTACATGCTTTGTAAAGATAATATGCATTTGAAATGTACATTTTATGTGCATTGTGTTATTTATCTTCAATGATCATAATTATCTATTACCGTTTTATTACATGTATAGAATATAAATACTCTCTAACATGTACTAATTAAGGATCTTGCAACCACTGTTACCGCCAATTCCGAAACATTAGCACCCCTAGAAGCAAGAAGAAATTACGATAACGATAATAGCCAGCAATAATGACAGCCACTAGACTGAAACAATCAGAGCGAGTCATTAACGATCGACAGTACGTCAGCTGTCGTACGTTCGTGGTTATGAGATGAATGGGGGCCATAAGAGCGGGCGGTATGCGACATTAAGATCACTTATCAACGGATTACGTCGTCTTGTTAATGCTAGATGAATGGGAATCTCGAGATTAACGCCCCAACTCAGAGTCACATAATGGTTACTTAAATCGCTCTTTAGTGTAGAATCACAAAAATTCACTATCAAATTCTGTTTACGGACAATTAAAGATAAGTGTACAAATCTCTTTAATTAATTATTTAATGGTTGATTAAAATTGATGTTTTTGAATGTCAAGTCAAATTAACCACTCATCATTGACCCTGACGGATAGCAATACTGCCATAAATAAAATGGTGTATCCTCTTAATTTTATTTTAAAGAAAAAAGCTATTATAACTATTTTACAATGTTTTTAAGTAAGATAAAACAGTAAACGAATTTCTTATTATTATGTCACTATACATCATAGTTCTAAAAGAATTTAAATAAATATTTTGTTTTATTTATTATCAACGTATTTTACGTGTGGCTACACTAATACTCCATCGATATTACTATCGATAAGGTTATTTGACGTTGGTCCGCACTAGAATCACTTCAATTTGACAATATAGTCATATCTGAGATGAACCGATATATTAACATTAAGTATGTTATACTTAGGGCTTGTTTCACCATCTTCAAGTAGAGTCCTGAATAAGCTATTCGCCGGTTAAAGTGACGTTAAAGTGTCATTTTACATACACGAAATGTCAACTTAACTAACGAATAGCTTACTTCGGACTTACTTGAAGATTGTGAAACAGGCCCTTAATGTTAATTAGTTCTGTTAAGGACGCCTTAAGACTAAATAAACGAACCTTTCTGAGTTGGGGCCACGGACCTGAAAAAAAGACGGACGTAACTTCGTCTAATCGAGAGTGAAGCATAGCAATAGCCGCCCGCTTACCATGTATGCGTAATTTTTGATTTACGATTGACGCAGTATGGTGTCAATGTGTGGATGTGTGTACTTGTACGAATAGAGAGTTGGTATTACTAGGGGTGCTTCACTGAATTTGTTCTTGGGATTACGTCCGTCTTTTTTTTAGGTCCGTGGTTCGGGCGTAAGAATTGGCTTGAACCCGTTAATAGCCCACTACTAAGCACTGGTCTCTCTTCTGGAGAAGGTTTACAGCATACGACACCTCGTTGTGTAGTGTGGTTTGTTGGAGGGGTGTCTCACCAAGTGTCGGAAGTTTTAAGTGTGGTAACGTCACTATACAACATCAAAGACATCAGAGAAGCATTGCCAGACAATAAAGAAGCGCGAAACAGCTTCTCAAATATATTTTATTACGAAAAAATATCACTCGGCAACGTTTGTGAGTCTTTCAAAGTAGGTATTCTAAATCAAATCAAATCAAATCAAATCAAATGTTTTTATTCAAAATTGGTTTGGTTTACAAACACTTTTTGAAAGTCATGCAAGTTATGCCAATGCTTCAGGCAAGGCCCTACTGTGAGAGGGCCCGGGAGAAGAAGCAGCAAGAAACTCCCGGGTTTGTTTTTTTCCTGCTCACAGTTACAGATAGCACTTATCATCTACTACAATCTATATTCATAAAACTCATGTCCAAGCAGTCTTGTCTTTAAAATAATCATCTAATTTGTAATATCCTTTCGTCATAAGAATGCTTTTAATATGAGTTTTAAATTTAAGGTAAGGCATTTCTGTAAATTTCGATGGAATTTTATTATAAATCTTTACACATGTACCCATGAACGAGCCACCAGTTTTACAGAGTCTAAAATTTGGTACAATCAGTTTAGCCTTATTTCTCGTATTAATATTGTGGATGTCACTCTTCTTAAGAAAACTATCGTAATATTTCTTAACATACAAAATATTATCCAATATATATTGTGACACCACAGTCTAATTATAGAAGTATAAAATTTGCATCGCAGCTTACACAAATTGTAATACCGCGCCAGTATAAGCCTCAGAACATCGTCTCAGTACAAATGAACAAACGCAATTAAGAAAGTTACGTCTTTCGCCTTTTCATTTCAATTCAACTCAGGGATCGGTTACAGTAACCGCTCGAAATATTTAATTAGATTTCAATTTGAATTAAGCGAGCATAACTTTGTAAAATTCGTTTCAATATCATTGTTATGAAAATTAACTTCGACAAAGGTATTTCTTACCTTAGCTCGATAGCTCTAAAGGACATTTTTGCGTGCAGACAGCTGCTATAAATACAAGATTTTATCTCGATGCTCATGTTTGATAAAAACTTTGAGAATACTTCTCGTGTAGAATTTAATTTTGCTGAGAATGTTTGAATTTGTCACAGCAAAATATTTGCGGGGCAAGCTTCATATCTTCATAAATAGTAAAGAAGTCTTTAGAAACATAAAATTAAATGATACTTACCGAAATTACGAGTAACGCTGAACGCACGTGCGTCCGGATCTGTCTGATTTCATTTAAACTTCGTAGACTTATCGAGGACCGATGACAATTTAATATTTTTTTAAATAAAGAAAAAAAGAAAAAAAAACCTAAGTTTAATTACAAAAATTTGAACTAAAAAATAGCAGTACTATCAGGGTATAAGGGTCTCTAACATAGACCTATATGTATATGTATATATATTATACTAGACAGGCTGTTTAGTACTAAAAGTTTCGACACCTACGTTGACACCATATTATCACAGTACACATATATACAGAACGTGACTCGGCCCGATTCTCGAAAAACTTGCCTACGCGTCGCCGCGCGCTAGGGCTGTCCGCCGACAGTATTTTAATTTTATAAAACGACTTGAGTTTTTTTGTAGTTTTGTATTTATAAATGTTATATTTTCTATTTTAATAAATGCAATTCATTGTGAATAAAAAGGAAGTGTTCCATAAAAATCTATGTTGTGTTTTTATTAGTACTGTGAAGGTTCGTAAGCCTTCAGTATTGTATTAGAGACAGAGACTCTTAGGGTATGGTAAGTTCTTCTTGCAGGTTAAGGTAAATAAAAAAGGTACAACTGTCCGATTCTATAAACTTCAAATATTTCAAAATGGCGGTACTTGTAGCCTGGCGTGGGATTGGGGTTAGTATTCTAAGCCGCCCCAATACGACAAAAGTAATAATAATCAACCATTAGATTTTTTAGCCCCTTATTTATAAATCTAGGCATTTTACTCGGTGGACTTATGAAAAATAAACAATTTAGGTACCTACTTATTGCAATACGTACTTGTTTTTATTTATTTTATTTATTTATCCTACATGCACTGATCTCCTTCGGCAAGACCGAAGACCTTGAATACAATAATTTGATTTCTTATTAATAATTACAATACAATAATAAAGTTAATATTAATCAATAACGCAATAATTATACAATACCTACTACCTAAGTTACTTACCTACAATAATTATATATACCTACCTACAAGTACGTATTATATATTATTATACATATATTATATTATATAGTATTATATGTACAACGTATAACATAATTTACTCACTTTGAGAAAGTATCTTGCTCAAAATCGGCAACTGAATTGATTCCACGTATTTTTAATTGTGTTTTATAGCTTAATAATTTTTTATTTAAGAAATTAGTTATACTCATTTCGAACGAAAAGTGTGAACATTCTACCCAGCGGCGCACGCACACATGAGAGCGAACGAGCGCTACGTATACAAGGTCGGTGCGCGCGTGTGTGCGGTACACCCCGACGTCCCGACAAAAACAGCTGATATTAGCGATCGAGCGATCATTACATAAAATATGTATGTAGTAAGTAATGGTAAGAAGATTAAATACTAAACAAATTATGATTCTCTCTTTCCATTACATTTTTCAGGCTTTGTACTGTAGACTGTGAATAATTTTGAACTCATTGATTAAACCTCACATTAAAGAACAAAAAAATTAATCAATGTCAGTAATAAGTTTAAGTTTATTTAATACCTACTACAGTCTCACTTTCACTACATTAAATGCATAAATGACGTACACCCCTAAACACCCCAATTAGAATACCTATTCAGTTTTAATCATAATACATACACTGAAATATTTTTTATTAGCTTATTAATTGTTTATTCAAGGAATTAGTTGTTCTCGTAGAGGGATAAGAATGTTCATAATATTCTAAGCAAGCATACAGACTCACGCACACACGAGAGTGAGACCCACGTCACAGGCCACAACGCGGGCCGCGGGGGCCGGCGCGCGCGCGGCTATAACAGCTGATAGACGAAAACGAATTAGACATTGTACATTAGATATTGTTAAACACAACATGTTTGTTACCTGACTACTCATTTCATTTAATTGGTAGGTGTGTTATACTCGTATCACTTACTGAACTCATCCAATTAGGTAACGATTCAAAGATTTTATTGAACATAAACATTATTACCTACATATGCCTAAAATAGTAGCTGAGCCCTGTTTCAATCACTTTTTACAGGTTTTGGACTGTCGACTTTGAATCATTTTAATTAATACAATGTTAATCGTTTTGGCATTAAAATGATAAGATACCTATTTATTGAAATATTGATTGTTTAGAAGTAGATATGTAGATAACTAAATTTTAAGTAAACTAATAGGTGTAAACGGACAATTTAGTACTTAAAATTTTGTACGCAAGTAAACAAGTGATTATGAAATTTTTCTATGGGCGGGGCTTATCACTTAACACGTTTGCGCAGGCATTTTTTAATTAAAATTTAGTAAAATGCATAAGTTTGTAATGTATGTGTAATAATACAACAAAATAAAAAAGACTGCATGTTTAAAAGCTGTGAATTATAAAAATATTTACAAATATTAAACAACCAATTAAATTTAGTTAGTGTAGGTAACTTACAGGTCTGATAACACTAGTTTACATGACTTTTGTTCATGAAATGGAATACATACGGTTAAGTTACTTTAGGTATCTTCATCTCGGAAAAAATATTTAAGAAAATCCAGCACGTCAGTTTTTTGAAATATTTAATTAGAAGATTTTTATAAAAAACTACATGTAAATAAACAACAAAAAGTTAAAAATGGGCAATTTTTGCTCTTTTTTTATAAATATTTTCATCTGTATCTCTCACAACAGACCAACAATAGTCACCTAGCATATTTTGGTCCCAAAAACCTTGATAATTTTGCTCAAATGATTTTAAATCTTGGTGAAATCGCTCACCGTGTTCATCACTCACACTACCAAGATTTTCTGGAAAAAAATCTAAATGGGAATGTAAAAAATGAATTTTTAGTGACATATTTACACCAATACGCTCATAATTTTGCAATAGATTTTCAACCATCTCTTTGTAATTATCACTTTTTTTATTGTTTAAAATTTTTTTAACGACACTTTTGAAAGAGTTCCAGGCTGCTTTTTCTACCTCGGTTAAAAGGCTCTCGAATTTTGTATCGTCCTTTATTCTCCTGATTTGAGGACCCACAAATATTCCTTCCTTTAATTTAGCCGCAGAAAGATTCGTAAATACAGAGCAGAGGTATTGAAACGCAGGCTTGAACTTATCCAAAGCATTGGTAAAATTTTTCATGAAGACTAACTTAATGTGAAGTGGTGGTAATTTTTTTTTTTGGATCAACTAA
The DNA here is from genome assembly GCA_951805285.1 of Thymelicus acteon. NCBI lineage: Eukaryota > Metazoa > Arthropoda > Insecta > Lepidoptera > Hesperiidae > Thymelicus > Thymelicus acteon. The sequence continues at coordinate 1,070,346 of OX638224.1, forward strand.
ACATGGACCGGCTTAGTCACTGATGGAACGTCTGGATATTTTATACTATCTTTATTTTTTGAGTTAAAACCAAAAGTTTTTGTTAAACAAAAGTAACAGTCAGTTACGTGGTTAGTTGGCTCTCTCCATATTATCATTGATTTACCAAATTTCAGTGATCTATTTTTACCTGAATACCAGGAGCTAAGGACCAATCTGCAATTAGTGCTAATCACATGAGGAACCCAATTTTTATCTTGATTTGACACCGAAAATAAAAAAAATGGAAATGGGCTTCTTGCAATGGTTTTGTTATAGGGAAACCACGATTTAACTGAACAATTTTCCCACAAACATAACAAAATCAATTTGGATGTAGTCTGCACACTCTAGATGACATTTTTATATAAAAATAAGATTTTTCAGTCACACAGTTGTTTACAAAATCGAACGATAAACGTATTTAAACGATTGCGGGTAGATAAAAACAAAGACCTCTATATCTCAGAATAGTGACGTGCTACGAAAAATAAAAAAATATTTTTTTAATTACCGTCCATAGCCTGCATAAATAATATATGTTTCAGTTAATGAACAAAAAAAAATTTGTTTTTTGTAAACTAGTGTAATAATTGGTTTCTTCCCTCATCCTCATCCTCGTCGTATTTTAATGACATTTTCAAAATGTCCACCACCTTGTTTGATACACATTAATGCACGTTTTGGTAATTGTCGTTTATGTTTATTTAATACTAGTGTCACTTTTCACTACGTCAAATCTAATGGAATGTTTGAAATAAACACGTCCCCACAGAAAAAAGTCTAGTTGGGTCAAATCAGCTGACCTAGGAAACCTAATTTATCCAATCACTGATACCGGCCGGCGCGTGCGGTGTGACTGACTTTTTAATTTACTAAATCGTAGATCACAAAAGCCGCCGGCTGGGAATGACACCGTCGTTACGTCTCGCTTCCTCCCGACTGTTTTTAAATATGCGGAAGAGAGAAAACGTATGGAAGTGTGCGAACTTTCTTTATAATATTTTTTTGATCTATTGCGTTTGTAGTGAATTTCTTTTACGTCGTACAACTACGTACGTTTGGCAGTGTGCGTTTGTGGCTGTGGCTCAGTATAATAATGCTTGAAAGGACCCTATTGCATTGACTTAAGTTTCATTTTTGTTTGTTTCGACTGTTTAAAGAATTGGGTGACATCATTTACTTAATTTTAATTTCTTTTAGGGAAAAAAAAATACCTACATTAAAAATACGTGGAATCGATTCAGCTGCCGATTTTGAGCCATGTACTTTCTTATGTTACATATATATATGTGACAGATTGTATATACTATATAATACGTACTTGTAGGTAGGTGTATAAAAATAGTGTCTTACCTTTCGGAGTCTCCAGGTAACGAAAACAATGATATTCCTGGGTGACTTAATGTCGAATTAAAGCACCCAAAAACAGCACAATAATGTCTACTATTTCTGTTACCCTTTTCTACTGCCATCTTAATTTTTTCTAAATCCACAGCCGCATACGACCATACAGCTCAACCAGAGTAGAAAAACTAAAAAAATTGTTATTTGTACCGACCGGACCGTGGTACAAGCTCCGCTCGTTCGCCTGTCGGCAATCGCTACGCAGCGGCCGCTGTTGCCCTCGTATCGCACGCGTATTCGGATGTGGGTAGGTATAACGCGCTTTTCGGCCGTTTGTATGAAGAGCGAATACTGTAGATCCTTATACTGTGATATTATGGTGCCAACGCATTTTAGTCGGCTGCGAGCAAGCGAGACAAGTAGATGTAATTTTTGAAAAACCTCGAACGTTCAAGAATACGTAATAACGCATATTGATTATTGTGCACAGTTAAAACGTCTTCATTATTTACGTTTAACTTTATTTGAGTTTATTTAAATCATAATTGGTAAATAACTATATTTTTACTTGCATTTAAAAAAAAAATTGTGCAAAATATTTGATATCCGCCATCTTAAACCGAATTTGACCGAACGAAGCGCTGTCACCAAGCTGTGTGAGTACGAAAAATGTGACACGGATTTTGTTCGTAACAGCCCGTCTATATATTTATGTAAGTCTATGGTCTCTAACGTTTAAGGTGTCCAGATGGCAAATGGACACGGCGATAATGCTACTGATCTACTTTCAGTGGTACTTGACTTTGTAGTTTGTTTGACTTTATAGTATTTCTTTCTTTTTCTTCTCTCTTTTTTGGCCGACAACGCATCAGTGATGCCTTTGGTGTTACTAATGTCCATGGGCAACGATAGCCACTTACCATCAGATGGATCGTCAGCTCGTTTGCCGGCTATTTCTATAAAAATAAAATCTTTTACTGACCACGGGTCTCTCCTCTAGAGAAGGCTTAGAGCATATTCCACGCTGCTTCAGTGCGGATTGGTTTGATGATTAACCCATATTCGAGCAAATAAATTGATTTGATTTGATTTGATTGGTGGATGGGTTAGTGGCCAACCCAAGTGTCGAAAGTTTTCATGCCGCCCGCGCGCCCGAGGGCCTCCAACATCTCTCAACGACTGTTTTCTCACAATAACAAACGGGACCGATGGCTTAACGTGCCCTCCGAAGCACGAATACGCTCAAAAAAGTTTGCCACTGAACCATTGAAGCCATAGTTCTTATATCAACAAGTCTTCAAATATGATTAGTCAATGTGTTTCTCAGTTCCGCCATTTCCCGGCTGTTTCCCGCGGAAACTGGTTTCCGGTTGTTCCACGCTGTTTCGGGGGAATTATTTATTATTTTCTCTTTTCATTTGTATTTATAATGTGATGTTTATTAGAAATTAGCCTTTTTCTCTGTATCACTATGACAAAGGTTAATGACATAGACAGATATTTTAATTTTCTTTGAATGCAATTCACGAAAATCCGTATAAAATTCTGGTATTATTCGCCATAAGTAACCGCCCTCGCTTTGCTTCGTTTTTCTTATTTTTTTACACCTTGGGTTATATTATTAGAGTTTTTTTAAGGATCCCTAATTTTTTTGAAAATTTAATATAGCTTATGTCACCCGGGGATAGGGTGGCTTCCCAACAGAGAAAGAATTTTCAAATCGGTTCAGTAGTATCAAATCTTTTCTCTTTATAATATTAGTATAGATTACCTACACTTTAAAAATAGCTTTATTTCTTGAAAATGAGTTGGTGCAAACATTACAAATACTAATGACCTACTACGAGTACACAGATAACATTAGATGACGTGTTGTTGCCAAGTTGAGCAATTTCCTGTCTGTTTCCCGCGCAAACTGCGAACGTGCTGCCGCCATTTTATTTATTTTACCACACGAGTAGCTCGTTGACGCAACCGCAATAAAGTTGCACTTACAAAAAGTACCTACATAAGTAAATGATTAATTGATAATAATTATATTACATTCTGCTCTTTAGTTTGTTTTTCTCTTTTTAGATGTATTTCAAAATGTTTTAGGTAGGTACATCACTAGATTATTTATGTATGTATAGTGATTATTAACAGATTATTATTATTAATTAGTGGATTATTAAGGGGTTTCATGGGATACAAATTGATATAAATGAACGAGGAAAAACGAATGTGTGCACTTAAGTAGGTATATTGTATGTACGTGTGTTGTGTACTTACTAAGGCATAAGCAATAAGGCTTCGTGAAAGAAGCGAGGGGTTTCTATGGATTATTAAGAGGTTTCATGGGATACAAATTGATATAAATGAACAACGAGGAAAAACAAATGTGTAGGTATATTGTATGTGTATTGTGAAGGCATAAGCAATAAGGCTTCGTGAAAGAAGCGAGGGGTTTCTAGTTCATTTGAATTTAAAATCGTTCAGATACGCAAGCAAGCATTGGTTATATTTGATCCATTTCATTACAATCCATTATTTGACATTGAAAAAGTGCTTCAGTAGAACATTCTTCGTATGTTCTCCCTTATGTTGCCACTTAACGCTCTTTTGGGTAAAGTTGTGAGACGTGTTCACTTGTAGTGAAGATGCGCAATTTCCTGAGTCCCTGCGCCGCCGCGCCCTCGCGCCGGATCTACCATTCATTTTGTTAGCGCCCCAAGCGCCTCGGATCTCAACTAAAATAACATTGCAAATTGCGAACTATTCACACGCACAAATACACAAACAGCTACGAAAGTTTTATTTGTTTTTAATAAGTGATTTGTTTTTTATATTACATAAGTATCCATCCATTAGCCTTTGGAGGTCCACTGCTGGATATAGGCCTCCCCTAACTTACGCCACTCAATCCTGTGGTCCTGAGCCTTCTGAATCCAGCGGATGCCCGCTGTCTTCTTCAGGTCATTTATGCATACATTAAAATGGAAATGGTACACAGAGAAATCGTATACATTCAGGAGTCAACCTTTTCGCACTATAATGAACTGACCATGAACTAACAATATTTATTTCTGAATCAAAATTAAACTGAGTACTTTACTAATAGCTCATCACCCAAGGAACCTAGTACCTACTATATTTTATCCTTATTTATTGTCCAGAAGGGTACACCGTCAGAAAAGCCTTGGATCCAAGAATAGATAGCTCAACTTACACCCCAGTTGATTTATTCGCCGCGATAATTAAACTGATACTCTATATTTTGATAGCAATTGTAAAAATATAATTTGATATTTATTGTAATGGTGTCGTATAAAATGTCGTGAGCGCAGTTCGTTCCAACGAGCGGTAAATTCACGTTGTCAGCATTTAATGATCGTCGTATATTTGATACCGACGCAAAATAATATTTATAAAGTAGCTGTTACCCGCAACTTCGTCCGCGTCGTATTTAAAAAAGTTATTGTTCTTCTTTCTAAAACTGTTTTTTTTTTCTAAAATAAAAGTAGGTTAAGTTACTCCATGTTACATCAGCTATCTGCCAGTGAAAGTCCCGTCGAAATCGGTCCAGCCATTTCAGAGATTAGTCGGAACAAATAGACAGACAGACAAAACATGTTAAAAATGTTGTTTTGGTATATGTACCGTGTATACATCCAAATGCACTTAGTAAAAAGCGGTTATTTTAATATTACAAACAGACACTCCAATTTTATTTATTTGTATTATAGATGTATGTACTTCGCCTTAAAAATATTTTTATTGCGACGCTGTACATATACCTGTAAAATATAATGTCATCGCCTGCGTAACATAACAATCGCCTGCATATGATTATAATTTCATCGCAAAAGAGTTTCAAACAGATAAATCTACGGCGATGAAGATGATACATACATTGTAGTGTTTAGAGGGTCAATAATACACACATTTTACTCTGCAATAGGTGAGGTAGGTATACACAAAGCTCACGTCTGAACACCGCACCTAGCACGCAGCATCGCTGCTGACTGACTCGCAGTCAGTCAGTGACTGACAGCTGTGCTTATACACTACATCCCTTCTTTATTTTATAATAAATAATAATTGATTACAACTGTTCGTTAGCAAATAATATATTGCAACATTGACATAGATCTGACAATAATAAATTATTCAATATCCAACTTTTCTTTGTGTTATTTATTATCCTTATTATTGTACAACATGTATTTCCCATTTCTGTACATCGTTTTCACCATCAGAAACTCACACCACTATGTGAGTGCAGGGTTAAAGTTTGGTGTCAATCTGTTAGCCTCAGTTACTTATTATTCATCGATATATTTTTCTGTAGCTTATTTAGAATCTTGTAGCTCCCTTAGTACTGTCCACAAAATATGGTTTCCCTCTTTTCTTTTTGAATTATAGACCTGTCAATTTCTGTCTCTCACATTACTTAAATTATGAAATTAGTAGTTAGTAGTAAATTATTATTATGAAATTAGAGTGAAAGGTATTTTACTGGAAGTGATTGGAAGCTTCATAAAAAAATTTGATCTTATTCGCATAAGTCAGTTTGGAGATCTCATCTCGCATTTCACTAAATACAACTCTTGTAGATCATAATTATATTTTTAACAAACGTCAAATGTAGTATTGAAAGTAGATTAACCCAAGCCATTTACCGCAGTCGTCTACTTCAATTATCAAAAGTAACAACATAACTTCTGAAAAATCTTGAGTAAGTCCCTCTATTGCCAAGGCTCACCCAGCCGATATGCATATATTATCCATTTAGTGTCATATGTGTGCAATATGCATCACCCATACACACCCCAAACTTCACTTCTTCAACTTCACAACTTTCTTTCTCGAGATGGAAACTGATCTCGTATTGTTCAGTATCATGATTTATCATGATTACCTATTTATAGGTACTCGACTGTTACATGACTTACAGGTATTTCCCTAACGCTATCTTGTTTTCTTCAAGACTAAGTGAGAAGAAAACTCTTAAATTATTTATAGAATTAACTTTTGCTCACGGACCTAAAAAAAAGACGGACATAATCCCAAGAACAAATTCAGTGAAGCACCCATAGGAATACCAACTCTGTATTCGTACAAGTACACACACCCACACATTGACACCATACGGCCACGACATTGACACCATCGCCAATCAAAAATTACAAAATTACGCACACATGGTAAGCGAGCTGTCAGCTGTCAGCTTCACACTCGATTAGTCAAGGTTACGTCTGTTCTTTTTTTTATGTCTGTGACTTTTGCTATTTTGACCTATCGTGATATTACTTTCCAATTTTTTCTTGAGGGTACTTCATTTATATTGAGGGTAGGTCACAAAATTTGAAGGTAATTTGAAATTTTCAAACGTTAATCTTAAGAATTTTGAGTCATTCAACTAGATATAATTCATGATGTCAATATAATATCTACAGTTCATACAACTCGCTCAGCGCATTATAAGAACTCAAATTTAAACAATTTTCCTATGTGACATTGTTATTTCCATCTCGTGTCACTAAGAAATTCAAACTATTTGCCAGCCATTCATTTAATGGCCAAGCTATTTAATTCTACCACCAGCATTTACACTGTGAAAGTCACAGACACATTTTTGAGGGTACTTCATTTCATGGTAAGATAAGGAGTAAATCTTGAGAATTTGAGTCATTGAACAAGACTTAATTCATGATATCAGTATAACTGTCTACAGTTCAAACAACTCACTCCACGCATTATAAGGGTCAACTTTAAACAATTTTCCTATGTGACATTATTATTTTCATTTATTGCCAGTAAGGAATTCAAACCATTGGCAACCCATTCATTTAATGCTAAGCTATTTTGCTCTACCAGTATTTACACTATTAAAGTCACAAGGGTATTTAGAATAGTACCAGTAGAATCTCTAATAATCTTAACAATAGTTGCTTGTGAAACTACGATCACAGCTGACCAATTTATTGTCTCTTTAATTATCATGTGAACTTAAGTATTCTCTTCATTATCTTATCTCTTGATTCACTATCAGTTTAGTCAGTTATGTTATGATTCTCTGGGAATTTGCGTTTGCTTCCCAGGGGAGTTTCAGTCGTTGACAAGCACTCTGGGTAAGGATGCTTTGTGAGATGGTGGTCCTGCGTGCACGGTTACACCCATTTACACATATGTACATTCGGCTTAGTAATGTGGCCACTCCAGCTTCTAGATGGAGATCTAGTGCTTTCAGCTTCCACAACATCAACGTCACTTTAAACTTGATAAATCTGTAATACAGAAATATAAGACCGACGACGAGCCTCGGACTGTACTGCTTTAGAGATAAATCTCTAAAGTTGCTACTTAGCACTGTCATTCAACTAGACATAAGTTTTTTTTTCTCTTGGTTAAGTCTGACATAATGAAATCGAACCACTTTGTTAACGCATATTCAATAATTACAGTATGAACCTTGCTCTTGATAGGTATTGTTTTTGTATAATGTCGTGAAAAGTATGGAAACTGATAAAATAACCTTTTGGTCATTAGCCATCACTTGATGACGCTAGTTAACTATTTATGTCAATTTTACATGAAAAAAGCGCAGAGAAACACCTAAGGTGTTGTCATTTTGCAGATGGTTCAAGTTGGATGAATATTAGTAATAAGTTGTATCTACGTAAATAGTTGATTACAACGTCGTGTTTTATTGGACTATCTCAATATACTGAAATTTTATTTCTCAGTGTCTCATTGTCTCTTTACTATGGAGACAAAATCATAACCTTGACATATAATATTTACCTTTATTTTTCGACAGCTCAAAAAGATTAATGTTTACATTGCAAATAAAGATATTAGATGGAAATACTACGATCTTCTGAGTTTGTAATTGCTCATTGCCACATGGATGAATCTTTATTTTTTCAATAATAATAATAATATATCCAATAAATTATTGTGGATTATATTATATAAGAATTGCAAAAATGTAATATAATTATCATAAAAGCCGAGTCCGTTACAATGGACTCATAACTGCTGTCGTTTGTCATATTTTGTCATAATCTGCTCACATATGTGATATGTTCACATATTACATATTATACTCGTCTGTAACGAATTATTATAAAATAATGAATCGTCAAAGACGGAAGTATGTCATTGTACATTTCATACATGGTCAGATTCAAATTTACTTCAGAAAAAGTTATGGAATGTTAACACATGAATGGAATAAAATATACCATACCAATAATCACTGTCTTACTTTTATTCCTTACATAATACCTGAATTCTGATGCCACATCATCTCTTTACTTGGTATTTGTAATTCATATTGATTGAGGTAACTTTCTGAAAACCTGCAATTTGTTATTTCATCCCACGATTTAATATCAGTGAAATGGGACCGATTATGATGGGAATTATCTCCATCAGGCATCTCAAATGGGTGTCTTATGAATCATATCCAACAGACATCTTTGGCTTTCAATGATATTCATAACGACATATCCATAAAATATTAATTTGTAAATATTTGCAGCCACTGTGTATGCATGGCTTTTTACAAATGTAACGTTATTACAAGTGTAACATGATTGCGTAGCCTTAAACATTGATTTATAATATTTGCGGGCACCTTGTATCCATGGCTTTTTACTAATGTAACAGTAACATGACTGCGTAGCCTTAAAACATTGATTAATAATATTTGCAGGCACCTTGTATGCATGGCTTTTTACTAATGTAACAGTAACATGACTGCGTAGCCTTAAAACATTGATTTATAATATTTGCGGGCACCGTGTATGCATGAATTTTTACTAATGTAACAGTAACATGACTGCGTAGCCTTAAAACATTGATTTATAATATTTGCAGGCACCGTGTATGTATGGCCTTTTACTAATGTAACAGTAACATGACTGCGTAGCCTTAAAACATTGATTTATAATATTTGCAGGCACCGTGTATGCATGGCTTTTTACTAATGTAACAGTAACACGACTGCGTAGCCTTAAAACATTGATTTATAATATTTGCGGGCTCCGTGTATGCATGGCTTTTTACTAATGTAACAGTAACATGACTGCGTAGCCTTAAAACATTGATTTATAATTGACAGTATATATTACGGTATATTATATACCACTTGTATACAGAATACATTACAGTATAATGTATAATGCTCAATCACCTCGAATGACTTGCCATAGCAGTAATTCAATACATCGATTAGTTTGGCTTCTTCCTCAGAATTCTAAGTCAAGTACCTACTCCATACCTTAATTTATTTTATGATAATTATGGTAAATATCCAATAAATTGAAAACTTTTTTTCCATTTTTTTAGCTATAAAAGCGTTACAATATCTCTGACATTTTAGACTGAACTTTAGTATTCCACATACTCATCCATTCTTAAATTTTAATATACCTTTTAGGAAATACTAATTATGTTGAATAACTTCCGCAAACACTATATTTTAATGTCTTTTATACTTTGGCTGAACATAAAAATGTTCCACGTCACTTTACCCAGAACTTTGATTTTTTTTCTCGAAACAGCCGTCCTTGAGCCATTATGAACATTTTTGAATGAAACAGTGAAATCGGTTAAGCTATCAAGAAATACAAAAGTTCATTTTTATTTATACAAACAAGAAGATAAGTATATTACAATAATAACGTGCTTCTTTCGAGCATTTTTTTTGTACACAAGGTATAGCATTCTCCTTACGAGTCTTGTTTAAATTTGCGTGCCCCTTTCAGGCCTTTTTGTACTCAAGGTACATTAACAAGCTCCTTACGAGTCTTGTTTAAATTTGCGTGCCCCTTACAGGCCTTTTTGTACTCAAGGTACATTAAAAAGCTCCTTACGAGTCTTGTTTAAATTTGCGTGCCCCTTGCAGGCCTTATTGTACTCAAGGTACATTAACAAGCTCCTTACGAGTCTTGTTTCAATTTGCGTGCCTCTTGTAGGCCTTTTTGTACTCAAGGTACATTAACAAGCTCCTTACGAGTCTTGTTTCAAATTGCTTGCCCCATGCAGGCCTTTTTGTACTCAAGGCACATTAACAAGCTCCTTACGAGTCTTGTTTCAATTTGCGTGCCCAATCCGGACTTAATACTTGTAACGGGACAAGTGGGATAAACCCGTACAACCTGCGTGAACCTTGACGTAGCTACAATTATCAATATATTTAATTTAATATTGGCTTTAGTGATAAAAATATTAACATATATAATGCTTCAATATTGCTACGTAATACGGATTTTAAGGTATAATAAACATTTTACATATTACGTGCATATGCATAACACATTGTTTGTAGCTACTTTACAGGTTCTTCCTTAATATGGTTGTATAGGCATGATCTTTAAGTGTACTGTATTGGCGTGACCATAATAATAATATTGAACTGCTAATTAATTAGCAAAATTACGTCTAAAACTTGTTTAGATAATCATAATCTTTTGAATTCATGGTAGAACGGTATTTGAATTATGAAAACATTAACCACAGCATTATATTAATAAATGGGGTAGATTCTCAATCGTTTCTTTCCAAGTTATTGTAAGGGTAACGTGGAGTTTCACGTTTTTATTAAATACCCACCAAATACAAACAAAACTTAGGATATTGTTATTGTGATGCGGTAGCTTTATTTGAAATAAGAAACGAAATAAATTGCTCTTTCACATACTACAATTTCCTACAGCAATATCATAGGAAATTTATGGTCTATTTGAAATAGTTACTTGAGGCATGGCCCTTTATGAACAAAATGATTTGCATGGCCTTCGAAGTATTTAATTAGTTTTGATGCTTAGACAACCATTTTCTGTACAAATATGGCAGTGGTACTTTAAGTTGCCGAGTTATTAAAACGTCAACACTCAAATAATTGTTACTTAAGTGCACGCAATTAGGTGTACCCACATATAAATTATGTGGTTGTAATGTAATAATACACTTTCCTTACTTAAATGCGAATATAACAACATATTCGTTACGAATTTGCCTGCCCGAACGAATGCAAGCAAGGGCGGCATTACTCCTTCTTTTTCTTCCAACATTTTTTGGTAATTCCTTATTATTTTTACCGTCGTCGCCACTTGTAGTGTTTAGAGGGTCAATAATACACACATTTTACTCTGCAATAGGTGAGGTAGGTATACACAAAGCTCACGTCTGAACACCGCACCTAGCACGCAGCATCGCTGCTGACTGACTCGCAGTCAGTCAGTGACTGACAGCTGTGCTTATACACTACATACATCACTAGCGATTTACCGGGAGCTTTACCGCGTTTTCCAGTATAGTAAGTACTATGTGTCCTATTCCAGAACATAGTGTTATTGTCTGCAAAATTTCATCAAAATCGTTCTGTAGTTTTTCATAAACTTTCACATCTATACAAATAAATAAAATTGGTGTGTCTGTTTGTAATATTAAAATAACCGCTTTTTAATAAGTGCATTTGGATGTATACACGGTACATATACCAAAACAACATTTTTTACAATTTTTGTCTGTCTGTTTCGGCTAATCTCTGAAATGGCTGGATCGACTTTGACGGGGGTTTTACTGGCAGATAGCTGATGAAACAAGGAGTAACTTAGGCTACTTTTTATTGCTGAACAAAAATAGTTTGTTAGGCGATACGAAGTTCGCCGGGTCGCTGAAACGGTCAAATTAATACAGCGCATATAAAATCCTCTTTTAAACACCTGGTATAGACTTTATGGGAGGACAGTCGGTCATCAAAAACTTCTTAAAGTGACATAGGACGCAGCCGGTGAATTATTATTTTAGGGAAATTCGTAAGTATATCTATTTTGCGTTTTATGTTACAAAGAACTTTCAAAACGACACCAAGAGGAGTTTTGGTCATTAGTTTTAATTTCGTCAGCATTTAAGGGCACTTTTGAATTTCCTTCGTCAGTAAAACATCTCATAAGTTAACGAATTAAATTCAACTTGCTTAACTACTTACTTACTAATTTAATTATGTATATTAGTGGTTTAAATGTTGGTCTCTGGCGTGATGGTCAATCCTCGCATCACTAATTTTTATATACTACTAATACTTACTACGAATCTTCACGCCTTACTTTGGTAAGAGGTAAGAAATATCGAGGAGATACTAAGTATTGTAAAGTGTATGATGATGGTAATCAGGTACTTTGTTTTTGTGAAAAATATGTAAATAAATATTCAACGATGACTATTGACGAGTAAACTCCGATATTTTATTACAAATCACATCAATCTGATATGCAACTATAGAGCTAAGGGCACTTCAGATACTCGCTTTCCGAGCTGTTGAGTACATTTACGGATTCAATGGACTGTACATCTCGTAGCCATGTATAAGCTGCTTTGCTGTGTAAGTGGTCATTTCGATATTGCAACACAAGTGCGCTTTAAGGCGCTACCGCGCCCGTTTGGTTGATTTTCTTTTGAATATATTTCGTAAAGTGTATACGCTATTAGGGTAATACTTAGGTATATGTTTTTTGACTATGTACTTTAAATCTGCTCGAAAATGAAAACACGATAACGTGAAATTTTCTCCACAGAAAAAAATCATGAAGTTGGCTCTAATTATTTACATTATAGCTTGCCACCGCGATATTTAAAGAAATTTGTGCATGGAATTCTTTTTAAAACATAGTACATTATCATATCTAAATCCATGTGTTTTTTTGTGAAAAAACATGAAGTAGTTTTTTAAAACCAAATAAAAACGTTGTTTGGCGCTTATGTCGGTCAGTTTCGAGCGCACGCTCAGTATAGCTGTCTCACAATTTTCATACAAGAACTCATTCCCACACTGTCTTTATGATGTGCGTTCAGTCGACTGCGGTCTTCATCGACGTCGGACGTATGTCTCTCTGCGCTATTTTTTACACGCTTTTTATTAAAGAATTTGACGTAGCGTATAAAGTTTTTGACTTTTGCATAAGATTGTCAAAACGTTAAATGGGGAAAACTAAACAGCACAGGGAAATGGAGTAGTTTTGTTTTATTATTTATATTTTATTATTTGTACTTAAATAAAAATGTTTGATGATATGTAAGAGAATGAATAATTAAATTACTGTTCAGTTACGTAATACATTATCTATATATATATATGTATATAAAAGCAAAAGGAGACTTGCCGCTTTTTATTCGGTTCGGTAGTTTCTTACATAATGAATAAAATGAAATTTTTCAAGGAGATTGCCGGGAAGACGTCAGCTAAGAACGGATTTTTCGAAATTCATCTCCTAAGAAAATAGGGGTTGGAAGTCACTTTCATACAAACCAACTCCGTCAGTTTTAGAGTAATAAATATATTTTTATGTAAGTTTATCGTTATGAACAAAAGTTAACTTTGACCCATTTTTTTTTTTGAAAATCCTCACTTAAAGGGAAGTCAATACATTATTTATGAAGATTTAAAACATACACCCTTTTAAATATACGTATATATAGTACTAGTAGAAACTAGCCAAGTTAAATGTAGAGCTTGAATTACATGTTGTTGTGACTAAAATTTTAGGATTTTCTACACACAACTTGGCACCCATTTAGATGTCAATTCTTTTTTTTATTGAACTTGGCTCTCATTTCACATTTATGTTTTTGATGAAATAGTATCCTACATAAAGTAAGACCAAGCAAAAAATGAGTTTTTTTTCTGTCAAGTTCCTACTTACTATTTTCACGTATGCACAGATTTATTCTTCGACTGAATTCACTTCGTGTCGCCTTATATACCGAATTATGATGGATATCATCAGTGTCCAAGGAGTGAATTTGAATCAAGTTATTTTATCATGTACTGTATTGGTCTGACCTTTTTAAATAGGTTTCGCTTAAATTTAACTACGTTCCGTTATATTAATAATGTAATGAATATTAAAAAATATGATAATTTTGAAATTATTACAGATATTTCTTTGATGTAATGATGCAGTTTTAGTTTTCATCAAAATCGGCCCCGAGACTCCTTTCAGCAATGTTCGCTATTCCTCATACTTTCAGACTTGGCCATCCACGCACACTTTGAAAATTCAACCTTTATATAATTTGTATAAATAAAATAATCTGTTTTCTATTTAATTGTGTTTTACCTATTGCCTATTTTAAAACAAATTGATACATTACTTAACACTATGCGAGTTTTATTAATGAATAATGTATTAGGGAATTTAAGAGTAACGTATCCCATCAAAAACATAAATGTAGAGTGAAAACTAATTAAAAAAAATTGAGATCTAAATGGGTGCCAAATTCTGTGTAGAAAAGCCTAAAATCTTAGTCACAAGAACATGTACTTCAAGCTGCACATTTGACTTGGTTAGTTTTCACGTACCTACCTAAGCTATATTTGTATTGTTGGTTGCTAACTAATGAAAACTAGCCAATTCAAATGTAAAGCTTGAATTACATGTTCTTGTGACTAAAATTTTAGGCTTTTCTACACAGAACTTGGCACCCATTTAGATCTCAATTCTTTTTTTTTATTTGGCTCTCACTTTACATTTATGTTTTTGATGGGAAATCATTACTTTTTGTACAGAAATTATTTGAAGGTACTTATTCATAACGTTACTGATTAATTATTTACCTTATACATGAACTGTTATAGTGCTCTTCAACTAAATCTGTAGTTAGTGCGCCGTGGTCTGAAGTACCTATTATTTCATTATTTATAAGTAATGACGTTCCAATATTGATGTCCACTAATATTGAAATAATAATTATTAATACTAAATCCCAGTTATAATATCGTAATATGTGCACCTTAACCCCATTTAATCTTACTCTATTCAGCTCTCTACATCTTAAGGTTGTCTGGAAGAGATCGCTGTGTAGCGATAAGACCGCATTTTGTACCTCCTGTCTACTTCACTTGCCTACTTCTTGAATGTGTTGTATTATTTTATTGGTGTACAATAAAGAGTTAAATAAATAAATAATATTAATAATATTAATAAATACGATATTCAACTATACTCCTATCCATACTCATATTATAAATGTGAAAATGTGTTTGTTTGTTTGTTTGTCCGTCTTTCACGTCGCAAAGAAGCTGATAAATGATATGGTTTTTGTGTATGAAGTTAGTGAGGAGGGTGGAGAGTAACGTAGGCTACTTTTTACCGCGGTAAAACATCCCCATGGGAAGATCGATATTTTGTTAGTTGCTAAATATTTAGTTCCGGATGTTGCTAATAGATGGCGTTAGTAAAATTCATTTGCAAGTTCTGAATCACGCTATCAAATGATACATGTTTACTTAAGTCATAGGCAACTAAATCTAACTAAGTAAAAGTAAGTAGGATTTGTAAAGAATCGATCTCTACCGCGGACGAAGCTGCGGGCAAAAGCTAGTTATATAGTTATAAGTAGTTTATGTTCGATGACATAACGTGCTACAATATATTTTGAAACAATACTTCGAATCACTTTAAACTGGTATAATTTCGGAAATAATACAAAATTTAGTCGTTTACACGCCATACAAGATTAGAGAAAAATAATTTTTCACGCATTAAAAATGAAAATTAATACACTGGAAATAACGTCCCACACATACTTTCCCAAAGGCACTTGGGACACTTAACATCTTCCCCCCGTTGAAAGCATTACAAAGTACTAAAACTGATATGTTTCATTATATGTTCAGCTTGAAATCCACCTAATGACCAGATGTCATCAATTTTGATTGCTACTCTTAAATTTCAGGCATTATAAGTGTTTCTAATAGAATAATTTTTTTTAAAAATAAATAAAATGATAAAAATTTACTATTTTTTGATTTATTCCTTTGTATTCACCCGATTACCTATCTGGATGCCAAATTTTAACTTTCTAGACCATCTGGAACTGAGTTAGAGTCTTGATTTATAGGTCAATCAGTGATAAAAATGACGATTTTTGGACGTTAATATCTAAACGACCGTTTGAGATGTGTATATGAAATTTGGAACACATATGTATTTCGCAAGTCTCAATAAATGTTAAAGTTTCAATAAAATTTGACAGGTTTATGTTGAATAGTTTTTGAGTTATGAGGTGGTCAAAAGTGGCTCCAAATGGTTCATGTAATATTACACACGGTGTTACTCACCAATTCTGTTAGTTTGAAATTGGCTTGACACGCTACCGCGTGTCTAGATTATTTATTCTCTTCAACATCGTCAAACTTTGTACAAAAATTTCTCATTTCGTTCTACCAAAAATAAGTAATATGTCAAGAACCTTAAAAGCCTACCACGGCTATGTTGCCTCTAATTTAAGGTATGGTATAGTTTTAATGGGGAAACTACAGATTGCAATAAAGTCTTCATTGCTCAAAAACGATGTATACGCGCTATTTGTAATGTTACCCCAGACACTAGCTGCAAGCCTCTCTATAGGAAGCTAAAATTATTGTCATTGACAGGTAGGTATATACATATTATATGAGATTTGTATTTTTTTTAGAACAAATACCTATACACCTTTTTCAGGAAAAGAAAAATAATTGTTATTTTGCAACCAGATACCCTAATCGACTATGTGTACCATGGTACCTTCTTCTCGATCAGGGATACGTTCAAAAAAATTTGACTTCGAAAACGATATATAATAAAATCCTTGAAAACATAAAAATCTTAACTTTCACTACATTTAAAATAGAGTTACTTAAATGGTTAACTGACAAATGCTACTATTCAATGAAAGTATTTAAATGACATTTTTTTTTATTTTATGGAAATAGCCGGCAAACGAGCTGACAATCCACCTGATAGTAAGTAACTATCGTTGCCCATGGACATCAGCAACACCAAAGGCATCACTGATGCGTTGCCGGCCAAGAAATAGAGGAGAAAAAGAAAAACAGAAATTATTAATAATTATTGTTTTCCCTTGACATTTGAAATTAAAATTTATTATAATATGATGTAAATAATGTAAATTCACATATATTTTTGTGAAAATCCATAAAGTAGTTTTAAAAACCAAATAAAAAAATAGTTTGGCGCTTATGATGTTCGCTTCCGAGCGCAGGCTCAGTAGGTATAGCTGTCTGACAAATTTTATACAAGAAGTCATTACATTACTGTACTATCCTTGATCCGCAATTGTTTGTTTTTTCATCTGTTTGGCACCGCCTCAAAATTATTTATTTACTGTTAATAATTTAGGATCTTAAATTATAATACTAAATGATTTATTTTGTTTTTCATTTTCAATTTTTTTTCGTTGGTTCAATTTTTTATTAAAAAGTAATTGTTTTATAATTTTTAGATGCAATAAAAATTAATGAATAAGTACTACTCCGTAGTTTTTCTGTGCTGTGCTTGTGAAGTGAGTGACATGACGGAAAGAAGAACATCGAGGACAAAAGATAGTGGCCACGCCCACTTTCAGTATAAATTTCCATCACGGCCTCCTCTTAACTAATCTGCCCATCCTGCGCCTGTACATACGTATTACTTAGCGCTATTGCAAAAGTTAATACCAAATATAACCAACCTTTAACCGTTTTTCTCCTTTTTCACCACGGACCTAAAAAAAGACGGACGTAATGCCAACAACAAATTCAGTGAAGCACCTATAGTAATACCAACTCTCTATTCGTACAAGTACACACACCCATACATTGATACCATACTGCTTCAATCGCGAATCAAAAATTACGCACACTCTCGATTACACGAGGTTACGTCCGTCTTTTTTCAGTTCCGTGTTTTCCACCAAATTTTTTGACTAAAAATATTATGATCAAGTGTAGGATTTAATTTGTTTCTTGATGTAAGTCGCCGATTTCAACGTCGTCTGAATGGGAAATTTAAAATTATTAGTCCTCAAAAATTGATAGCGATAAGAAGTTTATTTTTTTATTTCAAAAACTAAGCAAACATCTGTAAGCAACATTGACATTGAATAATTATTTTGAATGATATATGATGAGTGCCTCTAAATACTACTGTTTTATTCTGCCTCCTGTCTTTCTAAAATCAAGCACTTCACTATTCCATGGGAGCACTCTCATCAGCATTTATTTACTGATTCAGAGAGGATCATCTGAAAAGAGGCACAGAGTCCCGAAGTTTCCGTTACTAGAGATTATCGCGGGCCAGGCATTGAAGTATAATGTCATAGAACAGACATCTCGAACAAAATGTGTGGCCCAATAGGAGGTTCTATTTTCAAAATTGAGCCCCCATTCTCCTTTCAAAATCGAACGATTCCATTGAAAATTGAAGCCGATCGGCGTCAATTCATCGGAACATACATTGTGTTCGCGGTGTCGGTTCTATATGCTAGTAATGATACTTCAATGGGGCCAGGCTCGTTTATAAGTACCCCGTTTTTTGGGTCAACGGCGGCAGTGCGGGCGGGCGGCTACCATCAAGTCAAGTGATGAGCTAACAATAGCTCCAACCAGCTGGTTTTACTGCTACATCGATAAAAAATGTATTTATTTATTTATTCAAATATTTTTGAACGTGTTATCTTGGAGCGGTACAACATGGAGTTCATCCTTGTAACAGCTTTCAATTCGTTTCTTGTTTACAACTTTTTGTAAAATCTTTCTTAAAAAATATAAAAATCTTCTTCCTAAAACAGGATAATATTACAAGTATCATTCAGGTTCTTAATTTAATTTATCAAAACTGTTTAAAGTGTTTTCAAACCGGCGAGTAGGTTCAACAGAGCCTCTACAACTTGAGTGTTATAATTAGGTCCGTTTAATTTATTATCTTGCATTTACTTGTCTTTTACTTACACTTATAATATAGTCATGTAATTAAAATACTCAATAATAATAGCAATAGTGATATTAGAACGTTGAAACACCCACGAGACCTCGAAATTATCTGAATATCTATCGGAAATTAATTACCATTTGATTCGGCTTAAGGAATCCATAGCAAGGAAAGCTAAATATCATATTGTACGTACTTAAATATAAATCTTCCAAATAATGTATGACCAGCCTTAATGATTGATGCGTTAATAATAGATGCGATAATGAACAATGCTTTCGTAGAAAGAGAGACCAGCATTGATTGGAGTTTTAATGTAATAATGCTAGCTCGATAATAATATAATATATACGAATGCAATTCTAAACATTTCAAGCAATATTAAATATCTTTAAAAGAGCTGGTATTTCAATTGATATTATTTAGCGTTATAAAATACTTTAAGTTCTCTGCAAGATATCTCTGTAGATACTTTCACGTAGCACACGCGAATGCATTTAATATGGTATGCAGTAACCCATTCTGTACGCGCGCGACGGAAGGATGCCGCTATCTGGACGGAGAATGCTGTAAATTTTTAAGCGAGCATATACCATATACGCAAACTGCGGAACAGGGAGCATTTCGGGACACTACGTAAATAATTATGTCTTATTTTTTATTTATGTGTACAGAATATAAATTGTTAGGTATGTTTCATGTAGTGTCTCTCTGGGAGGCACTAGAAACTCATTCTTTGTTTGCGTATTTAGGTAGCTGGCCCACTGTGCAATCTATTGGGTATTTATTTATTCAAGTTTTGTACCGTTGCACGTCACTTTAATGTTTTATCGTTTGGAATAGGTGTTTTATAATATTAAAATACGTTCAAAATAGTCGCTTACTCGCAAATGCACATTGAATTAAACTGTTTTATAAAGACAAAAAATGTCTCCTGATCATATTATTTAATGATAGGTTTATGGATTCGGGATTTCCACTAGGTGTTTAAGTTTATTGACGCTTTGTATTATCAAGACTCAATAATTTAGGTGCCGACATCGCAGCTATGTGCCCATGCCCCAACATGGAATAGTTAAGCTGAAAAGTGACAAGAAGATTATAATAGTTTACGGAAGTGCAACTTTCAACCCCAGATTCAGGCCGTATAATAACAACTTTCGTCACGTCATGGAAGTTAGTGTCCCAGTGAAATTTGGCAGTGGATGTTGTGATGAAATATGATTTATTGTATTGTCCCCCAAAATTAACATTTAGTCATGAACTCGTGCTATAACTGATCGATACCATTTGGATGCGATTTTTACTGATGTATTGAAGTAAGCTTAAGTTAAGTATGTTAACATAGTATATTAAAACTTCTTCATAAATAAAATCGGTTGTTATACAAAATCGAATCGGAATAGCGTTCCAACATCACTAATTGCATTGACTAAAATGATAGGTGAATAAATTTTACTTATGTCAATTCAAACCTCGATCCGTAGATCTAAATCACTTATTATTTAATTTTGAATGAACTATTTTACTAACATATTTGTATGTCAATAAAATTGACGAAGTGTACATACTAATTGCATATACATAGTAATTAAAACATTTTGTAAAACCTACACTTATACGAATAAATGAATTGAATTGAATAAAGTACACTAAACGTAGACTTAAGACCTGGGTGAATTAACTCAGGTGAATAAAGTCGACGGCACCTTTGATTCAACAGACAGATAAAAATTAAAAAAAAAGGTTTTTTTATGTATTAGTATCGTGTGAATAACTCACTTTCGTAGCACTTGAGAAAACATAGTTATTTTGAAATCACAGACAGATATCTCTAAAGATAAAGATGTACCTATCGATGTTCATTATTTATAAAATATACAAAAGGTATATCAATTTAAGGAATCCTGTCTGCACAAGTTTTCAAAGCTCCTAAGGTATTCCACCAAGCGAACCAAGGCCAGCTAATACTTAAAAATAAGAATAGTTATTGGAATAATAATTCCAAACGTCGGCTCGTTTGCAATGTTCATAAAAGAATGCCATCGGAGTGAGAATATCTCGCCCTGGACGCGTGTTAACATTTGCATTGAAACGATGGAATTCTGCAGCCGAAGCTTGCATTTGCATAAATCGATCCTATTCTGGCTTGCTTCTTGGTTAACTAAAAGTTTAGGACATAGCTTGCATTTACTTTTGGCATATTCAATCTATGGTTGTGTTGATATAGCTATCAACACAAATAAATATCAACAAAATGAAAACTGAAATCCTATTCCAGAATTGTATTTGATTTTTGAATTATTTGTTTATACCTTCTTTTTGTCTTATTCAGAGCTAATTAAAGTTCAGTGTTGAAACTATTATGGGACTTTAAAGTAATCGAAAAATACTGAAGACGCACCTACTTAATTATTATTTTTTAGTTATGTTTGCAAAAATGTAGGTAAATAATTTTATTAAACGCATCTTTTATTAACAAAAAGTACCTATACGCATGTACATCTTAGCAGCAGAGTGAATAAACAAATTAGGAAGTACATCTGGTGAATTATGTGATGTAATCTGGTGGGCCGTTTCCTTTCCATGCCGTAAGGTGCCCCAAAAACACTGACCTTAGGCAAAGACGTCTTAAATTGTAGCCCGCCCTAATTGGATCGGCTTCCTTAAACCGTGTGTCTCCCACACGACAGTAAATGGCACGATACTGCTCTATTATGTTCGGTTTACACGTATTAAGTAGTTAACTAAATTTTAACTAAATTTTAAGTATCTAAATTAATACGTGTAAACGGACAACTTAGTAGTTTAGTAATTTAGTAGTTTAGTAATCAAGTAGATAAGTAATATAGAAATTTTTCTATTTTCTGTTAAGTAGGTGGGCGGGGCTTATCACTTAACACATTTGGACAGGCACTTTTTAGTTAAAATTTAGTAAAATGCTTAAGTAATTAAGTAGAATTGTATGAACTAAAGAGCTTTACTAAATTATTACGTGTGGACGCACACTAAAAATTATTCACTTAAAATTTAGTTAACTACTTAACTACTTAATACGTCTAAACCGAACATTAGGGCAGGTCGAGTTCTGTGTTAAGTGAGATCCTCAGTAAGTCTACGGCCTCCTACTGGTGTTCTGAAGACAACCGATAACTTAATGGTTTATAGAATGCTACCATGCAAAATATTAATGAGTTATTTGAACTCAAAGATGTCGCACTGTTCGGATTCTGCAGTGAGAGTAGTTACTAATTTTAATAATAATTGCACTTTTACGCCCCGACTCAGAGTCACTTTACGGTTAATTACTCGTAAATCGCTCCTTAAAACAGTCACAAAAATTCACTCTCAAAGTCAGTACATCTTTTAAAAAAAAAATACAAAAAAGAAAATATTACAAAAATATTTAAGTACTAATCTCAGCGGAACTGGTTGCAGAACTGGTCATTTCCATGCATTTTTGTCATTTAAATACTCGTCTACACTATAATATCCCTTGCCTAACAACTGTGTTTTTACACGTTTTTTTAAAGATTCTATTGGCAAGTCTCGTATTGATATGTTTGGAACTTTTATTATAGAAATGTACAACAAGTCCTATAAAAGATCGCTGCACTTTACTTAGGCGGAACGAACAGGAAAAATATAATTCCACTTGCCTCTCTTTCACTATGAGACTTGTGCCATTTACTTCCCATGTCGTACGACGTTGCTTTTGTTGCGTGTTTGTGATTTCACATAATATTTATTCAGACGGGTAAAAATAATGTAGACAGAGAATTTTAACAGTATTGGGTTCGTTAACAGTGTATCTTAAATTGTTTCTTCTGTGATACATCTTATTAATGCTAGTCCTAATAAACTTGTAACTGACATTATTATTTATTTATTTAAGTAATCTTTAATGTACCTTACATAATGTACGGAAACAAAGGCGGACTTAGTGACTTGTTTTTCTTCATTTTTTTCTTTCGTCTGTTCGTTTGTCAGTTACATACCTAAGAAGCAGAGCTGTGTGGCAATAAAATTGACCTTCAATAAAAATATTCCAATAAAACGGATGTAATAAATATCGCCGGATGAATATTTCATTATTATGTTCCAGTTTTGTTGCCATGGTTCAGTAAAATAAGCGCTCATTAAAATTCTGATCACGTCCTAAAGAAATAATTTGAAGCGTGTCTTCCCTGAAATGGTTTTGTAATATTTAGACGCTCCAATGATTTTTACCTGTTGACACAGAAAGGGTATTTTGAAGGGTACGTTGATGCCCAAATTAATTTGCTATTAAATGCTAGTTGAGGTTAAAGGTAGTAGGTATTCCTTAGGGATTGTACTCGAGCAATGAATTGAATAATAATATGATTTGGGCAATTGTGTTTAAGCTAGGGAGTTAGAAGGTCAATGAAATTTATAAATGAGACCCTATTTCACCTTTTACCCTGAAGTGTCTACGTGTGCCTGAAACTGATAAGGTTTTCACTGGGAATCAGTTAAAAATTACAGGAACGCACAATAGTGCGTTTAATTTGCAATATCAAACTTTTTATAGTGGACTCTGCCCGAGTAACGCCGTTCAATAAAATCTTTATATCCTTGATACTAGAAACAGTCTAAACTGTTTCTAGTACATATGCTAACAACTGTTAATTAAGTCATTCTTTCTTTCTTTTTCTTCTCTCTTTATTGGCCGGCAGTGAATCAGTGATTCCTTTGGTGTTGCTGATATCTATCAACAATTGATAGCCACTTACTATCGTCAGCACTTTTGCGGGCTATTTCCATAAAAAAGTCACAACAGTATGATCAGTATGAATGACTTCTTGAAGTTTTTTGGATTTTGTGCTTCTGATTTACTGTATTGTTTTTATATGTATGAAATATTGAAATTATTTTTATGTGGCTGGAAATTCAATTGGAAACTTAATTATATTCATGTATAAGTTGTTATTCACACGACGATCCTGTTGCCTAGCTGGTAGCGACCCTGCCTGCGAAGCTAGGGGTCCCGGGTTCAATTCCCAGCCGGGGCAGATATTTCTGTGACAGATAAATATTTTTACTCGGGTCATGGGTGTTATTGTGATGTGTTTTATGTGTCGTCCATGCCACCCGCGACACAGGTAAAAACCTACTGCGGGGGTGTGAGTGTGTAAGCGTTTATTATTATTATTTATATAAAGGAGTGTTTAAGTAATTTATTAGTATTACTCCTTTGTCCTTTTGATTTTAACGGAGTTTATCTGAACTTGTAAGTTTGTTTTTGTTCAAATTCGGCGCAAATCTACAAGCATTTTATGAGTCACAAGATCTCCCAACAAAGAAAGTGCGCTTAATCTCAGCAAAATTGAGAAATTTAAATTGAAATCTCGACCTTGAAGTTTGAATACAAATTTGCAATCAGTCTTCAAAGGATATCTTCTAATTTTTGAAAGGATTTTGTTATTGTTGATCTTTTGAGCAGTTTGTGTGATTGAGCAAGATGTAACGGAATTAACTCGATAGCATTTGAAATTCAGCTTTCATAATTAATGTTTCTTTCTTTCCAGGTCTCCAACCAAAGTTAAAATGAGGGCAGTCTGAAGTGAATATAAAAAATTATTGAAAGATCAAAATGATTCACCGAACTTCTTCTTCGCGACGGCGTCGTGCCTCTAGAAGTGCTGCCACTTCTCCACAGACCCGATCACCGAGACCTTCAGCCCAAACTTCTAGAAGAGCATCTTTAGCTACAACAGAAACGGACGATGAGATCGACCCACCGCCCCCACAGAGAAGCCCTCGAGCCAGTTTAGCTCCTGACACTGCACTGGATTCCTACCACAGGAGTCCGAGGCACTCACTAGTTCCCGAAACTCGATCAGCACGGAATTCAATTACACCAGAAACCGCAATACCCCGGAATACATTGACTCCCTCAAGAAACAATTTATGTGTAGACTTAGCATACGGTTCTAGGCTTAGTCTTAACCCTCAGGATTTCAATCGGAGTCCACGGAACAGCATCACACCAGATGCCACGGCGAGAAGTCCCAGACGAAGTTTGGTCCCGGAAGGAACTGCATGGAGTCAACACAGGAATTCGCTCGTCCCTGATGTTGGAAGAAGCCCGAGGCATTCAGTTGCAAGCATACAGATAGATCCCGCAAGGAGTCAGAAAGACTTGGGTCCGAGTCCTAGGACGAGTCCAAGAGGAAGTATAGCGCCGGATAATATTACTCCGTTGAAACCTAAGGATTTGCCAGAGATAAACAGAAGTCCAAGGGGATCATTGATTCCTGAGCCACATAATAGAAGCCCAAGAGGAAGTATCGCACCTTCAGAGAGAAGTGCTAGAGGCAGCCTTGTTGCCGGTGAAATTGATGCTGCAAGGGTCAGCCCGAGAGGCAGTCTAACCCTTACTTTTCAAGAACCCTTAGTATCAAGAGAGCGAAGGTCAAGTGAGGATAGCCAAACTGCGGGTAAGTCTCTTGAAATATTTTGCTTTCACCTCACGCACTGAATTCAACATGTATTAGTTTGCAAACTCGTGAACCGTACTAAATTTTAATGTTAGGATAGAAGGAGTTTTATATGATTATGTTACTTGTTATTCGACCTTTTTAAAGTACTCTGAATCTTAACGAGAAAATTGAACAATAAAACTTCATAGGAGATGTTCATTGCTGGACTTTTACTCCAACTAATAGGTATAATTAAAGCAGCGCATATTACTAGTTACATTATGTTAATTTTAAAACTGACATGAGGAGAATGCGCTAGACATGTCTCTGCTGTAGACACTAATTTTGCCATGCTCGTCTCTCTACAAATTCAATTAAGTTCACTCAAGTGTACTCTGAAGAGTCGTGCTCGGTAACAGCATTCAACATTCACAATCCTGCAATGTTTTTGTTATTTTTAATAGTTACCGATTCTGTTAAATTGGATTTCGCCAATTTTTACTTTTTAGAATATTTTTTTCACAATGATAATTAATATTTTTAGCCATTTAGTAGTTGAGGTTTATACTGAACTGTTGCGTTAAATCATGTATACTCGTAGTTGAGGAATATATAGGATATATATGAAGAACATATAGAGGAGGAAACAGTTGAGGAATTGCTTAAGTTTGTTGTTCCAATCTATCGACTACTGGATTTGATCAGGAAGTACAAGAGTTTCTAGTGGGCGGTGTAATCGTTGGAATGTTTATCATTAATTTTATTGTTCAGAGTGCGATTGTAAATGTCACCGTGTCTAAGGTGCGCGGGGTCGGAGTGTGTCGCCGTACAGAGCGTCGCTGGGCGGGCGGCACAGTGGGACAGCGTTGTCGGAGGCCGGCTCTCGGCGCGCTTCCAGTTCTGTCAGCCAAGTGAGTACGAGTAAACCTTATGCTGAACGCAAATTTGTTCGCACCGTATGCGCCGCATTTGTATTAAATTATTTGAGAGCCCGATGTGGATGATATTATGTGGCCGCATATTGTCATATTAGGTGTGTCTGGCGCATACGGTGCGGATATATGTGCGTTCACCATTATCCTAAGCTCTATTGACATAAGGTTCTACTTATTATAATATTTACTAACTCCTTTGGCGTAGTGACCCAAAGTGAGCCTTGTATTACTTATTAAAAAATGTACTTAAAATGTATAAAATATGTAGGAAGCGGTGTGATGTTAAATAGGTATATTTTAAAATATGCCATATTTAACGCATCTTTTGGTAGGTCGAAGTCGGTCGAACATCATTTTAACAGCATTTAATGCCGTGGCAGAGTCTGCGGTACTTTTAATTAGACGGTAAAAGCACTCAATAAATGTAAAAAAAAACCGTTTTGTCTGCATGTCCTGCTAATCTTCTTAAAATTTTCAAAATAGATTTAATTTAAAACCAAACATTTATAATAATATGATAAACATTATAATTATTATATTCTAGGATTACGGATGTGTGTGTTATGTACATACGTCTGTATATGTCTGTATCACCCGAAACATAAGAAATATTACAGCTTACATTGTGAGGGTATGGGATTGCCAAAATGTATCTACGTTATTATTGAAAACCTGAGGACCATGCCAATGTGGTAATAAGCCAATGGGGTAATAAGAAATTATACATAAAACTAGCTGCAAAAGTATAATTTGATACGCTTTGAAACTAAAGCCTTAAAAAACTTTATAAAGTGACATCAAGGTGCACTTTTACGTAAAGATTTTCCTAAAAGGAAATGAATTTCCGGAAAAGCTTCTAAATTTAGAGCTTTGTGGAGCTTTTAAGGAAATGATGAGTTTCGTCGTAACTTTATTCTTGTCGACCGGAAAGCTAAAACTTTTATACTGCTCAAATAGATGTAGTTTTGGCACTACAATAGAATAAAGAGGGTGATATAATTATTTTTAAATGACAATGATAAGATAATAATAATAATGTAAGATGTATATCTTTTGTTGTGCCACTTTTGTGTTTATTATAATCACTACAAACATAGTGTAAACTCAGTAATAATTATTGGTCACTCAAGCGACCTGTGTATGTCAATGATTCATTCTTGATAATGTTGTTATAAATTAGACTAGCTGACCCGGCGAACTTTGTATCGCCTTACAAACTATTTTTTTTCTAAAATAAAAGTAGCCTAAGTTACTCCTTGTTACATCAGCTATCTTTCAGTGAAAGTCCTGTCAAAATCAGTCCAGCCATTTCAGAGATTAGCCGGAACAGACAGACAGACAGACAGACAGACAGACAGACAGACAGACAGACAGACAGACAGACAGACAGACAGACAGACAGACAGACAGACAGACAGACAGATAGACAGACAGACAGACAGACAGACAGACAAAAATTGTGAAAAATGTTGTTTTGGTATATGTACCGTTTATACATCCAAATGCACTTATTTTAATATTACAAACAATTTCATATGCAATATTACAAAACAAGTTTCAAAACAATGTGATCACTCATCAGGTATCAGGAGATGAGCAAAGAAGGCTGTGTGGCGAGCAGGCCAAGTACAACGAGCGCAGCGGCATGGGGCTCGGCGTGGGCCTCACCACGTACGGCTCCGTGGCCTACCAGCTCAAGGACGCCAACATGGAGGCTTCGGGGACTGTCGACTTCGTTTGTCGAGCTGCTAAGATCATGAACAGGACAAGTACGTATCGAAGAAATTGCGAAAACAAAACCACTGGCACGGACCTGAAAAGAGACGGACGTAACCTCGTCTAATCGAGAGTGAAGCATGGCAATGGCCGCCCGCTTACCATGTGTGCGTAATTTTTAATTCGCGATTGAAGCAATATGGTGTCAATGTGTGGGTGTGTGTACTTGTACGAATAGAGAGTTGGTATTACTATGGGTGCTTCACTGAATTTGTTGTTGGGATTACATCCGTTTTTTTTTACGTCCGTAACCACTGGCATATATTTTATATTATTATTATGATAAGAATATTTTCTCCCAATTTGGAAGACCTACAATAGATTTCGTTAGGAGTAGACAGCAGGGTAAATTACCATATGGGGTTGTTCACGATAACCTCGCCTATTGTCCAACAGGTATAACACAAGCAAGGGAACTTGGCTTGGACTTAAGATGGATGGAGGTCTTTAAGCCCCAAAATATTTAAAATGGAATGGCTTTTCCTTCCTTCTTGTCCGGCAACGTGGTGGTGATCCCAGGTGTTGCTAATGTCCATGAGGTTGGTGATCACTTACCACCAGGTCTGCTCGTTTGCTCTTTGTCTGCTTACAAGTTTTTTTTGTGGAAATAGCCGGCAAACGAGCTGACGATCCACCTGATGGTAAGTAGTTATCGTCGACTATGGACATTAGTAACACCAAAGGCATCACTGATACGTTGTCGGCCAAGGAAGAGAGAAGAAAAGAAAAAAAAAAATATAAACGTTTTTATACAACATTGACTTCATCAGTCGTATGTTATGTTTTGATTAGTAAAATTAGTATTATTGACAGTTGCTTTTTTACAGTTCTAATGACGGTGTTTCTGGCGTGCCTCTCCACATTGCCTGTTATCATGTTAATTGTAGGTGAGTAAATATAATTGTAATGTTTTATGAAATTGTTAAACAAGCATTAGTATTGTATTGGAATGATTTTATTCACGAAGTATACCTAATTATAAGTAGAAATGATTGAACAAGAAGCACGTTTGAACGGTTACACGGTCACATGGTTTATCGCACATTAGTATAACTTACGGTAAAGGCTTTAAAGGCATTATTCAGTAAGAAGAATTCCTGCACCGAATCAAATGAAATTAAAGTGCGACTTCACTAGCTTAATGTCGATGCCATGGCACAAATTTTCCATTCCCGCTTGTTGTTAGATCACCACCAGCCTGGGCGAGAATAATCCATAACTTAAATAACTTTCAATTTCATAATATGCAGAATATTTCAATTTTAATGTTTTGTATATGTTAATTCCGCGTTCAGCGTGATAAAGTATAAATCAGGTATTTTCAGAAGCAGTGACTACTTTGGTCTACAATCTTATTACCTATATAAAAATCGTTATAAATATGATAAGCTCCGTTTTCCACTTCAAATAGAATTATACGAACGGTTGAGTGATTTTATGACGAGCGAGTTGTCGTCGGATTCGTTGCCCAGACAACGTCAACTCGTATGGATTATTCCAAAGCGGCTTAATCTCATTTTTAACGATGACTGAATTCAAAAATATGTAGCAAGTTTCTCATTTATTTCTGAATTTTACATTCTGAATTCTCACTTATTTCTGAATTTCGTAAATCAAGAATTGTCTGTTTTAACTTTGAGAATATGAATTTAGGTGGTATTGGTTTCAGTCCAGCAAGGCTATTCTGTTTTGTAACTCGACAACGGAATCCGCGATGAGTTTCAAAATTGAAGTTCGAGTTCGAGACTCACTTCACTTCACAAGTGCGTACTAGATGATTAGAGAATGACATATCAAGATGATGCAAGTTCGCTTTCGAGTCTCACTTGAGTGAGCTTCGATTTCGAGTTTGTATTTTAGAGAATAGGCCTCCTGGAAGGCTATTCTGTTTTGTAACTTGACAGCGGAGTTTCAAAATTGACGTTCGGGTTCTAGGATCACTTCACTTCACAAGTGCGTACTAGATGATTAGATAATGATATGTCAATATGATGCAAGTTCACTTTTGTTTTGTAACTTGACAGCGGAATCCACGATGGGTTTCTAAATTGAAGTTAGAGTTCGAGACTCCCTTCACTTCGCAAGTGCGTACCAGATGATTAGATCAAATCAAATCAAATTACAAGTCAAGTTACAAAATAGAATAGTCCTACAGTTTTTAAAATTGATTTTTATGAGAATTTGTAGATCAATAAAGAGTATCGAATGACATAACGGAATCGCGAAATGATGGAAAATTTTTCGCAAATCACGAACTATCTGTCTATTTACAACGGAAAAATCAAAATTTTTGAAAGGCTCCCGGCAGCGTGTTTCTTAGTTTCATTTTCAAAACAACCAGTGTTCGTATGACTCAACATACGGCTCAACTATTACACAGTTTATCATCACTTCTTATGCATGATTGCCCCTCAACAAAATAACTTTTATAGAAACTCACACATTCTGTAAGAATTAAAACAAATCATTATTCGTGATTACTGTTCCACCTCAGCATTTCGTATCCTTACTCAAATTCAATTTAATCTCGTTCAAGGGGCTCTGAACTTGCCTAATGTTTTTCAAATCGAAGTCAATCTTTGTGTTCCGTTTCTTTACTCTTTTTTTATCCACGTTGAATTTATCTTTGATATATTTTTATTATTATGTGGTAAATATTTAGACGTTTTAAATAATTATTATGAAATCCCTCGGGATATGTCCCTCAATGTCACAGTCAGCTTATTTTATGTGAAACAAAACGTATAAATGTAAAGTACTCACCACGCGTGATAAGCCACGTCTGGGCTCGTTTGTCGATTATTTAAATAAAATATGGAGGCAAGAAAATTTTACCACCAGCGGTCACCTGCCGCAATCGTAGTTACTTGGTGGATCACCATGATTGGTAGATCACCACATAAGCTGTGTGATAGTCTGTTGCTGTGGGACAAAAGCATTCGGGTAAAAGCATTTTTATGACGAAAGGGTATTACTAATTAGGTGATTATTTTAGTAACAAGACTGCTTGAAATTTTTTTAAATATAGATTGTAAGTAGTTATTAAGTGCTATCTGTAACTGTGAAAAGGAAAAAAATACCCCGGTAGTTTCTTGCTGCTTCTTCTCCCGGGCCCTCTCACAGTAGGGCCTTCTTGAACCATTGGCGTAGCTTGCATGACTTTCAAAGTGTTTGTAAACCAAACTGTTTATTTGCATGGGACTAAGTTAAAAATGTAACTTTACTAAATAAATAATTAATAAAACCAATTTTGAATAAAATATTTGAATTTTGAATTTTTAACATTTAATTACAAAGCATCATTCTAATTGCTGAAAGGAAGCGGTTCTTTCATATCAAATATCCATGTTCTCATCATAATATCCTCAAATATGTGTAAAGCCTGCCCAGTCCTTTACAGCGATATATTTAAATATCTACCACAATTTTCTCCCAACGTAAGTTGGTGCTACGAATGTTTTATCGTTATACCCCTTGATGCTACATTAGAATTAGATACCTTATCACTTATAGTAAATTGAGCCTATTAGTTTGGTTCCATTTATTTTAATGTCTACCCTTGTCCATCAAGGTCAAGACAAATTCAATTTATACCCTTCCAGTGACCGTGATTACCTGCGGCAACGTTTTCCAAATCAAATGTAAAGTGCTCACTGAGCAGGTCCCTTCAATCTTTACATCATTCGGTTCGACTCTGTTTCCCACACTGACTGATCGAATATCATTACACTCGGTTTCCCTAAAGGAATCCCTTTAGTAAATTTCGTTTAATTTTGATGGCAAAAGATTACGGGATAAGGTCTTGTTTGTCAATTTGAAAATTAACTTCCTAACTTTTAACTTTGCTGTATTTTACTTGGGATGGTGTAACATTTTAAAGTCACGATATATTTGTGGCCATAAATTAAGTAATTTTATATTTTTTTAATACTTTCCAATAGTTTCCAGTTTCCAATCCAGAACATCAGCGAAATAAATTGCTATGAGAAAATAATATTTTTTGCTAATATATATTTTTATATTGACACAAAAGTACGTTTTGGTTCCATTATTTACATCTTACTCTCGTAGCTCGTAGTAGAAATGAAAATATAATTCAAACGTAGGGACATTTTAACATCAAAATGAAACTTGAAGTTAGGAGGCTAAGGAGTGGAACGGGTGAATAATTAATTGGTCTCTGAAAATTTACGAACAAGCGCCGTGAGAAACATTCATGATGTCTTCCTTCGAAACATGCTAATATCACATTAATACTGTTCAGTTAATATCAAATTATACAGTATATACCGTAGTGTATGATTTGAACTCGGCGTCTGAGCAAAGGGTCTATACTACAATATGATTACTTATTGTTACAACTGTCATTGTCTGATGTCAGGCCTCAGATTTACATGATAAAAACTAGCATGCTAATTTAACACACACGTTTTATTTTTTGAATACGTAAAGAAGCACACCAAGCTCAGATCTTATCCTCTTCCACCCTGATCTCAGAGTATTGCGTTTGATCATGGGCTATAAAGTAGCATGTGTATCACAGGCATTATATTGCGATCAATGTCCCAATATGAAGTTGAAGTCTTCAAAACAGACTACTTTAAATACTATTATATTTAAATATAAGTACGCTTATTTGATTTTAATGCTTTTTACCATCAAATGGGATTGTGAAGCATTAGGTAACTTACCGTTTTATTGCGAGAATCTTCGAAATTATGTAGAATTCCCCCCCTTCGCAGCCTTCCAGCGCATAAGGGGAAACTCCAGGATATCATAAACGCACCAGTGTTAGTGTGGCGACATTGTACAAATTAATTTGAATTGCACGATACATCATCACGATAAAGTCACGCCCTGTGGTCACACCCGACCTCAACCACAATGTTTTCTTCATCCTTGAATTTAAATAAAAACATAAACTACCAGCCGGTGGCTACAGCCACTTCCCAGGCACCTAATCTAATGGGAGATCTCCCATTGTTAAACTGGTGACCCGTGACAAGCATGAATTAGGAAAAATATGCTCATTTCCATTTTTTTTCGCAGGAGTGCAATATATCAGAGACTGTCCCGCTGAGCCTCGT
Organism: Thymelicus acteon; assembly: GCA_951805285.1. Lineage (NCBI taxonomy): Eukaryota > Metazoa > Arthropoda > Insecta > Lepidoptera > Hesperiidae > Thymelicus > Thymelicus acteon. Next base: position 1,103,696 of record OX638224.1, read on the forward strand.
ATCCCGGTCTACATGGTGGTAGGTGGAGCTTCAGGGGGAGTGGGGATTTGCTGGCTGCTCTGGGCTCAGCTCGCCAGTAGGAGTTCCAACTCCCCAGCGAGCGTTCCTGAGAGGATTCTGGCGTATACGCTCACTGGGTTTTTAATGGGTTGGTGAGTATTGACATTGTGGTAAGCAGTCTAGCGGGTATTACCTTTTGTAGCATAAATTAGACACTTAAGTTTTCGTCAAGTATATTTAGGCACAGCCATGAATTGATCAATCGAAATATTGAGAAAAATATTTTTTATTCGCTGGTACTCATAATGTACAGAAAAAAATTATTAATTCCATAACTATACTTCACTAAGGTTGTTTTATCCATTAGTGTTCAAACGAAACAACTTATATTGTAAATAAATGGCTACACACGTCCTGGTTAGCGGTACAAACACGTCAGCTAACCTTCCGTTATTATCGACAACGAAATAGCTCTATCTCGACAGCTTATTAGTGGGAGTTATTTGCACGTCAAACTCCAGTCGATAATAGGCTGCGTTACCTTCTTTGACGGCAGCTACTCTGCGAAACGCCTCATCCAAATATAGATTGTGGTCAACGCAGCAATATTAGCAATTCGAGCGAAAATGTAAAAAACTTTTATTATCAATACATATTATTATAATGGCTTAAAACTTAAATCTTTACTACCTGTTCCATTCTCTTTTATTCCTTGTCTCTGCGATCCCTACGGATCCCTACGGATAAAACTCCCTCACTATCGTTGTAGCTAACCCAACATATTCTTATGTACAGGTTAATGTTTCTTTTACATTTATTTCACGTTACGAACCTTAGGATTCGAGTAAAAGAAATTAAAGCGCGCTTGGGTGATCCGTGGAGTACATTTAGTAATAAATTATACGTTCTGCACTTTTTTTTTGCTGGCAGATGGGATGAAAAATATTACAAATATACACGACGAAGCACCTGGTCTAACATCCAGTAGAAATTATAGCATCACATAAATTCTGGATTCGATGGAATAGGAGCACTTCGTATTTATTGCCCAAGTGTTATGGGCTTCGCAATATTTACGAGTGAGGCAAAAGGTAGCAACGGCATGGAATCCAAAATTTTAATCGCCAGAGAATACAACAAAATTTGATTTCAGTAATATCATTAGGAAACTCTTTGACTGCTACGCACATGGGAATTTCGAATTTGAGTTAGGCAAATTACGCTTTGACCTTGAATTGTATTGGAACATGGATGGATACTAAAGGAAAGCAATGTAAAATTTTAGTTTTCAAGCTCCAAAAATTTGGGCTTTTCACTTAAGTGTGTGTCAGGTATGACTTATTCTTTTAGATTTTTACTTCAAATTTACATTATCACACACAAATTCGTTGACAAAAATCCAGTAACAATATCAACATTTTATATAAAATAGTCTGATTGCATTCCACTTCCCCATCCTCAAAGTATCAGAAATGATAGATAGGGGCTTTGGACGTCGTCAATGGTCTCGCCTACTAATTGGGACCTGTCTCTGTGGAGTTTTATTGAAGGCCGCTTTGTATTCGGTTGACACGCTGCGTTTAGCTACATTGTTAACTGTGTCAATATAAAATGCTGAAAAGATTCACGTTTTTAGTGCTTTGGATTTTTATAACGTTTTTCATCATATTGTATTTTGTGCCTTCTATCCACCTATTCCAGGGTTCAATTTTGGTCACTTCAATCTTTTCAGAGAATTCAGATTTAGAGTTCAGTCAATTTCCACAATGCGAGGGAAATAATATACGTATGAAACAAAATATACTACCTAAGTAAATACCTAACTAAAGCAATAAAAATTAGTTAGGTAATAGGTATGCCATATTTTATCTACAAAATAACACGTCAAGATAAGTGCAGTTAAACCACAGTTAATGAATAATAATGAGTAGGTATACAATTCTATTCTCAATTATGAAATGCATAAACATAAACATTTGGATTGGTCTTCGTTGAGATTCAGGAGAAATTTAATGCTATTCAAGGATGATTCAATTAAGATAACCCTTTACGAAATTATCCCTTTAATTTACAATTGCCTCAGATTTGCAAACCGTTTTGAGATTCATATGGATTTAGTCTAGTTAGATATGATGATTCAATTACCTGTATAAGTCGCTTTAAATAATCCTACGTAATGGTAATTGATCTTGAATTTTCATAGAATAAATCTAATCAAATAGAAATAGTTTTATTCTACTAATATTGTAAACGTAAAGATTTGTGATGTACATAAAACAGGTGTTATCCCGGTTGTATATTTCCAAATCATCCAGAGCAGTTCAGATGATTTGTCCAATATCATTGTAATTTTGTTTTATGAAAATAATACCGGTATTTACCCAGCGATTTTCAAATTGCTTGAAATGATGCCAGTAACTTCTTAGTGGGGAATTCAATGAGATCTTATTCCAACAGGTTTGGCTTCGGTAATTACTGGACACTGGGCATCATGTGGCCGGACTACGCTCCCACGTTGTTCGAGCCCAATCAGTGGTGTCACAGGACCCTGTATATCTTTGCGTTGACCCAGCTCGGCGTCGTGTGGGGCGTCATCGGCTTGCTGGTGCTGTTGCTGCTGACGCTCATCATCTGCCAGGTTTGTCATTGTTTTATCACACGACACATAATTATGGTATCGGCCAGGAATAATTAAATTATTTTTCGTCCATATTACATGATACGCTGACAAATAGCATATGAGACAACTGATGGTGGTAACCATGGCCCATCAGCATCATGAACATCAGCACACAAACGTAATCAATTAGTTTAGGTTTGAAATCATCATCATTTAAAATCATTAAAAGGAAAGCGGGGAACCCGTATTATTTATGGCTTCGATACTGCAATCAAAATATTTTACATGCACGAGTACATAATATTGTGAATTCAACTGTATGATATACATATAGTCCAGTGACTTCGAGCAGGATGATTCCGGCACCATCACAGCTGGGTGGTCCAAACCAACGCAGGTTGTTTTGGATCTAAATTGAATGGAACCACTTACACCGTACATCTCCCTTTAAGTGTTTGGATATGTCAATAATTTCGAGTTGTATCGCGATATCCCCCACCAGGTATTCGGTTGCGGGTGGCTAGGCCCGCCGCGGTACAAGTAGCAACGGCGGAGCGTCGTGCTAGAACTCTGGCATCGGAACATCAACAACACGATGGACGTGGCCGGAGCTCTGCTCCCCTTCACGCACGTGGTCCGCCCCGAGCTCACCGTCCACGTGCAGGAGGTCCTAACCCAAGCCGACAGAGACGCTACCGATCCCCCAAAAAACAAACAGATCCCCCAAATCAACGAACCGAAAAGTGACGACGACAAAAGTGAAAAGAGTCCGGTGAGTAACAAGGAGTGTAAAGTGGAGGGTAGGAACGCGAACGGGAACGCAGCCTGATGGTTGTTAGTCGTGCTCCCGCCGCACGGCAAGAAGCACGTTCATTTTGAACCGGCTGATAAAATATATTACTTTTAGTGAGTGTCAAATGAGTATGGTGATGTCGTGTGGAAAGTATTTACGCGTTTCACTGATTGTGCTTTTTGGAACTGATCCGTGCTTCAGATGTTCTTAGTATTTAGAAACTACGATTAGTTTTAGTCATGAGTACATAGTCTCTTACGCCCCAACTCAGAGTCACTAACGGTTACTTTTAATCATTCCTTAGTAAAGAATCACCATACAAATTCTGTACTAAGGAGCGATGTAAGTAACCGTTAGTGCAGACTCACTAGTTGGAGCTTTAGTCTCTTAGTTGCGTTAGTAAGTAGTATTTAGGTTTATGTATTACTACGAAGTAGGGATATTAAATGGTAGATTAAATAACTGTGACTTAACTTTTTATTATGAGGTTATTATTTTACGCACATTTATTAATGGAATAAGATAATAATATATAGAATAGAATTTGATGTTGTACTTATTAGTTACTAGATAAATAAATATATATAATTATTGCATTATTTAATATCTGTATAATTAGCACGCAAAATGCTCAAAACTCTCATGGCCCTAAATGTGGCGTCACTACTACCAAAAACATAAACGTGTACTTATGTACGCGCGTGAGAAGTTATACTTCTTTGGCATAAAAAACAAAAAACAACAAAAAAAAACAATAATATTAAAAAAAACAATATTCAAACAATATAAAAATAAAACAATATAATAAATATAATAATAATATTTCTTCATAACGCGCGTTTGCTAAAAACGCACGTTAAAAAATTACCTTACATTTATAATTTCACTCTCATCATTTTTTTTCCATTTATTTCATAACGTGCTAAAGAAGTATAACTTCAGAAACCGTATGTGTAATTTAATAGATTTTACTTTCTTTTAGTTAATTATATTTCAATTCATTATAATGTAGAAACAATATTATGCACGTCGAGGTAAAGACACTTTAGCTATGAGTGTTCCCAGGTAGAAACATTCTAGCGATTTGTGCGAATTTTTGTACAAACCTAAAGTATTATTTTTAACAAAATAAGCTGTAAATAAATGTAAATGTATTAATGTTTTATCGAAACAGTTTTAGTGCCATATATGTAGGTACTACTAAATTTAATTTTAGATTTTTTTGGCTACGATTTTTAACTATTTAATGTATTATCACCCTAAATTATGATAACACAACGAATATAAAAACATAGTTAATAGTGTGTATATACATTAGGGATATATCATTATTATAACGTATCAACTCCGTACATTTTAACACTTTAAAAGTTTATGTACAAAATAATTTAGTATATAATTGGCCCAAATTGTAGGGTTGCCACATGATACTTAAGGAAATGATTGAAAATATTATAAAGTTCCAATGGTAAGAGATATCATGAAGTAATTTGATTCATTACTTGGACTTATAAATACCTAAAAGTAATAAATCAATTCCGATTACAGTATCGATTTATTTTGTAACGTAAATTCACAAATAATCATTTTTGAATTTCTCTTTTTCTAAGTTGTGGATTAACCTGGTATTTAATGTTTAAAATTCGAAAAATATGACCTTAATTTTAAACTCTCATTTTAGTTGTTCCGATTGGTAGCCCAAAAGTCCCACGCCCTAACTCAGAGTTACTTATGGTTACTTTAATCGCTCCTTAGTAAAGAATCACCGTACAAATTCTGTACTGAGGAGCGCTTTAAGTAAATGTTGGTGACTCTGAGTTGGGGCGCCAGTCTCCTTTAACTATAAATTAATTGAATAGGAATATCTTATTTTAATATCTTAGGAGAAGCCCAGCGAAAAGCGGCATAATAACATGTGTGAATAAAAGGATTGATGATAACATTGTTTTAATAATATTTAATAGTATCATATACTGGTACGTAGGAATTATAATATCTAGCAGTAGGGGAATGTGGGGTGACACCGGATAGTTAAGAAAAAAACACCATAAATTCGTTATAATGTTATATATTTAAAAAATCAACAACACTTCTCAAAGAACATATGTAAGACATTACTTTGGCAAAAAATATCCGAAATCAATAAAGATAAAAAGAAGTAGAAATTAATTTTAATAAAAAACATAAATCCGGATTCACCCCATACCTATGGGTAAAACCGGATACGCGTTTTTAGTCAACGGGGTGAATACGGATATTTTTTTTATGCCTTATGCAAGCAAACGAGCTGACGGGTCACCCGATGGTAAGTGACTCATGGACATTAGTAATTCCGGGGGCGTCACCAATGCGTTGCCGTCTTCGAAGAATAACAATAGACCTGCTTCCTTAAGGACTCCATGTCAAAGCTTAGTGGGAACACCGATGCAGGAAGTTCGTTCCACAGTTTACACGTGCGTGGTAGGAAATTACATGAAAAGCGAACTGTGGACGAACGCCAAGTATTAAGGTGGTGTTGATGGAACCTGATACATTGTGATGCGTGGTGACGGAAATCGATCGCAGGTATTAAACCGAACAGTTCTTCAGAACATTCCCCGTTGTACAGACTGTAGAATACGCATAGGGAGCCTACGTCTCTCTTCAACACTTGAGTTGAAGGTCTTCAACTGAGGTCCTGTAAACATACTTATGAAAAAATAAATAAAGTAAAGGTTTATGATTTTAAGTAAATAAGCAGACATAACCTATTCAATGATTGGGGGTGACACCGGATACCCGATATCACCCCGTCCGGTCGTACCCCACAGGTGCCACTTTTAAAATACTACTTGCAAAATTTTTATTCTTAGACTCACAGCAACAATTAATGCTGTTTTTTTAACTTAAATAACCAAGATATTATGAAAAGAATGTTACATTATGATTGTACATGGCCAAAACAAATGAGAATACGTCAAAAATTACAAAATATTAGATAACTTACCAATTTTTTCTATTTTGTGGAGTACAAGCACGTGATGAAATTCTATCCTGTCCGTCTTTTGCAAGCAAACTGCCCGAGTGTTCCCAAATAACGTTTGACTATTTAGAACGAGATAGCTATATGCCTACTAGTAAAATAGCAACTATCTGTTTTCACCCCCTGTTCGGTTTCCCCCCACATTCCCCTAGTGATAGAAAAAAAAAGAAGAATCTGATTTTAGGTTATTAGACCAAATTTTGAAGTCAGTTATTTGAAATAAATTTAATAATATAGTTTTATTGTTGAGTATTAGTGAGCTGGTTTGGAGGATTGAGGAAAAATGAGGAAAATAATTAATAAAAATAACTGTGATGAAAATTACCAAACCAATATAATAGTTGGAGACAGTAGTACAGCATTTTCTTCTACGAATTTCATACAACTTCTATAATTATACTAGTTATAACACGGACCTAAAAAAAAGACGGACGTAATACCAACAACAAATTCAGTGAAGCACCCATAGTAATACCAACTCTCTATTCGTACAAGTACACACACCCACACATTGACACCATACTGCGTCAATCGCGAATCAAAAATTACCCATACATGGTAAGCGGGCGGCCATTGCTATGCTTCACTTTCGATTAGACGAGGTTACATCCGTCTTTTTTTCAGGTCCGTGAGTTATAAATTATAATTTGTTTTTCTTCACATATCTCGTGTCGTGTCGGTAGAAGGTGAACGGAATTAATTGGGATAGGTGGTCGATTAGGTGAACAACTTATTTTAAATGCCAACGAAGATATAACTATATTTCTCATGACTGAAAATCAAAACCTATAATTTCATGGATCAGGCTTTAATAGGCAATGAAAAGTATGCGGTGGATATTTTTGTAAACTTTTCACTTTAAATATTATTGTCATAAATGAATACTTAATCAGATAATTATTGTATTTTTATAACTACAATGGATATAAATAAATAAATAACTCTTAGTCAAAAAATCTGTGTGATTGAAGATAAATAATTAATCATTTACTTGAAAAGCCGCACCTGTATTATAATATTTAAATACTTTAAGTAATCTAGTTAACTATAATGCTATACTAAAATATATTACATTGTTTATTATGTATCTTTAAATATATAAAAGAAACTGAAGTATTTTATTTAATCGGGGAACAATATTGTATTACAAATAGGTAAAACTGTGTTATAACAAGAACGAGTTTCATGTATCAAAGCATCCAAAGACAAAAAATTTCACATTCAATATTCGTAGCTTCTAAATTTCTTGGAAAATCTATGTGATAATAAATGGAATATGTTTCTAGGCCAAAAAGTTATGAAGTGAATAAGTCAAAAAATTTCGAAGTAACTTAAAAAAGAAATTAGAAGATGCACTTATTGATTGACAATACCAATAATTATACAATATTTTTTTGGCTTCGTTTTAAAAGCTATTTTCATTTAATACACATTAGGTACACCCATTATATTGCATTGTATTCATTTAATACACAAACAAAATTCAGTGGCTTCATTCGTCGAGTCTGATTGCGACCGAAGAGAATAATAAAACCGAGATCGTATCAGTAACAGCATTATCTTGTTAAAGTATTTAAAATTTTTCATTTCGCTGTCGCAAATTCATTAATACTTCACAGCTATCCTTTAATGTTAATCATTTACAAAATACAATCAGTTTAGTTTAATAAGTGAATATAAATTGTAAATAAAAGTAAAATACTAGATATCGTAGTTTTAACTATTAGTATACCTAGTGATAACTACTGAATGTAAATTTAAATAAAAATAGGTGTATAATTTGAAGTTCTATAATATTACAAAGTATAAATTATATATTTTAAGATTAAGTTTAAAAATGAGGGCTGTTCACACAATCACACGAAAATAATGATTTTGGGTATCGTTTAAAAAGGTTTTGAATGTCATGATGATCAGCAAACGATAAAATATTTGAACTAAATGTTTAATTGAATGAACATAATCAAATTATATATTCGTATTTTATATGTATATTAGTAATTATAAACAATTAAAATCAATATTACCAATATAATCCATCGAGGGGCCCTACCACCAGCGGGCCGGATTTTGTCGCCTCTTACGACATCCACCCGGCGTGGAATTGGGGATAGTATTCTAAGCCACCCCAATACGGCTAAAGAAAATTTAAAAAAAATAAAGAAAAGAATATCAATAGGTGCAAAATAATGCGCAGAATAGTAAAACAAGTTTGTCAATGAGCGTGACGTATGAATATTGTGACTTTGCTGGTCGGAAAAACAACACATTAAAAGATTCAACTTCGTTTGTAGATCCACAATCCATTATCGGCTTACAGAGAAATGTTTGTTACAAGTAAAAAGGAACTGAGGATTTAATGCGCGGTAATGTGGAGATTGGTCGAGGAAACCCGAGGGTTAATGACGACCCCAGGAGTCAAAAAGTCGCGATAATATTGAATAGATAACAAAACCCGCTGATGACTTAACTGATTGCTCTTCGCCCGACGTTGCTCAATTTAGACAATCATTAATAATCAACAAAACCATTTAACAATAGTTAAGATACAAAACTTATTATTTTATTAAATACGAGTAACCGCCCTCGCTTTGCTTCGGTTTACTTATTTTTTACACCTTGGGTTACATTATTGAAGTTTTATTAAGGATCCCTAATTTTTTTGAAAATATAATATAGCCTACGTTACCCGGGGATAGTGTGATAGCGTGGGGATAGCTTCCCATCAGTGAAAGAATTTTTCAAATCGGTTCAGTAGTTTCGGAACCTATTCAATGCAAACAACCAATCAAATCTTTCCTCTTTTTAATATTAGTATAGATATTATATTTATACAGCTGTACGTCAAACGCATAACATTAAAAGATATTCAGGGACGTATCATATAACATATTGTAACATGTAATTATTGTCTATGATAACTATACACATTTGTCATAAATTGTATTCAGTCTAATTGAAATTTAACCGAAGCAAGCACAATTTCAATTAAAAAATATTACAGTCGGGATTAAATTCGTATTTGAGACCAAATGAAAAGAAAATCGAGTTCAAATTATTATTTTTGGGGCTAAGCCAAGAGAGTTTCATGTTACTGTTGAAACAACTTTAATACTGTTTTATATTCCTATATTTTTTATATTCGTGTAATGACACTGTAGTAATTGCATTAATTATAATTTTAGTGTCTGAAAACTAATCTATTATATTGGCTTTTAGTCGTTCTAAATGACTTAATGTCTAATTGAGCTAAAATTATTAATATTATGATCAATCTAAAGGGATAGCACTGTATAAAGTTTCATTTCACTAAATACTGCACTGGTATTATCGTCCTTTTGGAGTTCGTCCCAAAATAGACCAATTTTCGGATAAAAAGCTTTTATAAAACTATATATTTTATGTACAAATATTTTGACAACCCTATATCCATTATACAAAATATTGTACCAATACGATCAGGGATTTATTGATTTATACGGTGCTTTAATTATTTTAAATTTTGTATAATTATAATTATAGATGTTAATGTATAAAACTCGGCAATGCGTATAGAATTGAATTCTTGTATAGAAATTTTCATTATAATTATGTAAAAGTTTAAGAAATATTTATAATCTACAATTTAAAATTATGAACTTATGGCGTAGAAAACTATAGAAATACACTTATGGATTTGGGAACATAGATAAAAACTTCTGTAGTTATTTTTATAGATAAATATTTTAATCACTTTGATGTATAATTACCCACTGTAGATGCATCCTTTGTATATCCACCAAGTGTAATTTACAAAATATGCTCTGTAATCTACGATATTATTCTTAATATAGTAAACGTGTATAACAGTGCTTTTTGTTTCATTTATTATCATGACTTTATCGACCCCAATAGAATGTTATGGCAAATGGCAAGGTTAATGCTTAATAAGACATTAAGCTACACTAACCATTGGACCTTATGGAAACACATTTAGTTTTGGTCCCAGATTCGATTGAGATCTCCATATAAAGTTAAACAGAATAAATGTTCAAAATATCACTTACGCCCTAACTCAAGACTCGCTAATGGTTACTTAAACCATCCCAATGACTATTGGGATGTTTTGTCTTGGTGATTATTAGTTAATAATCCTTGTTATAATTATTTATCTAAATCGCTTTTCATCCATATTGTTCTTTAGTGTTATATTACGCTCCCGTTCACCCATCTCCTACTCTTACAGGATGTGCGGCGTCGCGCTCGAGCGCGTGTCACAAATCCGGGACCTAGGGCTGACCCTGGATACTGGACTCACATTCAATCTACATATCACAGAACTATGCGCCCGGGCCTATAAGTCCCTCGGCTTTGTTATGAGGCAGGCCGCACGATTTAACGATCAGAACACCATTCTAACGCTGTATTATGCGTACGTGAGGAGTAAATTAGAATATAATTCGATCGCTTGGCACCCTCACGAACACAAGTATACGCTAATGCTCGAAAAGGTGCAAAAAAAATTTGCAAGATATCTGTACAAGAAAATGTACGGGTATTATCCGTATCTTTACCCATCCCTTTTCATATTCGGTATGGTTGGCGTTGATACACTTGAGTTAAGGCGCAGGTGTACAATACTATTACACTATTATCTACTTCTGAACAACAAAGTAGATAATCCCTCTGCTCTAGAGCGTTGTTCGCTCGTTGTTCCGGAGGTGGGTCGAAGACGGCGCCCGCGCGCCTTGCTGGCGGCCCCGCCGGCGCGCTCGCAGACCGCCCGCCACGCACCCACGGCCCTGGCTATTACCTTACTCAACGCCTTGATTGCTCAGAATCCAGAAGTTGATATATTCAATATGAACATATCAGGTTTCTTAAAAACCTGCATATGTACCTTCTCTCGAATTTAAATCAGTATGTATAATAGTAATATGTATAACTATATATAGATATTGTATTATTATATTATTATGTATGGCTCGTAGTGCGCCTTGGCTATGCTGTAAGCACTGGGAGCATGGTTGTAATAAATAAATAAATAAATAAATAAATTACTAAAGTTTTATCACTTAAATCCAACCCAACGACGTTCGATGCATAAATAACATTGAACTTGAGCAACCCTCGTCAACTCCTACCTATTGTCAACAGCTGCCCGACTACGAAAAATACTGCTACATTCAAATTCAGTTTCTTGTAAGTTTGAAACAAAAATAAAGTAAACTTGTTATTTTGTGATGAAAAATATTAAATGTACTTCAATGTTATATGGTCTTGGGAATATAAAACGCAACTTCAAACATAATCACTTTGACCAATGACTCAACACATGAGCAAGATTTGAAAATTAGAATACAGGTTTGTTTTTAAATATTTCAGTTTAATTTATGGACTCACAGTAGAGCAATTTTAAGGCAAGTCTAGAGTGAATATATTTTACTAAGTTAGTCCGTTTTACCATCCATGATTCCATCTATCCTTACCATCAGGTGGATTTGTTGTCAAGCATAAGTTTATTTTGTATAAAAAAGAGCAATGGCGTAACCGACTTTCAAGAGAATTTGTAAGCGAAACCAATTTATAATAAAAATATTCGAGTTTGAGTTAGAATTTTAGATCATTAAGTTAAATATTCTTAAATATGACTGTAGTAAACATCTTGATTGTTTGATGTTTATTGTTTGACCTGTTGAGTACAGTGTGCAAGAAAATCGTCACATTATGTTCACTGAATCGAGAAAGTACCTAGTTTGTCACAATACCGTTATCCTTTCGACTTTGTCATTGTCGTAAAAAGCAACTTCTTCGTTAAATTATGACATGCCATGACCGTGAACGCACGGAACCCTCGTCAAACCTTGTCAGTTTGGCCGCTTCTTGATTGGCGATACGTCGACGACTCAATAATTCAAGTAATGCTGCTTCACTGTAGATATGAGATGTTTTAAATTATTTACTGCATTGAGGACGTACTACGCGTTCAGTTCAAGTTTGCCCTCGACGATCGTTACGATTTCACAGCTAACGGTACTGTAGACAAAAAGTAATCAAATAATTTCACTAACTTAAATAACAAATACGTTTGCCACTGTGTAAAACATTTTCTATTTTAGTCATTGTAGCGACAAAAATCAATAAACGTAAAATAAATCAATCAAATCAATATAAAAATAATTTAACGAAAATAACATCAAAATCAACAACAAACTCAAGAACGCACGCGCCGCACGGGACCTCAAAAATACGCGGGTAGCGTTGCTGTCCGTACTAAATGAGCTGCGGTATGAGGAAGCGGGACGGGAGGTAAGGGCAAACTTGAAGTGAACGCGTAGTAGTAAGTGAATACATACCTACCACTTACTGCGCCATTTTGTGAGTGCGACCCTTTTCCGTCATTTTGGTAGCTGCAACTCCGAACTCAATCAAACAAACTTTATTATTATAATCTTACCATACAATTTTAACGTTGATGCTATTCTTATGACGGAATAAATGTTTCTTTCTTTCTCTTATTCTTTTCATTACTTAACCCCTAACTACTTTAGTGAATTTCGACTCCACTGCTTCGGAAGATACGTAAAGCCGTCGTTCCCGATTGTTGTCGTAAGATAACATTCGTTAAGCCATATCGGAAGCCCTCTGGCCACTTCTACCTCCACTCCAATCCCCACTGGAGCAGCGTGGTGAAGTATGCTCTAGGCCTTTTCAAGACGAAAGACCCGTGCCCAGTAGTAGGCCATTAATGGGTTGAAGCCAGACTATTATATTTTACTGGTTTAACAACAACTATATATATATTCTAGGCCACTCTGTCTGTTTGCGTGAGCATGTACACGATACAAGTGTAATTTCGTTTTGTCGTGACTTCGTGTCGTCCGATGAAAAAGCGCCTTTGTTGACTTCAAAAGACTCGCGACAGTGAAGTTTTAATAACATTTTCCTCGCCTATTTTGCATTCGAAATGATTACATTAGTATAATTTTGATTGATGGACAGTAAGCCAGATGGAGGTATAAATAGATTACAGGTGATGATGACAGAAAAGGTTCCTTGAAATAAGGTTTTGAAAAACGTCTTTTATGAATTCATCGAATTTAATATTACCAATGAAATAATATACTAAATTCGTGCACTGAATATTATTGTAATGTTTGTAAATATTTAAATTTTACACATTATGGAATTACATAGGATGGAATGATTGAAATAATGTAATAAAGTAGTGATTTTCGTGCGATTATAATGTGGGTGTCTTCAAGGCTAAAGTGAATAAGGTTCGCGATTTACCATCAGGTGAGATTGTAGCCAAACATTAACCTATATAATATTTTTTTTAATGTTACTTACGTCATCTTCTATAGAAAGTTGCAATAAAACAACTACGAGTACAATATTATCACATTTAGATTTATTTTATGCTCAGTAGTTAGCAGTAAGCTACTTAAAATCATCATAATTTTTTGGCATAAGAAATAATAACTTTTATTTTATGAAGTTATATTGGAAAACATTAACAAATCTTGTTACATTAAATTAAGGGCTCGTTTCACAATCTTCAAGTAAGTCCGAAGTAAGCTATTCGTTGGTTAAGTTGACATTTCGTGTATGTAAAATTACACTTTAACGTCACTTTAACCGGCGAATAGCATATTCAGGACTCTACTTGAAGATTGTGAAACAAGCCCTAAGTCTAAAATTCGTGTATAGAAACAACAGCAAACCAAGTCCGGCGAGAGGGGACAATTGCAAGCAAAAGTGAATTTTCACTAGTTTTCTACAAAAATCTAAGATTTCTTTCCATAAACTTTATCTATTCCAAATCCCAACGCATTATGCTTAAAAAAGGGATACAAAGTTTTATCTTCACGTATTAACATGGACTACTTTCTTCTTTTAAGATAAAAGCTCCTTGACATACTCAAAGTCTATAAATAATGTTACCTTACAAAGAGCTTTGTATCGTCTTTTAATTAAACCACATAATCTTTGGAAGGTATACTGGCTCCAGAACTAAGATGCCCATAATTAATAGAAAAGTTACTGCCTTATGTTTAGTCACATTATTTATCAGTTGCGCGAACAAATACCGACAAGTGAACAGACAATGAATAACTAAGTAGGCGTGTCATAATTGTATTATAAGTTCAAGCTTTGTGAGCATAAAGATTGCTTTATGCTCTGTTAAAATTAGGTCAGACACTGACAAACACATTTAAAATAGTCAATGGTGGTAAAAACATTTGTACACAATGCATTATTATTGAACTGGTAGAAACCAGGTATTACTGATGTGTGATATGATGAGTCTTTCTATTTTGAGGCCTAACCAATTTTCCTGGCTCATGCATTCTATTAAAGCGATGAAGGTCTCTAGTACTGGACGTCACTAGGCTTTTTAATACCCAGCATATTTTCAACAGTACATACGGTTTTATAATGTGTGTTAAACAAAACAGATAGAATTCTTTCATCAGCTCTCATGGATCCTTGACAATCTTGACTTTTTTCTTTTGAAGTTTCTCACTAGCCAGTAGTAGCGCCGCCGAGATTGATAAATGGCATAAACATATTTTGAATATCGTACGCGCAACTACCATCAAACAAACTTTCCGCAGCAATAACAGCGGTTGTTTTGAAACATAATACAAACAAACAGCATGATATTAATTTAATTTTAAGTTTCACTTTCGTCTAACGCTTTCGTGTCCCAAAAGGTCAGAGAATTCAAGAAAGTCCTCTTGAAAATGACGTAATAAATACATTTATGTGGGCCGCGTCCCTGGAGAGTCGTTTGGCTACGAAGGATATTGGGCAGTTCTTCCAATTTCTTTTCCATGGCACTTTGTTACTTTTTTAATTTCATCATTACATTTGTGCTTCCAATGACAGAGGTACCATTAGGTCTGTCTATTTCATTTATATTAGCTCCCGTATTGATAAACCACACTGGGAGATCTCACAGTGCTTACCAACGAATAGGGTCGTTCAAAACAATGAACCATCTTTGTCTTTGACCTTCGCCAAATATGTTGATCATCAAATAGCTTGGCTTCATTGCTGAACTAGTGTTTATGAATGGGGGGTAATTCTATTTTGCATCAAACACTAGTCGTTATGACTGTTACCAGAATACCCAAAGTATCCCTGGATATTTCAATACGGTATTCTGTATACCTTATGGTATGCGATTCAGACTTAACTGGTTTTTATGATCACCGATTCAGTTATCGGTCCTTACCTAAAAACCCTTTGGTTTTCATAAAATTTATAATTTTATTTTTCAAATCAGCTTCAGTGCCAAATATAAAGTCAATGAATTTTACCAAGAATTCAAAATATGACTTCAAAATAACTCAAAAACTACTCGTCAGATCTAGTTCAAATTTAAGTGGGACCACATGACAAGCACTAGCTTTCGATTATTTATTTATTTATTTATTTATTTACACACCAACAGCATTACACAGTTCTTAATATAAGTTAGTACAAGTGAGTATAATGGTATGTGTGCATGCCAATTACAGGCGTGAACAGCATTCGTTACAGACAATGTTATTAGAAATTATTACAGTGTTATGTTACAGATTACTTATAAATAATAATTATTATAATAGTACATGATGGTAAAGTAAGTAAAAAGAGATTAAACAGTGTCATTCGGTGAAATGCTGAATTATTTTGTCTTTAAGAGACAATGCGTTGTCGTGGAATATGTCGACATCTGATGCTTTAGTGCACAGTCGATTATATTCTTCAGTTCGATTATATATTGATTAAAAAAGAATAATCAAAATCGGTTCACCCAGTTCTGAGTTAATAAGTTCTGAGGTAACAAACATAAAAAATACAGTCGAATTGAGAACCTCCTCCTATTTTGAAGTCGGTTAAAAATTAAATAAAATCAAAAATTGTCTAGTATAAAGAGACAAAAGAAACCTACCTCTGTTAGTGTAGCGCGGCTAGTAAAAAATATTCCCGTTTTGTCTCAAACTTTCTTCGCCCTAGTTCTTGTCACATAACTTTCGCATTATCACGACTGAAGCTTGTAAACGTTTTATTGGATCCTCGTCGATCTCGACTTTATCTTGAGGAATCACGATATACTATCTTCAGACATTGTAGGGTGACAAATTAGCTATAGGTACGTCTTGCACAGAACATATTATTGTATGTTTATGAAGAACGTGTAAGTCACTAGTACACTACCCATGGCTTTGCCCGCATTGTCCAGGATAATAAGCATCCTATGTCCTATTTCCGTTCGTGGTCTGTCTGTGTGCTAAATTTCACGAAAATTCCTTGTAGTTTGTAGAAAAATCCTTTGTAGTTTTTGTGTGAAAAAGTATCAAAGATTCAGGACCCTGTAGCCTAGTTGGTAGCGATCCTGCCTGCGAAACGAGGGGTCCCGGCTTCGATTCCCAGCCGGGGCAGATATTTATGTGACAGATAAATATTTGTGCTCGGGTCATGGGTGTTATTGTGATGTGTTATGTGTCGTCCATGCCACCTGCGACACAGCTATAAACCTACTGCGGGGGTATGAGTGTGTTAGCGTTTATTTATTTATTTTATTTTTATACAAACTTTCACTGTTAGATGGATTACCACTACCAGCTTTTCTTATAATTAGCAAATGAGATTAAAGATGGTAACTCTCACTGTTATATGGACGTGGCTTCCAAAGATCGAAGTTTCATTCAGACCTCTTGGACTGTCGGCATGTGATTGAGGTCAGTATTATAGAAAGCCTCAATATGACCCAAAACAAAATGACTGCAGAGAATTCACTAGCAATTTATTACACTCAGATCGGCTTGGCTTTGAAATCGATGAAAAAACCTTTTTTAAATTTAATAAAAACTAGTACCAATATAAAACTTCATCCATTTCACTTTTAGGGAAAGATTGGATTTCATGAGTAAATAATTCTAATTTAATCAATGTTCAGAGCGATAATACAAGATGGAGATAAGACAGGATAGGCGTGTCTTATCGTCGAAACCTTAGAGAGCCACTGAGCCAGTCCATGATGCGAAATGAAGATAGTCCCGATTAGATTTGGTTTACTCAATAATTATAATTCAACAAAATCTTAACGTTACATAAAGATTTGCCGTCGCCAAACGTACGTACTGCTGGCGTTCCTGTAGACTGCTGAATTTGGTCCTAGAATCAATTTTTTTATGGAAAATGTCGACAAAAGATCCTACAATCTATCTGGTGGTAAGTGGCTATCGTCACCCATGGACATCAGTGACACCAAAGGAATAACTGACGCGCTGCCGGCCAAGAACGAGAAGAAAAAGAAGAAAAGACTGGCTCTCAATCTCTCGGCTGAGCTAACTCAAAATGATGACAGCAATCCAAGGGGACCCCACGGTGAAATAATAATAGTAATAATGGTATACATTTATAATTTAACTGTTAAAATCAATCGATGTTTAGTGCGACACATATTCTTCGGACAGGTAAATGTCGAAATCTGGTACGGTAATTTCTTACGATCATATCCTGTTTGCTTCGACATTCCGAAGGAATATAACTACAACATACAGTCCTACTTAAACTCAAAACAAGAGAAGTACTTCAACTATTCTGACAACCATTACAAGCAAAGGTGTTCCAGGTGTTACGTTACACGTTACCCAGTATTACGAAAGTGTCAGTTACAAAGGTTCAAAACATTCCGGGGACTTTTTTTGTTCATTTGATAGTCTTACAGAGAGTTACCCCCGTATTCAAGAACAACACTGTGAGGTCTCACAGTGTTTGCGAGTGCATAGTGGCATTAAAACCATTTCGTAAACAATACTTGATTGAAGTCCTTCGCTGTGCGTTTGTCAAAATCGATAAAGTAGCTGCCGAGCTACTTTACCGAACGCATAGTGTTGGTTTGACTTCTATCAAAATAGAAAGAAAGGATCGATTGTTTGTATTGTTATCTTTGTCTTTTGACTATGTCAAATGACTAGAGTGAAGTTTGCCGCATCAAATGGACCAATAAGAGGGCTGTATACAGCTCTGTGCGTCCGCACAGCCAAGTGATATTTAAGGGTGGACTGTGAAACAGAAGGCTTGCCATGACGAACGCACTGAGAAATGCCTTACTTCGCATAGTATTGCTTCTTTACTTAAACAAGTATTGTTCTTGAATACGGGGGTTAGTCGTCTGGAAACAAAATTTTATTTATATTTCGATGAAAAAAGCGATTAATTGACAATATTTTCAATACTCGATCTAAGGTCTACTTAAATTTTGATCAAATATCATCATACTTCCAAGTTAAGATTGTCACATTTCAAGCTGTTTGACACTGAAGCCTGCTCCATACTACACTTGTTGACACAAGAACCGACTCACGTCATATTTGTTGACGTACTCAAATTTTTATTAAAAATTCTGATACTATTATGAACATAACTCTGATGAACTCATAAAACATTTTTAGATCCCAATTTCGAATGTATTTAATATCCATACCAGTAACACATTAAAGCCCGTAATATCAATAGCCGTTTAAACTAAATTCTGAGTTGTTGCTGGTTAAACTGTCATTGTTGCTTCCAACAATGACAGTTTAAACTCAGAATTGCAGAAGTGTTACTTCCAACAATGACAGTTTAAACTCAGAATTTAGTTTAAACTGCTATTGATATTACGGGTCTAAGTTATAACACGTATCAAAGTTGATAGTAACCATGCCTGTGAAGCAAAAAGTCTCGGGTTTGATTCCAGTTCGGGGCTGACGTGTGACAGATGGCTCAAGGCTGACTCAAGGCTAAGGCGCCTCAATTATTCCGCAATGTTTCCGTCCGCGAGAACACCTGGAAGCGAGCGCTGGAATCTAATTCATTATCCCTCGCCTTAATGATAACGCTGCTTGGAAATTTATTTATTTGTACAGCTCATAGAGTAAGGTTTGTTGCAGTGCTACCACGGATGTAAAAAAGAACGGACGTAACCTTGTCTAATCGAGAGTGAAGCTGACAGCTGACAGCTCGCTTCCATGTGTGCGTAATTTTGTAATTTTTGATTCACGATGGTGTCAATGTCATATCAGGATGGTGTCAATGTGTGGGTGTGTGTACTTGTACGAATACAGAGTTGGTGTTGCTATGGGTGCTTCACTGAATTTGTTCTTAGGATTACGTCCGTCTTTTTTTTACGTCCGTGAGTGCTACGTGGTTTATCTAAATGTTTTATTTGTTTATTACAGAGTGACTACATCATACAAGCATAGCTAACCGCGACTGTTAGCAGTATACCTCCAGATTTTTTAAATTTAAGTTTTACATTTAATAGCATCTTATTTTTACATTAAGCCTAACATTACACAGGTATAACATTTCAGTAAATACACCAATAGTAGGGTTAGGTTTTTGTCATTTTAATGTTGCCTGCTTTAAAACTGCTATTTCTTTTTGTTTAAAATATAATGTTTATCTGTCAAGGAGAAGATTAATATGAATTTTAGTGCTGTTTAAATCCTTCAATGAGGAAAAACCGTAATCATTGACATCTGAATGCAATTCGAACAAAACATTCTACTAAGTTACTACTAACTACTAACTACCTTACAAATAGTGTGTAATACTAAATTCCTGAAAACGCCAGGACGGCTGTTTATAATGTCTATAGTGTTGAAAGGGCATCGAACCTAATTGGCACACCTACAAGTCCGCCATTTTGAAAAAACCTCGATTCGGCGGCCAGTGATGAAACATGTGTCAATCGATAGACTAAATGATTATGATCAAAAAGTATTCAGTGATGAAATGTCGTAAGTGATATACTTTCTGAGATAAGTGAGTTCAAAACTGTAGAAAAATAAAGCAAAAAACTTCGTTTCGGCGGACATTGATAAATCATATGTCATTCGATAGGCTAAATAATTACGATTAAAAAGTATTCAGTGATGAAATGTTGTAAGTGATATAATTTCTGAGATATTTGAGTTCAAAACCGTAGAAATATAAACCAAAAAAACTTCGCCACGGCGGACATTGATGAAACATATGTCAATCGATAGGCTAAATAATTACGATTAAAAAGTATTCAATGATGAAATGTTGTAAGTGATATACTTCCTGAGATATTTGAGTTCAAAACCGTACAAAAATAATGCATTAAAAATGATCATTTACTTATTTTGAATTTATTGGGTCAATAATGAAAAATAAGTATATTATGCCATATGTGTATGTGCTGCATAGGTACTTGATTTATTAATAACGGGTAGGTTTGAATTTAAAAAAGAAGCAAAGCAAAAGCAAACTATTAGGTTGTTTTATAAATAATTTATTTGCCACCAGCGGCTACAGCTTTGGCAATTACTCTAAACCAAAAGTTAAAATTCATTATTGGCTTAGTTTTCTATATCATGTCTGACAATCACTGAATCTAAAAATTCCGCTGGTGATAAAGGCAATGTTTCCTGATGTCGAGCCCATACCAAGAACCATATAACACACATTATATGGGAACAACAGGACAAGGTTCTTTTTCCCACTATGCATGAGCAGTACCATCCCGCGATTTTATCTCTACCCTTAAGTTGTTTGTTTGACGAATTTGTTTAATTTTTATAATACATAACGTAACTGAGGTAAGGAAAAAAGTGACCGGTACACTTCAATTGCTGTATCGCCATAAACACTTAACCATAAATACGCCATAAACACTGGTCATTCATCCCTCACCTTGATTATGCTATGCGTTGTACAGATTTGTCAGAGGAACTTCTGAATACATTGGAGCGCCTTCTTAATAACTGTATTAGATATATCTTCGGCTTACGTAAGTATGACCACATTTCCCAGTTTCATTCCTAACTTAAATGGCTACCCATTCGATATAGGCGAAACTTCAGAATTCTCTCAACATTTTATGCTATTTTGAATAATGTGTCTTCTCCTGTTTATTTAAAGGAAACCCATAGTACTGCTTATTTCGGGAATTCCTTCGCAATACAGTTCATACTGTTCTGGAACTCCTTGCTTGTAGACATCAAAAAATCATAGACTACCAAAAGCTCCTTCAAGAAGTCCGGTAGCACTACCTGAAGCAATTAAAATGTTGTCGCCCGTGGTCTTCAACCAGATGTTATATATGTATTTATAATTATTTATTTACTTAATATATAATATTATATAATAATATATAATATTATAAGATTTATATTTGGACTTCGCAAATATGATCATGTTTCCGAATTTCGTGCTAAACTCGGGTGGCTCCCTATCCGTCTTCGTCGGAATACTCACATACTTTCTGCGCTATACTGTATGTTATTTGATCCTTCTGCCCCTAGCTATCTCCGTAATAGATTTAATTATCTTTGTCGTGCTCGGTCTTCCGAAAAACTTATACTGCAAACTCCCAGACATTTCACTTCCTTTTACTCAAATTCTTTTACCTTAACTGCTATACGTCTCTGGAATGCCCTTCCTCTCCAAATTCGCAAAGCTGAGACCTTACTTTCCTTTAAGAAATTAGTAAAGAAGCATTACCTACATCTCTAACTCTTATTTCTTCAGTTTTCATTTTTCCTGTTCACCGTTCTACGTCATACTACGTCATACAGTCCGTTATCTATGTGTTTACTGAAATAGTTTGTTTTCCTTTATGTTTTTATTACTTTATTTATGTGTACACCCTACCCTCCACATTCTCCCAGACTTGTCTATTCCTTCATCCTGTTGGGTTGTCTGGAAGAAATCGCTTGTAAGCGATAAGGCCGCCCTTTGTATTGTGCTTAGTTGTAAAAGTTTTGTGTATATTTAATATAAAACTTATGGTGTACAATCAATAAAGAGTTTATAAATAAATAAATAAATAAATTATATGTATAATAAAAATAAAAAATAATTAACTATAAATGTTTTATTTTTATACAGGGTTGAACTCAAATATCTCAGAAATCATATCACTTACGATATTTTATCACTGAGTACTTTTTGATCGTAATCACTTAGTCTATTGATTAACACTTGTTTTATCAATATCCGCCGAAACAAAGTTTTTTACTTTATTTTTCTATGGTTATGAACCCAAATATCTCAGAAAGTATACCACTTACGACATTTCATCACTGAATACTTTTTGATCATAATCATTTAGTCTATCGATTGACACATGTTTCATCACTGGCCGCTGAATCGAGGTTTTTTCAAAATGGCGGACTTGTAGGTATGCCAGGCTCCATACAAAAATGTTGGAAGCCCTTTACATTGTATTTATGCACTCATTATCTATACATCTTCTATACGTCTATACATCTATACATTTATACAAATCTATACAAATAAATAAAATTGGAGTGTCTGTTTGTAATATTAAAAAAACCGCTTTTTACTGAGTGCATTTGGATGTATAGGTACACGGTACATATACCAAAACAACATTTTTTACAATTTTTGTCAGTCTGTCTGTCTGTCTGTCTGTTTGTTCCGGCTAACCTCTGAAATGGCTGGACCGATTTTGACGGGACTTTCACTGGCAGATAGCTGATGTAACAAGAAGTAACTTACGCTACTTTTATTTTAGAAGAAAAATAAGCGATACGAAGTTCGCCGGCTCAGCTAGTTTGATATATGGGTGAGCGCTAACCAGCTTTGGTACGACACTTCCTAGTGGCAAACAGAGGTAATTCTCTACACTTTCGTGACCAGCAAGGAACTGTGTAGTTTAATATATTATGGAGAGGTATACACTCATATTTTCCATGAAATATTTCTTATTTCGCCGTACATTTTCTATTGAACTAGCTCTGTCTCACGTGCCAGGTGTTTTTGCTCGCATCTCATAGAAGTTGTATGAGCATTTGCCGTGCGCTTTGGCCTAGAGCACGGGGAATATTTTTACAGCGATTATCGTTGTAAAAAATAGGTATTTTAACAAAGAGCTTTAAAATGATTTGTCATAATTTTCACTGCATAGATCGTTAATCAGATATTATTAAACATGTTTTGTTTTTTTCTAACAATAAGCCTATTAAAATGTGGTAGTTCGGCGCACGAGCGCACTTAAAGTACAGGGGCGCTGTTGGGAGGGTGTCAACAATACTAGACTTTCTCCTACATTACTTTAATATTGTAATATACGTATAACATAATAATATACTATTAAGTCTTCTGTGGTATAACTAAAGGGCATCGAACCTAATTGGCATACCTACAAGTCCGCCATTTTGAAAAAACCTCGATTCGGCGGCCAGTGATGAAACATGTGTCAATCGATAGATTAAATGATTATGATCAAAAAGTATTCAGTGATGAAATGTCGTAAGTGATATACTTTCTGAGATAAGTGAGTTCAAAACTGTAGAAAAATAAAGCAAAAAACTTCGTTTCGGCGGACATTGATAAATGATATGTCATTCGATAGGCTAAATAATTACGATTAAAAAGTATTCAGTGATGAAATGTTGTAAGTGATATAATTTCTGAGATATTTGAGTTCAAACCCGTAGAAATATAAAGCAAAAAAACTTCGTTACGGCGGACATTGATGAAACATATGTCAATAGATAGGCTAAATGATTACGATTAAAAAGTATTCAGTGATAAAATGTAGTAAGTGATATATTTCCTGAGATATTTGAGTTCAAAACCGTACAAAAATAATGCATTAAAAATTATCATTTACTTATTTTGAATTTATTAGGTCAATAATGAAAAATAAGTATATTATGCCATATGTGTATGTGCTGCATAGGTACTTGATTTATTAATAACGGGTAGGTTTGAATTAAAAAAAAGCAAAGCAAAAGCAAACTACTAGGTTGTTTTATAAATAATTTATTTGCCACCAGCGGCTACAGCTTTGGCAATTACTCTAAACCAAAAGTTAAAATTCATTATTGGCTTAGTTTTCTGTATCATGTCTGACAATCACTGAATCTAAAAATTCCGCTGGTGATAAAGGCAATGTTTCCTGATGTCGAGCCCATGCTAAGAACCATATAACACACATTATATGGGAACAACAGGACAAGGTTCTTTTTCCCACTATGCATGAGCAGTACCATCCCGCGATTTTATCTCTACCCTTAAGTTGTTTGTTTGACGAATTTGTTTAATTTTTATAATTCATAACGTAACTGAGGTAAGGAAAAAAGTGACCGTTACACTTCAATTGCTGAATCGCCATAAACACTTAACCATAAATATGCCATAAACACTCTGGTCATCCCTCACCTTGATTATGCTGATGTGTGTTGTTCAGATTTGTCAGAGGAACTTCTGAGTAAATTGAAGCGCCTTCTTAATAACTGTATTAGATATATCTTTGGTTTACGTAAGTATGACCACATTTCCTAGTTCAATTCCTAACTTAAATGGCTACCCATTCGATACAGGCGAAACTTCAGAATTCTCTCAACATTTTATGCTATTTTGAATAATGTGTCTTCTTCTGTTTATTTAAAGGAAACCCAATGCACTGCTTATTTCGGGAATTCTTTCACAATACAGTTCATACTGTTCTGGAACTCCTTGTTTGTAGACATCAAAAAATCATAGACTACCAAAAGCTCCTTCAAGAAGTCCGGCAGCACTACCTGAAGCAATTAGAATGTTGTCGCCCGTGGTATTCAAATAGATGTTATATATGTATTTATAAATATTTATTTACTTAATCAGTATATAAGATGTTTATATGTAAATATGAATAAAACTGTATTTGTTTAATTTTGTTATGTATATTGTGATTTTATATGTATATAGTAATTATTCTAAATATTCTTATTATTTCTTATCTGGCATTACACTGATACAGTTACAGATCCACTAGAAATAAAAAGACAATTAATTACAAATGTTTTATATTTGTACGGTTTTGAACTCAAATATCTCAGAAAGCATATCACTTACGACATTTTATCACTTAATACTTTTTGATCGTAATCACTTAGACTATCGACTGACACATGTTTTATCAATATCGGCCGAAACGATGTTTTTTTGCTTTATTTTCCTACGGTTTTGAACTCAAATATCTCAGAAAGTATACCACTTACGACATTTCATCACTGAATACTTTTTGATCACAATCATTTATTCTATCGATTGACGCATGTTTCATTACTGGCCGCCGAATCGAGGTTTTTTCAAAATGGCGGACTTGTAGGTATGCCAGGCTCCATACAAAAATGTTGGAAGCCCTTTCGTTAAAATAAAACACAGTAGGGCTGCTACAACAGAACTCAAATAAACCACAATATAAACATCTATGTATGTACCTATACAAATAAATAAAATTGGAGTGTCTGTTTGTAATATTAAAATAAGCGCTTTTTACCGAGTGCATTTGGATGTATACACGGTACATATACCAAAACAACATTTTTTACAATTTTTGTCTGTCTGTCTGTTTGTTCTGGCTAATCTCTGAAATGGCTGGACCGATTTTGACGGGACTTTCACTGTCAGATAGCTGATGTAACAAGGAGTAACTTAGGCTACTAGTTTAGAAAAAAAATTGTTTGTTAGGCGATACGAAGTTCGCCGGGTCAGCTAGTCTAAAATAAAATGATCTCAGGAATGGTTATGAAATATCTCATTTGTAAGCACCACGTCTCCATAAACCTTCTTGCCGAAGTACAAAGTTGCCTAACCGCAGGATTAGGCTTGGTTAGGGTAATTCTACCAGTCCTACTAATATTATAAACTAGCTGACCCGGCGAATTTCTTATCGCCTAACAAACTATTTTTTTTTCTAAAATAAAAGTAGCTTAAGTTACTCCTTGTTACATTAGCTATCTGCCAGTGAAAGTAACGTCAAAATCGGTCCAGCCATTTCAGAAAATAGCCGGAAAAAGAGACAGACAGACAGACAAAAATTGTAAAAAAATGTTGTTTTGGTATATGTACCGTGTATACATCCAAATGCACGTAGTAAAAAGCGGTTATTTTAATATTACAAACAGACACTCCAATTTTATTTATTTGTATAGAGTATAGATGTACATATATAGATGTGAAATTTTGTATGGATGTTTGTTACTCTTTCACGCAAAAACTACTGAACAGATTTTCATGAAATCTAGCACACAGGTAGACCACGATCTGGAATAGGACATAGGGTGCAATTACAACGCCACGCGAGCAAAGCCGTGGGCAGAGGCCTAGTAAAGTTTATAGATATATTTTACTACCGCAAAAATTTTACCTTCAATATTCTGAGTTCTATAGGTACAGTGCCACCAATTTATCTGTGAATTGACCGAGGGCGCTGTCGGACGCATTGGACCAATCATTGGACGCAATTCGAGACGTAGTAAATGTCAATGAATGAGCACAAAGAACTTATGAATGGCACGGCATTAGTTCCAATTTTCGCCATTTCACAGATAACTTGGTGGCATTTTAGGCACTAAATAAGTCAATTGGCACTTCTTATTTCCTACCTTTTCTATGGCACCGTCACTAGGAA
This sequence comes from Thymelicus acteon, assembly GCA_951805285.1. Taxonomy (NCBI): domain Eukaryota; kingdom Metazoa; phylum Arthropoda; class Insecta; order Lepidoptera; family Hesperiidae; genus Thymelicus; species Thymelicus acteon. Next base: position 1,130,550 of record OX638224.1, read on the forward strand.
CGCAAGAACAGTGACAGTAACAAATTAGATCCATGAATTTATTATTTTAGATTAATGATGTTGCTAGTGTTTTATAGGAATTTTTAAATTGTTCCAAAATTAAATATTAATTTTCTGACCGTGTTGAAGTATTGTAAAATGAGGAAAATGATTAATATGTTTCTAAATGTCAGTAATAAAAGGAAATTGGGTACTTGCATGTAGGTTAGAAGTTTTTTTTTATTTTGTAAGATTGTTAACTAGTTTCATATGGGAACATTCATTATGAATAATATAATGAAGTATATTTTAAGCGCATATAGCTCCACGGCTTGTGCCAGTCGAGATTTAACAAATAATAATTAATTATATTAAAAATATTACTTAAGCCAGCAGGTCCCCTAATAATTATTTATCCTTTAGAACCTATCCGTCTAGTAATTATTAAGGTATGTTAAAAGCCTTCAATTGTCGTAAAAAATCCGAAACCTAATATAATCATAATGTGAATCCGCTTTGGAATAGCATAGTAGAGATCTACGGCACCATAATCACGCCAGTATACTATGCACTAATATAAACGCGGCCAGGGGTGTAAAAACTAAATATAAACCCGATTTACTCACAAAACCCGAAAGTCACCATGACATGACGTAAGAGTCTGAAAAGTCAAGGTCAGTCGATAAGAATCTGTGTTGTCATCCAACAAACTGGCGTCTAAAGATTCGAGCGCTACACATTGAAGTATTATTACTAGCATATAGAAGCGACACCGCGAACACAATGTATGTATGTTCCAATGAATTGGCGCCGGTCAGCTGCAATTTTCAATGGATTCGTTCGATTTTGAAAGAAGAACGGGGGTTCAATTTTAAAAATAGACACATTTTGTTCGAGATGTCTGTTCTATAACATTATACTAATGGCGCTACAAGGTTTTATTTTCGCATTAACTATAATCTTCTTAAAACGGAATCACAAGGGAAAACGTGATGTGATTGCACGGGTCTTTTGCATTTGGGTCGCTAACATATTCATGCGGACCTCAAAGTAACTTCTCAGTGTCAGACCATGACGATAATACTGTTAGGAAAGGTCACGCGGAGATTACGTCCCGAGTCCCGACCCGGGGACAGGGTTCGTTTTTCACATCGGTTCAAATGTTATTCCTTTCGATATGCAGGAAAAGTACCCACATCTATTTTATAAGGTACCTAATCTATACATATAACACAAAAAGTGTTTGTACGGACGTCCTTTATAGACTCTGAAACCATCCAACCGATTTGCCCCAAAATGTCATTTGAAAGCCATTATTGCGATGATGGTTTGAGACCACTAAAACAATGCAATAGGCACATTTTCGATTTTCAACTTTTTCCACACAAAGTAATTGTGCGTAGTAGCACACGCCAGGTATCCACTAGCCTATACAAATAAATAAAATTGGAGTGTCTCTTTGTAATATTAAAGTAACCGCTTTTTACTAAGTGTATTTGGATGTACCTATACAGTACACGGTACATATACCAAAACAACATTTTTTACAATTTTTGTCTGTCTGTCTGTCTGTATGTCTGTCTGTCTGTCTGTCTGTCTGTATGTCTGTCTGTCTGTTTGTTCCGGCTAACCTCTGAAATAGCTGGACCGATTTTGACGGGACTTTCACTGGCAGATAGCTGATGTAACAAGGAGTAACTTAGGCTACTTTTATTTTAGAAGAAAAGTAGGCGATACGAAGTTTGTTGGGTCAGCTAGTCTAAAACATTATTGATTACTTCTTGACGCAATTTATTGGTCGGCAGCGTTCAGCAAGTTTTCCGAATCAAATGTACAATTAGAGGGTTGTATACAGCACGGTGCGTCCGCTCAGTCAAGTAATACTAAAGTGATGAAATAGAAGGCTCGACATAACGAACGCACTAAAAATTGCCTTCTTTGCAGAGTGTTGCTCCCATACTTAGACAAGTGTCGTTTGCAAATACAGGAAATAGACGTATAAAAATTTAATCAACATTTTAATTTAGAATAAAAGATTTAATTTGAATTTAATAAAATTCTAATAGAATTTAACGTCCGTAGTCAAAACTAGTTATTTAGTCAATACTTAGTAAGGGCATGCTTTTGCAATTCCATATCGCTTCTTGTATTAAATTGTCAATAGAAGGAACGTATTTCTATGTTGACAAAGTACTACTTGGAAACACAACTGTATCGTACATTTCCTGAAAACCGCAATTACCTAAGGAAAGCAGCAAGCTAGCAATTTACCGCGATGAGTGCCTTTTTGAATTCAAAGAATATGTTGTGTATTGCCAGCAAACTATTGCTAATTTTAACCGACTTCAAAAAAGGAGGAGGTATTAAATTCGACTGTATTTTTTTGTTGCCTCAGAAATTTCGACCGGGTGAACCGATTTTGATGATTTTTTTTTATTGAAAGCTATGGTGCTTGTCATGTGGTATCACTTAAATTTGAGCTAGATCTGACGAGCAGTTTTTGAGTTATTTTGAAGTTGGTTATTTTGGTAAAATTCAGATTATGTCTTTACTTATTATTTTTGTTAACATTGCCAGAGTTTTATAATGATGACCTGTGTGTGATAATAACTGGAATAGCTTGCCCTAGTTCACCTCAAGCGAAGAGAAGAGTGAATAGGCTTTTACTAAATTAGTGCGTTGTAAGGTGGGATTGTTGTCAAGCACTAACTTATGTCATAAAATAAAAAGCGGCCAAGTGCGAGTTGGACTCGCCCATGAAGGGTTCCGTAGCAGCAAGTAACATAATATAAAAGTTCTTGTAGTTCGTTGTAACTTTGATCAATGTTTTTTGCGGTTTACGATTTATGACGTATAAAAAAAAATACTTACTAAATATCATTCAAACCAATTTTCGTTGGAAGTTTTCATGGTAATGTACATCATATATTTTTTTTAGTTTTATCATTCTCTTATTTTAGAAGTTACAGGGGGGGGGACACATTTTACCACTTTGGAAGTGTCTCTCGCGCAAATTATTCAGTTTAGAAAAAAATGATATTAGAAACATCAATATCATTTTTGAATCTAACCTAACCTATCATAGATACCCCATACGTATGGGTTTGATGAAAAAAACATTTTTGAGTTTCAGTTCTAAGTATGGGGAACCACCAAAATTTATTGTTTTTTTTTCTATTTTTGTGTGAAAATCTTAATGCGGTTCACAGAATACATCTACTCACCAAGTTTCAACAGTATAGCTCTTAAAGTTTCGGAAAAAAGTGGCTGTGACATACGGACGGACAGACAGACAGTATTTAGAAAGAAACTATTTATGTACTAAATAAAAATAATAAAATATTACTTGTGTACTACCTATGTTTATACAAGTACAAACTAGATGGCGTTGTTCACGAACCTAAATCACGCTGTTGAGACTCTGTGAGATTTGTATAAGTAATAACATTAAATTTAAAAGAGGTAAAGATAATAAGAAGCTAGGGCCATCTATCCAGTGCTTTCAATGCTTTCATACCCCCTCCATGGTAGCGCAAACGTTTAACGCAACCTTTTTGCAAGTCGCTTAAGAAGTATAACTTCAAAAACATAACTTAAAAAGTAACTGGGCGCACTAAAAACCAGCGGTTGCGACCTAGTACCTACTGCATGTCTCTATCTAGATACACTCTATCCAGATTGGACCATAAAGATCCATATCGCCGATGCAGTGAGGAGCACAAAGCTTCGCGTCCACCATAAAATTACATTCCGGTCCGTTCTCGGTGTTCTCGCTCGGTTTGTGCAGGAATGTCATCTCGCCCAGGTCAGGTAGCGTGGGTCACGTAACCCATTAACCTCCATCACGCCGTTTTCCTATTTCACCTTGCTTTCGTTCATTTTAGCTCGTTGTACCGACGACTGACGGACGACGGGCTATTCACTTAGGTAAATTATTATAGCAATTAGTAGTAGTATTTATGTGAATAAAGTAGGTATAAGGTGAATTAAGTAATCTATACATCTATACTCTATACAAATAAATAAAACTGGAGTGTCTGTTTGTAATATTAAAATAACCGCTTTTTATTAATATATTTGGATGTATACACGGTACATATACCAAAACAACATTTTTTAAAATTTTTGTCTCTCTGTCTGTCTGTTTGTCTGTCTGTCTGTTTGTTCCGGCTAATTTCTGAAATGGCTAGACCGATTTTGATGGGACATCTACTAGCAGATAGCTGATGTAACAAGGAGTAACTTAGGTTACTTTAGTTTAGAAAAAAATAGTTTGTTAGGCGATGTGAAGTTCGCCGGGTCAGCTAGTGGTTTATAAGAATACATAATTAACCAAGGTGAAATAATTATGTACCTAATTTTATTTACTTTACTTATTTACTTTTTTGTTTCCTTTCACGAAAAAAATGTTCTTCACGTTTAAGTAGTAAACTAATGCTCGACTATATTACTTTATATTTCGCATTATGTTTAAATAAGGTTCTGAATGAAAGGTAATGAGTTATTCTCATTGAAGTATAATTTCATAGAACAGACCTCTCGAACAAAATGTGTGCGCCGGGAGGTTCTATTTTCAAAATTGAGCCTCCGTTCTCCTTTCAAAATCGAACGAATCCATTGAAAATTTAAGCCGATCGGCGCCAATTCATAGGGACATACACTGTGTTCGCGGTGTCGGTTCTATATGCTAGTAATAATACTTCAATGGTTATTGTAGCAATTTTCTGCAAAAAATCATCAATAAAAATAACAATAGTTTTTTAATTGCAAATTCCAAAATAACTTTTTCCTTCGTTCATGAAGAAAATTAATTTCATAAGAAAAATGATGAAGTTAACCTTACCTGGCACCACAGCAGGCAATATTTTGTTATACCGCCCCACTTTACGGTGTTAACTAGTTAGTTAACGTAGTAAGATTACTAAAGTGGACGTTGCTGTTAAAACTTGCGCCCGCAAGATTTTCTCTTAATTAAAATTATGGCTTCGTTACCTCATAGCTCTTCATAATGGACGGCCGCTTCGGTTTTAGTGCGGTGTGCCTGAAAATTTAGTGCCTAAATTTACTTCAAAGGTTATTATTCTGTTTACGTGTAAAGATTACCTTGACGTGAAGTCGTGAACGATTTGGAGGCCAATTCTTTCCCTCTTTTTTCTTCTCTTGACTAGTGATGCCTTTGCTGATTTCCATGGGCGACGATAGCCTCTTACCATCAGGTGGATAGTCAGCTCGTTTGACTGCTACATATTTCCTTAAACCGCCTACTTGATAAAGCAGACAAGTAATAATTAAGACCGGTTCTTCCTGTTTAAGGCACAAGACTGTAACTGTACTGTGTTGTAATGTTTGTTTATACATTTATTTTTTTATTATTTATTTAGTTATTATTTATTTATTTAACACTTTATTGTTTGTACACCGAAACATAATATAGGTACATAAAGAGCACAAGGAAGGAACACAAAACAATGGGCGACCTTATCGCTTTAAAGCGATTTCTTCCAGGCAACCCAGCAGTAGACTGAAATCAGCAAGAACAGAAAATGGGTAACAGGCGTACTACCTGAAATAAAACAAAAAATTAAAAAAGAATTTAATAACTGAGAAGAAAGATAAAGAGAAAAGAAAGTATTTTCAAATGACAAATTAACACACAAATAAAAGAGCAGTGACAAAAATAATGTATAGCCAAGAAAATGAAGAAGGAAAGGAAGAAGACAAATTAGGAAATAAGATAATGTTCTTTAAGCAGTCTTTTAAAAGAAACTATGTTTGCTGCTTTTCTTATAGGTAGAGGTACCTAAAGAGTTCCAAAGACGTATAGCAGTCAGCGTGAAGGATTTATGAAGGAAAAGGAATGAAGAGGTGTGTAAAGTAAGATTGTAGGAAGAACGAAGTAAGTGATTATTATACATTTCAGTGTTTTATTAGTGTTAAATAATAATAAACACTTACACACTCATACCGCCGCAGTAGGGTTTCATGGCATGGACGACACATATAACACATCACAATAACACCCATGATCCGAGTACTAATATTTATCTGTTACATAAATATCTACCTCGGCCGGGAATCGAACCCGGGACCCCTCGCTTCGTCGCAGGCAGGGTCGCTAGGCTAGGCTACAGGGTCGTCGTTAAGTACTCCGGATGTAAATTTTTGTGATGCCCCTGGCTATATCAATATGTATTATTTATGGTTTTACTTCAACTTAAATACAGAAAACTTAAAAGATTTATGATATTATTTTCCGCGCCAAACGACATCATTTTTACTGCAATAAAATATACATGCAATTCACAAGCAATCAGTTGTGTCAACACGGCGTACGCGTACTAATGGATTGTACTGAGCAATACGCAAAATATTGATAATACATCGCATGATTACAGATAGGGTTCCCAGTAAAAAGAGCACAGACGACCTGTCTAGTGTCTAAGTTTATCGATACCCAATGACATTAGTAGCTCGAGCACGAATATTTGCGAGAAAGTATTCGTAACGTAAGCAATTTGTATGGCATTTTTTCAAAAGCGCCCCTATCGTACGTAAATGGTACTAAAATGCCATACAAATGTGACAAATTGCTTACGTTAACCATATGAATACTTTCTTGCGAGAAAGTATTCGTGCTCGAGCTACAGAAATGAATAGGTATTTCTATTCTATTTCTATTGCATCCATTTCTGGCCTTTTACAGGCCACGAGTCTCTCCTCAACGGAAGAGGCTTAGAGCATACTTCACGCTTCTAATCCGGATTGGTACCTATAGCTACAGAATAATGTCGCTTATTACTAAAACTTTTACTTTTATATAGTTTTGCTTATAATATTGCGTACAAGTTATGGGGATGAAAATGTGTGTGTGTGTGTGTGTGTGTGTGTGTGTGTGTGTGTGTGTGTGTGTATGTGTGTGTGTGTGTGTGTGTGTGTGTGCGTGTGTGTGTGCGTGTGTGTGACCTACCATGTCATTGTATGTTCTACATTGTCGAGTCAAAATAAACGAAGGAAAAATTCACTACAAAATTTTATTGTATTACTTAAAAATATTGTTTACATTATTATTGCGCTTGTTACAACGATTGTGTATCGTGTAAAAACGAGTTCCACTGCAACTCATTCGTCCAGAATTATTAACGTTCCAGTTGACAATTTAATTGTTATGCAAATTAAACAATTACACGTCCAATCCCCGCCCGGTGCCGGCACAACACTAGTTGCTGTCACATTTAAATAAACAGATCTGCACCCAATCAGTTGAGTCAACACGCTGGAAAACGGAATACTGTGCGATGTGCGATGTGCAGTACACTCGAACTGTGTTGTCTGAATCAACCTGGTTATTGCTATGGACTCTGGTTCAAACATTACGAATAATAATAATAATTATTATTATTTACTTATTGACTAAACACATGTACATGATATTTATGAATGTTCTGGTCCTTGAGGTAGTCGTAACTGTTTCAAGGACACTTTCTTCTCCCATTTTTGAAATCTATTGTTTAATTCAAGAATATAATACAAAAAAATATTCTTATACTAAGTGACATAAAAAAAAAACAATTAAAAATAAAAGGCGTCTCTCTCTCTCTCTCTCTCTCTCTCTCTGTGTGTGTGTGTGTGTGTGTGTGTGTGCGCGTGTATGCGTGTGTGTCAGAATAAGTGTGTCAGTTTCACGGTTCCGTAATCAACATGAATTTTTTAGTTGCCTACTTCTTTGTACCAATTTTAATATTACGTACATTTAAATCCTTATTATAGATTACCATAATCATTTGTATACGAATTCCTATATTATAATATTTATATGTATCTAACATGAAACTTTACTATACTAGTTAGTCTCAAAAGATCTTACAGGAGATCTCCGAAACAATCGTAACAGAAGCTCTGTAATGTAAATTTCTCGAGCAAGCAATTCCTGTACCGAAATTGCAAAGCCACATTCCGCGGATTGCCTAACAGTTGCTCATTGTTCCCGCGCGGTATGTTAGATGCAGTTCAATTAAGCATAACACTTCGGTGTGTTTAACTACAAGCGAGGTAATATGAAGCGATTTTGTAAGTTTTTGAAGTGAAAACTTCTTTAGCGTTGGGCATTTTTGAGATGGGAAAAACTCACGACACCGTTACCGACACCTCGACACTTCTTTATATTTACGTCGTCGTACACTAGATCTTATTTTCTGTCATCTTTTGGTACTCCCGAAGTGCCACTGTTTTTTATAGTTTTAACTGTTTGTCAAATCGAATCCCACTAAAAACATACTGTAAAAAACTAGCCAAGTCTCGATGGAGCTGCTTGTTTATCTCTAAAAAGTAATGATATCTAGACAAAGTCTGCCAAGTCTAAGGTTCTTTACTGCGATTTCTTTAATATTATAGTTAATGTTGTGTGACTTGGCCGTTGAAGGGTACAAAACCAGGTGCTCCATGAGACCATTGCACCAATCTGTACTTGCCGTGCCCCCCGATCTTTTTTATGTGCACCTACAAACGAGCAAACAAACGTGGTCAGCGTAGCCCACGGACACTAATAACACCAAAGGTCTAAAGGTATAAGGTCGGCCAAAAAAAGAGGAAAGTTAAATTGATCCACTTCCCGGTGTACGATTAAGAAATTAGTTGACACTGCAATAATATTGGCTGGTCTGTTAATGGAACCATGGAGATTTAAAATAACACACAAAATTCATCGTATCAAATTTGACCTCGTTTAATTTGTCTTAAAATTCTAGTCTTAGATCATGAAGTCGGAATACGATCAAAGCGTGTTTTTAGTTTTTCGAACTATCATTATCCTGTAAATTTTTTGGTTGACCTCTAATTAAGTATCGTATCTGTAAATGCAATTAATGACCTTCAACAACCTGGCCTGAAAACTGAAAAATTACAATTTTCGAATTCAAATCAATCGTTCCTACATCATCAGTAAAGCAACAACCCATAAATTGTCCCACTGCTGGGCTCGGGGTCTCCTTTCACAATGTGAGGGGTTTTAGGCCATAGTCTACAACGCTGGCCAAGTGCGGATTGGTAGACTTCACACACCTTTGAGAACTTTTATGGAGAACTCTCCTGTGTGCAGGTTTCCTCACGATGTTTTCCTGAAGGAACCGAAGCAAGTGATAATTAACTTCTAATACGCACATAATATTTGAAAATTAGAGGTGCGTGCCAGGTTTTGAACTCGGGTCCCTTCGTTCGGGAGACCAACGTTTTAACCGCTAGGCTATCACTGCTCATCTAATCATCAGTAATCTTCCTAAAATGCTTGAAAACGCAGACATGTTTCTGTCCGTGTCTCGTATAATTATTATAAGTGTATGTCAGTAAGTGATGTCTTTCGTCAACACCACTTCTTCTTTCTTTTCCTCGTATATCCTTTCCAGTGAGACAGATGCTTCTCAAACAAATCATGGTGTGGTTAAACTCATTTGGCCCCGAAATTGTCTGTTCGAGTTATCTTCAACGCGTTCGCAATCTAATAGAAGTTTAAACTAGATGTTCCGAACAGTTCCTTTGTTAGTTAGATGTACTACGTAGAATAGTATTCAGATTTATTTCATTTATCTATCTTTATTTACATAATCAAATATTATGTAGTAGCTAGTTTGAAAAGTAGACCTCGAATGGCAGCCACGTCTCGGAAAATGGAGCACTGGTACTGGAACCCCCCGGTCGGAGTGGCGCCAATTAGGGGAGGCGATGAGGCATACCCTAAGATGTCCAGCAGTGGACTCTAAAAGCTGTTAGATAGATAATGGTCTAAATGTTAATCTTTTACACAAAAAAGCTTGAAATTTGCACGCACTGGTAATATAATACGTACTTCGCGATTCGCCACGTAGATTCGCGATTTAAAATAGTTGTTGGGCACATAGAAGAAGACATTTTCCGATGTGTCGCATTGTGCAGTCAAAGATGGTATCCGCCTTGTTTACCACCAACATTACATTGAAGTGCCCTCAAAGTGTCTAATGGTCTACGTCTCTAGAGTTCTCTAAAGGGGCCTTTACGTGTTGGATTTGTGTCTTCGAAATACCGGTAGATAATCCGCTGAGATTTAGCTAGATCCCAGTGACCTCCGTCCCAATACATGTACATGTACATTATCTAACTACATAGGCGATCGTTTTTGTTAAGCCTCCTAATGAAGAGAATAACTTGGTGAACATTTTAATTAAAACGGCGAAGCGCCTGTGAGCAACAGGTCGCGTGTTGATTAAATTGTTAATCTGCGCGTTCAGTTTTAGCTTTGAGGATCGCTTTGTGGATGCCTGATCACAATCACGTAGGGAAAGGTAGGTAGGATAAGTCACGGTTAAATTCCGACAAAATTAATGACGAATTTCTAACTCATTTGTCAATTGTTAAACCAAAACTTTTAGGCCCGATGCCCAACTAACACCACATGTGATCAAATCAAATCAAATTTTTTTATTCAAAATTGGTTTGGTTTACAAACACTTTTTGAAAGTCATGCAAGTTATGCCAATGCTTCAGACAAAGCCCTACTGTGAGAGGGCCCGGGAGAAGAAGCAGCAAGAAACTTCCGGTTTTGTTTTTTTCCTGCTCACAGTTACAGATAGCACTTATCATCTACTACAATCTATATTCATAAAACAACAACAGATCAGACAACATTCAATATATGTGAGGTAACAAACATTTGTTACTCTTTCACACAAAAACTACTGAACGGATTTTCATGAAATTTATCATACAGGTAGACCATGACTTGGAATAGGACATAGGATACTTATAAGTTAGTTATTACATCATTCTTTCGCTTGACTTTTCTTGTAGCGAAAAAGTAGGGTTACGATATACTCAACCAAGAGCTTTCGTCCCTATAATTCATAAGCAATCGAATGTTTAATTTACATTTTATTGCCCTATGTAACAGAAACAACAATTTCATAAAACGCCGAGGAAATACCAGCTCCATGTTTTAACCTGTAGTTATTACCTGCAGCATAAAAAGTTTAAATAACTTTTCATTTCCACCGTTCCTAGATTGCAGTGAAAATTCTATATCGAATAAATAATATCCGAATTAACTGTTTTAACCCCCGACAAAAAAGAGGGGTGTTATAAGGTTGACGTGTCTGTATATCTGTGTATCTGTATGTCTGTCTGTGGCATCGTAGCTCCCAAACGGAGGAACCGATTTTGATGTAGTTTTCTTTGTATGAAAGGTGCCTTAATCGAGAATGTTCTTAGCTATGTTTAGTGTAAATAAAACTGTCGGTGGTTTTTTAAATTTTAATTTAAGATTTAAGATTATAAATATGATGAATTTAAATATTATATACTATATATAGTGCTCTGCCTGCAGGTTTGCCCGCATTTTCGGGATAATAAGTACCTATATTAGTACTGCAGATCATCTACGCGTGTTAAAATGCGTAGCCATGTCGTGCGGCTAATGGGCGCTGACGCTTCATTTATGTATCACGGATACGTATACCAACATCTTTATCTATACATGTATACATCTATATACAAATAAATAAAATTGGAGTGTCTGTTTGTAATATTAAAATAAGCGCTTTTTACTAAGTGCATTTGGATTTATACACGGTACATATACCTAAACAACAGTTTTTACAATTTTTGTCTGTCTGTCTGTCTGTCTGTCTGTTTGTTCCGGCTAATCTCTGAAATGGCTGGACCGATTTTGACGGGACTTTCACTGGCAGATAGCTTATGTAACAAGGAGTAACTTAGGCTACTTTTATTTAAAAAAAATAGGCGATATGAAGTTTGCCGGGTCAGCTAGTTATAAGTAAAGAACAAATTATTAAAATCCTTCATGTTGCGTATGTTTCCGTAGGTATATCAAAATCTACAAGCACAACCCTAATAATACTGTTTTATCGTAACTGTGTTTACAACCATCATTTCCATTTTATTAAAGCTGGCAACGATAATAACATAACACACGGTCGTGAGGGTAAAATTTTAACTGAGTTTAACGTTTCGATTACAGAGACGTTATCTAATTATGCCTATTTGTTTAATAGTGAATAGGTTTTTACTAATCAGCGCGGTTTACCGTCCATTACTCCATTCCTTTGTAGTCAACTATTAGCTAACCTATAGCATAATAGTTGTATACCATCACGAAAAATAAACTCACAAGTATAACAAGTGTCAATATTTGACTTAATGGAGGCCATACATGATCAAGTGTACTTGGCAAGTCTGCAGTTTGAGTTGACGCGGCATCCAGTATCTAAACTTGATCGTGTATGGCCATGGTATAGCGATCTGGCCATATAGCTATCTCATGTACACTGGATGCCACGTCAAATCAAACTGCAGACTTGACAAGTACACTTGATCGTATATGGCCTTCATAAGGTGGATATTGTAATAGATGGATTGAACAAAAAGTAAACGGTATTATGAACACAACGGTCACCGCCATTTCACATTATTTTCAGCAAGGTCATCGAACCAAGTACACCAGAATTCGCATCATATTTACATTATAGGTATAAATAAATTCTAAAGTTGTCTATATGTAAATAAACTGGACGGTTGAAGGTGAAGACACCCAAGCAATTTCTCTCGGGTGATTGATGAGCAAACTTTCGACGCTTACATTGATTACCAGAAATATCTATACTACAATAGGGCCGTCTGTTCGCATTTTAGAAAATTGTTATAGAGACATTGTTATTTAGATAGAGATCAATAGACGTTATCTAGTAGATTTAAATCACCTGGGTGCATAGGTGAATAAAGTACACTAAAAGTAGACTTAAGACACCTGGGTGAATTAACTCAGGTGAATAAAGTCGACGTCACCGTTATCTATATAACGCTGCGAAGCGCTCAAAGCCATCGGAGTCGTGTCGATCGACAAAGTTAAGCAACAGCGGGCGCGGTTGGTAGTTGGATGGGTGACCGCTAGTGGCAAAAAAATCTTGAGCGCGTCCGTGCTTCGGAGGGCACGTAAAGTCGTCGGTCCCGATGATTCTTGTAATATAACAGTTGTTAAGCCATATTGGAGGCCCTCGGGCGGCTTGAAATCTTTCTACATTTGGGTTGGCCAGTAACCCCTCCATCAATCCGCACTGTAGCAGCGTGGTGGAGTATGCTCTAGGCCTCCTCAAGAGGAGAGACGCGTGCTTAGTAGTCTCATTAATGGGTTGAAGCCAACATATTACGCAGTTATGTGTAACTTTATAAACATTAGACACCTACGCCACGGCGTTGATTGTATGGATCAATATAATTGAGTGCCCTTTTGGAAAATCAAAAGGTTCTCGCGTTATACAAGGTAAAATGAGAATTCCGTTGAAATTCAAAGTCGGAAGAAAGCATAATTAACTAATTAACACCTGTATTAATTGACGTTCTATTTGCATCTAATTATCTACTACTTTTATGTAAAGAAGCCTCTTTACATAAATGATCTTATTTACGACCGTTAATGCTGGGATTATTAAACCTCTCATGAACATTCGTGGCTTAAAAAAAAGGGTGCGTGTACTTTTGTACGCGCGTGAGAAGTTATACTTCTTTGACGTAATTAAATAAACATTTAATTTAATAACGTGTCTCAGTTTTAATTATTTTTCAAAAACTATTTTTGTACTAAATATATTAAAAATACTTGTGTACTACCTATGTTTACACAAGTACAAACCAGATGGCGTTGTTCAGGAACCTGAATCGCGCTGTTGGAACTCTGTGAGATTTGTATAAGTAATAACATTAAAATTTAAGAGGTAAAGATAATAAGAAGCTAGGGCCATCTATCCAGAGCTTTCATACCCCTTCCATTGTAGAGCAAACGTTTAACGCAACCTTTATCCAAGTCGCATAAGAAGTATAACTTCAAAAATATTAGCGCTTAGGGTTAAGAAAGAAAAAGATATCTTACGTTAAGACACTTCAACTGAACCTTGTTAAAGAACTTCATAGTTGAGCATCAACTATAATTTTAGAATATTATTTTTTAACCGACTTCAAAAAAAGGAGGAGGTTCTCAATTCGACTGTATTTTTTTTTATTTTTTTATGTTTGTTACCTCAGAACTTTGGATTGGACGAACCGATTTTGATGATTGTTTTTTTAATCGAAAGCTGGTGGCTGTCATGTGGTCCCACATAAATTTTATTGAGATCTGACAATGGCATCCATGAGAAAACCACATAAGTCGTAAATTTGTGTTAAAATGTGCGCGACAAATTGACGAATAACTCAATATTCCGCCAACCGATTTCGATGATTCTTTTTTTTAATCGAAAGCAGGTGCTTGTCATGTCGTCCCACATAAATTTGAACGAGATCTGAAAAGTAGTTTTTGAGACTTTGAAGTCGGTTATTTTTTGTTAGTAAAATTTTGATTATTACAATAATAGTGGTTGCTAGTCAGGCAATTTTCAATGTGGCCATAATGCCAACATGCAAGGCCGTCTTTAACCTACTGGAGGCCCTGGGCATATTAGGATAATGGGGCCCCTATTTTATTACAATAAACAAAGAAAGTAGATAAGCAAGCCTCTAGATTTATGCAAAAGCAAATAAGCAAGTTGGTATTGTAGTCAGTAATTTACGTTCGATTTATTCGAATTAAAAAAGTTTTTCGGTAATAAATATCGGTTATCGTTTGATGATCTGGCAGGAACTAGGGGGCCCCTATGAATCACGGGGCCCTGGGCACGTGCCCAGAGTGCCCAGTGGGAAAAAGGAGTCTGCCAACATGCAACTCTTTCTTGGCTGGCAACGCATCAGTGATGCCTTTGGTGTTGCTGATGTTCATGGGCGACGATAACCACTTACCATCAGGTGGATCGTCAGCTCGTTTGACAGCTACCTCCATAAAAAATGGAGACGCGCCGCGAGGGTTGCTATCAACCAAGAGAGTAATCGATCCACCTACACCTGTGTACATCATCATGAAGACCACAACCGCTTTACTAAAAGTGAACGACTAAAGAGAGTCAGGCAGGTGTTTTAGGATTTACAAAGTTTTGGGATTATTTGGTAATATATTTATTTTCATTCTGGTACTTTATTTTCATTCTAGTACTTTATTTTCATTCTGGCAATATACTCGTAGTCTAAGAGCTACTGAACCATCTGACTGACCCGTTTCCCACAGAGCAAGATTTTTTAATGATGTTTTATTATCAGTCAGTCGAGAAAGTACCGTTCTGGCAGGCATCTCGCAGTTGCGTCATTATTCCTTAAATTTTTGAAAATTTTTTAACCTGCTCCCACAAGGCTACAATTTTAATAGGTTGTAATTTATATAATTATGTTTAAGTGTAAAAATTTTTTTTTTGAGGTTTGCAAGTTTATGCCACAAATTATAGCAAAATTGTCATCGGGAGAGCAATTCATTACCTGCTCCCAGAAGGCTCAAATTTTGAGGGAACATTCTTTCATTTAAAAAGTATAATTATGTAAACAGCCAGAACATTCTAGCGGTTGCAAGTATCTGCCAGAAGAGTATACAGGGTGAATTTTTCAAGTGGGTGTGGATGGATAAATTCAAAATTATGACGAATAGTGAAAAGTGGTCAAAGTTGCCTCGAGCCCGATTTTGACAAAAACCAAAACTGCATAATTAGATTTTAAAAAATTATCACACAGACAAGAAATTAAAAACTTGTAGTGATTAGATGGCAAATAACAGTCTGGCAAAATGTTTAAAGGTGAGAATTGAATGAATTTGCTTTAAGTGAGACACGATTGTTGTAAACGGAAAGCTTTTAGATCAGTTGAATTCTCGGGGAAAACGAAAGAAAACTCAGATTTACCTTCCAATTTACTTATTTTGTTAAACAGGTAAACGGTGAATTTTTATTTTTAAGTATTTTCCATTCGTCGCGTATATTTTTGTATTCCCACTAATAAGTCGCTGACAGCCTTGACTGAGCGAGATGATTTACATGACCGTTAAAGTTGGTCCCAATTTCATAAATTATAAAAATTATTAAGGTTTGCAGTCCAGTGCCGATACCTTTAAAAACGGTAAAAAGTGAAAGAAAATTATAGTAGAATGAAACCCATTGCAAAAGAAAGATAATATAACAAATATGAAAGGAAAAGTAATTTATGGGCGATCTGAGGTCGGGAAGTGGGGGGAGGGGGGGGGTAAGGGTAAAAAATGGTTTATCTCAATTTCCGGCAAAACTACAAGTCCTATGGAAAAAAGTTAAATAGCAATGTTGTAGGTAATAAAAAGATCTACAACTTTTGTCAAAATATCTACTTTTTTTTAACAAAGTTGGCGGGTTTTATGTTTGTTGGAATCTTTACTTTCTAATGGTATATAAAAAACTATACACTACTATAGTAAATGTTCTCAGAAAATGCAATGAAACCACAACTTATACAATATACAATAATAATTATACACTATATTATTGTAAATAAATACTTTAAACATATATGGAGTCAAGTTTATCTATATATATAAAATTGAAAAGCGACACACCGCTGATTAAACAAAAAATCTCAGAAACTGCCGAACCGATTAACATGAAATTTGGCAGGGAGATAGTTTATGCTAAGGAGACGTCCACTAAGAACGGATTTTTGGAAATTCATCCCCTAAGGGGTAAAAATACGGGTTAGAAGTCACTTTCATACAAACCAACTTTGTCAGTTTTAGATTTATAAATTTGAAATTTTTTATGTAAGTTTATAGTAATAAACAAAAGTTAACTTTAACACATTTTTTTGGAAAATCATCCCTTAAAGGGTTAATTTAATGGATGGTACTTAGTAGGCAACTTCGTCATTTTTGAAGTTAAAAACATGAAAATTTACATATTAGCTCCAGACTAGAAACAAAATTTGTAAGTATTATGTTTTTTTGGAAAATCATCCCCTAAAAGGTTGATTAAGACGGCGCAAATTAGTATGGCAACTTCGTCAGTTTTGAAATAAGAAGGGTGAAAATTTGTATATAAGCTTATAGTTACACACAAAAAATAACTGTATCACTGTTTTCTCGAAATTCATCCCCTACAAATAGGGGTTGGAGGTCATTTTCATACAAACCAACTTCGTCAATTTTAGAGTTGTAAATATGAATTTTTTATGTAAGTTTATAGTAATAAACAAAAATTAAGTTTAACACATTTTTTGGAAAATCATCCCTTAAAGGGTTAATTGAATGGATATTACTTAGTAGGCAATTTAGTCATTTTTGAAGTTAAAAACATGAAAATTTACATATTAGCTCCAGTTTAGAAAAAAAATTTGTAAGTATTATGTTTTTTGGAAAATCATCCCCTAAAGGGTTAATTAAGACGGCGCAATTTAGTAGGGCAACTTCGTCAGTTTTGAAGTAAGAAGGGTGAAAATTTGTATATAAGCTTATAGTTAGACACAAAAAATAACTGTATCAGTGTTTTCTCGAAATTCATCCCCTACAAATAGGGGTTGGAGGTCATTTTCATACAAACCAACTTCGTCAATTTTAGAGTTGTAAATATGAAATTTTTTATGTAAGTTTATAGTAATAAACAAAAATTAAGTTTAACACATTTTTTTGGAAAATCATCCCTTAAAGGGTTAATTTAATGGATGGTACTTAGTAGGCAACTTAGTCATTTTTGAAGTTAAAAACATGAAAATTTACATATTAGCTCCAGTTTAGAAACAAAATTTGTAAGTGTTATGTTTTTTGAAAAATCATCCCCTAAAGGGTTAATTAAGACGGCGCAATTTAGTAGGGCAACTTCGTCAGTTTTGAAGTAAGAAGGGTGAAAATTTGTATATAAGCTTATAGTTAGACACAAAAAATAACTGCATCACTGTTTTCTCGAAATTCATCCCCTAAAAATAGGGGTTGGAAGTCTTTTACATATAAATCAGCTTCGTCAGTTTTAGAGTTATAAGTATGAATTTTTTTATGTATGTTTATAGTAATAAACAAAAGTTAACTTCAACACGTTTTTTTGGAAAATCATCCCTTAAGGGGTTAATTTCTTCAATTTAACTTAGTACGCAACTTTGTCATTTTTGAAGTTAAAAACATGAAAATTTATATATTAGTTCAAAATTAAAAACAAAATTTAAGGGTCATGTGTTTTTTTGGAAAATCAACCCCTAAAGGGTCGAATAAGGTTGTTCAAGTTTGTATGGGAACTTCGTCAGTTTTGAAGTTAGAAGGGTGAAAATTTATATATAAGCTTATAGTTAGACACAAAAAATAACTGTATCACTGTTTTCTCGAAATTCATCCCCTAAAAATAGGGGTTGGAAGTCTTTTACATATAAATCAGCTTCGTCAGTTTTAGAGTTATAAGTATGAATTTTTTTATGTATGTTTATAGTAATAAACAAAAGTTAACTTCAACACGTTTTTTTGGAAAATCATCCCTTAAGGGGTTAATTTCTTCAATTTAACTTAGTACGCAACTTTGTCATTTTTGAAAAAACATGAAAATTTATATATTAGTTCAAAATTAGAAACAAAATTTAAGGGTTATGTGTTTTTTTGGAAAATAAACCCCTAAAGGGTTGAATAAGGTTGTGCAAGTAGTATGGCAACTTCGTCAGTTTTAAAGTAAGAAGGGTGAAAATTTGTATACAAGTTTATAGTCGGGCACAAAAAATAACTGTATCACGGCTTTCTCGAAATTCATCCCCTAAAAATAGGGGTTGGAAGTCTTTTACATATAAATCAGCTTCGTCAGTTTTAGAGTTATAAGTATGAATTTTTTTATGTATGTTTATTAAACAAAAGTTTACTTCAACACATTTTTTTTGGAAAATCATCCCTTAAAGGGTTAATTTCTTGGATGGAACTTAGTAGGTAAATTCGTCATTTTTGAAGATAAAAACATTAAAATTTATATATTCGTTCAAAATTAGAAACAAAATTTAATGGTTATGTGTTTTTTGGAAAATTAACCCCTAAAGGGTTGAATAAGGTTGTTCAAGTTTGTATCGGAACTTCGTCAGTTTTGAAGTAACAAGGGTGAAAATTTGTATATAAGCTTATAGTTAGACACAAAAAATAACTGTTTCACTGTTTTCTCGAAATTCATCCCCTAAAAATAGGAGTTAGAAGTCTTTTACATATAAATCAGCTTCGTCAGTTTTAGAGTTATAAATATGAAATTTTTTATGTATGTTTATAGTAATAAACAAAAGTTAACTTCAACACATTTTTTTGGAAAATCATCCCTTAAAGGGTTAATTTCTTGGATGGAACTTAGTAGGTAACTTCGTCATTTTTGAAGATAAAAACATTAAAATTTATATATTCGTTCAAAATTAGAAACAAAATTTAATGGTTATGTGTTTTTTGGAAAATTAACCCCTAAAGGGTTGAATAAGGTTGTCCAAGTTTGTATCGGAACTTCGTCAGTTTTGAAGTAACAAGGGTGAAAATTTGTATATAAGCTTATAGTTAGACACAAAAAATAACTGTTTCACTGTTTTCTCGAAATTCATCCCCTAAAAATAGGAGTTAGAAGTCTTTTACATATAAATCAGCTTCGTCAGTTTTAGAGTTATAAATATGAAATTTTTTATGTATGTTTATAGTAATAAACAAAAGTTAACTTCAACACATTTTTTTGGAAAATCATCCCTTAAAGGGTTAATTTCTTGGATGGAACTTAGTACGCAACTTCGTCATTTTTGAAGTTAAAAACATGAAAATTTATATATTAGTTTTAACTGTGGTGTCACAATATATATTGGATAATATTTTGTATGTTAAGAAATATTACGATAGTTTTCTTAAGAAGAGTGACATCCACAATATTAATACGAGAAATAAGGCTAAACTGATTGTACCAAATTTTAGACTCTGTAAAACTGGTGGCTCGTTCATGGGTACATGTGTAAAGATTTATAATAAAATTCCATCGAAATTTACAGAAATGCCTTACCTTAAATTTAAAACTCATATTAAAAGCATTCTTATGACGAAAGGATATTACAAATTAGATGATTATTTTAAAGACAAGACTGCTTGGACATGAGTTTTATGAATATAGATTGTAGTAGATGATAAGTGCTATCTGTAACTGTGAGCAGGAAAAAAACAAACCCGGGAGTTTCTTGCTGCTTCTTCTCCCGGGCCCTCTCACAGTAGGGCCTTGCCTGAAGCATTGGCATAACTTGCATGACTTTCAAAAAGTGTTTGTAAACCAAACCAATTTTGAATAAAAACATTTGATTTGATTTGATTTGATTTGAGTTCAAAATTAGAAGCAAAATTTAAAGGTTATGTGTTCTTTGGGAAAATCAACCCCTAAAGGGTTGAATAAGGTTGTGGAAGTTATTATGGCAACTTTGTCAGTTTTGAAGTAAAAAGGATGAAAATTTGTTTATAAGCTTATAGTTAGACACAAAAACTAACTGTATCACAGTTTTCTCGAAATTCATCCCCATAAATAGTAATACTAAGGGGTTGTAAATATCTATTTAAGAAACTATGTCATTTTAAACTCAGTAATGTGAAAATGTATATGTTAACTTATAATTAGAAACAAAAATTAATTGTAACAGTTTTTTTTTGGAAATTCATCCACTAAGAGGTAAAAGGGGATGTAAATTTGTACGAAACTTCGTCAATATCGAACTCAGAAATGTGAAAATAAATCAAAAATTAACTGTAACAGGTTTTTTGGAATTTCATCCCCTAAGAGGTAAATAAAGAGGTTGCAAGTTTTTCCAGAACTTTGTCATTTTCGAACTCAGAAATATGAAAATGAATATGTAAGCTTATAGTGAGAAACAAAAAAATTGTGTAGAGGACTTCACGGACGGTAGGGGGAGGAGAGAGGGACAGGAAGCGAGAGAGGGACCGGGAACGGGAGAGGAACAGGGAGCGGGAGAGGGCCGGGGAGCGGGAGAGGGAGAGGGACAGGAAACGGGAGAGGACCCGGGAGCGGGAGAAGGAGAGGGGAGGGACAGAGAGCGGGAGAGGAATGAGAGGGACAGGGGCAGGAAGCGGGAGAGGGAGCGGGACAGAAAGCGGGAGAGGGACCGAGTGCGAGAGAGGAACTGGAAGTTGGAGAGGGACAGGAAGCGAGAGAGGGACCGTGAACGGCGAAGGAAAGGGACAGGGAGCGGGATAGGGAGTGGGAGCGAGAGAGAGAGTTTGAGTGGGAGAGGGAGTGGGAGCGGGAGAGGGAGTGGGAGCGGGAGAGGGAGAAGGAGTGTCCAGATGGAAACAACAGAACCGTTTTTAAAAATATTTGTACTGTTCATGTTGACATCGTAAAACCAGTTCATCATTGATCCATTTAGGATCTGGTGGTGTTACTTCGAGACAAGATATGTAACTCTTGGATGGATGGAAATAACGGGGCCTTTTTGTTTTTTTTCTAATGAAACTCAAGAGCCAGTTTTTCTGTACATATAATATTTTTCAAAATTTCGGTTAGGAGCACATCAATAACGTGTTAGAACACCAAAAATTTTGTTTTTAAAATTATTCTCTGTTTGTCTGTTTGTATGTTCGGGCATTACATGAAAACCCTTGAACTGATTTCGACGGAAATTAGTTATGTTGTTCCTCATACTTTGGATCACGTTTTAAAAAACTTTTCGTCCCGATAAAATTAAAAGTTTTCACCGGAAACAAGATGAAACTTAGTGTGGAATATTTTGAAATATCAACGATTTGCTTTAAATTTGCAACAAAAATTCCTCATTTAATTGATGAAATACATGTTTTCGAGTTTTTCAAAATTTTTCATGAAAAAGAAAAAAACTAATGTTGTTTATTTTTTAAAATTCGTTCCCGGAGGAATGATTTGTGATTATATCGTACATTTCAGTATATAAATTCCTAAATATAAGTACTTCCATATAAATTAACCTGTTTTTAATTTTTTTTCTGCAAGGGGTACAAATATGATAAGCATAATTTCCGCATGCGAAGCTGCGGGCAACAGCTAGTTGTATATAATGTACACCATCAACTACGTATCCTACAAACGATTTTTTGACATTAACAAGATCTCTAAAAAAACTCAGACGGATTCGGTAGGTAGAGTACACTCGAACACTTAATAAGGTAGCCGTTGGTCCAAATACATGAAGGAGCTTTTAATAAGCTATAATTAGAACCTCGACGAAAGCTCTCCATGATAATGAATCGAGTCTTCGGAAAGGTTTTCGTAAGTTAAGAGCGTTTGGGGAATATTCATGAAATATTCCATAAACGTTTTCAACTTTCACCTTTTGTAATAAGCTTTTAGGTTTCATTCTTATTTCTTATTTTTAACTATGGAATTATTGAAAATGACTTAATTTTTCGCCTCTTAAGTTAAAAATAATGTAATAATAGGTACTTAGTGTGATTGTAGTGTCTAGTTTTAGTAGTTCAGTAGTTTTTTGTCTTTTTCCTGAGACCACTCATGGCAGAGATTTCTTAAAGCAATGAAGTCGTTCGAATCCCAAAAAACAAAATTAAAAAAATCCGTTCATTTTCCATCGTTCATGAGAGCACATTCACAAACTTGTATTTCAAATGAAGCAAAGGCTGTCTTTAACGATTCTAAAATCCGTAGGCTCAGAAACGTCTCCAAATATACTTCTGGAATATCCCACAGCGTATCTTAAGAGTATAATTTGGGTCCTAACATCTCCAGTTTGGCTGCAAAGTTTCCGTCACTCGGCAAATCGACGTAACTCAGAGAGATTATTATAGACGAACCCTTATCTTATCTGCGGTGATGAAGGGGTGAGATTTTGAACCGCAACCAACTTTTTACAAGCATTATGGTTGTGTTATTACCATTACTTGTAATATTTTGTTAATCTCAGTGTAAATTACTAGGAAATTCGCGCATTACAAAAGTGATGAAGTAGTTTTTTATAAAGTCTCTTATTGTATATTTTGTATTGTTTAAGTTTCAGTTATTATCAATGTTATGTTATTTATTGAATAATGCAATACTCCAATTGCATTATTTTGTCAGATTTCGCCACTGCTTTTGTTGTTTGGACCAACCATCATAAAATAATGGATTAAATGCACCCACAAAATAAAGTTGTAAAAATATTGTTTTTAAGTATCTATTGTTTGATTTAATTGCCAGCCCTAACAACTATGTAGACATAAGTGGTGCTATGAACCACTTGCATGTTATAAAACAAACGTCATGTGGACACTGTACGCCGCACGCCCACACTTTTTTAATAAAATTTTAAATCGCCCAAGTTCCAGCGGTTGGTGTTGATTTATCTCCAAACTTTGCAAAACAGTATTTTATATGCAAATCAGTGAATTCAGACTATATCACTATGTTCTTGTTGGTTTTTCTGAAGCTTATAATACTCAGGGGTAATAATTGAGGTTAGGATTCAGGCTTGAGCAAGAATCTTCGCAAAAAGAGTTCGACCATAAAGAATTACAAAATTTAAGAAGATACTGATTGACGTAATCTCACAATCAGTAATAACTCTAGAACATTCGAAAGCCATCGACTAAATACAACTGTTACCTACTCAGATTTATATAAAACATTTATTCTTAAGCAACTAAACAATACGCTGAGTTTGTGTAACTTTTTGCCTTCTTTTGGTGACTTACACAAGGTTGTAACAAAGTTCAAACTCAAACTAACTTCCCATGTACAGGAACAATAGCTGAAACGACCGGTTTGATGTCGCGGAGTTCCGTAACATTTAGATTAATTCCGACAGGATTAGCCAATGGATATAACTTGTATGACTCACTATCACTCCAGTAGAATTGTTATGGTATTACCTTCGAAATGGACTGTGAATATTAGGTCTATGCAATTGGCTTTCTGGATAGGTGAAGAAATGAGAAAAGGAGTGGAGAAAAAGGTACTTACGAGTCTGCTGCTGTAGTCGAGACTTGGTTTCTTACTTGATGTTCTCGCGCCACGTGCTCTTGCGCGGGAGTAGGTACCTACTATCACTCTTGGATGGATGTTTCACTGTACGCGCACTGAGTCCAGCGATCTGTATGTTCTCACGTATACGTGTTATACGGACTTTGCTTCAATTTAATATTTGAATATTTGCTATAATCCGCCGGCCGGCGAAATTGATGATTTGCTGATGCGTAATATGCGTACGCTTCGAACGAGTGCCAACACGAGAGAGTGATTCCCGAGAGAGTTCTAGATGGCGTTCATTCGTTCGTTGCTTGCGCCGACTCGTTCAGGAGTTGTTCAGAGGATAGGGTTGTGCGATTGAATTTATAGGGATGGGAAAGGAATGATTGAAATTGAAATGATAGAAAGAAACCATAACATTTTCCCCCCCCCGCTGGCGAAATTTGTTGAGACTGAGAAAAAACTCCAATTCTGGTAAAAATGCAAAATAATTCTTATTTGATTGATTGATTGATTGTTATGAAATGAGTTTAAAAATAAAATGTTAAATTGATAAAAAACTAATGATCATTTCCATCTGGGATGGGACATAATTTGACAAGAGGCCGATTGATGATGCCTTGAGCGGTTTCGACCGTCGCTGAACGAGAGATACCATCGCGTCCGGGATATAGTTTGATAATTTTACCGAAACGCCAACGTAATGGAGACTGTTGGTCGTCTTTGATTATAACAATTTGACCAATTCTAGCCTGCTCTGACGACTTGGTCCATTTCAGCCTTTGCGAGAGACTGGTCAAATATTCATGGTGCCACCTGGCCCAAAAATCTTGATGCATACGCTGCACAAGTTGCCAACGCTTGAGTCTGTTAAGAGGAGTATGAGAATGATCTGATGTTGGTAACGATGTTAATGGTGCTAATGTTAAAAAATGACCAGGTGTGAGAACTAATATATCATTAGGATCAGTACTGACTGAACATAAAGGTCGTGAGTTCAAAACTGCTTCGACCTGAATAAGCAGTGTTAAGTTCCTCATATGTGAGGATTTGAATTCCAACGACGCGATATAAATGTGTTTTTACGGACTTTACGCCCGCTTCCCAAAGTCCACCAAAATGCGATGCCCCTGGCGGGTTAAAATGAAATTCAATGCGTTCAGATTCGCATGCTGATTGCATGAGGTTAGCTAATTGGGATTGGGCACCCTTGAAATTGGTTCCACAATCTGAATGGATGATGTTACATCTACCCCGACGGGCGATGAATCTGCGCAATGCAGCTAAAAAACATTCTGTGGACATGTCTGATACTAACTCCAAATGGAGTGCTTTAGTGGAGAAACATACAAAAAGGCACAAATATGCTTTTGTTGTTCGTGCACCACGATGTCGATGCATGGTTATGTTAAATGGACCTGCGTAGTCACAACCGACAGTTTGAAAGGCCTTTAATTGTGTGATACGTGACCTAGGTAGATCTGCCATTTTAGGTTCAAAAGGAACTGGTTTAGTTCGAAAACATTTAAAACAATTTGATAAAACTTGATGTATTGCTCGCCGCGGAGACAAAATCCAAAAGTTTTGTAATAATAAAAAATGTAACTGCTGCATACCTGGATGCAAATTTTCGTTATGAACTGATTGAATGATGAGTTTAGTTAACCGATGTTTGCGTGGGAGCAATGCTGGATGTTTGGTTTCGAATTCAAGATCAGATCTAGCTAGTCTTCCTCCTACTCGTAATACACCGGAATGATCCAGAAACGGGTTGAGTTTTCGAAATGATTTGGGCAATGTTTTCCCTGCTAATAAAAGTTTGATCTGATCTGCGAACTCCGATTGTTGCACATGTTTGATTAAAATCATAAGCGCCTTATGATGCTCTGATTCGGTTAAATGATTTGTTAATGGTTTGATTTTGCGTAAAGCGGCAATGAAACGATTACAATATGCTATAATACGTTGAATTTTGCGTAAAGAGGAAAATTTTTCCATTAAAGAACTGATAAAATTTATGTTGATTATGGTAGTCAAAACGGTGACACGCTTTTCGCAGATTACATCATTATCGGTAACGCATGATGATCTAGTTGGGTTTTGAGGCCAATGTATTTGATCTAGTGATAACCACTCTGGGCCTGTCCACCAGAGGGCGTGATGAATGAGTTCGTCGGGCAGTAGACCTCTACTTGCACAATCAGCTGGATTCTCTTTCCCTGGTACGTGTTTCCAGGTAGCGGTTGGTATTTTTCGCTGAATATTTGCAATGCGATTTCCAACATATGGTTTGAAGTTGGATGAATTTGATTGGATCCATGCCAATACGATCATAGAATCCGACCATGCGTAAACATTATCTATGTTTATAATGTCTGAAAACGTGTTGAGAGTGAAATATATAAGGTCTGCGAGCAATGAGGCTCCACATAGCTCCAGCCTTGGTAATGTTCTGCGTTTAGTTGGAGCCACGCGTGATCTGGCGTCCACAAGACAGACTTGATAGTTGTTTTCATTGATCTCGGAACGAAGATAAATAACTGTTGCGTAACCAGCCTCGCTGGCATCACAGAATCCGTGGAGTTGATATCTCACGGCTTCAGAATGAGTGATTCTTCTTGGTATATCAAGCTGAGATAATTTTGATAGCTGATGAATAAACTTCGTCCAAATTTGATGAATATCATCGGGTACAGGTTCATCCCATGATGTTCCCAATAGCCACAAACGTTGAATTAAAAATTTTGCTAAAAATGTTAATGGTGTAAGTAGACCAATGGGGTCATAAATGCGGGCCAGCTCAGAGAGCATGGTCCTTTTGGTACAATCGCGTTGAGTTTGATTAACTTGATAATTAAAAGTATCATGATGAGCGTTCCAAGAAAGTCCTAAAACTTTGATGAAATTGGTGTCGCTATCAAATGTCAAATCTGATATCAATTTATGTTCATCTGGAATGTTTTGTAGTACAGCCACATGATTGCTGGACCACTTTCTAAGCTCGAAACCGCCGGCTGCCATGATGCTAGTCAATTCCTGTTGAATCTGAATTGCTTGTTCTATGCTGTCGCAACCAGTTACTACGTCATCAACATAAACGTCGTTCCGTAGCACCTTCGCTGCAGTCGGAAATGACCTTTGCTCGTCTTGAGCCAATTGATGAATGGTACGTATGGCTAAAAACGGTGCCGACGAGACTCCGAACGTAACGCGATTGATTCGATATTCCTCAAGAGATTCTTCTGCTGAAAACCTAAAGAGAATACGCTGAAAATCTCTATGTTCTTGAGTAATGATGATTTGTCGATACATCTGACGTATATCGGCTGATAACACGATAGCGTGGAGACGAAATCGTAAAATGATATTTCTAATGTCTGCTTGCAATTTACCACCGGTCAAGAGAGTATCGTTGAGGGATTTTCCATCTCTATCCTTGGCCGAGGCATCATACACCACTCTTAATTTTGTAGAAACGCTGCTGGGTTTCACAATAGCATGGTGTGGTATATAATAGGCCGTGGACGATTGACATTCGTCGTAAGGGATACGTTCCATCTGACTGGAGGTGATATATTCTTTGATATGTGCTTTATATTCGTCTCCAAAAGAAGGATTTTGCAAAAGACGTTTCTCCAATTGCTTGAATCGACGCAACGCAATGGAATATGAATCATTAAATGTTGGTAAAACTTGCTCACGAAATGGTAAATGCACGGTATAACGACCGCCAATATCACGATGATGTGTTAACTGATAAATATCCTCACAGCGAATGTCGTCTGCGGAGGTTGCTTGATGATGATTTGACTCCGTGGGAATATTATCGTTGTCCCAGAATTTCTGGATAGCAACATCTAAATGTGCGTCCAGGGTTACATGATTGATGGATACAGGACTAGAATCTACTTTATGATTAGCCACGTTTGTTCTACCCATCAGAATAAAACCGAATATTGTATTTATGGCTGTAGCCATTTGATGAATATTATCAACGTCAACCTTACCCGGTAAAAGGATATGGGGAAAAATCTCTCCACCAATCAAAAGGTCGATAGGACGACGCTGATGAAAATCTGGGTCTGCTAGCTTGAGATTACTGATGTGCGGGAAATCATCCATATTAATATTGTGTGTGGGCATATCGCCGCATATTTTGTCTAATACAACCGCTTCAATTTTAAAAGACGGTGTTGATCTTGCCAATGGGCGCAGTTCTGTGAATACTACGCTGCCTGATTGACTAGGAACGGTGTTACCAATTCCTAACATAGGACAATTTAATTTAACGAAAGGCAAACCCAATCGTCGTGCACAAGCAGTTGAGATGATGTGAGCTTGACTGCCAGGATCAATTAGCACCCTGACCTTTTCAAAAATGTTATATTTATTTTTAACTTCGATTTCCGCTGTAGCAAGAAGAACGAAGGAGTTAGATTTGCTTTTAGATGTGTTTGACAATGTTGTGATGGGTGCAACTGTTCTTTCTTCAAGACTAGATGCTATGTTCTGATTGGCCATGATTGATGTAGTGGCCATATTAACCTGTGATAATTTTGCTGACTCATTTGTTGATGATGTCCCAAAATGCAATAAACTATTATGACGCTTATTGCATGTCCTACATGTACTAGTAGAACGACAATCTGCAATATTATGATTTGATCGTAGACAATTAATACAAAGTTGCAGGCTCTTTGCCATTTGCAACCTCTCATGAGGTGTTTTAGAAAGGAATTTGTTACACTGATAAATAAAATGTTTTTCTTTACAAACAATGCAATCTGAAATGTAAGGAGTTTCACCCAATAATGTTGTTGAATATTTGTTTATCGCTTGTGATTTATTTTTATTTGAATTTAATGAATTGTTAAACCTTTTAATATTATTATGATTGATATTGCTTCTAGGTGGGAGTTTATTGACTGCTGATTCAAGAGGGAGATGTGTAAGAGATGAACGTTCTAATGCATTACATCTTTCTACTAAAAAAGTCTTAAGTTGATTGAACTGCGGAAACTCTGTTCCATTGCATGAAAGCTCAAAGGCATCGCGTGAATGTTTATCTATTTTAGTTAAAAGAGAGTGAAATAAAACAAAATCCCAACTGGAAGTAGGTAAACCTAAAGAATTTAACATAGAAATGTTTTCAGAAAAGCAGTCTAAGAGAGTGCGGAGACTCTGCACCGACTCAGAATTAATTTGTTTTAAATTACAAATTTGTTCCCTACATAGAAAGGCAAGATATCTTTTATTGGTGTACCTATCTACGAGTGCTTTATATGCATTAATATAATTTGCTTCGGATATAGTGTATGCTCTAATAAGATTGATCGGTTCCCCAGAAAGGGAAGTAAGGAGATATTGAAACTTCTCAACGTTGGATAGGTCTGGTCTCTTGTGAACCAACGTGTTAAACAAATCAATGTAACCCGGAAATTCTTTGAGATTACCCGAGAAACTGGGTACCTTGATAGGCGGTAATTTTGACAGGTTTTTATGATCACCTGACGATGAGGTACATGGCTTGACCTCTGATTTTGTTGGAGGTAATAATTTGCGTTGAGCTTCCAGAGTCTCAAAATACATGTCATCAGCCTGCTCTTGATAAGTTGTTTGTTTGATGATGTACTCCTCTTGACCGAGATCCTTGTAGGTACTTAAAAGTTTGATATGAGAGTCATTAAATGCCTCCATAAGGGATTCTAAACGCGAACACCATGTTTCGAATCGCGGTAGAATACTTGGATCCTTTAATGTATTACGAGCGCAGGTGACAGCATCTGATAACCTCTTGAAAGCTATGTTACGTTTAGCTTCATAATGAGCGGCCATGGCTTCACTCATGATGATGAAATTAAAAAATGATCAATTTATAAAATGCAATATTAATATAATAAGTTTAATTTAATATATTTTAATATTAAATCCAACGTTATAATGTTTATTAATGTTTATAAAAAAGTGTACAAACACCTTTACATTTGTTTACAAATGGTAGAAAAATAAATTTGGTATTTTATTTAAAAACTACCAAATGGTAGAATTTTATTTAGTATGGTATACTTTTGTAGCTGGTATCCCTAATAATGCTACTACAAAATGAATGAATGGGAATGAAACTTTTGCGAATAGCGTTAGGTATTTAAATTTAATTTTCGATCGAAATTATTTGTATTTAAATTTTCGAAGGACCTTTTATTTACCATGAAATAATAGAAATTCAATGTTTCGTATGATTATTAATGATATTATATGAACAAAATGTATTTACGCTTCACTAAATGAATAGGATCAATTTAGGTAGCAAACTATTTACGTTATTTGTTACGTAAAATAGAAAAATGTTGTTACTTCGATATTCACCATGTATTTTGTGAATAGTGAATAGCTATTACGTTAAGATATGATAATATTTAAACGTCGTATGTTACGCTTAAACAATAAATGATAGGTATTCCTCGGTCGTTACGTGTTACGCCGGGAATTAAAACGAATATGAATTATATGATTAAAATATGTCTAAAATGTCGCATGTTACACTTAGACACACAAACGTTGGCAACTCGATCGAATATGTTAAAGGAAATATGATATTTATGATAAATAACTCAAATGTTTGTTTAAAATCGTACGCGATGTTTATAGGTACGAAGCGGCGTCGAATGTACCGCTCGCTGTTTGATGGTCGGCGACAAAAGTTATGATTTGATATTGATGTTATTATATTACTTTTGCGATTAGACAATGAAAGCCATTGTATAATGGTTCGAATATAGAAATTCGGCTCGTCAAGGACCAGGAAATGTTATGGTATTACCTTCGAAATGGACTGTGAATATTAGGTCTATGCAATTGGCTTTCTGGATAGGTGAAGAAATGAGAAAAGGAGTGGAGAAAAAGGTACTTACGAGTCTGCTGCTGTAGTCGAGACTTGGTTTCTTACTTGATGTTCTCGCGCCACGTGCTCTTGCGCGGGAGTAGGTACCTACTATCACTCTTGGATGGATGTTTCACTGTACGCGCACTGAGTCCAGCGATCTGTATGTTCTCACGTATACGTGTTATACGGACTTTGCTTCAATTTAATATTTGAATATTTGCTATAATCCGCCGGCCGGCGAAATTGATGATTTGCTGATGCGTAATATGCGTACGCTTCGAACGAGTGCCAACACGAGAGAGTGATTCCCGAGAGAGTTCTAGATGGCGTTCATTCGTTCGTTGCTTGCGCCGACTCGTTCAGGAGTTGTTCAGAGGATAGGGTTGTGCGATTGAATTTATAGGGATGGGAAAGGAATGATTGAAATTGAAATGATAGAAAGAAACCATAACAAGAATCGATAATAAAAAATACGCTTTTTATGGATTCCAAGCTCTCTTTTTGGTCAAATAACTGCGATTATATTGTTAGTGGGTAATTATTTTCCGAATGACAAAAAATCTTCTTTAATGCAAGGATTCTTATCTATATATATGTTACCGGCAAAACCCGATTTCAGGTTAAACTAGTTTGGCCTAGGCCAAACTAGTTTATCCTACTCGTGTCAGGTCGAACTAGTTTGGCCTAGTCCGAACTAGTTGGGCCTAGGCCAGACTAGTTTGTCCCGACACGATTAGGCAAAACTAGTTTCTCGTCAGTCTAAAACTGATTAGAACGTTTTTTTGTATGACAACGTTTCGGGATCCTGCCTTTTCGCCGAAAATTGTTTGGCCGATTATCACTTGCGAACCAACGGTTCGCCTATTTTTCACTTTGACAACTAACGATTGTCAAATTTTTGTATGACAACGTTTCATTTGGAAGAATTATTATTATGCTGATTATTATAATGACACAACACGTTCAGGGCACTAATCATTTTTCAAATTCTTCACTAGGCCAGACAACTTTTACACGAATAACGTTTCGTCTGTGTAACTTCCTTAATTTTTTTCAAAATTGGTGACAAAACCGACTTAGTCAACCCCGACCCCACGTGGTACTAGTCTGCCCTACCCCTAGAGTGAATATAAACCCCGGAGGCGTGGAGGGAGAGCAGCCCCCGCCCGCTGTAACGAACTGCAGGCACCATGTGAGCCAAAGCGGCTGAGGCTGGTCGCCGCAGGCGACCAAAAAGCCGAAGCTGCGTAGGCGAGCATGGAGTGCCTGCAGTTTGTTACGCAAGGGCGGAGGGGCTGCATTTCCCGCAGCGCCGGAGACGTTTGGAAGCCTGTTTATGTATCAAAAACCCCTAAATTCTCCCTAAAGTGCATACAATGCAACTTTGTAATTATAATGATTTGTCATTTTCTTTATAACATTGGTATGAAACCTTACATAATATATCATTTGGTAAACAATATACAACAAAATGAATATTACTCTAACTGACGACTAGACTGACGAGAAACTAGTTTTGCCTAATCGTGTCGGGACAAACTAGTCTGGCCTAGGCCCAACTAGTTTAGACTAGGCCAAACTGGTTTGACCTGACACGAGTAGGATAAACTAGTTTGGCCTAGGCCGAACTAGTTTGACCTGAAATCGGGTTTGGCCGGTAACATATATAAAATTGAAAAGCGACACACCGCTGATTAAACAAAAAATCTCAGAAACTGCCGAACCGATTAAGATGAAATTTGGTAGGTAGATAGTTCCTGCTAAGGAGACGTCCACTAAGAACGGATTTTTGGAAATTCATCCCCTAAGGGGTACAAATAAGGGTTAGAAGTCATTTTCATACAAACCAACTTCGTCAGTTTTAGAGTTATAAATATGAAATTTTTTATGTTAGTTTATAGTAATAAACAAAAGTTAACTTTAACACATTTTTTTGGAAAATCATCCCTTAAAGGGTTAATTTCTTCAATTTAACTTAGTACGCAACTTCGTCATTTTTGAAGTTAAAAACATGAAAATTTATATATTAGTTCAAAATTAGAAACAAAATTTAAGGGTTATGTGTTTTTTTGGAAAATCAACCCCTAAAGGGTCGAATAAGGTTGTTCAAGTTTGTATGGGAACTTCGTCTGTTTTGAAGTTAGAAGGGTAAAAATTTATATATAAGCTTATAGTTAGACACAAAAAATAACTGTATGACTGTTTTCTCAAAATTCATCCCCTAAAAATAGAAGTTGGAAGTCTTTTACATATAAATCAGCTTCGTCAGTTATAGAGTTATAAGTATGAATTTTTTTATGTATGTTTATAGTAATAAACAAAAGTTAAATTCAACACATTTTTTTGGAAAATCATCCCTTAGAGGGTTAATTTCTTCAATTTAACTTAGTACGCAACTTTGTCATTTTTGAAGTTAAAAACATGAAAATTTATATATTAGTTCAAAATTAGTAACAAAATTTGTTTTTTTGGAAAATCAACCCCTAAAGGTTTGAATAAGGTTGTGCAAGTAGTATGGCAACTTCGTCAGTTTTAAAGTAAGAAGGATGAAAATTTGTATATAAGTTTATAGTTGGACACAAAAAATAACTGTATCACGGCTTTCTCGAAATTCATCCCCTAAAAATAGGGGTTGAAATTCAATTTAAGGTACATACAAATCAACTTCGTCAGTTTTAGAGTTATAAATACGAATTTTTTATGTAAGTTTATAGTAATAAACAAAAGTTAACTATAACAAGTTTTTTTGAAAATCATCCCTTAAAGGGTTAATTTAATGGATGGTACTTAGTAGGCAACTTCGTCATTTTTCAAGTTAAAAACATAAAAATTTACATATTAGCTCCAGACTAGAAACAAAATTTGTAAGTATGTATTATGTTTATTTGGAAAATCATCCCCTAAAGGGTTAATTAAGACGGCGCAAATTAGTATGGCAACTTCGTCAGTTTTGAAATAAGAAGGGTGAAATTTTGTATACAAGCTTATAATTAGACACAAAAAATAACTGTACCACTGTTTTCTCGAAATTCATCCCCTAAAAATAGGGGTTGGAAGTCATTTACATACAAATCAACTTCGTCAGTTTTAGAGTTATAAATATGAAAATTTTTATGTAAGTTTATTGTTATTAACAAAAGTTAAAATTTAGCTGAAAATCATCCCTTAAAGGGCTAATTTAGGGGATGGAACTTACTACGCAACTTCGTCATTTTTGAAGTTAAAAACATAAAAAAATATATATTAGCTCAAGATTAGAAAGAATCAGTAATGTGTTTTTTTTTTGGAAAATCCTCCCCTGAAGGGTTAATTAATTAGGAAGTGCATGTTAGTATGGCAACTTCGTCAGTTTTAAAGTAAAAAACTTGAAAATTTATATATTAGTTCAAGATTGGAAAGAAAATTTAAAAATTATGTTTTTTTTTTTTGGAAAATCAACCCCCAAAGGGTAATATAAGCTTATGCAAGTTGGTATGGCAACTTCGTCAGTTTTGAAGTAAGAAGGGTGAAAATTTGTATATAAGCTTATAGTTAGACAGAAAAAATAACTGTACCACTGTTTTCTCAAAATTCATCCCCTAAGAGGTAAATAAAGAGGTTGCAAGTTTTTCCAGAACTTTGTCAATTTCAAACTCAGAAATATGAAAATTAATATGTAAGCTTATAGTGAGAAACAAAAAAATTGTGTAGAGGACTTTACGGACGGGAGCGGGAGGTGAGAGGAAGCGAGAGAGGGACCGAGAATGGGAGAGGGAGAGGGACAGGAAGCGGGAGAGAGAGAGGGAGAGAGAGAGGGAGAGGGAGAGGGACAGAAAGCGGGAGAGGGCCCGAGAGCGGGAGAGAGAGAGGGACAGGGGGCGGGAGAGGGAGAGGGACGGGAAGCGGGATAGGGCCCGGGAGCGGGATAGGGCCCGGGAGCGGGATAGGGAGAGAGAGGGACAGGGAGCGGGAGAGGGAGAGAAAAGGACAGGGGTATTATTGTCTGTTTGTCTGTCCGGGCATCACATGAAAACCCTTGAACTGATTTCGACGGAAATTAGTTAAGTTATTCCTTATACTTTGGATCACGTTTTAAAAAACTTTTCATCGCGATGAAATTAAAAGTTTTCCCGGGAAACAAGATGAAACTTAGTATGGAATATTTTTAAAATACCAACGTCTTGCTTTAAATTTGAAACAAACGTTCTTCATTTAATTGATGGAATACATATCGTTTTCGAGTTTTTCAAATTTTTTCATGGAAAAGAAAAACAAATTAATGTTAATGTTGTTTATTTTTCAAAATCCGTACCCGGAGGAATGATTTGTGATTGTATCGTAGGTTTCAGTATATAAATTCCAAAAATATAAGTACTTCAATATAAATTAACCTGTTTTTAAATTTTCATCTGCAAGGGGTACAAATATGATAAGCATAAATTCCGCATGCGAAGCTGCGGGCAACAGCTAGTAACTTCTATTTTTGAAAATTGTAAAAATGAAACTAAACAAACAAAAAAAAAATGAGAGCTGTCAAGGGACACCCGGATGGAACGAAGTTCCTTTCGATTAACTAGTGAAGGAATTGTAGTAAAATTTTATAAAATCTCTACTTACCTAACTCCATCAGTAATATCCGGAACTTGAGCAGAAACACTGTCAGGATTCATTATTGTTATTATCTTTTATTATTTATTATGTACAAAGAACCTGTATGTATAGGTACACTCAACAAAAATAATCGTCGCGACACCACACTGTTCAATGCGAAATAGAAAGACGAAACGACAATATCTGGCTTGCTTTCTATAAGAGAGAGAGAGAGAGACAGACAGAGAAACATGCGCACGCCGCACGACTTGTAACGACGCCGCACGAGTTGTAACGACGGCAAAAAGTGTCGTTACAACTTGTCGTCTTATTTTTTCCGTCTAGCCCCCTTTCGCAACGCTTCGTTCCAAAAAAAAACAAAAAAACAAAAACAGTAAAACTAATAAAAAACCTTTTAATTTCCTTAATATTAGGAGTTCGGTAAGTTTAATTCGTTAAAATTGGATTGATATTTTTATCAAAGTATAGGAAACACGACAGATGAAGCTATTGCCAAATGTCTGTGCCACATAACTGTTCATAAAAAATCGTATACCTTTATTTATAATATATGTAATTCCAGTTTTTGTTATTTTCCGTAATATAACCGGTTCACCTTTACTACGTTAAATTTTCCTGTGACCTAATTTATTGCCTTACTAGTTTCCGCCCTTGGCACAGTAGTTTAATAAACATTAC
This sequence comes from Thymelicus acteon, assembly GCA_951805285.1. NCBI lineage: Eukaryota > Metazoa > Arthropoda > Insecta > Lepidoptera > Hesperiidae > Thymelicus > Thymelicus acteon. Next base: position 1,166,502 of record OX638224.1, read on the forward strand.
CGTCAAATCATCTCACGGGAACTCATAAGTTATATTCTAAATATTTAGTTACCATAGCCTAATTTTTAATTAGTACCGTAAAGATGAACGTAAAATGTAAAAATTGTATGTTAAGTGCAATAATAGTAATAATTTAATAAATCTACTAAAGTAGGAATAATCACAAATAATATAAAATAATAATGTACACAGTGATAACGGCATAGTATAGTAGTTTCATGAATCACCAATTTAACCTAAGAACTAAATACAATGTACCTATACTTTTACAAATTAATAAAATTCATTCGCTCATTCATTCATATTCTGCAACCCGAAAATCCAAACATCTTCATAAAGTTTCGCACATATAATTTTTGTAGGATATATTAATTTTGTAGGATAAATACCGTATTCTAAAACCGTCCACTCATATGCATCCATTCTAAAACAGCGAAGGTTTTATTTAAATACGTTGCAGGCTTTGTACACAGATGCGACGAGTTTGAACACGGATTCCCTTTGAAAAGCGTCTTATCGGCGTATCAAAACCTTTTGATCTGCATTTATCTGTTAAAAAAGTAACAAGCAACAAATAATGCCTAGTAATTCCTGTAAACCGGATTAAATATTTTGTTTAGGTGACATACCCATCATGCTAAAGTAATTAATATAGCATGTAAAAAAGAATTTGATTGTATATATTTAAAAACGGAATACATAAACAATAGCAAAACATTATAATGAACGAGCATTAAAGGAGATACCCGATTTTCGGCCACGAACCATAATATATACTCTGTGCTAGAACATAATACTAGACAAGAGTAAATTATATACCAAAAAAATCGTTTTATTTACTAAATAAATATATTTAAATCTTAGCCTCATCTGCATCGGCCAAATGAACAAAATAATACAAAAAAGTTTTCATAGTATTTACCTCATTACAAACGATTTTATAATCGATTAAATCGATAGTTTAGGAAACTTAATAATATATTTTACTAATTATTATTACTTGTAAGTACAATATTAATTCCTTTTATACATGTTTTCTTATTCACTGTATAGCTAAACTATGTAATACATTTATAATTACCATTAAATCGTTACGCTAATTAAAAGACATTTCGAGTATTTTGACATTGATTTCGAGACATTTGAATCGATTGTCAACAAAGATCTCTGGTGTAATCCCTATCTAATGTCATTTTGGTTACTGTCAGTTTGATTATTTATAAATAACACCATTGTCATTCATCTTGCATCTTTCAACTGTGTACGCTTTTGTGTATTTTTAATATTAAATTAATATTACAATCGTATTTGGAGTCCTATTTACTATTGAAACTTATCGAAACGCACACAGTTATTTTAATTTCCTATTGCATTCGCTTTCTTACTAGTGTTTTGGTGAATGTTGAATGGTGAATGTGTTTTAGCTACAATTTCGGGATTGATTTTTTAAACAAATATTGCGATTATGGTATTTGCGTCTTATGATCATGATTATTCCTAATGCTGTCAATATTAGAGTAGGTATTTGGTTTGAGGTAGTAAGTGCCTGTTAACACGCATAATATATAGCACTGGACATGAGTGTGACATAATCATAACCTATAATTAACGTGAAAATTATAGGATTTCATTACTTGGCCATTGCTAACTGCCGTGAAAATTGGAGAAATTAAAGCTTTTACAATGATCTAATTGACCACCAATTTTCATTCTTGTCTAATCTAGGCCGGTGTCTCTATGGAAAATGGGGTTCTCCTTTACATGCTGAGCACTACATTAGTCACTTAAAAATAACATCAATTACATTGTATTATCTTAATATATATAAATTACGTGTCACGTTGTTTGTCCGCGATGGACTCCTACACCGTGTGCAGTTTGATCCAACTTGAAAGATAGGATAGGCGGAAGGTTTTAATAAAAAAATAACTTTTGACACAACAAAGTCTATCCGGGCAGCTAGTTGTATTATAGATTGGAGTATCTCCCATCCCTATTTACATAATTAATGGTTTCAGCTATTGTAAATTACGGATTTCTGTCACAATTGTAGAAAAGTAATTATTCTACTTTTACCGGGCTTCTCTTGTGATGAATAGTTAGAAGCTTTTATACCGCTTGAACATACAGACTCAACGATAGAAAAGCGTTTAAGAAATTAAGATTTGCGATCAACTAAATATCGTCCGAATTCGAAGTTTAACCATGTGGTTATGTTACAATGACTTTCCCTAATTTTATAGTTTCTCCGCAGACAAGCATTTTTGGCAACAAAAACTTAATATCCTCTCAAACTTCATTTAAGAACTTAGTTGTAGACTGCTTGAGAGTATATTTACCGAACAGTGACTTGCATGAATTGCTAATATCTTTCCAAGAGTACGTCCTTGTCTCACCACCGACAAAGTTTTACAAAGTCTGTCATTTATTACACACGTAGAAGTTTGTCGTATTTTCTTTTGTCTAGTTTTACCGGAGTCCATAAAACCGGGCTCGCTGTTTCTGCTCTCAATGATAACGTTTGGGAGAAACTAAATCTTGAAAAACGACTTTGCTTTTCTGAGATACCCCCCTTATACAGTTAGAAATGATTTCGACGCTTGAAAGGCAATAATTACCAAGCGACATTTTGACAACTTTACACTAGAGCATTTTAGTTTTAATTTTAGAAAAATAATCGTAAAAATCGCTTTATTGAGCGTTTAAATTGCATTTAAAATTCATTGGTATGAAGTACCTATGACTAATAGGCGATTTCTTACAATTTTTTTTTTCTAAAATTAAAAACTAAAATGCTCTAGCGTAAAGTTGTCAACATGTCGCTTGGTAACTTTTGCCTTTCAAGCGTCGATTTCTTAATCTATATTCAATTGTTTGAATTCGACATGAAGCATGGTTTTGTTTACATTTATTTGATAAAAGGCCTATCGAGTCACCTGATGGTAAGCGGTTGCCATCACAAATGGATAGGAATCCACACCGGTATCGGTAGTGGTTACCGTCACACCAGAAAACCAAAGATATCAACAATCCTTTGGAAAAAAGGAAGCGGTTGAACATCATTATATTTATAATCCATCCACATCGAGTGTGCCTTTATGATTCTTAGCACATTTTCTTATCCTTCGCAATTTTTTATTTGTATTAATGTAAAAGGAGACAGATCCTCAATCTGATAGGTACAACTGATTACCTAAGCAGTACTTGATTCAGAATATGAATTACAGATAAATAAAAGTATAAATTAGTTACACATAAATACTTGGATATTAAGAAATTCCAGCGGTAAAATCTCGAGGGAATGAACTCAGCTATTGGGTCTCGATGCCAATGTATATCTGCACCGAGCAGCTTTGTGATTGACATTTCAGCGGATGTATCGGAGAGATTTACCAAAACCTTAACTTTACGGTATTTATTGATTTTATCTGTGTAACGCACAGGCCACAGCTCTACGTATAATAAAATATCCAGCAAGTGGATTTTAGTGGATATAATAGCGAATTAAATCATTTTTATCGTAATTTGTTCGTTCAAATCAATTGGGTAATTTACGCTGTCTTTAAAACATTGCAGTGATAGCCTAGCGGTTAGAACGTTGGTCTCCCGAACGCAGGGGCCCAAGTTCAAATGCTGGCACGCATCTCTAATTTGCAAACATTATGTATATTACAAGTTAATTATCACTTGCTTCGGTGAATGAAAATATCGTGAGGAAAACTGCACACCGGAGAGTTCTCCATAAAGTTCTCAAAGGTGTGTGAAGCCTGCCAATCCGCACTTGGCTAGCGTGGTAGACTATGACCTGTACCCCTCACGTCATGAAAAGAGACCTCGAGCCCAGCGGTGGGACAATTATTATGGGTTGTTGCTTTGCTTTCCTTTTTTTTAAAACATAAGCTTCTCTCAATTATTCTGTAATTGGATATATTACAATATAGTAACTGATGCTCCGGACGGTGATATCGTTGGTCTAATCGTATAAAAGCCATTAAGCCAGAAATTGGTCCAGTATCGCATCTTTCTGTGATCGCAGCGTAATGCGTAAACATCAGGATATACGAACAACCTTTCGGCCATCCTTCCCGTGATGTATGAGCGATAACCGCCGCGAGTTATGGGGGAATTACAGTTTATAGACCCTTCGCTTTATTACCAGTGCGTTGCGCTATACGCTTATGTCGAAATGTCTGCTCTGCCCGTAAACATCACGGATTATGTTCTTCCTCGGGCATTTCGATGTGCGCTGTTTATCGTTTATTGCGTTGCACAGTGATTAAATTTAAAATAATCCTTACGCAACGATCGCTGCTTTTTAACCGACTTCAAAAAAGGAAGAGGTATGTATTCAATTCGACCGTATTTTTTTATGTCTGTTGCCTCAAAAGTTTTGACTGGGTGAGCCGATTTTGATGTTTTTTTTAGTCGAAAGCTTGTGCCTGTCATGTGGTCCAACTTAAAGGACAATGTCCACTTTGTATGGATATTTGGCTATCAGTGAACACCACATTTCAACATAAATATTATATAGGCTTAATACCTTTACTCAGTTTAAAAACGAAAATAATAATTGTTTTGTAACCAGATGTTTATTATACTGGTTATTTGAATAAATATTTTGAAGGTATTTTAAAGAAAACGCCCAATTTCCTTGACATTTTTTTTATTAATCTGACTCGTATGTTATTAATTATATTGTCCACGAACGGGGCTGGTGCATTTATATCATCTCTGTACCTTGCCCAGCTCAGTAACCAAATAACAGTCATTACATGAGCAACCATACAAACCAAGGGTCAACCATAGTTATACCTCAGATGAAAGAATACATACAATATCATTGACCATAGGATTAGTTTCAGGGTCCGTAGCGTGCCAAGGTCAACGTGGGAAGCAGGGTCTAAGTCCATTTTCGTAAGCCAAAGGTCGTAATAATATTAATGATGAAAAACACAGACGAAACACGATGCGAAAAACAAAGCGAATGTGACTTGAAAGTTGAACATAGATTACTATGATCCAACCAAAGATATTTTACCATACAACATCATTGGATCCAACGAATAACGATTGACAGTTGAGATTACTGTCCAACGATTGACAGTTGGGGATGCAAACAATGCATCGATTCGAGCATGTTTGCAAAACATCGATATATTGTTCATTATCGTGAATTATTATAAAAGCAATGTACATCAAATAATATGATTCTAGTAAAAATAATACCTTATTTATAGTTTATTGCTTCTTATACGTGTATCTTACCAAACTTAACTTTTTGTCGTGAGAATTAAAACTTCGAAATAACATCGATATATCATTTTATTATCGTTATCGGAATAATGTTGCAATTCTACTGACGTGACTACTCTATGTATGTGACAACAGGAAGTGTTTATCAGTAGAATGTTATATTAAATATATTATTTTAAAAAAGTAAATTGATACAAAAATAATTCGCGTGTATAAGTTAAAAAACAAAATATATTATTTGGTGTAATTATTTATTTTTGAGCATCCTGTCCACGAATAGCCGAAAATGGACATTGCCCTTTGAACTAGATCTGACGAGTCGTTTTTCGAGTTATTTTAAAATCGGTTGATTTTTTCTTGGTGAAATTCAGATTATTATAAACGCGCTTTCTTAATGAAACTAAAAGGGCTTATCTTCTCTTTATTTGGGAAAAGAAAGAGACAGTCAATCTGTCAGTGATTTTGAAGGTAGTACTATCAAAACACTGTGTTCTATCACTTCCATCCGATGGAATCTTTGCGATAGCAAGGTTTGTACATCATCCGACTGAATCAACCGTGACGTACAACGCACTTCGGTTGCTAAGTTGAAGATCCATTTAGAAAGCTAATTTGTCACTTTTTATGAGATAGATACGCATCGATGATGAATCTGATTTGCCAAGTGTCTGTGAATGACCATCGTCACTCATGACGATGTCATCTGCTCAATGACTATTTAAATAAACAGGATAATAATTAAAGTTTAAAACGTAAACACGTTTTTATCGTAGCCTTTCAGCTTCTTCATTAGACACTAGGCATCCATTCAAGATGAGAGTACTTCTATTGAGAAGTACATATTAAGTAACAACTTAAGTACATACTTACTTAAGTACCTACTATATTGACAGGTCAAACTATCTAAACAGGTTTGCGTCAGATTCTCAGTTCTTGTGGTCTCGTTCCGACTCCATTATCCGACTCTATGAAATCACTATTTTATTTTATTACATCAGATTTACACAATTATGTAAACGCAAAATTTCAACATAATAGAGTACCGTTAAGTGGATAAGATTTGATTACACCGAACCTGGAATAGGTAAAATTTAACAAAAGCTTTTAAAAAATTCTAATGCAATATCCACATTATTATAACTAAGTAGGTAAATATCAAATAAAATATGTGACTCCGTTCCCTTTGATGTCTTCAATATCAAACTTTGCTGAATTTTATTTCGTCGTCAAGTCTTGTTACTTATTCATTGAATTATTAACTTAAGTTACCTTTTCCAATAAAATAATACTTATTTATACACGAAGATTTTTCAAGGATAGTCCTGGTTTTTTATTAAAGTGAAACTTTTATTCTATCGCCCCAAAATTTTCCGTCCATCTATTGCATGTCGCATTACAGCCGGCCCTGGAATAAGAATAATAATGGAGATTCAATTATTTAAATAAATACATATAGCTCTTATTTTTTAATATGCGTCTATCATCTAAATGCTTGTATTAATTATGTATTCCGCACTTTAATTTTTTTTAAATAAGTATATTGTTTGAAAATATTTTTTGAAACATTTTTCAATATATTTTTTTAACATTTTATTTGGAATATTTTTTTTTTGAGTTTTTATTTTTATTTTTTTGGAATATTTTTTTTACATTTTTTGGAATGTTTGAAGTTTCACTTCTACTATGTGTCCCAGTACACTTTTTGATTTTTTGTTAATGTAGTGTTCGTTACATAGTCAATCTGTCAGTGATTTTGAAGGTAGTACTATCAAAACACTGTGTTCTATCACTTCCATCCGATGGAATCTTTTTGAAGAGCAGCCCGACAACCTGTTCAACGTCGAAGGCTCGAAGTCAGAGATAAATCACAGTTTACAGCTGCACTGGAAAAAGAGTGGGACCAATGGGTGTCTGTGGACCATGACACCGAATGTCCAGACAAAATATGGGATCATGCGAAAAGTTTAATTAGTTGCGCCGTCAAAAATACAACTCCACCTGCAGGCGCTTGTAAACGGCAACACTGGATGAGCGACAATACTCTAGCTCTTGTAGAAGACAGACGACGGATGAAGGCAACGGGGGCTGATGTGAGGACTTTGAATGAAAAGACTGCAAAAATACAAGCTGCTTGCAGACGAGATCTAAATGCTCATCTTCAGAACATCTGCAAAGAAATTGAAGCACACGCTAACAAGCACGAGTCAAGAGACCTTCATCAAAAAATTCGTGCACTCACACGGTCTTTGTCATCCAAAACATGGGCTATCGAGAACTCTCAAGGTGAAACAGTGACAGAGCTAGAAGAAATATCCGAAACATGGAGGAAATACTGTCAGTCGCTGTTTGAAGACCCGCAATCACAGTGTTTTGATTCAACAGAGCCATTGGATGATGAAAAAGAGCCAAACATCTTAAAAGATGAAATAAGAGCGGCAATAAAACATCTGAAGAATGGAAAAGCCACGGGAAAGGACTCCATTCCCATTGAAACTATCAAAGCCTCGGGAGAGTATGGTGTCCAGATCTTTCATTTGCTGTGTAACAAGGTGTGGAAAACAGGTACATGGCCGCAAGAATGGGCTCACAGTGTCTTCATACCACTACACAAAAAGGGCTCTACAAAAATTTGCAATAATTATCGCCTTATTGCACTCATACCGCATGCGAGCAAAATTCTACTACACATTATTAATGAGCGTCTCAAGTCTTACTTATCTAAAGAGATTGCACCTGAGCAAGCAGGCTTCGTCAAGGGCAAAGGTACCAGGGAGCAAATACTTATTGTGCGCCAAATTATTGAGAAATCCCGTGAGTTCAACAAAGCGGTATATATATGTTTCGTGGACTTCTCGAAGGCGTTTGACTCTGTCAAATGGCCTGTACTTTGGCGGACTCTACTGGACATGGGCACACCAAAACACCTTGTTCATTTGCTACGGCGTTTATACGAGGGTGGTACTGCATCCGTAAAGACAGACGATAAGCTTTCGGCTAACTTTCAACCTAGTGCCGGTGTTCGACAAGGGTGCATTATTTCCCCGATTCTGTTTAACATCTACACAGAAATGATAATGAGACGAACTCTTGAGAACTGGACAGATGGAGCAGCAGTTGGAGGTTTAAAAATCTCCAACTTACGTTATGCGGATGATACCAGCCTATTCGCTACCAGTATCTGCCATATGGAAGAACTTCTCCAAAGGATGGAATCCGTAAGTCTTGAATTCGGCCTCAAGATCAACCGCAGCAAGACTAAAGTCATGATTGTCGACCGAATTAACAACAACTCGCCAGAAGTGACACAAATAGCGAACTGTGAGGTGGTGCAATCCTATGTCTATTTAGGAGCGTTGATCTCGAACAACGGAGGCTGTATAGACGAAATCAAACGGCGCATGGCGATATCCAGATCAGCTATGGATAAGCTGCAGAAAATATGGAGGAATCGTAAAATCACCAAGGCCACTAAGACCCGGCTAGTTAGAGCACTGGTATTCTCCATATTCCTCTACGCTTCGGAGACGTGGACCCTGCGAGAAAGTGAGAAGAAGAAAATAGACGTTCTCGAGATGTGGTGCTGGAGAAGAATGTTGAGAGTATCCTGGAATGAATTCCGGACCAACAAGTCCATTCTGGAAGAACTCGGCATCAAGCAGCGTCTATCTTCCATCGTACAGGCTCGAATTCTCACATTCTTTGGTCATGTGACTAGACGTGATAATGTCTCCATCGAACGTCTAGTCGTCCAAGGGAAAGTAGAAGGAACTAGACCTCGCGGCAGATCGCCTATGAGATGGACGGACCAATTAAAGGCTGCAGTGGATGTCCCATTACATGTATGCTCACGAAAAGCAGCTGTCCGGGAAGAATGGAGACGGATCGTCAAACGTGTGACTGAGAAATGATGACCACGACCGCTCTGACAAGAGCGTAACGAAAGAGATGACTGTTCGTTACAGGTAAGAAACGTTGAAGACGTTATTGACCAGAAGTCCGGTGGTTTTTCTATCACACCCACTTTTTACTGTGACTATTTTAAATATTAAGGTTACCTTATGCTGAAACACTAATATTTACATAGGAGTCTGTATATTTATGTATTACTAGCTGACCCGGCGAACTTCGTATTACCTAACACTTTTTTTCTGAAATAAAAGTAGCCTAAGTTACTCCTTGTTACATCAGCTATCTGCCAGTGAAAATCCTGTCAAAATCGGTCCAGCCATTTCAGAGATAAGCCGGAACAAACAAACAGGCTAACCAATTTTATTTATTTGTATAGATATAGATGTTTAGGTATATTAACAGGTAACGCGTAACCAATCAAGAGAACGATGAGAGAATTTGGTTATAAACGTTATAAAATTAGAATACAACTCCAAAAATGTATCTACATAACTCAAGTTAGAAAAAATGCAACTTTCAGAACATCGGTTCATCGATAGGTCAAAGCAAATATCCCTTGTAATTCGTCACAATTTTTTTGTTACTGCGTCCATTTTCAACGGCATACATTGTTTGATATTGGAAACTGTCCGGGCGACTGGTCGCGAACAGTCCATTCACCCGAATGGAGCAAGTGAAACTCGGAATATTTTTCACGTTAAATTATCGTTTCCGTTTACTGAATGTGTAAACTAATAATATTAAAAACACAGACATAAAAAAAGAACGGTCATAACCTTGTCTAATCGAGAGTGAAGCTGACAACTGACAGCTCGCTTACCATGTGTGCGTAATTTTGTAATTTTTGATTCGCGATGGTGTCAATGTCGTAGCCGTATGGTGTCAATGTGTGGGTGTGTGTACTTACTTGTACGAATACAGAGTTGGTATTCCTATGGGTGCTTCACTGAATTTGTTTTTGGAATTACGTCCGTCGTTTTTTTACGTCCGTGATTATAAAGAGGAAAGCTTTTTTTTTATTTTTAAAGAATAAACTCAAAAATTACTGGATTGATTTTGAAAAATATTAGAATGCTCTCTGTTTCTAGTGTTATACTTATACATACTTTTATTAATAAATAGGGGTCAATACGAAAACCGAAGCACAGCGAGGGCGGTTACTAGTCTCTTCAATAAATCTGAGGTAAATCTGTACGTACCTAAGCTATTTATTTATTCTTAAATGGTTTTATCAATACGTTAAAAAATCCCCAGTCACGTCTGTTTGTCTTGAGTCGGTTTATATGATTACACTTCATTAAGGTTTTCTGTCAATTGACTGGAATTATGACAATGATTGTTAAAGGTCTTTGTCTTGCCCATATTTGGCGCTGGTTACTAATTATATATAAAGTTCTATATAAATATTAATAAAACAAATTACCTACGTCGCATCATCACAGTGTATCTTTTGCAAGGTTTTTTTCCTGCAATATTGTCCTTGGTAACGTTTATTGCCCGTGGACCAACAAAAGAGAAAATTATCTAGACAGATAGACAAATAAACAAACTTCCGATTCTATAAAAACGTCATTTCTACATCAGATGTAAAACAAAAGATCATCAAAATAAGGCGTCTATTAAGAGATATCTCAAGAATATCTTCTACAATAATACAATCCCAAGTAAATATCCGTCTCTAGGTTTGCGAGAGGCCCGGAAACCCCTTGTGTAATACTCTGTGATTCGTGTCGCTCCGAGCAGAGGATAACAATAACTATCGATAACCTTTGACTTCTGTGATGTTCTGGATAACACTTTTGTATGTTGCAGGATTATTATCAGAAGTGGGATGTTATGTGGTCTTAGAATTTTCCAACGCTGAATTTATAGAAGCCGTTGTGAATTGGAGATTCTTGAAAAAATCTTTTTGTGTAGCCACATTAATGAGGAACTTCTAAATGATTGTTTCTGCTTAAAGGATATTTACAACACAACAAATCACAAAAACGCAGTCGCTTTAATTTACACATTTACATAACGCTTCCCGCCCACGTCAGTCTTTTTGTAGGACCGATAATCGGGCCGATTTTTTCTTCCATATTATTTCTGACCGACTTTTTGACCGCCTATTGCTATCAGTACGTTCTATTTTTCTCCTACAAAAAAGTGGTCACCGATTATCGGACGTGGGCGGGAAGCGTAATTATCATATTAAAATTAGTCGACTCAAAACTTTGAGCAAATTTTCCCTGCACCAAACTCGTCCGTCATTAGCTTGACATTTAGAAAACAACAAGACGTGCTTTTTACCTAACCTTTAAAAATATCCACTTCAATACCGCTAACGTCACGTCCTGCCTGTCGATTTATGATGTCCTGGTAACCTCTCATCCGTAGCACTCTCAAGAGGAGTGCCCCTTACTCCATAAATCGATAAAGACGCTGCTCGATACTCGACAAAATTTACTTACGTAGAATCACGTCAGGCCGTGAATAAATTATCAAACAGCAAACTATATTGTCTGCTTGGCCGTGGATTTTCAGAACCTTTCCATTTAGTTATAAAATTTTAATGTTGTCAGAATTCATTTAGTAGATTTATCATAACGACTTCATTTAGCAGACCAGTGAACGAATATACTAATAATGTATCAGTCACGGACCTAAAAAAAAGACGGACATAATCCCAAGAATAAATTCAGTGAAGCACCCATAGGAATACCAACTCTGTATTCGTACAAGTACACACACCCACACATTGACACCATAATTATGGCTACGACATTGACACCATCGCCAATCAAAAATTACAAAATTACGCACACATGGTAAGCGAGCTGTCAGCTGTCAGCTTCACTCCCGGTTAGACAAGGTTACGTCTGTTCTTTTTTTATGTCTGTGGTATCAGAGTGGTTTTATGAAACCACGATGCAAATGAAACTTTTTTCGGTTTGTAGGAATTTAACTAAACATTTTTAGAAAATTATTCGATTTGGAAGATTAAAATTGCGTTTTTAATCTTAACTTAATTATTGGAAAATGGGTATGATAATGAGAAACCAATAGTAAACAAAATATTCAATTATATAATTTAATTTCAACTTGCGTATTAGAGTACGAAATACATAATTAATACAATCATTTAGATGATAGACGCATATTAAAAACTAAGAGCAATATTTATTCAAATCATTGAATCTCCATTATTATTCTTACACCAGGGCCAGCTGTAATGCGACATGCGATAGATGGACGAAAAATTTTTAGGCGATAGATTTATTCTACTTTAATAATTATTATCACCCTTTTATTTGAGTCAGCTCAGTAACCCGGCTTCCCAGATGGAGCGCCAATTCTTTCTTTCTTCTTTCCTTTTCTTTCTTGGCTGGCAACGCAACGGTTACGCGGAAGTTGTTGCTGATGTCCGTGCGCGACGACAACCACATTAACCACGTACCATTGTGTCTCGTCTGCTTGCTGCTTTTTTATGTAAATAAACAAATTTACATAAAAAAAGTGTGTGCGTTATTCTATTATTCTGCTATTATTCGTTACCCCGTGATACTTATTTAATCCATAGATTTGTCACAGATACAATGTAATCTTAATACAATAATTATGTATCTGTACATCAATGTTGTTTATGGTTTTGTTTTCATTTTATACAGCGGAAATTGTGTCAACAGACTATAGAGTATAGAACGTTATTTCCGTCCAAAAATTAATCAGAGTTACTGTAAAGTCACGGCTAAAGAAGTTTTAGTTTAAAACTTAAATATTAATTTCGTATTTTTGACCTACAACCTATTTGGTAACCGTAAATAGGAGTGTCTTGAACCGAACGATAATAACGGATTAGACTGGAATGCAAGTACTTAGTTTGCAATCGAGTCAAACGAGCAGACGGGGCACCTGATGATTGCGGCACCTGCTTTATCACTGGAAAAGCCGCTTACATTTGGGTTTTAAAAATACAATTTCAAAAGGGACACACCTCACAAATTGCACAAACGGTACTGAGCCGTCTCTTTCCTCTCTCTCACTCTACAAGTCTCTTTGACTAAAGGGGGCCATTGACGATGCGATCGATCGGTGCGATCGATCTGCCGCACATCGCACCGATCGATCGGTTCAAAAGTGCCGCTCATACACGAACGATCGATCGTAACGATCGATCGCAACGATCAAACATTACTTGTTTGAAACGGAAGGATAAAGACGTGCTCAAATAATTCAATACGTGCCCTACAAAATGGAAAATGAACTTCTTTTCCTTAGATATGTGGCAGTAACTTTGATTCGGCTACAAAAGAAAAAAAAAATAAAACTCTACTTGATTACTAAACTACTAAATTACTAAACTACTAAATTATTAAACTACTAAATTGTCCGTTTACAAGTATTAATTTACTTAAAATTTAGTTAAAATTTATTTAACTACTTAACTACTGAATAACCGAACATAACCGAACATTTTTTTCTTTCTTTCTTTCTTTTTTCTTTAAATATTTAATTATCATCGGTCCTCGATAGGTCTACGAAGTTTGGAAGAAGTCTAACCGTTTAAAGCTAATATAAAGCGTGTAACTAGATTCTTTCTTTCTTTCTTTCTTTCTTTCTTTCTTTCTTTCTTTCTTTCTTTTTAATATTGAATTGTCATCACGGAATCGGTCCTCGATAAGTCCACGAATTTTTTTATGGAAATAGCCGGCAATTGAGCTGACGATCTACCTGATGGTAAGTGCCTATCGTCGCCCATGAACATCAGCAACACCAAAGGTAAAAGCGAAAAGTAAAAGTAAAAGCGAACCCCATGGAGAAATAATAATGGTATTAATTAACAATTAAAATCAATACTACCAATATAATCCCTCCGAGGGCCCTACCACCAGCGGGCCGGATTTAGTCGCCTCTTACGACACCCATCCGGCGTGGGTTTGGGGTTAGTATTCTAAAGCCGCCCCAATACGGCAAAAAAAATTTGTTTGTTTCGTCCATCGAGTGTTGGTAGGTACGTAGACTACGTAGTACCTACGTAACGCACTAGCCAAGGCATTGAAGACATGCGACGCGTGCGGCGGCCGGCATCAGAATGAGACAAATATCGCATCGCTGATCGCAAAGGTCCACACACAGTCGATTCATCGCTGCGATATTCATGATTGCATGGATTTTTGTTGCGATCACCGATATCGTCTGCGACCAAGCAAATCGTTAACGATCTTGACATACACTGCCGATCGGTCGGTGCGATCGGTCTGCAACGACGGATCGCACCGATCGATCGCATCGTCAATGGCCCCCTTTAGTCTCTCTGGCATCGTCTGTTTAATACAGCGGACTTAAATTCAATTCGACGTGCGATTTCTGACACGGTGGACTTCTCAGATAGGACGCAATTATTTAGCTAAGAATTTAAATTTATCGTAGGATTTGAGAGAGGATTTAGTTGTAAAATCAGATTGGAACTAGACAATATCAATCTTATAAAAATTTTATTGTGATCAACCCTTTAGCAACTTCAGTCCGGTTTTTATCGCCAAGCTTTATGAGTCGTTGAGATTTTTTGTTTAATTAATATAAATGATTAGTGTAACACATCTATGAACTAAATTACTGCTTAGGTTCTGGTTTTCTTTAAAATCTTTTCAATATTCATGCACGAATTTTCATATCACAATAAAGTTTTCTACATTAATCATTCCCACGAAAAGACTAGATGTCTGATTTACACACAAAAACGGTTTCTTATAGATTATATAAAATTAAAGTATACAAATATTTAAGTAAATTGTAATTTCTTAAATTTTATTTTCTTATGTTGCCGCAAGTAAACCTTAATTAGAAGATATGACTACATTATAATAGATGAATATCAACAAAATACGTTTCAATATAAGACGTGGCGATTAGCATTTTTGATGAAAATATCTAATGCGGCAAATCAAAACGGCTTTGGGAATGGTGCCGCGTGGCCAAGCGCTCCAGTCGCCTCGACATGGCACACTAAGTGGGAGACTCATACTGACCGTACAGTTGTACATGGCTTGGCTTTGCTTCAACCCATTAATGGCCCACTACTGAGCACGCGTCTCTCCTCTTGAGGAGGCCTAGAGCATACTCCACCACGCTGCTACAGTGCGGATTGGCGCAGACAGTCGTACTTACCTTTTAAACAAGTCAACACGCTCATAGCCCGGCGGCTTGCGTCGATCCTATGTAATCGACAAAGTTAAGCAACAGCGTGCGCAGTCGGTAGTTGGATGGGTGACCGCTAGTGGCAAAAATTTCTTGAGCGTTTCCGTGCTTCGGAGGGCACGTAAAGTCGTCAGTCCCGGTTGTTATCATTAGATAACAGTCGTTAAGTCATGTCGATGGCACTCGGGTTGGCCACTAACCCCCACCAATCCGCACTGGAGCAGCGTGGTGGAGTATGCTCTGGGCCTCCTCAAGAGGAGAGACCCGTGCCCAGTAGTGGGCCATTAATGGGTTGAAGCCAAACAAGTCAACACTGAGCACTTTTACTACTATTCGAACGCACCATACAAATAAGGTATAACATTTTCTTGTATGTTTTTTGTAAAGACTCGAAGCGCTCATATTTTCGATATTGATCACTCATCAGCTAAAGTCGCCGCTGTCCGTAAGCCGGCTTATTGTTTAAAGCCAGTGAACGATGCGATCACGACTTACTTCTACATAACCTAGTACAGGAAGGCTATTCTGTTTTGTAACTTGACAGCGGAGTTTCAAAATTGACGTTCGAGTTCTAGGATCACTTCGCAAGTGCGTACTAAATGATTAGATAATGACATGTCAATATGATGCAAGTTCACTTTTGTTTTGTAACTTGACAGCGGAATCCACGATGGGTTTCTAAATTGAAGTTAGAGTTCGAGACTCCCTTCACTTCGCAAGTGCGTACCAGATGATTAGAGAATCACATATCAAGATCTCGGACTCGAACTTCAATCTTGAAACTCATCGCGGATTCCGCTGTCAGAGTTGGCTGTATTGTACCGTAGGATGAATTGTGTCACCTTGAGATTTTACAGAAACAGGTGCAGTACTATACGAGGATGTGTCTTCTAGTCTATGTATGTAGCGCATATTTTACGGATTGGAATGAAAATAAAATATTAACCTTTGGTAGAAAATCTCAAGTTGATACAATTCATCCTACGGTATTACACATCCAACATACATCCATCCCTAGTCGCAACCAAAATATATTTTCATTATCTAATACCTTTAAACGAGCAATTCTTGTATATATATATCGCGGAAACGGCTCCAACGATTTTCATAAAATTTAGTATGCAGGGGGTTTCAGGGGCGATAAATCGATCTAGCTAGGATTCATTTTTAGAAAATGTCGTTTTATCCATGTTTTCAGGCAATGAAAAACTGCAACAGACTGTTCCTGACATCTATTGGCGAGTAGCAACACTAAAGCTACTTCAGTAGATGGCGCTGTTAAGCAACACTAAAAACACGATTTACCAAAAGAAAATACCGAACAATACTCGGTCATCCAGGTAATAATATTTATGTGTAAAGTCAGATACTTGTTTCAAAAGTTGTCTAATGTGGAGACGAACTTGGACTGACATGATAGGAGTACTTACACGTTGTATGGGTTCAGCCGTGACCACGATCCAATGCAAGTGGCTCAGAATGTCGTCATGAATAATCTTAAAAAATGTAACTTAAAAAACCCCAGACAGTTTCATTCACACAAAAAAACTAGATAAAATCGGTTCATCCGTTTGGGAGCTACGATGCCACAGACAGACATACAGATACATAGACACGTCAAACTTAAAACACCCCTCTTTTTTCGTCGGGGGTTAAAAAAATATCGCGAATTCCTCGTGTACCCTAGTCAAATGAGGAGACGGGCCACTTGATGGAAGGGACCACTGCCGGCCGGAGGCAACCGAATTAATTTAAGGTAATGACAGCAAGAATAAGATGATAAAGATAACAAAAAATACCTTAGTCATTTTGCTTTGTAAGTCTTGATAGGGCTGCTTTGATTCTGAATTCTTTTTTATGAATATTTTGTGACAGAAATATTGAAATTAAACTAATATGGCTGGCTTCATGTTCCTTTCCACGAAATTTATACATTCATAAAACTCAAAGGGCAAGTTATGAAATAAAATAGGTACGTTTATATATTACGAGTAACCGCCCTCGCTTTGCTTCGGTTTTCTTATTTTTTTACACCTTGGGTTACATTATTGGAGTTTTATTAAGGATCCCTATTTTTTTTTAAATATAATATAGCCTATGTTACTCGGGGATAGTGTAACTTCCCAACAGTGAAAGATTTTTTGAAATCGGTTCAGTAGTTTCGGAGCCTATTCAATGCAAACAAAAAATCAAATCTTTCCTCTTTATATATTAGTATAGACTAGTAACTCGCTTTGCTTGGGAACCTATGCGTTTATTATTACCCGCATTCATAAACATCCTTATGTTGAACTCAGTTTATGGTTATGGCAAAGGAGAATGCCCATAGCCAGTACTCTCAAAAAAAAATTGTGTCAATGAATTGTGTCAATGATTTTTGTACAAAAAATTAAACTAAAATATTTTATGTATTTTACCGTATTTCCTAAGAAATCCTTCTTGGGCTTAATTTTCTTAAATTAATAAGTAACTTTACTTCCTTTTTACAACACAAAAGCATTCGGCCATTTATATTGGTATTAGAGCCAATCAGGGATCTTTTAAGATCCTTCGGGCCAATAGTTTGCGTTGATTCGATTATGACTACTACACAACAAACTAGATGGCGCTTGGGGACTGTCAAATGAATCTGAAACTTAAACGTACTTATATGATTTTAATGCGCCTGCATAGAGTCTATATTACTGTGTCTACTATAACCTAAATACTAATTTTGTTGAAAATCTCGTAACTCCTACGATAAAAATTGACTAAAGTTGGTTTTCGTAATTTATTAAGATAGCATAATAAAGGTATTTTCATCAGGACACAAAAATATTAATGTCAGTACATTTCTCCATACAAAATGGGCATTCTCCTTTAATTGCATTTTGTAATTGAAAAAAAAAAAAACATTTTACTGTATGGAATTATTATTTATTATTATTCTATTCCAATACTGTAAAAGTATTTCATCAAAATGTGTTATTTCACGTCCGACAGTATTACGAGTATGTATAATATTATTGTTCACGGTCATCATTTAAATGTTTTATTTACAATGGAACGTGTAACTCATTATACAGTATTAAGACAATTGCTTCCGTCACAATCCCAGAGGGTCCTTTGTAAATCAGTACAAAATATCATTTCTATATTATTATATTTATATAACTAAGTTCTTGTTCCAGACTGTATAAAAGAGGATTGAATTTTCACGACTTTGTCGAACGCAGCTAAGGCGGTGTTTTTGCAAACTCAATTTCAAAGGTCTTCAATCTCTATTATGAAAACGGTGGATCGTACGAATTCAATGAATCCATTCAACTGAGCTTCGTCGTTTATTCTAATTTACGTCTGAATTGACTCCTTCGCTACACAGAACTCAGTGTACCTACTCAATGTAAACGCAGAATAGGATTTTAGTGCCTTTTTATCGTAGTATATCAAACACTTACTCAAATTACATCTGTATTTTCAATCCAGTTCAATTTATCACTGAAACTTTGATATCTTATTCAATTAAAAACAATACTGTGTGTTTATTAAATTAATTTAGATCGGTTTTTTTCCTTTAGGTACTTGAGGTATAAAACATTGCTATTTGTCAAATTTCATAAACGGCCGTATCTTTTGATTGCATTGATTTCGAAGCTTGAATTTTTTTCAAACTCTAAAGGATTGCAGACCTTTATTCATTCACTCGCCTTCATTATTACAATGATATTAATTTCAACTTGACACCTCCCTCCGCGTTCCTGAGGAAAAGGGGGCTGAGAAACAGACAGACAGACAGTCATATCATATCAGAGACGGACAACAAAGTGACCGTATAAGGGTTCCGTTTTTTCCTTTTGAGGTACGGAGCCCTAAAAAACGAAAATATAATTATTTTCCCCCAATTACACACACCCAAATGCAAATTTTTAACTAGTTTTTTTTTCATTAGGTATTGCGAAGTTTTGTTCAAATTAAATTTTTAACAAAAAATAAATTTGTCTCAAGGTATCCTTTTATCTAAAATTCAAAAAAATTTGTTACGCTTAATTTTGTTCACAGCAAATTAATTTCAATACATATTTACAAGTTACTGAGTACCTGAGTCCCAATAGATCGGTGAAAAGGTAAATCCCTGTACTAAATAAACAAAATAGGAGAACCTAATCTGTTTACAAAATAGCGTCGCGTTTCAGTCCGCGGCACTGATGGATGGGGCTTTCAACCCCTTGAAAGATTAGTTTCCAATAATGATAAATAGCCACACTTTATTACAGCGACACCTTAAGATATATTGTGTTTGCGATCTCGAGCGTTTCTTGATAGATACTTGCTTGATTCTTGAATATTAATTAAGTGCAGTCCACTTACATAGATTCAGGCCACTTTTCCTATGCTAGAGAACCTTAATGGTCCAGAGAGGAGTGGTTAGGAATCAGTGACTTACCGAGTTTATAATTATTTTTCTGCCCGAAGAGTTTAAGCAGTCGAACAATTAAATAAATGCATCAATTTACATTATTACAACTAACTGGTGCAAATAGGTATGCCAATAATAAAATGCATCTTTTATGCAAATTTGTAACGAATGTGATGATCAGTAATTTATAACGATTAGATATGATTCCATTTTTCAAATTTAGTTCACTTGCGCCAGTATATTTGCATATAAACGCCTTGCTCATATAAGTTTACACACTCATACTAACGTATATACATAGCATAGACAATAGTTATAAGTACAAACAACATATAGGTATAACTTATGATTCTAAATTAATGTTATGTTGGAATAGATTGTTAATCTGCCTTAGAAAAAAACTCAACATCAATCAGATAATGTAATAATCTTCCCGTGAAGTCTGCTTACACGGAGCATTTAAAGAAAAGAAAAAAAAGAAAGAAAAAAGGAAAAAAGAAAAAAGAGGACTGCCATCTCATATGAGGGGAAAGTTGAAAAAGTGTCCAGCTGTTTACTGAAAATAGAGGTACCAATAATGGCCATTTCAGAATGGCGCTAGTGTGTGAAACATAGATATATGAACATGGCCGTTGTAGACGGAGTGAAGTTTGCTGAGTTGTCTATTGTCTGATAAATGGGTGAATATCAGAAACGTGCATTTTTTTCAAATTTTCTGGTATGGAGAATTTTTTTTTCAGTTTTCGTGAGAAATGAGAACCTGGTATAAGAAAAGACAGTCTAAGGCGCTCCACCCACTGAAGACGCGTCCCGCCGCGGTGCGCGGAGCGACAGATAACGCGCGCGGCGACGGAGGCGCAGATCTGCCTTACCTAGCGGTGTAATCTGCTCCCCCGCGCGGTGATGCAGATTACGACGGCATAAACTCATATGTTCACCGCGCGATCTGTCATATCCCGCGGTACGCCCCGCGCTCCCGCGCAGATCGGCAGAAACTGCGCGCGGGGCCGCCTTCCCGCGCGTCTCCGCGTCGGCAGTGTGTTGTGCTAGGCGTGATTTCTATATAAATTGAGATATTTGCATACAGTGGTAAAATCTGCCATCCCGCGCCCCGTCGCGGTGCGCGGTGCAGTGGGTGGAGCGCCTAATTGTTACATTTTGTTTTCTTGTACCAGGTCCTCATTTTTCACGAAAACTGAAGAAAAAATATCATCACCAAGATTTGAAAAAAATGCACGTTTCTGATATTCACCCAAATAATATGTAGATATTCGAACATAGCTATTGTAGACCGCACCGCAGCGCCACCCGTAACTAGACGCGTTTTTACGGACACTTTTCATACACAGAGATTGCCCTCCTTCTACTTTATCTTCCATGCCTGCCTAGCTGTACCTATAGGTAACACCCACCACCCTGACTTGCACCTGACTCAGGGTGGTAGCAACCACCGTCTTGCTAGACTCAGCCGCCAAACGACTGGTCGCGTTCCGGTAGAGGACTTGGAAGCAAGTTTTTTCTTTCCTAAAGTCCGGTTTACACGTATTAAGTAGTTAAGTAGTGAACTAAATTTTAACAAAATTTTAAGTGAATAATTTTTACTGTGCTTCCACACGTAATAATTTAGTAAAGCTCTTTAGTTCATACAATTATACTTAATTATTTAAGCATTTTACTATATTACTTAAGTATTTTACTAAATAACTAAAAAGTGCCTGTCCAAACGTGTTAAGTGATAAGCCACGCTCACCTACTTAACAGAAAATAGAAAAATTTCTAAATTATTTGTCTACTTGATTACTAAACTACTAAATTACTAAACTACTAAATTCTCCGTTTACACGTATTAATTTACTTAAAATTTACTTAAAATTTACTTAAAATTTACTTAAAATTTTGGTAACTACTTAACTACTTAATATGTCTAAACCAGACTTAACTGACACTAACAATGATCCTTTTGGCATTACTGATGGACATGTGCCACGGCGATCATTTACCATCAGGTGGCTCCTGTGCTCGGTCGTCTATTGTGCGTCTATTCAAATCATATTTTGCTTATTTTTTATTTTGGGATTTATACAGAATCCTATGCAAATGTTATTTCACGCTCCAAGCTATTCAGCTCTGGAACTCTCTTCCTAAGGACATCAGAAAATTGTACTCTAAATTCTCTTTCAAAAAAGATCATGCTCACTTTTTAAAACGACTCTCTTACTAAAATTGTCTTATGTCTTACTCTTTCCCTTTTTATCTTCTTTGTTTTTAATAAAAGTACTACTATATTTATCTATCTAGTTTCAATTTACAGCTTTCAGCATCTCTATTGATATGTATCACTGTCTCTGTTCATCACTTCTCCTCCCATATCTATTCGTTATTACTATAAATGTATATTTAATTATTGTTTTCTATAGTTAGTGTACCACCTTCAAACCATTCTTAGCACATCCCGAATGACTGTCTGACTGTTAGAGAATGCTATTTAGCATTAAGTTCGCCAATTGTACCTTTCTTTTGGTTCTAATGTATTCAACAGTTTAGTTATATTTGGTTATATTACACACGCGAAACAAAGCTCCATTAAATGTCACATTAATAATTAAATTTCGAATACAATAGCAGATTCTATCGCTAACAAAAACATGTTCTGTTCAGCTTCAGTTTGTGTAGTGTAGGCGGAACAAACGAATACTAATTAACTAAGTTCAGTTGAACTTGTTCGAAGGATGTTTGGGGTAGCCACGTTTACAAATGGGGTTTACAGTTTTAATCAATAAGTATTGTTTGGGGCTAAAGATAACATTGGTATATTTTTCTACAGAACAAGGTATAGAAGGTCTTTTTACTTGAACCCCAAGGGTTCTGTTTTATCCAGACTGTATTATTTACAGGCTTGAATATCTCGAATGAAATGATGTTATTTGGTTTAGTATATGCTGAAGCATCGACGAAGCCTTTGTCACGTAACTAACGCTAACACAGTCACGATGCCATACTTCATTAAACTCGTAATTCCTTACGATGTCACATTGTATCTAATATATAAAATAAGTCGTAAGGTATAGATCGTAAGGTATACTTCATACCACTACCTAATTAGGATGTACCGATCCAGAAATTTTTTGACAGAACAACGTTTGCTGAGCCAGCTAGTTTCTTATAAATATCTGCCCCGGAAACTAGATACGGAACCTTTGATTCGCGAGCAGGGTCGGTAGTGACAATAGAGCCGTCACATGCAATAAAGAAGAAAGTTTCAAATAAAAAGGAATCCTCGATATAACCTATTGAAAGACAAGCTCACAGTAAAGTATTCAATCCTATAACGCTCCAGTTAGTTTAAAGAGTGTGTAGACTGATATCAAGTCGACCGTGGCAGGCGCAGTGCGACGATATTATAGGTTGCAGTCAACTGCTATATGTACCTCACAAACTTTATTCATTCAATCATTTATCAAAATAAATTATGTATTACGCCTGGCATGCCTAAAGCAAGGGATTATTTTATTATGATCGAAAAGTCCTGCACAACTCTGTTAAAGTTCTCGTAGTATGTAGGTAAAAGCATTGTATCGCTTTTCCGTCGAATTTATCAATCCTAAAAATCCAGATATATTTTTAAAAATATGGAGACCCATACACCCCAAATAATACAAAAACTTATGTATTTATTCATATTTATTTATTTCTGAAATTTTTATTTTGTTATTACCTACTGCAAGCTCGGCACGGTTAGTCGATATAATTTGCATTTCCCAAATTAGGTACTGAGTTGCTGTACGCGTAAACGTTAGCATTATTCAAAGTCCGTTCTCATAATTACCGAAACCAAATTATACTGATTAGGTTCTAAATTATACTAATTAGGTTTGGGTAGCAGGTTCGTTTCATCGGAATGGTCTCTGTTAACGAATCGCTGTACTCCGGGAATACAAAGTGGTAGAGACACGAATGAAATAGTTCATTATTAGCGAATAGAACCGACACCGCGAACCCGATGTTTGCACAATGAACTGTAGCCAATTGGATGCTGTTTTTAGTGGCTTCAGTCGATTTTGAAAAGAGAAGGGGGCTCGGTTTTTGACCGACTTCAAAAAGGAGCAAGTTCTCAATTCGTCTGTTTTTTGAGCGAGATCTGGGGAGTAGGTTTTGAAGTAAGTATCTCTAATTTTGTAGTCGGTTATTTTTTGTCAAGAATTATGAAAATAGAACCTCCCGGCACTACATACCTAAAGGACCATGCCCATATTAGTATGGAGCTGAAAGTCAGCAATGCCATGCAATGCCCAAATTGCAGCTCTATGTCATATGATAACTTTTTAACAGTATTTATATGATATCTAGATTTAATGTCATATAAAGCACCGGTTCAAAAGATATTGGACATTAAACATGATAACTTCGTACTGGTTTTATATACATTTTATCGTTTACAGACAGCATTGCTATTAGTTTTTAATTAGGAACTTAATTTTCTATTAATTTAATTTAATTTTTAATTTTTTATCCAGTGCTTCACATGATTTAAAATTTACAACATAATTCTAGTTATTATTTATTAGAGCAATCTTGTAATATACTTTATCTGGGCATTTCTGGGGCACAGATGGGCATTGTCCTTTGTTCGTGATGTCTGTTCTAGTACTTTAGTACTTCAATGCTCGACACGAACTAATGCAGTTACGATACAACTGGTTTACCTCCATTATCATTGCCAAACACTCTGGAAAACAATTTTCATTTTCAAATGGAAAATTCGGAACGCGAATAATTGTGTGGGAATTGTTCCTATTTTTATAATTATTTAGTTTTTTTTCTGTCATTTAACAAAAATCTTTCAATACTTTGCTGAAATATTTAGAAGTGCATCACATATTTACAGTTTTTGTTTTTTATGTTTTTTACGTGTTTCGTTCGCAGAGTCGCTTCGTTGGAATATTTCATACAAATGTTCTTCATACAGGTAAAATGTCGCGTCGCGGCGTTGAATAGTAAATTCAACGTCGCAACATAATTGTGTAGGTTTTGAGCATTGGTCCAAATTGGACCAATCCTAAACGGCACTAAGATACGAACACGTATACTTACATAAAAGTGAAGGCCATTAAACTTCTTTGTTTCTCACTCCGTATTTTTCAGTTAACGAAAGACTCGCTTAGAAGAAAATTCTATAAAATCTAGATCGTAAACACTGTCTATTCCAAGTCTCATTATATTATTGAGCAAAAAGTGCACTGCGCTTGAGTTGAAAGCACATTTTACTTTATTAGAATAAACGATACAGCCGCCGCCTCCGACTTTCATTGATATAAATGTAAGTAGATTCAAAAAAGCGGCTTGAGCGCTGCGACTAGGTATTAACTTTCTTTTTACTCAGTTTCTTACGTTAAAGTGAATTGAATTTGTAATACTTTTGTCGCAATAAGTGAAGTGCGATTGGACATTTTCCTTCTTTTTCACACTTCAGAGACTTGTAATTCCTGAATGGCACATGTATTTTACTTCAAAATTTTATCAAGGTTCTTTTTCGTAATTTGATCAGTTACTGGTTCTTCCATCTAACAGGAAGCTGCGATGTGATGTGTAAACAATTGTTATAAAAAGCAAATCAATCAAATATCTTAGTTACTTATTGAAGAAGATTTATTCATTTCGTGAAGAGTCACAAATGTGATTAATATGTAGGCATTTGCTAAACTGAGTGACTACTGCTTACAAAGAAATTTAACATTACTGGACGCACGGACCTAAAAAAAAGACGGACGTAATCGTAAGAAAAAATTCAGTGAAGCACCCATGGTAATACCAACTCTCTATTCGTACAAGTACACACACCCACACATTGACACTTCACTGCTTCAATCACGAATCAAAAATTACGCACACATGGTAAGCGGTCGGCCGTTGCTATGCTTCACTCTCGATTAGACAAGGTTACGTCCGTCTTTTTTTCAGGTCCGTGAGTAAAATATAATAGGAATCTTTCAAAATACAAACAAACAGACGGTGAAACTACTTATTTTTCATCGTTTTATGTGAGAATTATCCTTAAAGTTGATTAGACACCGTAAACCGCAGCCTGCGGCGTCGTGTTTGTGAAAATATCCCGCTAATGAAATATTCACGAGGCGTTTCCTCCTGATTGTACGTATACTAATATAACTGTTAACAATAACATTGATGCTCTGCGCTTCGCGGAGGGAAAATTTAATTTGTTGTGCCGCATATTTTGCATAAGCTTAAGCTGAAGAAAAGTGGATATATCTTTCAATATTATATTAAAATTTTGTTAGTTTTTATGACATGGAATGCTCCAGTTGCTGATCGTATGCGAAATATTATTGTTGCCTAGCAACAGTCAAAGTTACAACTTTATGGTGCTGGTAGCTTTTACTTTACTAATTATTATAACATAGATGAATATTTAAATGATATGAATGCATGGAAATGACCAGCTAGGCAACCAGTTCTGCTCAGGTTAGAGAATATCTATTTTTGTAATAAACATAAGTTTTATTTTTTAAAAGATGTGCTGAGGAGTTTCTTTACGGTTTTTCTCCTCCATGACAAAGTACCTTTGCGAAAAGCTGGTAAATAAAGAAATGACGTTTATAAGTGTATCAGTGATACCTACATGAATAAAAGATTATTTCATTTCATTTCATAACTTTTCAAGAGATTATTGATAGATAAATCGTGATTAAGGTCACCATATTATAACCACCGTTGTAATACCTTATCTCTCAGATGAATTTATTCTTTCATCTGAGCCTTATCTATACTAATATTATAAAGAGGAAAGATTTTGATTGTTTGTTTGCATTGAATAGGCTCCGAAACTACTGAACCGATTTGAAAAATTCTTTCACTGTTGGGAAGCTACATTATTTCCGGGTGTCACAGGATATATTATATTTTCAAAAAAAATAGAGATCCTTAATAAAACTCCAATAATGTAACCCAAGGTGTAAAAAAATAAGAAAACCGAAGCAAAGCGAAGGCGGTTACTCGTACGTGATAAATATGTACATATATGTAAATTCATACTTTATTACATATTTCTAAGCGTCTCTGAGTTGTGTTGCCGACGAACTGACGGACATGACGAAACTATAGGGTTCTCTCTTGACTAAGAAGGACATAATGAACTCATGGTCAATGCGTCCCATAACTTTGTCAAGCCAATATCGACCGACCGCTTCCAACGCAGGCTGCCTATCAGAAGGAATCAAGTCAAGTGTCTATCAATGACGCTCGACCGCATTTCGCTCATCTTATTGGCTATCTGAAGCCGAGAGCGTAGACAAAGCCATTTGTATGTCAAGTGAGTAAGCGTTTGTCAACAAATCTTATAAATATCTGATTCATATTATAATTATGTAATACTAGTTCCTTCCCCTCATTTTTCTTGGAAAGTCTATTCATTATTACCCACAATGGCGAGGATTGCTTTTCATTTTAAGCAGGTGTCTCCTGTCATCATTCCGCTATGATTCTTAACTGACTTTAATTTTCATAATCTACATTAATGATCTGCCAAACGTTACAAACTATGAGTGCTCTCTATTTGCAGATAAATAATAATCTACAATTTAACATAACAAAATCTAAATACATAATATGTACCTACAATTCGTAAACAAAGGATGGGAAAAATTAAAGCTTAATGTTCGATGTGATAAGGAAAATCTCACTGAAAAAATGACAAATGTAATTCGAAAAGTCATCTAGACAATATCTGCTCAAAAATAAACCGCGGTATCTACCCGCTTTGGCGAAATCCGAAATTTTTTATAGAAACACTGCTCTACAAGCATACCATACGTCGTATCCACGGACCTAATAAAAAGACGGACGTATTCCCAACAACAAATTCAGTGACACTTCATACATAGACACTTCACAGCTTCAATCGCGAATCAAAAGTTACGCACACATGGTAAGCGGGCGGCCATTGCTATGCTTCACTCTCGATTAGACGAGGTTACGTCCGTCTTTTTTCAGGTCCGTGGTCGTATCAAATTTAAGATACGGTATAATAATTTGGGGAACTCTGTGACGATATAAAAAGCAGTGATAGCCTAGCGGTTAGAACGTTGGTCTCCCGAACGAAGGGACCCGAGTTCAAATCCTGGCACGCACCTCTAATTTTCAAATATTATGTGCGTATTAGAAGTTAATTATCACTTGCTTCGGTGAAGGAAAACATCGTGAGGAAACCTGCACATCGGAGAGTTCTCCATAAAACTTCTCAAAGGTGTGTGAAGTCTATTAATCCGCACTTGGCCAGCGTGGTAGACTATGGCCTAATACCCCTCACACTTTGAGAGGAGACCCCGAGCCCAGCAGTGGGACAATTATGGGTTGTTGCTTTTGCTGTGACGATAAATAAAGCTTTCATAGCACAGAAGTGATGTTTGCGAGCAAATTAATCCACAGATTAAGACCAGAATCAAGCTGCAGGCCTTTCTTACAGAATTAAAACTTTTGACAGTACTCTGTTTATATTTATATGAAGTATCTGTTGTTGTAAAATCGTTTATGTATCGGTTTGAACAGAAGGGACACTATAAGCACTTCACTAGGCGACGCGCTGACAAACTAACGTTACCACTGTGTAGAACCACTGTGTATATTGTAAATGGCTAATTGTGAGGTATAATATACTATTTAAATTAATAAATTTTTATGTAACCACAAATTATTGCAAATTAACTTCATTAACTCATTGAAAAATTCAATTCAATTCAATTCAACTCAATTCGATTGTATTTTTTGTTTGTTGCCTCGGAACTCCATAAGTCAATAATAATAATATAAGACTGCCTTTTGTATTTTATAATTTTATAAATTATTTTTAATTGTTCCCCATGTGTGCACAATAAAGAGTATTTTGTTTGTTTATTTGTTTGTTAATATTCTGAAAATTACCAAATTAGTTGAATGCATTAACCACTCAAGAACCTTCATACTTCCTTTGGTTATGGTTGTTTGTTGTCAGGAGTGTTTGTGATGCCCTAATTTATATTGTCCTTGACACAAGGATTCCTCCTTCGGGGTTATGTATGTGTAAGCGTTTAATTGTTTATACTAAAAGCCAATGTGTTATATTGATGATATCATAATATGGTTTTAAGCTAACCGATACATGATATTATCTATGGTTAGATACGATGGTGGTGGATGGTAATCGAGCGGTCATTCACATTTGTACCAGATAACACGGAAGTAGGTCAACCGTTTATTTATTGACCTACCGTCATGACCTCAATACTTATATCATGTGAAGGGTATCCGAAAGACGTGCCATCATCATTAAAGGTAGATGTGACTTTTTATGCTGATACTTGACGTAGAAAATAGTAATGTACCTAATAATCTAAACTGGAACTAAAATATACATATATGTATTTCTAAATCGCCATTATACAGGTATAGCCATAATAATTAAGGAGTTCCCTTTATTTCTCATGGATCAAAAATGGGGTAACAAACATTTAAGTCTACCACAATGGTAGTTTTATTTCGAACACCTCTGGGATTTACGAAATTAACTTTTAGAATTTCAAATTCACCTCTGTTATTTTGTTCTGTTTTGTATACGACATAAAGTTTTAAACCACTGTTCAGTGTTCAGTCAACATTCATAATTATATTCCAGTTTATTCTAATGGCAGCGAATTTTAGTAGAGACGATTTTAAAATAAAAAATGGAGTATGACTTCTCAACGGTTCAACGATATAAGTACCATCAACCATAAAAACAATCCATAATATTATACCTACGTTGGCAAACTAATCTTTTTCAAATATTAATTACCCAAGAAATACAGTTTTGGAGAACAGATATGATACGCTAAAATAAAACCGAAATAGAATTAAAAACCTGAAATGTAACATATTTCCATTAAACTTCTCCAACTTATTCAAAACTACGAAAAGTTTCTATATTTAAGTCATCACAGCTGCTTTTAACCGGTTCAAAATTCTGACTGTAACACATCAAGCGAAGAATCCACACACTTAACTTGAAGTAGTCCTTCGCTAAATTTTAAAGCACTTTGTAGAAGAAAATTCCAGTTCCCATTCGTCGTATTTCCAGCGAACCCAATATAACTGCAATGTTTTCTAACCCGCCCTGAGCGGTGCCGACACTCCACACTTCGGCCGCTTCTGCATTGGACGATGCGACAAAGACATACTTACGACTTATTACTTACGAAATAGTTACTCGTATTGCGTACACACTAATGTATGCCTAGGCATTTTATGCGACTATTTTGGGACTATTAAGTTGAAATTTCCATGAAGGTCATCGTAGCTAAAATAAAATTGCCGATATTACCTAGTCATGCATTTCAATCTAATCGTCATATAGTTACGGTATATTTCTTCTCGTATAAAAATGCCTGGGCAATACAAGGTATGCCGTGCCCCTCGTGGACGCAGGCTTTTATAGTGTTATGATTTAAACTATATTATATGAGCTGACTCCTTGTTTTGTCGTTGTCGCATCGTCCTATGAAGAAGCAGCCTTAGAAACTTTAACCTTCTCTACTTTTACCGAGCTTGTGTAAATTGGTCGCACTTAACGTAGTTAGCACATTCATTTTATGTGTTGAAACTAGAAAGCTGTATCTTCTGTAGTAAAACAAAAACGGAATTTTGTTGCCTTTATTTCTTGATCAAAGAAGCACTCATAGCTGGGCTGCTTGTGGCGATCCTAAATGATCGGCAAGGGTAAGCAACTGCGGGTGCTAGTGGCTTTGAAGGGCACGCAAAGCCGACCCTTTGGTTGGCCACTAACCCCTCCACTCCAATCCGCACTGGAGCAGCGTGTTGGAGCATGCTCTAGGCCTCCTCTAGAGGGAGACCCGTGCTCCGTAGTGGACCATTAATGGGTTGAAGCCATTTCTTGTTCTCGTTCTTCTTGGCAAGTAGAAGGCCCTTAATTACTAATGCCCCATATCAGAGTCACTAATGGTTCCTTTAATCGCTACTTAGTAAAGAATCACCACACAAATTCTGTACTATGGAGCGATTTAAGTAACCGTTAGTGACTCTAAGTTGGGGCGTAAGTAAACTTTACTAAACAAGACGACGAAGTAGAATTGTAGAAAACACTGGCTCATGAAAAAAAATTAATATAGGTACTTGAAGATCTTGGAAATAAAAATAGAACTATTATGTTGGTCTATATTAAGATAGATAACAGAACTCAAATGTATTTCTATCAAAAAAATCTAGCAAATATATGTAGGTATTATTCGAGAGTTTTAGTAACAATTCTTCTTTGTAATATCTAATATAAAGTTGTATTAAAAGTAGAAAGCGAGGCGTAACCCACTGGTGGGTGAAGCCAGTGGGTGCACGGGTAACGGCCCAAATTAACGCGGGTGAAAACTCGGGACACAGCTAATTTGATATATGTATATCTTTACTGTGGCTATAGCGATACCACAAATAGACGCCGCAACCCAAGCATAAGCACGAAATTCGACTTAGTATTCACTGAATTGTTTGCCGGAGACAGTGATGCGAACAGGAGAGTATTAAGCGAATAACTTGAGAATATGCGTGTCGTGGGCGAGAATAAATAACAGGCAATGTTTATGTGCCAACTGATAAAACAGTCTTAAATGAACACCCTACTCCTTAGGATGGGACAAGCGGCACTGTATAACAAGGAACGACGAGCTGGGAGTGTTCTTCACTCTTCGTGTGGCTTTTGGACGAAAGGACGTAACGGAATTATTTGGTTGTCAGGAATCTATATATAGAACTAGCTGTTGACAGTTGCGGTTAATATTGATCGCCTTCGTTGTAATTTGTCTTAAGGTAAACATGTCGATTGCAATTTTAGTAATAAATTTGCGTTTTATCCATAATTATAGCTTTTTATTTAATGTTAATACCCGGATGACTGAGCTTTTGCTGCTACTCGCCAATAGATGTCAGGAAGTGTCTATTGTAGCAATTTTTCATTGCCTGAAAACACGATCTAGCTAGGATTTATATTTAGACATTTTCTACAAATGAATCCTAGCTAGATCGATTTATCACCTCTGAAAGCCCCTGCATACTAAATTTCATGAAAATTGTTGGAGCCGTTTCCGAGATTCCGGGAATATATTATATCGCTGCTTCAATTCATAACTACCACAAATCAAAATTAATCTTTTTTGCAGGAGAGATAAACAAAGAAAAAAAAACTATTTTTTGTCTTATGCTTTCTTATTTTATATCAAATATATGCAAATTATATATTATTAGAAGCATATTTTTAAACAGCATTAAATGTTTTAAGTAGTTTTATAATAAACCGAATGCTAGAGGAGATATAAGTATATAAGTTACTTTTGAATATAAAAAAAGTTTATGAAATATTCTAAATATGGGATAAAACAACCATAAGTCAATAAAATAATTGTATTAATCATGTTTGATCATAAAACTTTTAAGAACTCAATAAAAATCGCCATGCAGTTTAATAAAATAACTAAAATGCTATCTAAAACATAATACAAATCAAAGTTTCCCTCAAAATAACAAATAGAAATCTTGAAAACTGTTGCAAAATAATCATCAATTATTTTTTAAATTCTACTCAAACAATGAAAACATGAAAATAAAATAACAAAATTCGGGACCACTTGGTTAGTAAGTCCAAACTAGCTGCAAAGGAATTGGGAGTGCTCAATAGAGCTAAGCAGTACTTCACGCCTAAGCACAGGTTGATGCTCTATAAATCGCAAATTCGACCACACATGGAGTACTGATCCCACCTTTGGGCTGGAGCCCCAGTTAGCCAAGTGGATCCGCTCAATCGAATTCAACGGCGAGCTATTCGTCTTGTCGACGATCCCAAGCTTACAGACGGACTAGAATCACTCGAGTTGAGGAGAGATGTAGGCTCTCTCTGCGGATTCTACCGTCTGTACAATGGGGAATGTTCTAAAGAACTGTTTGGCTTAATACCTGCAGTTGGTTTTCGTCACCGCACATCACGGTGTACCAGGTTCCACCAACATCACCTGGATACCTGGCATTCGTCCACAGTTCGGTTCTCACGTAATTTTCTACCTCGTACGTGTAAACTGTGGAACTTCCTGCATCAGTGTTCCCTCTAAGCTATGACATGGGGTCCTTCAAGAAGTCAGAATCAAGAAGTCAAATGTGGAGCTTGAATTACATGTTCTTGTGACTAAAATTTTAGGGTTTTCTACACAGAACTTGGCACCCATTTAGATCTCAATTCTTTTTTAGGGTTCCGTAGCCGAATGGCAAAAAACGGAACCCTTATGGATTCGTCATGTCTGTCTGTCTGTCTGTCTGTCTGTCTGTCTGTCTGTCTGTCCGTCCGTATGTCACAGCCACTTTTTTCCGAAACTATAAGAGCTATACCATTGAAACTTGGTAGGTAGATGTATTCTGTGAACCGCATTAAGATTTTCACACAAAAATAGAAAAAAGCAATAAATTTTGGGGGTTCCCCATACTTAGAACTGAAACTCAAAAATGTTTTTTTCATCAAACCCATACGTGTGGGGTATCTATGGATAGGTCTTCAAAAATGATATTTAGGTTTCTAATATAATTTTTTTCTAAACTGAATAGTTTGCGCGAGAGACACTTCCAAAGTGGTAAAATGTGTGTCCCCCCCCCTGTAACTTCTAAAATAAGGGAATGATAAAACTAAAAAAATTATATGATGTACATTACCACGCAAACTTCCAACGAAAATTGGTTTGAATGAGATCTAGTAAGTAGTTTTTTTTTAATACGTCATAAATCGTAAACCGCGAAAAACATTGATCAAAGTTACAACGAACTACAAGAACTTTTATATTATGTTACTTGCTGCTACGGAACCCTTCATGGGCGAGTCCGACTCGCACTTGGCCGCTTTTTTTTTAAATTGGCCTTCACTTTACATTAATGTTTTTGATGGGATATCATTACTTTTTGCACAGAAATTATTAGCAGGTACTTATTCATAACGTTACTGATTAATTTTGTTACCTTATACATGAACTGCTATAGTGCTCTTTAACTAAATCTGTCGTTAGTGCGCCGTGGTCCGAAATACCTATTATTTCATTATTTATAAGTAATGATCTTCCACTATCGATGTCCGCTAAATATTGAAATAATAATTAATACTAAATTCCAGTTATAATATTGTAATAATAATAAATACGATAGTCGACTAAACTCTTATTAGTCGTAACTAATAAGAGTGTACTCGTAAGTAACCGCCCTCGCTTTGCTTCGGTTTTCTTATTTTTTTACGCTTTGGGTTACATTATTGGATAATTTTTTTGAAAATATAGCCTATGCTACTTGGGGATAGTGTAGCTTCCCAACAGTGAAAGAATTTTTGAAATCGGTTCAGTAGTTTCGAAGCCTATTCAATGCAAACAAAAAATCAAATCTTTCCTCTTTATATATTAGTATAGATATAGATAAGTAGTTTGTGTTCGATGACATAACGTGCCACAATTTATTTTGAAACAATACTTCGAATCACTTGAAATTGGTATAATTTTGTGATGTACACGCCGTGTAAGATTAGAGAAAAATAATTTTTCACACATTAAAAATGAAACAACGTAATACACTGGAAATAACGTCTACTAACGAATCACTAATCTGCACGTAAATAATACGTACGTGCTATGCACTTTCCCACAGGTACTTGGGACACTGAACATCTTCCCCCCGTTGAAAGCTTCACAAATTACTAAAACTGATATGTTTCGATTAAGAAAAAATCACGGTGGTATTCCACTCGTTATAATATATCACCTTGGAATCCACATAATGACCACCTTTCATCGCAACATACCTACAATATAGAAACATCCCTACAATTTTATAATTACAATGATTACAATGCTTTGCACAAAAAATGCTAAATTAACGTATCTCAAAAAATTTGACCTTACCAATTAACCTATGTATTAAAACAACTCCGTTTAAATAAAAGCAAAACTAGTGTATTCCTGAACAAGGTCCTTTTAATTTTTAAATGATAATAATAGAAAGTAGTTTTTTAAATTCAAAATAAACTATTTTTAAATACCGTACTTCATATTAAATAACTTAAATGCAAAACGAACACAATGCCTCATAAGTTTATTTTGATCAAAATAAATTATGTTAATTTAGGCATATTTTTTGCGCAAAACAACCCGTTTTGAAATATGGTTCTTTTGATTTAAAAATAGTGTCTTATTTACTTGAATCCTCCATTCAAAAACTAAAGTATTCCGAAATATGGTCGTCTTCTGTATAAAATTAATGAATAACACAGGATACATTTCGAGATATGACACTTTTGCACAAAAGAAACGTGCTTTCAATTAGGTTGTCGACGCATAACTCAAAATATGGCGGTTTAGACCATATTTCGCGCGTTCAAAACGAAAATTCAAAAGTAACGGTTGCGTTGTTTTTGTAACTTTAAATGTGAAATCAATGGGTGTCTTTTTTAAATATAAAAATATGAAGGATTACGGTTGTATTTTTGGAATAAAAACATTTTTGCAATTTTCTTATTTGTGGTACTTTTGAATTTAAGCAGCGATATGTGTATACAAGAATTGCTCGTTCAAAGATATTATGATTGTTGTTCAACTTATGATGTAATGATTCGCAGATAAGAAAAGGATTTGTATCATAAAATACTTTTAGCGTGTGTGCGACGTGTGTTCAAAATCGATGAGATCTTCGATCTTTTATTTTTTCATCATAAGCTACGGAGGCTGCCGACTGCCGTATTAGCTAAAAATCATAATGCCAAATCATCAAAACCACTAGGATGGAACTCTCGCCTTCACTTTACATATTGCGTGGTTTCTAAAACAGCCCAGTACTGTTAAATGATGTCGCAAGTGTATTCTTATTACGTTTTATAACACGAATCCACGTTTTGTCCTTATCATTTATCCGTGTCAAGTGGTACGAGGGTTGTACGAAGGTATAATGTCTTGATCGCTACGTTGACTACGTTCAAACAATCATGTACCGTATTAAGCGTACAGTTGTACGGTCTTTTATGTATTGAGCGGCGTAGAATACTGACCCCAGTTCCATACCGGTAGACAAAGGTGTAAGCAACTTGGTTATAGGATTATTATTACATTTATTATTATTATTATTATACAAGTAGGTATTTATCATTCCATAAAGCCTGCTACCGTTTTGATTGAGTAATTCGCCAAACGGGGGAGAAAGTGAGCTTTCTTTATGTTGGCATACAGCAAAAATACAAGCCTCATATTTATAAGATAGAAAAAGTATCATAATATGAAACATTTAAACATATATATATATATATATATATATATATATATATATATATATATATATATATATATATATATATATATATATATATACGTGTCGAATTGAGAACCTCCTCCTTTTTTTCGTCGGTTAAAAATTATTATTCTATATCTGATTTTGTAAGAGATTTTGCATGGTTTTGTTGCTTTACAATTATAAAACAGGATTTTCTTTTCTCCTGTGGCCATATTATACACTTTATTTATTCCTTTCTCAATAAAGATGATACCGCAACAAGAATGGTTGATAAATCAACCCAGCTGGAACTCATCACTGTTCAAATGACATATGTGTTCAAATAAACATTGCAAAGTTAACACGCGCGTTGATGTAGACGATAACCAAATTAAACTCCATTCATTAGGAGCCACATAAATTTAATGACGGAGTGGAGTAACGGGATGTTTTTACAAACTAAACACGATAATTGAAAACGCTCATGAATTGCTCTGTAATCAATGTAATCTATTGTAATTTTTTTAAGATGTGCTGAGGAGTTTCTTTATGGCTTTTCTTCTGCTTCATGAAAAAGCACCTTTCCGAAAAGCTGGTAGATTAAAAAATTACGTGCATCTGAGGTGCATAAGTGTATCTGTGATATCTACATAAATAAAGAATTTTGAATTAATCTGAGAGAAATTTGAAAGAACTTGTAGGATGCGTCAGATGCGTGTCGATGATGTATAAATAAACAGGACTCCAAATGAGATTAAAGAGTTTAATAACGAACTTAATTAATTAGAATAACGATATAATACAAAGACGTGAGAAAGATGAATCATATGACAGTGATGTTATTTATAAAATGCCATGTTAACTAAAACTAGGGTTGCTTATTTACAACAATAATATACAAGTATACCCGTGTGGCGCAATGGTTACCATGCCAGATCGGCGCACCAAGAGTCCTGGGTTCGATTCCCAGCAAGGCGGATGAATGATGAGTTTGAATTTCTTTTCTCGGTCTGGGTGTGAAAGTCCTTGTCTAGTGTGTTATCCATGACACCCACGACACAGGGAATCCTAGTGTGGGGCTATGAAAGTGAAGCGTTATTTATAAAAAAAAGAAACAAAAAAAATTAAGGATCGCTACAAACTCACGTGGTTGATGTGGTGGCAATCCAACTTCCCTTACTTGCTAGTTTTAACCCGACGATGCTCACGATGGATAGAATCCTCTCATATATTTTTTTTCTATTCTATTGCTTTATCCCCTATCCTACAGTGTTTGTCCATTTGAGTTTCGGTAGAATTTATGTTCTCTCGAAAAATAACGTAGAGGGGAACTGGACAGTCACGTGAGAGAACGTAGCGGATTGTTTCCCTTTATTTCTAAAAACTATACACCTGTGTACGTCAGTACTCAGTCCTACATCTATGTATAAAAACACACAAAAAAAAAGGTTATCAGGGATGTCCTTTATAGACTTTGAATCTATCAAACCGATATGCCCCAAAATGATTTTATTTGTAAAGCAATAATGCTAAGATGGTTTGAGACCACTAAAACAAGGCATTACGCATATTTTTGATTTTCTACTTTTCACATACAACATTTTTTAACGTAGCAGCCACGCCAGGTATAAAGTAGTATCCAATATAGACCAGGTATATTTAGCATATTGGAACGAAGTTTATTTTATTAAATTACACACTAGACAGCGAAAGGAACTTTGTTCTAAAAAGGTATCCCCAAGACACTGTTCTTTTTGAAACAAAGCTCATTCGATCGTTTTCACAAGTTTCTGAAATCATGCTTTGTCAATGTAATGTTCTCTGACAATCAATGTAATAAAATGCATAAAAAATCTAATCCCATTGGATGGCCCGTTTTGATCAGTAACTATAATCACTTTATCCTTATCATATCTGAAAAATGTTTAAGTAAGTAGCGAATTCGAGTTTTATATTTTCATATTTGTTATATTTTATTCACGGCATTTCCCTGTACTCTTTTTTGTTGGTGTGCGTCGCAATCACGCTAAAATATCGGATGCACGAGCAGCTCACAGCCGCTCTATTGAATCAAATGAGCCGTGCTAGTAGCTACACACTCGTACACAACAATATATGTTCTTCAAAAAAGAGGAGGTTCTCAATTCAATTATATTTTTTATTTTTATCGTGTGTTGCCTCATAAAATTTACTGGGTGTAGTTAATGATTTTGATGATTATTGAAGTGAAAACCTCATTAGCATCGTTGTGATTTGAAAGTCGATGAAACGAAAAAGCGACACTAAAAAGAGACAGACACATAAATTCATAAGATTTAACGTGGGAGAAAATGAGATAGGAAGCATTATATAGTGTTTCTTATGTTCGTGGTTCTCTTTGTGTTACTTTAACTATAAGTTGTATTTATAGATGGCGCAAAGAACAAGATAGAAGATTCGTTTTATTGCTGGATAGATGGCGTTAGTTACCACTGCTTTATTTTTATTTTCTAACTTTGCATCACTATGATCATTACTAAAACCTACAATTATCATCTTCCCGAAATTTATATTCGTCTCATTATCTTGAAACCAAAATTTTTGAAGGTTTCACTTCTTCCACGTGTGAATTGCACACTTTAATTTTTTTTAATCGAAAGCTGACGCTTATCATATGGTCCCATTTAAATTTGAATTGTTAGTCAAGTTGTTTTTAAGTTATTCCTAATTTTGAAGTCGGTTATTTTGTTTGCCTACGGACTTCATATTATACAAATAATTCTTTGATGCAGTTTGTACCCTACTAATATTATAAATGTGAAAGTTTGAATGGATGTGTGGGGGTGATGACCCCACTCGTGCCGGAGACTCGGACCCGTAGACTATCCTGAGGAGTCTTCTAAAAAAAAACAAGTGTTGTCGTTTTTGGAGCGAAAAATTTTTATTCCATCGACTGACATAACTGACATTTTCACATCAACGGATGCGTTCCCGCTTTTCTTGACACTCTATTGACATTGACAACCGGGTGCGTTCAGTAACAAAGTGCGAGTTAATCGCCACAGATGTTTGTTAGTCTTTCACGCAAAAACTACTGAACGGATTTTGACCATGATCTGAGATAAGATATAGGGTACTTAAAGCCGTGGGCAGAGCGTTAGTATTCAATAGTTTAGCGTGGTAAGTGGTCATCAGTTCTGTAACTCGTGACTCCCCAGAGATCGAACGTTGCAGAAAAGTTTATCCAGATTTCACCTTTTAAAACTAGATCCAAAAGACAATCGAAAGTCGGTCCCGTTGCCCAGTTTCTAAGGACCACATCTGCGAAGCAAGTTATATTCATTAAATCCGTTATAAAAATCCATTAATGGATCTTTTTCGACTTCTCTGTCCGCTTTAATCCGTGATCCATGAAAAACCCAATAAGAATTAAAAGAAAAATAAGAATTTAAAGATCCATTGCTATAAAAATTGCTCGTGTTCGATTCCCGGCGCCAACGAATAAATGACATGTTGAATCAATGACACAGGGAATTCGACGGAATAAGTGAACGTATTATTTATTTATTAGTAAGTAGTAGGTACTTACTTGTAACAGAAATAAATATTGCGACATTCCCGTCATCAAAAAACAATATATGGGGATACACGTGAGATACACGTGTTCCAAATAAAAGGGAATTGATACATCGTTAAATAATGATTCGTCGTTGTACCTGTGTTTCATGTTTCTGTTTTTCTTTTTATTTATGCATTGTAGTTCAGCTACTTGGCTACCAAGCTGGGAGGTCCCAGTTTGAATGCGTGTGTGATTTTCTTCATTTGAGTATTCAACGTCAGCCAAAATATGGAATTTTTCAAGGTTAATATTGTGGAAGTAACTTCGAAAAATGTTCCCCATCCTGAGCTAAACTGGTAGCAAATTCCACAATTCCAAAGGATCCCTGCACCACATTGAACCAATAATGAGTTTAACTTTAACCCAACGACATAATACGTAGTGATTCTAAAAAGATTACCTATCATCCCAAACACCAATGTTAAACCTACACCTAGGGGTATTACCCGTTAAAATTCCTAATTTCTCGCAACGGAAATAGCAGGGATGCCGGGAATAAGACTGCAATCCAATTCATTACCGCGCCGGAACGTGCTTTGGTTGTATTGTTCGCGCAATTTATTTGCTGTCTGTCTCTTAACAAATTACGTATTCTTCGCAAATGTGAATTGTATTGTCTAACTTCTTGTAATTATACCGAAAGCTTTGTTTAGTGGAGATGGAATGGTCATTGTGGTTGTCTTGGTTTAATTTCAAATTTAATCACTTATTCCATAAATAGCTTCTACCCGCGACTTCGTCTGCGTGGACTTGAGAATTAGTAATTAAAAAAGTACCCGGCCAAATGAGAGTCAGATAGATCGTATCCTACGTTTGTCGCTTATTAGTAGGTATCTATTTGCTTTTGGCAATCTGGCTGGTACAGAAGGAGGAGAAAAAAAGAAAGACACCTCAAGCCTAAAAACTGGCTCTCTGGCCTTGAACCAAGTAGCTTGAACTGAAGTTGACTTAGAAAGAAGTCTCTTACACTCCAATCTAATTCAATTGTTATTCTTCATAATAAAATTACGAATTTGAAGTAACCTTCACACGGAACACAACGTTAATAATGCGAGATAACGTTGTCCATTATAACTTCCATGTTTAACTCTTCACAGTTAATAGGTTGTTTGTGGCTCAGCATACATAATTTCATGCCCATTATAAAGTTCTGAATTGTTAACTGCCGAAGGTAGATAGAGCTTCTAAGTCATAGCTAGGATGTTCACTAAATGAGTAATTAGCTTGCCAAGATATTCCCCGTATTCAGAGACACGACACTTGGCTAAGTGAGGAAGCAATGGTATGCAAATAAGGCTACTTCTCTTTCTATAAATAACATTGCCAAAAATGAGTCTTAAGACTTAAGTGTTCTTCATTTTTAAGCCTTAACTTTCAATAATACCATCGCATTTCTCATTTACGAGAAGCAATGTTGACGATATTAATATTCGCGCAAACCATTTGTCAATATGATACCAATCTACGGAATCACCTGCCTAAAATTGGTTTTGTTATATTGTATTTGTGATGAATTTTCGTCGTTCAAATTAATTTCCTTCATAAAATGTCCTTTGTTACATCTGATAGTACTCATTGTCGATTACATTCAAGTGAGCGAATTTTAGGCTGATGTTACGTCTTTTACAATTTGCAATCAGAAAGATAAAGCCAAA
Source organism: Thymelicus acteon (assembly GCA_951805285.1). NCBI lineage: Eukaryota > Metazoa > Arthropoda > Insecta > Lepidoptera > Hesperiidae > Thymelicus > Thymelicus acteon. The sequence goes on from OX638224.1 coordinate 1,207,801, forward strand.
ATTGGGATCCTTTTTTAACCAACTTCAAAAAAGGAAGAGGTATTCAATTCAACTGTATTTTTTTTGTTATCTCAGAACTTTTGACTGGGTGAACGGATTTTACTGATTCTTTTCTTACTCGAAACCTGGTACTTGTCATGAAGTTCCACTTACATTTGAGCGAGATCTGACAAAAATTTTGAATTATCCCTAATTTTAAAGTCATGATAGGTAATGATAATTATGTCAAGAAAGGTCACGATATACCTATCCTCGATATTAGCTGAGGTCCCAAGAGGGACGCACTGTCTTCCACAGAACATTGACGTGTCCCAAATATAAAATCAATCAAAAACTTTAACAAAAATTGTCTTGGCCAAAATAAATGGATTGTCTTTTTTCTCCAGTGTTTTCTAAAGAACACCAAATTAAATCTAGTGTGATGTTATTTATTTTACCAACTGTCAAGACGCTATTAACGATATTCATTTGTCAAATTATTATTAGTAGTTTTGAAGTCCTATGGAAATAAAAGAAACTACTAACATGTAACGGATGTACATGTATTCAGACTGAAATTCAAACCGTCCTTGGCTGCGTCGTACTTGGTTAAAAAGAGATTTAAATACAAGCTAGTGAACGGTCCTTGTGTTAAGGTTCCAATAGCTGTAATAACAATTGAACCTTTATCTAATTCCTCAGGGATCGTAATACTCCTACGCCAAATGCTTTCTAATTTGACAATTTGTCCTTGCTTTGTCAGAAAAAGAAACACAAAAGTGTGTAATTCAAAGTACCTCTTTAGCTGTTATGTTAAGAAATAGGTAAGTATGGTGCTGCCACACCGCTGTTCAAAAATGTTTACAAACATTTTCAAATGTTAGAAATGGTTACATTATGTTAAGAATTGTTAGATGTTTTGAGTGCTGCTACACTGATGAAAAATGTTTACAAACACTAATAACATTTGGGTGGTAATTAAACTGACTTCTATTTAATAGCATTATTGTCCTCTAAAAATCTACACTGTCCCCTAAATTACTAAGTCAGCCACCATCAATGCGCGTCTAAAAAATACTCTTTTAGCCAATATAAATCTTCAATGTAAGCTACTGTAAATACGACTTAGCATGGTAGTTATTTTTTAGCATCTACATTTCTAACATATATTCAAGTAGTAAACTTCTAAAATATTTAAATATGACACCAATAAAGTAATTTTATCTACATCTAGTTTTATAACTCAGCATCTTTTAATTTTTTTCAAACATAAATAATTTATAACTCGTCCTATATTTTTGATCATCAAAATACCTAAAATGATCATCAAATATATTGGAATTGTCATCAAAACCTACCTAAAATTAAGATGTGTAATAGTTAGTATAACAACATTTAGTATAATATAACTTGAAATAATGTTCACATGATATAATTTTCACATGCTATAAAAAAAAAAATCATGTGATCTATTGTTTATTTCATATTATAATGTTATAATTCATTAATATTTTGCTCGAATAACATTTACTTTAACGTTTACTTCATATAAATTTTTATATAGTATAATGCTCTTTTTTTATAACGTTCATTTGACTTAATTTTCATTTAATATAATTTTCAAACACATAATCTAATCTTCAAACGTTACACACCCTTAAAAGGTCTACAGCATGCGGCAAACAGCAAGAGGCATTCCGCATGCAGCAAGCAAGTAGCAGACATGGCTTCTGTCACGGCTCCGGCGCTGCGGGGCTCTGGCGGTCCCACGCGATCTTATCGTCGCAGATGCTATTAACGCTCACCACCGCAGCTTCGGCTTGCTGGCCGGCTCGGCCGGCCAGCCTCAGCTGCTGCGCCGAGCGTTAAAAGCACCTGCTCCTCAGCTCGCGGGCCGCCTCGCCCCTCCGCGCCTACGCGGGTTTACATTACACTCTAGGGGTAGGGCAGACAAGACTACGTGGAGTCGGATTTGCAGCGATTTGTTTCTGTCACTTATTTAACAACGAGCGCACCAACAATAGAATGAAAATAAACAAATACACGTGATAACTCACAATAAACAAATACGCGTGACAACTCATACCCGCATGAATCGAATCGCGCTCGCTGATTGGTGCAAATCGCCAGTAGCGCCCGTCTGACTGGAGTCAAACAGATCATGCAGTTGCTATTTTTATGATGAAAGAATACAATTTATTATTTCACATGCAAAATTATAAAATATGATGTTTTCTAGTTCAAGCTTGAACTATCTTTTTTGACGAAAATATGTTCAGGCTGTAAAACGTAAAATGTTGGTTAGTTGTAAAATCCGTGGCTGAGTTAGTAAATTAGAAGGTGATGTATAAATCAGTGGGACAAGTAAAAATAATAGTTGTTCTTTATTTGACGCTTTCTTTGAAATATTCAGGTGGCATTTAAAAAAAGGCGAATTAGTTTATTAGAAACCTTCTCATTTCCCCATGGCTTAGTTATTAAATCAGAGGTTGGTTTCCGTGGCCTAAAAAAAAATCTGCGGCTTGACTTATTATTCCCCATAACATTTGAAAACATGGAATCGGCTCTCAGTTTGGATTTACGTTCTGAGGCGTCTACACGAAAACGGAAGAAGATTTGATCATTGGATTGGCTTTTATTTTCTGTTTAAAAAGAAAGAAAAAGCGCTCGACCCCGCACTCTCCGCACCCTTTTGTCGCCTAGATACATGTTTACAAACAAATGACAACAAATGTTTTATTTGTTACAATTTGTTAACTAACAATTTTGTTGAGAAATGTTTACTAACATTACTAACGTTTTCTAACAATGTGATCAAATGTTAGTTAGAAAATGTTTACTAATGTTTGTAAACATCTTTGAACAGCAGTGTGGCAGCACCATAATTATGTTATTTGGTTCACTGATTGACTGATTGGTTGGTTAGTTAGTTCAAAAGTTAAATGAGTGATAACTTAAAAATCTTAGTACTGCTTACGTGCTTCGCATATCTCGTCAAGCCTGCTGTCAGCCTAGATAACGAATGTACATAACAATTATATCAAATTGTCAGCCAATACAAAAAGCTTGAAATTCCTCATTTCCATGGACGTTTCGAAAAAAGGGATCAAAAGTAATATTATTATCTATTAAAACACTAACTTTTGCAAAAAAAAAATTAGTTCATTCACCCAATCTTTTGCGATCAAAAACAAACGAATGTTGAATTTGAGATAGATAACACAATTACGTAATTAACTTGTTCACTGATTTGCAATAATCGTTTTGTAATAAAAGGCATGCTTTGAACGTGTTTCTCTGTTGGCTTCTCTGTTGGTGGAAAATTCCACGTCCAATTTACTCTAAAAGTGAACAGTCCTGTTAGCAAATTGGAATCATTATGTTAGGATTCCTTGTACCAATTTGAAACTATCCAATTGGAAATATGTGTTCAAAAGAAAGATTACTGAAAACTATTTCGGCAGACACTCGTACAAATCTCGAACTGGTTGGGATCGTCTAAGATGAACGTGCCCTACTAAATATTATTGTTACAACTTGTAAGTGAAAATGTTTATTATATTTATTTAATACAATGTTTGTTAAATATATTCACACGATGTAACAATCTATACTTAATATTAAGCTGAAGAGTTTGTTTCTTTGGTTGAACGCGCTAATCTCCGGAACTACTGGTTTGAATTGAAAAATTATTTATGTGTTGGATAGTTCATTTATCTAGGAAGGCTTTATAACAACACGCTGCGACCAATAGGAGCGAAGCATCAATGGAAAATGTTGCGAAAACGGGAAAAAATACTCCTTTTTTAGAGCTTTCGTAGCGTGCGCTGCGTAAATGTTTTAAGTTACGCAAAAATCATGTATGGTGGAATTGTTCCTCTTTAATATCATATAAGGGAGAGGGAGAGGGTTCCAAAGATGGTTTTAGAAGACCCTTAATATTTTTGAAAGACCTTTTCAACGATACCCCGCATTTTAGGGTACCCGGTTTTTCAATGTTTTACTCTATTCTACGATTCTGGAGATTCATGCCAAATTACAGCTAATGGTCTTGGCGCTTTGCTTCAGAGACGGACAGATGGACGGACAGACGGACGAACATGACGAAACTATAAGATTAGGATTTAATTTCGGAATCCTAATAAACATCCCAGCCATCCCAGAGGAACATAAAACCGGGATGAAATATTATACCATGTGTATTCTTATCGCCAAATAAAATGAAATAAACATTATTTCTGTTGAATTTGGTATTTTTTAAAACATAAGTTTGTTTGCGAATTCCTTTTCATATAAAATTCTTGCCCGATCCTTTTTCACCATCATTTAGTTTTATGGTGGTTCATCACGGCTATATCGATATTCATTCGAACCGTAGGATGGTATTTTCGCTTTCTATTTTCTTTTATACAAAACTAGCTGTTGCCCGCAGCTTCGCATGCGGAAATTATGCTTATCATATTTGTACCCCTTGCAGAAAAAAAATTAAAAACAGGTTAATTTTTATGGAAGTACTTGTATTTAGGAATTAATATACTGAAATGTACGATATAATCACAAATGATTCCTCCGGGATCGAATTTTAAAAAATAAACAACATTAGTTAACATTAGTTTTTTTCTTTTTCATGAAAAAAATTGAAAAACTCGAAAACATGTATTTCATCAATTAAATGAGGAATTTTTGTTGCAAATTTAAAGCAAATCGTTGATATTTCAAAATATTCCACACTAAATTTCATCTTGTTTCCGGTGAAAACTTTTAATTTTATCGGGACGAAAAGTTTTTTAAAACGTAATCCAAAGTATGAGGAACAACATAACTAATTTCCGTCGAAATCAGTTCAAGGGTTTTCATGTAATGCCCGAACATACAAACAGACAAACAGAGAATAATTTTAAAAACAAATTTTTTGGTGTTCTAACACGTTATTGATGTGCCCCTAACCGAAATTTTGAAAAATATTATATGTACAGAAAAACTGGCTCTTGAGTTTCATTAGAAAAAAACAAAAAGGTCCCGTTATTTCCATCCATCCAAGAGTTACATATCTTGTCTCGAAGTAACACCACCAGATCCTAAATGGATCAATGATGAACTGGTTTTACGATGTCAACATGAACAGTACAAATATTTTTAAAAACGGTTCTGTTGTTTCCATCTGGACACTCCTTCTCCCTCTCCCGCTCCCACTCCCTCTCCCGCTCCCACTCCCTCTCCCACTCAAACTCTCTCTCTCTCTCTCCCACTCCCTATCCCGCTCCCTGTCCCTTTCCTTCGCCCGTTCACGGTCCCTCTCTCGCTTCCTGTCCCTCTCACACTTCCAGTTCCTCTCTCGCACTCGGTCCCTCTCCCGCTTTCTGTCCCGCTCCCTCTCCCGCTTCCTGCCCCTGTCCCTCTCATTCCTCTCCCGCTCTCTGTCCCTCCCCTCTCCTTCTCCCGCTCCCGGGTCCTCTCCCGTTTCCTGTCCCTCTCCCTCTCCCGCTCCCCGGCCCTCTCCCGCTCCCCGGCCCTCTCCCGCTCCCTGTTCCTCTCCCGTTCCCGGTCCCTCTCTCGTTTCCTGTCCCTCTCTCCACCCCCTACCGTCCGTAAAGTCCTCTACACAATTTTTTTGTTTCTCACTATAAGCTTACATATTCATTTTCATATTTCTGAGTTCGAAAATGACAAAGTTCTGGAAAAACTTGCAACCACTTTATTTACCTCTTAGGGGATGAAATTCCAAAAAACCTGTTACAGTTAATTTTTGATTTATTTTCACATTTCTGAGTTCGATATTGACGAAGTTTCGTACAAATTTACATCCCCTTTTACCCCTTAGTGGATGAATTTCCAAAAAAAAAATGTTACAATTAATTTTTGTTTCTAATTATAAGTTAACATATACATTTTCACATTACTGAGTTTAAAATGACATAGTTTCTTAAATAGATATTTACAACCCCTTAGTATTACTATTTATGGGGATGAATTTCGAGAAAACTGTGATACAGTTATTTTTGTGTCTAACTATAAGCTTATATACAAATTTTCATCCTTTTTACTTCAAAACTGACGAAGTTGCCATACTAACTTCCACAACCTTATTCAACCCTTTAGGGGTTGATTTTCCCAAAGAACACATAACCTTTAAATTTTGCTTCTAATTTTGAACTAATATATAAATTTTCATGTTTTTAATTTCAAAAATGACGAAGTTGCGTACTAAGTTCCATCCAAGAAATTAACCCTTTAAGGGATGATTTTCCAAAAAAATGTGTTGAAGTTAACTTTTGTTTATTACTATAAACATACATAAAAAATTTCATATTTATAACTCTAAAACTGACGAAGCTGATTTATATGTAAAAGACTTCTAACCCCTATTTTTAGGGGATGAATTTCGAGAAAACAGTGAAACAATTATTTTTTTGTGTCTAACTATAAGCTTATATACAAATTTTCACCCTTCTTACTTCAAAACTGACGAAGTTCCGATACAAACTTAAACAACCTTATTCAACCCTTTAGGGGTTAATTTTCCAAAAAACACATAACCATTAAATTTTGTTTCTAATTTTGAAGTAATATATAAATTTTCATGTTTTTAACTTCAAAAATGACGAAGTTACCTACTAAGTTCCATCCAAGAAATTAACCCTTTACCTAAGGGATGATTTTCCAAAAAAATGTGTTGAAGTAAACTTTTGTTTAATAAACATACATAAAAAAAATCATACTTATAACTCTAAAACTGACGAAGCTGATTTATATGTAAAAGACTTCCAACCTCTATTTTTAGGGGATGAATTTCGAGAAAGCCGTGATACAGTTATTTTTTGTGCCCAACTATAAACTTATATACAAATTTTCACCCTTCTTACTTTAAAACTGACGAAGTTGCCATACTACTTGCACAATCTTATTCAACCCTTTAGGGGTTGATTTTCCAAAAAAACACATAACCCTTAAATTTTGTTTCTAATTTTGAACTAATATATAAATTTTCATGTTAATAACTTCAAAAATGACAAAGTTGCGTACTAAGTTAAATTGAAGAAATTAACCCCTTAAGGGATGATTTTCCAAAAAAACGTGTTGAAGTTAACTTTTGTTTATTACTATAAACATACATAAAAAAATTCATACTTATAACTCTAAAACTGACGAAGCTGATTTATATGTAAAAGACTTCCAACCCCTATTTTTAGGGGATGAATTTCGAGAAAACAGTGATACAGTTATTTTTTGTGTCTAACTATAAGCTTATATATAAATTTTCACCCTTCTAACTTCAAAACTGACGAAGTTCCCATACAAACTTGAACAACCTTATTCGACCCTTTAGGGGTTGATTTTCCAAAAAAACACATGACCCTTAAATTTTGTTTCTAATTTTGAACTAATATATAAATTTTCATGTTTTTAACTTCAAAAATGACGAAGTTGCGTACTAAGTTAAATTGAAGAAATTAACCCTTTAAGGGATGATTTTCCAAAAAAATGTGTTAAAGTTAACTTTTGTTTATTACTGTAAACTAACATAAAAAATTTCATATTTATAACTCTAAAACTGACGAAGTTGGTTTGTATGAAAGTGACTTCTAACCCTTATTTGTACCCCTTAGGGGATGAATTTCCAAAAATCCGTTCTTAGTGGACGTCTCCTTAGCAGGAACTATCTACCTACCAAATTTCATCTTAATCGGTTCGGCAGTTTCTGAGATTTTTTGTTTAATCAGCGGTGTGTCGCTTTTCAATTTTATATATGTAGGATTGAGTTATTAAGTAAGTAAGCGATGGAAGAATGGAACGTTGACAGGATACGGATATGAATAGGTGAAGTATGAATGTGTGAGAAAGGGATGGATGTGTGTGAATAAAAGGGAGCAGAGAGAATGGCAAGATGGCGGATCCTTTTTGAGCGATGAGTGAAGACGAAAGACGTAGACGAAGAAATTAAATAAAAAACGAAGTTATAGAAGACGAAAATCTTTTATTGCACCACGCCCCACGCCACAATTTGGGGGCATCGTCCGGGATTGAAGAAAAGAAGACGAAAGAAACGACGAACACGAAAATCTGCGGCGAACAGTTGTACTTTGCACGTGGTGTGGCGGTTGGTGTGGTTTTGAAAATTTTACAAGAAGATTGAAGAATGCCGAAGGTAGGCAAGACGGGCGAGGAGCAAGGAGACGCGGTGTTACCGTTTGCGGATGCCGAGGAACCTGGTGTGGATTGCGGGCAGCGGTGTGTAAGCATGTTTCAGCACGCCGAGGAGATGGTACCTAAGTTCAGCGGCAACGAGAAAACATATACTGCTCTCAAATTTGTGCAGGAGATTGAAGACAATGCGGAGATTTTCGGATGGTCCGAGTTACAGCGGCTTATAGTGGCTAGGCGGTCACTTATAGGCACAGCGGCCTTATGGCTAAGATCTGAGAAGCCATTTAAAACGTGGGTGAGCTTAAAAACGGCTATACTTAAGGAGTTTCCAGACACCCTTGACAGTAAAACCGCTCACGAAATGATGTGCGCTCGTAAAAAATTGCCCGGTGAAAGCTGTATCGACTACATGTTGGTAATGAAGGAGATGGGCAAACGTGGCAAATTACCAGACTATGTGGCCATCAAGTATATTGTAGACGGAATAAGGGACAGTGAGATGAACAAAATAACACTACACGGCGTGACTACTTACACAGATTTGAAAGAAAAATTAAAAATTTATGAAACCGTCAAATTGAAAATGAAACCGGAGGTGAATCGGCCTAAAGTATCGAGATGCTACAATTGTGGAGAATGGGAACATAAGTCGGCGGAGTGTCCTAATAGAAATAACGGGATAAAATGTTTTAAATGTAACCAATTTGGCCATATTGCATCGTCCTGTGGGAAAAATAGTCATCAACATGGCGGCGGCGGCGCTGGCGGCGCGGCAAATTCACGAAGATCTCAATTCGGCCAAGATCGGCCCGACTTCGGGAATTTTCGTCGGCACGAAGAAAGCCGAGGGAGCCGAGGAAGATCGACCAATGGTGAGCGCGACGAACGGCAGGTGTACCAACCGAAGGTTGAACGACCGAGAATGGCTATGTTCGGATCGAGATCGAACAACTTCACGTCATCCGATCGTCAAGTTGGCAGTACCGAAGATGGCGCGATGACAAGCCGGCAAATGGCGACCGATACGTCAACATCAAGTTCAAACGTCAACAACGTCATGGAAGAATGCGTCAACGCAGATGTAAACAATGTTCGAGTTCAAAAGATTTCGAATTCAAAACCGGTAGTTGAGATAAAATTGAACGGATTTAAAGTGAACGCGCTTGTCGACACGGGCAGCGATATAAATTTACTAGACGAATCAGTGTACCGCGAGTTTCTTAAAAACTTTAGCCGACATAGTGAATATTTAGTGTTAACGGGACTTGGTAATCAGTCGATTAAATCAATAGGAAAATGTGTAGTGCCTACTTATATAGACGATAAATGTTTTGATGTCACTTTTCATGTGGTACCTCCAGGTACAATGCCTTATCGTGTCATATTGGGGCAAGAGTTGTTGTCAAATTACACTGTAGTATTTAGTGAAAGGTCTGTCCATTTGATAAATAAAGATGAGGAATGGTTTAGGGGCTTAGAATGTGTGGCAAATTGTGATGTTGTTGTAGGTAATACTTGCAGCCCTTCAGTTAGACGAGAGGTTTTGCAGTGCATAGAAGAGTACCAACCTGTGCAGAGTAAAGTGGCTCCATTGGAATTGAAGATCATATTGAAGGATGACATACCTGTGGCACATCGTCCGCGGCGAATGTCTCTTATGGAACGTGAAATTGTTGAGCAACAGGTAAAGGAGTGGCTGGACCAGAAAATCATTCGGGTAAGTTATTCTGAGTATGCTAGCCCAATAGTGTTGGTTAAGAAAAAGGACGGATCTACAAGGGTTTGCATTGATTACAGAGATATAAACAAGAAGATAGTTAAAGACGAATATCCCCTGCCTATAATAGAAGATTTAATTGATAAGTTAACTACTGCAAAGTTTTTCAGTGTTCTAGATTTAAAAAATGGTTTTTTCCATTTGAATGTTAGCGAGGAGTCCATTAAATATACTGCTTTTGTCAGCCATCACGGCCAATGGGAATTTCTTAAAGCACCTTTTGGACTCTCGGTTTGTCCAAAATACTTTACTAGGTTTGTGACTATAATATTTAGAGAATTGGTAGCACAAAATATTATGGCAACATTTATTGATGATATTATAGTGTATGCCGAGGATGAAGTCCAAGCTTTAAATAATTTAAAATGTGTATTAAAAGTTGCATCTGACTACGGCTTACAGATTAATTGGAAAAAAGCAAACCTGATCACACGCAGAGTGGAGTACCTAGGACATACAGTCGAGGATGGGACAGTACGGCCATCGACAGACAAGACCGATGCTGTGGTGAGGTATCCTGAGCCAAAAACGTTTAAACAGCTGCACAGCTTCATCGGATTGACATCTTATTTCCGCAAGTATATTCCAAATTATGCTTTATTAGCGAAGCCATTGACAGATCTCATGAAAAAGGGAACCAGGTTTACATTTAGTGACATTCAAAGTCAGGCTTTTCATGTATTGAAGCAGAAGTTGGCTAATAGTCCAGTTCTATCTTTGTACAATTCGAGACTAGAGACTGAATTACATACAGATGCTTCTAGTGTAGCCTATGCTGCGATACTTCTGCAAAGGTCACCAACAGGTGAGTTACATCCTGTACATTACATGAGTAAGAGAACTACAGAATCAGAAAGTAAATACAGCAGTTATGAGCTTGAAGCTCTAGCAGTGGTCCAAGGTGTCAAGAAGTTTCATCATTACTTATTTGGTATTAAATTTAAGATTGTGACGGATTGTCAAGCCTTTAAAATGACTCTCAATAAGCGAGATTTAACACCTAAAGTAGCCAGGTGGGTGCTTTTGCTTGACCAATATGATTATGTCATTGAGCATAGGTCTGGCAGTCAGATGAGACACACTGATGCATTGAGTAGGAATTGTTATGATACAGTAATGGTAATAAACTTACATGATCAAATTCAACATGCACAGAATTGTGATGAAGGATTGAAAGCTATAAAAGAGATACTGCAGCAGCGAGCTTACGGGGATTACATCTTGGAGAGAGGATTACTCTACAAAGGTATCGACAAGAAATTAGTTATACCTAAAAGTATGGAGACTGAAATTATAAGAAGAGTACATGAACGTGGACATTTTTCTAAGAAAAAGATGATTGAACTTGTAGGTAAGGATTATTTTATTAAAAATTTAAATAGTAAAATTGAGGAGTTTCTTGTGACTTGTATACCATGTCTACTGGCTACAAGAAAAGAAGGACGGCAGGAAGGATTCCTGAATTCTATTGAAAAACACAATATTCCATTGCATACTTTGCATTGTGACCATATTGGACCGTTATCACAGACTAAAAAACAATATAACTACATTCTTACTGTAGTGGATGGATTTTCTAAATTTGTATGGATATTTCCCACTAAGGGCACAACCTCAAAGGAAACTTTAAGTAAACTTTCAATTCATCAGCAGACGTTTGGCAACCCTGCCAGAATTATCACTGACAGAGGTACATCATTTACCAGTTCAGACTTCAAAGAGTACTGTGAGAGAGAAAATATTGAACATATAACCATCACGACGGGAGTACCACGTGGTAATGGACAAGTGGAGAGGATTCATAGAACTATTATTTCTATCCTAACCAAACTTTGCATTTCAGATCAGACTCTCTGGTATAAGCATGTGAGTCGTCTCCAGCAAGCTTTAAATGGCACTTTTCAGAGAAGCATAAATACTACACCATTTCAGTTAATGATGGGCGTTAAGATGAAAACTAAAGAAGACATTGAAATTTACAATTTATTACAGCAAGAGAGTATAGACTGTTTTGTTCAAGAAAGAGAAGAATTACGGCTTTCAGCTAAGGAGCAGATAGCCAAAGTTCAAGAGGAAAATGCTAGGTCATACAATAAAAAGAGGAAAGAAAGCACTAAATATCAAGAAGGAGATAGAGTTCTCATCAAAAGGACCCAATTTGGATCTGGTCTCAAATTAAAGGAAAAATTTTTGGGGCCATACATTGTCACTAAGGTCAAGAGGAATGATCGATATGACCTGGAGAAGGTTGACAGCTCTAGAGAGGGGCCAACCAAAACTTCTAGTTCTGCAGATTATATGAAACCATGGCCTGAGTTTCATGATAGTATAGGTGAATAATTTTGAGTTGATTAATTTTTGATGATTATTTTTTTAATTTAATATTTCATGCAACCAGACCTTTCTCTATGTACGAACTGCAGTGTAAATTTGTCAAAAATAAGTCATGTAAAATTAAGTAAATGTAAAATGTAATATAAAACGGTAATAATCAGAGATCATTTGTTAACTTAAAAGTAGGATTGTTATGTAAACAAAGTTGTAACTTAAATTTCTAAAGAGTAACTTATGAGTAGTATAATAATTCTGTGAGTATAATGTCGTTTGTATTGTATCTTTTCTAGTGTTTCCATGTAAGATGATCTAATAATAAGTTAGACAGGTGTCTAAGTTAAGTAGTTTATAAGCTTTGTATAAGTAAGAAGTTTTTACTTGAGTTTTAAGTTGTTATATTGTAAAATTTTATTGTCGGTATGATTGTGTGTATGAGGATGTGTTTGGTTTGCTTAAAAATTGTATTCTATAGTATTGTAATGTTGTGTAAGACGAGTGTGACTGTTTTGAATGAGTTGGTATGCTAGGGTAAGAGAGTAGGGCTGGGCTAGAGTCAGCCAGACCCGCAGGATGGCCGAGATGTAGGATTGAGTTATTAAGTAAGTAAGCGATGGAAGAATGGAACGTTGACAGGATACGGATATGAATAGGTGAAGTATGAATGTGTGAGAAAGGGATGGATGTGTGTGAATAAAAGGGAGCAGAGAGAATGGCAAGATGGCGGATCCTTTTTGAGCGATGAGTGAAGACGAAAGACGAAGAAATTAAATAAAAAACGAAGTTATAGAAGACGAAAATCTTTTATTGCACCACGCCCCACGCCACATATATATAGATGGAATAGAATCCGCCGCTGGTCATCGGTGTTCGCAGAAAATATCATTCTGAAATTTTTGAAGCTCAAAGCGAGGGAAATTTTGGTAGTATATTGTCGCGTATTATCAGACAGGATTTTGTTGACTAAACATATATTTGAACTAGCTGACCCGGCGAACTTCGTGTCGCCTAACAAACTATTTTTTTTTCTAAAATAAAAGTAGCCTAAGTTACTCCTTGTTACATCAGCTATCTGCCAGTGAAAGTCCCGTCAAAATCGGTCTTGCCATTTCAGAGATTAGCCGGAATAAACAGACAGACAGACAAAAATTGTAAAAAATGTTGTTTTGGTATATGTACCGTGTATACATCTAAATGCACTTAGTAAAAGCAAAGCAAGTAAAAGCGGTTATTTTAATATTACAAACAAACACTCCAATTTTATTTATTTGTATAGAGTATAGATGTATAGATATAGATGGGGATTAGAAAAACTAGCGCTCTGTATGCGGGTTTGCCTGTGTTTTCCGGAACGATAAGTACCCTGTATTCTTGTGTGTGTGTGTGTGTTCCAGATCGTGGTCTACCTGTGGTCTAAATTTTATTGATATCCGTTCAGTAGTTATCAAGTATAACCAATATTATTGTTAGAGATATAATTGTTATTATTGATAGAGATATTAAATATGCGACAGTCGCTTCCGTTAATTGTGTACTGATTCTATGTTTACGAGTTACGCTTCTCAATGCTTAGATAATGTATCTCTAACATGATTCTAACTAGAAAGTAATATCTAACTGGGAAGTATTATATCAAAGTAATTAATATTCAATAAAGTGAAGTGTAACAATAAATTGTTGACTGAAAAGAAACAAATATTGTACAATAATATTTTTCAATTTTTTATGTTATAAAATAGAAGTCTACTTGTAGAAAGTTCTGTATTTAGTCAAAAGATGGCGCTACATTTTTCACTTTTTAATAAGATCCAAGTTCTATTAAAATCATATTTATTTAGTACCTACCCTCACTTCGCTTCGGAATCTTACAGACAGTTCATATTCGAAGAAATCTGTAGATGTAATTATTTTAAATTGACATACTTAACTTTTTCATTTAACATGTTCCAATTTAAATAAAATATTTCTAAAACAAATAAAACAGTTTCGGTTTTAAAATTGGTTCAATAAACTAAAGTTCACTCAAATTTTTCTGCTTTCTGTTTATTGGAACCACGGACCTTAAATAAGCACGGACGTAATCTCAAGAACAAATTCAGTGAAGCACCCATCGGAATACAAACTCTCTATTCGTACAAGTAAACACGCACACATTGACACCATCGGCCGCCATTCCGGCGCCGGACCGCACTCGAGTCATACGGACAACGGGAGTTGATAAAGAATAATAAAAATGCCTTTGTGTGCTGTCAAAAGTTGCAAGAACAATAGAAATTCAGTTAAAAAACATAAAGAGATCACCTTTCACAAGTAAGCTTGTAATTTAATCACTGATTTCTTTTATTTTTCCTAAAGTTATTAACAAAATAAACTAGAAAAATTGTAACCACAAAATCAGCCAGTGTTGCCAACAATATTGCATATGCAAATACCCAGAATGTGTGGGAAAATTATAGTATATATATAATGCTCGAGTTTCTTACTTTAGTTTAAAAGTATATATTTTTGGGTGTCCGTACTAAATAACAAGGAACCCTTACCTTTATGTTTGCCATGTCTGTCCGTCTGTCCGCGGCACTGCTTAAAAACTACCTAACAATATTAAAAAGCTGAAATTTGGATCAAGGTAAGTATATTAATTACGTTAAGATAATGGTAGAACAAAATTTAAGAAATTTTAGATACCTCCCCTATAAGTGAAGTGGGTAAACTAGTGTATTTAATCTGTTGTCAATTAATAAAATTCATTAATCTCATCAAATATAATAATTTGCATTTATTGAATGTGGAATGTGTTATTTTCGATTTAAATGCATTAAGTATTTAGGTAGATAGCAACAACCCATAATTGTCCCACTGCTGGGCTCGGGGTCTCCTCTCACAATGTGAGGGGTATTAGGCCGTAGTCTATCACGCTGGCCAAGTGCGGATTGGTAGACTTCACACACCTTTGAGAACTTTATGGAGAACTCTCCGATGTGCAGGTTTCCTCACGATGTTTTCCTTCACCGAAGCAAGTGATAATTAACTTGTAATACGCACATAATATTTGAAAATTAGAGGTGCGTGCCAGGATTTGAACTCGGGCCCCTTCGTTCGGGAGACCAACGTTCTAACCACTAGGCTATCACTGCTGCTTTTAGGTAGATAACTAAATTTTAAGTGAATAATCTTTAGTGCGCGTCCAAACGATATAATTTAGTAAAGCTCTTTAGTAATTACTTCAGACAATAGGCATGATGACAGTAAGTAAAATCACTAAAATTATGTATTTATTTAATAAAACCCTATTAATGGATTACAAAACATGCATTTATCGTATTATTATTAGCGAGATAAACAATATTTATGATAAAATAAAACTACAAAATACGGCAAGCCGCCATCTTAGCTAAAACCCCAGTCAGTCTCAATAAGCGCGAATTACGTCACGCTTCTTAAAACAAATGAATATCACCATACTAAAAATGACGTATCGTCTTTTGTTTTCCTGAGTCATGACGTCACCACCACGCCATGACAGTTTGAAGCGTTTTGGTGCGAATTTTAAACTTATAATTTGAAATGTATTTATTTTATACTAAACCTTTTTTTGCGGAAATATGATATACGTTGTAATTATAATATATGTATTTCCCAACAATATAGAACAGTTTTTCAAAATCAGTCATCATGCCTATTCTTCACAACCTACTTAATTACTTATGCATTTTTATTAAATTTTAACTAAAAAGTGTCTGTCCAAACGTGTTAAGTGATAAGCCCCGCACACCTACTTAACAGAAAAATAGAAAAATTTCAATTTTTTTTTGTTTACTTGCGTACTAAATTTTAACTACTAAATTGTTCGTTTACCGTATTAATTTACTTAAAATTTAGTTATCTACTTAACTATAATACGTGTAAACTGAACATAAAGGAATAACTATTCGGTAAGTAATACATTTAGTGTTTATATTTTACTACTACATAAAGAAAAAATGGGGAAATGTTCATATTGTGGTAACCCCAAAATTACGCACACGTAGTAAGCGATCGGCCATTACTATGCTTCACTCTCGATTAGACAAGGTTACGTCCGTCTTTATTTAAGGTCCGTGATTGGAATCATAATTCTGCCAGACGTCCTTTAATATTACGTTCCACTCATCTCAGTGCGCAAAATTTTTGTTTCCCCATGTAACTTAATTCCTTATGACTGTTGATAGCTGCTTCTACTTCGTCTGGTAACGGGTTTCGGGACCTCGACATGAGCCATCCCCAATGCATTCTGGAGTTGCAATCGTTGTATATGACGAACTCATCGTTGATCCGCCGATATATCCTCACACTGAAGGGAGGCCTGTAGAAGACGGTATCTGGATCCATAATGAAGAACTTTGCTTGCTTGTGTCCAACCAGCAATCCACGAGGATAATACCGTTCACCGTCTTCGTGAATCGGATTGTCTGTGACAGAGAACGGAGCGTCTGGTTTCGAATACTCCTCTTTATATCTCCTTAAATCAGTTGAGTTCGGTTTCAAATAAGTGTACGTTGGGCACTCAGTTACTGAGAGTAATGAAACCATACTGAAGTGCTGGATGTAGTACCAGGTTCCTACAAGGAAGTCGTTGTCAAAATCTTCGTTATAGTCTCTGATACATTGGTTTTCCAACTCTGACATGCACCAGACTAAGCCAGCCAGATAAAAAACAGCTGTGACTCTCAACGACATTGTTTCCTTTGATGGTCATTTGTTAGCAACATGATTTATATTGACTGATAAGCTTTGGTACAACATAATTGACAAAGTTTATCTAAGTTGACCTCCTTCTATGAATTAGCTAATGCAAACGTGACAAAATTCTCGTCTTTGGAAGATAATGGAAATGAATATGACAGACATTTAAATATTGTTAGTAAATATTTGCAGTATAATAATTCAATAAACAGATTGACTGAGACTAACAGAATTATTTCAGATTTTATAATAAGACATCCTCGTCCATTAATGGTAGAAGTGAGTCATTTATTATATTGCTTTAATGTAACCTTTTTTTGTTGAAAAACAGTGCGATAGTCTCCAAAGATTATTGCACACGTCTAATCATATTTTAAACAGTCATTTTGTTTTCGTTTTGACTTTAAGAACGAGAGACAAGAATAAAATAAAAATTCTATAATTTATGACAGTCTATAATAAAATTGATTATATAAATAAATCTAAAACAATTGGATGAAGTAATAAATGCGATTTATTTCAAATAGGCAAAGTAAGTATAGCATAGAGAAATATCATAATAAATTGGACAAAAATCAGTCGTTTCTGTAAATTAATTGCTGACCTGCTTACAATAAAAAAATCTTCAAAGCGTGATATTTAGATAACTTACATAATTTTAAGCCGGACGACATTTTAATTAAAAAGGTATATGATCAAAGTATAAAACTCTAAATGCTGCAGAACCACTGACGTCGCAGTCTCACTAAATCCGGTCGACTATTGATCACAGTCTGCACATCCTCTCGCGAAGGATTCTTGTTCCTGGACATCAGCCAGATCCTGTTTCTCCGGGAATAGCACTCTTGGAAAACAATTAGATCATCTCTCAGTTGCTGATATATCCAAAGCGTGAACGGTGGGCGGAAGAAATGGGTGTTCGGGTCCATTATGAAGAACTTTGCTTGCTTCTTCCCAATTGTTAGACCTCTAGGGCGCATGTTTCCACCTTCATGGTGTATTGGATTATCATCAAACGAGTACGGAATATCCGAGCTCAAGTACTCGTCTTTATATCTCGCTAATTCCGTTGTATTTGGCTTGGAATACGTAAACATTGGACAATCGCTCGTGCCAATAACATTGCCGAATAACGTGAACAGCGCGATACGATACCAAGTTCCTTCCAGGATATCGTTGTTAAAGTCTTGGTTGAACTCTTTGATACATTGGTTCTCAAGGGCTGACAAGCACCAGCCTGACCCAAAGGTCAGGAAAAGAACAGCTGTCACTTTCCAACACATTGTACAGTTTGTTGGTCACTGCCAAATAACATACCTTATATTGTCTGACAATATTTGGTGCAACATACGAGATAACAATAAAAATGATTAATCAGTCGTTGATAAGATAGTAGGCTTTTTTATTGAAAGCTAGCAATCCGCCCCGGCGTCGCACGGGCAAAACATATTATCTAATAACACTTATGCCTACAATTTTTCTGTCGTAGTGTGATATCAGCCTGTTGCTTCAAGCAAGCCGGTTAAAAGTAACCTACCAAACTTCACAAGATCGTTTGCTAGGCTAATATGAATATTATCTAAAAATATTATCGAAATCGCTCCAGTCGTTTTGGAGTCCACGGAGAACATAAGTACATTGTACAGACATCGATTTTCTATACATCTATACAAATAAATAAAATTGAAGTGTCTGTTTGTAATATTAAAACAACCGCTTTATACTAAATGTTTTTAGATGTATACACGGTACATATACCAAAACAAATTTTTTTACAATTTTTGTCTCTTTGTCTGTCTATCTGTTTGTTCCAGCTAATCTCTGAAATGGCTGGACCGATTTTGACGGGACTTTTACTGGCAGATAGCTGATGTAACAAGGAGTAACTTAGGCTACTTTTAGTTTAGAAAAAAAAATAGTTTGTTAGGAGATACGAGGTTCGCCGGGTCAGCTAGTTCTATAATAAAGATTGCGCTATGGTTATTGTTGCAATTGTTATAGAAATTATAGCATTTTAACAGACAGACAGACAGACTGTGTGTATAATAATATGTAGTTTTTATTTCTTTTTTAATTCAATACAATGTCAGTGTTTGATTTTAATCAACTAAATTACTTCAAACAATATCAGATCTGATTATTGTAGCAGATGATAAAATTAAATTATAATATTATTGTAAAATATGTTATCTGCTGTTAAATTGTTGACTTATCTATAATGTACTCATAGACGTAAAAAAAGAACGGACGTAACCTTCTCTAATCGAGAGTGAAGCATAGCAATGACAGCTCGCTTACCATGTGTGCTAATTTTGTAATTATTGATTCGCGATGGTGTCAATGACATAGCAGTATGGTGTCAATGTGTGGGTGTGTGTACTTGTACGAATACAGAGTTGGTATTACTATATGTGCTTCACTGAATTTGTTCTTGGGATTACGTCCGTCTTTTTTTTACGTCCGTGAATGTACTATAATAAAACTCAAAGAGCAGTTTAAACGATCTTACAAATAATTACGACCCTGTAACCTAGTAACCCTAGTAGTGCCTGTGAGGCGAGGAATCCCCGATTCGATTCTCAGTCGATAGATAAATATTTGTACTCGGGTCATGGCTGTTACAGTAATTTCTTATTTGTGTTGTCCATGCTACTCGCGACGTTATGGATATACAAGCGTCAAGCGTGTTCTTGTTATTAAGATACATTATAATACAATGTATAAGGGAAATATTTCCTCCTATTTTCAATGTACGAGTTAACCACGGCCAATTCAATACATAAGCTATTTAAAGCTAAGCTAGTGCCAAAATTGGAAATTGGATAGCAAAGTCAATATTTTTTTGCTTTGAGTACACAATAAAAGCGTGTTGTTATTTTTTATTTCTTTCAAATGACTTAAAAACTTACCAGCTTACTCATAAAAACAAGAAAAGTAATTATTGTATATAAGTCATAAAGTGTTTTTTCCTTTACTCTTATGAAAAAAGATGAAGAAATTTATAACAGTAAAATAGCTAAAAAAAACTTGAGAGGTGTCAAGGGACACCCGGATGGAACGAAATTCCTTGCAGTCAGTACTATGATAGCAAAAACATGCAAGCGAGTGTGCCAAAACAAATCTGGGGTATTAAATTTCTCATCTTATTAGCATGCTACTAGATGAACAAAGCCGACGAGAAATTTAATACCCCAGATTTGTTTTGCACATTCGCTTGCATGTTTTTGCTATCCTAGTACTTACTGCAAGAAACGAAAATATCTGGCTTGCTTTCTGTAAGAGAGAGAGAGAGAGAGACAGACAGAGAACCATGCGCACGCCGCACGACATGTAACGACGCCGCACGAGTTGTAACGACTAACAACGGCAAAAAGTGTCGTTACAACTTTTCGTTACCAAATTTTCCGCCTAACCCCCTTTCGCAACGCGCGATAAGGAACTTCGTTCCAATAGGTTTGTTAATAAAAGTGTTAATGAATAAGGCCGTAAGTTTATTCCACGACGGTTACAAATACAGCGCCATCTAGCTAGGCGACAATAAATTACAAAGACTACAACAACTACGCAATGATTGACACATTTCGTTTAAATTACGGCATAAATATCTCATTATCGGATTATCTGACACGCGATGAGTGATGTAACAATGAGGTAATAACAATGGGTTCCAACAATGAGATTCGACGGTTTTGGGGAGATTTGCCGATTTTTGGGGAAACATAATCCTGGATTAAATGGTCTTGCTGCGCTTTTACCGTTTGTTATAAAAATAAACCGATAAATGATTAGTGACAGTTAGAGAATTAAATAGCATTTATCTGTGGTATTTATCTATGGTATTTATCTAGGAACGTTGTCAATGTCAAAATTAATTAAATAGAAAAATGTATTGTGTTTTAAGAAGTTCGATGTAACGTAACGTGGACGTGACGGGAACGGGACATGGACGGGGCATACGTGCATACATACGTGCGTGCCCCGTTCCCGTCCCGTCCGTGCCTCCGTGGCGTATGCGCTATCGTTTACATTTTCTATGAAACGATGTTTCCAAAACTTCACGTCCCGTCCCGTCCCCGTCCCGTCCACGTTACATATACATCGACCTTTAGTTATAGCCCGATGATCCTATTATGGTACACAATATGACGTCTAAAATTGGAACGTGAAGGTATTAAACCAACGTAATGAAGTAAAAAAAATATAAGTAAAAGCAAATTAACTCCCTTCTGCAAAATAATACCTAATAATGATATTATTGTCTTCTCTTTTTCTTTTTTTTCAGCACAGAGTTATGAAACGATAGATACGAATAAAATCAATAATAATACTCTTAGTTCCAGAATACAGAAATGTGTAACAAAAATACAGGGACATTTATTATCCATCCTTAGATTTAAAAGCCTCACTCCCGTCCCCATGACACATCCTCCTAAAAAATAGATGAAAGTCGCTACCCTCTGAACTACCAACATAATTCTAAAAGATTTCGTGAGGGATCGTAATGTTGGTACCTACGGCTAGTTACGTTTCTACTTTGTGATCCTACTTCTGATATAAACATAACATTTTCACGTCATGCCAGAATTAGGAATGCCAGATTATTTAATTTAATTATCATGTTTACAATTATCAAGGTTATATTATCAAGGTTAGGTTTCGATTAGGTTTGTTTGAAGGTATATCTATGCCAAATTACAGCTTTCTAGCACAAAGTTATCCCATTCAATTTAAAAAATAATAAGCACAAAGTTATTTCTCCATGGGGTTCGCCAGGATAGCTACCACCCTTGAGCATGAGTCAGCCGCTAAACGACTCGTCGTGTTCCGGCTGGGCGCTTGAGAGCCAGTTCTTTCTTTCTTTTTCTTCTCTCTTTCTTGGCCGGCAACGCATCAGTTTGATTTCTTTGGTGTTGCTGATGTCCATGGGCGACGATAGCCACTTACTATCAGGTGGATTATCAGCTCGTTTGCCGGCTATTTCCATAAAAAAAAACAAAGTGTTACGGCGCTATGCTGCGGACGGACGGACGCTTTGACTACGGAATCCTAAAAATCACGTTACATTAAAACAAAGCTACCAAACGTGCGGCTTGAAAAAAACGTAATACTTCCCAAGTTCAAATAAATTTATGACCCGAACCATTTTTAACAAAACCCTTTCAGAGGGCAAAGTGTTCGCTCCCGAGATTCGTATCGTCAGCAAAAACGAACATGCAGACAAAAGTAGAATGTTCTGTGTGTTCACAGTTAAACCGAAATGGACAATGGGAATGTTTGATGTGTTTCGCCGGCTTTAGGGTCGCGGGTTGAGGAAAGTAAAAAATTATCCAAGTTTACGCTCGTGTGAATAAAATGGGTTGCGATTTTTTTGCAGACGTTACAAGATTTTTTTGTTTACTTGTATAGGTAGGTATTCGGCCCTAGCTACGAAAAACTTATGTCTTACTTTTTAAAACTGAACTGAACTGAAACAACCTTTAGAATTTGTGCCCATTCAATAGATATAATTATATTTATTCATAGCTCGAGCAGTGTTCGATTGAGTTAAGGAACTTCGAACTTCGTAATACCCATCAAAGTCCAATGGCACGTGCTTGCGAAATATCTGGAACATTTCCGGGTTCCGGCAAGCAGAAACTAAGCAGTGATTCTAGGATAAGATTCTAATGTTGGTCTTAGACAAGTTAGGTAGTCTGGATTGGAACTTGGAAGTTTGTGCATACCCGTTTTCAGCGGACTCCAAAAATGGAGAGGCGTCTCAATTCGGTTGATTTTTTGATGTTTGTTATCTCAGAACTTCAACAATTATCAACCGATTTGGAAAATTGTTATTTTATCTGAAAGGATATTACTTCCAGATTATTTCCCCATTTCGACTGGTCCACATTTATCAAAAGTCAATTCTGATTATGAGCTTCATGAGATATTGGGGGAACTCTTCAAAAATTATACGTATAAAAGTGGTGATTTCGCTTTAACTGGTCCTTTTTTGAAATAAAACAAGACTAATCCTTGATTTTTTTTCAATACGGTACAATTTACATTATAAAAGTTATGTGTTTCAGTTGTTTCGGCTAAATGTGTTTTAGTCACTGAGAATTTTGAAATACTGGTTGGCCACATTCCTCAAGAAAAAATTTAATTCATAAGTATTGTATTGCATGATAATTCGTGACCATAGAATGTACATTATACATAATATTATAGCATGCATTGAAATATATAAGTATGACTTGGACAAGAGAAATGATTTTAAGTTGACCAGAGACAGACTTCTAAATAATCTAGCTTGCAATTAATAAATCCTAGCTCAAATGCCCTAACTCAGAGTCACTAACGCTTACTTAAAACTCTCCTTAGTACACCATTTGTATGGTGATTCTTTACTAAGGAGCGATTAAAGTAACCGTTAGTGACTCTGAATTGGGGCGTAAGTGGATATACATATCTCAGTGTTTATGAACAGAAAGGCTTCTATAATATACACGACGTACTAAGGACAAACAACTCCGCGCTTTATTATTATATTTACTTTGAGCCTTACAAATAAGTATTCTTCCGTCTGCAGAAGTAATATAAAATTAATTCTTCAATTGCGAAAGCCATGCCAAAGGGCAAAACGAAACGAGCAAAAAATCGCAACACGAAGTCAAACATCCGCCTTGTATAATGGCGTATTAACAGCAATTCATAATTTTGTTTAATTTTCTCACAGATTGGTCGGGTTTAAATTTATTAACTCAATACACGCGTGGCTACAGAAACAGCGATAAGCGGTTTTGAAACCCGTTTCGACGATATGGATAGCATTAATGTCACATACTAATATGATATTTTTATTACTCTCAAAATTATAATATAATGCAAAATAATAAAATATGTCTATAATGTTAGTCACCATGGCGTTGCCCTTGAACATTAGTAACAACAAAAGCATCACCGATGCGTTGACGGCAATAAACTGTACCTCAGCTGGATATAAAACATATTATAAAACAGTATTTAGTATTTAAATAAAATTTAATAGCTTTTATTATATAGTATAGCCACGTATAATTCTAAATAAGTTATTTATATACATAGGTATCACTGATAAACTTATGCGCGTCATTTTTTTTTTCCATAATAAATTATTATAAGTATAAGCGCACCACCGCATAAGCGCACCAGACCCGCTGATCTCATGGCCGTCAGCCCCCATTATGGCGTTCATATTTAAGCTGTACATTTCAATAGTGAGTCGGTTTAACGATAATATCCCGTGAATTATTACGAGGGTTTTATAAAATGTTAATACATTGAAATATTGCTCCACAAACACACCTGATGTATAGCCATTTTATGTGTTACAAGCATTCTTTGCAAATGAAATGATTTTGCAGATTTGAATATTTCACATAAAAGCAAAAAGCAAAGCAACAACCCATAATTGTCCACTGCTGGGTTCGGGGTCTCCTCTCACAATGTGAGGGGTATTAGGCCATAGTCTACCACGCTGGCCAAGTGCGGATTGGTAGATTTCACACACCTTTAAGAACGTAATGGAGAACTCTCCGGTGTGCAGGTTTCCTCACGATGTTTTCCTTCACCGAAGCAAGTGATAATAATTAACTTATAATACGCACATAATATTTGAATAATAATATTTCACATATTTACTTAAAATATACAAGCAAGTAGATGGATCGCTTATTACATAAAATAATAATATATCTAATAATGTTAATAACAAGGCCACACACTCCTCAGTTCGTCACACTAGGATTGTGGGACGTCCTGTGTCGTAGGTGCAGTGGACAACACACGAAGACAAAAATACATATACCCAGACGAGTACAGATTCAGAAATCCTCATCATTCTCTGCCTTACTGGTAATGGGGTTCCATCGGAAGGAACCCCTTGGAAAGCGCGGCGCGGCGGCGGCGCGGCAGTCCGGCATAGTTCATGTTATTTCGTCGAATAAAGCTTTAATGTATCGTCGTTGCGACTTTAAGACCTCTTATGTGTTACGTGCCACTTTTAGCAAAATCACTTTTTTACGTCAAATGATTCTACATTTTGAACGCTATCGAATTCAAAAACTCTCAAGTGTGTACGACGTTTCCATCGTAATTTATTCACCAAATTCAAAATCACCTATGTGCTTGCTAAACAAAACTTTATCGATTTTTATCAATTCTCTCAGAAAGCTGATTTTTTACACATAAGAGGTCTTAGAGTCGCAACGACGGTATATCAGAGGCTTTGAGTATCCCCCAGTAATCAACATCACACAAAACTGATGGACACTTGATCACGTACAATCAGTCACGCAGGTCCAGCGAGGGCGGTCACTTCCGAAGTCCTTCTTAATTGCGGTGAGCCACTAATGAAAACCGCCCTCTATACAACCTGGTTCAATAGCGATCGAACAACTTCATACGATGGAAACGGAATATGAACAGTTTAGATTAGGGAAGCATACCCCAACGGAATGCATACCCTTGGTTCCAATTCCTATCGCCGGAAGTACCTTTTTCAGATTCATATTTTGATGCCAGTATCATTTTTTTTAATTCGAATAATTAGTCGTTTATTGTTTTGTCAATATATATTTGCAGGTAATTTTGCGTCTAATAGTTTAGAAATACGTATAATATTAATTCGTAGTTGCATTTTTTCCAAAGAAGTCGTTATTTTCTTCAAATATATTCGTTTTCATTACATTTGACGTCAAACGCTTCCCTTCTCTTCATTACACTAAAATAACGCACGTCGCAAGATTCTCTTAAATGAGACATGTACCAACTGAATTATAATTAAATTGTCGCCTGATCATAGCTCCCCAGACTTCGTAATGTGTTAGTTCGCCAAGATGCTGATTGTTGACCGGATTGAAGTCTCTTAATTAATGAAATTATTATATCAATAATCATTTGGTGGATAACCGCGGTGGTTGATAAACCATGTACGATGTACGATCAAATGGACCTCTACAGATTTGTGCCACATTGACAGGCCAACGAAAAAGCGAGTGATTTACTTGTCGTGTAGATTCATTAAAATATTCAAATAGCCCGAGTATTAATAATTTTGAGTATTTACGGTAAGCGTTGAAAATAAAGAGGACATTTTCCAAAGCGAATTTTATTAAAAATAATCTTGCTACGTTATAATCTGTCCATCTATTTTCACCGAAACGCGGTAAATAATATAAATATTTAATGACTGGAAAAGGCTGGTTTACACTAATTTAGCTCGTTATTTTCAAGTAAACAGTTTTACAAAATAGATGTAACACCATTTGGTAAATGTTTCAGAATGCTTGAATGTTAGGAACTCAGATTAGGAATAATTGTTGGAATTAACGCAAACGTGCTGAACACGTTTTTACAATACATAAATTATTACAATTTACAAGTTATAAACATTGTTATGGCTCGGTATTTGGAGTATCTATCTAAATAGAGTATTTGGAACCGATATGTTGAATAAATTGCATTGAGTACGTAGTTGGTCCGTTAGGAAACCGCGGATCATAGTGACAAGGAGACCAAAAGCGGCCTTAACAGAAATCAACCCTTACGCTTCCCGCCCACGTCCGATAATCAGTGACCGATTTTTTGTAGGAGAAAAATAGAACGTACTGATAGCAATAGTGCAACGCACACGTCCGACAAAAAGTCGGTCAGAAATAATATGGCAGGAAAAATCGGCCCGATTATCTGTCATACAAAAAGTCTGACGTGGGCGAGAAGCGTTACAGTGGAACACTGGACTACGCATCAAATAGTTAGCGCAAGTGACTATTTACTAGCCAGAGCACTGGTCACCATGTAAATAGGCTTACTGTAGGATCCAAACAACGCTGTATGGTATTGCTGAGTAATTCATTTGTAAATTCTTGTGTTTTGTTGAATGGTGAACCCAAAACCCGGCTCCTAAACGTATTACATATTACAAAAGTAAATTCGATTTAATGTTCTGTAATAAAAACGTATTTAGTAAAACGCAAACCTAACTGAAACGAGACACAGATAGACAATACATAGAGATAAATTATGTATATTCATTACGAGTAACCGCCCTCGCTTTGCTTCGGTTTTGTTATTTTTTTACAACTTACTGGAGTTTTATTAAGGATCCTTAATTTTTTTGAAAATATAATATAGCCTATGTTACTCGGGGATAGTGTAGCTTCCCAACAGTGAAAGAATTTTTCAAATTGGTTCAGTAGTTTCGGAGCCTATTCAATGCAAACAAAAAATCAAATCCTTCCTCTTTATATATTAGTATAGATTAGTATAAACTAGTGAATACCCGGAGTGTTCCACAAATCACACAACACATCACATACACACACACAAATCAGTGTTGTTGTGTTGACGTTGACGTTGATGCGCCATCTTTACGTATTATCTTCAAATTGTTGTATGGGAAAAGTGGAAAATCGACTTTATCAATGGTCCGAATGTGTCTAAGGCATTGCTATAATAGTCTCAAATTACCTTTGGATTATTGCCTTTAAGTGAAACCAGTTTGGGGCATATCGGTTGGATGATTTCAGAGTCTATAAAAGTCCGTATAACCATTTTTTGTGTTAAATATCTTAATACATATAAATTACGTGTCACGTTGTTTGTCCGCGATGGACTCCTAAACCACTTTACCGATTTTAATCAAATTTGCACACCGTGTGTAGTTTGATCCAACATGAAAGATAGGATAGACGGAAGGTTTTTTTAAAAAAAGTGACAGAACGAAGTCTGTCCGGGCAGCTAGTATAATATAGATTCTAACTATTATTATAATATTACAAGACGTTGTAA
This sequence comes from Thymelicus acteon, assembly GCA_951805285.1. NCBI lineage: Eukaryota > Metazoa > Arthropoda > Insecta > Lepidoptera > Hesperiidae > Thymelicus > Thymelicus acteon. Next base: position 1,235,564 of record OX638224.1, read on the forward strand.
GATAAAATAACGATCACATTTACATCCTTATAATGAGGATTAGATCTGTCATACAGAAACAACTCAAAATCTGATAGAGAATCGAACCCACAATCTTTTTACTCGATAAATAGGGTCAACTAAAATAAATTCGTATTAAAATAAATAATTGAATAAGATGCCGTAATTATATTTTACGACCGTTTCATTTACAAGACATATTTAATAACAAAACATCGAACAATACTTTCGCTGCTGAGGTGGGACGCATTGACCAGTCACCAGATACAAATCGGTCTCGAACCAAAAAAAAAACTACTTTCAAATAGCGAAATAAGCGACGCCAGTGTGTCTAGGCCTTTTCATTCATATCTTTGAACACACATTGTAGTTCATTCATTCATTTTTACGTTCATTCATAGCCTTCTTTTTTCAAATATTTCGCCATTCATAAAATAAGTTAAGATCTATTGTCGGTGCTTGTCCCGAGAAGCGTTGTTTGTGGCAAATCGATTTGGGGGTAATTTATTACACCTTCGGATTGTGAAGCAGGTATTGGATTCTTCAAGTGGCATAAATAATGAGGGAATGTACTGTATAGTTGACTCGACAGTGATAAATTTCTAATTTTATTGGGGCACTTGTGTGATAGGCGGTGCCGATGTTCGGCATAGTATTGAACTTATATTAAATTTATTTAATAACTGAACGTGGATTGCAGGAGTTTCATCATCCTCAAATCCAAGACAAAAATCTGATTTCGATGAATAACAGACGAAGATAATTATTATTATGGCGCCAGGAAATAAAACTAAATTAATTACTAAAATTCAATTTTTACTATGATATTCTTTCACAACAATACCTCAGTTTTGTTGAAATAAATTTAATTTACTCTTATCTTATATGAAACCTACGTATATTTAAAAGACATTAATAAACATAAAAACATTATCTATACCTACAAATAAATAAAATTGGAGTGTCTGTTTGTAATATTTAAATAACCGCTTTTTACTAAGTGCATTTGGATTTATACATGGTAGGTAACTAGGTACATAATATACCAAAACAACATTTTTAAAAATTTTTGTCTGTCTGTCTGTATGGCTGGACCGATTTTGACGGGACTTTCACTGACAAATAGCTGATGTAACATGGAGTAACTTAGGTTAATTTCATTTTAGAAAAAAAATAGTTTGTTAGGCCATACGAAGTTCGCCGGGTCAGCTAGTGAAACATAATAATGTATGTTGTTTGTTACTAATGAAACATCTATTTATAGCAATACGTAGCAGAACAAACATTATTAATTATTTTACACGAGTATGACCACATATCATTAACCACAATGCAACCGGGTCACACTCGATAATATTATTTACTAACAATACATTGTTTAAAGAACGTACACAGTCGACTTAGTTACAATTTTGTGATAATATAATATTATGATCATTTTGTTGTTTAATGATGTGAATGCCATAATAAAAAAATACGACAAAGATTTTTACCGAAGTAATTCTTTTTTCTTTTTTAAATTAGCATATCACTACAAAATGTGCTTGGAAATTGTTTTATTAAATACTACCGGATCCGGCAAACTTCGTATCTCCTAACAAACAATTTTTTTTTTCTAAAATAAAAGTAGCCTAAGTTACTTCTTGTTACATCAGCTATCTGCCAGTGAAAGTACCGTCAAAATCGGTAAAGCCATTTCAGAAGTTGTAAAAAATTTTGTTTAGGTATATGTACCGTGTATAAATCCAAATGCACTTAGTAAAAAGCGGCCAAGTGCGAGTCGGACTCGCCCATGAAGGGTTCCGTAGCAGCAAGTAACATAATATAAAAGTTCTTGTAGTTCGTTGCAACTTTGATCAATATTTTTTTGCGGTTTACGATTTATGACGTATTAAATAAAACTACTTACTAGATCTCATTCAAACCAATTTTCGTTGGAAGTTTGCATGGTAATGTACATCATATATTTTTTTTAGTTTTATCATTCTCTTATTTTAGAAGTTACAGGGGGGGACACACATTTTACCACTTTGGAAGTGTCTCTCGCGCAAACCATTCAGTTTAGAAAAAAATGATATTAGAAACCTCAATATCATTTTTGAAGACCTATCCATACCCCACACATTGATGTGTTTGTGATGAAGGGTTTGATGAAAAAAACATTTTTGAGTTTCAGTTCTAAGTATGGGGAACCCCCAAAATTTATTGTTTCTTTCTATTTTTGTGTGAAAATTTTAATGCGGTTCACAGAATACATCTACTTACCAAGTTTCAACAGTGTAGCTCTTATAGTTTCGGAAAAAAGTGGCTGTGACATACGGACGGACAGACAGACAGACAGACAGACAGACATGACGAATCCATAAGGGTTCCGTTTTTTGCCATTCGGCTACGGAACCCTAAAAAGCGGTTATTTTAATATTACAAACAGACACTCCAATTTTATTTATTTGTATAGATTTTATTAGTATTATCGAGCGCGCATTAGCGCAAGTTATGATTTCTATTTTCTGTTCTCGGTCTATGTGTGTGTCCTTGTCCCTATGTGTTGTCCATGGCACCCACGACACAGGGAAACCTAGTGTGGTTATATGAGTTTTTAGCGGTATTTATTTATAATTTATGTAGAGTAAAACATGCTCTAGTTTAAATACAAAGTTTTAATTTGGTGCCCTAAAATTTATATTATTTTTGGACGTGTAATTATTATTATTATTGTTACTTTCTTTATTATTATTGTAACTAATGTGTGAGTATTCTAAATTAAAAGTTATTAATAATTTTAATGTTATGACGTTATCTATATTAATCTGTGTTAGCCAGTATAACTGCACTTAAGTCCGTTCTATCTACCAATAAATAAATAAATATATAGGATACATATTCATCGCCAACATATACGACGAGGCGACGACTTAAGAGCAGTCCTGTTACCAACCGCCGCATCCCGCGGGGCTCGTTTTGACGTCATACAGTGGGATTATTGTTGTGCTGTTCCTTGTGTAATCTTTTAATCCGATTTCAATGACGTTTAAATTGGAAGTAAAAGCTTGTTTTTATATTTTTGTTTTAATTAAACTAAAGTCGTATATCGCTCATTAACTTGTGTACTAAAATTCAGTAGATGCCTACTTACAGTAGAGTAACAATGATTACTTACGATTAACATTGATGGCGGCGACCGTTTAATGGTAGGTACCGTAAAGATGGCTGAAACTTGGGTGTAAACATGTACAGTCACCTGCAGAGAAAAGTAACCCATCTGTTTACATCGCAACAGGTATATTTGTAAACATATATTTATAAATGGGTTACTTTTTTCTGCTGGTGACTGTACACATCTCGGTCCATCTAGCTCTCCGTCTTCAACACATAACTTAATACTAATTTCTGAAGTAAAAGTGCTAGTATTAGATTGTTGCAAAGTATACTAAATAGTGTGTTAGATACTGTGGTTAGAGGTCAGGTAAAAATCCTAGAATCACCATACAAAAGTATCGTAGGAATGAAACTGGATAGTACAAACAATGATATTTACAAAATACAGATACGTTATGCCCTTACAAATCAACCAAAAAATCTGTTCCGAAAAGAGCTACGACACACACACACGTTTATCTTTTTTTCACTACATAAATCACATTGGTTTAGTACATGAAGGCATTTTAACGCTGTATGTCAAATGTAAAGCACTTATGACAACAACAAAAGCGTGCGCATCGTCTTGTATTGACAGAGCGACTACGAACAAAACGGTCAATTGCCTGTTCTTACACTCTTCATCGTCGGCGCGCTAGTGAGGTACGTACCTCTTTTTTACATTATAATATCATTGAGTACAAAGCCCATTGATCTCCAAGGACTAAATACCATTAGCTGGTTACTTGCTCGTTAAAATGGACCTTTGACCTCTTTTCTCTTGGGCTCAAGGACGAGATAGAACACGCTCCAAAATCAATCTACGTTGTTTAAACTTAAACAATCAATCAATCAATGTGCTAACATACCTCCACCCCAGCTTCTCTGACAAGTTGTGAGTTTATGCGGGATCCTTCCAGATTCGGCAGAGCTATAAATCTCTAAGTTTCAAAGTGTAAAGACAGATCACCATTATGATTACCATCAGCACCCTTGTTGTTATCGAGGAGTAAACCTTGAGCAATCAGACGGTGTCTAACTTTCTTAGCTATACTAGGATTGATATGCAGCCGAAACAAATGTAAACAAACCATTTAAATCGTTTTCTAGGGTTTTTTAAAAACTGACATGAATTTGTACACAAATGTGTTTTATTTAGACAAACTCTCATTAAGGTATTTGTGAATTCTTCAATAAATACATATTGATCGATAAGAATTATAAACTCCGAGTAAACGTGGAAACAAACAAAATTAAATAACACTGTCATCATTTAAACACTGCAATGACAATCTTATTTCCAAGAAGAGATTTGAAACGTTTAACATAGTGTACTATTTTGCCTTAATGAGTAGTTTGTCTAAATTAAACGCATTTGGTCTTCAAATTCATGTCAGTTGGTGAAAACCCTAGAAAACTATTTTAATGGTTTGTTTACATTTGTATCGGCTGCAAAACAATTCGAGTATACATAGGTGTGGTACACACGGGTTCGGAAGCGAAAGAGATATGAAGGAGCTATTGCAAATCATTGATCCATGGCTTTCTTATATTTTTTATTTATATTGACAAACAAGTATAATTTGTAGTCATAGGAAAAAACATAACATAACCCTTATAGGATCACTTCGTTGTCCGTCTGTCTAACAACCCTATTTTTTCAGGAATGCGTGGAGGCATCATTCCAAAAAAACTTAAACTTATTAGTACCTACTATTATTTCGTCTGTGGTTGATTAGGGGGGTAAGGGGGGAGAACGGACTCAACATCATTTCCGGCCCCAATTGTCAACCTCACCTGCACGCGTTGGTGGTTCCCCGTAACCACCAACGGCGGTAGCCTTCTTGCTACCGCGGTCCCCCTGCTAGATAACAGACGAGGTACTGGCGACCGCGCAGTGGCGGTATAACCACACATCCGACTGGGCAACCAGTTCGAAGAGGCTTCGACGGCCTTGGGACACAAATAATCCCAAAAATGTTCGGTGCAGAAGGCAAGGGGAAACCACTGCAACTATATTCCCAAGAAAATCGTCATGGAAGTTCAACAAGCAAGGTCAAGTTTTGCATGCGAACCGCTTAGCAACCGGCGTCGTGCTGTGTCCGGGACACGCGATGTGAAATTGGCGACCGGCCACGGGGCAGTAGGGAACCAGGCCCCCCGTGGAAACTCTGCTACTGGAACCTCTATGAAGCTACGGAAAATCCAGATGATTCCATTGAGCGTCTGGTGGTGCAAGGCAAGGTAGAGGGTACCAGGCCACGCGGGAGATCGCCCATGCGATGGACCGACCAAATCAAATCTGCTGTGGGCGGTCCATTGCATGAGTGCACCAAAATGACGACCAACCGAGCGAAATGGCGAGAGATCGTGAGGAGAATTACATCTGCCACAAATGCGACTTCATGACGACCACGACCGCTCTGCCAAGAGCGTAACGATTAAGAAGAAGCTTATCCCCTCCTACATCCACCGTCCAATATCTCATACCTGGGGGTAGTGGTAAAAAAGTCGGCTTTAACAACCGCGAGCAGCAAGTCAGGTCGAGCTACGTGTTCCCTTCGATTTCCGCTGCCAAATCATAATAATACGCTAAAACCATCAAGTTATCGTATCCCCGTGTAGTGCGAGTAGTGTACGATATAAAAGTCATCAAGAAAATCATCATATGGAGGATACTGGAAGAACGGAGTGCGCGCGCGCACCCTACATCCAATCGCGGGAATATAATCGAACCCCGTATTCCTTATACCCATTCTTTCTTTATCCAGTAATGGTCATAGTTGCTAAATATTCACTTACTGCATTTCAGGGCTTCAGTGCTATTACATTATTATTGTATAGTGGAATAGAAATAAATTAATTAGTTTGTTATTTGTACGTAGATTTTGTTTCAGTGCTTTTTACCCGACTGCCAGAAAGGGTTATGTTTTTGCCAGACTGCTGAGGAAGGGTTATGTTTTGCGGGTATCTTGTATTTATTTATGTATGCGTGTAATATGTTTTATTACCCCATATCTTCCAAATAACTGGACCAATTTATATAATTAAGATATCGTTAAATTATTATCGTATTAATAACTCAAGTGTTCTAAATAAGTGAAAATAGATAAAAATATGTTGGTTGTAAGATGTCATTTTTAAATGAAGTATCAAAAAATTAAAATAAATCGAATTATTAAATATAGATATTAAATTTAAATAATCACCAGTAGAATTTCAAAAAGTATATCATGATAGCTTTTTTGATAGTAGGCAGGTTTATTTTTTATTTTTTAATACATGCTTAGTGAATACCATAATGCTAAAATATCACTAGTGCAATGTTTCATCAAGCGAGTTCTATGTAGCGTTTTATAACTAGAAATCCATGCAGGAATCCATCTCCTTTCATGGAGCCAGTTTCATGAATTCCATGACCATAAAACGTGATGGACTGTAAGCCAATGTTTCAAAGTCAAAGAGAAGCTCCAGCTATGTTTAATAAATAATAAATAAACGCTTACACACTCACACCCCCGCAGTAGGTTTATACCTGTGTCGCGGGTGGCGTGGACGACACATAATAATATAACACATCACAATAACCATGACCCGATTACAAATATTTATGTCATATAAATATCTGTCTCAGCCGGGAATCGAACCCCTTGCTTCGCAGGCAGGGTCGCTACCAACTAAACTATAAGGTTGTCTTATGTTTAAATAAGCTTTGCTAGTATCGGCTTTAATTAATCCCTCGTTCTGACGTCATAACGAGGGATTACAGACTGTTATTTGCTGTGCATTATTTTTAGCATGGGATATTTTCAGTTTGAAATTAAGCTGTATTTCCTCAAATACAGTTTTAGCACAAACATTGTTGTGTCTTCACTGGATTTTCATACGATATTGTGTATAAACTCGTGTTGAAACTTGAATCGATCAAATAATCACACTCTTGAACATAAGGTTACCTTTCTATAAATTAAAAAAGTACCTACTTTAAAGAAAAAGAATGTGTGAAAGAAACTAATTTTCCAAGCTTAACTACCTACCATTCAAATACAAATTGAGTCAACCCGACCGCGCGACCTTATAGTTCAACATTAAGGTAATTTCCATATAAAAACCAAGCGTTTTTACCTTTGATATAGCCCATTGAATGTGAAACTAAGAAACTGGATAGGTGGAGTATGAACCACTGAAAAAGAAACCTTACGTGGAGGAGTCATGGTCTATTTTCAATTGAAGCTGATGATGACGGTGACCTCACGTTCAAACGTTTGTCCAGAAAAGTAGGAAATGAACGTGTGCCTATTCCTACGTGATACGATAGAAGTTTTCAAGTTGTTGCGTAACTGCTGTAAATAAAAAGGAAAAATAAGTAGTGTTTGAAATTATATCTCGCGTGACGTGCGATAATATAATAGTACCTACTCACTCTCAGTACAGTTCGCTAATAATGCTCCCAGTACAAATTCATTACAATTCCAACAAAATTTTAAGTAGGGGTTTATATAATTTCTGTTACTCTTTAATCTATATATATAAAAATTAATCCATATTTCCATTGGTCATGGCATCACGTGAACGGCTGGACCAGTCAGGAGAAGGTTCTGTAAGAAAAAATTAAGAAAGTTGCACAGAAAATTTGAAAATTAAAGAAAACTTAACGATCATAATAACTTTTGTAATATTGTAACCTTTGCAACATAACTTTTTATTTTATTCGGAAGAGAGGGAGGGAGTGAGGGAGAGGGAGAGGGAGAGGGTGAGGGAGAGCGAGAGCGAGAGGGAGAGGGAGAGGGAGAGCGAGAGGGAGAGGGAGAGGGAGAGAGAGAGGGAGAGGGAGAGGGAGAGGGAGAGGGAGAGGGAGAGGGAGAGGGTGAGGGAGAGCGAGAGCGAGAGGGAGAGGGAGAGGGAGAGAGAGAGGGAGAGGGAGAGGGAGAGGGAGAGGGAGAGGGAGAGGGAGAGGGAGAGGGAGAGGGAGAGGGAGAGGGAGAGGGAGAGGGAGAGGGAGAGGGAGAGGGAGAGGGAGAGGGAGAGGGAGAGGGAGAGGGAGAGGGAGAGGGAGAGGGAGAGGGAGAGGGAGAGGGAGAGGGAGAGGGAGAGGGAGAGGGAGAGGGAGAGGGAGAGGGAGAGGGAGAGGGAGAGGGAGAGGGAGAGGGAGAGGGAGAGGGAGAGGGAGAGGGAGAGGGAGAGGGAGAGGGAGAGGGAGAGGGAGAGGGAGAGGGAGAGGGAGAGGGAGAGGGAGAGGGAGAGGGAGAGGGAGAGGGAGAGGGGAGGGGGAGGAGGGAGTTGTTCGGTGGTACAAAGGGTCAGCTAGTATACTTGAGACAAGTAATTCGAGACGCTTTTTGGGCTGGTAATCCATCGGTGATGCCCTTAATTTGTGTTGATGTTCATGAGCGACGGAAACCATTTACGATGGTCAATCAGTCTCATCTGCTCTTCTTATCCATCGACGAAAAAAGAGGGGTGTTATAAGTTTGACGTGTCTGTGTATCTGTATGTCTGTGTATCTGTATGTCTGTCTGTGGCATCGTAGCTCCCAAACTGATGAACCGAATTTGATCTAGTTTTATTTTATGAAAAGTGACTTAATCGAGAGTGTTCTTAGCTATGTTTAGAGTAAATCAATCTGTCAGGGGTTTTTAAAAATTTAATTTAAGGTTATTCAATTACTTGCAAAGTAAAGACCATTCCATGAAGCTTATTTTATAGATACTATTTATTTTTATTTATTTATTGCACTTTATTGTACACCAAAGTCAACAGTCAAGACACACATACACATACTTAAATAAAACTTAACGATATTTGTGTATAAAAGGCGATCTTGTCGCTAAATAGCGATCTCTTCCAGATAACCTTAGTAGGTATGTGATTTACAGAGAGACTTCACACAAAAAATACATACATACCTACTCTTTGTAGTCGGCAGAGTAAAAATACAAGTGAAGAATACTATTTCTTTCCTAGACAACCTTTTTCTAGCCGATTTATAGTGTCACAAAACGTTTGTTTCATTCTATATTAACCCTAGTCTCCAGGTTAAAAGAGACCTAAAAGACATTTTTTATTGTTACTGAAACCTAACCCTTCCCTAGCTGATAGAGTAAAGAAAGACTCATAAATAAGGCACTGTTTTATGATTCTGGCCTAACCCGTCCAGCGGCGGCATGGCAAGAAAGACCCTAATTGAATACAACAAATAACTTCATGTTCTAATCGATCACAATCGATTATCGTACGACATCTCTTGTAATAGTTTTTATCCGACAAAGTCCTTACTATTTGAAGTACCTATAGCGCAAAGGCTGCCGAAATTGACAGAAAAAGTAATGCTTATTCCAGTTTTTTTGTCATTTCGTACGTATTGGAGTAGACATGAGCATGGGAAGGGTTTCAGCATCAGGATTTTTTTGTATCGCGAAATATCTTTAGCGGCACGTTTGTCGGAGCTGTGGATGTGGAATCTTAAATCTGTTATTCATGCTTCACTTCAACCAACTTTACGTAAAGAAACTGCTTTTGGTTAAAAATGTGACTGTTAAACTAAAATTGTTAAACTTGATTTGTTTTATATTAAAAGCTGACTTTTATATTCAAGATGACAATCACATGATGGTATGCGATCCATGGACATCCGTTACAGCAAAGAACTTTATCATTATATTTAGCATTAGGGCCTCTATAGGGATACTCCATAAAATGCAGACTGTATTTTTGGCTGGTATCTTAGTGTTTGGTAGGCTGGACGAATAAAACTCGGAGTACCTCTGTAGTAGTTGTTGTACTTACGTGCTCACGTAATATTTGGATATAGTGATATGGTTGACTTGCATTAGCTCGTTACGACACCAGTAGGTAGGGAAACACGTCTGCTCTCGTCTACGGCTATCCCGTGACTGACCCAGTGTTGCCCCACTACCCGTGCTCCCGAGATAACCTGATTACTGCTATAACTATAATAGCAGTACAAACACTACAACCTCTAAATAGCGTTTAAATAGCCCAACGTCAAACACACGAAGATAATGAATTGACAATTTTTTTATGGAAATAGCCGGCAAACGAGCTGATGATCCATCTGATGGTAAAAAGTGGCTATCGTCGCCCGTGGACATCAGCAACACCAAAGGCATCACTGATGCGTTGCCAGCCAAGAAAGAGAGAAGAAAAAGAAAGAAAGAACTGGCTCTCAAGCCCCCAGCCGGAACACGACGCCGCGACGAGTCGTTTGGCGGCTGACTCATGCTCAAGGGTGGTAGCTATCCAGGCGAACCCTATGGAGAAATAATAATAGTAATAATGGTAATAATTAATAATGAAAATCAATATTACCAATATAATCCCTCCGAGGGGCCCTAACACCAGCGGACCGGATGTTATCGCCTCTTACGACAGCCGTCCGGCGTGGGATTGGGGTTAGTATTCCAAACCGCTCAATACAGCTAAAATACAGTGTTACCATTACTTAAATTATTAATCTTACATTTATTTTAGTGTTGCTATGTCCTGCAGTACTCCACAAACACGTATTTTTGGCGATCGACGATTTAGACGCTGTTCGGAAGCTAGACGCAACGTAACGTTCCACACCACAAAAATCGCGGGGATACACTGTCGAGTACCAGCCGCAGCTTTCTACTTTTAGACGCGTTTTCGATACCGCAACCAAATAGGACAGTCGCCAGAAGGCGCTACAGCATCGATGCGAAGGTGAAAATGTAAATCGCTGAAACTAAAAGTAGAATAATAATAATAATAATAAACTTTATTTGCTTCTTAATAAAAAAAAGCAGTGATAGCCTAGTGGTTAGAACTTTGGTCTCTCGAACGGAGGGGCCGGAGTTCAAATCCTGGCACGCGCCTCTGATTTTTAAATATTATGTGCGTAGTGCGTATTAGAAGTTAATTATTAAGCTTTGGTGAAGGAAAACGTCGTGAGGAAACCTGCACACCGGAGAGTTCTCCATAAAAGTTCTCAAAGGTGTGTGAAGTCTACCAATCCGCACTTGGCCAGCGTGGTAGACTATGGCCTATACCCTCACATTGTGAGAGGAGACCCCGAGCCCAGCAGTGGGACAATTATGGGTTGTTGCTTGCTTCTTAATAACATGGTTACAATAAACATAATGATAACGATGATCCTGCGATAGTTAAAAACTGTGTTGCGTGATCAACGCCCTCCAGTAACACTGAGTTCCACTATATTCACAGATTTCAATATGCACAAGATAGTAAAATAAATTATATGGATGAAATAACTGCGTTAGTGATTAGATTGATGTGTGAGAAGTAAGTAATGTGTGTGTGTGTGTGTGTGTGTGTGTGTGTGTGTGTGTGTGTGTGTGTGTGTGTGTGTGTGTGTGTGTGTGTGTGTGTGTGTGTGTGTGTGTGTGTGTGTGTGTGTGTGTGTGTGTGTGTGTGTGTGTGTGTGTGTGTGTGTGTGTGTGTGTGTGTGTGTGTGTGTGTGTGTGTGTGTGTGTGTGTGTGTGTGTGTGTGTGTGTGTGTGTGTGTGTGTGTGTGTGTGTGTGTGTGTGTGTGTGTGTGTGTGTGTGTGTGTGTGTGTGTGTGTGTGTGTGTGTGTGTGTGTGTGTGTGTGTGTGTGTGTGTGTGTGTGTGTGTGTGTGTGTGTGTGTGTGTGTGTGTGTGTGTGTGTGTGTGTGTGTGTGTGTGTGTGTGTGTGTGTGTGTGTGTGTGTGTGTGTGTGTGTGTGTGTGTGTGTGTGTGTGTGTGTGTGTGTGTGTGTGTGTGTGTGTGTGTGTGTGTGTGTGTGTGTGTGTGTGTGTGTGTGTGTGTGTGTGTGTGTGTGTGTGTGTGTGTGTGTGTGTGTGTGTGTGTGTGTGTGTGTGTGTGTGTGTGTGTGTGTGTGTGTGTGTGTGTGTGTGTGTGTGTGTGTGTGTGTGTGTGTGTGTGTGTGTGTGTGTGTGTGTGTGTGTGTGTGTGTGTGTGTGTGTGTGTGTGTGTGTGTGTGTGTGTGTGTGTGTGTGTGTGTGTGTGTGTGTGTGTGTGTGTGTGTGTGTGTGTGTGTGTGTGTGTGTGTGTGTGTGTGTGTGTGTGTGAGTGATTTTGTGGAGGCTTACCACTTACTCGAGCAAGCCGCCGAAAGAATCATGTTCCGGCTGAGGGCTTGAAAGCCGTTACTTTTTTCTTCCCTCTTATTTCTCGGTCGAAAAGTTCAACGGTTTAAAGCATTGGTAAGCCTTTGGTGTTATTAATAATAATAATAATAATAATAATAATCATTTATTTCAGATTTAAATCCATATTTTGTTAGTAGGTTTGTCTTACAGGCTAGTGTTAGTAGGCTTAAAATCAATAGGTACATCACAAATTTATCCGGTCGCATTAAATATTACATAATTAAAATAATCAAGTTGAAATTTCCAAATAATAATTGTCACATTACGATAAAATAAAATAAAATAAAAATAAAATTAATTAATTGGCAAAATAATAATTTAGATTCATATTTCATTAAATTAAATCAAAATTGCACATCTAGTCAGTATTAAAAACATTACCATCATTTATTAATTTATTTATTTATTTATAGGCGTAGTGCATATGTATCATGCTACAGTGATTAAGGTACCCACAGTCATATCTCTCCGACAGTACTCTCAAAATCTTGTTCGGGCTGCCCCGGACCCTGCACAACAGGGATGTACATCGTTTTCTTATTAGAGTGTAAAAACAGTCTACACGCGCTTCGGCAAACATCCCTGATGCGCTACAAAATCGAGGCAGCCCCAACAACACCCTGAAAGCATTATTATATTGAACGCGTAGGGCGTTGAACTGTTTCACCGTGTAATCCACCCACAAGCTGCTCGTGTACAGTGACGTACAAAACGCTCTAAAAAGAGTAATTTTGACATCCCTGGAACAGCGTGCAAACCTGCGGGCGATCATGTTAGCCCTTACAGACAACGCCCTACGCTCCCGCTCCATGTCCACATCATCCTTCAGGTCAGAGGTAACCCAGTGTCCAAGGTATTTAAAGTGCTGGACCCTTGTTAGTGATTTACCATTTAATTTTATGGTGGGTATCTTACCTGGACATTCCCCTCGGGCCCGAAACACCATATACTCACTTTTTTTGGTGTTGTAGAGAAGGCCATGGCTTAGAGCATACTTTTCGCAGATGCCTATAAGTCTAGACAGCCCACAGACCGAGGCGCTGAGCAGCACCATGTCGTCAGCGTAGCTAATGTTATTTACACTGGTGCCATCAATGTGGCAGCCGACATGAGTGCTGCTGAGCTCCTCGATGAGGTCGTTAACGTACAGGTTGAAAAGCTTGGGCGAAGTCAACCCTCCTTGCCTCACTCCACATTCCAACCTGTACGGCGCTGAGTAGACTCCCGACCATCGAACAACGTTAACCTGGTTTTGGTACCAAAACTTTAAAATGTCCACGAGCTCACTGGGCATCGTAGAGGCCTTGAGCTTCTTCCACAAGATGTCATAGCATACCAGGTCAAACGCTTTCGAGAGGTCGAGAAAACAAGCAACGACTGGTGTCTTTCGATCAGTATAGTACTTGACGGCTTGCTTCAAACACAAGACTGCTGTTTCTGTGGAGAGTCCGGTCTTAAAACCAAATTGATTGTCGTGGATCTTAAGATATTTGTCAAGTTGCGAGTTAAGCAAGCCGTCGAGCACTTTAGAAATTATAGTGGCTAGTGAGATGGGCCTATAATTGCCTTTATCACTGATGTCTCCGGTCTTATTCTTCACTATTGGTACCACCACCGTCCTTAGCATGTCCGTAGGCAAGTATGAGTGCCCCACACACAGGTTAAAAAGTATAGCTAATACACGCGGCATATGAACGCCAGCATGTTTAAGGTGTTCTATGCTCAGTTCGTCGTGACCAGGTGACTTACCACGTGACATCGATTTAATTACTTGCCTCACATCGTTTGCTGTAAATCTAGCATGGAGCTCCTGACCTAGCTCCTGACCTTTCCGTTCACATTCTACCCCGACCTGTGATGGACCCAGCGGTGATGTCACAGTGAAATGACTCCTGAACATTTCAGCCATCTCCCTCTGCTCACTAACACCGTTGATACTCACAGGCAAGCCCGGCTTACTATTAAGCTTATTTGTGGACTTCCAAAAATTACGAAAGTCATGTTTGGCGTGTTGTGATGCAAGGATGTCCATTTTGATTTGGTCGCGGTTGTTTTGACACCATTTCAAACGTGACTTAAACACCTTTCGACTTTCCTGCATGTCCACCCACACTTGACCAGACGTTGGCTTACCACACCAAAGCCACAACTTAAACTTACACCTGGCCTCCCTGTGAGCTGGACCTACGTGCCTGTTCCATCCGATTATCGGCTTCTTTCTATTATTCGTTAACTTATTACTACCAGAATAACTATCCTGAGCTGCTCGCTGTAATATATTAATTATGTCAAAATACAATTTTTCAATAATAATCCTATGGTCAAGTTGGTTACACACATAATAACAACATTCACATAAATTATAAGGAATTTCAATTAGTCGCAGTTGATCATTACATAATTTATTATACATGTCAATTTGTTCACTAGTTCGGTCTCCCCACCGTATTTTACTAAAAGTATTGGTTGTATTACTTAACAACTTAGGTTTAATTACATCTAAATTACACGTTACTACTAATGGGAAATGATCCGACCATAATACATCATAATTTTCCACATGCACAGACATAATGGTTTGCATGGCAGCGTTTGTTACCACGCAGTGATCTAACCAGCGCCTAGAACCATTAGCTTCGCTTATAAAACTATATGTGTTCGAACTTAATCCTAAAATGTCAATATCCGCACATAACCAGCCCGCTTCGTCACAAAAACAAGTCAGTTCCGTATGAAATGGCTCATTCGGGTGAGCATTGAAATCACCCAGTATGTAAACAGTTTCAATATTTTCATTATTAATTATAGCGCTTACCCGCCCGAGGCAGTCCGTAAATTCGGTAAGGTTCACTGCACAATCCGTGGGCATGTAAACACTGAACACTAAGAATGACCTTTGTTCCAATATCACTTTAATAGCACACATCCGCGCGTTGTCACATTGCACCACCGTGACGTTGTTGAACACTTTTTTGTTCCACAGAATTCCCGTGCCACCGTAGGGACGGCCCCGGAGCATGCCCGCCGCTGTGTCCACTGCAGACGTACCGGTGCATCCGTAGTCCATGTCAATGCTATTCAAGAAATTGATGTCGTCTGGCAATAGCCAGGTTTCTTGTAAGGCAATTATGTGCGATATTCTACATAGTTGTTTAACATAATCCACGGAGCGCTTTATACTTTTACAGTTGAAACTAACAAACCTGTATTCATAGCCACTATCCATTACGTAGTTTAGCGTCACCGGACACGGTCATATAATAATTATTACCGTTCACCTTCATTTGTTTAAAATGTACAAATCGCCTAAATATTATGCCTTGGGGCCATAATTCACTATCCAGGAATAAAGATACTTTCTCATGCGATACAAAAAATTTATAAGCTTTGTAGTCTCTTTTCGTGGATATTTGTTCTAGCGTAATAACTTCCTGAGTCTTTCTAAAAATATAGTCTTTTATATCTGTGTCTGTGGTATCCTTATGTACCCTACTTATAAAAATAGGTACCTTTCTCTCAGCAGCCTTAAATTTACTTTCGTTATCTCGACATACCCCTGCTATGCCGTGATATCGATAACCTAAAGGTTTTTTCCGCTTTATCACTTTTTGCCATCCTTTAACAGAGTCATTATCGCATTCATTTATATTATTATTATTTTTTTGCTTGATCTCAGCACGAGTATTTCTCGCGGTTGTTTCATCGTTTGTTTCGTCACGAATTAGCTGTACGCTCGAGCCGGTCAGCTGTGCCGCCGCGCCATTCCTTGGTGACTGCAATATCTCGATCGTCGGCATCTCACCAATCGCACGCTTCTGCGTCACTGTAGACACCGCTACATCATTGTTCAGCGGGTTTGCACCCGTTGGCCGCTCGCATTCAAATTGTTTCGAAGCTACCCTCATCTTTCCTTGACTCATCGGTGTTGAAATTTCTGTCTCGGTTTGGGCTTCTTGATTTATACAGGTCTCCTGAATCGACGTATTTAACGTATGCGGTAGTCCTATGGGGCCGCTATCCATTATCCATGCACCTCTCTTATTGTTCACATTATACATAGGCGACGATGATAACAATAATTCATTTTTCAATTTTAAAAACTCGGATTTTAAGTCACTTAATTGTTCTTGTGTGACATAGTTTGTCTTAACATCTTTCAAGTCATTTTGTACTCTGGATAAATCTTTTAATAACTTTGAACAGTCAAAATGGTCATACAGAAGCGGTGGGAGTCTATCTAGATCCCTAGCCACAAAGGTAGGGAAGAGATCAGGTTCTGTCGACTTGAAAAAGTTTATGATATCTGTCAGATCTCTTTCCTCTTTCCCTCTATTCTTGCGCTTAATTTTTGCGATGTCATTTGGTACAGCATCAAACAATAAATCTTTTGATTTTGTAATCTCTTCCCTCGAGAATGACGAAGTACATATCCGCACCAGCGTTTGTTCATCAGCTACAGACACTTTGTTTTGTATATACGCCAACAATTCATCTATCACAATGTTACACGCACTGCATTTCACAACGCTCGACATAATTATGCGCTTTATTTTAAACAAGCGCACCTGGTCACAAGTTAACACGCCCGCACGGAGGGATGCGCACGCGCGACTTATTATTTTACTGAATAAAAATACAGAAGCTAGCGGCAAAAATTGGGTAACCTTTTTAGTATTTTGTCTACAAATCATGTTAGAAAAGGTTTCATTTTATTAACTTAATTAACAGTAATTGGATTCAGAGTTTTAGCCCTTCATTATACGCAATGAACACTTTTAATTCTCTCGTCATCTTTGCAAAAGTAAAACTTTAAAAACAATTCACTTGAATTATGAAGCGTGTTACGGAGACTGGTGAATGACGAACAAATCCTACAAATAGCTATCATCAGTATTAAAAGGTAGTACAGGACACAGGAACCATCAGCAACACGACATTTTCTCTATGGTAAATGAATATAGATAAAAACTCATTTGTCTGTAAAAAGTTTGAACGGAATCTCTCGTGATACGCGTATCATAAAATTATAAATACAATCAGAATGCAGCAGTGAAAATGAGAATACAAAAAATTCATTACAAAATTTTGCATTTTGATGAAAAACTCAACGACAATCCAACGTGCAGCTTTTCCCATTTTCTCGTGCAAAAATATGCATCCAATTTACAGAGTCAAGTAGTGAGCGACGGGACGTGTAATCTGACCACATCTCATTGCTGTTTTATTAACAGACTTCAAAAAAGGAGGAGGTATTCAATTCGACTGTATTTTTTTATGTTTGTTACGTCAGAACTTTTGACTGGGGGAACCGATTTTGATCATTTTTTTATCGAAAGCTGGTGCTTCTCATGTGGTCCCACTTTTTTGAGCGAATTTGAGCGAGATCTGACGAGTCGTTTTTGAGTTATTTTGAAGTCGGTTATTTTTTTCTTGGTAAAATTCATTAGGTACGTTTGATGTTCTAAACTAAAGGCTTATTATAGATTGATATTTAATTAAAATTTCATTCATTACACACTGAATGAAGCACTGCTGCTTATGTCCTAAGCGATCGACTGATTCAAACGACTACAGACGTGGTCGGTAGTTGAATGGGTTTGGATAAAATTTCTTGAACGCTTCGATGCTTCGGACGGCGTGTAAAGCCGTCGAACCCGGATGATGTCATTTATTCTTTAGCGGTCGTTAAGCCAAGTCGGAGGCTTCGAGCGGCGTAAAAACTTCCGAATATTGGGTTGGAGCTGATCCCTCTTGCGTAGTGGAGCACGATGGAGTAGCTATATAATTATGCTCTAGGTTATCAACACCAACAAACATTACCAAATTATATATACAGCGATAAAATCCATGAATGGGGCCTAGGCACAGGTAATCTTATAAAGACCTAGGAGGCCTAGAGTAAGTACCAAAGCAGAAAACGATAATTCTTCATCAATTTACCTTCGTATTTTTTGATATTCTTTAATCCGGGAGCGACATATTAGTAGCTTTTCGTCTATCCTTTCTCAGTAAAGCATGTTTATAAAAGTGTAAACCGAAGCTAAAAATAAAAGTTTCCTGGTCTGGCGATGGATATTAAAATTTTATTGTTCTCGCTGTCCGCGGCGCGAGTTGAATCGATGGAACAGTTGGAAGTGGTGGGCTCCGTAGAGTTCAGTAGGCGATACAATGAGGTTTTTTTCATAGCCTTTACAGATTCACGCGAACAGATAAATTATAATCAGGTGGGAATGTGATTGAACATAAACTTATCTACAGGTTCGTGATAATAAAACTATATACAAACATACATACACTATACACACACTATGTGGAATTTGTAAACGCAATAGATCTGATAACAATGATTTTATTAGGTTATTGTATTTCTGTACCTATCTGCAGTAAGGGATGCCGTTGATAGATTACAAAAAGATACAGTAATTTTTATGTTTTATCTATACAAATCTATACATCTATACAAATAAATAAAATTGGAGTGTCTGTTTGTAATATTAAAATAACCGCTTTTTGCTAAGTGCATTTGGTTTATATACGGTACATATACCAAAACAACATTTTTACAATTTTTGTCTGTCTGTCTGTCTGTCTGTCTGTTTGTTCCGGCTAATCTCTGAAATGGCTGGACCGATTTCGACGGGACTTTCACTGGCAGATAGCTGATGTAACAAGGAGTAACTTAGGCTACTTTTATTTTAGAACAAAAAATTTCGCCGGGTCAGCTAGTATAAAATAAAATCCAAGGAAATCCTAATACCTAAGGTAAAAAACCACGAGCAGTAATTCTCGACGATCTAAGAATAAAATGCTAACAGAAGAATGCTTTAATTTCCCACTATTCACGACAGGAAACAATGCTTCTAGCTATTTGTTCAACGGTTACTTTTTCCATCAATCTAAGTAGTTTTCTTTCCACTTCAGAAATGAAAACAGAATTAATAACCAGGATAAAAATAAGTATCTAAGATAAATTAAATGCGTTTTTCAGTAAGTTTTTAAAGTTTAATTAAATTAAGTTCTATTTGAAATATAAGTTGAAATGAAAACCGCATCCAATTCGTTTAAGCCATTTCTGTGATCAGGATGAAAGATAGACAAACAGACAAAAACTTATTTTTTTTAATCAAATATCTTCTATTTGCAGATATCCGTCATAGTTTTAATTCTATATGAAGCAAACACACCGACCGGTTTCATTATTTTGCAGTTATATGTGCAGTATAAAGGAAGAGGTGGGTTTGATGGTACTGGTTAATGCTACTGTTATGCTAAATTACCGTCAAAATATCATTATTTCCAGCCAGGAAAAAAGTGTGGTGACTACTTATTACTGACTCTCCGATACCACAGAATACAAAACTTTTAAGTCTACTAGAGTAGAAGATGTTAACAAGCCAAGCATTTAAAAACTACTACCAGATTACTTCAGTATTGACTAATATGTCGAAAATAAACTGCAAACTATAGAGCCAAGCGATAGCGGAGGTTGACTAACGCCTGTTATCAATGATAACCTATGCGTGATCTCTATTTCTAAGTTCCTATCTCCGATCTCAGTTTCTAGGTACCTAACTGATATAAAGATATTGGATCTAGAATCAACAACAACACTTACCAAAATTGAAGCCCATAATCCCTTAACAACATATTTTATTACTTCAACCTTCAAACCATACGCCATAACCAAATTATTATAGCAAGTAAATCATAATTAAGTCTTTCTGTGCCACAAATGCCTTAATCAAAATTACAACGAAATTAAAACTCCAAACGCTCATACATCACTTAGTGTTATAAAAACAGTGACAACAATAACATATTAAAACGACATAACAAAAAATGGTTTTGTTTTGGCAAAAGGCACGAACACAAAAAGCCTGCAAAATGTAAAAACCGTTATAAATCGTAATTACAGCTCAAACACCGATTACGAGACGCGTGACGAAGAATTATTCAAATGAAAGTGTGGGTTGGCGCAATGTACAAGCTGCAGCGATAGAGGCCTGTTTACTACTCGTAAAATATAGCGTTTTTTTAATACCTTATAAGTTAATGCTTGTCTACAATCCCACCTGATGGTAAACGACGATGTAATCATGGATGGTAAAACACACTAACTTAGTAAAAGCCTATTCACTGGGCCTGGCCTTGAAGACACTTACATTATAATCGAGCGGAAACACCGATACTTTGAATGTACTGTAATCCAATGTACTGTAGTTGGCTACAGTACATCGGATTAATGTAATTTAATATGTCAAATAATAAACATAAAAATATCAGGTAGGGCAACACTCTTATTTGAAAAAGGGTAAGTCGGGGCAAAATATGACATATTAGACAAACCCAAATGCTACTACTGCAAATGTCATATAATGTATGTCATATTGTGCCCCACATTACTCTACTAAAGAGTTTATTAAAATTTTAAATGTCTTCTTGACGACCTATTTCGCGTCATAAATTAAAAACATAATTACTAATTTCAAGAATCTTGTGATAATAACAGAATAAAAGGTACCTACTCATAGTTACATATTATTACTAGCACTACTAAATCAATCTCTGAAATAAATTTGTGTGGATTTTCCACGAACCTAAAAAAAAGGCGGACGTAATCCCAACAAATTCAATAAGCACCCATAGTAATACCAACTCTCTATTCGTACAAGTACACACACCCACACATTGACACCATACTGCGTCAATCGCGAATCAAAAATTACGCACACATGGTAAGCGGGTGGCCATTGCTATGTTTCGCTCTCGATTAGACGAGGTTACGTCCGTCTTTTTTTCAGGTCCGTGAATAAAAGGTACCTCTACTCGTAGGTAGGTATTATTTCTAGCACTACGAAATCAATCTGAAATAAATTTGTGTGCATTTTCCAAAAATTTGCAAAATTGAGCAGGTAATTAGAAGAACCGCCGTCGCTTACAACTTGTACTCGTAAAACTCGAGTCGACCCTTTTCATTAAACAGATGCACGTACAATGGTAATACCACTGATTGCTAATTGAAACCAATTGTCATTTTAATTCTATTTATCAACAAATACGGACAATGGAATATCTTGCAGGAAATAATAATAGTAATACCATAATTGTAACTGTAAAAAAGGCCTGTAAAGCTTATTTTGCTTGTACCTACTGCAGTGATCATAATACTAGAATCGACAGATACTTACACCAGGGGTTTCTTTACGCATGAACGAATGGTGACCCTAGCTAATAAAGGAACTCTTTGGTAAGCCCTGCGGCTCCCATCCACTGCCAATGGATATGTAGAAGATAAATAAATATTTCTGAATGGTTTTGGTAAATTTCCTTCCCGCTTTCATACCGCTTTAAAGAATTAAAGAATTTTTATTTGTCCAAAAAATATTACATTTTTACATGTTGTTGGGACCCACCTTTTAAGCACCAGTAATGCCTGTGTTAGGGGGTCCCGCTCTTCCATTTTGTACATCAAGATTTATTGGACTAAAAACTTAAAATTAACACATAAAAAGATTACTAATATCAAGATAGGGTTGGAGTTTGCATGTACAGATACGATTTTTGCTTTACACGACAGATCTTGTGTCTACCTTAAGAATACTAAATGAGGATTAGTTATACCCTAGTGAAAAATGCCGCGAATTTACATTAAATATTGCCGAGACCGTGAGCAGAATCTCAGCATCGTGAGGACTACATTATACGAATGATAGATGGTCAGTACCTAATAAAATTGACGTTACTTTGCGACGAATTAAGTAACAGATTAACATAAAGTTTCTCCGGTATAATACTATCTCAAACCTGCAATTTAAAACAATTCAGAACTTAAAGTACACACATAAAAAATGTAAGCTCACTTAATGCATTTAAATTAAAATTGTCACAGCATATTAGAGACTAGTTACCAACCTCACTATGATCTGTAAAACTGGACTGGCTTCAGTTATTATTACAATTGCTGGTTTAATGCGTTAATAATTGAGTTTAGAACATACCTTATATGACGAATGGTGTTATTTAATTACTTTACGTTAATTTTATATTCTCATGTAAGTGACCATGCATGTCTTTTTTGAGAATAAATAAATATTCTGTAAACCTAAGTAATCAACAATAATAAAAACTTATAGCAAGCTATTATAAACGTTATCAGTTGTCATCGCCATCAAACCGAACCGAACAGCCAACCGTTTTGTCAACTCACGCGCATCTGTTACCTACTCGTTACCCCTTCCCGGAGGGCGTGGCTAACTCGACCCCGCCTCTACATGCATATCTTTATAATTGTCACTTTATAGCCATTTCATGTTTTATATCGCCATGGTTTAACAATGGGTGGAAACTAAAGGGTCAAATCAGGTTTGCCTGTTGCGTTGGACAGTATTTATAATAAATATCTATTATTTTATTATTTTGATAAACATTACTTTTTCATTACTTTCTATTTATAGTTCAATGGTATTTTACATTTCATTGTTACGAAATTTTCAATACCTAAGAATAAGAAGTGTTTTATCCGGACGCGACGGCTTCCATTATAAGAGATCGACTGAGTTTCTGCCGACTAAGTTTAAGAAACTTTGGGCGTTGTGAATAAAATATCATTTATTATGACTGCTAGTAAAGATAATTAACGTTTCAATGCTTGGAAAAGTGCGTTAATTAAGAATTTGTAAGTATGCTTAAAATTTCATTAGTGTCTATGTTCTTATATAACTTATGTTTTATACAAATTGGTGAGCACTCAGTAAACAATGCCCTGTGGTTATTGTTAATGGCAAATTTAATCAATAAAGTTAATGAAGCTTCGAGGTCGGCAAAGTTGAGTGGTTGACCGCGAATACTAATGGAAAAACGGTGAAGTCTAAAGTGGTCTCGCGTGGGATAGTAGGTAGGTACCCGTCGGTTGACATACATTTGGGTGCCCAAATACTATTTAATATAACATAATCTGAATTTTACCAAGAAAAAAATAACCGACTTCGAAATAACTCAAAAATCTAAAAATACAATTATTCATACCTACTTACTACTACCTGTGAGTCGAAAAAAAATTACCTCAGTGGTTTCTTGCCGCATCTTCTCCCGGGACCACTTACGGTAGAGATTTGTGGAAGCGATGGCATAAATTGACTTTCAAAAAGGTTTGTAACAAACTAAATTCGATAAAAATATTTCCTATTTTGATTTCAAGTATTGTAAAACTCGGCCGCTCACTTGGGATCAATACAAACCGCCGGGCGCCGGGCTATGAGTGCTTCTTCGCCTGGCTTCGGTTCGGGCTATGCTTTGAGAATTTATGAGTAGCCCGACAACTTAGATCGATCGTACCTAAGTTCAGTAATTACTAGCAAAGTCCTCTATAAATACATACAATAGGTAGATATCATTGAGCACAGTCAATAATAATATGATAGGTGTCTGCTAGTCGCAAATTCCGTACTACAAAAGGCGTTTTAAGCTGTCGGTCCCAGTTTTTATTATTGAGCAGACAGTAAAATTTTCTGTAAGTTATTAAGCAGTTTCAAAAAGGACGTGATAGCTCTACTTCAGGTCCAGTGATACATTGCGACTCCTCTGGATTTGCACCTGAAGCAGCCGTTCCCCGCCGCCATGACTCCGGTTGCCATGAAAACTTCCGAAACCTGCGTTGGCCACCAACCCCGCCACCAATCCTTACTGAAGCAGCGTGGTGGAGTGTGCTCTACGCCTCCTCAAGAACAGACCTGCGCTCACTGCCTTACTATCAGTGGTTTGCGTCTTCATCAGCTTTTCAGGCTCTTCCACCAATAAATGCTGGAGCAACCTGGTGGACGCTCTAAACTGAAATAATAAAGATACCCGTGTGTTTATATGATGTAATTAAGGATAAAGCCAAAAACAGTAAATTCCGTGTCCGATAATATTCAGCCCTTCATAAAATTTCCTATTTCCAACCGTCAATCACTTAAGTTCCGCCAAACTGGAAGTTTGATTACACGTCGAGTCTTGACGTGACGGCAATGACGGCATCTCTGACGAGCACTGACTTGGTAACAGCCTGTTCTTCATTGGATGACACGACGATGTTTTGTTTGTGTTGTGTATACACGCAAACTGCCATGTGTGCGTGCCAGTGTTCTTCTTTTTCTTCTTGTTTTCTAGATAGAGACAGAACACCGTAGATGCATTAATGAATAAATTATTGACCGATTCTTCATCCTGATTACCTAACCAGGTAACTAATTATCCTGAATCTTTAAAGAAATCAATAAAGTAACTGTTATTCACAATACATTTTGGAAAATATTGTATGTTAATAAATACCCCGATACTTTCTTAAAAAGAGTGATGTTCACAATAGTAACACAAGAAATAAGGTTAGACTGATTGTGCCTAGTTTTAGACTCAGCAAAACTGGTGGCTCGTTCATAGGTAGATGTGTGAAAATCTATAATAAAATCCCATTAGAATTAAAAGAAATGCAATACTGTAAATTTAAAACTCATGTAAAAGGTAGTCTCATGAAGAAAGCATATTACAAAGTTGATAAGTATTTAAATGACAAGACTGCTTGTACATGAGATTTTTATATTAAATATTATATTATATTAAATATTATATATTGCCATATATTGCCTGTAACTGTGAGTAGGAAAAAATTAACCCCGGTAGTTTCTTGCCGCTTCTTCTCTCGGGACCACTCACGGTAGGGATTTGTTGAAGTGATGGCGTGTAACAAACCTACTTCGAATAAAATTTATTTCCATTTCATTTCATTTCATTGAATAGTTGAGTAAATCAGCAAGAATTTACTGCTTCCTCGACGCTTTTATACCTTTATCGGATACAATGGTATCAAATGAAACCTCAAACTCCATAATTCTGTCGACAATTATCATCTTATCTTCAATCAGTTAAACGGTTGAAAGTGGCGATTACTTACAAAAGCATTTCGATAACACGCGAAACAATCAACTTTCAACTCTATTTCACAACCATTATGGTATAATATGGTGCATATTACCTTTATCCATATAAATCATTCAGTAGGCGATAATTGTACCTAAATAAAAATGTCAACTTTATACTTTAGGTTATAAAACGTTATACGAATAGTGAATTGTAATGCGATTAAAAGGCATGTAAGTGGCGATTAGTGCTGAATAGCGTTTTTATTTGATCCGATAATAGTTAAAATTATAATAGTGTTGTAACTTGATGACTATACAATTTGTATGCAATGTCGGGAGCGATTGTAACTGGAAACTACTGTGTGAGGTGCGATGCCACAAATGTTTTATAAGTCGAGTTCGAATAGAGCGTGAATAAAAAATATTTAAAGGCGTTATTATAATGACATTTTTTATACTAAATATACTGTAGAACGATTAGCCAAGGCTAGCTTGTGCGGTTAGCGATCCATACTTTTAGTTAAAAAATGATTTTTAAAAATCGATTGATAAATGACAGTCTTGAAATAACAAAGGTATTAAAAATATTTGACGACCCTGTAGCCTAGTTGGTAGCGACCCTGCCTGCGAAGCGAGGGGTCCCGGGTTTGATTCCCGGCTGAGGCAGATATTTATGTGACAGATAAATATTTGTACTCGAGTCATGGGTGTTATTATTATGTGATGTCGTCCATGCTACCCGCGACAGACTGCACACACAAACTTACTGCGGGGTAATGAGTGTGTAAGCGTTTATAATAAGTTTATAGTCCTTCATAATTGTAGGGTGTTCACAATTACTTAAATACACCTTTATTGAAGTCCGTTGAAAAATAGTGCAATGTTCTGTATATTTACCATATTATAAACATTAAAGGTTACGTTTGATATATAATTGTATGTGTTATGTGTGCGCGAGTCATCGAGTTTTAGTTTTTAAATTAATCTTGATTAAAATCTCAAACGACAAGCAGAATTAGCGAGCAAAACAAATTTATCTAACAAATGAACTGAACGGAAGATTCTCGACTTCGAAGTTACTAATATAATTAAACAGAGAAGTATGAAGTAAACACACACATAACTTATAATAACAAAGGGGGTGGAGGAGCTTTTGTTGACTTAAACTATAAGAGATATTTACTTGGGGAGTTAAGTTACTGGTTTAGTATAGACGTCCTTTCTGTGGTTTTCACACTAAAACGGGCGGAGTGAATCTGCAAAACCAGAACTTTGTAAATACGCCGTGTAAGTTGGAAGTGATGTTGCTTAGCTAGCGTAGGGTCACAGATTCGTGTTACAGCTCAGGATAATAACTATTATTGGTGGGGAGGTGGAATAAGAAAGAAATCTGCTAAGTGCATGTCAGGCCAGGTGCAATGTAAAGTACCGAAGTCTAGTAGAAGTTCTAAATGTATCTACTGTTACAAAGTACTGAAGCTAACCTGGACGTGATAGTTTTCCTTTTAAATTCATCATTAGTGTTCCGTAGCCAAATGGCAAAAAACGGAACCCTTATAAATTCGTCATGTCTGTCTGTCTGTCTGTCTGTCCGTCCGTATGTCACAGCCACTTTTCTCCGAAACTATAAGAACTATACTGTTGAAACTTGGTCAGTAGATGTATACCGTAAACCGCGTTAAGATTTTCACACAAAAATTGAAAAAAAAAAACAATAAATTTTGGGGGTTCTCCATACATACAATTGAAACTCAAAATTTTTTTTTCGTCAGACCTATCCATAGATACCCTACACGTATGGGATGTGTCTTAGGTCTTCAAAAATGATATTGAGGTTTCTAATATCATTTTTTTCTAAGTTGAATAGTTTGCGCGAGAGACACTTCCAAAGTGGTAAAATGTGTCCCCCCCCCTGTAACTTCTAAAATAAGAGAATGAAACTAAAAAATAAATGATGTACATTACCGTGCAAACTTCGAACGAAAATTGATTTGAACGAGATCTAGTTAGTAGTTTTTTTACTACGTCATAAATCGTAAACCGCAAAAAACATCGATCAAAGTTACAATGATGTACAAGAACTTTTATATTACGTTACTTGCTGCTACGGAACCCTTCATGGGCGAGTCCGACTCGCACTTGGCCGCTTTTTTATTTTGTGTACTTATTATGTTTCATGTTTCATCATTCATTTGTGCCGTGAATTTTTTCACAAATCCAACAGCCTTTTACTGGAAGGAGTGGGGGGGGGGGCACTTACTCTAACCAAAAGAGCACTTGTAAGTCGAATATTTCGCAAATTTTTAAAAACCTTTTAAAGGCATTTTAAACGATACCTCCGAAGAGAATTTCATTGTTTATTTTCTGAACTTAACTAAAGAGATGACATTTAATTTAACTCAAAGCCACAGTGAATTTTAATATTGTTATTTAATCGATAATAACAAGGACTGATATTAAAGCGAGGGAAACTCAGGTCACTTGGGCTTTGAGCTGATAGTCTAGAAAATTGCGTTTGAAACTAGTTTAGGTATTGCTTATTTATCGAACAAGGTTAGTCAATATCCTCAGGTCTCTGTTGGGACTATCGCGCTTGTATATTGACTGAGTTTCTTTTATTGTCTTTGACGTGTTCAACATCATAATACATAACATTTTTATAGCCTAAGACGAAAGAGCAGACGGGCCACCTGATGGTGAGTGGTGCCGTCGCCTATGGACATGAGCAATAACAGAGGAATCGCCAATGCCGGCCCTGAAGGAGAACTCTTTTTACACATTTTTTAAAGAACCCCATGTCTCCTTTGACGTGTTCAACATCATAATACATAATTTTTTTATAGCCTAAAAGGGTGACGAAAGAGCAGAGGGGCCACCTGATGGTGAGTGGTCGCTGTCGCCTATGGACATAAGCAATACCAGAGGAATCGCCAAGGCATCTCCAGCCCTGAAGGATAACTCTTTTTAAACCTTTTTTGAAGAACCCCAAGTCACACGCTTCGTGAATACCTCAGAAGGAAACTCTTTCCACAGTTTGCATGTACGTGGCAAAAATGATCGTGGGAATCGAACCGTTGAGGCTCTCCACGAATCCAATCGGTGTGGATGAACTTCAATCTGATAGATCAACTACTGACCCGCATATGGCATAGTTATGGAGGACTGTTAGGTATGCAGGTTTCCTCACGATGATTTCCCTCACCGAAGCAAATAATGACTAACTTCTATCGCACATAACTTGAAACTTAACTTGGGTACTAACTTAAAACTTGGGTACTTAGAGGTGCCTGCAGGATTTGAACTCCCACATCTTTTTGGACAAAACACTATAGCTAGTGCGTCTGGGTTTTAATTTTGGCGGGTTGCGCCCATTGAGACTTTTCATCAGCATGATGAAAGCTACCTCTGTGCAAAATTTCAGCTAATTTAGCCGAGAGTCAATTCCCATACAAATTTTGCGGGGTCCACATATTACGACAATCACCAGCTTTCGATTAAAAAAAGCATCATCAAAATTGGTTCACCCAATCGAAAGTTCTGAGGTACCTAACAAACATAAAAAATACAGTCGAATTGAATACGGTACCTCCTCCTTTTTTGAAGTCTGTTAAAAATAACCGACCATCATGGTAATGGATATTAACGACCGAAGGAAAACGATATCCTTCTACGATTGGGTCCCGACTGGCTTGTCTTGGTAACTATTTCTGGCAGATTTTCACCGCTCCGGGCGACACCAGAGCTGTATATAACATTTTCCACGGAATCGCTATTCTCAAAATCTAGTCTGAGGCCTAAGGTGATCAAACTGCTTTTAGACCAATTTAGGTATTGTTGCAATACGACGAATTTTATCAATGGAGTCAAAAATGTACGTGAGATATTTTATGGAAATTGCGATAGATTTTGTGATTTCTTATGGGTCTAAACTTTTTTTTTCAGTTTGTATTATCTTTGTGTATGTTTATTCAAGTATGACGTAGACACCACTGATTATTAGGTCTTCTAGGAAATTTTACATCTCGGCAATGGATCAGTTCCCATAGGACAACTATCCCGTTAGTATCCCATTAGTATGAAATTCTGTTAAAAGGTCAATAAACAAATAAATGATGAAGTGAAGCTTTGTGTGGATGTTTGTTACTCATTCACGCAAAAACTACTTAACGGATTTTCATTAAGTTTAGCACACAGATAGACCATGATCTGGAAGAGGGCATAGTTCTTATTATCCCGGAAAATGTGGTTAAAGCCGCTGGCAAAGCGTTAGTAAATTAAAAAAAAAACTAAATGTGTCCTGGGACACAGTAGAAGTGAAACTTCAACAAGTGTAATTCAATAAAAGTTTGTTTAAAAAATATTTAAATAAAAATTATTTCAAGAAAAAATATTCGAAAAAATATTAAAAATAAACAATAAAAAAATATAAAAAAATATATAACAAAAAATCATAGCAACCTATTTATATTTAATATTTATTTTAAATGTTTCCACGCGATCATTGTGTACCCCCTCTATATTTTCACTTCAATAATATTACGCAATAGATCTGAATGCCGGTATTGGGTCTATTAGGCCAAGAGTGTTACAAAGCGGGTAGCTCGTTATAAAATAGACGGAAAAGAAAACAGCGTATGTCGCTATTTCAGTTATCTCGTTAGCTATTTCACAATCGAGTGAAGTAAGGTTTGTTCCCTTCGTTACAGTTTCCTTTTGATGTGACGCAATCGGTAAGGGCTTGTTTAATTTAAAGTAATTCCCATTGTTTTCAATGAGTCAGCTGTCTTGAATAACTAATGAGGAACAGGAATAGTTGCCCTTTGTAGGGTCAGAATAATAAAACAGTTTGTAGCCTGAATTAACGTTCTATGACTCCAATGTTGTTGTGATTTTAATGTTCCAGCTACGATTTTAGTTTTCGATGTATTTTTTTAATTTAATAACTAACTTAGCGGAGTTATATAAAAGTTATAAAAAATGTTGAAGGCCTCATGAATGCGTTACTATTTGTGACTCACAGGTTATCTTTTCTTTTTCTTTCTTACAGACGCATTATTTCACTAATCTATCTATCACCTATGGCTGATGGGTTGTCTGGAAGAAATCGCTATGTAGCGATGAGGTCACCTGATGTTGTTTAATAATTTTATATTTGTTTTAACTTTCTGAATATGGTGTACTAACAATAAAAAGTTGATCTATCTATTCTCCGATACTTCAAACAAAAGATATTTTAAGATTGATTCAAGAAGAGTATTCCATTTTTCGAGCTTTAAGTGGCTGAAACAGACTCCATCGATCTCCAAATTCTCCAATATGATAAATTTAGTTTAAGTTTATGCCGTATTGGGGCGGCTTAGAAGACTAACCCAAATCCCACGCCGGTTGGATGTCGTAAGCGGCGACTGGATCTGGCCCGCTGGTGGTAGGGCCCCTCGAGGGATTATATATTGGTTATATTAATTTTAATTATTAATTAATACCATTATTACCATTATTATTTTTCCATGGTGTTCGCGTGGATAGCTACCACCCTTGAGCATGAGTCAGCCGCCAAACGACTCGTCGTGTTCCGGCTGGGGGTTTGAGAGCCAGTTCTTTCTTTGTTTTTCTTCTTTCTTTCTTGACCGGCAACGCTTCAGTGATGCTTTTGGTGTTGCTGATGTCCATGGGCAACGATAGCCCCTTACCATCAGGTGAATCATCAGCTCGTTTGCCGGCTATTTTGATAAAAAAAATAACAAAAATTACAGGACTCAACATTATTACGTTATACGTAAAGCCTCGCGCGACAGAATCAGAGGCGTTTCTCGCTTGATTAGAACGAGCGACGCGACGTTCTCGTACCTACTCGTACATACGCAATTACAGGGATGGGATTTATAAAGGACACGGAATTTTATTTTCTTCCGTACTAGCAACCTTACCTCGTTTAATTTCAGGAAGTCCTACTATTCTCCTAATATGAAAGTTTGTGAGGGTCTATGGATGTTTATTAATTATTCACACAAAAACTACTGATCGAATTTTCATGTTTAGCACACAAGTATCCCATGATCTGGAATAAGATAAACTTACTATCCCGTAAAACGTGGTCAAAGCGCTATTACCTAGGACATTCTAAGCCCTTTTCCAAATAACTCTTGACAAAAAATAACCGACTTCAAAATTAAGGATAACTCAAAAACTACTAGTCATATCTCGCTCAAATTTAAGTGGAAAATGACAAGCACCAGCTTTTGATAAAAAAAAGAATCATCAAAATCGGTTCACCCAGTCGAAAGTTCAGAGGTATATAACAAACATAACAATAAAAATACAGTCTAATTGAATACCTCCTCCTTTTTTGAAGTCGGTTAAAAAGTGTCACACAAAATCAATAGAAGATTGAAGATCCTGTAGCCCTGCATATAAAAACCCGTCCTACAGAGAAGAAGTCCCGATCATTCTATGGTTTGTTTCCCGATCATAAATGACGACATAAACATGAAACTCGAAACACGCAATTATTATGTATAGTATGAATAAAACAAACGTTTAAGTGATATGTGAAATCTCAGCTAGAAGGCAAAGGATCTTCTCTTCTTCTTCTCGGCCGATAAGCTCTTGACAGAGCTGACGTGGTCGTCACGTAGTAGTGGAGTTGGGGGCAGATGTAATTCGCCTCACGACATCTCGCCATCTCTCGCCTAGGCAAAGGATATTATAGTATAAATGAATATATCTATACTAATATATAAAGAGGAAAGATTTGATTTTTTGTTTGCATTGAATAGGCTCCGAAACTGCTGAACCGATTTGAAAAATTATTTCACTGTTGGGAAGCTACACTATCCCCGAGTAACATAGGCTATATTATATTAAAAAAAAAAATAGGGATCCCTAATAAAACTCCAATAATGTAACCCAAGGTGTAAAAAAATAAGAAAACCGAAGCAAAGCGAGGGCGGTTACTCGTTAATGATAAAGACGCCTAGAAATTAGTGCCGCATCCAGTTCCGCGTAGGTTAGAGCATATTCACTAACCTTTCATGATTTTAAAAGATGTGCGAGGAGTTTCTTTCGGCTGTTCTTCTCCGCTATGACAAAGCACCCTTCCG
The DNA here is from genome assembly GCA_951805285.1 of Thymelicus acteon. Taxonomy (NCBI): domain Eukaryota; kingdom Metazoa; phylum Arthropoda; class Insecta; order Lepidoptera; family Hesperiidae; genus Thymelicus; species Thymelicus acteon. The sequence continues at coordinate 1,267,833 of OX638224.1, forward strand.
AAAAGCTGGTAGATAAAAAAAATTACGTGCATAAGTGTATCGATGATACCTATATGAATAAAAGATTTTGATTTGATTTGATTTGAAAAACCGAATCGTTCCTGTTATCGTGATTAAGTTTATTGTAGTTTTTTTTTTTTTACCTGATAGAAATTGTTAATAGTCCAAAAACAACCGTAATGATTCCTACAAATTAATCTAGGGGGTCCCTGTACTAAGATACAGGCCGAGGCTTAGTTTAAACACCAGATCTCCCACAGATTACTTAGCATTTATCTTTTACTTTCATCCATATTTTAAAATGTCATCCGAATGTAATTTGTGGATGAGATGAAATAAAGATTTATGTTATGTAATGTATATTTTGTTTCGTCAAATTTTATTAAATAACTAAACAATAAAATAACTTAAAAAATACTACATAATTTTTAATAGTATAAACTACTCATAATAATGAATAATCGTATAATTCTAGTAGCCGTATCCTCTACTTCGTGGTTCAATGTTACCTCTTGTCCTATTTATTTCAGTTTATGGCCACGAAATAGCCCAGGCAGGTTTCACCCTGGTTCTGGCAAAGTGGTGGAATTAGTTCCGAGCTAGATTTATAGAACTCATAAACATGTTAGTATCATTGCAGAGCCTTGGAGATGAAATGACCTGATTACGTCACAGTTTTATTGAAACGAAGAGGTTGTAGGTGAAATTAGTGCGTTTTAGGAATAAAATAATCGTATTCCCTACTTTGCTTTAGATAACATCTTGAGGGAATCTTGAGGAATACAAAAGGTTTCAAGATGTTTTCTAATATACTCTTGGACAGCTAGAGGACGTTCATTTTGAGTGTAAACTCGAGTCGTGTGGATTTTAAGGAAGAAATAATAAATGAATAACGCTTCACACTCATAGCCCCACACTAGGATTCCCTGTGTCGTGGGCGCCATGGACAAAACACTAGACAAGGACATTCACACCCGACCGAGAACAGAAATTCTAACTCATCATTCAAATTTCCGCCTCGCCGGGAATCGAACCCAGGACCCTCGGTGCGGGGATCCGGTATGGTAACCATTGCGCCACACGGGTCATCGAAATTCGTTGGGAATTGTAATTAGAATGTTAGTAGGTAGTACCTACTATTTAAAACTTTAAACTTAACAGTGTGCAATTAGAGTACCTGCTTGTAAGGTTTAAAACAGATTCATATTATGTGGGATTCCGAAAGTAAAATCTAGTAAAATTGAAACTGTAAGGAATAACTATCCTCAGTTTCTTTTATTATTAGATAACTACAATTTGTCGGTAATTCCCAGTCGTCCGTTTCCCAAAGATCGCATGTCACACCGCCGTATCATCGAGTGGGCGTGAACATTTTCCGTGGAACCATACGTTATACATTTATTATAAAACAATTGCCTTCTAACATTACATGTAATTGTTATTGCTTTGAAACATGCAATCTATTTAATTACAATAAAAAATTATATTTACATTTAAAATACTCTCAATAGGTAAAAATGACAAAGTTACACGTAGCGCCATCTTGTATATTTTAGATAAAATAATATATCGAGGCAATTTTCTCGCGCCATGTCACTATGTAATTACAGTCTTTAAAGAAAAGAAACTTCGGTATGTTTCTGACTACAATACTCGAAAATTTCTATACAACACTACATTCTGCTCGCGTCTTTATAAGGTAGCAAGGATTATATTTTAATAGAAAAGATTTTTTATAAAATATATAAATAGACACTTTTTTTCCGAAATTCTTACAAAAATGGGAGAGTTGAAGCGTTTTGGATTAGGAAAATTTGGTGTATCATTGTAAATTATATGTATAATATACATTACTATGGTTATGTTAACCGTATCAGCAACGATCAAAGACGGCTGACCAGGTTTAGCTACTTATTTTTAACCGACTTCAAAAAAGTAGGAGATATTCAATTCGACTGTATTTTTTATGTTAGCTCATAACTTTCCACTGCGAACCGATTTTGATGATTCTTTTTTTAATCGAAAGTTGGTGCTTGTCATGTGGTGTGGTTATCCACAATTTTGAAGTCGGTTGCTTGTTGTCAAGAATTATAATTATAATAAAAGCGAACTCTCTTGTGTTTGAGAGTATAAGTTGTAATTCTGAGAATAGGATAATTTGCGAATAGGACATTCTGTGAATTGGACGATCGGACATTATGCGTATGGGACATTTTGCGTCTAAACAGCTCCATCGTAGATTGTCTGCGGAAAAACTACTTACAGCAATAAATTAAAACCCCAATGTTTATTTTCGCTTTTAATTTAGTCAATGACGTGGCATATCAAATTGCAACAATTGTCACTTCGCTAATGCATTCGCAACGAAATAAAGAAAACAAATTAAATGTTTCATTCGAATTCACCAACTGGCTGCATTCGTCACAGCCAGTATCAGCAAATCATATTTTACCGTCATGATTAAATAGCGGAACTCTTATTGCAAAGTAGTTAAGGATAATAATTGAACAGATGATATACTCCCAATTTTAATAAAATTGTTTTTCCTTTCAAGGGTCGGTGTAGGACTTTAATATGCCACTATATCGCTTTTATTGCGTTGGAATAAGGTTTATTATGTAGAATTAAATGCTCTGTTAATTTTTATTCCTGTCCAAAACTCGTAACATTGCTATTGGAAACATTACTCTTAGTTGATAGCAAATTATCCCGTATTTTAAGGACACATTTATAACTTTCTATAGGGTTTGCTTTTAAAATAATAAAAGTAACAAAACCACGGAAATGACAACCGAATTTAAATTTTATTGTCAGGATTTAAGATACTATTTTAGGCATCAGCTAAATGAATGCTAGGAGCATATGCTTAGCACTTACAATATAATGGAAGAGCTTTACAAATACCTATTTATAATTTGGAAATGTACTGTCATTGTGGTGAATAAAGCAATTGGTATTATTAGTATAAGTAGGCACGTGAAGCAAAAAGTTTTTACCCCTTTTTACGACAATTACGCTCACGGAGGAGTATAAAATTAGAAAGCTAATATTTTAAAATAGGTAACATTAAGAAAAATAAACTGAAGCGTTAAGTTTAGCGTGAAAAAACGACTGTAATAAAGTGTCATCAAAAGTGATGGATGAACGGAAGGATTTAAAAACTTTATTAAATTAGGTAAAACTATATTAAATTAGTAAATTAGGTAGGATCTGTTAATTATTAAGTACACTAGCTAACATACTTACTAATAACTAAATTATGTATCAACGTGAGTATCACTTCTTATATTATTACTTCATTGTCACATCACTTCATCAAGTGACAAATACGATAAACCATCAATTATTTTAAGAGTCCATCAAAAACACCACATAAGCTCTTAATGTCACTGATTATAGCCACAAAAACCTCTCGACGCAAGACTAAATAAAACCCGTCGTTCGCCACAATATTATCAATAACAACATCGAACAATGGGGGTGCAATTTTACGCAAAGGGGGTCTTTCAGTGAATGCTTTTTTCTTTACAAATTTGTCTTTTCCCGTAAAGCGGTTATTTATTGCGTGAAGAGGCGGAGCGAGGAATTTTATTTGGCATAAAATTTATTATAGGAATGATATAAAAATGGATAATAAGTGGAAAGCGTGAGGAGAATTGTGTTAAATGACGCGGCAAATAGGAGATGAGGACATAAAAAAGAACAGCTGTTTTGCACGAGCCGCGCGGCCATTTTAGGTTGTAGCGTTCCATTGTACGTGACGCGAGCTATTGATAACCCAGTAATGGCCATATATAGTTAACATATCGTACTGATATTGTCCAATAATTCAGGTAGTCATAAATGAATAAATGAATTCAATATAAATATGATAAAATCACTATAAATTTTACCTACGCCAAAATAATACGACTTTAGTTAAAAGTTGGTTTAAAAATAATTATTGTAGAAGTACCTACTTGAAATAATATTCAAATGTAACCACAGATGGTCCGAAAGTTCATTTCCATTTAATTTTCCAGACAACCAAGTTGAATAGCCATCCGAACAAAAATATGTAGGTATTTTTTTTACCTAAAAGTAAGGTTACCAACTGTTTATAAAACTCTACTGAGATGGTGACCTGAAGTCACAACCTCGTCCTTCGTCAATTTTATTGACATACGAATATGTTAGTTAATTAATGTTAATTAAATCATGACAATTATATTTAAATGTCAAATTAAAATAATACTTAATTAATGTCAAATTCATTTAAAATAGAATAAGTAAAACCTAATCATAAATATAAATAACATACTTAATTTTATTTCTTTAAACTTTAAACTTATATTGCCGGAAATATCACTCGACTTAAATATTACTAGTGATAAATGTGATAAAATACAATACCTACATCTGTTCTACATTACGTTATGCTCGAAGACACCAATTATAAAATTCGCTAAACGATTAAAAATCAAAATCTACCTCATTGATAATCATTCACCATAGCAAATTTCATTCAATTCAAACCATTCATTCACAAGTAGCACTCACATTTCATAATGGCGACAATGTGTCTGACTTTACGCTTTAAATTCTTTAAGAATCGGAGGCATGCATGAAATTCCTTTTACAATAATCTATAACCATAATAAGACAACTGTATGTCAATTCGCTGCCTTTCAAGACAGATTGCAAATATCTTTCGTGTGGAATAGTCCTTATTAGTGGGTTATAGAGTCGAAATTATAACACTTCCTTGGAATTTCAAAAACAATAATAAATTTGCAGTCATTGTAAAGTTAATTAGCTCTGTGCGCCCTGATAATAGAGTTTAAAATTGTAAATAAAAATGGTTTAAGGCAGTTTTTGAATGGTAAACATAGTATCTTGTCAGTTGCAAGCCGATTTGTCGCCGCGTGTCAAATGACTCTTGTGAATGAATGAGCGAATGAATGGAAAACGGTTATGCAATGAATTAAGAGGGGGCGTGGTTGGACGAGCTTCTTTTACGAACAAATATCTTAGACTGAAATGCCTTCTATTATGGATTCCTATTAGATAAGTTCCAGGTAGATATTGTTAAAATATGAATTAAATATTTGACATTCATTATCCGTGAGACAGCTATTAGATTAGAAGATTATGAAATAATAGTTAACATTAAATAAAACATACAATTATTTTGTTAAATAAAAGAAAATCTTTAGATTCGGCTTCCTATTTTGTAATTTTGATTTTTTTAATTTTTTTTCTCTTTTGTTTATCTTTGGTTTGGTTTGTTTGGTTGGTTTTATGGAGAAGTAGCACATAAGTTTAATCTTTTGCGATGGCCAGTGTCGCTAACATTGTGTTAATGTTCGTGACCCTGCCTGTTAGCGAAGGGTCCCAGATGAGTTTTCCGGCCAGTGAGGACATTTATGTAGATAAATAGGTATATGTCTCAGGACGTATGATAGTGATGTATTTCCCACAACAACTTTGTGGGAATCGTAGGCCCGCATTAATAAACCGATCTCGGCTCAAAATCGCGATGTAAGATCTTAAAAATGTCATTTTTGCATATGGTTTGACATATTTCAGCATCTCAAACTGAATGTTGCAATCGCAGACATCAGATCGGTTCGGGGCCTAGTGCGGGGATATAAGTGTGTAAGCGTTTGAGGTTATTTAATAATAATAATTTATAAAACATAATCTATACTAATATTATAAAGAGGAAAGATTTGATTGTTTGTTTGCATTGAATAGGCTCCAAAACTACTGAACCGATTTGAAAAATTCTTGCACTGTTGGGAAGCTACACGATCCCCGGATGACATAGACTATATTATATTTTCAAAAAAATTAGGAATCCTCAATAAAATTCCAATAATGTAACCCAAGGTACAAAAAAAAATAAGAAAATCGAAACAAAGCGAGGGCGGTTGCTCGTTTTATATAAGTAAAGAAACTTTTTTTACACACACATAGATGACTGTCCGCTCACACAGATTCACTCGCACACAATAACGACACGAGTCAAAGATGCCGCTACATCAGACGCGACGGTTCACAAATCGCTACCTTTTCCTCTCTTTGTGTTCAGTTCGCTTTATGTATCATTCAGTGACCGACTCCCGTACATAGCTAACAGTATCAATGATTCACATCAGATTCCGGTACCCGCTTCACCACAAACTTTTTGCGATTTTTTACAAGAAGCAAGGGAAGCTTTTTACAAATTATTTAATTGAATACATACAGAAAGCTCACTGTCGGTTAAAATGGCATGATTTTAAAGGCGGCCTTTATATAGCAGTGGACTTTCAAAGGTTTACGAATTTATTTATTTTTTATGGAAATAGCCGACAAACGAGCTGACGATCCACCTGATGGTAAGTGGCTATCGTCGCCCATAGACATCAGCAACACCAAAGGCATCACTGATGCGTTGCCGGCCAAGAAAGAGTGAAGAAAGAAAAAGAAAGAACTGGCTCTCAAGCCCCCAGCCGGAACACGACGATGGATAAATAATGACTTCATACCTAATTCATTTCCCGTAAGAAAATTAAATAGTTAGGTACTTATCCGTATTAGCATTCCTAAAAATTTGTCAAAAATCAATTTGAAAAATTATAACTAACGAGTAACCGCCCTCGCTTTGCTTCGGTTTTCTTATTTTTTACACCTTGGGTTACATTATTGGAGTATTATTAAGGATTCCTATTTTTTTTAATATAATATAGCCTATGTTACTCGGGGATAGTGTAGCTTCCCAACAGTGAAAGAATTTTTCAAATCGGTTCAGTAGTTTCGGAGCCTATTCAATGCAAACAAAAAATCAAATCTTTCCTCTTTATATATTAGTATAGATTATATGTTTATTTAGAATAAATAATAATAATAATAATAATAATAAATTATTTATTTCAGGCAATTTTCGCCCATAGGGTTTGTTAGTAACAATTTTATTATAAAATAGAATAGAATATTTTTTTATTTCTGAGGCCACGAACATAATTACAAGAAATATAGGTACACTTAAAAAAGAACGAAATTAAAGTCATCGCCACTAGTTTATAGTTCTGTATAATACCGCCAAACAAATTTCTAAGTGTTTTCATAACTCATAAGAAAAAAAATGTCTTTGTATCTACAATGTTCTACATACAATAAAGTAGAGTAGTAGTTGTACTTCTCAAAGTATGAATGAGCCGAGTGAATGAATGAATGAATGAATGATGAATAAATGAATGAATGAGTACTGGATTGTATGAGGTAATGATTAACTGTCTGATACTATTATCTCACCGTAACTAATGTGGTGACTGTTAATACTTAAGTTTGAACTGTTGCACGTGGAATTCTCAAAAACTGATTAGAACTTCAAAGCTAAATTATTTTGAGAAGGAAATAAAGTGAGAGGATGGAAGAAAAACATATTTCGTCGCTCTACAGCATAATTAAAATTAATTTATTGAAACAAACAAGAAACAAAACGAACAAATAAACACAAGAATGAAAGTGATCATAATTGTAAAAAAATAAATAAAAAAAAACACACAATGCGCTTGCTTTACCTATCCAATCTTAAATAACTTTGAAAAAAAAATTGGTCAAGAGTAAATAAAAGAAAGTGACACAAATATTATAAAATACATAATATGACTTTTATATAATTACCTATAGCCAAACTATACACATGAAATTTACCCAGCTAAAACCTTTTTACAGTTCTAGTAATGAATAAACATCAAAATATTTAACACTCTAGTTAATTATCCGTCATCGTCATAATGGCAGTAGAAGTGAATCCGGCTAATACATCCTCCTTCCGGTTCCGGTCAGAAGCTACCGGAAATGACGTCAAACGTGCGCGCCACGCGACCGGAAGTGGCGTCACAGTTCAATTTAAGTATTCGTTTTCGAATTAATCGTATCATAACGATCATAATTTGTTTCAGTCAAGCGTGTTACTGTAAATTGGAGAGTAATGTGTTTTATTTACCATAATTTAAGGGTAAAATAAAAATTATGATTGAATCGCTTATAACCCCACCGCTGCTAGTCAATCGTAAGTGATCGACCAAGTGCAACTGCGTAAGTGCTCGGGATGTCGCAGGGGCTAAAGGAATCCTTTGAGACATTTCACTAGACTCACTGGAGAATTTCAGTGTCAAAAATCACTATGCTGTCTTAGGGAAATGATGAAATAAATTGGTAACTACGCTAGCTGTTGTATGTTTCGTGTGTTGATGCGTTATTTAGTTATCTAAATGTACTTATTAAAACCCATTCGTTAAATAACAAATGTATAGAAGCTTCGAGTATGGGATCATTAGACTCGTCTATTAGCTGTATTCATTTCACCTGATGTTCAGGATCTGTTGAAAGGAACCCCTGTAATGCTTATGAGTCGTCATTCTACCATCTTGCGGGATTTGATCAGATCACGGATTCCTTCATTTCCTTGCGATAGGGATACCGACATTATTCGGGAGTTTGATGGGTAACCATTTTCGTAGAATTAATGGTGCTTCACATTTAAGGCATAGATATAAAGATTAAATTAAAAGACGTACACACCACCGAAACTTGTGATAATTTATTATTAGATTTCAGAACTTGAACTCTCGTTACCGCGTGGACAACCGATGTATAAATCATGAGATACGAAGTGATTAAATATTTGAATGAACATCTTATTTCTTAGAAAAGTGTCAACTACGATGTCGGTATTTAGACATCAATAATAATATGAAACTATTCAATATCAAAAAGAACATAAAACACAATGGGTCCGCAAAATCCGGATGAACTACCTTTATTGGTATAGCCGGCATAACCCTTCCGTTCACGAGATATATCCGGGTATTTGTAGATCCCCGGGCGTTCAAGGGTTACGATGCTGTTTTGTTATGACTGTATCAGACGCTCTGTGAATTTTTATCGCAATGTTTATGATACCGGAATCCTTAATATTGTGAAGATGATCGAATTTTTTGCAGAGATGTTTATTTTGCAATAATATACGCTATAAATATACGCGATGAAGAAATGAAAGAAAGGATTTTAAGACTTCCTATATTATAGCTGTTTTGTGCAAGTATGAATGACATGAATGTGAGAGATTTATTTTTTATTTTTGGCCTTTTCATAGGTGGACATTTTATGGAATTTGAATATTTTAAATGTTGTAGTACCTATATCTATTTTTTTTTTTCAAATTTTGTTTTAATTAAATATTTGACTTTCTTGTCAATAATAAAGTTAGAAAGCATGTTTTTAAAATATTTGTAAGTTTATAAATTTTGTTTTAAATGGTCATAATTATCAGCACTTTCAAATGAATTAAAGAAACATTGCTATCAATCTATTATTAATCACTGTTAAGTTATTTATTCTTCATATGAACACAGACAATACATGTAACGACTTATTTACTACTCAATAACGGTTTTAAACACTCTCGAGCGCATTAAAATATTACCCTTATGAATTGTCCAAAAAATTATCCTACAGAACCTAAAGTACTTAGATCAACAGCATCAATAGTATCTTCTTATTTCCTACACAAACCCGATAAAGTACGAAGATACCCGAAGATTACCGAGGGACATAAAATGTACCTACACTATACCACAGAAGAATAATAGTACATAATAGACTGTACTAAACTTTGACGCAAACTTTCGACACCCCATGGCCCTTGCGTTCTCAATTATTTGCACGACTTTAAACCACCGGCCCCGAAACTTGATGAGGTCCCTCGGTGATACACTAGTTGATTATTTATCTTCCTACTTCATTACTTATTTTAGTTATCTTGTAACAACACGCGGGAGTCTATGAAGCTAGTTGTCAAAGACTAGACTAGATTTTACTAAATAACTAAGTTGAAGGACCGTGATGTAGCTCAGAGCTGCGCTATATTTGCCACAGACCTTTTACTAAATAACTAAGGTGAAGGACAGAGAAGTGACGTAGCACAAAACTGGATGTAGCATAGCTTGGGATGGGTTAAGTTTATAAACGGTATTTGATTTTGCCGTATACGCTTGGTACTTAGTTTTTTTTAGAGTTATGAAATTCTGGCACGAGCAGACGAACCATTCGATGGTGAGTGGTCAGGCTTGGTAGAGCCATGAATAATGCGGATCCTGATCCTGCTGTGTTCCGGCTGAGGGCTTGAGAGCGTGGCAACTCCTTAGTGATGGATAATTATGGCTTTACTGATGCTCATAGATGAAGGTGACCACTTATCAGGTGTCTCGACTACTAGTTACGACTGGTAGTAAGCTAGTTATATATAATCTACATTTTACTAACAAAAAATGGCCTACTTCAAAATTACTCAAAAACTACTTATCAGATCTCGTTCAAATTTATGTGGAACCACATGACAAGCACCAGCTTTCGATTAAAAAAAGAATCATCGAAATCGGTTGGCATGACATTGAATTATTCGTATTTGTCGCGCATATACTTAATGCAAATCAAATCAAATCAAATCAAATGTTTTTATTCAAAATTGGTTTGGTTTACAAACACTTTTTGAAAGTCATGCAAGTTATGCCAATGCTTCAGACAAAGCCCTACTGTGAGAGGGCCCGGAGAGCTTTGTCTGCAAAAAGACTTATATGGTTTTCTCATGGATGCCATTGTCAGATCTCAATAAAATTTAAGTGGGACTACATGACAAGCACCAGCTTTCGTTTAAAAAAACAATCATCAAAATCGGTTCACCCAGTCGAAAGTTCTGAGTTCTGAAACATAAAAAAAAGAAAATACAGTCGAATTGAGAACCTCCTCCTTTTTTTGAAATTGGTTAAAAATAAAAGGACAATCGAAGCATCCAATATTAATCACCAAATCACCATAGCGTTAGTTGTATCGTCGAACGAGTGTGCGTAACGAATTGTGTTTTGGCGTGTCATCTCAGGAATTTCATTTGGGATTTCATGAGCTAGGGTTACACTGACACATCGGGATTCAATTCCAGTGAATGCAGTTGAATTGAATCTGAAGTACCAGTACTGTACTGTAAATTAGTAAGCTTTGAGTGCAGGTTATAGATATTTTAGTGATTGTGGCTTCGGTCACAATTCATACGATTCGTGGATGTTCAAAATTAAGAATAATATTAATAAAGAAATATAACATTATGTTTAATTATGTTGTAGAATAATCAAAGTATTCATTAATTAATCTATACTAATATATAAAGAGGAAAGATTTGATTTTTTGTTTGCATTAAATAGGTTCCGAAACTACTGAACCGATTTCAAAAATTCTTTCACTTTTAGGAAGCTACACTATACCCGAGTAACATAGGCTAATTATATTTTCAAAAAAATTAGGGATCCTTAATAAAACTCCAATAATGTAAACCAAGGTGTAAAAAAATAAGAAAACCGAAGCAAAGCGAGGGCGGTTACTCGTAATAAATAAACGCACACACTCGCACCTACCTCCACACAAAAATGAAAATTCAGTTGTCATACAACATCTGCTTCAGCCGGGAATTGAACCTGGAATTCGGTAAAATCACTTGATAGGCAGGGAGGGACACTTTATGTTGCCATCTGATTCTGTCATGTTTCTACGACAAGCTAAGGGAGGCGTATTTAATAAAGGGGTTAATGCTTTTGTAAGTAACATGACGTCACGGTACTAGAACGGTCATGCTAATTATGACATTGCACACGTGTGAGCAAATATTGGAATAGATACTAGAACAGTTCAAATAAAATGAATTTAAAAATATTAAGGCCTACTGCAGCAGTGATAGCCTAGCGGTTAGAACGTTGGTCTCTCGAACGGAGGGGCCCGAGTTCAAATCCTGGCACGCACCTCTGATTTACAAATACATATTATGTGCGTATTAGAAGTTAATTATCACTTGCTTCGGTGAAGGAAAACATCGTGAGGAAACCTGCACACCGGAGAGTTCTCCAAAGGTGTGTGAAGTCTACCAATCCGCACTTGGCCAGCGTGGTAGACTTTGGCCTGTACCCCTCACATTGTGAGAGGAGACCCCGAGCCCAGCAGTGGGACAATTATGGGTTGTTGCTTTGCTTTTGCTTTGCTTTAAGGCCTACTGTACAGTCTACGGCACTTCTATTGACGATTACATCCGAAACAATTTATTTTGTATTCCTTGGAATGGCATGAATCGGAATACAAAATAAATATCGTGAGAACTCGTATTATAGTAAAATGTGATCAATTAGAAAATTAAAATATTATTTTTACAGCATATTAGTACTTTTTTCCGTTTGTAACAAAAACATAAATGTTATTCTCTTCGTTACTTTCATAACTTAAACAAATTTCCTTTCTCAATCTTGTAGAGATTGACATCACATGAATGAATAATTCTGTGCGGGTTTCAAACTTAACACGTCAAACTGAAATAACTTCTGAGAAAATGTATAATCTAATACATTTAAACGAGCAATTATTGTATGTATATGTATACATTTTCTGAATCTCGGAACGGCGCCAAAGATTTTTATGAAATTTAGTATGCAGGGGGTTTCGAGGACGACAAATCGATCTAGCTAGGATTCAGTTTAGAAAATGTCGTTTTATCCGTGTTTTTAGGCAATGAAAAACTGCTACAATAGACTCTTCCTGATATCTATTGGCGAGTAGCAACACTAAAGATACGAAGCTCGGTCATCCGGGTACTTTGCATTTAAGTCGGATGCAATTGTTCTTTTGAAAATAAAAAAAATGACAACACCCTCTCTCTTCGAATGTTTTTTGAAGTTATACTTCTTATGCGACTTGAAATACGTTAAACGTTAAACGTTAAACGTTTAACGCTGCCATGGATGGGGTATGAAAGCACTGGATAGATAGCGCTAGCTTTTACCTTTACCTCTTTTAAAATTTAATATTATTACTCACAAATCTCACAGAGTCTCAGAAGCGTGATTCAGCTTCACGAACAACCCCACCTAGTTTGTACTTGTGTAAACATAGGTAGTACACAAGTAATATTTGTTCAGATAATTTATGATTAATGTTTCTTGTTTTTATTTAATACAAAATAGTGTTTATTAATCATCTGTCTATTCTCGAAGCCAGCCAGTAACATTTTGTAAGACTACCTCCAACTTATTTCATCTACGACTCCGCACCGCACCTCACCGACCTGAACCGGTGAGGTCATTTCCTCTCTCCTCTCTTCACCTCACCGCACGACTCTCTTCATCTCACGACTCACTTTACCTCATCTGTCCCTTTACTGCTCTCCCTTTTACCAAAACCAAAAAGAAAAAGAAGGATTGTTACTGGCCCTCTATTTACAAATAGACGCCAATTTAACACAGTATTCTTTTAATCCGAAACAATCAATTAGCAAGTAATATGAGCTCACAATACGATGAACGAACAACATTTGATAAAGGGGTGATAAAGGAGTCGTTTAATGACGTCACGGCACCCAACGAATTAGCAACGTTTGTCACCAACGCAATAGGTTCACGCACGTGTGGGCGAGCGGCAAACAGATTGGTCGCATTAAATTGAATCTATAGCATGGTAAATTAGGAATACCAGCAAATTAAGCTTAAATTTTTAAGTTTAGCTAAAGACAAGGATGAAATAAAACCCATGTAAAAGCTGCTTAAGATGGTTCCTGACGATGTGCGAGTTGTGCGGCCAATATTTGACGGGGTTTGAAATATGCGTGTGGGAAAGTCAATAATTACTAGGCTACAATTGCTATGTTTGTTGACCATACATAATTTATGTCGTTTAAAAAAATTTGTGGCTCACTACAGGCCAAAAGCTATCCTGATTAACAAGTCAAGTTAGTGGATATGCAAAATGGTACATCCAGGTAGTCCCAGGTAATAACTACACACAATATAATAACTTAATCAAGTGTTGGAAATCACCCAGTATAATAACCAATTCTTGTGTTGGAAAACTAGCTTTCATGGCAACTGCTATCAGGTAACAATAACTACTGCGATTGACATTTTATCTCACAGGATATATAAATATATTTAGCCATTGAGTAGGTGACCATCCCTGACTCACTGAGTCGATAAGTCATATTTTTTTACCAATCGGTAAATAGTTTTGGTCTATAAATTTATAATTAGTTACAAACCTCGAGTACTATTACGTAAATACCAATCAATTTACAAATTATAATGTCAGTATCAGACCTTTCAACTATTATAAACTTTCTAAAGTTATTAGGTACATGAAAGAAGGTTATGAAATTTTAATGAAATTGGGTTAGGGTTTTAAAAACAATGTAATGAAATATAAACCATTAAAAATAGTAATAACAAATGATATAGGTATAACTAAATAATAAGTCCTTGCACATTCACAAAAGAATCTTCATACATTCTAATATTGTGGTGAAACAAATTACTTCGATGCAATCGTGAAATAAATTCATATTAATTATTTTTAAGGACTAAAATGTTTTTGAGGACCAAAATGTTTTTACAAAAGAACAATTTCAATGTTCAAAGACTTAGACCATTGACATTTATTGAATTACTTTTTAACAAAAAATAAAACCAACGAAAAAAAACTGAAAAGCGAAAAATAAAATAAACCATGTAGTATTGTAATTAAAGATCCTGAATTAACAGTAAATAAATAATTTTGAGACCGTGCCAAACAAACAACCAAAATTAATTACATAAAATTCATTGTATGAGGGCAGCAGCATGCGATGCATACGGCAGCACCAGCGCGACGCACATCTTTTCAGTTTGTTTTTTCCTTGGTTTGGCACCGCCTCAAAATTATTTATTTACTGTTAATTTAGGATATTTATTTACAATACTACATGGTTTATTTTATTTTTCGCTTTTCAGTTTTTTTTTCGTTGGTTTTATTTTTTGTTAAAAAGTAATTATTTTTTAATTTTTAGTTGCTATGTAAATTAATAATAAGTTATTGGTGGTAGATTCAGTTACGAGGTAAAAATGTAGGTGAAATATCAATCATCCCCTATTTTCGTACCTTTAGGGTGGGAATAAAATTTTCAAAAAAATATGGGACCAACTTCAAGGCATACCCTATCCATTAAAAAAAGAATCATCAAAATCGGACCACCCTGTGCCGATTGCTGCGTGATCATACATAAAAAATAAAAAATAAATATACTTGTCGAATTGAGAACCTCCTCCTTTTTTTTCGGTTAAAAATACTCGAAATGAAATTCGAGTTCTCTCCAAGCTTAATAAGTTCAAAGCAATAATCTAAATTTTACTAACAAAAAATAACCGACTTCAAAGTCTAAAAAACTACTTTTCAGATCTCGTTCAAATTTATGTGAGACCACATGACAAGCACCTGCTTTCGATTAAAAAAGAATCAGCGAAATCGGTTGGCGTGATATTGAGTTATTCGTCAATTTGTCGCGTACATCTTAACACAAATTTACAACTTATGTGGTTTTCTCATGGATGCCATTATCAGATCTCAATAAAATTTATGTGGGACCACATGACAGCCACCAGCTTTTGATTAAAAAAAACAATCATCAAAATCGGTTCGCCCAGTTCAAAGTTCTGAGGTAACAAACATAAAAAAATACAGTCGAATTGAGAACCTCCTCCTTTTTTTGAAGTCGGTTAATAAAGGGAAAGAAGTAATCAAGAAACCATATATACACAAATAATATTTATTCATATCAATTACAAAGTCAACGGATTTTAATTGCATTGTTCTTGTATAAGTACATTAGTACAATGTTAACCACTTAATACAATTAGCAGTCAAATATGTCACAGGCTAACCCAACAAAATGTACACATTGCCAAACAATTGCCACTCAATGGTAGAAAGGAAACAATGATTCCAAAGGGATTGGAAAAGAAAGAAAAAAATGAAAGAATAAAAAATGGAGAAGAGGGAATGAAAACAACCGCTAAATGACACAAAGCAGTCGCGATTCGAACGTCGGAGCACAATGGATATAGAATTTGTGATTGCATTGCGGTAAGTTACGCGAAAAGGTGCGTTTATAAAGATTAAAGCGATTTTTGTTTAAGTTGCTTCTCTTGTACTCTGCTGTTTTAAATTATAGTTAATAATAATAACATTTGTTTGATGGGTAATCGTTAATAGGAAAACTATGAATTTCTGTATCACAGGTCTTTGAAGTAATCATTTGTATCGGTTGGGTAGGTTTAAAGTTTTCCAACAATTTCCATTACGCAATCAGAGATAATTTACAGTTACGAAGATCTTAATTATAACAAGAAATAAATGCATTACAGAAAAAATATCTTTCAACCTGCCTATTAAGTTTTAATGAAACCAAATTAATGGTACGAAAACAGAATTTTTTTTTCAATATATATTTGGGAATAAGAAAGCTTAATATACTTAGCAATAAATTAAAGAAATTAATAAAGTAAACACGTTTTCGTATATTTACTCTACATTTATGATATTGCTCTACAATAATATTCAGAACCAATCGCTAAAAGATCTAAGGTTAAAACGCTATAATTTAGACCATACATCGAAATTTACCGAACAATTTATCAATCTCAACAGCCCTCCAGTTGACAGAATCTTTGATTGTCACCGCATAGCAATTACGTAATTCATAATAAGTGGTTGTGGCCTGTGGGGTCCGCTCCTGGGAACATTCTGGCGATGGAAGGAACCAGCTTCAAGTGACTTCTGAACCTGATCAAGAGGTTTGAAGTGTTCAAGAACTTTAAGGACATGGAATGCGTAAAGAAATTTTCGTTTTGTATTAAATAACGGTTTTAATAGATTTAAAAATTCGAATTCAAGAGTCAAATTCAAATATTTTTATTCAAAATTGGTTCGGTTCGCTACGCCAATGCTTCAACAAGGCCCTACTGTGGGAGAGCCCGGGAGAAGATGCTTCTTCTCTCTTTCTTGCTGCTGCAAGAAACTGCCAAGGTGTTTTTTCCTACTCACAGTCACAGATAGTACTTATTACCTACCTACTACAATCTATAGTTATAAAACTCATGTCCAAGCAGTCTTGTCTTTAAATAATTATCTAATTTATAAATAATAAATACCCTTTCGTTAAAGGAATCCTTTTAATATGAGTTATTTAAAGTATGCCATTTCCGTCAATTTTAATGGAATTTTATTATAATAAATGTTTACACATGACCCCCGAATGTGTTTAAGATAAATTAAATATCGTACTGGCAATAATGTAAGTGCATCTTAAATAATTGTTTGTAGTTTTATGTTACAGACCCTTAAGTCCGATTAAGATAAATTAAATATCGTACTGGCAATAATGTAAGTGCATCTTAAATTGTTTGTAGTTTTATGTTACAGACCCTTAAGTCCGATTTACACGTATTAAGTAGTTAACTAAATTTTAAGTAAATTAATACGTGTAAACAGACAATTTAGTAAATTTTTGGTTAAAATTTAGATAACTACTTAATACGTGTAAACCGAACATAAGAACTGGAAAATCTCTGTAGTTACGGTATCACAAGGAAGCTCATGTATGGTTAAATTTGGTACCTATAACTTTCAGTACAGTTTAAAAACTGTGAAAAAAAAAACACTGTGCCAAATAAAAACAATCTGGAGTGAAGCGTGTCAGGAGATAAAAGTAGTAAAGGAAATAAAAAATATAAAAATTATATTTAATAATTTATAATTACATAAAAAAATTGTAGGTAGGTATTACATATTTGTTTCAGGTGCGCTATTTTCAAAAAATAAAGATTATGTTTTTGCTATTAAGAACAGCTGAGGTACGAGTTATTTGTTTCGTAAAGTTATAACGTGAACACTATAATATTTAAATCTACACAAATTTCCGTCTGAAATGTAAACTGCTTCTACAGATCGCTTCGTATCGGAGATAAAATAAAATTTCTATTATAATGATATGTTTTATTTATAGCGTAGGATGGATTTCGAGCAATCCACTGAAGCCGTCCAAAAAGGCGTTTGGAAGGTCAATCAAATTACGGAGGGATGTTTTTATTCAGTTTCATATCAAGGTTAACTGAAGTAAATGCGACGCTTGATTTCTGCTGTATGGCAATTCAAAGGACATTGTTGTTGATGTGAAACATCTATAGCCGCACGTAAAACCGATTTCTGGCGTGGCGACGCATGCCGTGGCGACGCGTCGCCATCTTTCTCGCTACAAAACTGAGCTCGAATAGTGTATACTCCGTAGTGTGTTTACTACCGATATATAAATAATGTATGGTAGGTAATGATATGAATGAATTAAATTTGAATCAATTATTAAAAATCGTAATATTTTATTGTATACTGATACAGATTCAGCTACACAGTCATTAGTATAGTATTATCTCTAATCGTCAGTAAGACATTCGTAAGTTATAAAAATAACTGTTGAAGGTTCTTCGTGGTATACCTAAGCATTAGAGTATATTAATATCCGTATACATTGAGTTAAGGAATTCTTAACGTATTAAATAACCTCTTAAATCAGTATATAATATCTGAATTAGTAATTTGATATTCCCATACGAACGATGATGAGATAAATACTTTATCAAGCAATTAACTTAAAATAGACGCCGACTGTAATCTAAGTCAATTTATCTAATTGAACTTGTCTTCTTAACGCCAATTAAATTAATTTCACGGTGCAAATCACAGAAGTAAGGGTCTCTATCATCTGAATATTGAGTTATCGATGTTGGTATAGTATAACATTTTCTCAGGAGATCTTCAGACTCGTATCAATAATATAAGAATGACAGTTTAATGTAATTCCAAAAACCTCTTCAATGTAGTAAAACTAAATAAATCAATAGTTGCAAAAAGAGCGGAAACGACTTCGAGAAGGCTATTTAATGACCACCTGCGACTGTCCGGCCTGAATAATAGATTAAACAAGTGACAATAGTTTCTTCGAACAGATTTTTAAGGTAATGGTACTACTAAGAACATAGAAGCGTAAATGATACATTTAATGTCGTCCAGTAAGAATCTGTTGGTGGTTGAACAAGAATTTAAAGGATGTTTTCGAATTCCGCATTATTTCTTTTAATTTATTTACCAAATATACTTTATTGAACAAATTTATAAGAACAAAAGGTGAACTCGATGCTAAAATCATTCTCAGCCAGACAACCTTTGTTACTTGTTAATCGCAATACTTACAAATTTCTACCAACTACATCTGTTAACCACTTGATCGCTTGTAATACGACTAGTGTATAGCCAGTGAATAGCCAGACAATACGACGCCAATCTGTCTGTGGCAAACTAAGGTGGCTCCACAGGAACCACTTGTTCATTGAGGAACAATTTCTACGTTCATTCATCGTTTTTGGTTACGGTTAGAACTGAATGAGGCATTCTCTCTATTGTTGCTCCATTGTCACGCAAACCTAAAGCCTGTAGCATCCAATCACAAAGTCAAGTTTAAAATCGAATTGTTAATTGGTTTAAAACAGGCTTTTGAAATAAATACTTCGGAAAGTTTTTTCGACAAAGCGTTTGAAGAAGTGCTACAATACTCTTCAAAAGAAACTTTGATTTGACTAAATTGGGTTTCATTGCTAGATGGGAATGAATACTGCAATTTTAATCTCATTCTAATCAACATTTAAATCTTTAACAATAAAGGCAATATCGATTATATAACAAAATACTAGATTGGCTGGAAAATTTGCAAAGTAGGTAAGAATTTGTAATTAAGTATATTCTCAACACAAACAAGAATCTTCATAGCTTTGAAAATGCATATTGGTACATACGTCTATATTTTTTTCTGACGTTATGCAACCATCAACAAATGGATACAACAGCTAAAACTTTATTCTAAATAGAGCAACCGGGTAAGTAGATATCTAATAAACTAATATTTGACGAATTACAATAAAATTAAGCAACAACTTCATTAATATCTAACCAAGTTTTTAACTTTTTTGTTTTTAATTCTCGATTCTTGGTGAATGAAACATGAATATGCTCAAGTAAATGCCACTCGCAATTAAGAAAAACTTACGCTAGGTATGTTTAAAAAAACTTACTTACCTATATCTTCAAAACGTCAATCACTATAATAATAACTTAATTAGATAAAATAGTTTTCAAAAATCAATTTATGTGCTACTGATATAAACTTGATCTTAGATAACCGAATTATACCAATGATTGATCAACACTAATATAAATTGATGTTGAAAATTATAAAGGTTGCAGCGTAATGAAGTTACTCTACCCTTCAAAGAGCTGAGGGATAAAAAACGAGAGTCACTCACAGAAAATTTAACTCGCATCAAAGAGGATAATTAATGGACGGTGAGCTGCAATATGCAACGTAGGACGGGGTAAAGTAGAGATTTAAACGACACATTTATGTTAAATTCAATGATTATACTACGAATAATTTTTGGAAGGGGAACTCAGCCTGAGTTCGCATCTTGCACGTGTCAGATTTTAAAGAGAGATCGATAATATGGAAAGTTAAGAAATGTAAAATTAGAAGTCATGTTATAAAGTAAGAATCGATAAATGTTTGTAACCTATACTATTATTAATAAAGGTATACCACAAAAGCACAACGACTTGTTTTATTTCACGGTGATTAACTTTTTCATATTATCATGTAGGTAGGTAAATAAATACACATATCTGCGGCAATTAATTTATTGAAGCCCTTAGTTCGCAACGTGCTTTAGTTATTGAGAAGAACTAAGGAAAGAAACTCAATAACAGCACAGAATTACCGCATTAATATTATATCATTTCACATTTCATATTTGTATCAATATTACACATTATAAAATGGAACAAACATTATGACATTATTGAATTTAGAGCTGGTAGCAGAGTCCAAGTTTAAACTTACAACGTTATGATAATACCATCGTTTTAATTAAAATGCTACTACGAATATAAAAAAAAAACAATAATTAAATAGACTGGCAGAGTAACAATATAAAAATATCGAAAGTACTTAACTTCTGCAGATGGCTGCTCTGTTCCGTAATTGGCACTGAATTGGGACCCGACCATTTCAAACACTTGCTCTTTATCAACCCAACTAACTACGCCGACAACACATCACCTGATATCGCCTGATATTCATAGACAAAAATAACTTGTAATGTTGTATAAAAATCGTAATAAACAAATACAATTTATAACTGATTTAAACTATTTCAAATCTATCAAAATTCATGGTATTTTATATTTAAAATATTTCTTCCAGCGAACAATTTTACTTCCTGTTGCAAATAAAGACCAATTTATAAAAAAAATATCAAGTAGTTAACATTTAACATTATTATAAATTTTCAAGTACCTTATTTTGATTTTACGTATATCTTATATTACTAAATCGTACAATAATAATATTATGTCTATCTTATTACCACATTTCCTATAATCTGTTATTACAGTGTTTCCTGTTACGACGAATATAAATAATACAAGTTGTTAAAATATTGCAACGTTATCATTAATGGATACCTAAATTTCCTTTTTATAAAAATCTAAATTTCATATTTTCTATTTATTGAGCAATTTTTACATATACCTACATTATAAATATACAATATCTCTCACACGCACCACTATATCATTTGTCTGAATGTTAAGCTCAAAAACTTGCTCATATTCAAAATTTATTATAGCTGAAAATTTTATATCAACTGTCAAAAAACCCTTACTTTTTACAATAAACTGTAATTTAACTAATTTCAATAAGACCCTTTCAGATACCATGTAAATTTCTTGTGACATCAACCGTTTCAAGAGTCACAATCAAAAACTACACAATATTATTGTACGAGTACCTCGCAAATTTGGCATCTCTGTTCGGATTTATTTGAGTAAAACAAAATTACTTGTACGCCTACGTCCCACCTGGTTACCTCTGATACACGTTTCACAATATTCCCTCGACACGAGCTTCATAATAACCCTTTATCAAACGTCTGTTCATCTGATTTGCGAGGGTGGCTTCCACGGCCTTCAGAAAAAGATCCCTGTTCCATTCATCATAAGGCTGACGAAAACGAACATTTCACGTAAAAAGTGCCGAAGCAGCAATGTTTGCGATACATTGTTATTTTCGTGCTATTGTTTGCGTTGCTATCGGTCGCGATTTCGTGATTATATTTGGGTTCGTCAGATATTCTAACAATAGCAGAAAAAATCATTTTTTTTCTGCAAACAAGCTTTGGTTATTGTAGTTATTTTTTGTGATTGAATTCAACAAGTCCTTTGATTGAATCAGAATCTTTTTTAACGTTTTATGGGACTAATTTTAATTTGCAAATTTAACGGTAAGATTAGTCGTTATGAGTACATTTAAGACACGTCATTTATCGTAAAAATCTCTGTTACATTTATCATTAAAATAAACAGACCTATTAGAGCTTTCGCAGAGACTAAATTGTTTTCTCTATATCGTCGTTATAAAATTTCCGCTGCAATGTAAGCACAAATCCAAAAGATAAACTTCTTTTGGAGTTTGTAATAATTACTAATTTGTTTAGTATCTAAATATGGATCTTAATTATATTGAAACGTAATTCTCAAAGGTAAATAATTTAATTCTTATCCTGATAAGTCAATGTAACTTTGAAATAAATCGAAAAAGAAAAGTTCAAAATATCTTTATTCCCAAAGCATATGCCATTATTATGCAAACCACATACAGTTGATTATGAAAGAAATGGGCCCTAATATTGGACCCTGACGCACTCCCATAAATGTCTTCTCAGAAATACAAGACTTGTACAAAAAGAAACATTGTTAATAATCACATTATAAATCCCATCATAAAACACTTAACATCCACCGGGAGCTGAAATCCGTGCTTTCAAATTAAAGCTGACATGATAATAACATGAATTGATTCACAATTATTATGCTACCAAACAATGTTATTCATCCCTTTTAATATTTCATAAACTAGTTTCGCTGCAAGGGTGCGTATTTCGTGGGGCGGGGCTAATGCATACCCACCCTATGGCGTTGCTTTTAGGAGTATCAGAATCACGTGTGCAGCATACGGCTCATATTATGGGGTATTCATACCTAATTAATGGGCTCTTTTGTAGCAAGCACACGAGGTCTTGATAGTTGCTAAATACATGATTTGGACTGGCGTTTCTAAGGATTCATATTATTCTTCGAAGTTGAGTTTATTACCTCTTATTTAGTAAATTGAAAACCATAAGATATTAAATTGATTAATGTAATGGATGAAAGAACTTAATATCTTTTTCTGGCTTCCATTTACCTAAATACCAGCTTAATCTTTTGTGTAATATTCGTTTTTTTTGCCGATACGTGTGTGATATTGCTATGAAAATTCAAAATATATCATGTTTAAAGCATAATCATAAGCTTTACCAGTGTCTCATGAACAACAAAACCAAGAAGTAGCCAAATTGGATTTAATGAGATAGATATTGGGGATGTTAGCATCCTATACAAAATTATTCATAGCTCCTAAAATGCTCCATTCATAAGAACACAGTTTTTTTTTTAACTAGCACTGGGGTTGACGGCTCGCCGACAAAAGGGTGGGACGGGCCACATAATTGCCAAAACGCTTCGAGTGAGGCCTATTGTGTTTATTTACAATGGGGTGCACTAAGTGGGGGTAGTTTTTGTAATTGTTACTTTTAGGAGATCGCACCCTTCGAATTCAGTCGCAAAGCAGACCTCAAACGCGAAATACACGCAGCAACATGTCCCGATCGTTCTTAGTAGACGCGCTAATCAGTGATACGAAAGACAGTAAGAGAACAGACTTGCCCAGTGATCCGTTAAACCCATATACGAGTATAATGACCCCTCACCTCGACACACGTCCAAAGTTTTTGCCGTATCCATATCCGAACAACTTAAACAACCTGCTCACTCTTGGACTACACCAGCAACGAGCGCCAGATTTGTTTCGACCGTTTCTAGAACATCTGAGTTTTCGGTACCCATTGATAAACCAACTGCCGAGACAAACCGACTTCTACGAACCGGTACAAAGTGACACAACGACGTTTTCTTACTTGAAGAACGAAGATCATGATGCTGTGAATTTCGTTAGTAGAAGGAAGAAGTCCATCTCTCCGTACTTGCATCATCCCTATAAATCAACTGCTACTTCGCCGTCTAAGAGCCAAGGTCAGCGTTCGCCATCGCTCTCAAGTGAAAGCAGAAATGGAACACCCAGCCCTCCACTAGCGCACCCGGAAGAACTCTTACCGGGGTACTCGAAGGACCTCAAGCGCATGCCTCTTAAGGAAGACTCCAGCAAGCGCATCCGGACAGCCTTTACCGGCACTCAACTTTTGGAATTGGAGAGAGAGTTTTCCATGAACATGTACTTATCAAGACTAAGAAGAATCGAAATTGCTTCGAGGCTTAAGCTGTCAGAAAAGCAAGTAAAGATCTGGTTCCAGAACCGTCGTGTTAAACTAAAGAAAGAGGAGAGTCCCATGTCGTCTACTGATGGAAGAACTAAGAAGTGTTGTTGTGCTAAATCTTCTTGTTCTTCAAAGAACACATCAGGGTCTTCCTGTGAAAATGAACAAGAGCAAATTGATGTGGTTAGTGATAATGATACTAGTTACGAAGCACAAAACCTATCGAGGTTCTCTTGATTTAATATCTTTGAAGGTTGAAATCTGAACAAAGCCAAGTAAAAATTCAATTTAAATAGAATATAATTATTATGAAAAAATATAATATCTTTTAATTAAATTTTCATAACTTTCAGACAAAATTAGTTTTTATGAGTCTTCTAATCTTCTTTGATATCAATTTGTGTTTTCTTGTGGCTTAAAAAGAAATACGAAGAAAATTATTTATTAATTCTGAACCTCAGTTCTGAACATGGTTTGACAAGATGTTGTTCTTTCATCTGAGTTCCGAACATAGTTTGACAACATGTGACGTGCCTTTAGTAACGTGACATAATTTGTAAAGGTTTTGTACTAAGAAATTACATTAAATTTTTCTTATTAGGTCTACTTAACTTGTCTTGTTAACTGTAAATAACTATAATTTATGAATATTAAAATAAAGATAAGAGGTGGTGATAATAAAAATATGACATGAAAATATATTTCTTACAGATTTAATGCTTGTTAGTTATAATAAATTTTATGAATCTATTCATTTGTTTGTATTCCTCCTTCGGTATGCAAAATTTTGCTGTCCCTTGCAATAATCGTAGGTGGATCAGCAATGGAATTGTCATTGCTGCTTTTATTAAGGGACAAAGAATTTTGAGTGCTCAGTGGAATGTAGGGGAGCATTTTCTCGGCTGACAATCAAATTAAGTCGTGATATGCGAAATATTTAAAGCTTAAATTCTGGTTCAAAATTTAATAATATAGAGACAACTGAAATTAATATTGATTGCTCCGTAACTTAATTAGTACTCGTAACCATCTTATTCCAGAACTCTGGACTCTGCATTTAATAATAGATATAGAGACACTTAAACTCTTAAGACACTAAAATAATTTTAGCAATTATTGCAGGTCTAAACCTGAATTCGTAGACGTTTAAGAACAGTGCACATGTTCCTTCAGTATATATTGTTGCAGCATACCAAGACTTTTTAAATACGCTGCAATCACAGAAGCACCTGTTGAATTGAAGTTAACATTACCAAATAGGAAACAGTTAAATACTAACATTAAACTTCTAACACCCTGTTTTTAAAATAGTAGTTTTCATTTATTACCTCTCTAGCTTACAATTAGTAAAGACTAATTTAGATCTTATTTTAAGACATTCATCGAGATTTGTATTATTCATCATCATTCATCAGATCATTAGAGAGCTATTGTTAAGTCTCGTCGGAAGATGTAAGACAAAGTGAAAACTTCTGACGTCCGGCATCGCGGCACCAGACTAACTCCATTATTAATCCGATATCATCATAATTGCGCGCTGTGCAACGGACATTTCAATGTAACTACGTATTTTACTTAAATGAAGTCTATTTTACTGAGGCTCTTTAATTGCGAAATTCAGTATTTCACCCTTATCGTGTTTTACTATTCTAACGTTCGAAATCCGTATACTGTTACTAAGTTTCTACCTACTATTTTCCAACCTTCTTTCTGACTTCATCCAATTTTGTATGTTTTCCTCTCCAATTATCGCAATAGGACGCAACACTAAGCCCCTTAAATCTCTCCCACGAGTTAATGTTTGCGAACGACCATCATCCGTCGGAAATCAAATAACGTAATTATTTGTCGAAATCATTTATTATCTGCGGACGCGCTGCCGCGTGCAACCCTACTCCATCCCCTGCCTCATTAAGTTCTTGTATAATCAAACCTATACCTATATCATAAAGCTTAATTTAGAATGGTATCGTGTTTTCCAAAACACAAATCAAATGTACGAGTTCTAGAATTCACTCACGTGAAGCTCTATTCTCACAAAATTATTAATACAGCTATTAAAACTTCTATTCGTCTCTATTGGAAGGAAATAGAGTTGGGTTTATAAGGTTCTTGATTTTTAGGAAGCAAGCATTGCAGTGAACCCATATAGCGCCACGCGGCAGATCATTGGTATCTATTTGAACTCGGAAACAATTTTGAATGTGGAATTTGTTTTTGATCAGTTCGTTCTTCTTTACGTCCGAGCTGTCATTAAGCGTGTTCTCATTGTTGGTCTGATTTATTTGCTAAAGCGATTTTTCGGTCAACAGTCGGGTTCGAGTGGGGTGGGAATGGTTTATTTGTTGGTAATTTTGTGATGTCATTTATTATCAGTATTGTAGAAATAATGCTAAGTAATCGTTTTCCTGGTGCACGAATTCAAGAAAGTTTCAATGTTTCTGAAGTAAAATCGGAACACTTATAATTTCGTCATATTCCTCCGTTCGTCTGTTCGTCTGTCTGTCCGTCTGTCCGAAGCAAAGCGCCGAGACCCTTAGCGCTAGAAAGCAGTAATTTGGCATATTTATTAAAACTCCAGAATCGTAGGGTATTTCACGATTCCTCCGTGATAACGTGAGGATGA
This sequence comes from Thymelicus acteon, assembly GCA_951805285.1. Taxonomy (NCBI): domain Eukaryota; kingdom Metazoa; phylum Arthropoda; class Insecta; order Lepidoptera; family Hesperiidae; genus Thymelicus; species Thymelicus acteon. The sequence goes on from OX638224.1 coordinate 1,294,800, forward strand.
ATTTTTTATTCATCGCGTTCCCTTTAGTGTGGGGTATCGTTGAAAAGGAATGTTAAAAACATTATGGGTCCTGTAGCACCATTTTTGGAATTAGGGTCCGTTTGCAAAATATTTAGCTTTAAAGTGCTATTTTGGTTAGACTTAAATATATCCCCCCCCCCTGCTGGCTAAACGGTTGTAGTTGGACAAGTGAAAAATTTCTCAAAAATAGATTGTATGGTGAATTTACAAGGAAAACTATCACGGCTATGTTAGCATAAGTAGTTATTGAGTAATAGTCGATAAACTTACTACTTCGGAACGCACTTGCCTTGATTTTATTAGATTAATAGGTTGTCTGGAAGAGATTGCTATTTAAGTAATAAGACCGCCTATTGTACTAAGTTTTGTAAAAATGTATCTAGAAATAATTTTAGTGTACAATAAAGAGGATTTTGTTGTTGTTGTTGTTGTTGTTGCCTGGATTTTTCCTTAAATGATTGTGAGAGCCCTGTCAAAGCTACCATTTTAGTAAACTTAGTTGTCTGTTATTTTAATACCAAGAGTGTAGATGGTATATCTGCACGGCGATATATCGATAGCAGACGCATTCACATTACTATATACCTAGTACCGAAAATGTCACCTTCACCTTGTTAATGATTGTTTCACATCATAAATGTGTCTCCATATATATTTCCTATTATAATCTCCATAAAGGTTATTCACATATGTATTTTATCCCCTCTAAAAACAGTATCTTCAAAGAGTAGATTCAATCTTAATAATTCAGGTCTCCTTCAAAATATCATTTCGTGGCAGAAAAATCTGACGGTTTTAGTAGCGTAGAGTACCTATGTTGTGACTAAAAGTATCACTAAATAATATGTCTGCGCCAATAAATCTACCAGTAGAATACAAAGGCTTACTAATTATGTGTTCAAATAGAAATCCTGTCTAATAATATGTAAATTCTAATTACAAATCTATGCTAATTTCAGTCACCGAAACTGCAGTAAGTTGGACTACTGAAATAACAATAACAATAACAGAATCACGTACTCGATGCGTTAACACACTCTTGTTATGCTCTCTCTAATTATTTGATACGGCCAACAATAGAGAACAAACTTACTAATCAATTGATATTTAATCAAAAATCAACCTTATTCCTTTAATAATAAGCAAATTCTATTACGACTGAATTCGCAAATCAGTCCTCGCAATAAATCCTGCATCACGGTGACAACCGTATGTTTTGTCACTGGTAATAGGTCACGCATTTCAAAACTTATGTTCTTTACGCACTCGTGCATCCGAAACTATCACTAATCTAGTTTCAATTAGGTACATTTTTCAATGATCGTTATTCTGTCTTACGTCAATTGCGTTAACAATGGTAATTTTATTAGAGCACTTAGCATTGTATCTTCAGTCTTATTACTAGGTCGTAAGGATTCAATTCTTCTTTTGTAGACGGAGGTTGTTTCGTCGTTTTAACATCTTTGGGATGTCCAGATGGGATTTACAATACAATGCAATATCATTTGGTGGCGGAACGAACGGAGCGGGTTTGATTCTTGATGAATGGAAATTTAAATTTGTTTCAGAACGTTTGTAAGTTTGGATACAGATTCGCTACGCTGCCTGTTAATGTGACGGTCGATTGTTATATGTATGCAATTGTACTAACGATTATGCGATCCGATAGCTGATAAGGTTCTGGGTTCGAATACCGGGGCACATCTCGATATTAAACATTCGGTTTGAATCAATGTGAGAGGCAAAGCAAAGAGAATGTCCATCTCACTCACTAAGCCGGAAAAATGCGTTCATATTGAACTTCTTCTCACGCAGCGCACGCCGTGAAAGCTCTAAAAATGCACCCATTTTTCCGGCTTACTTGACGAACATCGTCATGGCTTCAGCATATACGTCATACGTATACAATACATAATATGGTCTATAGCAATCTTGAATAATGTATCTTTCAAGTAGTCAAAATGTCAAATCAAATCGAATGTTTTTTTTTATAAAAAATTGGTTTTGATAAACACTTTTTGAAAGTCTATTACGCCAGTGCTTCAATGAAGCTCTACCGTGAGTGGCCCGGGAGAAGAAGCAGCAAGATTATATTGAGGTGCTGTCATAAAGTCGAGTAAGACCCTGCTAATGGGCCCGTAATGACCCTCTATCATTAAGACGCCAAAGTGGCCCTTCAGACAGTTAAAATCTCTTGCGCTTGATAGTAAATTCTTAAATGACCGGGCTATGTAAATATAAATAAAATATCCTACAAATTTATGGGCGCCTGGTCATCAAATATTTTTTTTTTGTGAATGAAATAATTTTAGGTTCAATTGGAGACGATTGGAGGTTTTTATATTCTGGAGTTTCGTGACAGGAATATTAACGCTAAACAAATAAACAGCTTTATGGGGCAAGTTTCATACTTGAATCCAAGTCAACCTCAACGGTCCAATCATCGGTCGAGAATATGGCCATAGGTCCCTCTAGTTGGAAGTATTATATTATAACCAGTACCACCCAGTTTATTCCTGACATTGCTCTTATGTTTTTTTTTACTTTAATTAATAATGTAAATTAATTACATTAATTAAATACAACTCGAATACCCTACATCGACATTCTGCGAGCTCACAAAATGTCATACATGCTAACAATAATTCCATCCATTTATCCGCAATTCCTTCTAAAATCAATTGAGACATTATTTGCTGCAACCGCAGTATCAAAGAACCAGTTAGTATTTCCTATAGGTCGTTTCATCTGCTCATAATTATGTCGGACTGTCAGTTCACGAAAAATAATGTATTTTTTTAGGTCTGAAGGGCTGACGACATAAGCCCATTGACCACTTGAGCCACATAGTCGCCAATTCAATGATGGCAGAACTTTTTTATACCGTTATTGAAGAACCCCATAGCGTTTCAGAAATATCTGAATTTATTTCAAGCTAAAACACACATCATTACAGCTTTGTTTTATATTATTTATAGCCACTATAATCAAAAACATGAAGTAATCGAAAACCGACGATCCATGACCTGACACGAAGCATTTCCCATTAGAGCCGTTATTTTACGCGACATTAGCAGCAGATCAATTTGTGGTCACACCTGGACGAACCCAATTCCGCTCACTTTGATAACAAATAAACCATTACTGGACACGGTACTAATACGTTTTTTAAACGTTTTATTATATGAGTGAAGGATCTTTGGTGTGGGTCATGCTCTAGTTCTTTTCGTTATTTCATGTTTAAATTATTACTAATTTCTGCCCGCGGTTTCGCCTGCGAGTGGTTTCATAAAACAAAACACAAATATATGAACGTCTAAATCATCTCAGGGAACATACAACCGGGATAAAATCTACCCTATTTTCTTGACGTGGTAATGGACTACCTATGTGGCAAGGGTTAGCACTTGATGTAACGAAAAACATCTAAACATTTTCACGAACTTTATAATATACCTACAACACGTTAAGCCACCCAACGTGTTATATGAAGCGTTCATAGTCGAACAGTTTTTCGACTTTCGACTATGTGAAATCCTTACTTTATTATGATTTTCTAAATTCCATTATTACGAAAATTTTATACTTTAACCATTCTGACATTTACTTATTTGACTTGAGTTGATAAGGCGGCCAATTTAAGGCAACCGTGACGTATTATAATAGTGAGTTAACATATTCCAATCAAATCAATTCAAATCATTTTATTGCCAGAATGTCGTCTTACATAGGTGTTATAAATATGGAAGACCAATACGTTCTACCACGTATGGTATGCAATAGTGTCAATTATACAACAATACTATATTAGATACTTTTATTATTATTAGAAATAAATTATTACAACCATGTTGTGTATTCTTATTTTCCAATTAAATTACTTATTAAATCCTATTAAATCATTCTCATTATATTCATATTTTATGTTAAGAGAATATAATAACATAATCTAAATTTTACTAACAAAAAATAACCGACTTCAAAGTCTCAAAAACTACTTTTCAGATCTCGTTCAAATTTATGTGGGACCACATGACAAGCACCTGCTTTCGATTAAAAAAAGAATCATCGAAACCGGTTGGCGTGATATTGAGTTATACGTCAATTTGTCGCGCACATCTTAACACAAATTTACGACTTATGTGGTTTTCTCATGGATGCCATTGTCAGATCTCAATAAAATTTATGTGAGACCACATGACAGCCACCAGCTTTCGATTAAAAAAACAATCATCAAAATCGGTTCGCCCAGTCCAAAGTTCTGAGGTAACAAACATAAAAAAAAAAATACAGTCGAATTGAGACAGTACAGTCAGTACAGTCGACCTCCTCCTTTTTTTGAAGTCGGTTAAAAATAACATTTGTCATAATGCCATTATGTCATAACTAGGGCTTGAATATCGGAATCTCGGAATCTCGAAATATCGGAATCTCGGAACGTGAAACCCGATATTACAATTCCGATACTGAGTGCTTCGATATCGTAATATCGGAATCAGTAAATTTTTAATTTTAATTTAAACAAAATGATTTTAATGCGTGCCACAAGGTAAATAGGCCACTAACCTTGTGAGATTCAACGCCACAAAAACAGAAGCATTTATTTTGGATCCTACTATTCAGAATGCATCCTTGAAATACACTCACCGCCGAAAGTTGAGATATCCTTGAACCTCAACTTGAGCGGTTAATTGAATCCAAAGTTAAGGCAGGCCAGGAAACTAGGCGTCTTAGCAAATGTGTTGCGATACTTCAAATCACATCAGCTTTTATCCTTGTACAAAGCATAGCTTCTGCCGTACAGCTGTCACATTTGGTGCAGCTGAATTTCATCTATCAGTAAAAACTATTTTGGGATTCAAAAATCCTAAAAAAATCAAGCTAGTGAATTTTTAACGCGAAAACCAAACCGAATTGAATAGGTTTAGGTGATATTTGCAACGAACGAGAATAAAATAGTTTTAAAGACGTCATTATTTCATTATCCTATTTATTAAAAACCTTTTTACTATCCAATAAATCCTACTTTACAATATAAAATTAAAATTTAAGTGATTAAAAAAAATTATGTTAATTCCGATATTGATATCGGAATTCCGATATTACAATCAAATATCGAAAATCAATATCGGAATTGAAAACCTTCCGATATTACAAGCCCTAGTCATAACCCAGTTCCCTCACTCGCCGCTATGACTCTTTAGCATGAAGCCGTTATAGTTCAGTGTGCAGAGAGCGATCGAGTGCTCCTCACAAAGCAATGTTCTACTCGAATATTTCAATGGAACGTACGGCGAATAGCTTTGTCAAAGAATTTCACTCATTGGCCTTTTGCTTAGCTTATTGGTTTCTATACAACACACCTTTAGGTACACCATATTTTTGGTGGTAAAAACCAGGATAATTTTGACATTTTTTTTTATATGTGTGCAAAGTGAACTGACGTGCATTTCGATTCTATGTGAAGTATTAGTAGGTACTAGTAAATAAATAAATAAACACTACACACTCACACCCCCGCAGTAGGCTTTTACCTGTGTCGCGGGTAGCATGGACGACACATCACAATAGCAATACCCATGACTCGAGTACAAATATTTATCTTTCACATAAATATCTGCCCCGGCCGGGAATCGAACCCGGGACCCCTCGCTTCGCAGGCAGGGTCGCTACCAACTAGGCTACAGGGTCGTTAAACTAGTAGTACCTAACTGGTATCATTTTACTCTGATATATTATTACTTGTAAATAGGTGCATATTTGAAGCAACGGTCACTGGAACGTTCTCTTGCAGTAATTGAAGTTGTTTCATGGCAGAATTGACAACCTATTGGAATCTTTTTCCCTAGCCAATTTATTTCGTAAATTTATTTTTTAACGACCTATTTAATGTTACCCTGCGGGTCTGCCACCGCACCGTGCCAATAGTCCTGGGTTCGATTATTTCTGACAATGTATGCAACGTGTTATTGTGTATTTATATTCGGCTTTATCTTCTTCCTCTCCATGTGATACAAAATCTGCTCTTACGTGCGTACTAAATTCTTAAAAACAAGCACAAGGTTTCCTTTCACGTACCTATTACTCGTAATAATGTAAATTGTTTATAAAGATGAATTTTATTATTAACTAGCCCTGTGCCCGGGGTTTGCCTGCGTTTTCCGGGATAATATTCCGGGATAATCCCTGTATGATCATGATCTATCTGTGTGCTTTTCAGAGCAGTTTATGCGTGAAAGAGAAATAAACCTCCATACATCATTAACTTCAACATTTATAACATTGGTAGTTCTAAAGGTATGCAGCGAGCATACGTAACGTGGACGGGACGAGGACGGGACGTGGACGGGGCATAAATATACGTGCGTGCTCCGTTCCCGTCCCGTCCGTGCCTCCGTGTGTATGCGCTATCGTTTACATTTTATATGAAACGATGTTTCCAAAACTTCACGTCTCGTCCCGTCCCCGTCCCGTCCACGTTACGTATGCACCTTTAATCCCCACAAAAACAAAGCTGTGGTCACAGTAGTTGCTAACACGGCGCGATACACGACACAATTTATGTCAACGGGTGACGAATCGGGAACATTAGTATTGTGGGCCGGCGGCAGCAATACAAGGCAATATGTCCACGTACTTCACTCGATACATACAATCCCAATGAATGACACTCGACGTCATTTATCAATTTATTATTGATCGGATGGGGATGGTTTCATTGAAAGTTAACTGCGGATTGAATTTCACAAGGACATGGATATTCTTGTGTGTCTCTCTACTCACGACTAGAAAATATCAAAATGCTCGCGATCAATTTTATTTTATACAATTTCCCGCCAATCTGTAACGTGGGAGTATTCAATAGGAGAGGGTATAGGCTTTTACTAAGTGCACTTACCATCTTAAACTTCCTCGCCACTTACCAAAGCAACAAACCATAATTGTCCCTGATGGGCTCGGTGTCTCCTCTCATAATGTGAGGGGTACAGGCCATAGTATATCACGCTGGCCAAGTGCGAATTGGTAGACTTCACACACCTTTGAGAACTTTATGAAGAATTCTCCAGTGTGCAGGTTCCTCACGACGTTTTCTTTTACCGAAGCAAGTGATAATTAACTTCTAATACGCACATAATAATCGAAAATTAGAAGTGCGTGCTAGGATTTGAACTCGGGCCCCTTCGTTCGGGAGACCAACGTTCTAATCGCTAGGCTCTCATTGCTATAAGGCCACTTACCATCAGATAGGATTGTCAACGAACATTTACTGATTGAGGTTAAAAAACATATTATCAAGGTTACAGGAATCATTATTCTGGATATTATAATATGGATATACGATTTTACATGTGTGTGTCATCTATTTGTAGAAGACGTTAGTGCAACTGGATTGCCTTTACATATTGTGAAAGCTCTTATGTCTGATACTGTGCATAATTTAAATGATTTTACGCAATTTGACGTACCTACCTAGGCTTAGGAACGAGCTATGTTAAGGATTTAACTACGAGATAAGATTCGTAACGTAGAAGTCCGTAGGCGAACAAAAGTTACCGACATAGCTCGCAGAGTTGCTGGCTGAAGTGGCAATGGGCAGGCCACATCGTTCGAAGGACAGATAACCGATGGGGTCGCAAAGTCCTCGAATGGCGGCCACGTCTCGGTAAAAGGAGCACTGGTCGCCCCCCAACCAGGTGGACTGATGACCTAAAGAAGACGGTGGGAATCCGCTGGATTCAGAAGGCCCAGGACCGGTCGGAGTGGCGCCAATTAGGGGAGGCCTATGTCCAGCAGTGGACTTTAAAAGGCTGTTAGATAGGTAGATAGATAGACCTAGGCTTACTTCAAAAATCTAAAACGTGATAAAAAGATTTAATAGAACTCATTCACTCACAACTCACAAGTAATTGGGGTAACAGAAATCAAACAGAAATTGCGATTTAACTAACTTTTTATCCTACTAAAACAGAAGGCGATTAATTATTTACCTGATAAAATTAAGGTCGGAGGAAATTGAAATAAATTAATTAAAGTCGTCTGTTTATATACCTTTCGATAATATTTAAGATTACAAAGAACTTCTAAGTTATCAGCGAGTTAAACATATACTGCTAGTAGCCAAAGTTCTTGAGCTTTTCCTGCTTCTAAAACAAAACAAAATTTCTATTATTTATCGTAAGTTTTCATGAGAATAGCCATACTGAAAACGGCATTTGAACTTCTAACTTTTGGATTGACAGGCTCCTTGGAGAGACGAAGGAAGAGAGTCTAGGAAAAAACTTTATATTTATTAAAACAATCGTAAATGGGCATTGAAGTATAATGTCATAGAACAGAAAAACATCTCGAAATAATCCAACGTTTTGAAGGGGGTCAAAATCATGTTCAAAGATTCTGTTACATACATCTGAAGCTAATAAAAGCGTATTAAGAAATGTGTGTCCCACCGGGAGGTTCCATTTTCAAAATTGAGCCCCCGTTCTCCTTTCAAAATCGAACGAATCCATTGAAAATTGAAGCCGATCGGCGGCAATTCCTTGGAACATACATTGTGTTCGCGGTGTCGATTCTATATGGTAGTAATAATACTTCAATGTAAATGGACCAGATTTTACTTACACTGGACAAATAATATTTTATTTTGACTACGTTTCGAGTACGTACGAGTAATGTACCTACTATCTGAAACGTGATCAAAATATTAAGTACATTGTGTTCGTTATTATACCCAATGATCCATTCTTTTATTTCGGCCATTATGTCTATAATATTGATATTATTAACCCATATGACGTCATTCGAGCATGTAATTGATAATGCTATTCGGTTTAATTTAACCCTTCGAATCGCGTCCATCGATCCATCAAAAGGAATAATCAGAAATGTTTACTAGTAGTTTCCAAATTTATGGGTTCTTTTTAGTTCTTATGTTCGTTACTCGCTTAGTTTAGTTGGTCTAGTTCTTGTTTAGTGTTTTGGTTTATAATAATAATCACATCCCAAGTCTATAAACAATCCTGTAACGACCAACACGCCTGTAAATTATTAATATTACCTACATTTGACCCTTTCCTAATTTAATTTTGCTCTAGAAACTACGGGTCTAAGTTGGCTTTAAATATGTAGGTACATTCTTAGAGACCGCAGGATCTTAGCCAAGTCTGTGACACTCAAAATATTCTCATGAATATTATATACGAGTAACCGCCCTCAACGCTTTGCTTCGGTTTTCTTATTTTTTATACCTTGGGTACATTATTGGAGTTTTATTAAGGATCCCTAATTTTTTTTGAAAATATAATATAGCCTATGTCATCCGGGGATAATGTAGCTTTCCAACAGTAAAAGAATTTTTCAAATCGGTTCAGTAGTTTCGGAGCCTATTCAATGCAAACAAACAATCAAATCTTTCCTCTTTATAATATTAGTATAGATAAAATAGAATGTCTTTGCTAAAGAAAGAAATTCTTGCGTGTACTAAATTGTATAGGTATCTCTTCGTGTTTGTCGATTCGACAATGTTGCAACCAAGGATTTGGTCTGGGCAACATTTTCACAAAAAAAGGGTTAGTCATACGAGTAGTTAACCATGCTGGTATGATGAAGAATAGATTTCACATCACAAAAATTACAGAAATACCTTACCTTAAATTTAAACCTCATATTAAAAGCATTCTTATGAGGAAAGGATATTACAAATTAGATGATTATATATTTTAAAGACAAGACTGCTTGGACATGAGTTTTGTGAATAAAGAATGTAGTAGGTGATAAATGCTATCTGTAACTGTGAGCAGGAAAAAAACCCCGGTAGTTTCTTGCTGCTTCTTCTCCCGGACCATCTCACAGTAGGACGTTGTTGAAGCATTGGTGTAGCTTGCATGACTTTCAAAAAGTGTTTGTAAACCGAACAAATTTTGAATAGAAACATTTGATTTGATTTAACATCGTAGAAAAGATTATGATAAAGATGAAGGGATGAAGCATCTATAGAAGTAGTTCCTTTAGACCGCAGCTTATCGATGATGCCTGTGCTGTCACTAATATGGACGTGGACCTTACCGCGGATAAGAAATATGTCACACGATCTGACCTTCGTAGCGCTTCTGAAAATAAAGTTCTTAATTCTGTTGTAAACAATTTATCAAACAAGTTATCCAAAAGGGATCTTACTAATACAATTATAGACGCGAAATTTCGTATGGATGTTTGTTCCTTTTTCATGCAACTAATGAACGGATTTTCATGAAACTTATCTCAGAGATAGGCCATGATCTGGAAAAAAGACACAGACTACTTATCATCCCGAAAAACTCATGAAAAGTGTGCAATTCACACGTGGTACAAGTGAAACCTTCAAAAATAAAGGTATTAATATAATAAAGTGTATCAGTTTTAATTATCTTTCAAAAACTATTTTGTACCAAATAAAAATAAAACCGTAATAATATCACCATCTCTTAACATAATATGAAGAGTAAAATGAGCGGCTAGCGCCATCTATCCAGCAATAAAACGAATTTTCTACCTTGTTCCTCGCGCCATCTATGAATACAACTTAGCACTTTTTAAAGTAACACGAACATAAGAAACACTGTATAATGCTTCCTATCGCATTTTCTCCCACGTTAAATCTTATGAATTTATGTGTTTGTCTCTTTATACTGTCCCTTTTTCGTTTCATCGACTTTCAAATGACAACGATGCTAAAGAAGTTTTCACTTCAAAAATTTAAAATAATGAAATATCCCTTAAATTCGGCAGCTGCAATGACCAAACAAAACTTGCCTATCATTGCAGAACCCCATCGAAACACCGTTACTTATACCCCATTACGGTAAACAATGCCACCATGATTGGCTTCCGATAACATTTGATGGGAACCCCTGGCCAAGGTGTGCTCGCGACAGGTGGATTTATTGGCCCATAAAATAACTATTAATGTTATGGTGCTGAGCGGAATGATGCGGTGGGTTTAATGTCTTATTTAAGAAAGTAAATGGCTGGAATCGTAGCTTCTTTATTTTCATGTCTAATGTCCCCAACTTTGTGTCACATAACGGTTACTTAAATTAACTCCTTAGTACCTACAGAATCACAAAAATTCACTCTCAGAGTCAGTTAACGGACAATTCAAATTAAGTATACAAATATGTCCTACTTAATTGTTTAATGATTGAAAAACACTGAAGTTTTTGAATGTCAAGTCAAATCAAATGGAGTACTTTTTAAGATATTATCCCTTCTACTCATTGACACCACGCACCCCACGCTTTTAATTCACGATATTTTTTAGTTGGATTTTATATAAAAGCGTGTTTTTTAGTTTTTTTTTTTTTATTTATTATTTATTTTTTCATTTATTTGTTTGATTTCTTTAAATTAAATTTAGGTTTTTTCTTTCTTTCTTTCTCTTTAAATATTAAATTGTCATCGGTCCTCGATAAGTCTGCGAAGTTTGGAAGAAATCTGACCATTTGAAGTGGGTGAAAATCAAGTCCAAAGGAGTCAGTTACAATTCACAAACAAACAATCATAAGGTGAAGCTAATACTTAATTAATAATTTATAAGCGTGTAAAAAGTAATTATTAAATTTTTACCTGTAATTGTGTGTGTCCACGTCCAATGTGTCCATCGCACTCAAAGCACAGTTCGAGCGACGAGGGCGAGTATGTGTCCGTTTATTAAATTATTAAATTAATAAGTACCTATTCGGGAGCCTTTTAATTAAGTATTCGGAAGTATTTTTATATTTTTGTTTTATCAGTCTCCCGTTTGATATGCTTCAAAGAGAAGCCCCATAGGTCCGTGTTTGCTCCTCAATTATTCGCCCCCTAAATTAGCCTCGGCACGTGTCCTCTAATAAACGTATATCACTAATATAAACACAGTCATTAGTATGTTTGTTTGTCTACAACGCTTTCAATATCCCGTCTGCATGCGACTGGAAAGAAACTTAACCTTAGGTACATAATGTAGAAAAAACAAAGTTTTATTTATATTTATTTAAAAAAAAAACGTAAAGAGAATGCTAATAGAATTATGTTACAGGGTCATTTTCGTCATATTTTTTCTGTTTGTTAAAATTTCTTTGATGCAACAACTGTAAGCAGTGTAACAATACTTTATCGATTTTTATGGGGTCACGATTACCCAACTTAAAACTTTTGGCTTAACGTAAATACTGCTTCATGTCTTGTCTAAATCGAATAGATCGGGAGATATCACTAAAATATTATATGTCTTGTTTATTTTTATATTGTAAAGAAAATATGGTCACAAAAACCAAAAAGCTGACAAGAGATACGGCGGGATAAATAAAAAGAGAAAGAAAAAAAGACGAAAGAAGAAGACTGGAGTTTACTCCTTATGAACGATTATACAATGTATAGATTAGCAAATGAAGGTAAATGAACACATTTTTTATATTACTGAAAGCATGCTTGATACATTTATTTACATTAATAATTTAATTTAACACGACGTTATCGTCAAATCAGTAATAACGCCATCTAGATTCTTGGTTGGTAGTTTGCGCACGAACATAAAACAACGTAACGTAACGGAGAAATTTTATTTGATTTTACTCTTCATAAATTTTCACACCCCGGGCTTATTTATGAAATCGATTCATAAGGAGTACAGAAATACAGAGAGTAAGAAGTACAGTTTTAAAAGTAAGAGATCTAAAAATGCTACCTCATACATATTTGGGCATAATATTTTAACCGAAGTGTTTTCGCGTGTAGATAGATACGCCTACAAAGCTGAAAATAATCCCATAAGCTGACATGCGGCGGCAAACCCAGAAATTAGGCAATGTTAAATTATCGCCTACACAATACATCTGCACGATCGGTACAAACATAGATTCCTACCTAATATTGAATGTCACTGATTTAACTGGCCATGAATATAATTATTAAGGTCAAAACTAATATAACATACATTAACATCAAAAAAATAAAATGAAAATTAATAGAACGAATACTAGCAAGAAATAACTAACACAATACATAAAAAGATCTTAAAGTAAAGTATACCTATACTAAGTTTAATAAAAAGTATATTTAAAAGAGATATACCTACGTCATCTAAATCTTCCCATATTCGGCATTGTACCCAGAACACTTGCAGCATTGCCCTGCTGTATTGCTAAACTAATTCTTAGATCAAAGTAGCCTTCGGATCTCCAGAAGTGCGGACCAGTCGTTTCGACATATCTTTCATGAAATACTTAGATTCTATGGTTTTTGTAGTTTTAAAATAGCCTTTTACCCGTGGCAGATGACTGATGAGATTGAATTATTATTGGCGTGTGGATTGACCGAAAATTCGTTTCTTTTTCTACAAATAGGTACAGAGTTTCGCGGAATCTGAATGGTTTTTAATAATTCAGGTCAAGTAAAAGGATTGACATGATATGCAACATCTTTGATAGCAGAACTAGTCCTATATTCTTCTGCTTTATCAGACCTGGGTTAATTTCCTGAATTTTGTGATTGTAACATGATGTGAAGAAGTAAATCCTTGTGAAGAAACCATAAACCTGATTGTTCTTCGAGATATTGCTAACTGCTTGGTATCGGAACATTAATTTTTGTTTGAAACCTATTTAGCTTTCATCAGAAATACTGTCGATTTAGAAACAAGATAACCGAACAGAATATTTCGTTAAACATTAATTTATTCTTCACGTTGAGTCTTCTACGTGTGACCTTGTTTCCTCTTGTTCTAAGAGCCTTAAAACTTTTGCTTGTGGATACATAAATAGCCCGCGTACTCAATATAAGGAAAGCATAGTACCTAAAACATCATTTTTCTTGATCTCTGCGCACCTCAGGTGTCGTAAACGTAACATACGCGATGTTTATTCCCCTTCCAAAAGAAATGTGGGGCAATAAAGCAGTCATTACTGTAGCTGTGTCAGTAAACAATACTTAGTATGATTTATTGGAGCGCTTAGGTTCTAAACGTATCGTGCATAATAATGTCTCGAGATGTTCCTCGATAAGGAGTGGGTTTTTCTTTACGGGCAAGTATGGTATTACGTCCAATAAGGCTCTTCTGGAAGTAATTGCTATTACGAAACAGGGTTGTAGCTTTAGTCGAATTTGAGGTAGGGCAGCATTGGTTACAGGTAGGGCAGAAGAAAAAAAATCATAACTGATCTGCTCCCTAGGTCACAGAACAAAGAATTTTAATATAATATGAAATGAATGTCACAAACTATGGTATGTTCGGAAAAGTTTAGATAGGTCTATCGCTACAATAGAGATATTTAAAGCTATGGGCGAATACGGAGTTGAAATGCTGCATGCCATCTGCAGTCGCGTCTGGAAGACAGAAAAATGGCCCCAGGACTGGGCACACTCTGTATTCATACCACTGCACGAGAAGGGATCAACAAAGAAATGTAGCAACTACAGACTCATAGCCTTGATTTCACATGCCAGTAAAGTGCTCCTTCATATCATAAACACCAGACTGCAAGCTTTTCTGAATCCTGAAATAGCTATGGAGCAGGCAGGATTCATCAAAGGACGAGGAACAAGAGAAAAAATCCTAATTCTTCGACAAATGATTGAAAAGTCTAGAGAATTTAACATCCCACTCTACATCTGCTTTGTCGACTTTCGCAAGGCCTTTGACACCGTGAAATGGCATAAGCTATGGGACGTACTCATTCATATGGGAGTACCTGATCATTTGGTTCGTCTCATACGCCATCTCTACGAAAACGGAACTGCGTCTGTTAGAATAGATAATGTTGACTCGACAAGTTTTCAGACACATGCTGGTGTTCGACAGGGGTGCATACTCTCTCCACTCCTGTTCAACATCTATACGGAGTATATTATGAGAATTGTTTTGGAGCAATGGGACAAGGTTGTTTCGGTGGGAGGACGGAAGACATCCAACTTGAGATACGCCGATGACACAACTCTACTCGCTCAAACAAAAGAAGATATGGAACAGCTGCTGACACGCCTTGAGACAACAAGCCTCTCTTTCGGACTCGCGATTAACAGAGATAAAACCAAGATGATGATCGTGGATCGAGCTGAACTAAATCAACCTAATATCTCCATGATTGGCAACTGTGAGGTTGTCCATAGCTACATGTACCTCGGCTCCACGATCACGAACACTGGGGGGTGTGAGGACGAGATTCGAAGGAGATGTGCTATAACGAGATCTGCCGTTGAGAAACTGAAAAGAGTCTGGAGCAACCGCAACATCACCAAAGCCACGAAAGTTCGCCTGATGAGAAGCTTAGTCTTTCCCATATTTCTGTATGGGGCAGAAACGTGGACGGTTCGCTTAAAAGACCGACGCAAAATTGATGCACTTGAAATGTGGTGCTGGCGACGACTGCTGCGGATCCCTTGGACAGCGTTTCGAACCAATGTCTCGATCTTGGAAGAACTGAAAATTAAAGAGAGACTATCATCGACCGTACAAAAAAAAGTCTTCAAATATTTCGGACACATTATCCGGAACCAACACTCCATGGAGAGACTCGTTGTCCAAGGGCAAATGGAAGGCAAGCGGTCACGCGGCCGATCGCCTACGCGTTGGACAGACTTAATAAAAGCTGCCACAAAATCATCTATAGTCCAATGTTCCCGTTACGCTGAAGACCGCAGTGTGTGGAGACGCATCGCGAAAGCTGCATTATCCAAAAAAGATCATCATGAAACCACGACCGCTCTGTCAAGAGCGAGCGACTAAGGAGAGAGATCGCTACAATTCTTTTTATCTCAAATTACGAATAAACAATTTAATTATAATAATTTATCTTAGTTTTTGGTATTTTTAAGGTAGGGCATTGTGATTTTAAGGTAGGGTTGCCAACCTCAAATTTAAAAAACCAGGATTTTAAGTTAGAGAAACCAGGACAATCAGTTTGAAAACAGGACGCAGTAATAAAGTTGCAAACTTGCGAGCCGTGAGGCCACCCGTAACGTAAATTTTTTTACAAGAGGCGCGCGAAATTTAAAATTTAAAAACCCAGGACGCTGCTTAAAAACTATCCAGGACGTCCCAGGACACTACAAAAACCAGGACATGTCCTGGAAAAACAGGACGGATGGCAACCCTATTTTAAGGTAGGGCATTGCTACGGCCATGGTAAGAAAACCTGCCGTAATGAGGATTAGGTACGGCTTTTTCCATCGGTGATGAGAAATCCTTGTGACCGAGCCAAGCTATCCTTTGCTGCTGGTGCAATTTGCAAGCTCCGGTTTAAACTTATCCATTTCATTTTTAAATTTAAAAAGCTTGAAATTAATTATAGAGACTCCATTGCATTGCATAACTTAAAAAGGGGTACAAAATGTTTTCCCTTTACGAATTACCTAATATTTATAAAGATGAACTGATGACTTATAAAAATAAGAATTATTAAAAAGTAACATAAATAACGTTACATGAACAGGCTACACAAGTTTTTACAAGTTACAAGGCGAAACAAAGTGTGATACAAGTGCAGCCATCTATGAAACGTATAGTGATATTTTAAAATTATTAGGAACCAAAAGAGTTTACGCGTGTTCTACTAGGTGGCACTGTGACGAAAACAACTTAAAGTAATTATAATAAAATAATAAGTTTCAGGTTGGAATGCAAGGTTTAAAAGTAAAATATAAATATTATTATCGTTAACTTTACTATTCATTTTTTATAAGAATTTTACACTCATTGTATTATTGCCATCTATTTTTCATTTACAATACTATCAGCATCCACACTCGTTTCGAATAAATTCTAGTACGTTTCATTAGATGGCGCTGTACCCGTATCAAAACAAAAACGAAGTTTTTGGCACAAGACTAAAATGAATCTTCCTAGTTGAAAAGATTAACTTTATTCAAAACATCTGCAAAATCAGGAAAACATTAATAAATTAGATATTTATTTAGATTTACTATGATTTACTATGAAGGTACCTATCTGCATACCCAAATAATTTATGTTACTATTAAATTTTTATTGCATAATTATTACTTTAGAATATTAATTACCATATTTTCACACTAAAGAGCTAAAGCGTATGACAATGTTTCATCATCTTTATGGTAATTAGGCACACCAATCAGGAGGAAAACGCATTTCCTTTGACGACACTGCTGTCTGCGTTGTCTAATGGCGTCGTTACTGCCACTTAGCTCCTTAGCTTTATGGCTGTTAGATCCTGGTGCATGAAGAACTTATTGGTACTCAAATGAGCTGAAGAGAAAATCATTATGCAATGGTAGTATTAAGAAAAATGCTTTTCCAGCTTTATTTTGATTATATAGTAAATTAGTAACAGCACAGACATTATTATTGTCTGTGACATTTATGATATTGACTATGTGTGGTAAACTGTGGTATTTCCCGCTCTTTTAACTAACATGCGTTATTGTTTCTTTGTTGTTGTAGGTATGTATTTTAAAAGAAAACCAACAAGTAGATACTTTTAAAAAAGAGTTGCAACAAAATATACACAATTTACTCATTGGAAAATTCGAGAAATACTCATTGAGTTATAAGTATACATAGAGAAGACATCTCAAACAAAATGTGTGTCCCCGCCGGGAGGTTCTGTTTTCAAAATTGAGCCCCTGTTCTCCTTTCAAAATCGAACGAATCCATTGGACATTGTAGCCGCGCGGCGCCAATTCATTGGAACATACATTGTGTTCGCGGTGTCTGTTCTATACGCTAGTAATAATACTTCAATGGAAATACTACACTAATTCTTTCGCGTTTCTTTTTAATAAGTACCTAACCAAACAAACCTACCAAGATCGTGAGACAACTTTTATCTAACTATCACATCAATTCCCGTCGGAAATTGAACCTGAGACCCTACCTCATGTCGTGAGCTTCACAATTGAGTTGTTCATTTTAAAAAATATATATTTTTTTTAAATGTATTTTAAATCTTTAACACAAATTATATTAATTGGCATTGTTAAAAACGCTTAAAAATTATTTTTAATATTAATAATAATGAATTCAAAATTGATAAAAGTTCAAAAAGAATCACGTGACTACAAACGCGCCAGATTTGGTCGCCATGTTAGTGACGTCATACAGTGTTAGAAGCTTCTACGTGAATTGAGTAAAAATATCCGAAATTTAGTGCAAAAAAGATATTCATACCACGTAATTTTATTGTAAATTTAAATGTTAAATGATTTATTCTGCATTAAATATTATAATAAAACTCTCTATTGATTGTACACACTAAATAAATTTAGATAAGGTTACACTGTTAACTGGTAAATCGTGTCTGGGAGAAATCAGGGCAGGGTGTTAGGGGTATAAATCAGGGTTGTATGATAAAATTATATTTCATTTATCATACAACTAGCTTCTACCCGCGACTTCGTCTACCTAAATTTCAGATACGGATCCTGAGAGAAGTGAAGAATGTGATTAATAAAAAAATGCAAAATGCAATACTACAGAAATTCTATGCTAGTAGTAGGTACATACATATGACGACCCTATAGCCTAGTTGATAGCGATTCGATCCAGCCTGCGAAGTGAGGGTCCCAGGTTCAATTCCCGGCCATATCTAATAAAATGTGACAAATAATTATTTGTACTCGGGTCTTGGGTGTTATAGTGACGTGTTATTTGTGTTGACCATGCCACCCGCGAGACAGGAAAACCTACTGCGGTGGTATGGGTCTGTACGCGCTTTATACATAAAACTGGTACAATATATAATTTTTTTTGTCTCCGAAATACGCCAAGTTGGTCAATGATCACGACTCGTGTGGCGAATCGTTACCACTCCAGATCGCTAAGTCAAGGGTCCTGGTTTCGATTCGATGCGAGGTGGATGCTGCGAGATGGTTTGAATGATTAGTTTGTATTTCTGTTCTTGGTCTGAGTGTGTGTCCTTGTGTTGTCTATGGCACCCACGACACTGGGTATGGGGCTATGAGTGTGAAGCGTTTATTTATTTATTTATGTACCTACTGGTTTTACAATGTTAACGATAATATTATCTGTAGTGTTTGTACTGCTATTATAGTTATAGCAGTAGTTATCTCGGGAGCACGGGTAGTGGGGCAACACTGGGTCAGTCACGAGACAGCCGTAGACGAGAGCAGACGTGTTTCCCTACCTACTGGTGTCGTAACGAGCTAATGCAAGTCAACCATATCACTATATCCAAATATTACGTGAGCACGTAAGTACAACAACTACTACATAATGGCGACGAGGTCAAAAGGTCAGTGCAGTAAATATTTTTATTTTGTGTTGATAAAGGAAGAGTTGGAAGGAAAATAACACGTCGATGCAAGAAATAATCAACAGACGAATGTTAATATTAGTGCCGAATAGTTATCTCGAGAATTTGTTTATGTGTGCTGTAACTTTAAATAACGTATTGAGCAAAATCATCATAATTATCGAAGTTCTCTCTCTAATTAGGTATAAAAATTGCCGCCATTACCGCTACCTGCACAATTCATTGTAAAAACAACTGTGCGTGAGAAAAAAAAGTGGCATTTTGTGTTATAAGCGTGATTCACGCTACTGAAGTAATAATAACATAAATGACAATTTGGATATAGTGTCACTTATTTAGCTGAAAGTGATAGCGAGACAGGTTTTGTTTTAAAATAAGAAGTGATATTTAGTGTTTAGCTGTGTCGTTTTAAATATAATACACAGTATCAATCTGTTGGAGGGATTGCTACATAAATGGCGTATTGCGTGTGGTAATATATTTTTTGAATAACTACTTATTTACTAGCATGTTTTAGTGCCTAACTAAAAGTAGGTTGGGCGAACCGACGAGAGAGGCTAATTGCAACGATATATTTCAGTTTTCTTTATAGACATTGATCGCAATGTTAAGTTGAAAACTTTGAATGGCTATACTGAAAAACTACTATTTTTGTAAAGCACCATTTTTGTTTTAAATGTGCGAATTGTGTCCGGCATCCATTCTTGCGTGTCTGTGTTGCACAACAACACTTAGTACTAAAAAGGAGATAACATTATACAAATTATGAACATAAATAAAGGAGTAGGGACCTTAAAATATTCAAGAATAAAAGGAGAAAGGTTCCCTAAATTAGTGAAATTTATTTAGGACTAGCTGTGCCACGCCGTTTCGCCCGCGTTGGTTTGTGGAAGGGACTGGCTGCTGGAGGTACGATGCTGTATGGCCTGTGGCCTTCCTCGGTGAATGGATTGTCGGACGGAGTTTTTCGGTTCGAACCGGTGGTTCCTGGGATTGGCGAGTTCGGCCGGGTGGACTCTTCGACTTTATAAAGTATAGATTTTACTACCATTATAGATGGCAGCACATGCAAGTTAAGTTTAATTGTTGAGAGTGAGTTTGCTTCTTCGCTGCCATAAAACTATAACAGTAAGGGTGATTGTCAATAAAATTAGCTGTTGTTATGACTATTAGTTATATTCTACGCAGGTCCTGGGTTTCATTCAAACGTAGTTTTGCTTTAGTTACAAAGTACATGTGTAGGTATGATAAAATGAAATAATTGCAGTCGTTTTGATATGAATTCTGATAAAAAACGGAACTGAACTTGTTTGATGAAAAATTATGTTCTGTTATGAAAGTATTGCATTGGCAGTATCAAACATACATACATGCCTAGCCGCCTAGGTATACATGCAGCCATGCACTTGTATTTCTTTTGAAAATAATACACATAAACTATCACAAGCTGTTGTAATACGGTTAACGTAATTTAACGTTGCGGCGCCGGGTCCCTATTTCAGCTTGTAAGTTCTTTGTGATTCTTTAGCAGTCTTTCCTTTTGGTATCTGACCATCACGGCTGTACTACACGGCTGAAAATATAATAACATAAAGTGAGTAATCATAAATAAAGTTGGTTTGATGGGCGGTAGCGTAAGAAAGAAAGAAACATTTATTCCGTCATAAGAATAGCAACAACGTTAGGGTTCTATGGTGGATGTATCACTGGCGCGCCGACGACGAGGAGCGCAGGAGCGGGTAATTGACGGTTATGGTCGTGGTCGCTCTGTTAACACATGACGCTTTTGTTGTAGTCAGAAGTGCTTGACATTTGACATACAGCGTTAGAATGCCCTCGTGTATTGTACCAATGTGATTAGTGTAGTGAAGCAAAGGATGGGCGTGTGTGTGTTGTGGCTCTTTTCAGAACGGAGTTCTTGGTTGGTTTGTAAGGGCATAACGTATATATATTTTTGAGTATCATTGCGTATTGGGAGATGATAGGAAGTTCCTATCATCGTTCCTATTAGGAACCATTATACAAGCCGCGATACCAGAGTTCAAATCTTCACGATGAGACAATTTTATTTTTCTAATTTAGTTTTTGTGTTGAATTTTATAGAATCTATTGAGGCAGTGAGGGTCAAAAGCGCTTGCGAGCTAGACGCGTTCTTGTGTTGTTACTGTGATTAAACTAAGTTGTGTCACGGAAATCATATTATATATTGGTTATTGAAGTATTCGTGCGCAAAAGGAGTAAGTTTTTATTTTTAAATTGAGAACAATAATTGTATTTTGTTCGAATGGGTGCAGCAATGTTTAAAATTTTGCTATTTATTATTGTAGCCTGAGGAAAGCGCCCTTTTGAAGACGCACGATTTGATATACCATAGTAAATTCATACCTCTGGAAAAGCCGAGGCTTGGTTTTGACAGAATTCCACAAAAATCGTGAAGGAGAAACTCTCCTGACGTCCAAAAAAAAAAATTTATTAAGCTGGATGTATTTAGTTATAAATCGAGAAGTCCTCTTTAAATAGTTTTGCAGGCAAACCGATTGTAGTTTTGTATCGATTTACAGCTAAATGTTGTAAACCACTTGGAATTTCATTTCAATAAGATGACCCGTCACAATACCTAGAAAAGTTCATAAAAAAAGTGAGGTCAAGGTAATGTTGAGTTCAAGTAAAAAGGGTAAAGGTAAAGATAAAGTTTAGTGAATGTTTAAGCTATAGTCCGAGTTGAAGTTATATCAGGCCTGGCGCACTCCGCATTTTACCATAACGTTACAAGTAGGTACATGCCACGTTGGACATGTCCTACTAATTCAGAAAATTCATAATAGCAGTCACACGTTCGTAATCTATCACACATAGTAAAAATTTTGGTGTTTGTCTATATGTTGATGCGTGTTCTTCAGTAAGATGTTAAATAATCAAGTCCGAACTGATATATATTTAATTATCGTTTACACATATATAATAATACATGTGTAACACATAAAAATAAACTTTCAGAAAAAAATACAAAATGAATTAACTTTTGTAAATGTTAGTTTCCTTCAGGTCATCACACATGTCACTAAACTTTCAGATTAATTTTATTCTTTCAAAAAAAGGCAACCCTGACATTGCCAGAGAGGATAAGCGACAGTGTTAGAAAGGAAGGCAACTCATTACGCGTTTTGATTAGCGCTGTGCGATCTGAATTACACTTTATTGCGTTGGAGCCAGAGACACTATTTATTTAAATGATTTTTCGGAATTTTTCTTAGTGCACCTTCTGTACTTATTTAAAAATACTATTATTTCTTTTGTGGTTTTAGTTAAACTCAGAGTTAAAGGAAAAAATAGTATTCAAGCTAAAGTTACAATGAAAGTAAAATTTAAAAGGCACTCTAACTCGAAGAGTCAGAGAAATCAGAGTAAAATCAACCAAAGGTAATTATAATGAAGTTTAGTTTTGCTTAACATAAACATACGTAACTCAGTTGTCGGCAGTATGAGCCCTCATGAAATTGAAAATCATACGTTACTGAGTTGAAGTGAGTTGTCGGCAGTATGAGCCCTCATGAAATTGAAAATCATACGTTACTGAGTTGAAGTGAGTTGTCGGCAGTATGAGCCCTCATGAAATTGAAAATCATACGTTACTGAGTTGAAGTGAGTTGTCGGCAGTATGAGCCCTCATGAAATTGAAAATCATACGTTACTGAGTTGAAGTGAGTTGTCGGCAGTATGAGCCCTCATGAAATTGAAAATCATACGTTACTGAGTTGAAGTGAGTTGTCGGCAGTATGAGCCCTCATGAAATTGAAAATCATACGTTACTGAGTTGAAGTGAGTTGTCGGCAGTATGAACCCTCATGAAATTGAAAATCATACGTTACCGAGTTGAAGTGAGTTGTCGGCAGTATGAGCCCTCATGAAATTGAAAATCATACATTACTGAGCTGTCGGCAATATGAGCCCTCATGAAATTGAAAATCATACATTACTGAGCTGTCGGCAATATGAGCCCTTATGAAATTGAAAATCATACATTACTGAGCTGTCGGCAATATGAGCCCTCATGAAATTGAAAATCATACATTACTGAGCTGTCGGCAATATGAGCCCTCATGAAATTGAAAATCATACATTACTGAGCTGTCGGCAATATGAGCCCTTATGAAATTGAAAATCATACATTACTGAGCTGTCGGCAATATGAGCCCTCATGAAATTGAAAATCATACATTACTGAGCTGTCAGCAATATGAGCCCTCATGAAATTGAAAATCATACATTACTGAACTGTCAGCAAGATGAGCCCTCATGAAATTGAAAATCATACGTTACTGAGTTGTCGGCATTATGAGCCCCCATGAAATTGAGATTGATACATTGACTTGATGGAAGTAGTGACCTCATGAAATTTAGAATCATACATACATTACTTGACTAGACGGCAGTATGGGCCCTCATAACTTTGAAAACCATACAAAATGTAGTGATTTTGTGAATATATTAGTTATTTGGCGTGATGGAGTCGAGATGTAGAATAAAGATAATGAATAGACGAGGTATTTCAATAAATGACTGGTGTGTGAATGATTGGTATCTGCAGTGTCTGACTCATATGTGACACCGTTGGGTCCGTTAGGCCCATTCAGAAAGGACGCCTAAATAAAGGAAATTCCTGTTGCGAGTCTAGCCATGTTTGGCGTGTTATGGTCGTCGGTGGGACCTAGTTTATATTACGAATATAAGAGGATAGTCTCGCAAGTAAGACTTTAGTCTTTAAAAACGAAAGCAGGTTGTAAGCTGTACGTAATTTGTTGTTGACAGTAAACCACTTTTAGTAATAATATAAATTTTCATCGACTTTCTCATATTTCCTGTGTTTGTTTTACCAGTAAGTTGTCTATTTAAGGACAGAAATGACGAGGTTCGTTTGTATGTTGGTATGAAACCTAATAATTTGGCGATCTTGATCAAAGAGAGAAGAAAGAGGGAAGTATGAAAAGCTAAGAGGTGATGCAAATAATTATTATTTAATAACGATAGAAGGAGAATGGGTGATAATGGGAAAGGTGTAAGACGAAAAAATGCTGGAAGAGGTCTCAGGTGTTGTTTCAATGTTTAAAATAATTTGCAGTGAAGGTATAATCTACATAAGTAATTCTATACGAAACATGCATATGACAGTTTGAGTTTGTTGAGGCTAGTGAAGGCACCCAGAAGGCTACAGTTTACAAACCGTAGCCTGCTTCATACATATAGTGCGTGTTACAAATGAGTTTGTCTAAGTAGCTGAAATATTGAATGGTGTAGACGTGGAGTGGCCTTTGAAGGCTTGAGTTGCGATCAACTGCAGAGTCGACTGTGGATCGGGCTCCAGATTAAATAAAGATTTTAATAAGGAAGGGATGTAGTGTTTGTACTGCTATTATAGTTATAGCAGTAGTTATCTCGGGAGCACGGGTAGTGGGGCAACACTGGGTCAGTCACGAGACAGCCGTAGACGAGAGCAGACGTGTTTCCCTACCTACTGGTGTCGTAACGAGCTAATGCAAGTCAACCATATCACTATATCCAAATATTACGTGAGCACGTAAGTACAACAACTACTACATTATCTAATATCTTCAAACACGGTTCCGTTTTACTCTACCTACCATTGTTCTACCACGTGTTCCACTTTGTAGCCCCAGGACTCATCATCAGATCCTCATTGAATTTGAGTAGGATCAACGTTGCAAAATTCCTAACCTAATAAAATAAAACCATGAGTTGTTTTATAAAAAAACGGGCATGTGCGTGTCAGGCCACGGGCAATGTAAGGTTCCGAAGTAGTAAGTTTATCGACTATGACTCATACTTATGTTAACATAGCAGTGATTGTTTTCCTTGTAAATTCATCATATAAGTACCCTATTTTTGAGAATTTTTTCGCTTGTCTAACTCCAACCGTTTAGTCAACAGTTGGGGGGGACACTTGACTGTAATCAAAATTAGCACTTTAAAGCCAAACATTTTGCAAACGGACCCCTAATCCCAAACATGGTCTTACAAGACCCATAATATTTTTGGAAGACCTTTTCAACGATACTCCACACTATAGGGTAGGCGACGAATAAAAAAATCATCCTCACGTTGCCTGTAGGGGAGATACCCTGAAAAAAAATGTTTTTCAATATTTGATTCTACGATTCTGGAGTTTTAATAAATATGTATATCCATGCCAAATTACAGCTTTCTAGCAGTAAGGGTCTGGCCGCTTTGCTTCGGACAGACGGACAGACGGACGGACGGATGGACGGACAGACGGACAGACGGACAGACAGACAGACGGACAGACGGACGGACGGACATGACGAAACTATAAGGATTCCGATTTTACTTCGGAACCCTAAAAGAAACTAAAGAACGAAAACTAAAATTTTACCTCTTATTCCTCGGGAAAAGGTCACAGGTACACATTTAACATTATCTTTGGGGTGTTTTTTTTGTAGTTTTCACAGGTAATGGTACAAAACAAGCACGATAACTTTTAAGGTTTAGCATTTTTTATATATTTATCAATATATTGACGATAGTATCAAGATTTTATCAGTTAAAAGTCAAATCACAGTATCAGCTGTATGCTGCAATGAATAGCAATTAACAAAGTGACGTCACACGCGCGCTCGGTTCTATTCGGGAATTGTCGGCGTGTTTTCGGTACTGGATTCAAAAACGTATTTTTGATTTGATGTAACTTTTAAATTATAGCGAATAAAAAAAAAACTAAAATAACTTTGTTATAAAACTTATATATATGAACTTTCCATTTATAACAAAAAAAATTTTAGGAAACAACTCAATTGTCGAAATAAAAAAAAATATAGAATTTACTTTAAACAAATAATAATAAAAACGTTTGTCGAATGTTACTATTACTTTCTGCTATTATCGAAATATCGAATCGCAAGCCATGCCAAAGTTCTAATCGTTGTCGGCATTCCCTGTGGTTCTAGTTTCGTGCACAAAAATTTGCGTCAACCGCATGCAAGTTGCACTGTGGCTGTAGTGTGGCTGTGGCGTGGCGCAGGACGATTTAACTTTAAACAAGACGCTGCACTGGTGTTGCAAGCTAAGGGTGTGTTCACTTACAATAATAACTCTCTTCCCTTTTGCATGTGCAATTGTGTAAAGGAATGTGTGCATTATTGTGCATAGTTCCCGACTACACGTCCTGTATCTGCGCTTACACGTAAAACACTATTTTTAGGTTACTTAATATTACCTAGTGGATTGTATCAGTGTAGCGCGTAGTGTGTTTTATTGTTGTAGGTGTTTTTTACAGTTATTTGACGTGATAACATCTATTAAAACGATGAACGCCGGGCGCAGGCACGAAAAAATGTAGCGTTCGGCGAGCGAGAGAGCGGCAAAAGTGAGAGAGAGGCACGATCGACTACGATCGGCGTATCGTAGCCGATGCCGTAGCCGAGCCGTAGGCGATCGTAGTTGAGTGGAGCGGAGCTTTGTCATGACGTCGTTACGTTAAACTACCGTCCGTAAACCGACTTTACAGATAACCATTTTTTTGTAGACTATAAGAATGCGTCGATGATTCTCTTGTTAATACGTACGCAGGTTACCAATTTGTCGACTACCCGATGGATCGGCTATAAAAAGTTAATAGTACAGTCGATTTCAATGGCTAAAAATAATACGTTTTGGTGAAGACCTCAATGAAAACTAACTGAATCACAGTGTGACGCAGCCTTCCGATGTAGAGTAATCAGCGGAGATTTCTTGCATCGCGATCGGCGCCATCTTGAAGATTGTCGTCTGCAAGACGAAGCGATGTTTGATTCGTTTTGTACCGTTTGGGAGCGTCCGATAAATTTTGTTATAAAATGCATCTTCTGCGAGAAACAAACTGTATTTCTAATATACCTACGCAGCTGTGTGTATAGTAGACAGTACTAGTATTGGGGTGGTTTAGAAAATAAAGGTAAAAAATAATAATTAAAAAAAAACAAACCCGACTGCGTAAAATAACTAAGCAACAACCCATATTTGTCCCACTGCTGGGCTCAGGGTCTCCTTTCACAATGTGAGAGGGGTATTAGGCTATAGTCAACCACGTTGGCCAAGTGCGGATTGGTAGACTTCACACACCTTTGAGAACTTTATGGAGAACTCTCCGGTGTGCAGGTTTCCTCACGATGTTTTCCTTCACCGAAGCAAGTGATAATTAACTTCTAATACGCACATAATATTTGAAAATTAGAGGTGCGTGCCAGGATTTGAACTCGGGCCCCTTCGTTCGGGAGACCAAGGTTCTAACCGCTAGGCTATCACTGCTATAAGGCCATTTATGCTCAAAAATAACTAAAAACAAAAAAATAAGCCCAGTTGTTTAGAATGTGGTTAAAAATAATACTAAACAACTAAACTATAGAATTAGGATTACCAGTTGTATCTATGTGTGTAATATTCTTTATTATGAGGTAGGTCCTCATACCTATCTTCCAATTCGCTGAACGGATTTATGTAATTAAGATATCGTTAGATTCGTCTTGATAACCCAAGTGTTCTTAGATAAGTGAAATTAAAAATAAAATATTGGTGGCTGTGAGATGTTATTGTTTGTATTATCAAAAATATATGGAATAATGCAATACGGGTGTCAAATGAAAGAGCTTTCCATAAGGATTTCAAAAAGGTGTCAAGATAGGTTTTTTGACAGAAAGCGGGTTTTTTTTTATTTTTAAACGTATACTAGTTTACGGTTTTAATAAGCTTACCCTGTAGTGTAGACCTACTTCCTCTTTTCCTGGAATTGAAAAACAAACGACGCTTTAGTTCTCATGATAATGAATTTTTGTTGTGAAAACTTCTTTAGGCGCGTTGGGAATTTCTTGAGATGGGATAAAAGCAATCAGCTAGTCACACCGTAATCATTATAATTAACACCTACCTGTAGCGCCATCTCTGAGAGAAATACAGAACTATAGTTACTTAATTTACAGCTCGTATTAATCAAGATTGTAGTTTACATATAAGTACTTTACGAGGCGTTTCAGCCATTCACTAAAAATGTAATCTATACTAATATATAAAGAGGAAAGATTTGATTTTTTGTTTGCATTGAATAGGCTCCGAAACTACTGAACCGATTTGAAAATTTCTTTCACTGTTAGGAAGCTACACTATCCCCGAGTAACATAGGCTATATTATATTTTCAAAAAAATTAGGGATCCTTAATAAAACTCAAAATACTAATATATAAAGAGGAAAGATTTGATTTTTTGTTTGCATTGAATAGGCTCCGAAACTACTGAACCGATTTGAAAATTTCTTTCACTGTTAGGAAGCTACACTATCCCCGAGTAACATAGGCTATATTATATTTTCAAAAAAATTAGGGATCCTTAATAAAACTCAAATAATGTAACCCCAAATAAGAAAACCGAAGCAAAGCGAGGGCGGTTACTCGTGTATAATAAAACACTATATTTAAAAATATTTCCTGCAGAATCAAATATTTTCTGACGACTCAAACACTACACACGTAATTATTCAAGAGAGCATGTTTTTCTTTTTAACCGACTTCAAAAAAAGGAGGAGGTTCCCAATACCACTTTTTTTTATGTTTGTTACCTCAGAACTTTG
This sequence comes from Thymelicus acteon, assembly GCA_951805285.1. Classification (NCBI taxonomy): domain Eukaryota; kingdom Metazoa; phylum Arthropoda; class Insecta; order Lepidoptera; family Hesperiidae; genus Thymelicus; species Thymelicus acteon. The sequence continues at coordinate 1,323,711 of OX638224.1, forward strand.
GACTCGCTTAACCGATTTTGATGTTTTTTTTTAATCGAAAGCAGGTGTTTGTCATGTGGTCTCACATAAATTTGAGCGAGATCTGATAAGAAGTTTTTGAGTAATTTTGAAGTCGGTTATTTTTTGTTAGTAAAATTTAGATTATTTTTAAGCATGAATGACCTGAAGCTACACTCGGATTGGGTTCCAGATGAGGAACTCTTGCACGGCTCAGATTTGACTATAAAACCATGACTGATTGATTATAAAACCATGTGATTAGTTTTCATACTATTAACTTGTTTTGATCAGTGATATTTAAAAAAATATAGATACGTTATGCCCTTACAAATTTACCAAAAACTCTGTTCCGAAAAGAGCTACAACACACACACGTTTATCTTTTGTTTCACTACACCAATCACATTGGTATAATACACGAAGGCATTTTAACGCTGTATGTCAAATGTCAACCACTTCTGACAACAACAAAAACGGTGCGTATCGTCTTAGAATATCATTGGTTTTGACCTCATCATTTGTGAGTTCTAAAATTCCTAAACTCCCAGGTTGTTAGTGTAATGTATTTGAACCACTTGAACCGTGTACAAAGTATAAATATTGTTCGCATCGCTTAAGGCGCGGTGTGATCTCAATATTCACAAAACTGGGTTTCTTTGGTGCTCCAATACGAGGAAACCCAATGAAAATATCGCACGCAAAAAATACAGAGCATAGAAAAAGGTCTAAAGAATAATGTTAACCGAATAGAATATTAAATTGTTGTTTAATATTTCCAATAAAAAATCGTAATTTGCTATACAAAAATAAACTTAATCGTCGACGTTCTTTGTATTTTCAGCGGTAACAACATATTTTTTTTTTGAGAATATAATACGTATATGGTTTTATTAAAACTTAAACCGGACAGATATTGAATTTAATGTGTATATTCTGAATTATCTAAGGAAAACCCTCAAATTAAATGTTTATTCGCAATCTAGTTACATTGTTAGCAAAAATATGCTCTGCAATTTTGAACCCTATTCAGCGTCATGTAAATGTAACATTAGATTAGCGCAGATATGCGGTTGTGTGAGTGAAATCAACGTTTTTAAATCCTAGTCATACCGCGCCTTAATCCGACACATACCCTAACAGTTGCTCGAACAGTCGCGCCAAATTGATTTACAGCATTCCAATTTCAAACAAAATACACAAACATTTTTTAACTAAATCCGATAGTGCATTCAGGTCACACGAACAGGAAAAAGTGTTTTGTGAAAATATTTTGCACGGAAATTTTGTATAATTCACCTTGTTTAGAAAATGGAGGCTGGAATGCATCAGGTGAGCTTGTACGGGAGCTTTGGAAGTGTTAGAGTCGCTTTCGAAACGAGATTCAGGTGTCAGTTTTGAAGCATTTCGTTTTAATTGCTGCTGAAAAACTGGATGGACATTACTGAAAATTCATAGGTATAATCTAAAGGGATAATAGAAAGAAAGAAAGAAATGGTTTATTTTGTTAAGCAACAGGTTGCAAATTGTCAGTTAATATAGCAGTTATGAATGATAACATATCTATAAACATAACGTGCTGCAGCACTGCTCAAAAAAAGTGCGCACTCAGCATTATGCCGCGGCGAACAACGCCTACTGGTTTTCAGTACGACCTTTTTTGTATCGCTGTTCGGACGAGTGATGCTAGTTCGCCGCATAAATGTAATAAATGTATAATTAGATTTTTTTATGTAAATAACATATGTAGTGAACAAACTATGAGCAGATCTACTTTTAATCCCAAAAATATTATACACGAGTAACCGCCCTCGCTTTGCTTCGGTTTTCTTATTTTTTTACACCTTGGGTTACATTATTGGAGTTTTATTAAGGATCCCTAATTTTTTGAAAATATAAAATAGCCTATGTTACTCGGGGATAGTGTAATTCCCAACAGTGAAAGAATTTTTTAAATCGGTTCAGTAGTTTCGGAGCCTATTCAATGCAAACAAAAAAATCAAATCTTTCCTCTTTATATATTACATTAGTATAGATTACTATAGATTAATGCTTAAATCATACAAACTTTATTATTTCAATAAAGTTTTTTAATAAGATTTTCAATAAGATTTTCATAAAATTTTGCACGCACGGTAGACCTGGAATAAGATATAAGGCAATTATTATCTCGGAAAACATGGGCAAAGCAGTTTGTGATAATTATTGTCCATGAAATTAGATCTGATTGCTTATTGTCCTGATTAATTGGTTGTTTCTTTTGTCTGAATGCTGACGACGAAAAACATTAATGAATGTTCAGCGTTAACTTTTTTTAATTTGCCGCAAAATTGTACAACACGGCCCATTGTTTCGCGATAAAGATGACAAAGTGTCGGCAAGTGAAGCCAAACAGTGATTCTCGTACAGAATTGCGAAACTTCTCTCATTTGAATTCTTGTGACGTCTATTTTATTCGAAAAGAATGGAAAGCACCGCTAGTTTTGTGCAAATTGTTTTGTATTTTGTTTTTATTCTCCAAATTGTTCTCGAAGGGATCGTTTGAAGAGGTCTGTCAGGTCCACATGTTTATACCAAAAATGGATTTAATTGCATACCTAATAGAATTTTTTGATGTAGCTCAATAACTGATCGATTTATCAAGATTTCAGTTTTGTACTCTAATAAACGGACTTCAAAGAAAGTGGGTGTGTATGTATTATTACTTACAATAAGTACAAAATATTCAACAATAACACAAAACAAAAATTTTATGTAGGTAAATTTGTACGTACTACATACGAAATACCTACATAATCTCTTGAGTATTTGTGCGTATCTTTATTGCGATAAACAGAAGATATTTCCACGTTATGTGTCCAGGATATTTCCAAGACGAATGAAGGAGGAATAACATTTACTGTAGATCAACAACTGTGAAATAGTAGATAGAGGTGTAGCGGAGCTACTCGATTTTTTGTTTTGTACATTTTATTTTATACCTTTGTAATCTAAATTTTAATGTATAATTTTACTATATATATTCGGTCGGACAAACAGACCGTTTCGAATCCTACAGAGGGAATAAAATTGAATAATTAAGTAAAGGTAATAAAATCGGGTGCCAAGCATGGTCTTCCAAATTACAGAACAGAACTAGTGGGATTTTTTTCCCACTAGTACTGATAACAGAACTATTCCACATGACAGGTGGCAATAAAATCAAGTATCAAGCATAGTCTTAAAACTCATACTCTTACTCTCACACTAGTGGGAAAAAAATTCCCACTAGTCCTGTCAACAGGACTACTCAACAGGACAAGTGGGAATAAACGAGATTTTACACACATACCACATGTAGATTTCCTTAACGTTGCAACAAATGAGAATTCTTGTAAAGAACTTAGAAAAATTGAGTTGTTAGGGGTGAAAGTTTGTAACTTGCTCCAAGTTAGTGCTTACATCTAATCCACTACCAACCTGCTTGTGATTGATCGCACTGCAGGTAAAAGCTCTATAATGAAAACTTAATTACTTCCACGCTAAAGTTTTCACTGCTTTTGAATTGAAACTTTCCATTAATTACAATATCGGTGAAACATGATTAATGAGTATTGATGACTTCCGTTAATGTTCTGTTGAATTAATAATGTGCTGTATCGCTGAAGAGCAACAAGCTACTACATTTTTAAGTTAAAATATATGAGTGTTTTCCCGCGAACGAAATACGACCTATTTTCATTAATTATTGTTGACGATGGGAGAACATAAAATAAAAATTTGCATGTTGTAATCGTTTTTTCTCCAGGTACTCGTAAACTTGTTTCTTGCACATCGGAGACACGTTTTTATCGATAACAATCTGCCAAATAAAATCGGGTGACATAAGAAATGGAAGGATGTACATAATAATTTATTATGTACATCCTTCCATTTATGCTGCTTATGTTGTTAGGAAAATAAGGCAGTATACTGACGTCGAAACTGCTAGGATGGTTTATTTTGCATATTTTCACAGTATTATGTCTAATGCCATCTTGCAGTGGGGCAAAGCAGCCAGTATAGAACAAATTTTCATACTACAAAAAAGAGCTATTAGGGCTATTTATAAACTTAGGTCTCGGGAAACTTTGCGTGAGAAGTTCAAAGAAATAGGCATACTTACAGTAGCTTCACAATATATCTATAGTAATGTGGTTTTTTATAAGCGCGTATAAAAACAAAATTGTTATATCAATAATCGCCAAACAAGAAGAATGCACCAGTTAGTAACGCCATCTTACCGTCTTTCTAAAGTACAGCTATCTTTTATGGGGCTTGGTGTAAAGTTCTTTAATAAAATCCCAAAGTTAATACGTGATTTGCCAGTGGAATTGTTTAAGAAACATGTAAAATCTAAACTTTTAGGCAAAGGTTACTACACTGTAGATGAGTACATAAATGACAAAGACGCATGGAAATGACCAGCTCTGCAACCAGTTCCGTACAAGCTAGTGATACTTTTTTGTAATAAATATACCGATGTATTTTTATTCTTAAAAGATGTGCTGAGGAGTTTCTTTACGGCTTTTCTTCTCCTCCATGACAAAGCACCTTTGCGAAAAGCTGGTTGATTAAAAAATGACGTGCATAAGTGTATCAATGATACCTACATGAATAAATGATTTTGAATTTGAATTTGAATTATACTGTATTGTAGATATACAACGTGTTACAAAATACCCCGTAAAAATACAATTAATTATCAAAGCCAAAAATTTCGTCAACCCTAGTAAGCTGTCATGTCAGGGAACCAGATTATTTAACAGAGAGGCCTACGTACCTATTTTACCTAATAATTGTCTACTTTAACAGTTTTTTCTGTTTTTCATTCTTAAATGTTTGCTACCTCAATAGTCTCAATACAAGGATGTTTTTATACTCAAGTACTGGCTTCAAAAAATGTTAAGTTGGAAAAAAAATATGTTGTCAATTTCAAATCTTCTAATCGATCCTACAACTGTTTCGAATTTTTTTTTTCCAACATTTTTTGCAGAATAACGATGCTTTCTAACTCGGAATATTACGATATGATGTTATGCTTAGGCCATGAAGATAGCAATTTAAATCGTTTGTCGTTTGTCAAAATTTTTGTCGTTCCGCGAATTAGGTAGAAATGTAGGTACATTCTGCGTAGTTTACTCTTTGATTTTACTGAAATAGGGTTTGCACATCAGTGAAAATAATAATATTTTTTTATTTTTTTGGGGTATGTTATACAGCGTTACTACAGTTATTAAATATTGTGAATGGACTCGTTATAAGGCCCCATTTAACCTCCTTTCGGCTTTACGGGTAGTTTTGTAACACCCTGTATATTGTTTTCTCTTAGCCAATTCATGACCTAGATACATATAGATTTTGATGAAACATGAATTAAACACGTTGTCCAGTAAACTACTTTACTAACCTCATTTATATTCCACAACCAATACAAACTATTATTAAGTACTTAACTATTATTAAGTACTTTAACTCAATGAAACCTTTCCATTCTAATAATTTACTGCTAGGCAACGTTTAATGTATTAAGTCACGGAACACAGACGTGTTCCGTGTATTAAGTACTTAACTATTAACTTATTACTTTAACTCAATGAAAGCTTTTCAGGAAGAGGTACCCATTCTAATAATTGACTGCTAGGCAACGTTTACTGACATATCGGTAAAATTTGTATATAGCTGATATAAACTTATAAGATTTTTCCATTTCAAAAATCGACCGGCGTTAAAAAAAATCCTTAAAATCTATAAAAATATTCCATATGAAAGCCGCACGCGCCCTCTGTCGGCTGTTCTCGTTATGTAGGTCGTAGCGCAGTCAATTAGGCTAATGCTAATCCCATCAGCTTTTGTGCTTTCACATTCGTGAACCAAAAACATACAAGAAACGTATGTTTTAATCTCTTTAATGGAGTCGTTTTATGCGTAAAACTTGGCTAGAGGTTTTGTGAAAATCTTGTCTATTTTATGGTATTTTGCATGGTGATGGACTTTTTTGTTATGTCATATTTCACATTTAAGGCTACACGGTTGAAGTAGCACAGAAGCTTGTTTTTAAATAGACTATTTTCTTTTCATGTGGCCTAGATTTCTTAAGTAAAATTAAGTCAATTTCAATATTAAAAAATCATAATGTTAATATATTATTATGTTAAAAAAATTACAAGAATTTTCGTTTTTGAAAAAAATATTTATTTATTCGTCTACATTAGTGTTGTCGCCTTCATAATGGTCTTCACTAGATATTATGTATCTACTAGCTACTACCAGCGCTTCTTATTTTCAAACTTGCTTCAAACTCGATTTTTGGGGTAGCCTTTCTTTCAGCGATGCGTTTTAATATCTATGTTTGAAAACGACGGCCCTTTCAGGTTCTCTTTATTTATAAAAATAGAAAAAACTCACATGGAGTCATGTCTGGCGAGCTATGGAGGCTTTTGGCCATTTCACGAACAAGCAATCAAGTGTGAACATGTGCAGCATTATCGTGGTGCAAATGCCATGAATCAAAAATCACCAAGATCATAAAAACACGTCTAACCTTAGCGGCTGCTATTTAAAAAGTACACAATGAATACAACTGAAAATTTTCTCGTACCTAAGGGGCATGTGTGTCAATATAATACCTAAAAAGTTTTTTACAATTCGACTTTGCAAATCCGCAAAATTTAAAAATTCAGAAATTTAAAAATTTAAAATAATTAATAATTAATAAATTAAAAAAAAAATCAAAATTAAATAAAATGTTTAACTTAAGGTAATTATTCTCGTGAGTTCTGAGATAGAGCACGTCATTTGTAATTGACGATGTCCACGAACGACGTAAACTGAACCAACTCACTTCACAGTACAATGAGCAATTCAAAAAGTTTGGCAGCCGTAATGGACCAACTTATTTCAGTAGCAAATAGGTGAAGTGGAAGTAATTGTGATTAAGTAACAGAATGAGGTACAAAATTCAGTAACTATTCATTACATAAATTCAACAAGAAAATATTTAAATGGGGAATTATAAGCCACAGATTTTTTTACTCACGGAAACCAACCTCTGATTTTATAACTAAGCCCCGGAAATGAGAAGGCTTCAAATAAACTAATTCGCGCCTTTTTTTAAATGCCATCTGAATATTCCAAAGAAAGCATCAAATAAAGTACTTATGAGTTGATTTTTTTTCTTGGGAGTTTCTTACCGTTTCTTCTTGCAAGATTACTCATAGTAGAGGCTTTAGAAAACTGTTTGCAAAAAACAATAGGGAATAGAAATTGTTTTTGTTATTATCGTGCATTTATATTCAGCATCAAATATAAACTGACCAAAATGGAAATGTCGTTATCAGCGAATGAACTGTGTAACTACAATTAGTTAAAATACTATTACAATAATAAAAGGTCTCACTCATAATACTCCATCATTTGAATTCTCTGTGTATCGAGCGACCACATAAAATAAATAAACATGAATGCAGAATAATAAACATTCGAGTATTTCCGATCATACGAGATGTGCTGTCATGAATACTCATAAACTATAACGCTTCACACTCATAGCCCCACACTAGGATTCCCTGTGTCGTGGGCGCCATGGACAACACACTAGACAAGGACATTCACACCCAGACCGAGAACAGAAATTCTAACTCATCATTCAAATTTCCGCCTCGCTGGGAATCGAACCCAGAACCCTTGGTGCGGCGATCCGGCATGGTAACCATATTTTGAATTCTGGCATATTTTTATTCATTTATCCAATTTATGTAGGTATATTGTGTATCTTAAAACTTACCTACTTTTTTACTTAAATAAGTTAATGCTTGACCACAATCCCACCTGATGGTAAGTGGAGATGTGGTCCAGGATGGTGAGCGCACTAACTTAATAAAAGCCTATTCACACTTTTCTTAAGAGTTAATGAACCGATTTGGTACAATATTTGTGTTCAGAATCATATTATAGTATATTTGAGTTAACATCTGTCCAGCGTAGGTGTAGAAGAAACTCGGGATATTCTAATATCATACTAACATTATATATTTGAAAATTTGTAACGATGTATATTAGATACTCTTTCACGCAAAAACTATTACACGGATTTTCATTAAATATAGCACTTAGGTAGTCCATAATCTGGAGTAAGGCATGGAGTACTTATTATCTCCGTAAAACCGATAGCAGTGCACTACTATTGAATAATTTTCTTGTACAATAACAGCAACAATGAACTAAAATAACAGGAAGTATTTTGTTGAATGACAAAATGTATGTGGTTAAAGGTATTATATGATTTAATCTGTAATCTTTTAATCAATAAATTGGTTATTTATTGATGGCCGCATTAAACGCAAGCCGCAAGCCATATACAGCGCAATCACAATAGCGAACATGCGATTCAATAAAAATAAAAAAATCAAATTAATTTTCTTTTTTGTGTCAAGTTTTCTCAGATCACTGCAGTCGACATTACGGTAACTCTGTCCAAAATAACAGGACATTGTATTGTACGCCTACGGACCGAGAGAAATACAATTTCATCAAAATTTTTTGTATAATAATGTCATTGCTGGTTACGGAATGTATGTGCACATTTTTGGAGCACCGATGTTGGTACCTAATTTCTTTATAATTTACGAGTAACCGCCCTCGCTTTGCTTCGGTTTTCTTATTTTTTTACACCTTGGGTTACATTATTGGAGTTTTATTCAGGATCTCTAATTTTTTTGAAAATATAATATACCCTATGTTACTCGGGGATAGTGTAGCTTTCCAACAGTGAAAGAATTTTTGAAATCGGTTCAGTAGTTTCGGAGCCTATTCAATGCAAACAAAAAATCAAATCTTTCCTCTTTATATATTAGTATAGGTATATAGCGATTATATGTATGTAGTGAATTATTTATGTAGCGATTGATATCTCAGGTAATATTCTCTAGTTTTCTACTATAACAGTGTGAAAATTAAGCTTCAGGCTTTTTAAAAAAGGAAGCAAAAATTCATCATTATTGGCCTGCAACCACGGATCTAAAAAAAGACGGATGTAACCTCGTCTAATCGAGAGTGAAGCATAGCAATGGCCGCCCGCTTACCATGTATGCGTAATTTTTGATTCGCGATTGACGCAGTATGGTGTCAATGTGTTGGTGTGTGTACTTGTACGAATAGAGAGTTGGTATTACTATGGGTGCTTCATTGAATTTGTTCTTGGGATTACGTCCGTCTTTTCTTTAGGTCCGTGCCTGCAACGCTTCATGTCTGCGCTTCTGCCCTTATGGCACAGGTGACATACTTAACCTACTACTTGGTTAGTGACTAGCACTTACCATCTTGGCTCACGTACTCATTTGTCGATCATTTCAGTAAAAAAATAAAGATACCCCTAAACCTAATTGCTTGCCATATAAAATTAATTCAAATGCAAAATACGGGTATTTGCGGGTAGAGAGACAATAAAAGTACCCACATTTCAACTAAAATGTTCCGAATTTGCATAATCCAAGCATAAACGTGTTTGATGTATGGTTCCTTTATAACCACGGTCACTCTATCCAGGGACTATCGGAAAGCCATACTCGTAAAATGACGCAAAGGCCAGTATTTCGACTATTTTGTGTCGCGTAAGCCTTTTGTTTACAGAGCTGTTGGTTTTTTATGAGAACGGGAATGGTAATTGGCAATTTGGGTATTCTTTATGACAATGCGATATGACCATATCGGTAATATGTCGTGGGTTAAGTAAGGCTTGGAGTTAACATGAACCAAATACAATAAAGTCAGAAAAATGCGAGCACTTCGTTTTTTATTTGGACAACAATCGCTAAAATCTTTGGTGTTACTTAAGTCCATGGATGAGAGTGACTACTTACCATCACGGCTTTTACGCCCGTTGGTAAGCTATTTACCTAAAAAAATATATCATCATGATAATCATCGGCCTGCGTTTATAATAAATACGACTATTCAGGAGATAAAGTTAGGTGACTCATAGTACAGGAGCCGTATTAGAGGCGTTTCTGCACCCATCTGCTTAACGGATAAAAAATGTTTTATATCAAATATCATAAATAAAGAAAAGTATCGCGAATGGGTTGCCTAATAAAATATGTTCAAGGTTATAATAATTATATAGAGTGGAAAAAAAATGTGGTTGGAGGAAAAGTACCCTGAATATTCATGATGACAAATTTTACTCAAGGGAAACATTCCTTTATTTTTACGAACAAGTAAAACTACATTCAAAGATTTTTGATAAATCACCTGCTTGAGCCGGGAATCGAACCTGTAAAATGTGAAAAAATACCCCTTATTTTATGATACCAATCGAAAGAGTCATTCACAAGGATCCATTTCTTTTCAGCAACATAGTATCTTAAATTAAAGGAAGACCAAGAAAAATATAAATTAGTTGAAAATTTATATAGATTACCACCCTGTATATAGATTAATAATAGCCTTGAACAAATTTTTAGGCAACCCATTCGCGATACTTTTCTTACCATAAGATATTTGATATATTTAATAAAGCGGATGGGTGCAGAAACGCCTCTAAAGTCCGGTTTACACGTATTAAGTAGTTAAGTAGATAAGTAAATTTTAACTAAATTTTAAGTGAATAATTTTTAGTGTCCGTCCACACGTAATAATTTAGTAAAGCTCTTTAGTTCATACAATTCTACTTAACTACTTAAGCATTTTACTAAATTTAAACTTAAAAGTGCCTGTCCACACGTGTTAAGTGATAAGCCCCGCCCAACTACTTAACAGAAAATAGAAAAATTTCTAAATTATTTATGTACTTGATTACTTAACTACTAAATTACTAAACTACTAAATTGTCCGTTTACACGTATTAATTTACTTAAAATTTAGTTAAAATTTAGTTAAAATTTAGTTAACTACTTAACTACTTAATACGTGTAAACCGAACGTAATACGCTTCTTACAATCACATCTAGCTATAAGCTCTAAGCCAAATAAACCGATCAACAGTAAACAATAAATAGGTATTGGAAACCTGCTGTTAACCAATAACAAAACTTCGAGTTACCAGTTAGCTCATTCAAATTCGACTGCTATTCAAACTTCGCTTCATGTTAGGGGCCTGAGATCGATTCTGAATTCAATTACAGTTGATGGATTATACAGCTAGAGGAACCCAAATGTACTTAAAAACCGTTTTCTTCCTAATAAATAAAATAGTAAGGTACTAGTAATTCAGGCAGGCGTTGAAAGAGGCTATAAACATTCCCACGCACTCTCTATATCCATTGGAGAGACGAACTACCATTTTCATACTCGGTGCCACACGTGACCAGCTCACGGCTTCTGCCTGCGATGGAGTCGATAAACCACTAGCAATTAATACCTAAAAGTATTCCAACATTGATGACTGATGTCGCGCAATTAGTCTGGCCGAGCTTCCTTCATGGGAGAAATGATAAGGAGCAGAATGAAATAAACTGAATTTGGTTTGGCCACTAACACCTCCACCAATCCGCACTGGAGCAGCGTGGTGGAGTATGCTCTAGGCCTCCTCAAGAGGATAGACCCATGCTCAGTAGTGGGCCGTTAATGGGTTTAAGCCAGACTGAAATATCAGCGCCGTTGCTTTCACGGCTTGTGTTGTGCAGCACGGCTTATGCTGAGTCTGGGCCTGTTCGGGGGTCACACTGCAGCACAGGCACCTATAAAAATTTACTTTTACCCATGTATTTTGATTTTTTTTTTACTTCTATTTTGATTTACTTTCCCTACTTGTATCTCGTTTCTTTATGTGCTGTAATTGCTACCCTCGAATAAATGCATTTAATTTAATTTAATTTAATTTAATTTCATTTCATTTCAATTACATGTAGATATTTCTGACTTCGGCCTATTATGATTTTCGTGTGCTTTTCGGAATAAAATCTTTAACGCAACAGTAGACCTACAATCAACAATACACGTTTGTTCAACTGTTACAGGAAGTAAGTTAGATCCGTGACTTAGGTATAATAATGGACAATTTTACAAACTTTATGGGCAAAAAAAAATACAAAATCGTGAGTAATTTTCATTTGCAGCATCAACTCCTTCATAGTCGACTCTACGGATTTCCCAAACCAAAACTATGTACATTTCTAGCGGCGGTGCCGGTACTGTACTTAAGTGGGTTTTAATAATGAGTTAGCGTGTCTAGACATACTGGCGAACCCACCTGCCCTCGAATACAAATTCAATTTGGTCCAAAATTAATATCATACAATTTTGACACTATTCACAAAGTATACAAAGCGTGTTTTGCTGTGAAGTATGTAGCAACATATTGTTAGCCACAAAGCCCATTTATAAGCAGTGGATTGAGGTACAGGATATATTTTATACTGGGGGTATGAAAGTCGCTTCTGTTGTCCTTTAACAAGAACGGCCATTGTCACGAAAAGCAACATAGTAACTTTGCCGCAACATAGAAACAACAATGTTAAGCTAAAAGAAAACCATGTTAAGTAACTTTCACTGGCAGATAGCTGATGTAACAAGGAGTAATTCAGGCTACTTTGATTTTAGAAAAAAATACTTTGTTAGGCGATACGAAGTTCGCCGGGTCAGCTCGTATGCTCTAAAGTAATAATATACTTTTCTATTCTTGATCATTTCAACGAAGTTTGACCGTTTGCTGAATACTAATGCTTCACTGTGGCTGTACTGTGCGTTTATTTCCAATTATCATAAGTTGGAATTTACCCACTGCTCTAATTCACTCTACAGCCCATAAATCATAATAGTCAACAGAGGATCGACTGTGCAAAACCATTAGTCATTACATAGTGATTATCTCACAGAATTTTGATACCTGTTATCACGTTCGTTACATTACGGGGTTAACAAAATCCCGTGCAGTGATTTCGTTTTGTGTGGCGTCAAAAATCGTGTTCTTTCACTCTGTGCGGGAGGCTATAACGTCTGAAGTTCTATGTGTAAGATAAAGACAAATATACGTATTTGTTTCTCGCTTAAATTTTGATTCACTGGTGAAATATTCGTCGACGAGGTCCCTAATGCACTGAAATAAAAATATATACTCCTTGCGAGATTGGAAGACGCGAGCGCTGCAAATTTTGTTTTAGTGCTGTTTATGTATCGATCGAATCGCGACGGCCACGCGCTTAGATATCAGAGTATTAGGCTCATAAATAGGATTTTATTGTAGAAATAAATACTACGAAAACAATGTTCCATGTGTTTAACGCGTTAATTAACAAAAAAAAAACCTTTTTAGAAATATTCATGTACCTACCATTTTTTAGGGTTCCGTAGCCGAATGGCAAAAAACGGAACCCTTATAGATTCGTCATGTCTGTCTGTCTGTCTGTCTGTCTGTCTGTCTGTCTGTCCGTCCGTATGTCACAGCCACTTTTTTCCGAAACTATAAGAGCTATACTATTGAAACTTGGTGAGTAGATGTATTCTGTGAACCGCATTAAGATTTTCACACAAAAATAGAAAAAAAACACTAAATTTTGGGGGTTCCCCATACTTAGAACTGAAACTCAAAAATGTTTTTTTCATCAAACCCATACGTGTGGGGTATCTATGGATAGGTCTTCAAAAATGATATTGAGGTTTGTAATATCATTTTTTTCTAAACTGAATAGTTTGCGCGAGAGACACTTCCAAAGTGGTAAAATGTGTGTCCCCCCCCCTGTAACTTCTAAAATAAGAGAATGATAAAACTAAAAAAAATATATGATGTACAGTACCAAGCAAACTTCTAACGAAAATTGGTTTGAATGAGATCTAGTAAGTAGTTTTTTTTTTAACACGTCATAAATCGTAAACCGCAAAAAACATTGATCAAAGTTACAACGACCTACTAGAACTTTTATATTATGTTACTTGCTGCTACGGAACCCTTCATGGGCGAGTCCGACTTGCACTTGGCCGCTTTTTTTAAATAAAACTTTTTAATCTATCGACAACTGGGATTTTATTTTATTCCCATCACTAGAAGCTACACACACATATTGAACTATCGTCTGTTGCAGAACGAGAGGTGTCAATTTTTTTTTAACAGACTTCAAAAAAGGAGGTTCTCAATTCGACTGTATTTTTTTTATGTTCGTTACCTCAGAACTTTAGACTGGGCAAACTGATTTTGATGATTCTTTTTTTAATCGAAAGCCGGTGGCTGTCATGTGGTCCCATATAAATTTTATTGAGATCTGACAATGGCATCCATGATAAAACCATATAAGTCTTAAATTTGTATTAAGTAAGCGCGACAAATGGACGAATAACTCAATATCACGCCAACCGATTTCGATGATTCTTCTTTTAATCGAAAGCAGGTGCTTGTCACGTAATACCACATAAATTTCAACGAGATCTGAAAAGTAGTTTTAGAGTAACTTTGAAGTCGGTTATTTTTTGTTAGTAAAATTTAGATAACTGCGTGCGAACCTACCAAAATATGAATCATAGCATTCATAGCCTATGTTTTTAAGCCATAAAAAATTCATAAATGTTGAATGTTTCGGTAACTCATCATAGGAGTTGTCCTCGTGGCCAAACTAAAATGCCAAAGATAATATTGTTTAACTTTACTGGTTAACTACCGGTATACATATAAATACTATCGGATTTTGTGATCTCATTTATAATGGTCATTCATCGAGGTTTCATTTTATGAAACTTATTATAATGATTAAAACTCAACATAAATGCTTATGAAACTTCATTGTGCACCGCTGAATACAAGTACAAATTTTCGCCTGAGCCACAGGACGTAGCTCAAGTAGATGGGATGTGTTTAATGGATACAGAATGTGATTTCCGCGTACAGCACAACGAAGAGGGAAGGTTATAAAACTGTAAAAGTGGTTAACAGTTTACGGTCGAATGTTTTCTACTTCACGAAGACCAATAAATCGATTCTGTTTCAACTCGTTGTTTGCGATGTAATCTTTTATGTCGAGTTCATTGTCCGTTTGCATTTATCTTATAAGATTAAAAGGAATTTGATTGGTTATTCACACAAGGCCTCAAAAATATCCACTCTTTTGTGCGTCTCGACTTAGGTGAAAACCAGTCCTAACAGAACTATTTAACTCGGTATTTACTTCATCTTTTGCCAAACCAAGTTCTAGGTAGCGAGTTCCAAAAGTATTGCCTTTGCTAAGTGCCTTAGTTCCATTGTTCAGCTCAGTCGTCTAAGGATAAAGTTGGCTAAAACTCATCAAAGCATAGAATGCCTTACACCTCATCTTATTTGATATTAAACAAAAATGAACAGACGTTTCCACCTCATCCATCTCGTAGCTCCACATCTCGGAGCCCCTTATCCGCGTGTACCTACAAGTAATGAGACGTTAATCTCGTCGGGTACAAAGTCCGCACTCAAGCAGGCGTTAAATTAGAGGGGGAAAGTGCCACTTAATTTGCTAAAACCCATAATGAGGGTAGCGCGAGATCTCTTACCGCATTTATCCGGATAAACCGGTTCAGACCGGTATAATGGGTCGGGATCTGAATTAACAAATATTAACTTTGAGTTAAGTATTAGGCAACTGTCAAATTATCTTTGAATTTGAATTTTGAGGAGTTACTGGTTGATGCCTTAAGTATTTAAGTCCTACATTATAGTCGCTTCAAAGTGGTTTAAATATCATCTGTAATGCTATCATTTATTGATGACTTGCTCTTTCTAGTGTACTCTGAAGTATATTTAAAAACAGTAATAATAATAATAAAAGCTAACACACTCATACCCCCGCAGTTGGTTATTACCTGTGTCGCGGGTGACATGGACGACACATATCACAGTAACACCCATCGAACCCGAGACCCCTCGCTTCGCAGACAGGATCGCTACCAACTAGGCTACAGGGTCGGCAATAATATTTAAGAAGGCATAATATGTATAATAAGTAATCATACCATATTGCAACAACAACAATAAGGTAACTGCTTACATGTGAATCATTTCGGGAGTTACAGCTTCATGCTGCATGCATGGGTATGTGCTTGATGGCTTCATGTAACGTCGCGTTGTGGCAATAGTTTTTTGTGACATAATTAGGTCAAATTGTTATCATATATTAAGCAAGTAATATTTTTGTAATATACGAGTAACCGCCCCCGCTTTGCTTCGGTTTTCTTATTTTTTTACAACTTATTGGAGTTTTATTAACACATTCAGTGCTTTTTGCTCGGATCCGAGCATGGCGGTGCCATAGTAGCGGTGCCGCCGACTCGGATCCGAGCAAGCGTCCCGTTTTTTGTAGTAGTCAATAAAGCGCCAGTTTTCGAGCCGAGTCAATGTTGTTTTGCGCGGCCACTCTGGCAATATAGTAACTTGCGAAAACGAGTATTGGTTTCATTCTAACAGTATTAGTAACAGTTTTTTACTTACTAATTTTTTTTTAAATAACAAGTCACCACATGAAGACACGTCTGAACTGTATGCTGTATATCATGTATAAGCGTGTATGTATAAGTGTGCGTATGGCCTGTGTGTGAGTCCTGTGTGTGTTTGTGTGTCATATGGTACAAGATTTTGGTCAAGGAAAGTAAAATAAGTTAAAACTCGTTTTGATTACTTTCCTTAGATGATTTTGATCAAGATCCTGAAATTTGATAAAAAAAAACATGGGGTTGTCAAAATCTTGTGACATATTAGTACGCAAAAACGCACTCACGGAACAAAATATCTATGATATTAGTGATTAAACCATTGCCATCCCTACCTTTCGGATCCGAGTATTCGGCAGCCGACGTGCTGTGTGCCGACGACTCGGATCCGAAAAATGACTTTTTTTGATAGAAATAATAATAATAAAATATTCATTCATACATATTTTCAAACATTCATATTTACTTAATCAAAATTCGCCATAAAAAGTTTTGGCTCCCGGCTATTACTTTGCATCCATAGTTTAAGCACTGAATGTGTTAAGGATCCCTTATACTTATTGGAGTATATAGTATAACTTATTGGAGTTTTGTTAAAGAATTTTTGAAATCGGTTCAGTAGTTTCGGAGCCTATTCAATGCAAACAAAAAATCAAATATTTCCTCTTTATATATTAGTATAGAAAAAGGCAATATCACATTAGCTTCCGCAATATACTAGCCGTAACTAGATCAAGCCGGTTTTGATGAGGTAGTGGAGGAAAATGTGCTCCAGCGGGTTAGGGTTTGAGGTCAAGTAACTGTGTCCCTTGCTGTCTTTGATACACTTTCGTTAACGGCGGCAAAATGGTCATACGGGTTCTATCGGCTTTAGTAACCGTTTTTGTGATAGCGATAGCCGTAAAGGTACTTTGTTATAAATGAAAATATGTACGCACAATCTTTGCAATAATTTTATTGCAATACTAGCTGATCCGGTGAACTTTGTATCGCCTAATAAACTATTTTTTTCTAAAATATAAGTAGCCTTAGTTACTCCTTGTTACATCAGCTATCTTCCAGTGAAAGTCCCGTCAAAATTGGTCCAGCCGTTTCAGAGATTAGCCGGAACAGACAGACAGACAAAAATTGTAAAAAATGTTGTTTTGGTATATGTACCGTGTATACATCCTAATGCACTTAGTAAAAAGCGGTTATTTTAATATAACAATCAGACACTCCAATTTTATTTATTTGTATAGATTAACCACATTGGAAACATCAAATCTTTCTGCCATTGTTAATTTTATTCATTTGTCTATTTTTATTTGTATATTCTGGAAGACTTCCATCTCCTCTCCTTGTCACAAAATTACCTCTCTTCATCTGAACTCATCTCAACTCAATTCACCTCGCTTAAACCTACCACACCCTGTTCCTATTAGTCTAGGCATAAGTCCTTCGGTTACAATTTATAGCCGGTAAAATTATGATAGTGGTTATAATATTTATAGGTTAATAAGTACTGCGGGCAGTTGGATTGATCACTTATCTTTTATTAATGACCACTTACTTATGAATGGTGACAGTGAGTCTCTAATAAAGGTTGTAAAAAGAATGAATAAAGCTTGTAAAAGTACCTTCGCTACTCTGGGGGATAATTAGAGAATCTACTACAACTCACTTTCAGAATCCTAGAATACGACTCCGAACACCTATAATAAACTATACTGATAACGATGATACTTTCCAAAAAAAATAAGAAAAAAAACTTGCGAGGTGTCAAGGGACACCCGGATGGAACGAAGTTCCTTGCAGTAAGTACTAGGATAGCAAAAACATGCAGCAAGTGTGTCAAAACAAATCTGGGGTATTAAATTAGTAGTAGTAACCTAGTAGCTTGCTACTAGGTGAACAAAACCGATGAGAAATTTAATACCCCAAATTTGTTTTGGCACAGTCGCTTGCATGTTTTTGCTATCCTAGTACTTACTGCAAGAAACGAAAATATCTGGTTTGCTTTCTCTAAGAGAGAGAAAGACAGACAGAGAAACATGCGCACGTCGCACGACATGTAACGACGCCGCACGAGTTGTAACGACTAACGACGGCAAAAAGTGTCGTTACAATTTTTCGTTACCAAATTTTCCGCCTAGCCCCCTTTCGCAACACGCGATAAGGAACTTCGTTCCAAAACATGATGAAGTTTGCGTTGCAAGCGACGATCGTTGCTGCCTATGACCCAATAGCATTAATCTAATACCAATTTTGGATTTCCAATCTACGTTTCTATTCTGGTACATACAATTACGTATCTCTATAGAGGCCGGCGTATTATATCTCTGGCCACAATCCCAAACACACTTGGCTCAATGCGTATTGTGGTCAGCCATGTTTGTTTATCAAAGCTCATCCCGTCTGTATACTAGAGTTGGTACACATAATGTGATACAGGCATGATTGGATCAGGCTAGTTATATTGATGCTTAGATGTCGTGTGTGAGTTCATACACGTACCTACGTACATAGTATGAACCGAAGATTGTCTTTGAAGTGAATTTCAAAATTATTTATAAAACTTCAATCATTTTAGAAGGATGCACTGCAATCAGAGATTAAAATTCTGTGATATTCTGTGATAAATATGATATCATATTTAATAATCTGAATTTTACACAAAAAAAAATAACCGAATTCAAAATAACTCAAAACCTACTCGTCAGATCTATCTTAAATTTAAGTGGAACCACATGACAAGCACCAGCTTTCGAATAAAAAAGAATCATCAAAATCGGTTCACCCAGTCGAAAGTTCTGAGGTAAACCAAATATAAACAAACTTAAAAAACTTTTTTTAAAGTCGGTTAAAAAAGGCTTTATCAAAATAAATGCAAGGCAATGTGCAGTTATCTTAGAATTTCTTCACTCTTGTTATAATAACCGTTAATGGTACGTAAAGCAAAATTTTACCAAACACTGTCAAACTTGTTAATCACGAACTGTTGAACTATTCAAGCAAACTCCTTTTGTCACAAGTTTGTACCTCAGTCTGACGTCATAGCTTCAGAGTTACCTTAGTGGTTAGTGGTTTAAACTTTGTTGTGTTACCCATTGTGTTTTCAGTGTCACATTTGACGGCAAGTGTATCTTGTTAAATTGAAATTACGAAAACACTGTCGGCACCACCAAGTAAAGAAGTGCTGCGGTCATGTGGTGTTGCGTGGTGGGTGACCGGGGTGGCCGAAGTACAACGGCCGACGTCCAGTCACGTCACGCTGGGTTCGATAACCCCCGACTTGACGCTCCGCAGATAGGGCGTGGAAACGGAGTCCACAACCCGCGCCGGCAGCGGAACGTCGGGTGCGCACTGAGGACTGGTGCGCCGATGCCCTGACTCCTCGGAGTCAACCATGAGGTGGGGACCCAAGGTGGCGGGGAACGAGTACGCGTGTCGCCCGTGGGCTACGTTTGTTCACCGCTCCTTGATCGGGCCCTCGTGGAGGCTTTACGGCTGTGCTCGGGTTTGAGAAATTGACGTCCTGTTACAGGAATTCGACGTGATAGAAACAATATTTATTCTCAAACCACTGAGTCACAGGCCGGGCGATATCTTCTAATTATTCTTCGAAGCTACTCTTCGATTCTTCCTATTATTCTTCTTTTTCTTGCTGGGCTGGCATCCTGTTCGAAGTCCTAGTATTCTTCTTGTTGGGCTGGAATCATCCTCTTCGAAGTCCTAGTATTCTTCTCATATGGCAGCAATCATCCTCTTCGAAGTCCTGGTATTCTTCTTGGCTTCTTCTTGCTGTTCCTGGTTGTTCCTTGTTCCTTGTTCGTCTTGTTCCCTGGTGTTCCCTCTTGTTCCTTGTTCCCTCTTGTTCCCTGGTGTTCCCTACTTTACTAAAAATCTGATTCTCTAATGTACGGCCCAGCAATACCATATTGAAAGCCCCTTTATTTCGGCCTCAAAAATGTACTTGGCGTAACTATTTACGCTATCGCCCGACCTGATTATCAGTTTATCCATTTTATTCATCAAGAAAACCACATGTATCATATATCGTTACAATCGTCTTAGCGAGACCTATCGATACCAATATTCATCATTTATACAACATTATCATATAAAAACTTATTCGATAAAATCTAACAATTTTACATTAGGATCTGACCTCTTATTTCAATGTTTCTTCCCTAATCGGGGTAAATCTTTATTACTTATCACTAAAGTTGTATACAATAAATAAAACTCTCAAACATCTATCTAGAAAACATAATAACAACATCGTAACCCAATAATTACAAAAACTACAAGCAAAAAACCTAAAAATGTATAGTAAAAATACTTCCGTAATAATTCTTCAAATTTATCACAAATGTTACGATGTTATTTACGTAAATTATTATTCGAAATATACATTTACTCAATTTATTCATTTCTATTCATGTATATACTTTAATTCAACTATAAATTCGATTATTAACTATATGGCACTGTAAGAACAGTGCGGCAACATATCGCTATCTCGCTCTAACATGGAATGCGACGTATTTCTGTAATATTTTATGCTTTCTTCGTTTAACATTCTTTACACACATATACATACAGATACATTTACAAACTATGTATGTTGGTCGCCGACATCCTCCCCCTCGTGCTTCGCACCAACTCCTGGGCTCGGCGACTCTCCCGGCACCAACACCTCCAGCTTGGAAGTCGGCCGTCGCAGCATGCCAGCTTGCTTGCATCCATGGAGATGCGTAGCTCCCCCTCGGTGCAATATGTTGCGATGCATCTAGCAAATTATTTAGTATTACAATATTGCTCAAGTAATACTGCCAGGCGCTTTTTTCTTCTGTGTCCCCGATGTTTATTTCTTGTCGGCTTCTTCGCTGCAGACTTCCTTCAGCAGGCTGGGTCGGTTTGAGGCCCATCCACGCAACTCAAAACCGATCTTTCTGTGGATGAAATCGACTTGTTTACTAGTATATATCAAATCCGATTCAGAATGAAATCTGTGAAGATAGTCATCCATGTAATGATTGCGTTCCACCGCCCGCGCAGCCTCCGGATACTCGTTACTGAAGTCTGCAGCATTCCTATTTTTTACATAAATCGCCGTACAAGGGGACGAAGCGGCGCCGAATATAACCGAAGTCATTCGATACACTGTCGGCTTTACATCGCGTCGATCGCCGCGCCATAAAAAACGTAGGCTGTCTCTGTCTGACGCTTGGATGCGCACCTGTAAAAACATCTCTTTTATGTCAGCTGCCACGGACATTGGACCTTGTCTAAACCTCAGCAGTACGCCGAACAGGGACTGAAGTAGATCTGGACCTGGAAGTAGAGCGTCATTTATACTCTTACCTCCCGACTTGGCCGCTGCATCGAATATCAATCTAATTTTCTTCTTAGGTGGATGTGTCACGGCGAAGTGAGGTAAATACCACTCTTTACCCTGTTCGGCCACTGACGGGGCCTCTTCGGCGTAGCCACAGTCCACCAGGTGC
Source organism: Thymelicus acteon (assembly GCA_951805285.1). Lineage (NCBI taxonomy): Eukaryota > Metazoa > Arthropoda > Insecta > Lepidoptera > Hesperiidae > Thymelicus > Thymelicus acteon. The sequence continues at coordinate 1,345,601 of OX638224.1, forward strand.
TGCATCTGCTTACCGTATTCTTGTCTGAGCTGCGGATTCTTGTCAATTTTCTTTTCAATACCGCGTAGCCGCTTCTCGGCTGCCGTGTAGCTCTCCGGCAAGTATTCATTTTCATTTTTCCATAATAATCCGACTTCGAATCGCCCATCGTTTAGTCGGTTGCAAGTTCTTTCTAATATCGCCAGCGCTCGCCCATCGGAGTCGGTGCTCGGACGCTTCGGTTGCACGCCTAAACTATCAGTCGAAAAATACTGTTTGATCGTTTCATGCATTTCATTATCAGAATTCCTTACGTGCAAACAGCTATTTATAAAGTGCACCGGTCTTAGTCCTTTTGCGTCGAATCCGTGGAGCACCCAACCGAGCTCGGTCAGCGATGCGACTGGTTGACCTGACTTGCCTTTTCGAATTTCTTTCGAGACGATCAGTTCCCAGTTGTCCTGTCCCACGAGCAGTCGTGGCGCCTCGGCGTCATATGACAGGACATCAGTCATTCCATTCAGGTGCGGGCAAGCTTCAATAACAGATCTGTTAACAAATTGTGGTGTTAACTTTAACTGGTCGACGGTGTGGACTCTGTTCAGATTTCTCACGCGATCGTGATGTATCCCTCTGATGCGGATCCGCAGCCGTTGCGAGTCATCCTTCCGCAGCAGTCGTCCACCAACCGTCTCCAACACGAGTTCCTCTGGCTTGCCTGTAGCGCCAATCTGCGCCGCGACCTGAGAGTCCAACAAAGAAACAGTTGAACCTTCATCAAGGAGAGCCATTACCTTGACTCTCCCCCTGGGCCCGTACAACTCGACGGGGACCATCTTCAAATACGCCCTCGCAGCTTTCAACGCGTTGACCGAAGACGCGATGTTGGTGGTAACCTCTTCCACCTCTGCTGCAGGCTTCTCATTTTCTTTTCTTCGGTCGGAGTGAAGCAGTTGGTGATGCCAGCGCCCACAGACCTTGCACCCTGGTCTGCGGCATGAAGTCTTCCGATGACGGTCACTCAAGCACTTGAAGCAGAGGCGTGTCTTCTTGGCGTACGTCCACCGGTCCTCAGTCGAAAGCTTCGAAAACTGTGGACAATATATTATAAAATGTGCGCCTCGACAATACGAACAACTGACTTTGTTCGCCTCGTATCCGCTTCCGAGATCACCATTGCGATTTGATCCCTTCAGTTCATGTCCCCCACGGGGCACATAGCTTGAGACTTCGGTTGCAGCGTTAGCGACGCGTCGATTCGCGGCCCTTCTCTCTTCGCTATGCGGTTTCGACGATTGTAGTGTCGCATAAGCCCCACACTTATCGGCTTCCTTGTTCAGGAACTTGGAGACCAGGACTAGATTGGAGAACTCCCCCTCGTCTGAGCTTTCTGTAAAATCATACCATCTGAACCGTAGAATCGAAGGCATCTTCTCCACGATTTGTTTTACGATTTCAGGCGAATGTAGGTACTGAGGTTTTTTCAAACCTTGTATAGCGGCGACGCTGTTGTTAACTTGACTGGCGAAGACGCAGATATCCCGTGGACTTTCCGTAATACGAGGGAGTGCTTTTACCTTATCTAGCTCCGCCAGTATCAATGCGTCTGTCCTCCCGAAGCGCCGTTGTAACGCCTGCAGTACCTCACTCGGGGAAGCTTCCGAATATAAGAGGCTCTTGATCGCCTCTCGTGCTGTTCCTCTGATCGCTCGTCGCAGCCGTGCCATGTTCTGTACATCTGAAAATAGTCTACACGTATCTTCATAGACAACTTTAAATGCAAACCACTCACTGCTATTTCCATCGAAGAGTGGTAGCTCGTGGATGTACTTCGGCTGCGACGCTGGTCCCTCTCTGTGTGCGACTGCTTCTCTCAAAGCATCTGCAAGTAGCCGCACGTTGACTGAAGTGTTATTCGGCTCTTCATATTTAACCTGTTGGGGAACCGGGGAATTCAAATACTCACTTGCATCACTCTTGTTCTTCATGGACGCCTGTATCCAATCCTGGACCTGGTCTTTCTTGTCTTCCAGGTCCTCGTCCATGGAATCCTCTTCTTCTTCGCACCGGGCTAGCTCGAGCCGGGTGCGTGCGAGCCTCGTCGCAGCCTGAGCTTGCTCTAGCTCAAGGCGTGCCAGCTCCTCTTGCGCTTCGAGCTCACGCCTCCTGGCCGCAGAGCTCGTGGTCCTTGTTGACCGCGCTCGTCGACTCGAGCCAGCCGGTACCAAAGTCGAATTCGACTTATGTTCTGGTGCCTTCTGGTGAGTGACTTCATCGTCGATGATTCCGCCCGCGGTTCCCCTGTAAGCAAACATACCTGACGTTGCTTCCATAGAACCGGTCATCGTGGTGCCACCTCCCGTCGTGGTACCGCACGTCGTTGTTCCGCCCGTTGTAATGGTACCATCCATCATCGTGGTACCCGTCGTGCCTCCTGATGTCGCTTCAGACGCAGCCCCTCCCATCCTGGATCGCGCTTCTCTGCTCGATGCGGCTGTTCCGCCCTCGGAACCCGCTGAGCGCTGGGGTACGTTGCGTTGGCTCCTCGTGATTGGCATCTTGATGTCTTCCTCAGATCCGGCTCGAAGGACCAGCTGTTGCGTGGTGGGTGACCGGGGTGGCCGAAGTACAACGGCCGACGTCCAGTCACGTCACGCTGGGTTCGATAACCCCCGACTTGACGCTCCGCAGATAGGGCGTGGAAACGGAGTCCACAACCCGCGCCGGCAGCGGAACGTCGGGTGCGCACTGAGGACTGGTGCGCCGATGCCCTGACTCCTCGGAGTCAACCATGAGGTGGGGACCCAAGGTGGCGGGGAACGAGTACGCGTGTCGCCCGTGGGCTACGTTTGTTCACCGCTCCTTGATCGGGCCCTCGTGGAGGCTTTACGGCTGTGCTCGGGTTTGAGAAATTGACGTCCTGTTACAGGAATTCGACGTGATAGAAACAATATTTATTCTCAAACCACTGAGTCACAGGCCGGGCGATATCTTCTAATTATTCTTCGAAGCTACTCTTCGATTCTTCCTATTATTCTTCTTTTTCTTGCTGGGCTGGCATCCTGTTCGAAGTCCTAGTATTCTTCTTGTTGGGCTGGAATCATCCTCTTCGAAGTCCTAGTATTCTTCTCATATGGCAGCAATCATCCTCTTCGAAGTCCTGGTATTCTTCTTGGCTTCTTCTTGCTGTTCCTGGTTGTTCCTTGTTCCTTGTTCGTCTTGTTCCCTGGTGTTCCCTCTTGTTCCTTGTTCCCTCTTGTTCCCTGGTGTTCCCTACTTTACTAAAAATCTGATTCTCTAATGTACGGCCCAGCAATACCATATTGAAAGCCCCTTTATTTCGGCCTCAAAAATGTACTTGGCGTAACTATTTACGCTATCGCCCGACCTGATTATCAGTTTATCCATTTTATTCATCAAGAAAACCACATGTATCATATATCGTTACAATCGTCTTAGCGAGACCTATCGATACCAATATTCATCATTTATACAACATTATCATATAAAAACTTATTCGATAAAATCTAACAATTTTACATTAGGATCTGACCTCTTATTTCAATGTTTCTTCCCTAATCGGGGTAAATCTTTATTACTTATCACTAAAGTTGTATACAATAAATAAAACTCTCAAACATCTATCTAGAAAACATAATAACAACATCGTAACCCAATAATTACAAAAACTACAAGCAAAAAACCTAAAAATGTATAGTAAAAATACTTCCGTAATAATTCTTCAAATTTATCACAAATGTTACGATGTTATTTACGTAAATTATTATTCGAAATATACATTTACTCAATTTATTCATTTCTATTCATGTATATACTTTAATTCAACTATAAATTCGATTATTAACTATATGGCACTGTAAGAACAGTGCGGCAACATATCGCTATCTCGCTCTAACATGGAATGCGACGTATTTCTGTAATATTTTATGCTTTCTTCGTTTAACATTCTTTACACACATATACATACAGATACATTTACAAACTATGTATGTTGGTCGCCGACATGTGGTCTTGTGGGGATATAATAAGACGTTTGGCTGACAAGATAAATAATTCTTGACCAAAAATAACTGACTTCAAAATAACTCAAAAACTACTTGTCAGATTTCGCTCAAATTTAAGTGGGATGACATGACAAGCACCAGCTTTCGATTAAAAAAAAACATCAAAATCGGTTCACCCAGTCGAAAGTTCTGAGGTAACAAACATAAAAAATACAGTAGAATTGAATGCCTTCTCCTTTTTTGAAGTCGGTTAAAAATGGAAAACTATAGTACTAAATAAACTAGTGACGACTCGTGTGACCCAATGACCCATACCGGATCCCAGCTAGAGGCAAATTTGAATGATGAGTTTGAATTTCTGTTCTGGGTCTAGGTGTATGTATTCTTGTCTTTTTGCGTTTTCCATGGCATCCACAACACAACGAAGGATTCGTGTGGGCTATGAGTGTGTAGTGTTATTTAGTATTACTTATTTATTTCATTAGACTCAAGCGATTCTTTCCTCCTCTTCCCTCCTTCTCCGCCTCCTGAGAACATGCCATGGCTCTTAGAAGAACTTATGAGATAGGGTTCAAAAAGAATTTCTAGTGTAATCTGTTTAATAATTTTCCTTTTCGAGGCAGAAAGTATTCTAAACGTTCCCAAGGAAATATACCGCATTAAGATTGTAGAAGAAAGGCAACAATGAATTTCGCTGCAGCAGTATCTGAATTATGCAGGCCCGCTGACTTGAACTTTTCGTCCCATTTACTGCTAAGGTACCTTCCATACTTGCTTTGTAAAGTTCTCATTATAATGTATATTGTATTTATTTAATGTAGGTGCATCATTTGCTAAAGGTATAGAGAGATAAAGCCAATATTACTGACGTAATTAATCGTCTCGAGAGAACAAAGACCAATGCCCTTTAGATGGTCCCTTCATGAAGCCCTTGAAGCCAATTGCATAGCAATAAGCACATCAGGAAAATTGCTCCACGACCAGGTAAAATTATTTTGGACTCAATGATATAAAGGATCTTTGGTAAGTTTTTGAGATAAACTTTTTCATTAACTGTAGTCTTATTTCTAATTCTTTGTTACCATTCCAGTATGTTTATTTCCACTCTACTACGTTTGTTTCGTGTGAACGCGACCCTAGTCAATTCTTAATGATTCATTTAATGAAGTCACTCTAGCAAAAACTAGTGATAATTCGTTTGTAAACAATTATTTCTAGTTTGAGCTGAACCCTTTCTTTGATATTAAAAGTTAAATGTTAATTTTATTAATAGATAAACGTTCGTAAACAAAGGCATATTTCTGAGTGTGTCTGACCAAACCATTACAGGTGCAAGGAACACACGTCATGTTTTAATAATATGGTGATGTGGTGTAGCACACACAAAAGATAAAAGAATAAAAATAATTACTAAAATAAAAAAAATAAAAAAATAACGCTACCCACATATAGCCCCACACTAGGATTCCCAGTGTGGTGAACACACAAAGACAAGAACACCCACACCAAGAACAATAATTCAAACTCATCTGCCTCGCTGGGAATCGAACCCAGGACCTTTCGAACGGCATTCCGGCATAGTAACCTTTACGTCAAACAGGTCGTCAATATGATGATGTAGCACCCAAGATAATAACAGAATCTATGACGATACATTACAAACATATTAGAAAACCATAACCTTGCAAAGTTTCAGAAATGCGTGAGCGGCTATTATTTCCAGAGGAGCTGTAATCCTGCATCTTTCCGCTCTGCGCAGCGCCTCCCAGTTCCCACAAAGCCTCCAGGGGCCGGAAGGAACCCTATCTTGGAACGATAATGCATAGTTCTAATTGCGCTCTTTATCGTACATAACAAGCTCTGAGAGTACTCTGTACCTTACATGAACCGACTAGGGTATTACATGTTGTACCGTAGTCTAGCGTGAAGGTTACAAATTGTAACGTTGAACATTTATGTTATTAGAAGGGTTTTCATGTGATGTCTGGACATACAAACAGACAGACAGACAATTATTCTAAAAAAAAATTTTTTGTGCTCTAACACGTTATTGAAGTGCCCCCTAATCGAAATTTTTTTTAAATATTCAGTGTACAGAAAATTTGCCCCTTGAATTTTATTATGGTATAGAAAAGCGAGTTTCCCAGTTTCCTTTTTTGAACGCGTCGATAAAAACTTTGGTATACCTGATGTTTTATCATTTAGTGCAGTGCTTGTCCATTCGAGTATGGTAAAATATGTTACCTCGGGTGCACGGGTAGAGGGCGACATTGGACAGTCCCATGGTCCCGTGGGAGCTATAGGCGAGAGCGGATGTGTTACCCTGGCTACTGGTGTCGTACCGAGCTATACAAGTAATCTATATTTCCAAATACTAATTATCTGTACTGAATCCGACCTTCTACGAATCCGATGAAGTGTGGACAAAGGATACTATAAACTTGTGTAATTACACTGCATTTAGTCTACACTAGTAAGGCATACAATTTAAATTTTTGCGTCGTTTATTGTTTCACATAGCAACACAAACCTCATGACTCAAACTCGTGAATTTATTCAGTGTAATTTGGCATAAGCGAACATTCTCCGCAGGGAAATGTTCTGGTGGTATTTCACAATAATAAATCGTGCCTCTCAGCATAAGCACCCGGGCACAGATTAACGAGAAGTGACGTGAACGATATTGCTCTTGTGATTGTGTCGTCTCAATGGCCTGTTAGTGATGTACCGTCTACACTAAGTACACTAGCGTCTTATATTATTCATTATAGTCTGATATTACGCCAAATATAGAAGACTAGCTGAACCGGCGAACTACGTATCGCCTAACAAACAATTATTTTTTCTAAAATAAAAGTAGCCTACGTTACGCCTTGTTACATTAGCTATCTGCCAGTGAAAGTCCCGTCGGTCTAGCCATTTCAGAGTTTACCCGGAACAAACAGACAGACAGACAAAAATTGTAAAAAATGTTTTGGTATATGTACCGTGTACATACATCCAAATGCACTTAGGCAATTCAATTTCAAATGATCTTTATTTGAAAATAAATATTACAAATACATATCCAGTGCACATTTTAGTTAAATGCACTTAGTAAAAAGCGGTTATTTTAATATTACAAACAGACACTCCAATTTTATTTATTTGTATAGATTAAGATTTTTTAAATTCTATTTTATTGTATTTTTTTTTCTTTTCTTTATTAGGTTTACCAACGGTAAAACACTGCATGCTTTTTACATTACAATAATTATTGTCTTAGTTACAACCATGCCTAATAATAGTTTGTAAGTATTTTAGGATGGATAATAATTATACATATAGGTGGATGGTAAAGAAATCTATTACCATGCATGTATATTCATGGCACCATGAATAGAAATTATTCAATTGGGTGATAGGTACTAGGTAACAGAGGCTAGTGATAACCGACAGGATACCCCTCCCCTGATGGTCAGTATAAAATATCAATAGGCTTTAGGGGAGGTTTTAAGTAATAATAGTACTCTCATAGGTCTTGCTAGAATTCCCTGAGTTGTGGGTGCCATGGACAAAAAATAAAGACAAGGACTTCTACCCAGACCGAGAACAGAAATTCAAACTCATCATTCAAATTTCCGCCTCCCTGGGAATCGAACCCAGGACCCTTAACACGGAGTTCCGACAAGGTAACCATTACGCCAAACGGGAAGAACATGTGAGTTGAAGAAGAAGTTATTTAATCTTTATTTTATACATCGTTTAATAATAATCATGAATGATGAAGACACTTGCTTAAATCATAATTTTAATTTAATACATAATAAACTGAAAATGACTATGACGCTATAAAAATTCCCTAAATCTAACAAAGAAAATCCAATTTATAACTAAAACACACTCGAGCAGAAGAGATACGCTTGTATCCGACCGATGCGACCTAATTCGGACGACAAAAACTTCTTAACAAATGTCTCCGCTCTGACGACGAGTGCTAGATGTGTCACAATGATTAGTGTTTGAGAATTCAGAACTCTAGACATGAATAGGAGACCTGAATAATATAATTTTGTATTGGGTAGTTTGCAAAAAAATATTTATGTGAGTAGTTTTGTATATACAAGAATTTATCTACTTATTTTTTTTATAATCAGTTATCAGCCTTATCAGCAATGTATTAGTGTACTAGCGAGTGTGTATTCGCGTGTATCGTGTGTGTCGTGTGTAGCGATTAGTGTACTCGCATTTTCCAGGATAATGAGTACCCTAGATCCTATTCCAGATAATGGTCTACCTGTATACTAAATTACATGAAAATTCGTTCAATAGTTTTGCGTGAAAGAGTTACAATCATCCTCAGAAACTTTCACATTCATAATATTAGTAGGATTGGTGTGGGAGCCCGGAAACGGCTCTCCATTAATTTTACCACGAAAACATAACCGACTTCAAAATAACTCAAAATATACTCGTCAGATTTAAATGGGACCACATGACAAGCACCAACTTTCGATTAAAGAAAATCATCAAAATCGGTTTACTCGGTTGAAAGTCCTGAGATAACAAACATAAAACAAACAAAAAAAATACAGTCGAATTGAATACCTCCTCCTTTTTTGAAGTCGGTTAAAATCGTATCATCTTGCTAGTACGGTTAAAAATATGGTTAGGAAAGAACCCAGGAACCTCTAAAATTGCAAGCCCAGACATTACAATTCTTAGTAAAATATTATAATTAAGATCCAGAGATCTCGTAGCATTGTAGTTTAATTGTGTTTGAAAGCCTTTCTTGTCATAGCTGACATTGTTTATTTCGGCTCGGTTTCATTCAACTAGCTGTCAGCAAGGAATTTAATAGCTTAGCACGAGCAAGTAATTTCACGTTTTATTTAGCAACTTAAATCTTATAACTTAATCCAAGTAATGTCCTGGGGACACTCGATCACCTACAACAAACAACCTAACAAAACGAAGCCACGAACATGGTGAAGGCAGCTGCATCATACATCAATGTTGTCGATATCCTGTTAGGCTGGGACCGTATCAGCCAATTTGCGGCTCTCAAACCCATTAGATATAATGACCGGACATTGTAGCAGCTGGGAGGTTAATGGATCTTCCAGGATAGGTTGTACACATGTACGGACAACGTACGTAGAATTAAGTGGACTTTGTCATCGTAACACTACAGTAGCTTTATGAACATGAACTTAAACAAAGATACATGGTACATATACCAAAACAACATTTTTTATAAAAAAAAATTGCCTGTCTTTCTCTCTTTTTGTCTGTCTGTCTGTTTATTCCGGCTCATCTCTGAAACGGCTAGACCGATTTTGACGGGACTTTCACTGGCAGATAGCTGATGTAACAAGGAGTAACTTAGGCTACTTTAGGTTTAGAAAAAAATAGTTTGTTAGGCGATACGAAGTTCGCCGGGTCAGCTAGTTGTATAATAAAACATGCGAGAAACTTTAAGACTGCACTGGTTCTGGTTCTGGTTATTTAAGCACTGGTTCATACAATTATAATATAAAATGGAGCGGACATGAAAACGTTGGGAACGGTAGCAGAGAGAGGAAGGAGGAGAGAAAAACCATAGAGTAGAGACATATACATTAGTTTATATATTCATAGACAATAGTTATCACAGACAAAATATAAAATAAAATAAAACCACACACCGCTACCACAGACTATTTGGCTACTGAGTATTTGGCTACTGGGCTCCGAGTTAAAATCTTGGGAAAACATGTAGGAATAAGTAGGTATTGAGATCATGATTAACATGATTAAAATGTCCTAATTCTATACTTTATTGCTTCTCGTAAAGTCAATAAAAGATACCTACATTCAGTGTATCATGAGATTTTGATGTGAAACATCTTTACGCGAGGGGCAAACCTGATTTTAGACTTGGTGATCGTGGCGACGCATTTCGATGTTTCACATCTGCCAGCCGTGACAGCCATGACAGCTGTTTTTTTTTTTTATTTATAATATGTCCCGCTTGGAAATCGAACCAAGGAATTTTCGCTTAGCAAGCAGGGCCATTACCAACTGAATATTGTTTGCGATTGAATTGTACATTATTATTATTATTTATACTATATATATTATTATTATTACATTATGTACGCTCAGTGCAGTCACAGCCTTTTGAATAGCAATATAGCGAAGTGTTGTCGCTAGAACTGAGCCAATTTGACATTGCATGAGTAGATATTGCGTTAAATTGACTAGAGAGCTTCTGGGACTTAGATCTGTTTCAAAACAGTCTTCTTGGGATTTGAAAGGTTCCATTGACGTGTTAATGGTCTTTCATCCACTTTATTTCAGACAATATTGATAATAAGTTTTTTTATGCTTTACAAATTCCAGTAACAGCCCTATTTATGGACATTTCCAAAGCTTTTGATTTTGTTACACATGATTTATTATTAACTAAACTATATATATATGGCATAAGAGGCAAGACACTCGATCTAATAAAATCTTTTCTATTCAATAGGACCCATATCACACAAATAGAACGCATATGTCCTATAACTAAAAATGAATGTGTTTACTTATCTTGCCCTCGTATATCTAACTTCGGCGTACCACAAGGAAGTGTTCTGGACCCTTCATTATTTTTAATCTATATTAATGACTTGCCGAGGAGCATAAAATTTCCCATGACCCTATTTGCTGACGACAGTTCCGTAATATTCACTTGCAATGACATAAATAAATTTGAAACTGAAATTAATGACAATTTAAATATTATTATCACATGGCTAAAATCAAATAATTTAATAATTAATATCAAAAAGACTACAATAATGTCTTTTAAGCAACGCAAATCCTTACTTCAACCACTAAATATAAATTATAATGGGGAGACTGTAAAAGAAACAAACTCGATAAAATTCTTAGGCCTTCATATAGATAACGACCTAAGGTGCAGGTCACACTCCGAATATATCTGTAAAAAGATCAATAAATTTTCTTATGCCCTATATATGTTGTCTAAAGTGATAAATCAAAAAGCTGTACTTACTGCGTATCATGGCCTTGTGTCCTCTACTTTACGTTATGGCATAATGTTTTGGGGCAACGGCACAAAGCGTGAAGATATATTCAAAGCGCAAAAAAAGTGTATTCGCGCCATTACTAAAATATCAAATACCGACTGTTGCAGACCACACTTTAAAAATTTAAAGTTATTGACGTTATCATCTATGTATATTTATGAAATAATTTTATTTGTAAAAACTAACCCTGACATATTTAATAATTATCTAAAAGGTAACCGACATAAAACAAAGCTGTCAGCAATTCCGTCAAAGACTGCTCTTCGCTTCCCGCCCACGTCCGATAATCGGTGACCGCTTTTTTGTAGGAGAAAAATAAAACGTACTGATAGCAATAAGTCGGTCAAAAAGTCGGTCAGAAATAATATAGAAGAAAAAATCGGCCCGATTATCAGTCCTACAAAAAGACTGAAGTGGGCGGGAAGCGTTAGGTACTCAGTAAAAGTGTATTTGGTAGGGCACCAATGGTCCCTGAATCACTTCGAAATATTAACAACATTGAAAAATTTTAACTGGAACTAAAAAAGACTTTAATTGACAAATGCTATTATTCAGTTCATGAATTTCTGGCATTGTAATTTAATATGATTTTTAAAATAATTATAATTAGTTAATCAATATATTAATTAATTCATTTTTATAATATTTGTATGCCCGAAAGGGTTGGACATAGAGAACCTTTTCTGTATAATAATATTAAGACCTGTTTGTACTTATGTTCACAAATAAAGAATTATAATTATTATAATTATTATTATTATAAAAGTAAAGTAAAATCAATCGTAATGTTTTCAAAAGTGTATGAAGTTAAGCAAACAATACTAAAGTATTAGTATATACATAAATAAATACAATAATCATCTTAAGTGTTTACTATAGAACATACGAGTATTTATCCTTTACACTAACTATATATTAATTAAATAAGTATCTTAGAAGAAATGTAGATTTTAAAAACTCGCGCTACATAAATTCAATTTTGGTGGCGTTAATTCAGAATAGATCAATAGAGAGATGTAGGATGTTGGGAAGTCTTCAACTTAAAATATAGGCTATATTATACTGTCTCGCTGCTTTACGAGCATGTACTCGTACATACAGTAGGTAGCGTAGTACCTAGGTCCCGAAGCGAAACGGGGCCGGGTCACCTAGTTATAAATAAAGTTATAGTGTACGCCGGAATATATTACAACCATACGAGGTTCACACACACTGATTATAACGGAAGACACGATTAGAATACCTACATGTTCGCCTTTATTAAATTTTGGGTTAACCTTTTACCGAAATTCCGACCGCCCAATATATCTTTCTCATACCTTCGAAAGCTTATTACCTTACTAAAGCCTAATGGTTTCATCAGAGCTATCTGATGTTAAGAGGTCATCCTCTGTAGTTAAAGGTTAAAGCCATTTAATAACTTTAATCTGAAATTATTTTAATCTCTTTCGCAAATGGTGTTGTAAATCATTGTTTGTATTAAATAAAACTCTTTTCATTGTGTCTGAAGATATAGATAGATATAGTCTGAAGGTATGCTGTTTTAGATACGTAACTAACATAGTTTTAAGAATAATGTAGACTAACCCATAATATGGACTCTTGGTCTGAAATAAAGTATTATTATTATTATTTATTTATATAATATAATCTGGAATAGTGAGAGATTTTTAAATAATTCCAAATTGGAATAAGGGCTGGAAAATAAAACTACAATGTCAAATATAAAATAAAACCGTTTTATTGACGACATTCAGAACAAAACGTAAAACAACATTCTTATACTAATGATTATTATAAACATTTATATCAATAAATGCGGTGGTTAATCTGTATTTTATTAAAAAACAAATTGCTAAATTCTCCCTTATCATCGTTTTAACATTCCAAACGAATTGTAGGTACATAGCATAGGTATGTATATCAATGAAAATTATGAGTTGTTGCAATTTCATTAAAAACAGTAAAAGTTATTATAAATAGCTTAAATCAAACATAAATTAGTAAATGCATTATCTTAAATATCTTTATTAATAGTGATAATAATAGTAAAAAAAAACTTATGGACTAGATACGAGTACTTATGACCAGAAACAAATTGAGATCTTATGACAGGTAATACATAGCGTATTTATGTAAGAACGAAGAATGCTCCAGGTATTATCATTTATATAAGAAGCTCACGTTCGGTAATCAGTAATTACTGGTTTTGTGACCATGGCCACATTGGCTACTTACAAATAAAAACTGTTAATTTGTAAAGAATTCATGTAGGCATAATACATTTTATCGCCATAAAATTACAAAAACCTAGAGCATAGAAACTTAAGATAGGTATGTAATAGATACAGGTTAAAATTAATCTCCATCAGTTGCGTTATATTATTACACATTCATTTCCTTTAAATAATTATGTTTTGACAGAAACCCATAATTAGAAAGCAGCTTAGAAAATAGACCTTTATCGCCCCAACTCAGAGTCACTAACGGTTACTTAAATCGCTCCTCAGCACAGAATTTGTATGTTGATTCTTTACTAAAGAGCGATTTAAGGAACCCTTAGTGACTCTGAGTTGGGACGTAAGTACGTAAAATTAATTTACGGCCGATTCTTTTAACCAATCCATTAACACTGGGGAACAATTTTATCTACGATGAAAGATAGACCCAAAGTTAGTTATCAATTTAAGCTAGATATGTATCTATCTTTGTTTACTGAAACACAAAATTGCTGGTTTATTTAAACACAATACTGTAGTTCCCGTACCTTCAGGCGGTAATAATATATTCTGTAGCATAGAAATTTTATAAAAATCGGTCGTAAGTAAGTACCATTACAATTTACAATGGACAAGAAATATCTCTAGAATTGCACTCCCCGATCAGTCTTCTAAAATTAAAAATTAAACGACTTTTTCCACAGCCCGTCCGTTAACCTCACTCTCTGGAGATTCGCAGTTAATTTTAAACGGCCAAAGACTTTCATCGATACCTTAACATTAAATCGTTTCTACTGGGACCACCAAACTTATTGAACCATCTCTGGAATATCCGAATAAAGTAATATATTGCATAAAACAATTTTTAATCAAAAATAAATAAGTAACATGAAGTTTTCGTACAGTAATTGGTTATTTTCCGGGCTTGTTCGATGGGAATTGATCGTAAAAGGAAATTTTATGACTTCCAATCTAAAACTGCGTACATAGTTATTGCTTTAGCACTTTATTTCCCTTTACTTCATTAAACATGTTTCAACAGTCGCAAATAAGTATTTTAGAAGTAGATTTCTTAAAAAAATTGCGCATAACTCTCTTATTTCAGCGTGCTTCGGCATATGAAGTTACAAAAGTTCAAGACCTTATATTTATCATAGCATAGTGAGTTCGTGTAATTGGTAATTCATACGTTTCAAATCCACACCACAGCCCATAGACATAGATAGACGTCTATGCCACAGCTAGCGTTTCATTCCTGACGAACCTATGATTTTAGAGTTGTCTCGGGAACATCGATTGTCGAAGTTTTGGTACAAAAATCCATGTCAAATGAGGACTATATTATCATGTTTATTCTACATGATCTTAATTTCTTTAAATGGTTCTACTTACAATATCAATAGTGATCCCAGGTAACTTTGAACACGAAATCTTGTTCGGCGAAGGGCTTGGCCTAAACACTAATAAGGTGTGCATATTTAAATAACGTACAGTGGATCAGGTTACGTTAAATTAAGTAAATATCATAATATTGCTAGGCGCAGGGTTCTTTACTGAAATTCCAAGTTACCCGGGTTGACTGCAGAATATGGTATCCATGAATTTGATTAATTCTTTCTATACAAATTTTGTCTGCCTATCGCGTGGTGTGGTCCTGATACGTTTAATAATGACTTAGACACATGTAAGTGAAATAGATTAATATGATATAATCTAAACGTCTTTGGATTCATAAATTATTTTTACGATTATAAAACACTACTTTAGACTAATAATGTGACACTAATAAATACATAATCTATATTTGGTGATTATATGGCATGAAATCTCTTAAAAAATATACTATCGTATGAAAATGGTCTTTGTGATATGAAAGTTGTTTTATCCACATATTGGTCCTTATAACGCCTAATGAAAAATGGTGTGAGACTCGAAATGAAAGTTTATTTCTTCATTAAACTTTGGTAATCATTCTAATTTATCATTAAATACCTCACAAAGTAACCGTTAACGCAAAATTCATGCGAGATTTAAAGAAAGCCTAATTTTAAGTATGACTGACTTTTTGTTCCATAGACTAGTTTTATTGAAAAATAAAAGCCTACTAAATATTTAAATTGAATGAAGTTTAGTCAAATCAATTAATTCCTTAATTAAAAACAAACGTTAAAAAAGTAAAAAACGAGGAAGGAAAATTAAACGAGTAAATTTAAAATAGAGAAAAGTTGTAATATTAAAAGTAAATATTTTCAATATTACAAAACAAAAAGTCATAATTATGATTTCAGAACGCATAACTACATTATGTATTCGTCAAATGATATCTCTAATTGTCCTCGCTCTGTAGCTGACGATACCACTAGTTAGTCACGGTTAAGCAAGAGAGCGATACAAATGTAAATTAGAGTAATTAAATTTCATATAATTGCTCGCACAATTTAGAACTTTCTCTATTCAATAACAAAATTTCTGGAAATCTAAATTGGATTCTGTTGGTTCACAAAACATTATTGGTTCGACCGTAATACGACAAATATATTCCAAGTTTGTTACGTCCTTGCTTCACGCAATTAGGGTATGTGGATAAATTGTACGTCAAAATATTAACATAAAGGAATAATATGCATGAAAAATCCTTATGTCAGATTTCCTCATAATTTAATTTGGATACATTTCCGTAATAGCTCCCATAAACTGGGGAAAAAATCATAAAAGATGAAGATTTATAATTACAAGACTTATAATTACACATTCTTTGAGAATGAAAACGATGTCTTAAAAGTTTACAGTGTCTAGAAGTGTTCTATCAAATTCCATTAGTTAAGCTTTAACATCAAATCTATCAACTAATATATTACTATCTGGTGAATCATCTGCAAATTTAATTTCATTCGATGATTCAGAATCATCTGCGAATTTAATGTCATTAAAATCTGTTGTCCTTTTCAGTGTGTCATCTTTCTCTCTTGCCGTATCGTTAACCCGTTTAAGAGTCGATGAGTTATCGTAATCCCTATTCTCCCTTCTATGGACTTTCGCTGGTGACATTGTTAGAGTTAGATCCCTCATCGGTATCCCCATAACATTTTCATCTTTCTTCCTTCTATTACGTTTGGGTAATCTGGGTGAATTTAGATCACTCACGCTGAAATTAAGAGGTTGTATGAGATTACCTCGATCCATAACTTTTCTTATCGACTTTATGGATTCGTTTGACTTATTGCTGCGATTGTCTGCAGTTCTCTTCAGCGTACTGGACGTCGGCCGATCTTCTGGAGATTCTGTGTTACTTCCGGGGCTTGGCCGAAGATCTGGTGGTAAGACCTCCTGAGAAGAAATATTGTGTTAAAAATATTTATGACCTGTGGCAACATTGCACTATACATCAACGGTGTCGTCAGACAGACCAGAATCACGCTATCGAGGTTTCAACAAGTTCTGAACATGAACTATCTGATCACTGTAAACTCTCAAGGCGTAATCACCTCGCCTGGCGGGATTTCTCTTCGCGGGATACTTGGTTTGTTTCTAAGTTTGTTTGATAAAATCCTTTAAATATCTGTATCCCGTTTCCATCTTGGGCGGCAACGCATCAGTTATACTTTTCGGTATAACTGACATCCAATGGCAGCGGTGCCCACTAACCACCCCCATTTTATATTTTGTAGTCGATTGACATAAAAAATACAACATTTCTACTAAACTTGACGCCCAGACAACGAAATTGTTTTCTGCGACATATTTCCTCAATCTCATCATAATAATACAATTTCTTCGGAAATTACATCCATTCTGTTTACTATAATATACTCACAGCAATATTATTAGCATGAACACATTACGTTAAGTAATAACGCTCATAAAAATACCATTTTCCTCATTGTTTCTTACCTCATAAATGGGAGCTTTGTTTTCGTCAATTTCCTTCATTATGTCCCCTTCTTCTAGGGGTGGGATCCAAACTAAAAATGCTGGATCCATCCCTAAATATGAACCGGGGACGGAGCCTAGAAAAAAAAATAATCTTTAACAAATTTTGTGGTACTTATTATAAAAACTTTATCCTTTCTATTCATCTGCTTAATATATTTCGTTTGTAATTAGCTAACCCAGGTTTTCATTTGTTAAAATTAGTGTCACTTTAGATATATCTCTTAACAGCTGTTATTTAACTCCGTTATTTATCGACTGAGTTGAAAATTATATTATTATTGGAATGGATATACGTACTTCCAAAATAGTCCCATATTTTCAAAAGATTCACGTTTCATGGGATCCTCAAATACAATGACGATATTTGAAATATTATGTTATTCGTTGCAGCTTTCCTCATCAAACATCATTTAAGAAGTAAAAAAGGAAGAAGTTCTCAATTTGACTGTATTTATTTATACCTCATAACTTTTTGCTGGGTGTATCGATTTTGATGATTCTTTTTATATTCGAAAGCTGGTGCTTGTCATGCAGTTCCATTTAAATATGAGATCTGACGAGTAGTTTTAGAGTTATGCCTAATTTTGAAGTCGGTTAGTTTATGAAAAAGTTATTTGGTAAAATTTTGTTATAACAAAGTAACTACAATACCGAACTCATCTCACCAGCATTATTAACTTCGTAGTCATAGTAGTCGATCTCCATCTCGGGGTGCGACGTGAGGCTGAGGTCCGACTTGAGCAGGCGCCGGTTGCAGCTCTCCTTGGTGTGCTTCGGGTTGTCTCTGATGCGGGCTGCGGAGACTCCACTCAGGGCCGGGGAGTACCAACCCTGGTAGACATTGGTGTTGGCCAATTGGACAAGTGAAAAAGCAGTAGCGTTTATGATGAATTTAGGAAAATTATCACGGCTATGTTAGCTTAGATAGTTATAAGTAAATCTATAAACTCACGACTACGGAAATGTATATTAAATAGCCGACAAACGAGTTAACGATATACCTAATGGTAAGTGGCCGCCGTCGGCCATAGACATAAGTATTATAAAACCGAAGCAAAACCGAAGCAATATAAAGCAGAAGAGAGAGAATGGAAGGAAGATGTGAGAGAAATATAATATGATTTGAAACTATTAAGGAATTATCCAACACAAGCAATAAAACGCTCAAAGGGTGGTCCCAACAACTGTATATTATGTACTGTTTTTGCAGACGAACAATAAACTATTTTTGATTTTTGATTTTGAATTATTACTTACATTGGTAAGTGTTGCTGCTGAAGTAGAAGACGAAGCGCGGCTCTCGCTTCTGTCCTTTTCCCACGCGCTATTTCTGTCCTTCTCACTGCAGCTGACTTCACTCACGTTGGTGGAGCTGGTCCGTACCTCCATGGTCTCCGCTTCGCTCGTCGAAGGTTGAGGCGGAGACGTGATCTATTTATGTAATAGGTAAATAAGTAAGTAGTTAATAGTATCAGGCATTACTTTGCGGAAATCCATTGTTATTAAGTTAGTATTAGTCTACTTTGCAACAATCCGCGGGTAACATGTATGATGGTATATACTTTAAGACATGCGTAGCACCTCCCTCCCTCCCACAACGGAACGTGTTGGTGCTGGTATGTATGTTGGTATATATTTTTAATTATTGTAGTGCATATTTCCGTTGTGGGAGGGAGGGAGGTGCCACGCATGTCTTAAAGTATATACCATCATACATGTTGCAAAGTAGACTAATACTAACTTAATAAATAACTAAAAAACACGACAAGTATAATAAAAGTTGGTCAGTAACAATATATTTTAGAATAAAAAAACCACTGACAGTTTATCTTCAAAAAAACCGCATCATAATCGGTCCATTTGGTTAGAAGCTACGCGCACACACACATACACACACTGATAAAAACATTTCCCTTACTAACCTGCACAGCAACATGAGTATCAGACACAGTGTGGGACCGCTTCAACACCGGCACCGCGACGTGGCCGGTCCGAGCGGGCGCGCTGCTGGACGACACGGTCTCCGGCGTGACGGTGGCTGCGCTGGCTGCGCTGGCTGCACTGGCCACGCTCGCGTTGTCCGGCTCTTCTACTGCTGGCTCGATGTCTTCTTCGTCCCTGGTGGAGGAGTTTTTGGACAGTTATGTACCGTTGTATTACAAGTTAATTATCACTTGCTACGGTGAAGGAAAACATCGTGAGGAAATCTGCATACCGGAGAGTTCTCCATAAAGTTCTCAAAGGTGTGTGAAGTTTACCAATCCGCACTTGGCCAGCGTGGTAGACTATGGCCTGTACTCCTCACATTTTGAGAGGAGACCCCGAGCCCAGCAATGGGACAGACTGGTGACTTTGCATAACTTGGCTTGAAATGACAACAATTTCACTTGGATGACTTTGACAGAAAAAAATTATGCGTATTCTCCTAATATTTTCAGGAACTGGGAACTGAAAAATAGTCGCTGGTCTGGTTTTGAATGTGTCATTAATGGCTCGATGTGAGCCTTCGACAGCATAAAGAAACACAGAGCTAGTGGCATTTTTTTCCCACTAGTACTGTCAACAGGACTACTCAACAGGACAAGTGGGAATAAACGTACGGATGTTTGTTACTCATTCACGCAAAGACTACTGAACGAATTTTTCATGTGATGTAACAGGTAAACTATGATCTGGATTAAGATATACATAGAGTACTTATATTATCCTGGAAAACTCGGGCAAAGTTGCGAGCTGCACGCTATTATGAACTAATCGTACATGATAATAAGGTTGAAATTTGAATGAAGCTTATTATAGCTGCAGAAACAAACGCAGGACTTACATGAAACATGGCATACATCCAGGCCAGGTCCAAAATTAGGATGTAGGAAAGATTTAACCCAGGTTGCATGTTCTATTAGGATAATTTAGACGCGGGCAAAAATTTGTTGGATAAAAAGTTACGTTTGCCCTCGGTTTTATGTGCATGGTTGAAAAGCGCTAAAACAAAAAGAAATCTCTTGATTCCATCACTGCCAAACTTCACATGATTAAGTACCTGAACATTGTCAATTTTATCAAAATCGGTCGAGCCATTTTTGTCTTAGGGAACAGATAATATTTGGTTTAGTGAGAATAACTGTTTTAGTTGTTTGATGGTCTTACAAAAGTTTCAAATACATTTTTAAACCTTACTATAAAAATATAATACGTTTATTCTTTTCTCCTGAATTTTGTGTTGAATTTTCAGCCTTTGTTTCGATATAGGGCGAAGTTATTTTTTTAAATTCTTTTACGGCACAAAGTTCTTTCAATGAAAACCTTGTCGATTTTTACAATAAATCTTTACAGAACACCTGAATTCTACCACGTCAGTAGAAATCTTGGTTTTCTTTCTCATTTTTAAATATTTTCCTTTCATTTGACGTGCGCTAGACTTACAAAAAAACATCACTCGGCTTTATTCAGCTCTGATTGTGGCCAATACTTGATCGGCGGAACTCGATCGCAGTTTGCATCGGAAAGAAAAATGCATTTCAATTTCGTTTCACGGCTCTGTACTACAAAGCGGAAAAGTTAAAAATAACTTTTTGTATATTTTGCAGTGGAAAGGGGACGTGACTCACTTGTACCGGTATTTGTACCAAAAAATTTATATTCACTTGTATATTTTTTAAAGATTTTTATTCCGTTCCGTTTCGAATTTTTTTTTTAAATAAGAAGTATAGAATCCTTTCTAGCATTGGATTCACTGTGGTTTGTTATAGATGTACCTACTTTTGGTGTACTACGAGTACTAATTTGGCGGCACCTTATACTATTCCAAGTAAAACCTAGTGTTTATTAAAAAATATTTTAGAAATTAATACTTTTTTCATTCTTTCTTGGCTGATAATATTCATCGGTGATGTCTTTAGTGTAACCGTTATTAATTGGCGACGGTTACCACTTATCATGTCGTCTCGTCATCGTTTATTACTAATATCTGGATGAACGAGCATTGCCCGGTATTATAATACTGCTAACAACGCCATCTACTGAAGTAGCTCTGAGTCGTTAAAGTAGTGTCAGGACGAGTCAGTGATATTGTAGCAGCTTTTCATTGCCTGGAAACACGGATAAAATGAAATTTTCTAAAAATTTATCCTAGCTAGATCGATTTATCGCCCCCGAAACATCCCATGAAAATCGTAGACGCCGTTTCCGTGATTCTTGAATATATATAGGTATATATACAAGAATTGTTCGTTTAAAGGTATTAGATTTCGATAAAACACAAAAAAATATTTAAACAACATTTTACGCATGACACGCCATGTAATTTTACATGCGAGCAATCAAAGAGAGTGGTGACGGTACACAAGGTTCAGTACAATAACATGTAGGTACAAAACAATAATTTTGTTAGCACCCCCAGCACAGGCTGTGAGTGATTTCTCGCAGAAGCACGCAATTAGTACGGCACGAATCACCTGCTATTGTTTGTTCACGAACGCGTGGGGAGACTGGGGAGACGATGTGTGGTCGTGGAAGGAAACAAGAATTAATATCGTGTTGATTTGTACTCTACAATATTACTAGAGCTTAATAAATTATCCTAAATTTAGAGATTAATTAACGCTTCAACACTCATAGCCCCACACTAGGATTCCCTGTGTCGTGGGCGCCATGGACAATACACTAGACAAGGACATTCACACCCAGACCGAGAACAGAAATTCAAACTCATCATTCAAATTTCCGCCTCGCTGGGAATCGATCCCAGGACCCTTGGTGCGGCGATCCGGCATGGTAACCATTGCGCCACACGGGTCATCAAATTCATTACAAATACATTGCTGTTTAAGTGTTCATCTCATTCATAAATAATTTTATACATTGCTGTACAAGCCAGAAATGAATGGTATTTTTTTAATTAATACAGCAGGTATTTACACTAGTCTCAGAATTTAGGAAATTGATATAAGGTTTAGCGTACCTAATTATTTTATTAGTAAATCTGGCGAATAACGCTGACTTTGACCTTCAATATTGTAAGTCATTTTAAATAGCGAGAATTTCCAGCTAGTTAATTGCACTGTCAAATGCGACAAAATATCAACTAATACAGTATTATAAAGAGGAAAGTTTTGATTATTTATTTGTTTGTTGGTAATGGATAACTCATGAACTACTGGCCGATTTCTAAAATTTTTTCACCATAGGATGTACTATTAATTGTTTCTGAGTAACATGGTCTATATTTTATTTTAAGAAATTAGGGATCTTTACAAAAAACGAAGCAAAGCGAGGGCGGTTACTGGTAAATAATAAAGTTGTTGTGTAAGTTGTTGCGTAAGTTGCTGTGTAAGTTGTTGCGTAACTTGCTGTGTAAGTTGTTGTGTAAGTGACCTCTGCTCCACATGTTCAGAAGCCCGGTCGGAGTCCCGGAGCCGGGTGTGGCGAGTCCTGCCCGGCAGCAGCCGCCGCAGCGACACCCCGCCGCCCACCACCTCCGACAGCAGCGTGCTGCGGGAACTGGACACCGCACTGCCCATCTCCAGCGAGGCTGAGCAGGCTGCGTGGATACATGAAACATTGTTAGCTTGTAGTGAAACTATTTGTAAAAAATCCTGTAACAATTTATGTAACAATAAGTTGTCCAACTTACGAGTATTGTCCTACTTTTTTCTTAATTAAAAGTTAATATAGGTAATTGTTAGGTTTTTACAGTGAAACTTCTATATTGCCGTTACACAGATGGTTAAGAAAGGTAAAAATGTGCATTGAAGTATACGCTAGTAATAGTATTCAATGAAAATATGTAACAATTTATGGAACAATATGTTGTCCATCTTGTTGGCCTACTTATTTTTTTTAATAATTTAAAGCTTAACTACAATCCCACCTGATGGCAAGTGGTGATGTAGTCTTGGACGTCTAGGTGGCTCTCCCTATAAATTACGTAAAAGGAACATTATCTCGGCTTAAACGCGTACTGGCATTCTGTAGCAGTTCACGTTAAACTCAGTCAATCCTTAGAAATGGTATATAATGTAGAGTAATATAATGTTTTCGAGGAAAATCTAAACACAAAGGATATATTCTAAATGAGAAGCTTCATGCGTAATAAGTATCGAAACCTTAAAAATATCGCGTTACCTCCCGAAAAGGTGCCCTCCATAAAAAGGCCTTGACGAAATAGGCGACATCGATTTTCTGTCTTCATTACCGAATCTCAGTCTTATGTAATTACGTTACGTGTATGATACAATGTATGAGTAGGAGAGCATGGAGTATAGAGGTATGTAGGTACCTATTTGTTACATTATTATTTCTACGTTAAACTTTTATGTTGATAGCATATACCTATATGTATGTATATACTATACCAGACAGGCTGTTCAGTATTAAAAAGACGGACACCTATATTGAAGCCAAGTGGTGCCAATGCATTTTAGTTGGCTGCGAGCAAGCGAGACAAGTAGATGTCATTTCTGAAAAATCCATAACGTTCAAGAACACATAATTGTGCGAAGTTAAAACGTTTTCATTATTAACGTTTAAACTTTATTTGAGTTTATTTCAGTTATAATTGGTAAGTAACCATATTTTTACTTACATTTCTTAAATTTATTTAGTGCAAAATATTTGATACATCTTGAACCGAACTTGACCGAACGAAGCGCTGTCACAGAGTATGAAAAATGTGACACGGATTTTGTTCGGAACAGCCCGTCTATATATTACAATCAATAAACAAAATTTTACCAAAAAATAACCAATATCAAGGAAATGACCAGATGGAATGACGATTAAGAAATGTCTGCGGCAAATCATTGGATTCAGAATTTCAGAAGGCTTAGGACCGATAGGACTGGCTAAGGTTAGGGGAGGCCTAAGTCCAGCAGCGGACCTCCAAGGTCTGATGGATGGAAGGACCACTAAAATCATCGCTAAACATCTATGAAAATCGCCATAGTTTCTTTCATCCCTCATAGATTCCATCATCATTAATATGGGACCAATCTAGAAAATCCTTTCAAAGGATTCCGCATAACCTCCTATTTGTAGTTAAACTCTCACCGTCACTTAGCCTAGCGGTTAGAACCTTGGTCTCCCGAACGAAGGAGCCGGAGTTCAAATCCTGGCACGCACCTCTAATTTTCAAATATCATGTGCGCATTAGAAGTCAATTATCACTTTCTTCGGTGAAGGAAAACATCGTGAGGAAACCTGCACACCGGAGAGTTCTCCATAAAGTTCTCAAAGATGTGTGAAGTCCACCAATCCGCACTTGGCCAGCGTGGTAGACTATGGCCTAATACCCCTCTCACATTGTGAGAGAAGATCCCGAGCCCAGCAGTGGGACAATTATGGGTTGTTGCTTTGCTTTTTTCTCACCATCACTATCAGTAAGCGACTCCTTGTCCGCAGCGCGGTGGTACGCCCGCGTGCGGTGCGCGGAGTGGGCCGCGAGGACCAGCGCGGCGAGGGCAGCCAGCGCCGCGAGCGCCGCCGCCGCCGCGCGCGCCCCGCCACCGCCCTTCCACCAGGCGGCGGTGCTAGCCCGCGCCCACGCTGCTGACGTGTTGCGGATTGCTTCTGTGTGGTGATTAATTAATAGCTGATTAGAACGGGAACATTCTACAATAGGAGAGTATTATAATCTAAATTTTACTAACAAAAAATAACCGACTTCAAAATTACTCGAAAACCATTTGTCAAATCTCGCTCAAATTTATGTGGGACCACATGACAAGCACCTGCTTTCGAT
The DNA here is from genome assembly GCA_951805285.1 of Thymelicus acteon. Lineage (NCBI taxonomy): Eukaryota > Metazoa > Arthropoda > Insecta > Lepidoptera > Hesperiidae > Thymelicus > Thymelicus acteon. The sequence continues at coordinate 1,370,553 of OX638224.1, forward strand.
TCAAAACAGAATCATCAAAATCGGTTCACCCAGTCCAAAGTTCTGAGGTAACAAACATTAAAAAAACAGTCGAATTGAGAACCTCCTCCTTTTTTTTAAGTCGGTTAAAAACACTTAGGATCAGGTCTATAAAGAGTGCTTAAACTTTGCTCCAACTTAAAATTATCCAAACAAAAATAATGGTCGTAAATCAATCTTAATGTTAGCCATTATAAATGACTTTTTATTTTTTGTATTAAAAAAGTGTCACTCATCTAGTACAGTAGCCGCGCGAGTTGAGTGCAGAGTTTTTATTCTAGCCGCATACAATCGCTCTGCATTCAACTCGCGCGGTTACTGTAGGTATTTTTTTGACTGTAGTATGAGCAGTCCAAATATAGGGAAGTGCGCTTTATAAATTTCACTCTTGCTTCCTGCGAACGATCAACGTTATGTATAATAACAAAATGTTGTCGACTGTTACCATAATGTTGAGTGTTTCAAGATGTTGAACAACGTTACTACCCAATATTGAGTTAGGTACAACAAAATAACATTTTGTTGTCAAATATTTCTAGCACACAGAAACTTTCTTTCAGACTTTGTAACAGCGGTATGGTTGCACCTTGTCTACTTTGTAACAAATCATGAGCACTCTGTGATGGTATACCTATAATCTTTATACATGCGCAGTATGTTCCTCCTTTCTAATATTATGTAGACACCATCACAATACTCATTTGTCCCCGAAATAAGCTATATCAGGGAAGTTGTCTACAAATGTTACTCGCGAAGAAATAATAGCATAGATTGTGCTCGCGAATAACGTTTGTAAACAATACCAGCTTTCGAAACAATAACCTATTACATCCTCACTTGTATCACACGTTTCATATTATGTTCTATTGATTCCAAATATTTTCTGTGTACAAATAATAACCGAACTAAACTGAAACGAAGCCAAATCTGTGCGTTTTGTTTGGCTTTGTGAAATATAGACGCTAAAATATATTTTAGGTAGTAATTAAACGCACGTCAAAATATTCAGGTATTTTTTCAGAAAATATGGCAATCCTGGTTCCCATCAAAAACTTTCACATGAAATGTTGCACCACAAAATAAATCAAACCATCATTTCATCTCACGGAACACAGACACGTGATTTCATCTAATTTTATGTTTCTATCTGGCTTGACGAGGCGAGCAAGATAATGGCATATCTACCAAAAAAGAACCAGAAGGTTTGAGATCTGTCATACTATTGGCCGAGGTGTTTAACCCTTCAAAACGAGACACATCCTTGCTCGACTTTATCTTACACGAGTAACCACCCTCGCTTTGCTTCGGTTTTGTTATTTTTTACACCTTGGATTTTTTACACCATTATTGGAGTTTTATTGAGGATCCCTAATTTTTTTTAAATATAATATAGCCTATGTTACTCGGGGATAGTGTAGCTTCCGAACAGTGAAAGAATTTTTCAAATCGGTTCAGTAGTTTCGGAGCCTATTCAATGCAAACAAAAAATCAAATCTTTCCTCTTTATATATTGGTATAGATGACTGATCACTTGCAATACTGTGTTCGCACTGAATTCGGCACTAATTTCTACGCATCACAGATAGACACAGCACAGATAAGTAAACGATATCGACATGTCCAAATTGTCCAATCTGTGAACGTACGTCGCATACCTATGTTCAATGGTTTACTCGAGGTGAGCCATCAGGGAAACTATTAGAGCGAATATGTCAATTTCGATGGACGTACCATTGATATTCAGTTTAGACGCAGGTATGAATATAGCGTTTAGGGTTCCGTAGTCAAAAACGGAACCCTTATAGTTTCGTCATGTCCGTCCGTTCGTCCGTCCGCAGCATAGCGTAAAGGCCCTTAGAGCTAGAAAGCTAAATAATAATGATTTTGTAACACGAATAAATAAAACACATTAAAAATCTTTAGCAGCGATCGCGATCCAGTCAAACAAATCAAAACGTGAAAACACATAAAAAAACAGCATATAGCCATTTACATCTGCGAACCACATTGATGGATTTATCAGTATGAAACTCTCACAAAAGAGAAATTAGAACCGACTTGTATGACCGAAATTCTCAACGGAGCAGTAGTTTAATCCCGATGTCCTCGAACGACGTAGCCATTTGTAGCGCTGCCAGGCATCCGGATGAAGCCGGAAATAGTTTGGCTTTTGTTAGGCTTTTTACAAAAACTAATTAATGATTAAAAATAAAGAATATTTATTCGTCATTCGATTAAATTTTCATTTCATTACGATTTAAAAAGATTTATGGTAAATAATCATAAAAGTTACTTACATTTCTTGTCGTATTAATACTAAAAATAAATTAAACCCTAATAATTCACGGTGTCCGGCTTTTTTACTTAAATGTCCGGCCAAACTGGCTGGTCTGTCCAGCTATTAGGTTTGCCGACATGGCAACACTAGCCGTTGGAATATCAGAGATGCGCTCTGTAACTACACGAACGCCAATATTAACTTTCCATGTGGATTAACATACGAAATTGTAACTGCGGCCTTCTGCATAATCTTGTTAGTTGTTAATAAGCAACTTAGTTGGTGCAGAGTTGAAACGATGGATAAAATCATAGCATACGAAAGCCTCGAATATACCGTGTTCTTTAAACTAAATATTGTATTTCCTTATGAAATGGAGCATTCAGTGCTTACATACGCCTTAGTATAGGCTGATGGTAAAGAATGAATGTTTTTCGCATATAGATAGTAAGTATATCGCATAGCTTAAATGTACTAAATTCAGTGAATAGTTTACAATGCCAACTATGTCAAAAACGAGTATAAAAGACATAGTTCTGACAATTTTTTTCGGGAGACTTTATTTTCTCGTGTTTACCACGTTTCTTTTCTTTGGCAATTACTAGGATTCCACTCATCGCTAACGGTTTTCGAAACATTTTTTTATATATGAAAGATGATTGAGCAACCTTAGCAACCCGTGTAGCGCGATGGTTACCAAGACCGACTACGCCACGCTGCCGCCGCGCTGCGTCGTTCGAAGATTTATGGATTCGATTCCCAGTGAGGCAGAAATTTGAATGATTCGAGTTCGAATTTCTGTTCTTGGTCTGTACGTTTGTCCATGGCATCCAAGACACTAGGAATCCTAGTGTGGGGCAACGAGTGTATAGCATTATTTATACCTATGTTTTGTTTAAGGTCTGCGTTACCTATCTGCGTGGCGTGCGCAAGGAATCCCCCAGCGCACCGCTCGCTGGTGTCTGCAGACCGCAGCTCCACCAGGATGTGGCGACCACCAGCCACCTCAACTACGCCGGTGCTGTCCGTAGTAGTTTCCACTTCGCTTGTCTGAAACAAATGCCTGTTTTTAATATCTTCCTCTATAGATGTCCTCTATGTCAACATCAGGGGATAAGATGGTCTCATTGTTACGAAACTTGGTGCTGATTGGCTTAATGCGGCATTAGTTTCAGCATTTATGTTTACTGTGTATTAAAAATATTTGTAAAAGTTGGAAGTTAGAAGTACCACACCAGTGAATTAAAATTTAGAATTTGATTCAGGTATTCCAAAGACTAACCAAGACAAAGTCTAGAATCTTTTTTTTTCTGTCACACACACACGAATAAAAGCTTCAGATAATCGAAACAGACACTCATGAATTAGTTTCTTACCACAGCAGAAGAGTCAGGACCATCCCAGGAGGCCAGCAGAGGAGAGCCGAGGGAGTCCCCATTCCTGGCCCGCAGCGCCTGCCCCACGCAGGGGAGCTTCACGGCTTCGAAGCGAAGTCGAACTGCGAGCCCTTCTTCAGCCTGGTAAAGTATATGGTTTTTGTTCTGACATTTGATCTTATATGAGAGATTCTTAGATGTAAATACAAATGAGGCAAAAGATGGTGTACCGTCACCACATGTGACATGTAATAGGGATGTTGACACTAACTGTAAATTAATATAAAGGACCATGCCCATATTAGTATGGAGCTGAAAGTCAGAAATGCCATGCAATGCCCAAATTGCAGCTCTATGTCATATGATAACTTTGAACAGTATTTATATGATATCTAGATATCAGTCATATATAGCACCGGTTCAAAAGATATTGGACATTAAACATGATAACTTCTTACTGTTCTTTTATACATTTTATCGCTTACAGACAGCATTGCTATTAGTTTTTCACTAGGAACTTAATTTTCTATTAATTTCATTTAAATTTTAATTTTTTATCCAGTGCTTCATATGATTTAAAATTAACAACATAATTCTAGTTTTTATTTATTAGAGCAATCTTATAATATACTTTATCTGGGCATTTCTGGGGCACAGATGGGCATTGTCCTTTATGTTTAAAGTATCAATGGTAACATTTAAACACCTAAAATATCATAAAATATAAATAGTTTAAAATGTTAAAAATAGTACTCACTGTCACGTGCGTGACCTCAAACGCCATTTTGAGCTTATGACGTCATTGTTCGCGTTTTGTATGCAAGTTCTACAAACTTCAATAACCCGCTAGTACTAAATATCGGTAAGTGACGTCACGTGACGTTTTTGGTGAACGTTTTTGTGGGAAATTTGACAACGATTTTTATTTATCAATTTTTGTTTTTGAATTGAAGATTTTTTTAACATTTTTTTCGTGAATGTTAAGGTTCTGTCTATACAATAAAAGTGAATTCAAAAATTAGTCAACATCCCTATTATAAATATTCATCAAAATCAAATTCAATGGGCAGAATTTTAAAAGCTTGTAAATTTGAATCTACACAAAATTATTCCATGATATTACAACCAAAAACGTTAACTCCTTACATAATAGGATCGATTTTTAGAAAGACCTTCTCTGAAAATCGATCGGATAAAGACGGATTAGGACCTTCTTGAAAATACACTATGAAAATTCAGAATATACCAATATTTATTCACCTAGAGCATTATAATCCCTCCATTTAAAATACCCATTTGAAAAGTCCGATGAAAAAGAAAGAAAGGTTTTCTGTGACCCGCATTAAGTAGGGTCAGAATGTGCCCACTCACTCGGACGATTAAATTACGGCGGCGTTATAATCACATCGCGGATTATAGCAGAAAATTTAATCTAGGACAACGAAAGAATTATGTGGCAAGAAATAGCTGTAATTTAACTAACGTCAGAGTAATATGAGGTAGGACGTTGATAAATCGGATTAAAATTAAACCAATGAAATTGCGTTACTCCTAAGGGTATTTAATCAGTAGACGGTAGGCTTCTCAAAATAATGGGATTAAAGATTTCATAATAGAGACGTTTCATGATGTTGCAAATTATATATTTAACTCAATCTCATCTTATATACAGATCAAAACTAATAAATCACCAAAAAGAATTAGCAAAGCTGGCAATAAATGGCTTAAAAGAAAGCTATCAATAAATGGCTGTAGTTCATCAAAATACGCATTCTTCGACTCGCCTGTGACGTCATTGCGCCTATCCGAGTTCGTAACACCAATTATCTAGTTCCTAGTTGGGCGAGGGCCGCCTAAAAGAAAGAAATTGATGATTTTCCTAGAATTTAATAATAACTAGCTGACTGGGCAAACATTGTTCTGCCAAAAAATTTTTAGGGGTAGGGGGATGAAAAATAGATGTTGTCCGATTCTCAACCCTAGCCGATATGCACGCAAAGGTTCACGAAAATCGGTCGAGCCGTTTCGGAGGAGTTCAACTTCTAACACCGTGACACGAGAATTTTATGTAAAAGATGATATAAATCATATTATAATAATAATAAACACGGTGATAGATTTCGTCCAATTCAAATTAAACGCTTAAAAATAAAAGATATTCGTAATAAGTTGAGTCTAGTAGGCGTTGTGACGTCACATCAAAATTGCAACTTTAAGGTCTCATAAATTTTTCATTTCTAAAGATATTTTTATGATTATTTTCACTCATCATATTCACTCATTATGGACATTAATAATGTTTTCTGAAACGATCAATATTTTTTATCTAAGACCAGCGTACATAGAAGAAAACGGGACTATAACTCCAATATAAAGAGAAACAAATTGTAACATCTTATTTAAGAATTAGTTTGAGATAAAATAAAAGTTATATGTACAAGGTAGAACAAAGGAATCGTATGTTTGTTTGGTATGTGTGAACAACGGCAGATAAATGTACAATAGTAGTGAACACGGCGGAGTTCATTTAACTGTTAGTGGAGTTACAGCTACAATGTTAAAACCACAATACAGGATTGCAAATTTAATTACGTCAAACCATGCAGAACAGCAAATTAATGATTGTTAGTCAATTATTTATCATAACAAACTGGTTGTTTATTATAAATCCAAAATCATTCGTATTAAAATACTCATTGTTATATTTGAATTGATTTCGAGTGTAGTTTTGGGTTTTTGTTTTGTTATGATCTGGTATGTAAGAAATTACTTCCATTCATGAGTCAAATAAAGCCAATATATCGCACCTTCAGAATAGTAGTGACGTAGGTATTTCGAAAAATATTTTTTTCGGGAAAACGTAAACGAAGTTTTGAAACTACAAACTTTCAACTTTGAACTGATTTAATTAATTCATTTTGTATTAAAATGTATGAAAATATATCTATCATTTGATGTCTGTATTAAGTAAAGTTTATCTGTTGTGAAATATGAGTAAAAAAATGAAATGTTGCATATTTTTTATTAAAATTAAGGTTTTTAAAAACGTTCCCAATTTAAGTCAGTATTATACTGAAACTGTTTTTTTTTTTAAAGACCATTTTCGTCTTAGGTCTCTTTTGTTCTAAAATCATTGAACAGTTTTTATCCAATTAAGTATTATAGGAACCCAATTAGAAATAAAAACCAAAATCGGTATTAAAAAGAGTTTAATATGCGATATGTATTTATATAAAATTCTCGTGTCACGCTTTTTTGAAGTTGAACTCCTCCGAAACGGCTCAACCGATTTTCGTGAATCTTTGCGTGCATATCGGCTAGGGTGGAGAATCGAACAACATCTATTTTTCATCCCCTACCCCTAAAAAATTTTTGGCAGAACAACGTTTGCCCGATCAGGTAGTGTATTTATAGAAATAGCCGACAAACTAGCTGGTGATCCATCTGATGGTACGTGGCTATCGTCACCCACGGACATCAGCAAAACCAAATGCATTACTGACAAATTCTATTATTAATGAACTATTAATGTCAATATTACCAATATAGAGGTAATCCGCCAAGGTTCCGTATTTAATCGCCAAGCCTCTTACGACATACATCGGCCACGGATTGGGGTCAGTCATTCTAAGCCGCCGGGTCAACGTACATTTATTCGGCGTCATTCGCGTTTCGCCGAATGATTTTGGTTACACTTATTCGGCCGCGTACGGCGTCGTAAGAATGCGAACGACTGCTTACGGCGTCGTAAGAATGCGAACGGCTGCGTACGGCGCTAAATACGCTGCGAAGTCCGTCCGAAGACGTTAGTAGGTATAGTAGTTTAGTAGGGTAAGAGCCTGTCCAGATGAGGCGTTTTACGCGCGAGCGGACTCACGCGTAGTCACACGCGCGTAACCGAGATACTAGAGCTACATACATCCCGTCCAGATGCTCTCGCGCGTTTCCTCACTCGCGCGTAAAACGCGTGCAACACGCCGGACTCTCGACTCGCGCCTAAAGCGCGCGAGCGACGCGCGAGTTGAGATACTCGAGCGCCATTGCTCTAGCGATGGGCCGAGTAATACTTTTTACAACTCGAGTTACTCGAGCAAAATTAACCGTTTACTCGAGTAAAAACTCGAGTAAACTCGAGTAACCGAACCGAACCGAACCGACGCGACAGCGAGGTTAGCGAGTAGCCGACGCGAGTGAGTAATGAGTTGACTGAGTAAAATCGACGCAACGCGAAGCGCGTCGGCGGCAACTCGACGAAGTCGACGAACTCGATGATTAACACCGACTGAGTTGAACCGCGTCGCCGCGTCGACTCGCGTTCGTCGCTGAGTTGAATCGGCCGAGTTTACTCGAGTACGTAAAATCGTTACTCGAGTTACTCGACCAAAGAGCTTACTCGAGTTACTCGAGTAAATTTCGTCGAGTTGCCCATCGCTACATTGCTCCGTCCAGTACTACGCGCGTATCCGCAGCGGCGACTACGACGACTGGTCGAATTTCGTTCAAAATGGAGCGTGATAATTTTGGTAGTGAACTTTTTATCGACGAAGTTGAAAAAGCCTAGGCATATGGCTGTAAGGTTTCCAATGTCGTACCCCCTAAGGGAAAATAGCTGTAGATTTTAGGCTTAGATGAAGGAATGAAAGGCAGATAACGTCGTTCGAATATGACGTAAGCCTACCAAGAATAATACAAAATAAAAAACTAATACAATCTCGTGTCACTACTAAAGAAAGCGTCAAATTGCATGAACATCGCAATTGTCAAAATTTATTAAATAATTTTATCAGTTATAATGCCGTCTTGCATTTTTAAACAATTTAAAAGTAGTTCGCAAAATCAAAGAAAAGAAGATGGAATATCTTTTCACAGATATCTGTTCATTATTTTATTATTTATTTATAATAATATTTTTGCGGTTTGCTCGGAACACAAAACCTCGACAATTATTCATTTGTATATTGTTTGTATACCAGCTTTAAGTGAAAATCGGTTACCCTAAATTTGGGGAAATATGCATGAGCTATTTGAGCACTGGTCGATTTATAAATGTATGTCGAAATCATTGAACTAGTATTACTAGCGTATAGAACAGACACCGCGAACATTGGGTTCGGGGGTGTGCATTGCAGCCGGCCGGCTGCATTTCATTCTGTCACTGTCACTCGGCTGTCACTCGGCTGCGCTCATTGCGGCCGCATGCCAAAATTGTTTATTAAAAAAACTGAAAAAATGCCGTCGTGCGTAATAAGAACGTATCACAATTGCACGACAAAAAACAAAAAAGATAATGGTATCACTTTATCATAGGTAAGAAAACAAAATATTAACTTAAATGAACTAAAACGAATTTAATTAAATTATTGTGCAATGTTCCCGCCATTTTGGAATAAAAAATCATAAGGAGCGTTTGAACTTGGCAAGCCACTAGCGTGTTAATGGAATATATAAACTTGCTTGGGTTGCCGTCTTGGTTCGGCAAGTGTCATATACAAAGTTACTCTATGGCAAGTGTGCAAACGAGGCTTCTAGTTTGAAAAGAGAACGGAGGGCAAGCCGGCGGTGGAACACACATTTTGTTTGAGATGTCTCCTCTATGTATGTATCTCAATGGTCGAAATAAATATATTTAAAAAGTAAATATTTGAAATATTTGTATTTATTTAAACCTTAAAAATCAAGAAATACAGCCAATGCATAAACACCTATCGCTGGGATATTATAACCGGGTTAATTGAAAATGTCACGTTTGCCCACGATAAAATGCATGATTGAAAGAAAATATTATATTATATTTTAGTTTCTGTTTTTAGTTTAGCCTACTCACTAAAATGATTTCAATTATAATTTTGCAGATTGCCGACAGCTGCTATTACAAGAGAAAAAAAAATGCACTTTGCCTCGTCTTTTATTATGCGTACCACAAAGGACTGGAATTAATTGTCCGCGTGGGTGTTCCCGTCAGATTATAATGTGGGTGTCTTCAAGTCAAGAGTGAATAGGCTTCTACTAAGTTAGTGTGATTTACCATCCACGACTTCATTACCGCTTACCATCTCAGGTGGTTCTGTGGTCAAACACTAACTTATTCTGCATAAAAAAGTCCATAGGTTAATTAAGACAATTAAATATATTTAAGTATTATTTTATATTAAAAGAACATTTACATATATTTTGATAAGTGTACTTTTTGATAACTAGTGATGAAATTAAAATCAATTATGATTATCACATTAATTTATTACAACGTAAATTTTTGTCTGGTTTTCTATGCATTTGTTCCTCCTATCTCAGGAACGGCTTAATAAAATATTCTGTTTTCACTGACGTATTGTAATGAGTTTGGGTTAACATTTAGTGTTTGTTTTATTTGAATCGGTTTACAAATAAAAAAATCACGACAATTTAAAGAATACCATCCCTACTTTTATCGACTGTGGGCTTACCGAAGCGAAGCAAGGGCGTTCACTAGACTAGTAATAAATAATTTGCCAATTTAATTGTGCATAATGTGTTAAGTTGGAAATATGTCAAACAACATTTACAAAATTGCGGGAGTTTGTGACTTATCATTTGGCATCCTCACACACACAAAGAATTACGTGTCCATACGGTGCCACTGCTAGCTGACATTAAGGTTGTCACGCACACATAGGGAAAAAGTGACTTCACGTCATTCGTTACATTTCCTTGCGAATGTTCCATCTGCCTTTTATTTCCTTCATCTGAGATTTTAGGGTATTTGAAATTAAATAAAATCTCATACGTCCACTTAATGTTTATTCGTCCAATTGCTGTTGTTTACTCGCATGCCTAAATAGTTCAATTTGACACCATTCGATTTCATTTAATGTTTAATAAAGCGAGCGGCCAGATATCAGTGAGGTACAATTTAGGCGCTGGTACGACTTGGGCAACCTTATCCTACCTAGGCTACATATATAATAGTTATAACAAGTTAAAATAAAGGTGAGAAAAACGTAAGTAGGTACATATTATTGTCTATAAAATATCTACTAATTCTTCTTATGAAAGTAGACCGTATAATATGTATGTACTTTATATATGTATGTATGTACTGTATACATATGTATATGTACCAACATACTAATATAACATTTTATGTAGGTATTTTAAGTTCATATTATAAATAAATAAAAAAGTACTTACCGCTACAGGACCTTATTTTTGAGATTTCTTCCCAAGCATTATTTTTTCTTTGTTGATCGCTATAATGTGACGAACTAATATCGTATAAGCAAGCATATTTTTGAACTAGCGATATAAGTTGTTATTCCTCCATCATTAATTTATTTCGTAAAAATAAAATTATTTTAATTATTTTAAAACACGTCCGAACTTTCTCAATCTTCCCAATGATTACGTAAATAAATCGAATCTATACGGTTTAATCTATACGGGAACTATGAAGGTCGCAACCTGTCAACAAGGCCAAGGAGTCAAAAATCTTCCATGTAGATACCTACCTACAGCGCGGCGCTGTTCCGCCGCGTTCGGCGTCGTACACGGCCGACCGATAAAACACATTTGTCGTCGTTTTCTACTTGTTTACCGCGAAAGCGGAATCGGCGCCGAAAAGCCGAAAGGATGCGTACGCGTCTCCATACAAAATCGTTGTTTACTATGGACAAAAGCCGAATGGAGCTGAATAAATGTGTTTTGACCCTAAAGGTATCAGGTTGCATTTTAAAATAAAGGATTATATTAGTTAGGTGACTTTTCTAGGGTTCCGTAGTAAAATCGAAACCCTTATAGTTTCGTTATGTCCATTCGTCCGTCCGTCCGTCTGTCTGTCCGTCTGTCCGTCCGTCTGTCCGAAGCAAAGCGGCGAGATCCTTAGCACTAGAAAGCTGTAATTGGGCATGGGTAAACATATTTATTAAAACTTCAGAGCCGTAGAAAAAATATTGATAAACATTTTTTTCTGACTCCCCTGCAGGTAACATGAGGATGAATTTTTTATTCGTTGCGTACCCTATAGTGTGGGGTATCGTTAAAAAGGTCTTCCAAGAATATTATGGGTCTTGTAAGACCATTTTTGGAACAAGTGGTTGGACAAGTGAAAAAATCTCAAAAATAGGTTATGATGAATTTACAAAAAAAATTAGCACGACTATGTTAGCATTAGTAGTTAATGAGTAATAGTCGATAAACTTACTACATTGCGCGTGGCCTGACTGCACTTGCTGGGTTTCTATCATAGTTAATGTATTCTGCATCACTCATAGATTTGGCTCATTTTGGCTAGCTTCACAGGTGATTCCTTCTTCCAGCAACTATCAATTGACCAACTAGATGGTTTAATATTCCACAAGTTTATCTTTATCGAACCTTTACTTCAAATTAATTATACCTTCATGAAGATCACAAATGGGTTCAATCACAAATTAGTATCGAGCTTATATTAGAATACTGTTGAATGTTAAGTGACCTTCTGATGTCAAACGCTTAGATCGATCTGAGATGCTAATGAAGCAATCAATTTAGTTTGCCGCGAAGCAAACTACGTTTAGTTAAACATTGCGAAGAGCTCATAGTCCTACGGCATCGATAATGGGTGATTGGAAAATTTAAATAAGGTTTAAATCCTATTTCCCAACTTCTATTACCAGAACCGTTCTACAAAATTTTGGCTTTTGTGGAAATGGGTACGTTAATGAAACAATCAATAGCATGAAATTGGTTAAACCATCTTTTATTATTTGACCGATGAATTTTCTACCATAGCTCTAGTTGAAACCCATTGTTTTATGCCTCAAAAGTCCCGTGAGCAACCAAATAGAGATTCGTATTTAAGATTCAGGTTCAGTCAAATTTTTTCAAATTCAAATTCAAAATCATTTATTCATGTAGGTATCATTGATACACTTATGCACGTAATTTTTTTTTTAATCAACCAGCTTTTCGCAAAGGTGCTTTGTCATTGCAGAGCTGATCATTTCCATGCGTCTTTGTCATTCATGTCAGTACATTCCTAAGATCAAGAATGTCGCATTAAGCGTTGTTCAAAGTCCAGCAATTTCCATAACGACAAAGTTACAAGGCTTCATAATCATTACGACATTTGTAAAAACTAAGACCTTAGAAGTGCACCATGTAAACGCTTTGTTTGAAATTAGTTCTACTTTGAATTGAGTGATATTCTCATTAGTCCATTGGGACACTACACCTCAAGACTACATCTGTTCCTTAACACAAACAACGTTGAAACAGCATTCTAATGGATGTTACGTTATGAATCGGCACTTAAATCGAATTGAAATGCAAATGATACGCTCTCAAGCGTCGAGATCCTGTCTAACACTCTAACTGTTGCGAATCTCTCGAACAACACTGAAACCTGTTTAAATAACGCTTTGTCGTATTCTCGAAAAGATTGTGTCCTGAATATCAATAAAGATTTGGAGAAGATTAATCTAAATCTTTATAGTAAAAAAATACAAAATTTAAAAGCAAGGTACATCCAATTTTTTCATTTCATTTGACAATAAGATAGCTATTTCGATTGAAAAAATCAGTTGATTGAAATGACTGAAACTGGATATATGATGATTTTAGTATGCAACGATGTAATGAGCCCACGATAACATCAGTTTTAAATTCGTCATAAGAAGCTGAATAGTTTTTGTCAAAAATCTGCAAAGCTGCCTCAATAGCGCATCCTATAGGGCACAGTTTTGAGGAAGTCTGAAACGAGAATTTGCTCTAGTAATTTAATTCAGTAAATTGTAATAGGTGTAAAGTGCTACTAAATACCTCTACTATACCTAAATGGCAGACTGCAAAGTTCAAGATGGAGCAAGCGACAAATCCCCAAGCGGTGGATCACCGTACAATTATTCCAAGTGCTTGAACCTACAAGCGTCAAGTAATTAGTTGAAGTAATCTTAAAACGATTAGATCTCAATATCAGAACCTTCTCGGGCCCAAAAAGCCAAAGTGAAGTTAACAGTTTCGTTTGAATGTTTCAGAGGCCTTTTAGAACTTCTAATTCTCTTAATTACTTGAAAAGATCCGAATCGTTTCTGTTGAATAGATGGAATAGATCATTCGATTATGTTTTGACAAGACTCCTTATCTGATGCTTCTCAATACTGAATTTGGGATTTTATTTCGGGTTGTAAATAATTGCTTCAAGCACTCTCCAAACGATTGTTCTAACGGATTCGATTAATAAAGTTTGTTGGGAGATTTCGTTTCGATTTGCTTTACTAATTCGACGAAGCGTTTGCATTAGGTCCGTTAATGCATTTTATTTAACAGCTGAATTTACCTTTCATCAGTTTATGACAATAAGAGAATTTTGACATTGCATCTATATGTATCCTATTAATGTATTAATTTATCTGACATTCAACACTTACTCATAATTTATCCGGCTAAATCATAGGACAATGGAATTTGTAATTAATTTAGTAATAATTTGTATGTAATTTAAGAATAATTTGTAACAATTTGTAATTAATTTAATAATAATAGAATAATATTGTTAGATCTTGGTACACTTTTAAGTTAAGGTTAAAATTATTTTTATAAAATATAGTTTACTAATTACTTTTTTTTGCACGCCTATGGAGGCAGAGCATATTAAGGAATATATAATTGTAAACACCTGTATAACACTATGCTCTTGCAAAATAAATGATATTATTATTATTATTATTTCGTTCAGGATTAAACCTTCTCGGCTAAAACCGGTAGTTGGTTATCCACGGGCCTAAGCCAAGTGGAAACCATTAGTGTAGAATGTGTAAATAGTTTAAAATATATTTTGTTATTGTAGAAATTTTCTTGTGATACGGCATGTGTTTAAGATAACTGCTTTTTGTAATTCAATGTATAAAAATGTAGGCAATTTTAATTCCCTAATAGCTTGATGGAGGTTATGTGGTATGATTCCTGTAGCAGATATGACTATAGGAACTATGGTTACTTTTAGAAGATTCCACATACGTGTAATTTCGTCTTTTAAATCTACATACTTATTTAACTTTTCGGCTATTGTGGTTTGGAGGTTATGCGTGTTAGGCACTGCGATGTCAATCAGATGTGCTGTCCTATTTATTTTATCTATTAATATTATATCAGGTCTATTGTAATGGATGGTTTTGTCTGTCAGTATAGCTCTATCGAAGTACAATTTGTGAGTGGTGTTGTCTAGAATAATTTCTGGTATATACTTATAGTATGGTAATGGTGGTGATGCAATAAGGTTATATTTTAAAGCGAGTTTTTGGTGGACGATGTTTGCAATCTGGTCATGTCTATGCTTATAGTCTGTTTGAACAATCGATTTACAGGAACTTGTAATATGCTGGATAGTCTCAGAAGCACTATGGCTATAGCTAAGCACTATTTATTATTATTATTATTATTATTATTATTATTATTATTATTATTATTATTATTATTATTATTATTATTATTATTTCTGTTCCAGTCGATTAAAGTGACCTTTAGCGTACAATTTAGGCGATAGTTTAAAATTATATTTATATATATATATATAATTATAATAAAATAATTGAAATAGCTGAATGTCTTCATTATTGCGGATTATCTTTTTCTTCATACTAAATGATAGTTATCTATTTACAGTCTATATTTAAAGTTTGATCAATTAATGCGGCAGCTACAAAATGGTACAAATTGAAGAAATATTGTACATAGATTTTTCATCAGATGCTAGTGAATGAAGAATGTATTTACAATCGTTACATAATTGTTTTGAAAACAAGAATTAAAGAAAAAGGAAATGAAGTTCAGGAATAAAGGTTAAAGTTTTATTAAAATATACCGTTTTCATGTTCATAACTGGAAAGCTGTGTAATGAAAACACAAAATTGATTGCCTCATACAATCTAGAAGTTTCCACAGGTTAAAGATAATTCAATATCCGTCCACTCAGAAAACTATCGCAGCGCTAAACTGAATGCAACAACTTGTTAAAATCCGCCGTAGTTTGCATGGCTGGCAGAGTTTTGATGGCTCGTGCTAACGATACAAATTCAATATAACTTGTCCTAACTAAAGTTACATGGCAATTTCAATGTTGAGCTATGGTTGAGCACGTTTATGGGTGCTGAAGTTACTCGAGTATCAAATACAACGTAACTTGCTGGTTTATGCGAGTAAAACCAGTGTTTATGGTTCCTCATCGCTCCATGACACCCTTATTAGTTAGTAATTGGCTTCAACCCACTAATGGCCCACTACTGGGCACGGGTCTCTCCTCTTGAGGAGGCATAGAGCATACTCCTCCACGCTGCTCCAGTGCGGATTGGTGGAGTTAGTTAGTCCTATACTACTGTAAAATATTATAAACGTGAAAATTTATGAAGATTTTTTGATGTTTATATTTCCATCACGCGTATTAGTACGGATTAAGATGAAACTTTAGTAAAACAATGTTGAAATATTTTCCTTGTTTCTTCTTAATTTACTATATGTACATATAAAAAAATAAACGCTTACACATCCAATACCCCTGCAGTAGGTTTTCACCTGTGTCGCGGGTGGCATGGACGACACATACAATATAACACATCACAATAACACGGGACGGTCCATGACCGAGTACAAATATTTATCTGTCACATAAATATCTGCCCCGGCCGGGAATCGAACTCGGGACCCCTCGCAAATTAGTACACAAACTACCTAATGGTTACTTATCGCTGCCCTTTGACGTTTAAAGATTTCTCCGGGATGAAAAAGATGTTAAAGTTAAGCAAGCTAAAATTGCGCTTTTGCTTATATTATATCAAACGCTATCAAAAACCCGGGTGTTATCTTTATCTATTCAGGCTTAAAGAACTTACCTTGCCCTATTATTTTACAGAGATAATATTGAACTGACAGTTTCATGCAATATTAGGTCACGGGGTAAGCCACCGGCTCGCTTAACGTACCTAATAAATGTGATTTATGCGGCACAGTGATTTATGGTGTATGTAATAAAGCAATTTTAATGTAATTTCAACTGTATTTTTTTTTTTCATTTTATTTACATAATACATAAGCCATCTTTAGTCATATTTTTTAAATGTCATCGACTAGCGGCATTGAAGTATAATGTCATGGAACAGACATCTCGAACAAAATGTGTGTCCTGCCGGGAAGTTCTATTTTTCAAAATTGAGCCCCCGTTCTCCTTTCAAAATCGAACGAATCCATTGAAAATTGAAGCCGATCGGCGCCAATTTATTGGGACATACATGGTGTTCGCGGTGTCGGTTTTATATTCTAGTAATAATACTTCAGTGACTAGCGGCTGTTTTTTCTCTATCCATAATAATATGGATTAGTTAGAATGTGAAGTAATAACAACGACGTCTTTAATTTGGTGACTTTTTAACAGCAGCGATTACAGAAAGATAGAATATTGAGAACAGCTATTAATGAGAATCGTGATCAAAATGCCAAGCCTTCAATAGCTAGCAAGTGGAAGAAATGTTTCTGAGAAATGTTTAATATTTCTCTAGAGCATATTTCTACGAGATTTCCGTCAAAGTTAAAAAGAAAGAGGCAATGATAAAGCGAATACAAAAATTTCAGTAATGCAAATTAAATTCTAAAATTCTTTGATTTGTAGAGCATTTCGATCAAAATTTCAGGAACTTCATATCGGATCGGCAAAGTTCACAGCGAGCAAGCGAGAAAAATGGAAATGGAAAATCAAAAGTATTGAAATTGCAATAGTTCACTAATATATTGTAATAGTTCTACACGTGACGTCACACTGAAAAATCAGAGACCATAGAATGTAACTTGTACTTGCTGCGCCGTATTTTGAATGCAACCCTTTTCCGACATGCTGGTAGCTCCAACTCCGAACGCAGTTAATAATTGTATTTAGTACGAGTAACCACCCTCGCTTTGCTTCGGTTTTCTTATTTTTTTTACACCTTGGGTTACATCATTGGAGTTTTATTAAGGATCCCTAATTTTTTTTTGAAAATATAATATATCCTATGTTACTCGCGGATAGTGTAGCTTCCCAACAGTGAAAGATTTTTTCAAATCGGTTTAGTAGTTTCGGAGCCTATTCAATGCAAACAAAAAATCAAATCTTTCCTCTTTATATATTAGTATAGATAAGTAATAATATACCACCGATTTTAAACAATGTAAATGTTAAACAAGGCAATGACCTGTTTCGGAATAAATATTTCTTTCTTTCTTTATTTTTTCACTGGTACCCCTTTTGAATGCAATCGGGTACTCATGATTTTTGTATTATATACCGATATTTCGACCCAGTTACATGGATCATCACAAAAAACACAGACTTCTATAGTCCAGAATGCCCGAGACGCTGAAGACCGCAATAAGTGGAGACGCATCGCAAGGGTTGCATGGGCCAATGACAACAAAGCATCATCGACCACGACCACTCTGTCAAGAGTGAACGACTGAGGAGAGAGAGACATGGATCATCGACACGATTCAGCGTGAGTCCACGATGACCTAACTTTAAAATAATAACAACGACTCTTGATGACGTTCCTTATGCCTATTTCTTATCATTAATTTGAAAACTATTCGGATACTGTTTACAAGTTATTGAGTAATAGTCGATCTTACAATAACGGAACTCAACAATACGTGTGGTATCCTATATTTATACTACATCGTGGTCTACCTGTGTGCTAAATTTCATGAAAATCCGTCCAGTAGTTTTGAGTAAAAGGTAACAAAATATTCATCCTAACAAACATTTACATTTATAAATGAGTAGGAAGTGTGTAATTGGTAATTTGCTTTCCTTCCAAAAGTTTAATATTTACATTTGGTATGAACTCCAGAAAGAAAGAAAGAAAAAAGAAACAAACAAACAAAGAAAAGATTTATTCCGACATAAGCATAGCAACTACGTTAAAATTCTATGGTAAGATATATTATAAATAAAATTTTGTTCGACTGAGTTCGGAGTTGCACTAACCTACATGAATGGAAAAGGGTCATACTCAGAATATGCTATAGGTAAGACGTGGTAGGTATTAACTTACTACGCAAAGCATAAAGCAATAATTAAGCATTGTATCTCTGCAGTGTATAACAATACGGAATGAACCAAGTACAGCAACGAATAGTTCTAGATAGAACCACCATATCATACAGATGTATGATATGAGACTCTCGAAGCCAAGCGAGTCGCTTGTGACGTCACTCTTCAGAAAAATAATAGACAAGACCTCATTAACAGTATGGTCATATTCATTTGTTTTAAGAAGTGTAACGTAATTCGCGCTGATTGAGACTGATTGGCGTTCAAGCTAACAGGCTTGCCGTATTTTGTAGTTTTATTTTATCAAAAATATTGTTAATCTCGCTCATTATAATATGATATATGCGTGTTTTGTAGTCCATTAATAGGGTTTCATTAAATAAATACATAATTTTAGTGATTTTTACTTACTGTCATCATGCCTATTGAGAGCTGGCTTTACCCACTATAAAGATAAATGAATTGGGCTTCATAAGCGAATTAGTTCCAGACTCCATTAAATAGAAAAACATTAAAACTGGGACGTTTGAACTAGATCACGAAGTCGGAGTTTCTTAAACTAATCATATTCCAATACAAATAACCCGTCGCTTTGCTTTGGAAAAATCTTCCAAGTTCATCGATTACTTACATTTTTGTTACACTAGGTATGTAGAATATTTTGACGACCCTTAATATCACAATGGATACCATACCGGACCGCCATTTAATGGGCCTTGGGTGTGATTCCCAGCGACGTGGAAATGATAAGTTTGAATTTCTGTTTTCGGTCTGGGCGTTTTTAGGGTTCCGTAGCCGAATGGCAAAAAACGGAACCCTTATGGATTCGTCATGTCTGTCTGTCTGTCTGTCTGTCTGTCTGTCTGTCTGTCTGTCTGTCTGTCTGTCTGTCTGTCTGTCTGTCTGTCTGTCTGTCTGTCTGTCTGTCTGTCTGTCTGTCTGTCTGTCTGTCTGTCTGTCTGTCTGTCTGTCTGTCTGTCTGTCTGTCTGTCTGTCTGTCTGTCTGTCTGTCTGTCTGTCTGTCTGTCTGTCTGTCTGTCTGTCTGTCTGTCTGTCTGTCTGTCTGTCTGTCTGTCTGTCTGTCTGTCTGTCTGTCTGTCTGTCTGTCTGTCTGTCTGTCTGTCTGTCTGTCTGTCTGTCTGTCTGTCTGTCTGTCTGTCTGTCTGTCTGTCTGTCTGTCTGTCTGTCTGTCTGTCTGTCTGTCTGTCTGTCTGTCTGTCTGTCTGTCTGTCTGTCTGTCTGTCTGTCTGTCTGTCTGTCTGTCTGTCTGTCTGTCTGTCTGTCTGTCTGTCTGTCTGTCTGTCTGTCTGTCTGTCTGTCTGTCTGTCTGTCTGTCTGTCTGTCTGTCTGTCTGTCTGTCTGTCTGTCTGTCTGTCTGTCTGTCTGTCTGTCTGTCTGTCTGTCTGTCTGTCTGTCTGTCTGTCTGTCTGTCTGTCTGTCTGTCTGTCTGTCTGTCTGTCTGTCTGTCTGTCTGTCTGTCTGTCTGTCTGTCTGTCTGTCTGTCTGTCTGTCTGTCTGTCTGTCTGTCTGTCTGTCTGTCTGTCTGTCTGTCTGTCTGTCTGTCTGTCTGTCTGTCTGTCTGTCTGTCTGTCTGTCTGTCTGTCTGTCTGTCTGTCTGTCTGTCTGTCTGTCTGTCCGTCCGTCCGTCCGTCCGTCCGTCCGTCCGTCCGTCCGTCCGTCCGTCCGTCCGTCCGTCCGTCCGTCCGTCCGTCCGTCCGTCCGTCCGTCCGTCCGTCCGTCCGTCCGTCCGTCCGTCCGTCCGTCCGTCCGTCCGTCCGTCCGTCCGTCCGTCCGTCCGTCCGTCCGTCCGTCCGTCCGTCCGTCCGTCCGTCCGTCCGTCCGTCCGTCCGTCCGTCCGTCCGTCCGTCCGTCCGTCCGTCCGTCCGTCCGTCCGTCCGTCCGTCCGTCCGTCCGTCCGTCCGTCCGTCCGTCCGTCCGTCCGTCCGTCCGTCCGTCCGTCCGTCCGTCCGTCCGTCCGTCCGTCCGTCCGTCCGTCCGTCCGTCCGTCCGTCCGTCCGTCCGTCCGTCCGTCCGTCCGTCCGTCCGTCCGTCCGTCCGTCCGTCCGTCCGTCCGTCCGTCCGTCCGTCCGTCCGTCCGTCCGTCCGTCCGTCCGTCCGTCCGTCCGTCCGTCCGTCCGTCCGTCCGTCCGTCCGTCCGTCCGTCCGTCCGTCCGTCCGTCCGTCCGTCCGTCCGTCCGTCCGTCCGTCCGTCCGTCCGTCCGTCCGTCCGTCCGTCCGTCCGTCCGTCCGTCCGTCCGTCCGTCCGTCCGTCCGTCCGTCCGTCCGTCCGTCCGTCCGTCCGTCCGTCCGTCCGTCCGTCCGTCCGTCCGTCCGTCCGTCCGTCCGTCCGTCCGTCCGTCCGTCCGTCCGTCCGTCCGTCCGTCCGTCCGTCCGTCCGTCCGTCCGTCCGTCCGTCCGTCCGTCCGTCCGTCCGTCCGTCCGTCCGTCCGTCCGTCCGTCCGTCCGTCCGTCCGTCCGTCCGTCCGTCCGTCCGTCCGTCCGTCCGTCCGTCCGTCCGTCCGTCCGTCCGTCCGTCCGTCCGTCCGTCCGTCCGTCCGTCCGTCCGTCCGTCCGTCCGTCCGTCCGTCCGTCCGTCCGTCCGTCCGTCCGTCCGTCCGTCCGTCCGTCCGTCCGTCCGTCCGTCCGTCCGTCCGTCCGTCCGTCCGTCCGTCCGTCCGTCCGTCCGTCCGTCCGTCCGTCCGTCCGTCCGTCCGTCCGTCCGTCCGTCCGTCCGTCCGTCCGTCCGTCCGTCCGTCCGTCCGTCCGTCCGTCCGTCCGTCCGTCCGTCCGTCCGTCCGTCCGTCCGTCCGTCCGTCCGTCCGTCCGTCCGTCCGTCCGTCCGTCCGTCCGTCCGTCCGTCCGTCCGTCCGTCCGTCCGTCCGTCCGTCCGTCCGTCCGTCCGTCCGTCCGTCCGTCCGTCCGTCCGTCCGTCCGTCCGTCCGTCCGTCCGTCCGTCCGTCCGTCCGTCCGTCCGTCCGTCCGTCCGTCCGTCCGTCCGTCCGTCCGTCCGTCCGTCCGTCCGTCCGTCCGTCCGTCCGTCCGTCCGTCCGTCCGTCCGTCCGTCCGTCCGTCCGTCCGTCCGTCCGTCCGTCCGTCCGTCCGTCCGTCCGTCCGTCCGTCCGTCCGTCCGTCCGTCCGTCCGTCCGTCCGTCCGTCCGTCCGTCCGTCCGTCCGTATGTCAGCCACTTTTTTCCGAAACTATAAGAGCTATACCATTGAAACTTGGTAAGTAGATGTATTCTATGAACCGCATTAAGATTTTCACACAAAAATAGAAAAAAAAAACAATAAATTTTGGGGGTTCCCCATACTTAGAACTGAAACTCAAAAATGATTTTTTCATCAAACCCATACGTGTGGGGTATCTATGAATAGGTCTTCAAAAATGACATTGAGGTTTCTAATATCATTTTTTTCTAAACTGAATAGTTTGCGCGAGAGACACTTCCAAAGTGGTAAAATGTGTGTCCCCCCCCCGTAACTTCTAAAATAAGGGAATGATAAAACTAAAAAAAATATATGATGTACATTACCAAGCAAACTTCCAACGAAAATTGGTTTGAATGAGATCTAGTAAGTAGTTTTTTTTAATACGTCATAAATCGTAAACCACAAAAAACATTGATCAAAGTTACAACGCACTACAAGAACTTTTATGTTATGTTACTTGCTGCTACGGAACCCTTCATGGGCGAGTCCGACTCGCACTTCTCCGCTTTTTCTGTTGTCTTTGTGTGTTGTCCATGACACAGATATCCACAGTTATCAGATACAATACTACGAATACTTTATTTAGTCTAAACAGATTTTATCTAAATGAAATGAAAAATAATATGAAAATAATAAAAATAAAAATGTAAACAATGAATAATAAAACAATGTCAGCTTCCATAATGGAAGAGCTATTCAAACAAAAATCTATTTAACTTTACCTACAACATACCTACTCTCATTAGTAAAATTATTTCCTTTGTGTATACGAAAGCCTTGTTAAACTTTATTAAAAGATGCAACTTCTAATGTCTCACGCTACCAAAGTTTCAGTTACTCATTAGTCACAGTTAGTTAGTTTGCCCTAAGATAGGTTGATACTAATAGGTCAGACTTTTGTTTTTTAAAAAAGCGTAAGAGGGTTATGAGATTAAATCATTCTATTAATCTAACAAGTGTAACAATTGTTAATTGATAATCGCCCCAACTCAGAGTCACTAACGGTTACTTAAATCGCTCCTTAGTACAGAATTTGTATGACTCTAAGTGACTCTGATTTGGGGCGTAAGTATTTGCAGGCAATATTTTCTGTCCAGTAGCATTCAATGACAGAATTTGAAAAGAGGAGCGTAATCTCCTAATTTAGGCGCCAACCCATGTGTCGGAAGTTTTTATGCCAGCCGGAGACCTCCGACATGGTTTAACTTACGATATCAACTGGAATCGATGGCTTCACGGAAGCGCTCAAAAATTTCTTGCCACTAACGGTCACCATTCAACTACCAACCGCGCCCATTGTGCTTAACTTGGTCGACTACTGAAGATAGTCTCACATCTCCTACGAACGCTTCCACATAGCATCTTCTGTCCACGGGTCTCACGAGTCTCTTCTCTTGAGGATACCTAGAGCATAGTCCACCAAGTACCAACCTGCAGCAACCAGAACGACCTCGAAGGACAGGCCCTCGCAGAGCCGGCCAGGAGTCGCGCAGCAGGCGCCAGGTGCAGCACGCAGCCGCAGCGGCACCCGGCGCCCACCTCCGCGACCACCAGCGAGGAGTCTCCAGCCCACGGCTTCTCCGTGCACTCGCAGGCTGCTAGCTCCACTGCTTTACCCTGATAAACGTCATAAAGAAGTCAAATTGTTTATTTCGTCATAGGAACCAACAGTTAAGTATCGAAAGTCATTTACAAAACTCTTAACTAAATAATTAATAAACATTATATTATATGCAGAAAAAACAAACAGACAAACACATATGATTATGATCAGGTTCACTCATTAGCAACTTGATTAGTGAGATTCTTAGTTTTAAAATGGAAGTAGCCGGCAAACGAGCTGACGATCTACCTGATGGTAAGTGGCTATCGTCGCCCATGGACATCAGCAATACCAAAAGCATCACTGATGCGTTGCCGGTCAAGAAAGAGAGAAGAAAAAGAAATAAAGAACTGGCTCTCAAGCAGAATTTACAAACAAGATAATATTATAAAAATACATTATAAGCAGAAAAATGAACAAACAGACAAAAAAATGATATGATCAGCCTCACTGATAAGTAACATCATTAGTAAGATTCTTGATTGGAAAAAAAAATTGTACGTTTGTTTTGGATAAACTCAAAAACTGCTTTACCGATTTTTGAATTCTTTCACCTGTAGAAAACTACATAATCAGCGAGAAATATTGGTTCTATTTTATTTGAATACAATAAGAGATGATAATATTTACGTAACTTGCAATATTGTAACCAAAGAAGTATAAAAGAGAAACATTGAAAATTTTTAATAACAGCCTTTGCAACGAGTTTTTTACCTCGACTAGTGGTTGCCATAATACGAGTATTATCGTGCTGATTTCCTGTCTGTCCCAGAGTAGCGAGCAGTTCATTCAACACAAGTTTCATTAAGTACTCTTTATCCTTATGAATCATAATAATATAAATCCCCCTTGAGCTGAACTTTACTAAATCTAGACGTAGTCAATGTTTACCACACTAGTGTAGGCTTGGCTTATAGATACGATATTTCACAAGTAAGTTAATTACACTTTCCATAACATCGGTGCAGTTTAAAGAACTTTCTTGTCTAAAAAAATTACAGAAATTTCACTTATTAGACAAACTTAAGCTAAAGTTATTATATAATTATAGTGAGCGTGCTATAAATTTAAGATTTACAATACATAACAACAGAACTATTGTAACAACTATTAATAATTATTATAAGTACTATTATTTCTTCTGTGGTTATATATCGACATTTTGCACTACGTACGCTAGTAGTTTTTAAATTTGTACATATTTTTATGATTTTTTATAATTTTTGGTAAACTATTATATATTTTGGCCCCTTCATACATTATATTATTTAATCCATATTTAGTTCTAGGAGGTCGACTGTCGAATGGCGAATGTTCCGATTACTGAGTTCCATGCTCTAGGGTGAATTCGCGTTTTTGAATTATTTTGGTGTTTTTTTTTTTAAATATGTGGAAATGCGTGCAAAACCATGAAAAAAATTAGCACATAAAATTTCCTTTCTAAGCCTACAAAAGTCCTCAAAATTCGTTATGCTAATCAAAAGTTATTGGGTCGTAAAAAAAATTATAAGAAATGGTAATGATATTGAGCAGCCTGGTAATGACATTTATTTAACGGTAATGATTTTTTGTTAATGGGAATGACAAAATTTAATGTTATTCAAAAAAAATTTAAAGCCGTGTGTATTATAGTTAGGTCTTTAAGTTACATAGAAGATAAAAAATGTCAAGCTAAAACCACTAATTAGAGTATTATTGGTAACGAGATTGGCAGTAATAAATTACGCAATTCTAAATATGAATTATTAGTTCATGGAAATAAAATTACCTCTGGTAAAGAAAGGCATATGAATTTGAAATTTTGTGGGGAATGTCTGTTAAAATTATAAATAATATAAAAGATGTGATAGTCCCTTATTTAGCTAGGTTAGTAAATAAATGTGTAAATCTAGATACTTTCCCAGATCTAATGAAGTACAGAAAGATCATACTGATTTTTAAATCTGGGGACAAACCAGACCTTAATAATTACAGACCTATTTCTATTTTACCTACGGTCTTCGAAAAAAATTAAGTTAAATTAAACGCTGAAGCACTTCACCGCTTGTAATTTACTTCACCCTGAGCAATACGGTTTTACCGAAAGCCGTAATACAACAAATGCAGGTGCTAGGCTTCTCAAACTTATCTTTGAGACCTGGGAGAATTCACAAAATCCCATAAAGGGTATTCTGTGACCTGTCTAAGACGTTTGATTGTGTTGAACACTAAACATTACTACTTAAACTACTACTACAGCATCAATAACAATTCACTTATCTTGATTGTGTCGTACTTGACGAGTAGAATCCAGTGTGTTAGTATAAATGATAACAAGTGATCGAGATCTCAATCTGTGATGGGTGTACCACAGGGCTCGTTTCTGGGCCCCTTCCTTTTTCTAGTATACTTAAATGATCTACCGTATTAAATTAAGAAATATGCAAACATTATCATATTTGCTGATGTCACTTCTCTTATATTTAAGACGAATAGAAATAAAATAAATGACGATGTAAAAGTTCTCAGGTTTGTTTGTCACACCGGTTTACTACAAATAATTTACTGATAAATGCTAAAAAACTAAGTATATAGAATGTTTGCTACCAAACGGAATAATACGAGACAGTCCCCTTTAACACGTGCAGCAGTACCAAGCGCGTCACTTCACTCTGCGACTAGTAAAAAAGTCCAGTTTATATTTGATTCACCTTATAAATAATGAAATTATAACTATGGAAAAATCCACGGTTTTCTTGGGTGTCACCTTAGATTCTAAACTACAATGGGGCAATCATATATCGGCCTAGTTAGTTAATGCCATTAGAAAGATAAGACAGTTTACTGATGTAGAAATTGCTAAACTTGTTTATTTTGCACACTTTCATAGCCTCATGTCCTATGGTATATTGATATTATTGATGTGGAGTGCAGAGGCTGACATTGATGCGATATTTGTTTTGCAGAAAAGGGCAATTAGGACCATCTATAATTAAAATTACGCCACTACCTGCGGGAGAGATTTAAAGAAATGAGCATATTAACAGTAACATCTCAATTTATTTACAATTATATTTTATTCATAAAGAAACAACGGCGGTTGGTTCAAGCAAAATAGTGATACGCAAAATCATCAAACTTGAAACTTTTGGTTACGGATTCTTTTCACCTACGTAGAGTACAACGTTCTTTTGAGGGGCTCTACGTACGTTTTTACATTAAATTACCTAAGTACATGATTTGCTTATTCAAATGTATAAGAGATCTCTGAAATCGCAGCCAGTAGGCAAAGGATATTATAGTTTAGATGAATATATTATTGACAAATATGCATGTAAATTAGTAATGCATCCAGTACCGCGTCAGTTAGAACATCTTGTGTAATAATTTCATTATTTTAAAAGATGTGCTGTGGAATTTCTTTACGGATTTCCTTCTCCATGACAAAGCACCGTTCCGAAATGCTATTAGATTTAAAAAATGACGTTCATAAGCGTATCAGTGATTTCGACATGAATAAAAGATTATTTCATCTTATTTCATTACATTTTTTGGAACGAAGTTCCTTATCGCGCGTTGCGAAAGGGGGCTAGGCGGAAAATTTGGTAGCGAAAAGTTGTAACGACACTTTTTGCCATCATTAGTCATTATAACTCGTGCGGCGTCGTTACATGTCGTGCGGCGTGCGCATGTTTCTCTGTCTGTTCTCTCTCTCTCTTATAGAAAGCAAGCCAGATATTTTCGTTTCTTGCAGTAAGTACTAGGATAGCAAAAACATGCAGCAAGTATGCCAAAACAAATCTGGGGTATTAAATTTCTCATCGGCTTTGTTCACGTAGTAGCTTGCTACTAACGAGGACACTTTAATTTATTTTTCTTTTCAGAGAATTTTCTTCAGAAACTTTTCTTTATTTTCTTTTCTTCTTATCTCTTTCTTTGTTCTCCTCTTCGTACAATGCACAATCTCCTCTGATTTCGGTTTATCTCCTCCGTCTAGCAATTTTTTGTTTCTCTTAACGGTTTTTGCCTTTATTTATATTAAATTTTCGTTTATAATTTATTTTACTAAAAAGATATTGCAAAATTAAAAAGTTTTGTAGATTCTTTACCAACAACTTGTAGCTCAAATTTAATTTACAACACACATATCAAAAATTTATCGTTGAAAAAGAAATTGCTAGGTCTCATTACTCAATCAAAATTGATTTCAAAATCTCCAATCGTCATTACCATTCACACAAAATCATTCCCATTTACAAAAAAACAAATGGGAATGATGCATATAGTAATGATATTTTTTTCTTTTTTGCTTAAAATTCATTTTGATAATCATTAATTTATGAACTCTTTGTGCCAGTGGAAATCATGCTCCTATTACACATACGTGTGGAGTATTAAAATTAATGTATAATTTATATTTACCTTGTAAGTCCAGTATGTGGCGATGATTCAAAATCGGGACAAAGTACTGAACGTCGTTGTTTTTCATGAATAAAAGTTG
This sequence comes from Thymelicus acteon, assembly GCA_951805285.1. NCBI lineage: Eukaryota > Metazoa > Arthropoda > Insecta > Lepidoptera > Hesperiidae > Thymelicus > Thymelicus acteon. Next base: position 1,398,546 of record OX638224.1, read on the forward strand.
TTTCTCCATGCAGCAGTAAAAAATTGGCCTGTTCCACTTTTTACAATGGACCAGACGAGGAGAAACGAGGGATACTTTATAGCGTAGCCCAAAAAACATTTGAGAAATATAACGTTTGACGGTACTGACAAGGAGTTGACGAATTTTCGTGACTAAATTTTAATTTTTTGGGTTTTAGATATTTATTCTCATTAAGAATTTACAAATTCACTTAACATGAGAACATTAAAATATAGCTGTATACAAAGATAACTTACGGAGGAAACGTACAATTTAAGACAATGCATTAATTTTTGCGTTTACCCACATACTATAATGCATAATCCGGCTCAGGCGTAGATGTCGCAGATTTGTACCAAAGATATACATCCGTACGAGATGGTTACTAGAATTGAATAGACTAATTGATGTTTTTTACTAGTTCTGCACTGCTGATTCCATAATATTATATGTTATGATGTACCTAATTATATATTGTTTCAAAATATAAAATTAAACACGCAATGTGTAAGGCAGGTTTTTTAAAAAATATTTTGGAATATCAATATCAGCAATTTCCCTGCAAATGGTAATGATGTTTTGGGTGTGTTATTCAATTTTTTTATATAAATTACTTCAAATAATGTAATGTAATGTGTGGGCGCTTATGTAAAAATATGTATAAAAGCAGTTTCTAAAATAAAAAAATATAAAAGTAGTAAATTAAATTTTTTATCAATCGGAACATCTTTTTGTGACTTTGGCGAATTCACCCTCTAACGTCGATATCAATGTCGTCAATATGCTCACTAACGCCACCAAGTGGCAACTGATGACAATATATTTTAGTCAATTTCATACTTATATTCACAATAAGACAAAGAAATAGTCCCAAAGGGTATCTTATTCTGTAATAATAGAAAACACGAAAACACTATAATCAAAGTGTTACAACCTAAGCAGGACATCGTTTTTGATGGGCGTAGATAATCCAGATACTGTGTGGATAATGTGTCATTTTGGCAAGACTATTAGTATCACATTACATCAAACAAAAAATAATATGTGCCGATATTAATTTTTTCACACAGTAACGACACGTTAGACCTAAATGTTACTTTCTCTCTCACTTATAAACTCTCAACTATAGGTCTACTACATCTATTTATGGATATAAGCAATACCAAATAACTTTGTAAATACATTGCTGGCCTTTATTGTATTATTATACACCTTTTTGAAATACCCCAAGTCATAGCGCTCCATGAATACCTCAGAAGAAAATTCGTTCACCAGTTATCTTTATACCATCATTAAGTCTTATATTAATTATCAGTACACCTCATTTCACAACACAAATTATGTAAGGATCACGTAATATTCTCCGTGCTAACAATAGTTATGCTATGTAATTCAATGTTCATTCATACAAAGCAAACGTCATTAATTTTGATACGCGCCGAAGAAAAGGAAACTTCGTGTTTTATTAAGGTTTTGTAATAACGAACTCTGCTGTACCTACTAAGAAATTATAATGTAGTCAAAATGAATGTTTAGGAAATTTTAAGCTACTTGGATTTCGTCGAATGTTTGGAAGCCCCTTTGGGTCGTCATCTGAATTAACCATAAGGATCCGAATATACATACGTATATGTATAAATACAATCTTGCTATTAACTATCCGTGTAAATTTATAACATATAAATAATTATATAATCCGTTTTTATGTTCGTTCGTTGCACGTAAGAGAAGAGTTTTATCTAATATAATTATCTCGTCAGTAATATCTCGTTATGTTTACCATGAAAAAATATTTACGAATCGACAAAACAATCAACAATAACAACCTACTGCGCAGGTTATGTGGTTCAGGATTAAACCCGGCTGTGCAATTAAGTTTACGATTAAATAAATCTGCCAGTCTACGTACAAGCTTTCAATACAATTATTTCATGTTATGTTGATTATTACCTATATAATACTAGCTAACCGGGCAAACGTTGTTCTGCCAAATTTTTTTTAGGGGTAGGGGGATGAAAAATAGATGTTGTCCGATTCTCAACCCTAGCCAATATGCACGCAAAGATTCACGAAAATCGGTCGAGCCGTTTCGGAGGAGTTCAACTTCTAACACCGTGACACGAGAATTTTATATATTAGATTATGTTGATAAAGATAGAATACTGCACAAATGCAGTAGCTTTTTAAATTGTTATACTCTATGTACATTTTATTTCATACTAAGAAGTCAGTATAGAATAAAAGTAAACTGGTAATTTAAGATAGGTATATTATAGAAAAATAAGCAAAGTAAAGAAAAATATTACAATAAATTACATTAGTTTTACTCTTGTGGTTTTTCTTCTGTTTCTTTTGCTGTATCCTCCGTTTCAGCTTTTGAAGTCACGTCAGACTCCTCAGCTGCTTGTTCCTCGCCACCTTCCGTCTGCTCAGTCTCTGTGTGTCCCTCTGTGTGTTCTCCTTCCATCTCTTCACCTGGTTCTTCTAATATTACTGATTTCGACATCTTTTGTTGACTAAGCATTTTTGCCTGAGAATCTAATGCCATTTGAGAGTAAGCCAGATCCTTAAGTATTGATTTTTGTATTTCTAATTTACTGGCAGCTAATTGCTCTTCAATAGTCATTTCTTCCGGTTGTACCTCTTCTTGCTCCGCAACAGAACTTACACTTGACTTGGTTGAGGTAACGAAAGATGGCAAGCTCTCTTTAGCCGCTAATTGTGGTTCAGATGATGGTGGAACCAATTTCATGCTCGGAATTGTTTTAACACTTCCGAGAGATGATGTCATAATTGATGCTGAAGGCGTATGTTTTTCCGGTTTTTCTTTTAGCGATTCCTTAGATCCAAATGTAACTGGTGCAGATACCGCTGACCTCTTGGTAGTTGGCTTAGGAATAAAACCGAGATCACCTTCTTCATAAATCTTTCCAAAAGATGCCAAAGTTTCAATGGATTCAGCGGCTTGAATTTCACGGTGTTGGGTTATGATATCAAGCAAACGTGATAATAACATTTGTCTGTCCATTACTTCTCTTGTAGGATCCTTAGTCGACCAGTCATCTAATTTTAATGCGGCTTGAATAGCTACGGCAGTCTCTTTTAGTATTTTCTTCAATTTTGCACATTCATTTACAACTTTTGAAGATGCTATTGTAGCTTTGGTTTGATCACTTAGCTTAGCATGCAGATGTTGTTCTAAAATTCGCACTTGTAGGGATAAATTTTCATTTTCTCTTGTAAGTTTAAGAATCTTTGCTTCTAAGGTTTCAAAATCGTAATTCTTTTTTTCAAAAAGTGCTTTTTCTTTCTTTATATCTTGGAATGCCGCCGTTAACTGCTCAATTACTTTCAATTGAACTATAGTTTTATTGATAGCCTTGTCTCTTTCCTCTTCAGCCATTTCCATAGAAATACGAGCAGTCCTTTCACTTTCTTTATATTTTTCATTTTGATCCGCTAATTTTGCTTGTGTGGATAGAATACTATCCAATTCATTATTTATAGCTATATTTTCCCTGATTACCCTATGAGTAGAAGCAGCAATACGTAGCTCAGTAGCATCTTGAAAGTCCTGCGCTAACTGTAAGAGTCGAGCTTCCATTTCTTTTTTTAACTTATCTTTGCCAATAACAAACTTCTTTTCAGCGTCATAAATTATTCTTTTGTATTTCATTTCCTGATCTTTGAAAGCTTGTTCTTGCTTCTCAAATTTTCTCATTAAATCATCTCTAATTGCTCTAAACTCTTCCAACGTATTAAGTTTCCCAGCCAGCAGTTTATTTTCCGAAGTCAGTTGATCTTTCATGATTGTGAAATTTCGTTCTAATTCATTCACAGTAGCTTTAAATTGAGCTGTTTCAATTTCTCTAGTTTCTTCGAGACCTTTCACCTTATCTTTTAATTCATTATTTTCATCATTTTTTAAATTGAGAGTTTTTTTCAAATAAGCAATTATATCAGCTCTGTCTTCGTCCAATTTGTCATAAGCCTTCTGAAGTTCCTCATTACGCACCTCATATTCGTCAACAGCTGACCGAAGTCTTGCTATCTTCCTATTACACTCCGCAACTTGTAGTTCTAAGAATGTCTTCTCAACTTCTGTAAATCCACCTCCACTTTTATGTCCTCCGCCTTCCTCTTCTTTGCCCTTTTTTGGTGCCATTCTTTAATAATGTATATCGGTTGTATGAAAGTTATATTTGAAGTAAAATATGCGCGAATGCCGTCATAATATACGATCGACATAACAGTTTCTTAGCAACGCGCCGTTTCGTTGCCAAGATACGGAACGCATGTTATACTTAATCTTAATTCTAAAAAAAGGAGTACTTAATCACTACGTTTTACAAAGAGGCCAATTATAAAGGTTAGTGTAGTAAATGAGGTAAGTGTTATTCACGTGCATAGCACACAGAGACCAAAGATTACGTTACTTAAAGGTCACTGCAATTTTATTCATGTTCTTCACGTACATCATACACAAAGATTTTTTATAAAATTATTATTACACACGGAATCTTTTTTTTTTGCAGCAAACTAAACATTTATTTTTGAATCGTTTTACCGCCAAAAATGTTGTTTTATAAAGCGTGATTTTTCTGTAAAGTAAAAATGTACAACTTTAAGTTCCATAATATGTGAAATCGAATGAGTAAATTGTTAAATAAATGTGTTCTGTGTGTGAACATAAATGTGTTCTCGATGTGTATCGATGAATTGTAGGTACCAGAATATTAAAACACCCAGAACCTAAAAAACATTATGTCTGTTAGGTATCGAACCTGGGATATCCTGCTTCACAAACTCACTATCAACAAAGGTACGAGATTGCCAAAATATCTAAGTGATAATAATAATTTCTTATCCGGTCGAGGTTACTTATATTAATTTATGTGATATTCTTGTTAGTATTAATTTTGGGGTATAATGTATTTGACGACGCGTGTGAAGAAATGGTTACCATGCCTTACCGCCGCGCCATGCCAAGGGTTTGATTCCCAGCGAAACGGAAATTTGAATGACGATCTATTTATTTCATGTCACCGTACCTCACAATGCTTAGCGCCGTAAGCCGGCGGCGGGGAGTCACAGAAGCGGTGCCGGCTTCGAGTCCGGGTGGAGCAGCGCGCCGGCGCGGGACACGCCGACCAGGCTGACCACTCGCCCCAGCTGCCTGCGCCGCCTTCTGTGTTCAACAAGGAACAATATAGAAAATATTTATTTATTCATTCATCAGTCTAATATTCGGTTTACACGTATTAAGTAGTTAAGCAGTTAACTAAATTTTAAGTGAATAATTTTAGTGTGCGTCCACACGTAATAATTTAGTAAAGCTCTTTAGTTCATACAATTCTACTTAATTACTTAAGCATTTTATTAAATTGTAACAAAAATTTAACTAAAAAGTGCCTGTCCAAACGTGTTAAGTGATAAGCCTCGCCCACCTACTTAACAGAAAATAGAAAAATTTCTAAATTACTTGTCTACTTGATTATTAAACTACTAAATTACTAAACTACTAAATTGTCCGTTTACACGTATTAATTTACTTAAAATTTAGTTAACTACTTAACTACTTAATACGTGTAAACCAAACATAATGCTCTGCCCGCGACTTAGCCCGTCTTTCCGGGCTATTAAATACCCTATGTCCTATTTCAAATCATGGTCTACCCGTGTGCAAAATTTCATGAAAATCCGTTCAGTAGTTTTAGCGTGAAAGTAACAAATATCTTCACAATCTTTCACATGTAGGTATAAATATTAGTAGGAATCGCTGAGTCATTAACATTAACATTATAATGTAATAATGAAGCGCTCATAGCCCCATGGTCTGTGTCGATCCTAACGTTCGACTAAGTTAGGCAACATTAAGACAAAGTTTCCCGAGCGCTTTCGTGCTTCGGAAAGCACGTAAATTAAGGCATTTCCTGTGCGGGACTAGACGTGAAGTTTTGGAAACATCTTTTCATAGAAAATGATAGCGCATACGCGATAGTGCATACGAACGATAGTGCATACGCAGCGGAATCCCGTACGGAACGTGGCACGTACGGGGCGGGAAAAAACCCGTTACGTATGCATTGGGACAAACGAGCTGACGATCCACCTGATGATAAGTGGCTTTTGTAACATAACAGTCGTGTATATTAACAGCCAGTCGGAGGGCATACCTTGTAAATAAAACTGTAGATTATATCGGAGATAGACAGCGATAAGTACTGCTATCGTCACTAGCGTAGCTTGCCCGACAAGCCCTGTATCAAACATTGTTGAAGGGCACCCGATTCGATGGAATTCGTAAAATTTTCACACAATTAAGGTATATTCTATACGTCGCAAAGAATTCCTAGGCATGTCGTGCCGCCATTAACGCAGACGCTTATACATACCTACCTGTTACAAATTAATAATATACCCTGGGGTCCCTGACGCGTCGGTCCCGTATCATTGTGGTTTACACGACGATAGCTACGCCCCGATACAGCACAGCAAAGTTAGATGCTGTAATTTTGTGTGCTAAAACGTAATGTTTAAGTTCTCTGTGCTATTTAATACTATTCAAAGACATTTATTCTCAAAAAATACATCCATGGTCACTTACATGAGAATATAAAATACTTTAAGGCATGTACGAAATCCATATAACGCATTAAACCAGCAATCGTTCAGAATTATCTTACTTATACATAAATAGCATATCTCGCCCTAAGTAAGCCCTGTATCATTTGTAGAAGGGTCCCCACTCCGACTTTAGCTGTAAAATTTCGGAAGCAAAAAGGACGAAATCTAGCTGCCGTAGCAGGTAAGCTAATGGTATTGTCATATAACCTGACAGCGGCAGCGTGGGTAAGCAATCCATCCTGACGTCAGCCACGGCGCCCGTCACGGCCTGGGACACGTACACGAAGCAGTACTCCGGGTACCGCTCGCTGAACAGGCGACAGTCGAACGACGCTGTGTGCTGACCTCTGCGGAAACAATCATAATGTTAATTCAAATAAATAAATAAATAAATAACGCTTCACACTCATAGCCCCACACTAGGATTCCCTGTGTCGTAGGTGCCATGGACAACACACTAGACAAGGGCATTCACATCGAGACCGAGAACAGAAATTCAAACTCATGATTCAAATTTCCGCCTCGCTGGGAATCGAACCCAGGACCCTCGGTGCGGCGATCCGGCATGGTAACCATTGCGCCACCCGGGTCGTCAAGTTCAGGTTGAGGAATTGGAAAGTGAAGCAAAGTTTGCCAGTTTAATTATATTTGAATTAATTAATTATTATGTTTGATATTATATTACAGGTCAGACTGAGTATAGCACTTGGGTTGGCCAATAATTAACCCCTCCAGCAATCCGCACTGGAGCAGCGTGGTGGAGTAAGCATCCTCAAAGGAAGAAGAGACCCGTGCTCAACATTGCATCATTAATAGGTGGAAGCCAAAAATAGCACATTGTTGCTAATTTTCCGTGACCTTCGATAGGTGCCGATAGCCGTTACAGACCTGTAGCTCGAGCACGAATATTTGCGAGAAAGTATTCGTATGGTTAACGTAAGCAATTTGTATGGCATTTTTTCAAAAGCGCCCCTATCGTACGTAAATGGTACTAAAATGCCATACAAATTTGACAAATTGCTTACGTTAACCATACGAATACTTTCTCGCAAATATTCGTGCTCGAGCTACTGGTACTCACCGATGTTACTAACGGATTTATTTACCTGTATCCGACGCTCAATCACAACCAAGAGATCTCAGCCACCTCTGATAGAAGTAGCCTTTACCAAGTCCAGGGGAGATTGAACTCAAACTGTATGTATCTAAGGTACAAACTGTACTACCAATCTTTACATTTACCTTCTTACTCTCCGCTCAGCGACATATCTGAGCCTCTCCCCATCCCGACCGAACACTCGGACTCGGTCTGCACCATCCAGCGCACATTCAGGATACTGGAAAAGCACGCGGACACCGTCCCCGCAAGGGAACACAGACCCGCCGTGCACGTTTAAGACGAATTGCTCGGACCAGTCCGCCTGAGGAAAATAAAAAAAGATATAGACCGATATTCACGAAGTACAAATACTATAAATATTAAAACTTAAAACACGTTCTGTTTGTTGTTTCGTTTCTTACTAATATTTTAAAGAGATAATGGATAAACTTAAAAAGCGGCCAAGTGCGAGTCGGACTCGCCCATGAAGGGTTCTGTAGCAGCAAAGTTCTTTTAGTTCGTTGTAACTTTGATCAATGTTTTTTGTGGTTTACGATTTATGACGTATTAAAAAAAAACTACTTACTAGATCTCGTTCAAACCAATTTTCGTTGGAAGTTTGCATGGTAATGTACATCATAATAATATATTTTTTTTAGTTTTATCATTCTCTTATTTTAGAAGTTACAGGGGGGGGACACACATTTTACCACTTTGGAAGTGTCTCTCGCGCAAACTATTCAGTTTAGAAAAAAAATATATTAGAAACCTCAATATCATTTTTGAAGACCTATCCATAGATAGACAGTATAGCTCCTATAGTTTCGGAAAAAAGTGGCTGTGACATACGGACGGACAGACAGACAGACAGACAGACAGACAGACATGACGAATCTATAAGGGTTCCGTTTTTTGCCATTCGGCTACGGAACCCTAAAAACTACCGGACTGATTTCAAAAATGATTTCATCTATATAAAGTTACATTATTTCTGAGTGGCAAAAACTATATTTGATGAAGATAAGTAATATTTTTATATTATTTATATATAAAACTAGCTGCCCGGACAGAGTTCGTTCTGTCAAAAGTTTTCTTTTATTAAAACTATTTTATTCTATTCTTTCATTCTATTTTAGTCTATTCTTTCAAGTTGGATCAAACTGCGCACGGTGTGCAAATTTGGTTAAAATCGGTTAAGTAGTTTAGGAGTCCATCGCGGAAGAGAAGCGGAGAAAGAGTCAGCTAGTTCGAAATTTAAATAGCTAAGAACCATCTCGGTTTTTCAGCTGGTCAAAATTGTCACATAATTCGTCTTCAACTACCTCTTTGGAGCTTTCTGTCCGTATACATAACGTTCTTGATGAACCTACCAAAAGCGGACTTCATGTTGTTGTAGTCCGTGTTTATTACCCGACTGCCAAGGAAGGGTTATGTTTTTCACGCGTATCTTGTGTGTATGCATATAGCGATTTGGAAGATATGAGGTAATAATATTCTTTATTACCTCATATTTTCCAAATCGCTGGACCGATTTACATAATCAAGTTATCGATATATACGTCTTGACAGCCCAAGTGTTCTTAGATTTGTTTAAAGTATCAAGAAATAAAAATAAATGGAATAATGGAATATGGGTATTAAATTAAAAAGCTGACTGTAAGGATTTCAAAAAGGTATATCAAAATAGGTTTTTAATAGCAGCCGGGTTTTTTTATTTTTAAAATACTTTTTTTTTCATACAGTGACAGTAAATTCATGTTCCTATATTATTATTCATATGAACGTGAATTTAACTCCCAACACTGTTAGCGCAATTTCATAGTTTACACAAAGGTTTATCAATCATGAATTCAGATGAAAATCAAGAATAATATTTCACTAGAAGGAATAATTTTTGCGATATTTGAGAGCAAAGCAATGAAACCGTCTGATAAAGTTAGACTTGCCCTAGCAAACATTTTGAGCCAATTCTGAGTTGAGGAAATTTGATGAGAATATCATTGAAACGTTCGGTGAAAATGTTGAGGGTAAATACGATGCTTCGGTGAAATATTGGTGAAATCAAAAACGGGTATTGGACGCCGCAAAATCCGTTATTTAAATTTTTTTAAAAACAGAAATTATCGATCTAAAGGTTAATATTTTATATGAATGTAAGGTACGGTAATATAAGTTTTATGATATGAATCTAAATCTTTGCTTATTTCTACTTCTGATTGTTATTATTCAAGAACTCATTGGTTTTATTCCACCAACAGTCTCTTTGTTAGAAAACATAATCTCAGAAAAACGACATAAAAACAATAATTTCTTTCTATGTAAATTATTAACGTCAAATATGGCGTATAGTATTGTAAGCAGTTTAAACAAATGATAAATTTTTACATTGGAAATTTCGATGTGGCTTTCTTGTGTCATGGCTTGTAACTAATGCAGCTTCGTTGAAAAAACAACTACAAAGCCAAGAGTTCTCCATAATATTCCCAAAATCTGTGTGGAGTCTACCAATTTTGATGTGACCAGCAAACCATGACCTTAGCCCCAATTAGCATGAGAGAAGACCCGCATTCAGCAATGAGCAATGAGATTGATGATGATTATGACACCATGAAGATAATTTGGTTTACCTTTATGAAAGCTGAGGCCAAATCCTGGGGCCCAGCAGCCGCCGCTGGCCTCAGGTTCAATGTATAGTCCCCGGCCTGGCCAAACAGTTCGCATCGTAGCGTCATCGTCCGCCGCCCTGGGAACCCGTGCATCTGCAAACCAAAAACACTTTAGATTCTATCTATGATAAACATTACAGCACTTGTGAAAGCAAGCCAGCCCAGCCTCTTGATTTGTGATGAACAAGTGTAGATCGCATAAGGATGAAACATTGTTTCTTAAATTTTAGATTATTAACTAAGGAACATTTCTCACCTGTTCAGAATATAATACATGAGCATGCGAGCTAGTATTCTTGCCATCACATAAAACTGCACCACCACTAGAGTGTCCACAGTACAACAGCTCTAACCAAAAGTCCGCACTCGACTCCACTGGAGTACACACAACTTTCGGAAACTCCAAAATTGCTGTCACTTGTCTCTCCGGATACGTCTGTATCTGTTCCGGGGTGACATCCAAACTTGCTGTAGGCCACATGACATCGAACTTCCAGAACTTGACCATACTGTCACCGGTTTCCATGATACCGCCACTCCCGAGATCTCGTTTAACTTTGCCAGTGTTATGTTCTGTGTTGTTTAAGTCGTAGTCTTCGAGGAAGTTTTCCTTATCCGCTACGATTTCTAAGTAGTAGAGTCCACCTCTAGAGAAGTATCCACATGGGAGCGTCATTCGACTTTCTGCGTCGAGGGCTAACGGCATGGTCGCCAGGAGGGAGCGCCCTTCGTCGTCTTCTCGCGCGAGACGAACGCGAAGAGTTCCAGTGCCGGCAACTCCTCGGATGTAGACGTGAACGTCTCCTCCCAGGGCAACCAGTGTCGACGGGATCTCGATCCATACTTGACTGAGATCGGTTTTCTCCTCGCTCACGTATGGATTGACAAAGTTAGCGCCTCCTGTAACAAAATAGAACTAGTGAATAGGGAACTTTTAATTAATTTTTTGGTTTTCAGAGCAAGGAGCTGTACTTATAACTGCTAAGACTAGAGCATACAACATCACAATGAATCATGCAAATTTGCGTTTAAAGTTAGTAGCTGGAGCCTCGTTGCTCCAAAGTTTTGGGTGTTCACAGTGGTTAGGTGATTACGTTGCAATGATGACGATGTTAAAACTATATCTTGGAAATACAGTCTTTAGATGATAGACGTTGCTTCTTAAATTAAAATTAATTCACCTGAATCATTCACAACAAAAAAGGCACCTTATTAGATTTAAAATTTATATTGGAACGAAGTTCCTTATCGCGCGTTGCGAAAGGGGGCTAGACGGAAAAAATTGGAACGAAAAATTGTAAGGACACTTTTTGCCATCGTTTAATAAATGCATATGCGGAAGAGCGACAGGGATAGAATAAATCTATTACAAGACAAGACAAGACATCTATGACAAGACACTTGTCACAGTGGCAGTGATGGATTTGTTCTATCCCTGTCGCTCTTCCGCATATTCGACGACCCTGTAGCCTGGTTGGTAGCGAACCTGCCTGCGAAGCGAGGGGTCCCGAGTTCGATTCCCGGCCGGGGCAGATATTTATGTGACAGATAAATATTTGTACTCGGGTCATGGGTGTGATTGTGATGTGTTATATGTGTCGTCCATGCCAGCGTGACACAGGTAGTAACCTAATGCGGGCGTATGAGTGTGTTAGCGTTTATATTGATTGGCATGACGGGAGAAATGGCAATAATAGCTTAATGTGCATGATCGTGATATGGACGTCCCTGTTGTGCCTATGCTAAATACCGAAGAGTAAATAAGGCAGCCACATACTATGATTGTACTGTCGCACCCTCGAAGACTTCTGGTCGCTTAGTATTAATCGAAAGGAACTTCGTTCCATCCGGGTGTCCCTTGACACCTCTCATTTTTTTTGTAATGTCACATTAATGTCCCAAGAATTTCTATCGGAATCGTTTGAACCTAAACATGTCTAACTAGTGTATTGGAAATTGGGAAGGGGTTTCAGAAGCATTTCATTTCTGAAATCCATTAATCCACGTCCCGGCGCTCTGTTTTACACTCCATTAACGAGGTTAGATTCCACAAAGTTTTTTAGGATTCCATCGATGGATGGAGCTTGTTAGCCGATATTATTAAGTTTAGGAGAAGTTTGGTATTAATATTAATGGGTCAGAGAGCTTTTACGTTACTGGGTTGATCTCCTAACTTGTTTATTACATTAGCTTTATACCTCTGGGTGTTAACTTAGTGTGTTGGTGTTATACCTTCCTAGTCTATATTAAGCAAATTCTCTAGTGCGCTTTGGGATACGTTATGCACAACTTTACGATTACTATCCGTTTACTGTCAGAACTAGATTGGATTTATCAATCAACTTTGAATTTCCCGTTTTAGGGCTCCGTAATCGAAACAGGACCGTTATGTCTGAAATAGTTTCGTTATGTCTGACCACCCTGTCACCACCCTTATGTCTGTTCATCCGTCCTCAGTCTATCGAAACTCTTAGAAAGGAATTTGAAAATCAAAAACCCCAAGCTATCAACTAAAATATAAAAGCAACTCATTTTTTGTATACTTAAGATTTAGTAAACTAATGTAGTTATACTCTCTCATACTAAATCAATTTTAAATGGCAACATAGCTTTAAACTGCTTTGTGTTCACAATTTCTGCAATCTAAAATTTACATATTGTAATGGAAGTAAGGCGATGTATTATAAATTGACTTGCAAATGTTCTTACCCGTCTAGACTTGATGAGAGAGAGGCTAAATATATAGATTATGTTTTTCATATACATATATACAGTGTATTAATACTCTTAATTAAATATAACTTTACATTATTAAGTAAATCATTATCTAAATATAGCGTATGTCCATCAAAGACGATTTCTCGTATTCAGAAAGAATATTAAGTAATTTCATTCAGTATTTTCCTGTTTTAATAATACGGCCAATTTCCGCGTTCTACAAACAAGTTCGTCAGATATCTTATTATCGAGACAGCACCAGTTCCCAGAGCACTTTTTCTTTACATAAAACGATTAGAGAATCTCATTCAGAAGCAATTACGTGTATTGTGCTAAAGCTTACAACATTAATATTTAGCGAAGTGTCATTAATCTTGAAGAACGTTATACGGCTTGTAAAGAAGGAATAATCATATTAAAAGTTGAGGATGTCATGAAAATCCATAAAGCTTTCGATCGCTGCAATAAAAAAATGAATGTTTTTTAATCTAAAATGACAAAGAAGCAAATAAATCATCACTGATCGTTGCGTTTACAACCAAAATAGAAACGGAACCAGCATTATATATTTTGGCACTGCGACCGAATTCATGGTTTTTGACGGAGGTTGGTAGCTAGCCGGCTAAAAACTTACCACCATATAACAGTACTGTTGGGTTTACAAAGCCAAGCGACCTGCAACAAGAGGGTCCCAATACCATAGCCTCATTGTACAGTAAGGTGCAACCTACCTGTTGGATAGGTTGCCTTGGAGTCTAAAAATGGAGTGTAAAAATTTATTTTTATTTAAGAATTTTTTTTGCTAAACTACACTAACGCTCCAACTCAAAGTCACTAATGGTTACTTAAATCGCTCCTTAGTACAGAATTTGTATGGTGATTCTTTATTAAGGAGCGATTATAGTAACCGTTAGTGACTCTTGAGTTGGGGCGTAAGACAACGCGCATTAGATAAGCAAATCACATTAGACCCAAGAACAAGAATTTCAGGGTTTTGAGCATAAAACAACCTTAATTTGATCCATTTGCCGCAGTTTCCTCAGCCATTTTGTGTTGAGCTCCGCCATGTTGAATCGAGATTGTAATTGCCCAGCAATTTGAAATGGCAACTTAAAAGTAGGTGTCAGTTTGTACTAGTCATCTTTGTACTGTTTACATAAATTAAAACGTTTTGGCATTAATACTGTTACAAAGCTACGATAAATTAGCAGGTTTGTTTACGAAATGAATTTATACCTCATGAGACGGTGCGAAAAGATATACAGTTCCGTTCTAACGTTCGCGGGAAATAAAAGGCTTTGTTTTTATAAAACTGAATAGGTTTTAATGCCGTTAGTGTTGCGAATCCATGTGGAAATCTTTTCCGTTTTCACTATCGCAGTGGTTTATTTAAAAAGTAACTTCATTTTAGTCCGGAAAATAAATGCTCTTTAATAAATAAAAATATATTAGAAGATTTTTTGTTAAAAATATATTAGATGCTTTTGGAAATAGCATCAAACTCTCTCCACAGAGGCGCATTTGTGGAATTTTCGAAAAGAGCCCGGGATGATTAATCATCCTATGGCCACTTCTTGCACCAATTTATTCTGCATCTTATTTTAAGTTACTAGGCAGAAAATTAGCTGACGATCAACTTGATGGTAAGTGGCCATCATCGCCAATGGATAACATCAACACCTAGGGCATTAATGATGCGATGCCGACCACGATAGAAGAGCAAGAAATAAAGAACTGGTTCCAACACAGGAACAGGACAGGTCGTTTGGCGTAATTTCCACATATTTGGGAAGAATGACGTTCGAGAACGCTTAAAGAAAAGAATGTTGTCTAAAAGTGCTGAGGAGCTGCATAGGTCCCTGCTGTTTTTCTCATCACATGTTGTCGTGGTCACGAAAATAAACCAAATTCAACTGAGTGTTTGCGCCATGACAACTACAAAGTATAGTTCTCAGACCTAGAAGTCTGTAAACTATCCTCTAGCAATCTAGTCTGATTAGACGTAGCCTTGTGTCTATTTTAGGAGGAATTTAAAATACTGCAAACGTAGGCGTAAAACGTGGTCTTTATTTATGTGAAAGAACTAGGTTGCCGAAAGATTGTTATCACAGTTATTTGTGCAGATTGTCTAGTTTGAGGTCACTGTCTAGACATTCGAAGTAATTGGGCTACCTAAAGATTCTTTATACCTTGTTTCTAGATAACACAATTTGGACTATGGCAATAGTGATAATTATTAAACTTGAAGGACGAGTTTTATTCCGTGCTTTCTACATACATTTTGTAATGTAAATCTCTTATGTTCGGTTTACACGTATTAAGTAGTTAAGTAGTTAACTAAATTTTCAGTGAATTAATACGTGTAAACGGATAATTTAGTAGTTAAAATTTAGTACGCAAGTAAACAAGTAATTTAGAAATTTTTCTATTTTCTGTTAAGTAGGTGGGCGGGACTTATCACTTAACATGTTTGGACAGGCACTTTTTAGTTAAAATTTAGTTAAATGCTAAAGTAATTAAGTAGGTTGTGAAGAATTGTAAACAGCTAAACACTTTTACTAAACAGCTTTACTAAATTATTGCGTCTGGACGCGCACTAATAATAAAATTATTCACTTAAAATTTAGTTAAAATGTAGTTACCTACTTAACTTAATACGTCTAAACCGGGCTTTAGAGATTGGATCAAATCACGGCTTCCTCCTGTGACTTATACACAGTCGAGTAAAAAGTTCTTATTAAAAAAAATTGGGATTTTCTTGTCAGTGTGCGTCCATGTCATTATTTATAGTTTCGTAATTTTATTATTTTACTTTTTGGCGTAACTGAGATAATTTTTTACAATAATTTTTATTCATACGTTACAAAATGGATATTATGCATTACGCCCAATATGCCCATGGTGGAACCATTTTACTACTCACCATTATACCCGAAGCGGTGTATTAATAAGACATTAAGACATTGTAACCTAAGAACATTAATTTCCAGTTATAATTATATCTGATGTTATCGTTAATATTATGACCACAGTAATAATATAATATTGGTTAATCAAAATTATATGAGAAGCATACCGATAACGTTAATTGAATAGCGATTATTGTTATCAGATCGAGAGTTCTAGATGATTAGATGCTACTGTCATTTTGGTTGATAGTAAGCTTATTTTAGATGATTCAAAAGCTTGGGGCGTGGTCTCAGGCTAAGAATCTACCAGGTGTTAGGGTTTTGATCACTTTGGTGTAGTGTTTTTACGGTTCGATCAGAGACCAGAAACAATGCGGATATCCTGCATGACCGGCAACGCATCTGTTTTACAGGACCACTTACCATTAGGTGGCTCGTCAGCTCATTTTTCAGCTATTTACAAAAATAAGAATGAATTTGTGTGATTTTTTTACATTAAATCTTTACACATATGCTCACTCTTTAGCGGACTCTCTAAACACTTTCCAATAAGTGTTAAATTTTCCCAAGTCATCTCATCTTCAACTCGAATCTCCTCATTAATCAACCTATCTCTTGATGTCGCTCTCGCCTTCTTCTTTGTATTTATTATTAAAACAGAAACAAGAAAAAACTTTGAAGGTTCATTGATGTGGGTAGATAAAAAAAATTCCAGCTAAAGCGTATGTAGCGTATGTACAAATTCGGATTCCTGAAAGTCAGTGGGGATAATGGATGGGAGAGTCTTGAATCTGTCCATCAAGTCACGCCCAAAATATTAATGGATGAATAAATTTGTGAAGTTTTATCGCTTACTATTTCAATTTGCTACGCCAAGAAAAAAAAGTGGGCCCTCAATCCAGATGCACACTACAATTTCATATGTCGTAGTAATCATCACACAATATAATTGTATAGTACTCACGCTCGAAGAACAAACATGCCGGGAAAAGAACCTTCGCTTTGCAGTCACTGTCAAAGAGGCTACAGGTCATAGACATAAGCAGAGACTAACTTCAATTCATCCTACACCATTTATTAAGTATTTTACCGTTGAGTGGTAGATCAAATGAGTATAAAGGGCAGTGCACACGTTTTCCAATGTGTTGTATTTTTTCTCGTCATCTATTACCGAGCACACTCCACCCATTAATCACCGTAGCTCTTTTTTCGTCAATGTCATGTGATGTGAACTTTTACACTTGAGGTTCGCTTCTTGTACGTAAGCGATATTAGGCCGTTGGAACACCTCGGCCTTTTTGTAAATTTACTGTATCTTTTATGTAACTAGCTGACAAACGAACTATGAGATACGGATATAAGTAACCTACGGATATAAGTAAAACCTTAGGCATCATCGTCGTTGCCGTCTCTTAAACCCCCAGTCGGAACACAAGTCAACACAGCTGATTCAAGCAAGAACTAGCCAGGCAGACTTTACGGCTTGATTATAAACCTTGGGTGACCGCTAGTGAGAAAAATTCTTAAGCGCCTCCGTATTTTGGAGGGCACGTAATGACAGTATATCGAGTTGCAAATCCGTGAAGTTCAAAATCTGTCGAGTTGGAAAAGAGGGGTAAAGCCATTGGTCCCGGTTGTTATCATAAAATAAAAGAAAATAATAGTAATTAAGCCATGTCGGAGGCCCTCAGGCGGCATAAAAACTTTCGACACTTAAGTTGGCCACTAATTCCTTCACCAATCCGCACTGGAGCAGCATGATGGAGTATGCTCCAGGCCTCTTCAAGAGGAGAGACCCGTGCTCAGTAGTAGGATCATTAATAGGTAGAAGCCTAAAGGCCTGACAGGTAGCTAAAACGGAGAAACGGTAACTATTTTTTTAAACAGCAGCTAACCTGCGACGACTAGCAGCCGCAGCAGAGCGGCGACGAGCGCGCGGCGCATGCTGCGTCACCGCGCCATCAACCCTTCGCGTGCTGACGCACTGTCTCACGACCGCACTGCTTCACGACCGCACTGCCACCTCGCGACCGGACTCCCGCCTCACTGCACGGCTAGCAGCTACAGCGGAAACTCTTTCAGCAATGGCAGCAGCTAATTACGCAGTCATCTGTAACAATGTACAACGTATTATTATTGATAGATTTCCTAAAACGGACACTCGTCAATATTAATTACTACCACTACTACTATTAATACTAGTTTATAGACTAGGCTAAACTGATTATACCAAATTTTAGACTCGGCAAAACTGGTGGCTAGAATTGACTTAAACCAAACCAATTTAGAATATAAATATGAGAGTTTGAGTTTGAGATTGAACCTCCTTGACAAAGCACTTTTCAAACTGATGGTTCGCTTCGGATACCTATGCAGTACCCTCACTCAATGTTTACGCAGAATTCTCTGAATTAACATATCGGTTTAATTTGTGAACCGATTGAAATAAAACAACGAATAGTGTTGCAAACAAATTTACTGCTAGGGAATATTGCAATAATGAATCGGTTTGTTTTTATGTAAATATGCGACGAACGATCTGGCGGGCCTGGTGGTAAGTGGTCTACGTTGCTCACGGACGTCGATAACATCAAAGGCATCACCGACGCGTTGCTTGCCAGGATTCTTTTCTTGTTTGACAAAGATAACAACGTACCAATATAATTAAAACAATATTTTAATCTATTGCAACAACTAGGTACATGAATTTAAGTTATAGCTTTCTGCTCTATTATGTAAGTACAAGATGTTAAACTGCCAAAAATTCATAATTCTTCCCCCGAACAAAGCTTCCATTGATGCCATGTTTGGAGTTTGCCGAAATCCAATAATAGCCGTAAAATTTAAAATGTATTGAATATCTTTTCTTGCAAAATATTTTTCCTGTTTAAAACGTACCTAAATATATGAAAATCAATGAAATAAAGTATTAAATATTATGTTATTAAAGCGAAACTCATGGCATCGTTTCGAGCGTGGCTTAGATATACATCGGTAGTATTTTTAATGGTGGCACCAAAGGCATTATTGATGTGATACCGACCAGGAACGAGATAAGAAAACGAAAGAGAGAAAGAAAGAACTGGCTCAGTATATAAAATATTTCAAAACAAAACTCATGATTAGTAATATCATTTAAATTACAAAAGCGCAACTGTTCCTAAATTACAGGATATCGTAAGTTATGTAATGATACATATTTAATGATTCTTTTAATGTACCTTCAATTAATATGAAGTATGTTTTAACTTAATTATACCTTTGTTCAAATGTTATTATTATCGCGCGTTCTTTTAACTATCGTTGATTGTCTTTTTCATTACGGTCAATTAAGATAAATAAAACTGAAATGATTAAAAGTTAAATCTGAGTCTTGTAGTATAATTTCAATATCAATTGTATTTCAGGGTCAGTAAACACTTAATATAGGAAAGAGGCAGTCTGGTGGTTTGAACGTAGATTGTCCGCAAAGGAGTCTGAGTTTGAATCTTGCATTGAAAGTTTCCGTGCTTCGAAGGGCACACGTAAAGCCATCGGTCCCGGTTGTTATATTAATTATGTCGATTATATCGATAATGGGCCCTCGGGCAGCCCCTCCACCAATCCGCACTGAAGCAGCGTGGTGGAGTATGCTCTAGGCCTTCTCAAGAGGAGAGACTTAAGCTATGTGTAGCAGAGGCCTAACCCTGTCAGTCACTCACAGGCTTACTACTCATACAAAAAAGAAGAGTGTTGGCAGATTCTGTTCGAGTGAAGGTGTAAACAAAACTAGGTCCATTACAAAAAAGAGCCATCGCGCTTACCCACGAGTATATTAGCCTGATTGCTGTATTATGCTGTATCATACGAGCGACAAATGAAACAGTAATTTCGGTTATTACCCGGGTTCCGTATCATAATGATCACAATGACACGTATTGTACTGGTCAAATTACACAATTTTGGCAATGCGGATTTTCACCGCAACAGAATAATTCGGCTTGTACTGTTATAGTATAAACGTGTTGAATCAGAAACATGTTTAAATAACTCGGTAATTGCGGTTCAATTATTCGGCGATCTAACTAAATTTCGTCTGCATGAATTATTCGTCTAGGGAAGTCTAGTTGTATGAGGAAACAATGCTGTAACTTATTTATAAATCAGTATTTAGTCTGATTTAATACTTCTAACAGCCCTTGGAAATATGCTCTGAACTGCTGGACATAGGCGGCCCCTAACTTGCGCCACCCTGACCGGTCCTGAGCTTTCTGAATCCAGCAAATGCCCGCTGTCTTCTTCAGGTCGTCAGTCCATCTGGTCGGGGTGTATCCTATGCTCCTTTTTAAGAAACTTATTATGTATCAATGGGTGATTCAGGAATATAGTAGCGCCTCAGATTAAAATCTGAGAGTGCTATCGCTTATCAAATACGATAAACTAAGAGCACAATAAACACGTTTACGATCGCACAAAAACAATTATAGCATCATTGATATAATAAACCTAGTTTTACCTCACGAATTTCAGGTCGTTTGATAATAGAAACATCTAGACGAAGGACCGAGCTATTATCGCAAGTGACGGCCGCACCTGTGGCTTCTCACACCACAATTATGGTCAGGGCCCCTGAAATACGGGTTCAGTTTCTACAGGAGACCGTAATTCTATTACAACGGGTACCCGTGTCAACTTGAACAGAGTGACATACAATTTGTCCGGAGACAATGGTCTTTTGTTTATAAATAACGAGTAAGAAATTTGTGGCAGAGCGAATGATAAAGTAATAGTGAAGAGGTCAAAGCCAAATCGCCTTGCGTCGATCTTATCTGATCGAGCTTTCGAATAAGCATGACTAAAATTATCTCTAAACATATAATAAAAATCGCTTTAATGTACAGTACACTATAATATTTGTGAGGACTTGCCTTAATCTCGACTCGAAAGAGTAACTTTGATGTATTTTTTTTAACCCTAGTCCAATAATCATCCTTGTTGATATAAGAAAGGACGAAATCTCAGAAATCATTCTGATAAAAGTTAACTATGCCATATACAGTACATATTATTTTATTATCCATGTCAATGATGAACAGTTATATCACGAAACAATGATAGAATAGATCCTGTCCCAACACAATGTCCTATACTTAATGATGACTTAATGATGATGATTTTTTTATGAAAAAATATTCGTCCTCATCCATGAAGTTGAAGCGAAACCCGTGATTGATAGGCACCAATCCCGGCCCCCATATACAGGCTTGTAATTAGTCAGAATGAAAGGCTTTATAGGCTCTGATGTAACGCGAAGTCAATTTAAAAGTTGCTCCGTAATAGGTTTTACACTCCAGTTTCCGCTGATTTAAAGCAACGTTAAATTAACTCAAAATAAGTTATAAGTTAATTACATTATGACTTTCTAAGGTACAGCAATGTATTAGTATAATACTTTAATATTAATAATATTACGATGTACGTTTTTACTGTCATCAAGCTGAGATGTGATTTAATTATGGGAAGATGTATACAGGGTGAAATGGAATGCTTGTGAGTGAAGGTTAAAATTTATTCAAGTAAATTCCGGTCCATAGGTCTCAAACCGTAAATAAAACAAATACTGTATGAACCGAAATATTGAAAAATGATTTATTCCCACTGTTAGGCCTACTGCCCACGGCATATAATTTGCCGATTGCATGCAAGACAATAACACATAACCAATAGGCGAACGCGACGATGTCGCTCCTTGGAAAGATTTCGTATTTTTACTAAGCAAGATGCAAGCAAACCATACATGTAGTACCTATAGATTCAGCCACGACGTGGCTGCACAAGAGACAGAGAATTTATGTTTCTTTGAGGTTATTTTAAAAGAAATGTAATAAAATATAAAAAAAACAGCCCAGAATACTTCTAGTCCACCATCGTACTTAAACTTATACGTATACTTAAACTTACTGCGATTTTCTGCTTAAGAAACAAACTGAAACTTTAAACTCCAAATTGTTTGTCACAACTCACACATTGCTTGCACATGTGACAAACAATGAAAATCGGCCATGGTGACGGCGATAAAAAATAATATTTTTGTCTCTGTCTTTCACGTAGATTTTATAACTGGCGATCTCGCTCTGTCAAATGTATGGGAGAATCAACTTTTTTTAAATCTATGAAGTAAACTGTAAGCAAGCGATAATATAATTGACGATAGCGTACGTATAACGTGCGTTTACGTGGACTGAAGGCTTGCACTCGGTAGCATGATTCATAATGCATTAATTTTTTTAAAGAAGTGCTTAGACTGTTGTTTAGTTGACGCTACATAAAGCACAACTACATAAGATACAGTACAGTAGCCACTATTTACAAATCCTAACTCAATGGCCGCTGATAATAAGGAGAAGGCGAACACAGATACGGATCACAGATACGCGAAGGGTTTAAACTGCCGTAGTCAGTAAACACTCCATTCTAACTACGACCCTAAACACATTCGTGAAGCAGTTTGTGCCCGACACTTCTCTGATAGCCCCCAAGGGCAACAACTTGCAAGGGTTGTAAGTTCTCCAGGGCTCTTTATAGCTTCAATCTAAATAATTATCTCCCGTCTACTAAGACGCGATTTCGAGGAAATTGACTTTGAGTGGGATAACAACATTGAAGAACTAATAAACCGGCCGACAAGTTTTTTAATGGCATCCCGTTGCAATCATGGAGGCAAAATGCTTATTTCTAGTCGAAGTTGGTGGAAAAGTAGCAAAGCCGAATATTAACAACGAGTAACCGCCCTCGCTTTGCTTCGGTTTTCTTATTTTTTTACACCTTGGGTTACATTATTGGAGTTTTATTAAGGATCCCAATTTTTTTTGAAAATATAATATAGCCTATGTTACTCGGGGATGGTGTAGCTTCTCAACAGTGAAAGAATTTTTCAAATCGGTTCAGTAGTTTCGGAGCCTATTCAATGCAAACAAAAAATCAAATCTTTCCTCTTTATATATTAGTATAGATGACATACGGAACTAATGGCTTCGTGCATTACGAAGCGCTCAAGCCTCAAAGTATAAATACTCGTAGATATGTAGGTATTTACTAATTATATAATAATCAATGTAAGATTTGTGAGTGTCTGAATACATAATGTGTATAAATTTCACAAACTTTCTTTCCTGCTGGATGATATTTTGTAATAAATATTGAAATTGAAACTAAGTTTCGTATGGCATATTAATTTTACTCGAAGACTAACTAATTGGAAAGTACACTAAAAAGACCATATTTATGAAGAAAAGAAAATACATAATTTAATCGATAAAAATAAAAGATTTAGTTTTTATAATAATTGATGAACCTTTCATGGTTTAAACAATTATTATTAATGCACTTTGGGGGATTGGTGGAGTAAACTCTAGGCCTCTTCAAGAGCAGAGTCCCGTACTCAGTAGTGGGCGAATAATGGGTTGAAACTAATAGTGCTTTATAACTCAGCACAAATAGAAGAAATTTGAAAAATACGTGTAAGTGTTCCAATTAATAAATTTTTGAATGAAAAAAATACTAGGAACATCATCAAACGCAATCAAAGTAACCATTTATATTTAGATACGCTTTAGTGCCGTATCACGATTTATGATCAAACGGCAATGATACTAGTAATATTCACAAAGGACGCTGGTCCCTTTAGTTTAACCGAGGCAACGATGGTTAGTTCAATTTATTGATAGCAAATCATTTGAAGTTTAATAGAAAATGATTGATATAAAGATGAAAGGCAACGGAAATCACTCTTCACTAATAAAAAGAATCAGTCTACGAGTATACCTCTTTGAACTCCATCATTTCAAAATTATTGCAAAGATTTTCTATACTATTTAATAATTATAATTTATGTAAACATTCAAGAGATTGGAAAATCTCATGTCAAAACTAATATTTAGTAAATTTTCCAGTGAAATCAGTGACACCTTATCCATCAACTATGAGTTGCCGACTAAGAATAGAAAGAGAAGGAAGAAAGTAATAACTGGCTCTCAAGCCCGCAGTCGGAACAAAGCAAGACGTTTTATTGACTCGAGCAGAGACTATTTCGGATATCAATTCGAAATAGTCTCTGCTTGAAACACATCAATATGTGTCTCAAGATTCCCGAAGCAAAGCGAGGGTAACCAGTGTATTGAGTTATCAATACGCTTCCCTATGTACAAACCCAACTTGGGCAAAGGATGGGCAAAGTTATTCAACATCATGCGGTAGGGATACCTAAGATATCCTCGTAGATAAACATAAAGTAAGGTTAACAGAACATTGTATTTCCCAAAGTAGAAATTTCGTATCCAACTTCAATTTGCTTCGACACTAATCCCTGCAGTTGGCGGACATTTGCAATTACCGTATGCGCAAAAACGTCACGTAGATCGGGTATCGTGAGGAAATTACGTTTCCTAACGGGGAGTTCAGAAGCTCATTGCTAAAACATAACACCTGAAAGTCGTGTATTTAATATATTTTGTATAAGTTTTAAAAATCTTATGGCACCCCAAAGCCATCGTTTTGGCTCAACGATTTCTATGACAGACTTGTATTTAACGACTATAACTGTACATAATCAATAGAAAACTAACAGTCAATTAATATTTTCTTCTGATTGCAAATCAAAATTTAAATTCATTGGATTTATTTTCCTGACTACATATTTTTAACTAATTATAATTTTTATTATTTAACCTGTATAATTTATATATAAGTTTTTCTATAAGTTCTTCAATAGTTTCTCTACTAGTTTCACTTCATCCGGTAACGTCGTATAAATCTGGAGAAATCAAATCATTCCTTAACTTTATAACTGGAGGATTTCCCTCGCTAACGTTATTTCCTCTCCGAACATTAGTACCTAGACCCATTACCATTACCCGGATATAACATCCGACAGGCTCCCAATAAATATGTAAACTTGATAATTAATATTCCACCCGCCTTGTACCATTTGCCCTAAATAGTGCTTTAGAAATTCCTAATAAGCTACAAAATTTTGTTAGGGAGTTGCATTGAATAAGTCCACATTACTATAGTTTGGCTTAGGCTTATATTGCACTGTAGGCTTGTTATGCACTGTAGTTAGCCATTAAACAAGCATTATGTACTAACTGACCGATAAACATTATTTAGCAATATTTTTAAATATCATATTTCAGACGTATATATATGGCGCCACCTATAACTAAAATCTTAGTAAAATTTAACCATTGTTAAAAATTCTTTGTAGGGGAAAGTCGGTAATATTGGACCGCTCTCTAATTTGGACCACCTTAAAAAATTGGTGTAGTGTTTATTTTATTTATAAAATGACTACACCAAAAGATGCGCAACTAACTTCATTGTACATTGGCCATTTTGAATACGGCATTAAATGAGACGTTTTTTTTTATTGGCAAAAACAATTTGTAATATTTTCAATATAATTTTTGAGTGGTTGTGCTAAGAGCATAGTTAAAGGTAAGCTTTTGTTTTCTTAAATTTTGTTTGTACCTATATCCGTTATTTACATGTAATCAACTGGTGATGAACGTTTGTCTGCTTTAAGAGATTATGTTTTGGTTGTGTGTGTTTTCTTGCGAAATTGTAAGGTTCGTTCAAATGGACCACATGAAGTTTGATAAAATGGACCGGTCCAATTTACCTAACTATTGTTCGTTTCTGTAGATGGTAGTTCATCTTACACACCGGTGAGCTCAAGCTATTGATCGCAAGGGCTTCACCCACGGTAGAGATCGATTTTTTACTAATCCCACGGGAACCCTGAACTTTTCCAGGATAAAATGTAGCCTATGTGTTAATCCAAGGTATGGGCTATCTCCATTCCAAATTTCAGCCAAATCAGTTTGGTAGTTTTGGCGTGATTGAGTAACTAACATCCAAACATCTACGCAAACTTTCACATTTATAATATTAACAGGATAAATGAAAACCTGAAGACTTGCAACGTGTCATCCATAATTATAAAAACATTTTGTAGTTTTACGTTACTTTCATTCTGGAGTCCAATTTACCAACCTCATGGTCCAATTAATCGAACTGGTTGGGTAATTTGGACCTAAGACACGATCTCACATTTTGTTGAATTTTAAGAAATATACAAATGCCAAGTTGATTATTATTCAATAAATATAAAACCAATTAAATTTTGTTTCCTTCAATGTAAAAACATTCATTAAAATACTTAAAAATATGTGCAATATCTGCAGTTGAAAAAAAGTGGTCCAAATTAACCGACCTTCCGCTACATTGTGTAATTATGACATCAATCAACATAGAAGTAACAAAATCACAGACGAAGCAAATAAACATTTTATAAAGATTAGTTATACGTTTGGAAACTCTTCTCAGAAGGAAAGACGAACTCTTCGCATCCCGTAGGTGTCGTAAAATGCGAGCTCGTGATTTATTGCCCTCATCCGCCTCGCATCTATCAGTGGCAACAGTGTAGAGGGTTGTAGCAACATGTTTAAAATTCATTGAAACAATGCCCCATTAAGTTGAGTAAATTTTTACTTTTGCTACTCCCGGGGATTGGAAATTAAGTCTTACATTGTCAGATGCTGAGGTCAGATGTTACAATTTTGTAGTTCACGTCAGTATTAACTGTATTTTTTATGTTTGCAGCCGAGAAACGAACAGACGAGCAACTTGATGGTAAGTGGTAATCGCCGTCAGTGGACGGCATGTGTATGCCCTTTAATGTCAGAAATGGTTTAATAGCTTTAATTACAGTTCCCACGGATATGTTCCATCGGTTTAATAAAAAAGATTATGTCGATTTAAACAATCCCTTCTGATGAATTAGAATTTAGTTTAAAATAATAATCAATAAGTATCATATTATGTTCTTTAGCTGTCAGTCTAAATTTAATTCTGAAAAGAAAAATCGCACTGAAGTCTTAGAAGCTGAAACTTTGAAATTTAAACTTCGCATTAGCGACTAAAGCCACGAGACCTCTTTCTAAAAGATGTAACTCGGATTTAAAGTTGAAAAGAAAGTTCTCAACTTCCCCCGCCATGGTTCAATCTCCCTTGATTGAACGTCCGTGTAGGGAAGCGAGTTGTTGACGCAACTTATAAATACAGTAACTTTAAAGACTTAGAGGGGTAAGTTAGTTACAATATGTCGATGAAGATAATAGAAAACGATTTTTTAAAATACAGTCAGCTTTATATCTTTAGCCTAAATGTAGCTTTACGATTTACTTAATAATAACAATGGAATAATTTTAAAAACCACATGCAATAAATAATTTGATTGTGGGTAATCTATATTTTCGACAGTAGATCATGTCGTAGTTAATCAGGTATTCATCACATATCCATAAATTGTCATAATTGTAGCAATCAAATAGGATGAGTATAGAAAATAACTTAATTTGGACGGACCTGAAAAAAAGACGGACGTAACCTCGTCTAATCGAGAGTGAAGCATAGCAATGGCCGCCCGCTTACCATGTGTGCGTAATTTTTGATTCGCGATTGAAGCAGTGAAGTGTCAATGTGTGGGTGTGTGTACTTCTACGAATAGAGAGTTGGTATTACTATGGGTACTTCACTGAATTTGTTCTTGGGATTAAGTCCGTATTTTTTTAGGTCCGTGTTAATTTGCAGTAGTTTCTTACATATTATGATTTGTGTTACAAAAAACTTCTGCCGCTATTACCATCTAGGATAGAGGAATATAGGGATAATTCATACTTTACTGCTATTATCTAAGTTTGTTCAAAGTTACCACAAAATCGTAACACAGCTTGAAATCTACGATAAACTGAAACTCGTGACATTTGAACCTAAGCTCAAGCGAATGATTGATTTCAATTTCAAGTTGTAATGCCCAAACGATCGATACGGTTTGCATCAACGTACGTGTAACTAAACTAACAGGAAATAGTTTGCCTTGCAATCTAAGTTGCGAACCAAATGCTTCCAAACTCAGTGACTCGTGATCAAAATTCTAATGTAACATGATTTTTCGTACCGTAATTATAGCTCACTGGAAATAACTTTTTAACCAATAGAGACGTCTAGACGACAACCGTGAGAGGAAAGACTTATGTCAATCTTCGGAGGGGTTCCACTGCCGTCACAGTCTTCATGCTAAGGCCCTAACTTCATAGGGACCGTGACTTCTTCACGCGGTTATGCATCTCGTTCAACTGCCAGTCCCCAATGCCATTATTTAGTTCGCAGTGCGGAACCAAATGATATTGCTGAATTCTGATAAAGTTCGACGTTTAGTACACATTATGTCATTTATTGTCGCCTTCCATAGTTGATAACAATAAAATAATTTTAGTCAGAACAAGTCACTACGATCATTACGATCTGTAAAGTGTAATCCAATTTTGGTAGCGATCTTGCCTGTCAAATAAGAAATCCCGGGATCGATTACCAGACAGACAGTTATTACCTACCGATATGAAAGATAAAGGTTTTTTAGGTCGTGGTGATTTTGGGTGACTATCTAGGCAACTCGCAATAAAGGGAATTGCGAATATGACAAGTTATTAACATCATTAATTAGAACACAAAATATTCTTAATACTAAAATGATTTGGCAAATAACACAGCAATGGGACAAAATAAATCATAATTTACCATAACGTGTTTAACCAATTGTTTGTTAACTATCCAACGACTTATAAGTTAGGTTCTTTAAACCACAAAAACAATTTGGAATAACTAATGACAGAGACCATTAATTTAGTGGTAAAATGGCTAAACTAGTATCGAATATATCATATCGGATATAAAAGAGTAGCTCTGAATGTTCTTTGCATTGCGCCTTGTGGTAGCATCGAAGATATAGACAAACAGGAACGAGTCATATTGAAGGTAAAAAAATATGCTTGTTACATTAAAATATAAGGGGCTTAGAAAATATTAAATACCTACTCATTGAATTAAATTCAAAGGAAATTCAAAAAGACATTCAGTTTTTTTTAAATGCATTTTTGAATGTAATTATTTGCGTCTTTTGCCGTTTCGGTATGCATCATTACGGAAAAATGGTGATAGAAACTTTTCAATATCAAACGCTGTAGTTTTAACGCCATCTTCATTTTTCAACTGTCATTAATCATCTGATGCACGCTCATCAGTTACGAGCCATTTTTATGACATCGCTCATTTGGTCCTTGTATGTCGACGTCGCCGAGGGGCCGACCCTTACATAGGTACGAATTTCCCCATAACTTTTTTCTTTGCTTTCCTTTCATTATATCCTCTCAAAATTGCCAAATTAATGCCCTTTTCTCTGTAATGCGCATTGAATAGAAATTCACATTATATCATTCATCACCCAGTTTAGATCGTCAATATTATACCTATAATAATAATGTAACGGCAACATAGCATCTCCGACTATCCGTTTTTTTTTTCGTGTATAGCAAAGTTTCGGGCATTTTCAACCGACTTCAAAAAAAGGAGGAGGTTTTCAATTCGACTGATATTTTTTTTTATGTTTGTTACCTCAGAACTTTGGACTGGCCGAACTGATTTTGATGATTGTTTTTTAATCGAAAGTTGGTGGCTGTCATGTGGTCCCACATAAATTTTATTGAGATCTGACAATGGCATCCATGAGAAAACCACATAAGTCGTAAATTTAAGATGTACGCGACAAATTGACGAATAACTCAATATCACGCCAACCGATTTCGATGATTCTTTTTTTAATCGAAAGCAGGTGCTTGTCATGTGGTCCCACATAAATTTGAACGAGATCTGAAAAGTAGTTTTTGAGACTTTGAAGTCGGTTATTTTTTGTTAGTAAAATTTAGATTATAAAAATTTTATTTATATTTTTCTAAAATTTTTATTATTATTTTCTAGATGAAGCTCCAACTGGTTCTTGTTCTCGCCCTGGTGGTGTTCACCGTCGCCCAGAAAGAAGACAAGGACGAGAAGAAAGACGAGCGGCCGAAGAGAGACATCTGGTACGCGCGGTA
This sequence comes from Thymelicus acteon, assembly GCA_951805285.1. Taxonomy (NCBI): domain Eukaryota; kingdom Metazoa; phylum Arthropoda; class Insecta; order Lepidoptera; family Hesperiidae; genus Thymelicus; species Thymelicus acteon. The sequence continues at coordinate 1,428,535 of OX638224.1, forward strand.
CGGCGCGGCGTATCCGGCGTACTCCGTCGTGCCGCCCGCGGCGCCCGTCCCGCTCCCGTACAGGGTCGACCCGTATGCGCAGTGGCCTTATTACCCGGCTGCTGCTAGGTCGCCTTACGGTTACCCTATTATTATATAACTGTAGCTACCGGCCAATGAACAATGTGACAAATAAATCTTAATGCATAATTTGATAAAAGGTTTTCTTTTCTTGACTACGAAATCTAATGCATATTGCATTCGAAGACAACATATGGGTATTTTTTATAATTTATTTCTTTCTTTTTCGTGATACATTTCTTTTAGTTATCAAACGACTTTGGTTTCGAGAGAAACATCACTCCAGGCAGTGAATATTTATTAATACAGTCATTACTATTTTTTAACATCTTACAGCACACATGTCTTTATTAAAGTTCTTATAAATTTGTACTGAGTGATTACAAATTGGTAGATTATATTATCCAGTCCTGGTACTTGTCTAAATAAGTTATTTGCGTAACTAAAATAACTATCAGTGCGAAACAGGAAAACACTAAAGAAATCTAGGCAGATTTAAGTTCTAAGTTTTTTTTTAAATTTAAAAGTGCCAACCCGTACGTAAGAACCGCGGTGATTGTGAACAAACTAAAAGGGTTGATCAGTTCATATAGGTTGGATGGAAATCGATAACCGATACAATTAACACTTGAAATTGGATAGGGGATGAAGTGTAGGATTTCACGGCAAGTTTCCAAGCTACAGTACTCCCAATATTGTTAGAGATTTTTTTTTTTTTTTTTTTTTATTTATTTAATAAGGACTTTGTCGCAGAGCGACCACATCGTCCCAATATTGTTAGAGATGTAATGACCATATACTTCGTTATTCATAACTACGAGTATATATGTAGGTCAGAGATATGACTTTTCATCCCGGAAAATGTATCAGTTCTCGCAGAATATCAAATGCCATCAAAAACAAAACTTGTAAAAAAAACCAAGTCTCGCAACTCAGTTCTTCTACCGTAAAAAGTTGTGAGATTCATGTAATACCAAGTCGGTTAATTTATTCAGTTCCTGCTTAAGGGTCCTTCTGTCTTAAGTTGTTACGTAATTAGCTAACCTAACAAGTAACAACATCTTATAGTGACCATATTATCAATATTAAAAATCTTTTATGTTTTAAATAAATAGATCGACTTGACCATCGCATGAAAACACAATGTACCTTACAAATAATACCTACATATTATATTAAATTTGATTGTTTAGTGCGATTGCCAAGTCAATCTATTTATTTAAAACATAAAAGATTTTTAATATTGATAATATGGTCACTATAAGATGTTGTTACTTGTTAGGATAGCTAATTACGTAACAACTTAAGACAGAAGGACCCTTAAGCAGGAACTGAATAAATTAACCGACTTGGTATTACATGAATCTCACAACTTTTTACGGTAGAAGAACTGAGTTGCGAGACTTGGTTTTTTTTACAAGTTTTGTTTTTGATGGCATCTCATTTCTTTTTGTAGATAGTTCTACTTTTTTTCCTTTTACAAGTTACCTTTGAACATAATTATATCTAGGTACCTATCTACACCTATTATTCCATTATATTATATACAGGTACACTGATTCATTCACTGCAAATGTTACTTTGTTATACAGGTACAGTAATTCATTAACTGCAAATGTAACTTTGTAATCCTATATATTTATATGGGATTACAAAGTTATTTATGCAGTTGATGTATCTAGAAAACTGGACCGAAATTGCAAAATATTTTAGTTTTCCCTTGATCTATACACTAAACACTAATTGTGTTCCAAATTTGAAGCTTCTATGTCTGCTAGAAGTGCCTTAGAGTTTTGATGATCGGTCAGTCAGTCAGTGAGTGACGAAATTAAGAAACTTTGACTAGTTATAATTCTTAAACTACTGGTTCAAATTGAATGAAATTTGAAATATACCGTGTTTATACAATGCCTGCTTGGTTACTAAAAATTCAGGCTTCTAGCTTTATCCACAACGAAGTTATAGGGGGTCGAAAATGGCCTGAATTGCTTCGAGAAAAGGATGGTACGGCCGTGCCGCTTTTTTGCTCGACTTGGCGGGGACTGCCGTGCCCCCAGATAAAATTAGGTATGAAAGTTCTTTCAACCGGTAAACATTCACTGCTCTTTGCAGATATTGCATTTAATTAAAATGTTTCTAATTCCTAGTACTAAGAAATTAATCTACTAAAGCAGAGGTAAATATGATTATAATAAGTAACTACTGGTCCGGCTAAGAATAATATTTGTCAGCGTAAGGAATAAGCTTGCATAATTTGAGTGGAGCTGTATAATTGTTAAACCGTAGGCTTTACAAACAGTTCCCCAAATAAGTCATAATATTCAGGTTTTTTTTATGTATGTAATATGAGACGTAAACATTTCCAATTAAATTACATTTCCTAAACATCCTCGTAGACCATCTAGAGAGCCTGAATTCTATTAGTGAACGATAATTTTATTTCTTTTTCCTTTGAGAGTTGGAGTTCTTCTCTCAATTACAAGCAATGTGCCGTACATTTAAGGTTTTATGTTAAGGCTTTTTTGATCAAAATATAGAGGCTATAGCTGAAGAATAGAGTAGAAAATTCCATTAGTTAATAAAAGAGCAGACAGGCTAAAATTTTCATTCTTTATTCACTTCAATATACCTACTGATGTAGCCCGGCTTGATGGTTAGTGGTCATCATTGCCCAAGTACATCAGTATAATGAAGTGAATGATGAAATAAAAAGTTACTATACCACAATTTTTTGGTATTACAACGATCACACGCACCCTAGTCTAATAAAATAACCTTTACAAATCGAAATTTCGCAGAAGCTACTGAATCTGTCACTTTAAAAATAATGTTCTCAAAAAGTTAAAAAAAAAATTTAAAGCCTAACAATACTGCTTGGCCGGGAGCTAAATTTAAACTTTAACGTAATGAACGTTAAAGTAACGCTTTTTATCCTATCCCGGGGGACTATCTGAAAATCCTGAAAATTTTTTAGTTCATATACTAGTGCCATTTTAAAAATGTGTGAGGCAGAGAAACAGTGGAACTGTTTGAAATTTTGGCTCATTGTGGTGGTATTTACGTCAAATATTACAAGTCATAGAATAAAATCTGTTAGTAGCTAATTAAGAATGTATCAATTCTTTAGATAAAGTGCATTTGTTTTTTGACATAATCCAATACATAACTAATTTGATTTAAAGTAATGTTACAATATAGATATATCTGTTCAAAGAACTTTTCCTTAAACTCTTTAAAAGAAGGTCGTGTTGCCAAAAAAGATTGTATTAGTATCACTTTTTGTCTACTACGACTCAATATATTGGAAGTGTTTCCAGCACTTTGCATCTTCATTGACATACGATTTCATCATCACGGTAATATCGCCTTATAATCTTTATGTGGGTAACTGATCTCTTTTTCAAGAGGCAATTCAAGTACAGTAAAAAATAAACAAAAATAAATCCACCAACATAATTTATTTGTCACATTGTTTAGTGGCCGGTAGCTACAGTTATATAATAATAGGGTAACCGTAAGGCGACCTAGCAGCAGCCGGGTAATAAGGCCACTGCGCGTACGGGTCGACCTGATACGGGACCGCTACGGGCGCCGCAGGCGGTACGACGGAGTACGCCGGGTACGCCGCGCCGTACCGCGCGTACCAGATGTCTCTCTTCGGCCGCTCGTCTTTCTTCTCGTCTTTGTCTTCTTTCTGGGCCAAGGTGAACACCACCAGGGCGAGTACAAGAACCAGTTGGAGCTTCATCTAGAAGAATATTAATAGATGAACATTGATTAACAAACTTAATTTTTTCTTTATTTGTGAACAGACCCAACATCTGTCTGAAGACCATATGGACAAGTTACATGATGTTACTATACTGTATTTAACGTAATGATATTCTTAAAAAATAGGTATCTAATAATTTACTTAAAATAATAAATGTAGAATTATTTTTATTAAACTTAATTTTTGTAATCAATCGAATAAAATAAGAATAAACTGCTCCAACCTCAGATTTTAAAGAAAAGATTAAATTACGTACTTGGCGAAAATAATCATCACGTGAATTATCTTCCAATTTGCTACTACTTCTTTATGAATAAAAAAACATATGAAAAAAAATCATAAGTCAATTTGCGACATGTAGAAGAGTAGAAGGAGTATTTGAATGATACCATGTTATTTTGGAGTTATCTAAAATGTTTTTCGTAAATACAAAAAATCTGTAAAATAGAAAATATTAGATACCTTATAAATGGATGTTGTATCTTCCTTTCGATCAAAAAACACACTGTAGAGGTGCATTACATTTTTTATCTTATATAGAATGCGGTAATGATAACACATTAAACAATAATTTGTGATTATTGTTTTAATGGTTTTATGGTTGTTATGGTTGTTTATTGACAATTTAAAACACGTCAATATCGGTTACGATTAATTGTTAAAATATTGCTTTGCTCATTAAAATGTTTTAAATTACATTGTCAGTTTCAAGAGTTCTCCATAATGATTTCAAAGGTGTGTGAAGTCTACCAATCCACACTTGGCCAGCGTGGTAGACTATGGCCTGTACCCCTCACATCGTGCGAAGAGACTCGAGCCCAGCAGTGGAACAATTATGGGTTTTGACTTTCACTCTGATTCAGGTCTGAAATGCCAATATAAGCTGTGAAAAAAAGCTTCTAAGTCAAGGCAATTATTGTGTTATATATTGTATATAATAATAAGTGTTTTTGACTTACTTTGACATCCTAAAAACAATCAAAACATATAGGGTACTTTCCCATTAACTTAGAAACAAGAAATTTGGCAAGAAGCAACGTCTTATAGTACAAATAAAGGAACACCGTATCACAAGTAAATCGTAAATTTGTAGTTACATCACAAAAAATATCAAAGCATAGCTAATTTTCAACTGATAAATTAATCGCAACTGACGTCGATTATTTGGGAAGATAAATTTTGAACAACAAAGTTAAGTTTGTTACGGAATTCACTTTATATTAGAGAAATTTTCTTTGTACGGAACCATTAACCGTCGGGTGGCTCATATGGTCGTTTACTAGTTACAGCTTATTATTAAATATATTATTGCACTATAGCTTATTATTTTAGCTTTAATTTAACTTAACTATATTTTACGATACAACCGAGGCAATGCATATACAATATATATTTAAACTCCAAATGCATAGAAACCTTTCAGATGTAAGCCGCTCCACGTACGTGTAACGTAATAATATCCTCTAAGATTTTGACAAAATCGCTTGAGCCTGAGAGAACGGTACCCAAAAGGCTTAAAGCAGACGAAAGATAACATTCTCGTATTTAAAGGTCTAGGGATGTATTGAAATCTACATTGAAAGTTGAAAATATCTAGATCTCCGCACGGAATATATTTTATTAAAATGTATGCTGTCCTATTGCAGTATGTACATTTACAGTTGTACTTACTGTTGTTGTTATTACCTTCCAATAATATGATTAAGCAAAAAATGTTTGTATGGATGTCTTATTTATGGAACTAGCCGGCAAACGAGCTGACGATCCACCTGATGTTAAGCGGCCATCGTCGCCCGTGAACATCAGCAACACTAAAAGCATCACTGATGCGTTGCCGGCCAAGAAAAAGAGAAGAAAAAGAAAAAGAACTGGCTCTCAAGCCCCCAGCCGGAACACGACGAGAAGTTTGGCGGCTGACTCATGCTCAAGGGTGGTAGCTATCCAGGCGAACGCCATGGAGAAATAATAATAGTAATAACGGTATTTAATAAACAATTAAAATCAATAGTACCAATATAATACCTCCGAGGTCCCTACCACCAGCGGGCCGGATTTAGTCGCCTCTTACGACACCCATCCGGCGTGGGATTGGGGTTAGTATTCTGAGCCGCCCCAATACAGCTAAAACCTTTTTTATAAACTCTGAAACCATCCAACCGGTATGCCTCAAAATGGTTTCATTTGAAAGGCAATATGTATTCCGAAGGTGGTTTGAGACAACTAAAACAATGCATTAGGCACATTCGGTTCATTGATAAAATCGATTTTCTACTTTTCCCATACAGCAATTTGAAGATAATAAGTGAATATGACGCTTAATCCAGACTGTCAACACAAAAACACTGATCTGTCACTGTCATCGGAATTTTGTTTTAGCGTAGTGGAACACGCCGGGTCCACTAGTTTTCTATTATGGCTTATAGAAATCACTTAACGATATCTATCAACGAAGTCAAAACGCTGTTAATTAACAATTAATACAACGAATTAATTACTAAATCCATTGAATATCAAAAACTTCAATGATATCATTTTATTGTCATTAGTTCTATATTGTTTATAAGGCGGATACTATCAGTCTTGCACTACTGTGCCGTCAAGAAACTGGCGAAGATAATTCTGTGAATAGAGAACATTACTATTCTGAAGGTAAATAATATTTATACAAATTGTATTTCTTATGCCAAAGTATTTTAACCGTACCATTGATATTTAAAAACATATAAAACAAAAAATATTTCCATCTTCTGCATGCACTTACCTTTGTCTTCCATTGTTTTGTCCGTAATCCCTGATAACCGATGCTTTCATGTGAAATGTGAATAGTATTCCTATCAAATCAAATCAAATCAAAATCTTTTATTCATATAGGTATCACTGATACACTTATGCACGTCATTTTTTAATCTACCAGTTTTTCGGAAAGGTGCTTTGTCATAGAGGATCGTTTACTATCGTTTACTTCTATATAAATTAAGCGTATTGGACCGGACACCTGTAAACCCGGGTGTCGTAAGAGTGAACAGAAGCCGACTGACCTTCATACTGAACGATTACTAGATATTACATTTTAATCCTGATATATTGTAAGAAGTTTAATTGTCGTGTACATTTAAATTTTAGATGAAACTTCAATTAATTCTTCTTTTCGCCCTCGTGGTTCTCATCGTCGCCCAAAAAGATGAGAAGAATGCGGAAGATAATCCTCGTCAGAAGAGGAGTTATGCGCAACCTGCTCTTTATCCGCACTATCCGCCTAGAGCTAGACGATCCTCGCACAGCATGGGCTCTAGCCTCGGTGGGGATTACGGCCTATATCGTACCGAGGTACCTATTGAAGCTATGTACGGTGGATATGGAGGATAATAACTACTATAAACCTGACGTACACGCTGTATAAGTCATTTTCTTTAAATAAATATTGTTTCAAAAATTTATTTTTCCTTTGATTTTGGCTATAAAAAGGGCAAAAAGCCTCCATTGTGAAAAGTTTCGTTTCGTTAACCGATACCGCAGAAACTTTCATGACGGACCCACCATACCCCTGGCCATACCCTTGGTGGTAGGGTGGGACTCAACCTACCACCATAGAGATGTGACCATAACGTGAATTTCATTCTCATCATTTAACTAGTAATGTCTCAATATTTTTTTAAACGTATTTTCTTATAACAAGACTTTACGTGAACTCAAACGTGCCCAGAATCTGTCACGTCTTTTCGCATATACAGGGTGAATGGAATACCTCCTCCTTTTTTGAAGTCGGTTAAAACGAGAATATTTCTTTAATAGAATGGCAACATCTTTGCACAAATGAATTGCACATAAAGGACAGTAAAATAACTTCCCTTAAATCTACTGGACAAAAGGACACAGAATAACGAACAACCTATACACAATGTCAGTAAAATAACAGACTGAACCAGGAAGTCTGTACAGAAGATACCGCCAAGATTTGTGTCAACTGTCAACCCAACGCTGCAACGTCGAGAAAGAAGCGTCGAACACATGGCTCAATCACCGCGAATTATTTCCGGAGACTGAGAGTTTATAATAATACGAGTAACCACCCTCGCTTTGCTTCGGTTTTCTTATTTTTTTACACCTTGGGTTACATTATTGGAGTTTTATTAAGGATCCCAAAATTTTTGGAAAATATAATATAGCCTTTGTTACTCGGGGATAGTGTAGTTTCCCAACAGTGAAAGAATTTTTCAAATCGGTTCAGTAGTTTCGGAGCCTATTCAATGCAAACAAAAAACCAAATCTTTCCTCTTTATATATTAGTATAGATAATAATAATAACTCTTTATTGCTTTAAACATTGTTTTACAATAGTAAGTGGCCAGAGCCTCCTTTTAAGCACAAGAGTGCCTGTATTAGGATCCTCTGGTCTCTTCCGATGGCTACGATAAATAATTATTTAAGTTTAAACAAAAAATATTTCAGCAACAAAATGAAACATATCCTAAATATCTATACTCTATACTAATATATAAAGAGCAAAGATTTGATTTTTTGTTTGCATTGAATAGGCTCCAAAACTACTGAACCGATTTAAAAAATTCTTTCACAGTTGGGAAGCTATACTATCCCCGAGTAACATAGGCTATATTATATTTTAAATTAGGGATCCCTGATAAAACTCCAATAATGTAACCCAAGGTGTAAAAAAATAAGAAAACCGAAGCAAAGCGAGGGCGGTTACTTGTCTATATATATAAAATTGAAAAGCGACACACCGCTGATTAAACAAGAAATCTCAGAAACTACCGAACCGATTAAGATGAAATTTGGCAGGTAGATAGTTTCTGCTAAGGAGACGTCCACTAAGAACGGATTTTTGGAAATTCATCCCCTAAGGGGTACAAATAGGGGTTAGAAGTCACTTTCATACAAACCAACTTTGTCAGTTTTAGATTTATAAATTTGAAATTTTTTATATAAGTTTATAGTAATAAACAAAAGTTAACTTTAACACATTTTTTTGGAAAATCATCCCTTAAAGGGTTAATTTCTTCAATTTAACTTAGTACGCAACTTCGTTATTGTTGATGTCAAAAACATGAAAATTTGTATATTAGTTCAAGATTAGAAACAAAATTTAAAAGTTATGTTTTTTTTGGAAAATCAACCCCTAAAGGGTTGAATAAGGTTGTACAAGTTAGTATGGGAACTTCGTCAGTTTTGAAGTAAGAAGGGTGAAAATTTGTATTTAAGCTTATAATTAGACACAAAAAATAACTGTGTCACTGTTTTCTCGAATTTCATCCCCTAAAATAGGGGTTGGAATTCTTTTACATATAAATCAGCTTCGTCAGTTTTAGAGTTATAAGTATGAATTTTTTTATGTATGTTTATAGTAATAAACAAAAGTTAACTTCAACACATTTTTTTGGAAAATCATCCCTTAAAGGGTTAATTTCTTAGATGGAACTTAGTATCATGGTTTTCTCGAAATTCATCTCCATAAGGGGTAATACTAAGGGGTTGTAAATATTTAAGAAACTACGTTAATTGTAATAGGTTTTTTGGAATTTCATCCCTTATGAGGTAAATAAAGAGGTTGCAAGTTTTTCCAGAACTTTGTCAACTTCAAACTCAGAAATATGAAAATTAATATGTAAGCTTGTAGTGAGAAACAAAAAAATTGTGTAGAGGACTTTACGGACGGGAGCGGGAGGTGAGAGGGATAGAAAGCGAGAGAGGGACCGGGAATAGGAGAGGGAAAGGGACAGGGAGCGGGAGAGGGAGAAGGAGAGAGAGGGAGAGGGACAGGGAGTGGGAGAGGGAAAAGGAGAGAGAGGGAGAGGTACAGAAAGCGAGAGAGGGCCCGAGAGCGGGAGAGAGAGAGGAACAGGGCGCGGGAGAGGGAGAGGGAGAGGGACAGAAAGCGGGAGAGGGCCCGAGAGCGGGAGAGAGAGAGGAACAGGGCGCGGGAGAGGCAGAGGGAGGGAGAGGGAGAGGGACAGGAAGCGGGTCAGGGCCCGGGAGCGGGATAGGGAGAGGGAGAGGGACAGGGAGCGGGACAGGGCCCGGGAGCGGGATAGGGAGAGGGAGAGGGACAGGAAGTGGGAGAAGGATAGAAAAGGACAGGGGCATTATTGTCTGTTTGCCTGTCCGGACATCACATGAAAACCCTTGAACTGATTTCGACGGAATTTAGTTAAGTTGTTCTTTATACTTTGGATCGCGTTTTAAAATTCTTTTCGTCCCGATAAAATTAAAAGTTTTCCCCGGAAACAAGATGAATCTTAGTATGGAATATTTTTAAAATACCAACGTCTTGCTTTAAATTTCAAACAAACGTTTTTCATTTAATTGATGGAATACATGTTTTCAAGTTTTTCAAAATTTTTCATGAAAAAGAAAAAAAAAACAAATTAATGTTAATGTTATTCATTTTTCAAAATCCGTTCTAAGAGGAATGATTTGTGATTGTATCGTAGGTTTCAGTATATAAATTCCTAAATATAAGTACTTCAATATAAATTAACCTGATTTTAAATTTTCTTCTGCAAGGGGCACAAATATGATAAGCATAAATTCCGCATGCGAAGCTGCGGGCAACAGCTAGTAATATATAAAGAGGAATGATTTGATTTTTAGTTTTCATTGAATAGGCGCCGAAACTACTGAACCGATTTCAATAATTCTTTCACTGTTGGGAAGCTATCCCCGAGCTACACAGGCTATATTATAATTTCAAAAAAATTACGGATCTTTAATAAAACTCCAATAATGTAACCCAAGGTGTAAAAAAATAAGAAAACCGAAGCAAAGCGAGGGCGGTTACTCGTCCTAAATATAATAGATGCGATATTGCTATGTTGTATGTGTATGCTGTGTTTGTGTGTGCGTGCGTGTGTGTGTGTGTGTGTGTGTGTGTGCGCGCAAAAATGTTTCCTAGTGGCCATACAGTGGAACACGCCGGGTCCACTAGTTTTCGACTAGTTAACGAGATCAAAACGCTGTTAATTAACAATTAATACAACGAATTAATTACTAAATCCATTGAATATCAAAAACTTCAATGATATCATTTTATTGTCATTAGTTCTATATTGTTTATAAGGCGGATACTATCAGTCTTGCACTACTGTGCCATCAAGAAACTGGCGAAGATAATTCTGTGTATAGAGAACATTACTATTCTGAAGGTCAATAATATTTATACAAATTGTATTTCTTATGCCAAAGTATTTTAACCGTACCATTGATATTTAAAAACATATAAAACAAAAAATATTTCCATCTTCTGCATGCACTTACCTTTGTCTTCCATTGTTTTGTCCGTAATCCCTGATAACCGATGCTTTCATGTGAATAGTATTCCTATCGTTTACTTCTATATAAATTAAGCGTATTGGACCGGACACCTGTAAACCCGGGTGTCGTAAGAGGGAACGGGAGCCGGCTGACCGTCGTACTGAGCGAAGCTCGAACTACTAGATATTACATTTTTTAATCCTGATATATTGTAAGAATTGAAATTATCGTACACATTTAAATTTTAGATGAAACTTCAATTAATTCTTCTTTTCGCCCTCGTGGTTCTCATCGTCGCCCAAAAAGATGAGAAGAATGCGGAAGATAATCCTCGTCAGAAGAGGAGTTATGCGCAACCTGCTCTTTATGGCCAAGGCTATCCGAGGAGTTTTGGGCAACCCCAGAAAGCCCTAACGCCAGCTCTTTATGGCCAAGGTCTATATATGGCCAAGCACTATCCGTCTAGAGTTAGACGATCCTCGCACAGCATGGGCTCTAGCCTCGGTTGGGGTTACGAACCATATCGTACCCAGGTACCTATTGAAACTATATACGGTGGAGATGGAGGATACTAACTACTATAAACCTGATGTACACGCTGTATAAGTCATTTTTTAAAAATAAATATTGTTTCAAAAAAATATTTTTCCTTTGATTTCGGCTATAAAAAGGGCAAAAAGCCTCCATTATGAAAAGTTTCGTTTCTTTAACCGATACCGCAGAAACTTTCATGACGGACCCACCATACCCCTGGCCATACCCTTGGTGGTAGGGTGGGACTCAACCCTACCACCATAGAGATGTGACCATAACGTGAATTTCGTTCTCATCATTTAACTAGTAATGTCTCAATTTTTTTTTAAACGTATTTTCTTATAACAAGACTTTACGTGAACTCAAACGTGCCCAGAATCTGTCACGTCTTTTTGCATATACAGGGTGAATGGAATACCTCCTCCTTTTTTGAAGTCGGTTAAAACGAGAATATTTCTTTAATAGAATGGCAACATCTTTGCACAAATCAATTGCACATAAAGGACAGTACAATAACTTACCTTAAATCTACTGGACATAACGAACAACTTATACACAATGTCAGTAAAATAACAGACTGCCAGGAAGTCTGTACAGAAGATACCGCCAAGATTTGTGTCAACTGTCAACCCAACGCTGCAACGTCGAGAAAGAAGCGTCGAACACATGGCTCAATCACCGCGAATTATTTCCGGAGACTGAGAGTTTATCATAAAACGAGTAACCTCGCTTTACTTCGGTTTTCTTATTTTTTTACACCTTGGGTTACATTATTGGAGTTTTATTAAGGATTCCAAAATTTTTGGAAAATATAATATAGCCTATGTTACTCGGGGATAGTGTAGTTTCCCAACAGTGAAAGAATTTTTCAAATCGGTTCAGTAGTTTCGGAGCCTATTCAATGCAAACAAAAAACCAAATCTTTCCTCTTTATATATTAGTATAGATAATAATAATAACTCTTTATTGCTTTAAACATTGTTTTACAATAGTAAGTGGCCAGAGCCTCCTTTTAAGCACAAGAGTGCCTGTATTAGGATCCTCTGGTCTCTTCCGATGGCTACGATAAATAATTATTTAAGTTTAAACAAAAAATATTTTAGCAACAAAATGAAACATATCCTAAATATCTATACTAATATATAAAGAGGAAAGATTTGATTTTTAGTTTTCATTGAATAGGCTCCGAAACTACTGAACCGATTTCAATAATTCTTTCACTGTTGGGAAGCTACACTATCCCTGAGTAACACAGGCAATATTATAATTTCAAAAAAAATTACGGATCTTTAATAAAACTCCAATAATGTAACCCAAGGTGTAAAAAAATAAGAAAACCGAAGCAAAGCGAGGGCGGTTACTCGTCCTAAATATACCTAATAGATGCGATATTGCTATGTTGTATGTGTATGCTGTGTTTGTGTGTGCGTGCATGTGTGTGTGTGAGTGCGCGCGCAAAAATGTTTCCTAGTAGCCATACAGGATCAAGGCATAGTACGTGAACTTTACGTGAACTCAAACGTGCCCAGAATCTGTCACGTCTTTTCGCATATACAGGGTGAATGGAATACCTCCTCCTTTTTTGAAGTCGATTGAAACGAGAATATTTCTTTAATAGAATGGCAACATCTTTGCACAAATGAATTGCACATAAAGGACAGTAAAATAACTTCCCTTAAATCTACTGGACAAAAGGACACAGAATAACGAACAACCTATACACAATGTCAGTAAAATAACAGACTGAACCAGGAAGTCTGTACAGAAGATACCGCCAAGATTTGTGTCAACTGTCAACCCAACGCTGCAACGTCGAGAAAGAAGCGTCGAACACATGGCTCAATCACCGCGAATTATTTCCGGAGACTGAGAGTTTATAATAATACGAGTAACCACCCTCGCTTTGCTTCGGTTTTCTTATTTTTTTACACCTTGGGTTACATTATTGGAGTTTTATTAAGGATCCCAAAATTTTTGGAAAATATAATATAGCCTATGTTACTCGGGGATAGTGTAGTTTCCCAACAGTGAAAGAATTTTTCAAATCGGTTCAGTAGTTTCGGAGCCTATTCAATGCAAACAAAAAACCAAATCTTTCCTCTTTATATATTATATTTAGGATATGTTTCATTTTGTTGCTGAAATATCCCGGAGTAGCACAGGCTATATTATAATTTCAAAAAAATTACGGATCTTTAATAAAACTCCAATAATGTAACCCAAGGTGTAAAAAAATAAGAAAACCGAAGCAAAGCGAGGGCGGTTACTCGTCCTAAATATACCTAATAGATGCGATATTGCTATGTTGTATGTGTATGCTGTGTTTGTGTGTACGTGCGTGTGTGTGTGTGTGTGTGTGTGTGTGTGTGTGTGCGCGCGCAAAAATGTTTCCTAGTGGCCATACAGGATCAAGGCATAGTATGTAGGAATTACCAGAAATATATGATCAAAAACTTAGCATCAGATAATTGTAGAATATGTAACAGCTCCCCGGAAAGTATTCAACATATTACAGGTGTCTACTAAACCATAGCTGAAACTAATTATAAGTTTAGACACGACCAGGCAGGCAAAGTAATTCATCAAAAACTAGCTTATAAATTTATTAATTCTGTTTAACCATATTACAAATACAAACCCGAGGCAGTTTTAGAGAACTCAACCACCAAACTTTGATAGAGCGATCCCAACCGACCGAACAATCCACTACAATAGACCAGACATTGCACTGATTGATAAAAGTAATAAAACCGGCTACCTTATTGATATTGCTGTTCTAAATACTAATAATGTAAAAAATACAATTTCAGAGCAATTAACAAAATATACAGATTTAAAAGATGAAATCACTCGAATTTGGCGACTACATAAAGTTAAAATTGTTCCAATAGTGTTATCTAATAGGTGTTACACCACAATAGCTACATATATATTTAAACACCGTTGACCTCAATACTTGGAGACTAGTACGATTTCTCCAAACTAATAACGAGACAACAAACATACTACCACCAACCATCAGATAATCTAGCTTACAACCAGACTAGCACAAGTTCACATACAATAGACCATAAGTTTCACTTTGCCCACTCTCGTGTAACTTAGAAAACCCGTTAAAGCCGAGGAAAAATAAACTGAATAAAAATAATTATTATCATTTATTTCTACCAACTAGAGATCATAATACAAGAAACAGATATTAATACGAAATTAAGAATACAAACATCCAACATTTCATTAAATTAATTTACAATAAATTTAATTAAACACAATACCCTCATCTTATTCGCAATAAGTAAATTAGACATGGCTTACTTTAAACATTATGGAGAATCCAAAAAATTCGTCGTCGCAGCAGATCAAAACAGTTTACCTCAACGTCAGTACATTCTAAATTAAGTAGACGATTATATCTGTAACACTGTCCGTGCTAGATGCAGACCGCTTTTTTGGTCATGACGACAGAATACTTACAATACAAACAATAGTTAGGGATACTATTTTGAGAAAGAATCCTAAAAGTTACAGAAGTAACTAAATAAAATGGAAGCGTTCGTAAATGCTACTTGTAACTACGTCGATCGCATGTCTACCTCCGTCCCGTTGATCAGTTTATCACATATAAAATAAATAGAAAAGAAAAGAGTATATATTTTATTTTTTACAATACCATTTATTCATTTACTGAAGTTTCTTGTTCGTAGGAATAAACAATAGGTATGTTATATACACCGGACGCTACTGCGTAAGGATATGCGTAAGGATATCGCATAGACATCGGATACGGATATTGGTATACACTGGCGAAGCGAGCTGACCACGAATACTTGACCGGCCAGGTACCAGTTTCTACGAGCCGGTACTGCCCTGATTCATCCCATTTTAATTCAGCAGCTGCGAGAGCGAAGCATAACACAACCGCAATGAAGAATTTCATCTGAAAAAGTCGGTTTTCATTTTCACATAAATATAATAGACGAATACTTATTTAGATTAATTAAAAGCTACATCCAGCACTCAGGGCTTAGAAATAATTATGTTTAATTAAAAAATGTCCGACACTAGACGCACTTGAGTTGGCTTAATGAATAATGAGTCTAGTACTATTGTGTAATATTTTAATTTACATTAATAATGAGGATTTTTAGGACATGAGCATAATAAATAAGCCTCTGAATTCTTTCTCGGCTATCAACGTGTCTGTGATCCCTTTGGTTGAATACTTCGTTGGCTACTGACATGAAAAATCCTTTCCAATGAATAAGATGGCTTGGGCGCAGAATGTCAGGAACGCAAAACAACAGATTAGATTACATTTTTAGTACGAAGTTGTACTTAAATATAGAACAGGTCTCATTTTAATTCGATTCATATAAGACAGAATCTATTCTATTATTGTATTTAGGAGTAAACTTTACGGAAAAAAAATTACGGAGCAAGCAATTTTTTTTCTTACAAAATTTTGAACATAAAATCTCACCTTTACACGAAGGACTGATAGAAAATGTAATAGTCAAATGAGGGTAATGTTACTTCGTATTTCTTATATTGTATAGAGTGAATTAATCTTGATTCAATTATTAAGTCGTTTATAGTAGATAGCTTCTTTCGTTTATAATAGGGATGTTGACTAATTTTAGGATTCAATTTCATTTTATAGATAGAACCTTAAGATTCACGAAAAAAGTATTTTAAAAATAATAATCTTCAATTTAAAAACAAAAATTGATATTTATCAATTTTCAAAAATCATTTTCAAATTTCCCGCCTAAAACGTCACGTGACGTCACTAGCCGATATTCAATACTATCTGTCGACTGAAGTTAGTTGCACTTTCATATAAAATAGGAACAATGACGTCATAAGCTCAAAACGGCATTTGAGGTCACGTGACAGTGAGTACTATTTTTTAAATTTTAAAATAATTATATTTAATTTATATTGATTGATTTCGACAAAAGAATAATATTTAAGGTGTTTAAATGTTTTCCTTGATACTTTAAACATACATTTATTTTAATTTACTGATAGTGTCAACATCCCTATTATCATCATCGTTAAAATGTATTTGAAACGACTCTTAATTTGTTATTTATACAGCCAGATATTTCAAGGTAGGTAATAATTATGATTCAGACTCCCATATTATTAGTGTGTTTTGATTACAATTTCAACTACTTTTGTATTCTATAATAAATTGTATTTAACCACTATAATGGCTCATTCATTATAGAACTCTCTTGAGGTTTAATAAGACCTTTTAAAAGTATTACGAAGTGAATGTTTTGAATTTGAGCTCTCGCCATTAATTCATATTTCCATTCGTGGCAACAGCCACTTTACCAGTTATGAGATTTTTGTGTGAATTAGGTACAAATTGCAACACATTAGTTACACAAGTCGAATAAATCTATGGCTAACTTGCTAAACTTATGCGACATAAAAATTACGAAAATAAAAAGCGAATTAATAACAGTACTGCTAACTCATTCCGATTAAGGTTACTACAAACAAAATAATTAATCGATTTTCAACCCATTGACTCGGTTCCCTTAATAATTAATTAAGCTTTGTGCAACACCCCATCGTTCTACGATGAACGGGGTTTTTGCAAAGGCCGTGTGAAAACAATGCCACCATAGAACAATGTAGTACCACCATGACATTCAATTACTTGTGTTCGGCGCCAAATGACCCTTAGAGTTGATGTTTGTTTACCTTTATTGACTCTTTGTGGGGTAAAATTGCAGCAAATAAAAGTAAAAGTGCGGCAAATAAGCAGATGGTAATATAGAGGAAAACGTTCACATCAAACAACCAACAAACTTTTAAGCTAATATGTCCGTAAAACTAATTTCTTTAACATCTTTCTGCAGTGAATACTATTCTGCAGTAAATAGTATTTAATACTAATTTTTCACTATTAGAGTTCCGTACGATAAAACGAAAAACGGAACACTTATAGGATCACTCGTGAGTCTGGGCGACCGCCGTTCATAGTCAATTTACTCCGAAAGTACTGGACCAAATGAGTTGAAATTTTGTACTCATGTACTTTTTTGTGATCCAAAGACGAAGATATAAAGTAAACAACTGAATTCTGAAAATTTACCATTCCCCCCCCCCCCTTATCTCCGAAACTACCGACGACGTCTAGAATTTTGAAAAAAATACAGAGAATAGTTCTTTACTTAAATATTAAAGGAAAACCTATAAGAAGTCTATGGTCTTAAAAAACGGCAAAAATAAATAAAATAGGAAAATAACGGTAAATACATAATCAACGTACGGAACCCTCTCCAAACGAGTTTAACTCGCACTTGTCAAGTTTATTTTTTCTCTGAATTGAAACTGACATAACCGCTTTAAATATTAGAGAAGTATTTTGGATTTGAACCCAAACCCTTCTTGAAGACCGATATTAAGACCTAACTATCACTGACATTGTTATTATCACTTTTAACAAATATGAGCAACATAAGCTTCCACTTGTTACATTTTACGAATAAAACTTCATAAAAAATGAGGAAAATGCTTGAAAAAACACACCCCAAACTATAACTGAATGAAGTTAGGAGAATTGGGTAGGAATTGGGAGTGCATTCCGGCTCTAAATGGCTCGCTTCCGCCGCCCTCAGCCACTCGCCGAGGGAAATCGTTTACAATGAAACTATACGGGAAGAAACTTACTTTCTGAACTGTCACTTCAGCCATGACCACGTGAGCCGTGACCTTGGTCAAAATATCGTATAAAAATTTGCCGTGTTGGGGCGGCTTAGAATACTAACCCCAATTCCACGCCGGATGGGTGTCGTAAAAAGCGACTAAATCCGGCCCGCTGATGATAGGGCTCCTTGGAGGGATTGTATTGGTAATATTGATTTTAATTGCTAATTAATACCATTATTACTATTATTATTTCTCCATGGGGTTCGCCTGGATAGCTACCACCCTTGAGCATGAGTCAGTCGCCAAAGGACTCGTCGTGTTCCGGCTGGGGGCTTGAGAGCCAGTTCTTTCTTTGTTTTTCTTCTCTCTTTCTCGGCAACGCATCAGTGATGCCTTTGGTGTTGCTGATGTCATGTCATGTCATGATGTGGATCGTCAGTCGTTTGCCGGCTATTTTCATTAAAAAGAGTACCTACCCATAGCATAGTAAAATGTGTTCAATCCACAATGAGTTCAGCTTAAAATCATATACGGGAAGACGTTGAACTGAAGCGCGTGTCTAGAAAATAATCGCAAAATAAGCGATGGGCATTAAAAAAAATACATGCTTAAAGCTCGCACTAGAATTCCCTGTGTCGCCGGGAGACACACAAACATATGACTAACACCCACAATTCAAGAATGAACATTGTATCTATCAGATAAATGTCCTTCGTAATCATACTCTAGACCCCTTGTTTTGCAAGCAACAAACTAGGCTACAGTACCTTCTAATTAAATGTTTTTAATGCACTCTAGGATTACCTATGATTAGCATGGTCACGACACGACACGATGATGTACATCTTGACTTCCTTATTTATCTCTGACACGACACTCATGTCTCGACCGAAAGGTTGATTACAAAATAAGCAAACGATTACTTAATTTTGTAATTTTGTAAATTCTTAAATGTCCTCCATATTATTTGTATACCTTACCTCATTTAATCTTATTTTATTCAGCTCTCCACATCTTAAGGTTTTCTGGAAGAGATCGCTGTGTCATTTGTCTACTTTTTTGTTGTTGTATTATTTTATTAGTGTACAATAAAGAGTTAAATAAATAAATAAATATTTTTTTTGTGTAATCATATGCTTATTTTCGTGTTCATTATTACGAGTCAGTAGTCTGAATTGCTTCAACAGTCCAATTGAATCACGGCGGTCAATAACCAGATGTAAATCCGTGTGTTCCCCACGCTCCCAAGTCCCATCTTTTCTCAATTTCCTTACCTTCCTGTCGGGTGACAAAAATATCAATAAAACAAATGAAATGTTCTTCTCGACCGTGAACGGGATTGTATTGTCGCCACCGCGCTGCGCCATGTCCTGATAAACATGATGAAAATAAACATGACTTTTGTCGTAAACTATAGATGAGGTTACTTTTTAGAGTTTCTTAGCTGAATGGCAAAAAACGCCTCTTTTCCATTG
Source organism: Thymelicus acteon (assembly GCA_951805285.1). NCBI lineage: Eukaryota > Metazoa > Arthropoda > Insecta > Lepidoptera > Hesperiidae > Thymelicus > Thymelicus acteon. The sequence continues at coordinate 1,448,314 of OX638224.1, forward strand.
AAGTATTATTACTAGCATATAGAACCGACACCGCGAACACAATATATGTCCCAATGAATTGGCGCCGATCGGCTTCAATTTTCAATGGATTCGTTCGATTTTGAAAGGAGAACGGGGGCTCAATTTTGAAAATAGAACCTCCCGGCGGGACACACATTTTGTTTGACAATGCACTTTTTGACAAATGTTACTGTACACTTATTCTCCTTAAACCGTGAACGGGGATGATGTTGTGACAGTTATAAACTTTAGTGTTATCCGACGGCTCTTTTTTACTTTTGTCAACAACGTTGAGATATACAAGATATAGTATAAATTTAAAAATTAAAAAAAAACCGCCTGCTATCGAAAAGCTATCATTATAAACCTTTTTTAAATTCTTATGGTGAGTTCTTTAATTTGATACCCATATAGAATTTAATCAATTTATTTAATTTTTTTGAGACTTCGAACAATGGCGTCTCACAGCCACCATATTTGTTTTTTTTTAATTTCACTTATTTCAGAACACTTGAGTTATAAAGCCGAGTGTAACGATATTTCAATTGTATATATCCGTTTAGCGGTTTGGAAGATATGAAGTAACAAAGAACATTACATACATACATACATACATACATACATACATACATACATACATACATACATACATACATACATACATACATACATACATACATACATACATACATACAATAGAAAACATAACCCTTCCTAACGTCGGGTAAAAATGTTAATAAGAATGTCCATAGATAGTGTGTTGCGTAAAGTATGTTGCATTATTATATGCTAAAAAAGTTTAAAGCCTTAAGTTTAAAAAACTTACAAGCGCATTTAAACTTGTTCTTTTAAAGAAAGTTTTACGACTTAGGCATGACGGAGGTTACAACGGATGTTGTCTACCCATGGTTATTTATTCAAGTTCAACGCCACCATGGCGCGATGGCGTGCAGACTGCATCGACCGCCGTTTCAATGATTCATGGTGGCAGCCGGCTTTCCCATCGATTGTTATCGTCTGATGGATAATATCTTCTAATAGCACAAAAATAACCTCTAAGTGCGAGGTAAATGCAGGTTTAAAAATATGGATTCTTTTACGGCATTTAGGTCCAAAACAACTTTCCTACGAATGGAATGGAAGATTGTATTGGCCATCCAATTATCGTGGGAGTACAGGGTGGTTATGTGGTTATTAACTTGCGACTTCAATGAGGCAGATGTTATAGGTGTCGTTGGTGACAATATTAATACCTTATGATTATGGTATATGGAAGAATAAGTGGTCAACCCTATTGTCAGAAGTTAAAAAGCGGCCAAGTGCGAGTCGGACTCGCCCATGAAGGGTTCCGTAGCAGCAAGTAACATAATATAAAAGTTCTTGTAGTTCGTTGTAACTTTGATCAATGTTTTTTGCGGTTTACGATTTATGACGTATTAAAAAAACTAATTACTAGATCTTATTCAAACCAATTTTCGTTGGAAGTTTGCTTGGTAATGTACAATGTACATCATATATTTTTGACATGACGAATCCATAAGGGTTCCGTTTTTTGCCATTCGGCTACGGAACCCTAAAAACCGACTAAGGCATCCGAAAAGACTTACTGATTGCTATTCCAATAGCCTTTCTCTTCATAAGCTACATCTTCCCTCTGGCTGGGCCATCATTGGAACAACTTAGTGGATAAGAAGATAGCTATTCACCTCCCGAACTAATCCGAAGATGTTTGTATATCGATTGCGATCAGCATCAGTCTCGCTATGAGCGCTCAGACATAATAAATAATTCATGTGAAATATGCCTCTGAATAAGCAATTTCAGTAGAAAATTTAAGCAAACAAAAATCGTTCCACCGAAAACAAAACATGCAAAATACATTAAAATTTCATCTATATCCCCAAAATAATTACACGAGTTATTTTGTTCTCTTTGCGTATCGCGGATTGTATTTGAGGGTACATATAATAAAAGTATCTATGTCAGGAAGGTTGGCTATGATATAAGAAAAAAATCTAGGACTCACTTGAAAAATGGATCATGCTATATATATTCCGGATATATTCCAAAGCTTTATCAGAGAAAAGGGAAGCTATAAAAATTTTGCAAGTAAATTAATTTAATTTTGAATTTTCCAGTCATTAACATTAAAATAATATACATTAAAATACGAGTTAATTCACATTTTATAATTATCACAATTATTTTTATTCATATTCAAGTCTCACTCCCTGTTGCAACACAATAGCATCCCCTATAATGTTTACAGTACTTAAATCAATAATGTCTAATGTGTTATTAATGTCTAATGACGTCGCCGATTCGTTTTTAATTATATTACTAACTAGCTGACCTGGCGAACTTCGTATCGCCTAACAAACTATTTTTTTCTAAAATAAAAGTAGCCTAAGTTACTCCTTGTTTCATCAGCTATCTGCCAGTGAAAGTCCCATCAAAATCGGTCTAGCCATTTCAGAGATTAGCCGGAACAGACAGACAAAAATTGTAAAAAATGTTGTTTTGGTATATGTACCGTGTATACATCCAAATGCACTTAGTTAAAAACGGTTATTTTAATATTACAAACAGACACTCCAATTTTATTTATTTGTATAGCTGTCTTCCTCAGGAATGTACTGTCAATGAGTATACATTTGTGCAACCTACTCCAAGGGTCTCTTGTTATTGTTTGTTCTGCCATTCAATACGTACAGCGACGCCGCGCGATGTTTGCGCTTCTGATAGCTGCGATAATATTTGTAGAATTATCTAATGGCGTTGTTTAGCTAGAACATTCTCACACAGCGATCTGCAATCGGATGGGTGTTGGATGAGCGCGTTCTTTGTTCCAATATTGGTGTAGAGATTTCTGGTTGGCGGTTTATTTTGTCATTATTATATTCAATCAATTGTCTCTGTATAAAGCATTGGATTTTACCTCTTATATTTATATGTAGACATGTAAATAAGTAAATAAATAGATGTATTATTACCTCATAGCGCTCTGCTTGTGGCTTAGTTTTCCGGGATAATATATCTTGTATCTTATTCTCTATATATTATTCCACATCATGGTCAACCTGTGTGTTAAATTTTATTTATGACTAGCTGACCCGGCGAACTTCGTATCGCCTAATAAACTAATTTTTTTTCTAAACTAAAAGTTGCCTAAGTTACTCCTTGTTACATCAGCTATCTGCCAGTCCCGTCAAAATCGGTCCAGCTATTTCAGAGATTAGCCTGAACAAACAGACAGACATATAGACAAAAATTATTAAAAATGTTGTTTTGGTATAATTACCCTGTATTACATCCAAGTGCACTTAGTAAAAAGCGGCCAAGTGCGAGTCGGACTCGCCCATGAAGGGTTCCGTAACAGCAAGTAACATAATATAAAAGTTCTTGTAGTTCGTTGTAACTTTGATCAATGTTTTTTGCGGTTTACGATTTATGACGTATTAAAAAAAACCACTTACTAGATCTCATTCAAACCAATTTTCGTTGGAAGTTTGCTTGGTAATGTACATCATATATTTTTTTTAGTTTTATCATTCCCTTATTTTAGAAGTTACAGGGGGGGGACACACATTTTACCACTTTGAAAGTGTCTCTCGCTCAAACTATTCAGTTTAGAAAAAAATGATATTACAAACCTCAATATCAGTTTTAAAGACCTATCCATAGATACCCCACGCGTATGGGTTTGATGAAAAAAAAATTTTGAGTTTCAGTTTTAAGTATGGGGAACCCCCAAAATTTATTGTTTTTTTTTTTTTTCTATTTTTGTGTGAAAATCTTAATGCGGTTCACAGAATACATCTACTTACCAAGTTTCAACAGTATAGTTCTTATAGTTTCGGAAAAAAGTGGCTGTGACATACAGACGGACAGACAGACAGACAGACAGACATGACGAATCAATAAGGGTTCCGTTTTTTGCCATTCGGCTACGGAACCCTAAAAAGCGGTTATTTTAATATTACAAACAGACACTCCAGTTTTATTTATTTGTATAGATGTATAGAATTTCATAAACTTTCACATTTATTATATCAGCAGGATAATAATATGGATATGTTTATGTACCTATTGAGTGTTTTGTGATTAATAAATCTATAATTATGATAAAACTAATAGATTATCCATCGAGGGATTTACGCGGGAATTCCCACTAATATGACATCACAGGCACAGGTAGTATACTCATATAATTATGTTATCATACAAAATGATGTACCTAAAGCAAACTTTTCCAATACAGTACTGATTACCGAATGTACGAGCAGATTCCGTTTCATTTTCCGTGAAATTGAGGCGAATTTTGCGCACAACGTGTCGTGTTCAACCAAATGAAGGTTATTACCGAAACATTTGCATGACATGGAACAAGAAGCGTTCCATGTCATTTGACGACACGATAACGACTAAATTTATACTTATATACATACTATACCAGCTTTGTCCACTGCCCACGTCGTTCGAGTGGGAGCATTTTCCGCGTTAATCCAGATCCCTATCTATTGATCTATTGTCATATCTACCAAATATACACAAAAATTTTCATTAAAATTGGTCGAGCCGGTTCGGAGGAATTTTGACCACAAACGCCGTGAAACGAGATTTTTATGTATGTATGTATATTAGTTTCTGTACACACGCAAACTACTATATCGTCGTTGCGACTTTAAGACCTCCTATGTGTTATGTGCCACTTTTGGCAAAATCACTTTTTTACGTCAAATGATTCTACATTTTGAAGCACTGTCGAATTCAAAAACTCTCATGTGTGTACGACGTTTCCATCGTAATTTATTCACCAAATTCAAAATCACCTATGTGCTTGCTAAACAAAACTTTATCATGTTTATCGATTTCCTCAAAAAGCTGATTTTTTACACATAAGAGGTTTTAAAGTCGCAACGATGATATGTGAGGGTGGTGTGGAGTATACAGATGCTAACACACCAGTAAATATCACAGAGTTTAGTAATGTTTTAAAACATTTTTTACTGTAGTGTGACAGCACCACTTTAATTATATAATAATATAGACGTGTCGTTTGTCGTATCGTCAAATGTATAAACGCTCAATGACGGTCTGATTATACGAGACTAAGTATATCCTGGAAGTAAAGGAACCAGTTATTTCCCGTTTATTATAAGAAAACTGCCATAAATGAAGTTTCCATGTAAACTTTAATTTTCTACTCCTTGTTCTATAATCTAAGTACTGACTGGTCAACTGAAAGACAAATGAACTCAAAATAAACTAGCAATAATCATAACTTTGTAATGGCTCACAACCTTTACGAAGGATTTCCATATTGCTTTCGCCTTCTGTCGCTACAGGATACGCAACAGTTCCGTCAATATTAAAACGTGACTAATTTATCAGATACATACATACAGAAGAGATACATACAGAATACATATTAACACATGAGTTATTTTCATCAATAGCAATCCCGATAACAATTTCATTATTTTTAGAAGTTTTCAATTCCGCTCCATTATTTAGGGTTAACAATAAAACATTTATACATATTCTTTACCATAATTTCTTAACGGGCTAAGGAGATAACGTCTTGATGAAAATGCATGGCTTGCCATTGAATCAATGCAGTCAGTGTTGTAAGAATGTAATAGATTATAAGAAATAATATTTCTTCTGTGATAATAGTTAATAAAAATCGGAAATATGTGCTGGGACACAGTAGAAGTGAAACTTTAAACATTCAAAAAATATATTTCAAAAAATATTCAAAAAAAATATTCAAAAAAATATTATATATAAAAATAAAAAAATACATTAAAAAATTCAAACAAAATGTTAAAAAAGATAATTATTACAAAAAATGTTTCAAAAAATTTTGTTCCAAAAATATACCTATTTCAAAAAAACATATTTAAAAATAATTTCAATTTGCGTACTAGAGTACAGAATACATAATTAATACAATCATTTAGATGATAGACGCATATTAAGAACTAAGAGCAATATTTTGGGGCGATAGAATAAAAGATTCACTTTTAAAAAAATTACAATCGTAGTGGCATCGATGACCGGTATGATTTCCTGTATCAATATTTTTGCATACATACTATTAAAAACTTCATTAACAGCTAAGAATCTATCCCGGAAACCCTACATGGGATGCTGGAGCATCTAATTAGGGTTCTAGTACAATAGTAAATAGCCAATAACTGACTGAAATATTCTTAAATCGCTTTATACACGTCAACGGAAAAACCCCAAAGAAACTCCCAACCACAATATAGCTCCTAGCCCGTCTTCCATATTTTATTGGCCCAGATATTTCCTATTCCGGTCAATGAGCCCCAACAAAATGTTCCCGGAAGTGTGTAAACAAGGATTTCTCACGCAATATCGCGACCGGAACATAAGAAAGCATATTAGCCGGGATTTCGAGTCCGTGTAAGAACTTGTTTAGTTGTATTTTACTTTATTAATGACAACGTAAGAACAATATGCTGAACATTATGACAATACAGTTCTTAATAAATAGTAGGTCTTTAGCAAAGCTCAGCCGTAGATTGAGTTGGATCCGCTTCCACTATCGCCTTCAATTCGTCGTTGTCGACAATGGTTACCGACCGACCGCGAGGCTCGTTTTTGAACTCAAAATTTATAACGATTTATAACGATTGAACCAATAATAGACCGTGTTTATTCAAGCAGTGATAGGATAGATACGTCGTTAATGTTTCGTGTTTGCGCAGCGGTATTTCCACGTAGGAACTCATATTCGAAAATTGGACGAATTTCCAGTTTATCCAAACTACCACAATTACGAATTGCGCGCCAATCCACATATAACAAATCTGAAAATGCTGGTTATAATATCTCCAATTTCATAGGTAGACCTAATATTATAGACAAATTAATAATTGTTCACAAAATCATAATCAAAAACATGTCAGACAAGCACGAGAACAAAGATATCTTATCTGTCACAGATATGCCGACCGAGAATCGAACCGTTCGTCATAGAAAGAAAGAAAGAAGAAAGAAAGAAAGAAACATTTATTCCGCCACAGGCATTGCAACAATGTTTAAAAATCGGTGGTATATTTATTTCTTATACACCAATAGGTACACTTATTATTAATTGCGTTCGAAGTTGCAGCTACCAGCATGCCGGAAAAGGGTCGCACTCAGAATACGGCGTAGCAAGTAGCAGGTACTTTCTACGTCTGATTTTTCATAGATTTCAGTCATAGAGGCCGGATCACAAACCGGTCAGATTCTCTCTGCTGAGCCTGGCCAAGCGCATTTTTTCCGAGCGAAGCTGTATAGGCCAATATAGCCAACAGGAACTGTCCAAAGTCGGATTAAACATTATAGTCATCTCAAACAAACATTATTGGATAAACATCAGTACTTACTACAAAATAAATAACAATACAACACACAGTTTCCTCTGCTAAATATTTTTAAAATGTGAGCCCTTTGAGACGCCTGTTATGAACGCTTGTTAAATAAAAATAGGCCGTGCTCTCATTTGGCACAAAGTACAAATGGATGATTGCGAAAGTTCTCGAAAAAAATTGGGGCGGCATCTAACAAAGTATCGTACTTTAATCTTATAAATAACTTTCATTGGCTTTCGAGAAAGCTTTTAAAGGGTTCATTTACAATGAATCCAGTAAATTGAAAATAAGCGCACTAGATTTAACATTTACGGTGTCATTCAAAGCCTTTGTAATAGGTGGATATTCTTTAACAAATTAATGTGAAGCTTAAATAAAGATAGCTTCTTTGTTTAATTAGCTATGAAAATAAATTTATACGAGATAGAACGGTATTGTTTTGTTGAATAAACATTGTTACTCTTTAGAATGATATAATCAAGGATGAATAAATCCGGGCGAATGTAAAATGATGGATAACTACGCTATTTCGCTATACCCTGTTCCGAGATTTAAGTGTAAATCTATGGGCACACATATCTACTATCTATCTAAACTAATATTGTAAAGAGGAAAGCTTAGGATTTTTGTTTGCTTGTCTATACCTACATCTATACAATCTATACAAATAAATAAAATTGGAGTGTCTGTTTGTAATATTAAAATAACCACATTTTACTAAGTGCATTTGGATGTATACAAGGTACATACAAAAACAACATTTTTTATCATTTTTATCTGTCTGTCTGTCTGTCTGTCTGTTTATTCCGGCTAATCTCTGAAATTGCTTGACCGATTTTGACGGGACTTTCACTGGCAGATAGCTGATGGAACAAGGAGTAACTTAGGCTACTTTTATTTTAGAAAAAAAGAATAGTTTGTTAGGCGATACGAAGTTCGCCGGGTCAGCTAGTAATAAATAAAATCAAAAACTACTGGACCGATTTCAAAAACTCTAACCATTATACAGCTATACTCGTATTATTTCTGAGTATCATAAGCTATATGTATTATGATTATTAATATTTTTTATGTTTGTATAATATAATTATTGTTCACGTTTGTCGATGGTTAAAAATATTTTATTACTCTGTGACAGTTTGTTGTCTATGGAGAGTCGCTCTCTCGTCTTCGAAAAGTTAGCATGGCGGGCGCGCGAACTTGCTAATTCCAAATTTGTCGTTTTCGTTTTTTTATCGTTTCTCGTTTTGTCGTGGCGAGCACTTAGTGCAGGAGCCTAATTATATTATTTGTCGAGTCCAAACGGGCTAATTTATCGTTGAACAATACATTATCATATGGGACTGATAGTGGCGAAAAAGGGTAGCACACGTGGAAGATACATTGGCCATCATCAAGGACCAGGAGAGCGAAGCACTGCTGTAAGTCTGCGCAGCGTCAGTTAGCTCATATATACAGTAAGAAGAAATTTCGGTGAGTAACCTTTGTAATCGTAACCGTGTATGTACCTGATTCTGCATGCTATCAGTCTCGCTCAAATCATTACAGTCCATTAGTCTTATCGAAGGGTGCTTCGGCTAATAACTGAAGCACAAGATTTGGATAACTCCAAATCAAAACATTATTTTGGTCCTCGAGCCGCATAATTTGATAGGTGGCTATAGATAATTTGAGTATCATACTTTGTCGTAACTTTCGATCGTGATTTTGCACGAACTATTTATCGAATCATACTAAAGTGATACAATTTTGTTGGTTTTGGTCGTCGCAAACATAATTGTATCGTTTTTCGTAGTATATTTTGTCGTAATTTCGTTAAATATTAATGTAAAAGTTAAATACGTAATTATCGAAAAGTTGAGGGTATATTGGTATAGACGCGTAATTATTGTATTACATTTCGATTTTATAGCATCATCCTTCCGCCATAACGTTTTCCGGTATCATCTAGTGTCATTGTCAAGTGACAAGTAGTTTGTCACATTCTCGTTTTGACAACTTGACATATCCGTCATTTGAGTTTGAGGTTTCTGTCGAATGTTACTGTCGTATGACTTATCGAGGTTAAGTAAACAAATAATATTAGTTTTCGTTTGTTGTTATTAGTTTAATTAACTTAATTTTCGTTTAAAAAAGCATCATAATGTCGATGGATAGCCAAAGTGATAATGATGGAGCCGATGTTAATCGTATTGCGAGGGATTATGCTCTGTTTCGAGTGGAGTTAATGGAACAAAGTGATTTGCTTGGTTATACTGAATTGGACATCAAAGAATTAGCTGAAGAGTTTCACAGTGCTCAACGTAATTTATTATTGTCGCTTCGTTCTCAACATCAGAGAAAGCATGAACAATCTGTTACTGTAGACTTTGATGCAAAAGTTAAGAACATCAAAAATAGAATGCAACCTGTAGTACCCGTAGTAGATAATAAACCGGTTATTCAGGATTGTTCCTTGTCTGCCAAGTTACCCAAGATTAATATAAAACCGTTCGATGGGTCAATTGAAAACTGGGTATCATTCATCCAATTGTATGACTCCTTGATACACAAAAGAAACATCTCAAACATTGAAAAGCTTCACTACTTAATGTCAAGTGTACAAGGTAAGGCATATAATTTGATTAAAAACTTTCCGTTAACTGATGATAGCTATGTTGATGCATATAATACCTTGTCGAAATACTATAATAATAAGCGTCAAATGGCTATGATTTACTATGAAAAGCTGTTGCATTGTGAACCTATTAAGAATAAGTCTCGTTCAGAACTTGAAAGAATTTATCGTACGTTTTCGGATAATTTGGCTGTTTTGGAGAAATACAATTTACCTGATAAAAACTTCATGCTATTTCAGTTGTTGTGGTCAAAATTGGATAGGGCAACTCGGGAATCCTTTCAATTAGAATTTAATTCTGATGAAATTCCAGAATATTCAGAACTTCAAAATTTTGTTGAAAAGAATTATCGGGCTTTAGAGATTACTAAATTGCCAAATAGTCGTGACCCTGTTGTTGGTAAAAATAATAATAAAAATAAACCTTCTCTTGTCGTATCGCAACCTAAATTAAATTGTATGTATTGTTCGGGCCAACATATTCTCAGCACTTGTGAAGAATTTCTAAAATTAGATTCTCGTTCTCGTTTTGATTTTGTAAAACAGAAAAACCTCTGCATCCTTTGTTTCTCTCCATCTCATCGTGTTAAAAGTTGTCGCTCAACCCATCGTTGTAATCATTGTAATTTCTCGCATAACAGTTTGTTGCATTTTGGTAAAATAATTCCCAGCAAAGATTGTACTGAAGATCCTAATAAAAGTAGCATTGTTTTGACATCGGTGGCACACTCCACAAATAATATTCTTTTCTCGACAGCTAAAGTTTTAATTTTGGACTTAAAGGGTGTTTATCGACCCATTAGAGTATTACTTGATTGTGCTAGTGCATGCAATTTTATTACTGAATCATGTGTTAAGCTATTGGGGTTACCTATAAAACAAAATATGCTCACTGTGAATGGGGTTGGCCATTCCGTGACCGAGCACTTGGGTTCAGTAACTTGTAGCATAAAACCATTAAATTCAAATAAAAGTAATCAATTCAAATTTGAAGCTTTAGTGTTGCCATCAATATGTGCTGACCAACCTTCTGAAATTATCGACTTCTCGCAGTGGTCACACATACAGAACTTGCATCTTGCTGATCCTGATTTTGCTACGCCTGGTCCTATAGACATGCTTTTGAATGCAGATATTTTCTCGTCCTCGTTACTGCCTGGTCTTAAGCATGGTGGGCGGGGTGAACCAAATGCATTAAATACCATTTTCGGTTGGATATTGATGGGAAGTGTTGACACCCCTCTCGACACATATAATAATAATAAAAATTGTTTTTTCGTTTCACCATTGTCGAATTTGTCGTTAGAAAATTCTTTAAAAAGGTTTTGGGAAGTGGAAGATGTCTGTTCTCCAGATAATAAAATTTTGTCGAAGGAGGAACAGGCATGTGAAACTTATTTTGTCGAAAATTATTATCGTAATCTTGATGGTCGATTTGTAGTACCTTTACCCTTTCTCGACTCTACAAATAGACCTACCTTTTTGAACTCTCGTGAAATAGCTTTAAAAAGATTTTCGTCGTTAGAGCGAAAGCTAAATTTAAATTCTGAATATAGGAAAGCTTATGTCAACTTCATGACGGACTACCTAACATGTGGTCACATGGAAGAAGTAGCGCCACCTTCACCGGATGTAGGAAACTTCTATTACATACCACATCATGGTATTTTGCGACCAGATTCGGTGAGCACTCCTCTTCGCACGGTTTTCGATGCCAGTTGTAGAGACGCGAGAGGCCTGTCATTAAATGAAACTCTACATGCAGGTCCTAAGCTACAGACTAACATTTTCGATTTGCTCGTACGTTTCCGTTGGCATGATGTCGTTTTTACTGGTGACGTGAAACAGATGTACCGGCAAATATTAGTTCGTAGTGAAGACGCCGATTATCAGCGTATCCTCTGGCGCCCCTCTCCTAAAGAGCCTATACGGGATTACCGGCTTCGCACAGTTACCTATGGCGTATCATCAGCCCCATTTCAAGCACTTCGCACAATGGCACAGTTAGCCTTGGACTCTACTAAAGACTTTCCATCTGGCTCTACCATCCTTGGTAGAGACATTTACGTAGACGATATTGTGTCAGGTGCTGATTCCGTGGAGCAAGCTCTACAATTGCGATCCGAGCTCACAAATATTTTGTCATCAGCTGGTTTTCATTTAAGAAAGTGGACGTCTAACTTTAACGAATTTTTTGTTGACCTTCCATCGTCTGACTTATATTCAGAAGACTTTAAGCATTTCGAAGAATTAACTGATGTGTCGCTCAAAATTTTAGGACTTTTATGGCATCCCCAATCTGAGAGTTTTCGTTTTCGTGTCAGTAACAATGATGAGTCTAGGTGCACGAAACGTATCATCCTTTCGAACATTGCACGGATTTACGACCCGTTAGGATTTCTCGGCCCAGTCACCTTTTATATTAAATACCTACTACAGTTACTTTGGACTTCGGGTGTTTCGTGGGATGATCCTGTGCCTTCTCACATTGCAGATGAGTGGTTGCGCTTTAAGTCTCAATTGTCGTCGTTAGTTACCATAAATATTCCTCGTCGTATGGTAAATTCAAATACTTCATTGCAGTTACACGGTTTCTGTGATGCTTCAGAACGTGGCTATTGTGCAGTCACATATTTTCGTTGCGTCGATGTCAACGGTACTGTATCCGTTCAATTTTGTTGTGCAAAAACAAAGGTTGCACCTTTGCGCAGGTTGTCGATTCCTAGATTGGAACTTTTAGCCGCTGTCCTACTGTCCACTCTGATAGAGTCGGTGATGGTTGCTTTAGAACCCTTTCACGCAGTTGAAAATATTTTCGCGTGGTCTGACTCTACTGTCGCTCTAGCATGGATCAAGTCTTGTTCATCTAAATGGAAAACCTTCGTTGCTAATAGAGTCAGCCACATTCAAAGTAAAGTAGCTCCAGAAAATTGGCGTCATGTCAACTCTACATCTAACGCTGCTGACTGTGGTTCCCGTGGAATGCTTCCCGCTGATCTAGCAGATTGTGACATGTGGTGGAAGGGCCCTTCATGGCTTATAGAGTCAGAAGAGAAATGGCCGAAGTCGTTGTCGTCATCCATACAGGACACGGACTCTATCGAACAGGAACAGCGGATACATAGCCTTGTGACATCTCAAAATTTAAATTTTGTCGATGAATTACTTCATAAATTTTCGTCGCTTACAAAATTAAAGCGAGTCTTGTCGTATTGTTTTCGTTTTTCGCATAATTGTAGGAAATCTTGTCGTAAAAATAAATTAATTGGTTCATTACAGCCATGTGAGCTTAATAGAGCTTTCATGTTTTTGGTAAAACACACTCAATTAAATTCGTTCCCACAAGAATTAGAGAGTTTGGGTAAGGAGTTGCCTAATGCGTTACCTAAACCCCTGCGTAAGTTGTCGCCTTTCGTAGATAGCGCGGGTGTTCTCAGGGTGGGCGGTCGGCTGGCTAGAGCCAATGTAGAGTTCGACGTTAAACATCCCATACTTTTGCCTCGTAATCATAAATTAACATCTTTAATTATCGATGAGTATCACAATAAATTCATGCATCCTGGTGCTCAGACTCTACATAATTTGCTCTCGCAAGAATTTTGGATCCTATCGCCCAAACGTGCTATTAGGGACGTCATCTCCAAGTGCATCAAATGCTTTCGAGCACATCCTAAGCCCATTCCTGCTCCGCTAATGGGAAATTTACCATCCTATCGAGTAAACCAAACTAAACCTTTTTCGTCTGTCGTTATCGATTTTGGTGGACCTTTCGATATAGCTCTCGGTCGTGGTAGAGGCGTCAAGACCTTCAAGGGTTACATTTGTGTATTTGTGTGTACTAGTATCAAAGCGGTTCACTTGGAACTCGCTTCAGAACTATCGACGGAGGCGTTCTTAGCTGCACTAAGAAGATTTATTGCGCGTCGTGGTAGATGTGCCCACATTATTTCCGACCAAGGAAGAAATTTTGTTGGTGCCCATAACTATCTTCAAGGCCTTATGCAGAAAGCTGCGGAGTCTCAGGAGATTAAGTTTTCTTTTAATCCCCCTGGGAGTCCGCACTTTAATGGACTCGCAGAAGCCGGCATTAAATCTGTTAAGACTCACCTCGCTCGTGTCATCGGCACTCAGCGCCTCACGTTTGAAGAACTTTCCACCGTTCTCACACAAATTGAAGCAATGTTAAATTCTCGCCCCTTAACACCTCTAAGCTCTGATGCCAATGATTTTTCGGCCTTGACTCCGGGTCATTTTCTGACTCAAGAACCCCTTTCGATTCTTCCAGCAGAGGATTTCGTCGATCAAAATATAAGTGTCCTCCAACGTTGGAAATTGATCCAGAAAATGCACCAGGATTTTTGGCGTCGCTGGCATTTAGAATACATCCATACGCTTCAACAACGACAAAAATGGAATATCCACCAAAATAATATTACTCTCGGTTCGTTAGTGCTTATAATTAATGAACAAATAAGTCCAATTAAGTGGAGTTTAGGTCGGATCGTGGCTCTACATCCCGGCTCCGATGGGATCTCTCGTGTAGCCACAGTGAAGACAGCCTGCGGGCAATTTAAAAGGCCATTGGTAAAGCTTTGCCCTTTACCCATGGTCGAATAATTTCTTGTTTTCGTATTATCGTTAGCTCTATCGTTAGTTATAATACTTGTAACTAAATATTTTCGTATTTTCGTCGATTTCTCGAAACTTAATACAAAATAGCTTTTCTCGATCATTCAAGCTGAGCTCTCTCGTCAGTTTGTTGATACAAATACCTTGCCGTTAGTGTAAACTAAGCAATTTTCGTTAGATTTTGTCGATTTTTTCGGTAAATAGCTAGTATTTAGGTGGGCGGAATGTTCACGTTTGTCGATGGTTAAAAATATTTTATTACTCTGTGACAGTTTGTTGTCTATGGAGAGTCGCTCTCTCGTCTTCGTTAGCATGGCGGGCGCGCGAACTTGCTAATTCCAAATTTGTCGTTTTCGTTTTTTTATCGTTTCTCGTTTTGTCGTGGCGAGCACTTAGTGCAGGAGCCTAATTATATTATTTGTCGAGTCCAAACGGGCTAATTTATCGTTGAACAATACATTATCATATGGGACTGATAGTGGCGAAAAAGGGTAGCACACGTGGAAGATACATTGGCCATCATCAAGGACCAGGAGAGCGAAGCACTGCTGTAAGTCTGCGCAGCGTCAGTTAGCTCATATATACAGTAAGAAGAAATTTCGGTGAGTAACCTTTGTAATCGTAACCGTGTATGTACCTGATTCTGCATGCTATCAGTCTCGCTCAAATCATTACAGTCCATTAGTCTTATCGAAGGGTGCTTCGGCTAATAACTGAAGCACAAGATTTGGATAACTCCAAATCAAAACATTATTATAAAACATGTTGCAGAATAACGTACACTGAGGCAGCTAGTATAAATAATGTATAAGTGATAGTATATTATTATGTATTATGGACACATGTCATATAGCCTTATAATATACAAGATTGGAATACAAAAAACTCATCTGCTTTCACAATATCTTATTTGTACACAAAATATATAATTTATTTCTGAACAACAACACGCAGGGGAAGTGTGCACGAGTTCAGTTTTGTTCAGTCCCCTGTAATGTAATCGCTCGAGTGAGGGTGTGAATATTTTTTATGCTGACATGGAACCGCACTTGCCTATAGGAATAATATTTTGGCCAGCTTCATAAAATAATGCATATTTTACCTTAATTTTTTGAAAGTAAAATCACGTGGTTTGTGGGTAAACTGAGTTTAATTTTTTTTGTCAAACTAAACCTGCTGTAATGACTATAACAATGTTTTATCATATTCATGTGCTATGATAATCTAAATTTTACTAACAAAAAATAACCGACTTCAAAATTACTCAAAAACTACTTGCCAAATCTCGCTCAAATTTATGTGTGATTACATGACCAGCACCTGCTTTCGATTAAAAAAAGAATCATCGAAATCGGTTGCCGTGATATTGAGTTATTCGTCCATTTGTCGCGCTTACTTAATACAAATTTAAGACTTATATGGTTTTATCATGGATGCCATTGTCAGATCTCAATAAAATTTATATGCCCCTAAATGACAGCCACCAGCTTTCGATTAAAAAAAGAATCATCAAAATCGGTTCGCCCAGTCCGAAGTTCTGAGGTAACAAACATAAAAAAAAATACAGTCGAATTGAACCTCCTCCTTTTTTTGAAGTAGGTTAAAAAGACAAGGCCCAGCAACAGCTAATAGTAGATCCAAATTAGAGGCGTTTCTGCACCCATCTGCTTACCGATTTTTTTTATCAAATATCATGTAATGTATCGGTAAGGGGTTCAAGGCTATCATTAATCTATATACAGGGTGGAAAAAAATCATGTTGAAGGAAAAGTACCCTGAATATGAATGATGGCAAAATTTTACTGAAAGAAAACATCCCTTTATTTTCACAAATAAATAAAACTGCATTCAAAGATTTTTGTTAAATCACCTGTTTGAGCTCAAATATCTCAGAAAGTATATCACTTACGACATTTCATCACTTATTTGATTGTAATCACTTACTCCGTCGATTGATACAATATTATGTTTCATCACTGGCCGACGGAACGAAGTTTTTTCAAAATGGCTGTACTTGTAGCTATGCCAACTAGGTTCAATGAGGTTCAATGCCTGAATTAATATTCTCGTTAAGTAACAGTTTTACTCATCAACGTCATATGAAGCACGGAAGTATTCAAAAAATCCCACCAACCGCCACTTCGACCGTGCAAGAAATTTCGACAATAGGCCAGTCAACAGGTTCAATCCCAAACATACAAATTGCAAGAAATCGCTTCTCAATCGATCACTTACGATAGGGCACAACCTAGTCCCGTCAGGCAACTATATATCTAGTAGTTCGTAACGCATAAACTCAGGTTCGTAATATAATATTAACATAAATGAAACCTTCGAGAACTCAAGCACCATATGGTGCAACTATTTGGCTAGCTATCGCGATAGTACTTTACAATGCAGTAAATCATTGCAGTTACTAACTACTAAGTTAGTGAAAATTGACCTAGTAGGCGTTGTAGAGACGATCGTAATTTTTGCCACAAGAAACTTCACCGTGCAAGTGAAACAAAGTTCAGACTCTTTTTAACAGATTTCCAAAAAAAGGTGGAGGTTTTCAATTCATTTGCATTTTTCTTTGTTTGTTACTTCAAATCTTCTTTATTTTGTTAAGGTTTTTCCGAGGCAATTTATTAAAGACTAGCTGACCCAGCGAACTTCGTATCGCCTAACAATTTTTTTTTTCTGGAATAAAAATAGCCTAAGTTACTCCTTGTTACATGAGCTATCTGTCAGTGAAAGTCCCGTCAAAATCGGTCCAGCCATTTCAAAGATTAGCCGGAACAAACAGACAGACAGACAGACAAAAATTGTAAAAAATATTGTTTTGGTATATGCACCTTGTATCCAAATGCACGTAGTAAAAAGCGGTTATTTTAATATTAACAACAGACACTCCAATTTTATTTATTTACATAGAAGATAAATGTATAGATTTTTTATGTGATAAGAATAGCAAATAAGCTAGCAGTGCCAAACAAACTATTGGTAAATAGACACGAGTTATATTCTGATGGTAAGTGGTCATCGCCATCAGTTAAACCAAAGGCATTAGTGAAACGTTGTCAGCCAAGAAAGAACGAAGAGAATATGGGCCGATTTGTAGCCAAAATATTCACTTTAAACCCAGTCCTTTCATTCAAAAAGAAATTCTAAAGTTTTATCATAAATTAATGCTATCCAAGAGTAATTTCCGTAGGGAACGTAGCAACCGTTGTTGTTCTTTTCAAATTGGCAGTACAGAAGACTTCAGAAACTCCACAAAGACAGTTAATTTACCCTCCATCCCCTCCACAAACACTGATTCAATTTCCACCTCACTGCGCAAAATTTTCAATGTTCGAAGTTACCGTGAACTGAAAGAAATGTGAACTGAGCGAGAGATAAGTGCCGTTATACATTCTAGTCGATGTTCGGCTCGGAAAGGGCCTGCTCGTGAAATATGCCGCATACATTTTATGTTTCTGCTTGGCCCTCTTCCAAACAATGCAGGCGCCAATACTTTTGTTTATTGCTCCACACTAGCTTTAACCTTGATTGAACGTGTAGTTTATTTATTTATTTATTTATTTAGACTTTATTGACCACAAAAACAGGGTACAATTGGCGAGCTTAATGCTTAATGTAGTGGTACCGTTTAGTACGGTGACGAGAAAAATTGAGATTTATGGCACAGTGTAACCTACTGTAGTCCAGTGCCTTAAGCGATGGATAAATCAACAGCGTTAAATTTGCTTAGCCTCTTTGGGCTTAATGCATTCGGGTGAATATCAGAAACGTGCATTTTTTTAAATTTAGTGGTGAAATTTTTTCTTCAGTTTTCGTGAAAAATGAGAACCTGGAATAAGGAAAGAAAGTCGAATTGTTACACTTTCTTTTCTTATACCAGATCCTCATTTTTGACGAAAACTGAAGAAAAAATATCACCACCAAAATTTAAAAAAAAATGCACGTTTCTGATATTCATCCATTACTGTCGATAAGATATCAAAGAACTTTTTATTTATTTATTTATAGACTCATTTACAAAATGACATGAAACGCACACTTAAAAAACAACTAACTTTAACAACCACTCAAGAGCAGGAATTACCCTACTTGCGTTCATAAGTATTTAAAATTAAATAATCATATAATTTTTATTTTAATATATAAATACGATCAAAATAATAAAACAAATAACAACTCTGACATCCTTGGATATACCGCAGGCATCAAAATATTAAGTTATACAAGCGCGGCATTGGACGTCGTCCAACACGATGTAGACTATCATGTGCATAATGTAACACGTCTGGCGGAAAAAGGTCTTGTCAGCTGTTCGGGGTCGATTAGTGAAACCTGAGTGTATTTGTGTGTGCCAAATCCTGTAATAGTATACATGTTATATTATAATGATATCATGTGATTTAAAAAGGAGTTGGAGTTACAGTTATAGAGATTTTTATATGTATAGTAAAAATATGTTTTATTTATGTTATATGTTATTAAATGGTATTTAATTAAAAAAATATGATAGTAAATTATTATTATTATTGATAATATATTTTGTCTGCACCTTATGTATAAATTCAGATATTTTGTAGCTTTTTGTTACTTTACTGGTGTACAATAAAGAGATTGTATCGAATTATTATTATTACTGTAGTAATATTGTATTTTAATTTTATTATATTTTATTGAATAGTCTTTTAAAAACCACTTTTTATATTATTTTCATATTTGTTGCAGTTTGACTTGTTAAGAGTAGCAATAAAATGGAACCAGAGAAATGTTCTGAAAATATGGCTATGCTTCCCGTCCAGTCCGAGGTTACCCAATAGGTTTTTCTACAGCTCCATCCTATACAAAAAAATGTTCACTACGAGCAAATTTTACGTCAGTGCGGCTTTGTTTTTTTTCTTTAAAACTACCTAACAATACGACCGAGAGAGCTGATTGGCGGTGAACGAACGGAATTGAACTGGTTCTTACTGAAACTGAGCCATATTGAACTGTTTAGTACGCAGCTACAACATCCATACAACACTGTACATCCTCTTTGATCTATACTAATATATAAAGAGGAAAGATTTGATTTTTTGTTTGCATTGAATAGGCTCCGAAACTACTGAACCGATTTGAAAAATTCTTTCACTGTTGTTGGGAAGCTACACTATCCCCGAGTAACATAGGCTATATTATATTTAAAAAAAAATAGGGATCCTTAATAAAGCTCCAATAATGTAACCCAAGGTATAAAAAAAACAGAAGCAAAGCGTACTCGGTTACTCGTTTTAGATAAAAAGCTGGCAGCGTAATTTCAGCAGTGATGTCACATTCGTCTTTTAACTGACTGCGCGATGCGAGGAGGGTATTGTGTTTATCAGTCTATGTGTGTATATGTGTTCCTATGTGGGGTTGTAGAGACCAAACGGGTTGACCGATTTTGATGATTTTACGTCAATCGATTCATCTTAATCTTGCAAGGGTCACTAAAGACATGACAATATTTAAAATTCACCACAGGGACAATCAGACGCCATAATATATTGTCTAAATGAAAAAAATATAAAAAAATTCGACGAATTACGTCACATGGGGTCTCGTTGAACAGTTTTGTTTTTTCTATTATTATTTTCTATTTACACCATTTTGAAAAAACCTCGTTTCGGCAGCCAATGATGAAACATGTACCAATAAACGGAGAAAGTGATTACGATCAAAAAGTATTTAGTGATGAAATTTCGTAAATGATATACTTTCTGAGATATTTAAGTTCAAAAATTAAAATAATTATTTTTCATCACTAAATATTTTTTGATCGTAATCACTTAGTCTATCGATTGACATTGTTTTATCAATGTCCGCCGAAATTAAGATTTTTGCTTTATTTTTCTACGATTTTGAACTCAAATATCTTAGAAAGTATACCACTTACGACATTTCTTCACTGAATACTTTTTGATTGTAATCACTTACTTCGATTGATACATGTTTCATCACTGGCCGCCGAAACAAAAAAATTTTCAAAACGGAATTTTTTACTTGTACGTGCCAATTAGGTTTAATGCCCTTTCATTAATTAATTTCATTTAATCAATGTTACGTCCAGCGTTTAGAATAGGTATGCAGAAATATCTATAAAAATTACGACCCATGTGGGGTAATGGTTACCACACCGGACCGCCGCATAAAGGGTCCTGGGTTCGATTCCCAGCGAGGCAGAAGTTTGAATGATGACTTTAAATTTCTGTTCTTGGTCTGGGCGTGTATGTCTTTCTCTGTGTGTTGTTTATATTACCCACAAGGCCACAATACAGGTAATCCTAGTGTGCGACTAAGAGTGTGTAGAGTAAAAAAAACTGTCACATATGTAGTGCGCATGGCAGATATTGATCGGGAAACGACTATAAATGAAAACACGTAATATTTTAACAAAGTATTGCGAGTGCGTAAATTTTGTAATGCGCTTAACCTGAAATTTCCCCGAACGCTGTTAAAACTCCGGGAAAGCGTACTGTTGATTATATATTTATACGCTTTCATTAACAGGCTGTAGATATAAAGGAGTAAATTTTGTCAAGGACTTTGTTTTGTTTTATATAGCTGATATAAAAGTAGTAATTTAAGTATAGTAATGTAACTCTTCCAAGCCTAGATTTTAAATAAAAGAATACTACGATATACAATTATGATGCTAATCTAATCAAGCTACTTAAATATAACTATAATATTTATATATAATATTTGAGGGATAACCTAATTCAAAAAATTCAATGTAGGTATATGGATAGCATAAATTAATTTTAGGTCAATACATTTTATTGTTAACCCATTTTTACATGCTTTATTTAACTTATGTTAGATTTGTTAAAAATATTTCAGAGACATCTTACATGCAAAAATACATAGCTTTTTTCCCACACTGTCTAGAAACCGCCAGCTATCGTGATCCTTCAGTGAGTAAACTAACGTGAAAATCAAACCTAGGTACCTAAGTAATCAAATACCTATTTGATGAGAGCTCGAGTTTCTAAAATTTCATCGAAACTGACTCTGTTTGCAATTCGATTCTATACAAAGTCGGAATTTAACGAATAAATTGCCTGATTTGTATAATATGTATAATGTTCATGTCAGTAGCAACACAGGAAATGAAAGTTTATTATTAACTCCTTTTAAGGTTTTCCCAGAGCGCTGAAACATGGTAAAAGAGTTCTTCTTCAAGGCCGGCGAAACAATGAAGACTTTTCTGCTGTTGCTACATATTAACAACCGTAATCTTAAATTAATATATAATAGAACATGAATTAAATAGTCAAATATACTGTAAAATACTGTCTTCTCAATGCACATCCAGACATAAGTATATACATATAGTCGTCTTGTTTAATATTAGGCATCAAATGCGAAGTAACGTAGTGGGATTAGAATATACAATGTGTTTGCCTAGTAGGATAAAAACAGGTAAGTGCTAACGGCGTTGCTTCTACGACTAAATTAAGGGAGAACACATACGGAAAGTCATTGCATTTTATGTCGCAAAAAGTTTTCACCCTAATATATCGAAATTCTCACTTGACTTGAGCTTTAAAACTGAATTACAATCATTCGGATAAATTAAAAGACCATAAAAAGACCACCACCACAAGAGTGCTACGACGAAGAATAACAGAACTGTACATTTTAAAATTTAGGAAACACCCGGCAGTTTTATTTTCGCCAAACATATCTAACAACCATCTTGATCACGTCAGATTTGAAACAAAAAAAAACTGCATTGTAAATTACGTATAAATCGGTCCATTCGCTTAGGAGCTTCATAAAACACCATTCCGTCGGGAGTTAAAAAAAGTACCTATGTAAACGTAGCGTCAACGCTCCAAGTCCTCTCTCGTGTGTTTACGACGTAAAGATGTAAACACAAGGAGGTCGCAGTAATGAATTCGAGCACCTACTCTCTCAGGCACACTCGAAGCTTTGTCAGCGACGAAATATGGCGCTCGTAGGATATTACTTTTAGTACTTACTTTGGGCACGACATACATTGTTAAACCAGAGATAGAGAGAACAACCATAATAAAGTAACTTGATGAGCAAACTATTGTTCAATATTGTGAGCAAAGTTTTGTTATTGACCTACTTGTTTCCAATTCTATGAGAACAGATTAATTACACATATAGTAGAAAAATAGCCACTTTGTGTATGCCCATGGGACCCACGACACAGGGAATCCTAGAGCGTGTAGCGCTATTTATTTACTTTTTTTTTTTTACACTTTGGGTAACATTATTGGAGTTTTATTAAGGATCCCTATTTTTTTGAAAATATAATATATGTAGCCTATGTCACCCGGGGATAGTGTAGCTTCCCAACAGGGAAAGAATTTTTCAAATCGGTTCAATAGTTTCGGAGCCTGTGCAATGCAAACAAACAATCAAATCATTCCTGTTTATAATATTAGTATACTCGTAGATAATTAACTTACAGAAAATGACAATAACAATAATTTCACCTTCTAATTCTTGATTTAATGTAATTATTTAAATGTGTCTATCGATATCGATAGTAATAATCTCTAGTCATTTTGTCTTCGCGTCTTCAGAAGACGACCACGTTGTTTGCTGTAAAATAAAATCTCTGTAAAACCAAGAGATGTTGGAACGAACTAATATCAAATTTCTTTTCAAGTGAAAATAACGGAGGTGCATGCAAAGAGGTATCAGTTCGCCGCCGCGCCGGTGAGATAACGGGCGGATTCCATTTGCGTTCACAATGCTATCTGAAATAGGACGTCCTTTATTGGTATCATGTCGGGGCACGTAAATCGGAATACATGTTCACAGCATCCGGGCTTATCTGAAAACCTAGATTCTTATTTCACACTAGCTAACCCGGCGAACTTCGTATCGCCTAAAAAACTATTTTTTTCTAAAATAAAAGTACATCAGCTACCTGCCAGTAAAAGTACCGTCAAAATCGGTTCACCCATTTCAGAGATTAGCTGGAACAGACAGACAGACAGACAGACAGACAGACAAAAATGGTAAAAAATATTGTTTTGGTATATGTACCGTGAATACATCCAAATGCACTTAGTAAAAAGCGGTTATTTTAATATTACAAACAGACACTCCAATGTTATTTATTTGTATAGATGATTCTGATGAGATGCGGAAAATTATCTGTAAGTACGACCTTTTACCAGTCTCATAAGTAGGTCAGATTTACAAAATTTAAGACAGGATTGTTACCTAAATCCTATGTTAACTATTTACCTGTATACGATTGAATTTTATTTTTATGCTGTATTTTGCAGATTTTTATCCTTAATTTTTTTAAGTGGACAGAAGTACGAGGCTACTAGTCTACTCCTAATTAGAAGGGTACTAATTATAGGGGTTATTTTTTCCTATTTGATTACGGTCCTCCGAATATTATTATTAAACGACGTAGAGGCTTTATGCGACTAAACTCTGAAGTAGTACATAAATAAAATAAATAAATAAATAACGCTTCACACTCATAGCCCCACACTAGGATTCCCTGTGTCGTGGGTGCCATGGACAACACACAAGGACTTTCACACCCAGACCGAGAACAGAAATTCAAACTCATCATTCAAATTTCCGCCTCGCTGGGAATCGAACCCAGGTACCCTCGGTGATCCGATATGGTAACCATTGCGCCACACGGGTCGTCACATTAAGTTGATCTCGTTAAAACGTCCTACACAGCTAAGAACTATAGCAAATTCAGACGCAAATGTCTGTAATAACATTAAGAATGCACAACTTTATCAAAGTCAAAGAAAATGGAACGTCTTACCAAAGGTTGAATAATTTTGAGTAAAAATGTTTTAACTGAATTAAAATGTTCCACTATGATTTTTTTCAGAATAAGAGAAAATATTATAATAAACCTTTCAAATTCCCATTGTATCCTACGAGAGATTCTGTAAATATGAAATAAATCCATAAGAATCTAAAAGCATTGGATGTTAAAAATATTAATCAGTAAATAGACACGTAGTAGGTATATTTGTTGGGACCTCCTATCTATACAAATCTATACAAATATCGTAAATAATAGTTTGTAATATTAAAATAACCGCTTTTTACTAAGTGCATTTGGATGTATACAAGGTACATCCAAGGTAAAAAACCGTAAAAAACCGTAAAAAGACCGTAAAAAACCGTAAAATGCGAGTAGTGATAAACGGTTTCAGTTCGTATTCTTGTACTCCCTTATCTGGCGTCCCACAAGGATCTATTTTGGGCCCTATTTTATTTAACCTGTTTATAGATGATATCAAGCATTATATCAAACACTCAGAGTTCCAACTATACGCTGACGACTTGAAAATATTTAGAGTAGTCCAAAATAAGGCAGATGAGGAGTTTTTACAGAGAGATATAGACAATGTTGCAAAATGGTGTGTAATTAATTCTATGAATTGGAACATCGAAAAATGTTCGCATATCAAATTTTCAAGGAAACGCAATAAACACGACTCTAAATATAATATATTTGGTAATGAACTAAAAAGAGTGGACGAAGTACGAGATTTAGGTGTATTGGTTGATTCGGAGTTACGGTTCACTGGTCATATAAATTATGTTATTAAAAAAAGCTTTAAAATGTTAGGATTTATTACAAGAAACACTAAAGAGTTTACATCTATTTTGGCCCTAAAGACTCTGTATAGTGCACTCGTACGTAGTCACATTGAATACGGCGCTCTTGTATGGTATCCCAGTTATCAAAACAACATTCGACGTATCGAAAAGGTACAAAAAATATTTACAAAAAGACTATCATTTAAAACTGGAAACCATCACATATTTAACAGCTATCATGACCGCTTGCGCCACTTCGTCTACCATCCATTATTTAAAAGAATTCAGGCTTTAGGTAGTGTTTTTGTGTACAAACTGCTTAATCATTTAATTGACTGCCCATTCCTCTTGAACTTGATTAATGTGTTGCAACGAAATTACAATACTATATTTCATAACAGCGATATAGATATCTTTGCAGAATCGTTAGGTCTATTTAAGAAAAAAATACATAAGGCAATGACAGCCATTTGAATCTCTCTTTTTTATTATAAACTTCTAATTTGAAATCTTTATTTGTTATATTTTATCGTGCCTTCTGATTACAATGTCATGTAAAAATGTTGTGCAAACCTTTAATTTAAGTGCATAATATATCAGGTTAGATTATAAATTTGTTATATTGTAAAATTTAAGTTATGTACTTAGTTGGTATGCCTTAAATAAATAAATAAATAAATAAATAAATAAATAAATACATACACCAAAACAACATTTTTTACAATTGTTATCTGTCTGTCTGTCTGTTTGTTCCGGCTAATCTCTGAAATGGCTGGACCGATTTTGACGGATTCAAAAAATACACACTTTCACTGGCAGATAGCTGATGTAACAAGGAGTAACTTAGGCTACTTTTATTTTAGAAAAAAAAATAGTTTGCTAGGCGATACGAAGTTCACCGGGTCAGCTAGTTTTTAGTATGATAATTTATATAAGTTGCCTAATATCATAAGACTTCCACACAAACATCATAAATGTACTTTATAATTAGTTAGTTTTAATTTTGCCTTAAATTATAATATTATATTTTCTTTCGATTTCTTAATTTCTCGTATATTTGAGTGTCTGTGGTCTTGTCCTCGTGTGCCTAGCAGCATACCATGTCGCCTTTCTTTACTCTTTCGTAAATTTCGTAGCAAGGTAAGTAGATTAAAAAACTTTTGTTTGTTTTGAGAAGTAGAACTGTTCGCTCTACATTTGCTACGACTGATGTTGGCAATGGCCAAAAAAGTTTAAAATGTGAAGTGTAAGTTTTGCGCAGATTTTTCCGAATTTCCATTTTTATTTATGAAGAAGACCTTTAGTAAATTTTCAAGTTAATGTAAAATCAAATAACAAAATCTCCTACTCAAGAAAACTTTAAAATAAAAATTAAAATGCACTCTGGGAGTGCCGACAGAAGTGAAAACTTGAACAATTACGTGTGTATTTTTTGAATCATCAGGAAAAATTTTATTGTGCAGAAAATATTTCTAAATTAAGTATTTTTTATTCATTACATTTTTAGTGGATGGCTGCCAATGCCTCGTAAAGTAAGTTACATATATGTAAACTACAATCTTGACATTAATACGAAAGTAGATTTAGTATTAGTTATGTACTTCTCTCAGAGATGGCGCTACAGGTAGGTGTCGATTAAAATGATTACGGGGTGACGAGTTGATTGGTTTTATCCCATCTCAAAAATGCCCGACGCCGAAAACGTTCAAAGAAGTTTTCACTTCAAAAAACCAATCCTATGAGCTGAGATCATTTCCAAAATGATTCTGCATCAGGTCAAGATTACCGTGTTATTGTAATATCATTGAAAGCACAGGTTACTAATTTTAAACAGAGACCAGTAGAAGTATTTCACGCCCCTTCTAAAACCTTTATTATGTTCTTGAAACAGCTGAACAGATTTTCTCAAAAACAAGACGATGTTCTCGATCAAGGCATCAGATAAAAAAATGCGAATCGGACTCGAGAAGTATGTACGAGTAATGCGGGTTATACGGCCGTATCTTTTGATTGCGTGGACTCGGAACCTCGATTTTTTCACAGTTCTAAGACATCGCAGACTTAAGTATTGGACATTAATTTCAACTTGATACCTACCTCCATGCATTTGGGAGAAAAAGGGTCTTCATAAAACGTCGGACAGACGGTTAAACGAAGTGAAGTGTCGTATAAGTACAAAACCCTAAAAATATTTCTTAAAGAAACTATAGGTTCCATTGACTACGGAACCCTAAAAACACGAGTCAAAAGCAACGTTTCTAACCGACTTGTGTGTAATTTCGCGACGCAATGAGACCCGTTTATGTCTGAATAGACGCAAATGAGCTATTTCAGGAGTTTTTATTACATATCACGTTTTATGTTAACATTTTGTACACGTAAATTAAGTCAGTTTATTTAATATCCCTTATATCTACATGTAATATTTCTTTGATTACTTTCGTAAACCAAATGAGTTTGTTTCTTAACACTATAATTCATAAGGATCGATTTAAACACAGGCTGTGTTTGCTAGACAAACAAAACTAGGTATCCTCCATTATTTCTGATTATCCTACGTGCAAATGTTTTATTGGTAGGTACACGTGACCTGTAAAATATTTCATGGTCAATTTTAGAAGTAGGAATAACTTACCCAGGCCGAAAAATCGGTATTAAACTGGCATGCTAGCACATAATTATGTATTAGTATGTCGAATCTGTTATGATGAAATGCTATCCAGCTACCGGCCGATCAAATATCTCTCCTCAAGCATTGAAATATGATCCCCAAAGACAACTTCAAACGATTAATTCGTACTTATTACGTGAAAGCCCCAGTCTTACAATACAAGGTGTCTTAGAGCGAAGGTGTTCAATTTGATTTAATGAATTTACAAATCAAATTAATTAATGTTTCTATTTCTGTACGGTCGTTATTTTGACTTATCGCTTATCATTGTATTTAATTTGTTTCAATGAATTTGCTAATATAATTTAATGGTGATATTTCTGTCTGTACCTAAATTATTTTGACTTATCATTTATTGGAATGATAAAGTATTTTGGAAACAAGAGGGAGGATGACAGTCAGGAGGCTTTACGGGAAGATAAAAATAGGAATAATAAGACATAAAAGTGTGGTTTTATTAAACCACGATGCAAGTAAATTTTTTTTCGGTTTGTAAGCATTTAACTAAAAAAATTAGAAAATTATTTGATTTAGGGTATTAAAATTGCATTTTTAATCAAAACGTGCGTTTTGATTAGGCTATTAAAATTTAGTTTTTAATGAAAAAGGGGAATGATAATAGGAAATCAATAGTAGACAAAATATTCAATTATAAAATTTAATTCCAATTTACTTATTACAGTACGTAATACGTAATTAATACATTTATTTAGATGATAGATGCATAATAAAAACTAAGGGCAATATTTATTTAAATCATTGAATCTCCATTATTATTCTTACTCCAGGGCCGAGTGTAATGCGACATGCGATAGATGGACGAAAAATTTTGGGATGATAGAATAAAAGTTTCGCTTGAATAATAATATAAATGAATTAATAATAATCCTTCCGCGAAATCCCCCTTCTCCATCAAGCCGACCAGCTAATATTGCCTTTACACTGTTCTGCTACCACGATTGAGGCCAGAATTCTATGCCGCCGCAATACAGCTCAAAACCTAACTAGATATAGACAATACTAGATACTGAAAATACTGAGTATTTTATAAAAAATAAAAATAAATAAAATATTTTTTCCAAAATAAAAGTAAATAAAATTAATAAATAAAATAAAAGAATGAATGTGAAACATTCCAGCCACGTCTAACAATTCGTTTCCATTAGCCCGTAAATTATTTACGCGTTGCGACAGCTGTTTCAAGTTTCTTTTGAACTTCTATAAAACCTTAATGTATTTAGACCTTAGAAACGCCTTCGAATAAAATATTACTTTAATCCAGTAAAGTCTCTTTATCGCTTCATTGTTTCTTTTTTGTGTGTAGAGGTGACAATCGAGCAATTGGGCCACTTCATCGTAAGCAATTACTATTATGTAAAGACATCAGCAGAAGCGCTCATACCCCGACGGCTTGTGTCGATCCTAATGTTCGGTTTAGGCGTATTAAGTAGTTAAGTAGTTAACTAAATTTTAAGTAAAAAGTGGCTGTCCAAACGTGTTAAGTAATAAGCCCCGCCTACCTAGTTAACAGAAAATAGAAAAATTTCTAAATTACTTGTCTACTTGATTACTAAATAACAACTAAATTGTCTGTGTACACGTATTAATTTACTTAAAATTTTACGTGTAAACCGAACATAAGCGATCTACAAAGTTAATCAACGGTTCGTGGTCGGTAGTTGGATGGGTGACAGCTAGTGGCTAAAATGTTCTAAAACGTTTCCTTGGTTCAAAGGGCACGTAAAGTCTTCGCGTCGGTCCCGATTGTTATCGTAAGTCGTTTAGCCATGTCGGAGGCCTTCGGGCGGGATGAAATATTCCGACATTTGGGTTGACCACTAACCCTTCCACCAATACACATTGGAGCACATTGGAGCAACGTGGCAGTGTATGCTCTAGGACTCCTTGAGAGACCCGTGCTTAGTAGAGGGCCATTAATGGGTTGAATGCAAAGATATCAGAACGCAGAATGCAAAGATAACAGAAACACCAAAACACATAATAAATGTGTTTGCGGCTGAATAAAAGGAGCAAGAGAGAGTACTGGCTCTCAAAGCTCAGTCAACAGAACAAGTCCTTGGGCAAAATTAAATAACGAATTAATAAATACGCCACATGTTTTTGTACTTCTGCTGTAGCTACGTTGGAAATTAAATATGTATAACAGGAACGTATTTAAATTGTAAAAATATAAGAGCCAGCAATATGAACAAAAGCCTCTATTCCTCAAATACATCACGTATTTTATCGAGGTATCTTACAAACATGGGCGTTAGTATTTTGCTTCTAAAATTTAATACTTCGCTTTAGGAAAGTTTTCTGTAGTTGTAACTCTGTTAAAATAGGTCTGCGGTAATAGGGAATGTAGGTCTGTGCCTCGAAGTTCAGCTATGTCGGAGACCTTTATTGTAATAAAGGTCGGAGGTAGGCGGTATCAAAATTTTCGACACTTTAGTGGCCAACACTAACCCTATACCAATAACGCACTAGGGTATGCTTTAGATCAGTTATAAGAGACTCTTGGCCTATTGTGGTCCATTACGTTGAAGCCAATAGAGGATTTATTTATCAGCAAATATTTCGAAATTGTATTTGTATAAACTTAAACGAGAAACCCTCGACTCAAAGACCAAACCAGCTTTCTGTTTACGAGAACCGAGAAACATAACTTAGTTTAAGGCTATTGGAGTCTATCCCTTGTGGAATTAAGGGAGGCTGAGACACCGGATTATGGCTTTCATTTCAAAGGCTATTGCGATCCACTACGTATTGGGAATACCGATAGTCCTCAGGGCGTGAAGGTCTAAACAAAGGGACTAATGTACGTCGCTTTCAAATTCACACGTAATGCTTCGTATTTTAAACCTTTATTGATTTCTGATCAACTGATATTCGGAGGGAAAATGGGTCTTTGATAATGTTTTGGTATTTATTGTTTCGCTCACGTTGTAGGTTATATTACTAAGTAATAGTGTGGAAGACAGAAATGTACAAGGTTTAATTTCCTGGTGCAACTTAAGTCCACAGTAGCTCTTTTTTTATGGTTCCATTTTGATTACGTTATATATATTATGTAGTTTTGTCCGTCCGTCCGCAACATAGTGCACCCTTACTGCTGGAAAGTATAAATTATACATATTTATTTAATTATTTATTTCTATTTGATGAATACTATACTGAAAATTGATATACTATACTTGATGACCTGACCCGATATCTCACATAATTAGTTATAAAATGCCTTTCATTGACTCCGTTGAATAGAATTTTAGACATACAGGTAACGTATAAATAAATCAATTGAAATTAGAAATTCAAAAGTTCACGTTTCGTTGAGTAGAAGCGCTGAAAGAAACTCTAAGCTAAGTGACTTGAAATTCAGTCTTTGAGGGAGAGGATCTGAGTGTGAATACTGGAAACATGTGACCATTGAAGTATTATTACTAGCGTATAAATCAGACACCACGAACATCGGGTTCGGGGTTATGCATTGCTGCCGACCGGCTTCGTTTCATTCTGTCACTCGGCTGCGCTCATGGCGGCCACATGTCAAAATTGTGACAAAATAGCATTTCAAGAATCAGACGATTAAGAAAAAAAAAATTGTGTTACTTACCATTGGCAAGGAAACAAAACAGTAACTTAAATCAACCAAAACGAGTTTATTATATTTCATTAATGTGCAATGTTTCCGCCATTTTTGAATGAAAAAATCATAAGGCTCGTTTACATACTTGGCTAGCCGCAAGCGTGTTAATGGACTAAATAGACTTGCTTAAGCTTGCCGACGCTTGTGACTAATTTAAGTGGTGTTGGTTTTTTGATACGAATCAATGCTAATAATATATTATATTAATTTAATTTGTCAATTAAATTAAATATTACATGAAACATATGGAAGAGCTTGTTAAGGTTTGGTGACTGCTTGTCTTGGTTCAAAGTTACTCTGTGGCAAGTGTGAAAAGACGCCTTCTAGAGTTTGAAAAAAGAACGGAGGAGGATCATCCCGGCGGTGGGACACACATTTTGTTCGAGATGTCTGTTCCCCCCGTATTCAAGAACAACACTGTGAGGTCTCACAGTGTTTGCGAGTGCATAGTGGCATTAAAATCATTTCGTAAACAATACTTGATTGAAGTTCTTCGCTGTGCGTTTGTCAAAATCGATAAAGTAGCTGCCGAGCTACTTTACCGAACGCATAGAGTTGGTTTGACTTCTATCAAAATAGAAAGAAAGGATCGATTGTTTGTATTGTTATCTTTGTCTTTTGCTTGTGTCAAATGACTAGAGTGAAGTTAGCCGCATCAAATAGACCAATAAGAGGGATGTATACAGCCTGTGTCCGCACAGCCAAGTGATACTTAAGGGTCGACTGTGAAACAGAAGGGTTGCCATGACGAACGCACTGCGAAATGCCTTACTTCGCATAGTATTGCTTCTTTACTTAAACAAGTATTGTTCTTGAATACGGGGGTATGTCATTATACTTCAGTGCATGTGACTTAAAAAGTTATTAGGCAAATGTGGCTTGGAAATCACTCGTCTATTGCTATGAAGGGAAAATTCGTAGGTGCAGTTGATAATGGGTTGCCACTTTAGCCTAGGTGAATTGCATGCGATGTGTGGTGCGTCACGTCTGTAAAAAATAAAAAAACCGTATATAAAAATAAAAATAAGGATCGCATAAATTATTATTATTTTAAATATTTTATTTGTACTGAATTGTATTTTAAACTTGACTTTGTATATGATTGTTTAATTTAATTTTTTTTATAATATTTTATCTCTAATTTATTGATTTTTTTTGGACATGATTTTGTAATTAATGGATCTTGGTTATCTGAAATAAATTATTATTATTATTATTATTATTTAAAGTTACGAGTACAACTTCGTCAACATTAAAGGCGATATCTCTCCAACTTCACAAATTAAAAATAACAATATTAATTCCACACCCATTTCTAGAATTTCTATTTAAAATGTAGGAAGTAACGTCAGGAACAGACTTCCTCTTAGTCGGTTTGTTCTCAGCTTCATTCGTTACTAATGGATCTTGGTAAATAAAAATTGTTAGAAGTATTTTACGGAGAAAATTTTACGAGTTGATCTACTTTTATTACTGTTTTAAAATATGGAAGTGTAAAGTGTTTATGTTCACGCTTACACCTCCGAATAAAAGTTAAATGATTTAATCTGCATATCCCGGTAATAAAATTTCGTGAGCAAAACCAACAGAAGCACACAGGTCACTTTTGACAAAACTACATAGACGTTAAACATTGTTTGTTACAAAGTTGTGTTAACTATAGTTAGAACTATATTAGAAAAATTTGTCAATGTAGTGGCAAGTATAAACAAGAGGATACAATAAAAATAACAATTTCTACAATGATAACAGCAGTGATAGCCTAGCGGTTGGAACGTTGGTCTCCCGAACGGAGGGACCCGAGCTCAAATCCTGGCACGCACCTCTGATTTTGAAATATTATGTGCGTATTAGAAGTTAAACAAGGTGAAGGAGAACATCATGAGGAAACCTGCACACCGGAGAGTGCTCCATAAAGTTCTCAAAGGCGTGTGAAGTCTACCAATCCGCACTTGGCCAGCGTGGTAGACTATGGCCTGTACCCCTCACATTGTGAGAAGAGACCCCGAGCCCAGCAGTGCTGCAGTGGGATAATAATTATGGGTTGTTGCTTTGCTTTGCTCTACGATCATCAACTATTTCGAATTATATGAGGCATTCATAAATCATGCACTTAACTAAGAACCAATAATAAACTTTCAAGCTCAGTTTGGGAACTTTATTCTTGATAGACACTGTCTTGCTCTGGTTATTAAAATAGTTTCATATTGTTAAAAATGTGTAAAGTCTCTTGAAGAAGAAAGAATAAGAAATTAAGTGACAACCCTCGTTTTCACTTTGCCGTTGTCGGGAAAAAATACGTGATACTTTAATATGTACTTGCATTTAGAAATGTTAATCTTATATATAAAATTCTCGTGTCACGGTGTTAGAAGTTGAACTCCTCCGAAACGGCTCGACCGATTTTCGTGAATCTTTGCGTGCATATCGGCTAGGGTTGAGAATCGGACAACATCTATTTTTCATCCCCTTACCCCTAAAAATTTTTTGGCAGAACAACGTTTGCCCGGTCAGCTAGTCAAATATATAAAATTCTCGTGTCACGGTGTTAGAAGTTGAACTCCTCCGAAACGGCTCGACCGATTTTCATGAATCTTAGCGTGCATATCGGCTAGGGTGGAGAATCGGACAACATCTATTTTTCATCCCCCTAAATGTTAAGGGTGGTCCACCCCTAAATTTTTATTTTTATTTTTACGCGTGCGAAGCTGCGGGCAACAGCTAATAGTAATATAAAAAAAACTTGAGAGGTGTCAAGGGACACCCGGATGGAACGAAGTTCCTTTCGATTAATTTTTGAAAGAATTGTAATATTATATACACTTGCTAAACACACAATAATGGAGAGATTATAACGCGTATGACTTGGTTAGCACAATAGTAAAGAGAGGTTATAATGCGTACTTGCTAAAAATACAAAAGCATTTATTATTGTCTGTATAAAATGTCTACTTACCTAACTCCATCAGTAATATCCGGAACTTGAGCAGAAACACTGTCAGGATTCATTATTGTTATTATCTTTTATTATTTATTATGTACAAAGAACCTGTGTACACTCAACAAAAATAATCGTCGCGACACCACACTGTTCAATGCGAAATAGAAAGACGAAACGACAATATCTGGCTTGCTTTCTATAAGAGAGAGAGAGAGAGAGAGAGACAGAGAAACATGCGCACGCCGCACGACTTGTAACGACGCCGCACGAGTTGTAACGACGGCAAAAAGTGTCGTTACAACTTTTCCTCTTAATTTTTTCCGTCTAGCCCCCTTTCGCAACACGCGATAAGGAGCTTCGTTCCAAAAATATACCCATCCGGACGGTCGCAGTAATTCTAAGTATGAGATCAATAAACCGTACTTAAGTTTTGCTCAGACTTAAAATTATAAATATCCGAACCAAAAATAATCAACCTTACCATAAGCGGTTTTATACGACTTTTTAATTCGTATTAATAAAGTGTTAGTCATCTAGTATATTTGACTATTGCCTAAACAAAGAATAAGTACAGTTTATAGATAAGGGGCTGATTAAGTAGCCCACTGGCCAGATTTTAAAATACTTAAAAGCTGGACAAGACATAACCACCAATTAACAAACAAACCGATAATTATAAGAACAATAAATATTATGAACAAAAATATATTTCACAAAGACCTTTACAAAATAGCCCAGACAAATCGATTAAAAGAAGAAAGATAACAAATTGCGATCACATCGCTGGATCAAGGCGATTTCCGCTGCTGGTTGTAACAGATTGTCCTATTTAATTTGTCTCGGAGAAGGACGCGACGAACCTTAATGGACTATCGGAAGATGCGACTAAAATAGGTAGGAAAATGTTAACAGAATGTACGTAGACTGAAAAAAACAGAGTTTTGGTAGTTTATTTATCACAGCTTTTGATGGGCTGACAATGCGTTTTGCCGATCAGCAGACTAGCCGACTAATCAGTAAGAAAATTGCCGACTAATCGGCCGACTGGTTGGCAATGCCGATAAACCTTACTTCAAATATTTATGAAAATTAAAGGAACCGATTACTTCTTGATGGAGCTGTAAGTCTGACATTTCTTCACCATAATTTACCTTTGCTTGATCCATTAAAATAAAAATACTTTTGTTAAAGTTAATTAAAAATTTTTGTTGTATTTTTCGTTACTATCGGATTTATTCGAATAAATGTAACTAAGCTTATTGTATAATTGTGTAGTTTTCTTAACTTTATTTAATGTTTTGATTGCGAAAAAAAATGCTGAATATTCAGGGCTTTTTGCCGAGTAGAAAACATGCCGAATGGTTTTCCCGACTAGTCGGTGTGTAGTCGGCCCATCTCTAATCATAACGTAATTATCATTATAACGTTTTCTCCACTTCCTGGTGCTAGTAATTGGTACCAGACCAATTTTATGTCGTCACTTTTCTGTAAAAAAACATCCTTAAATTTTTTTAAAACACAAACACAGTGTAAAATCCTACAAATCCTGGATTCCAACCTGTGACCCTCCTTTACTGGCCAAGTAATTAGATTATATGACTATGTCTAGGCGCAGAATGCGTTTTTTCACCGCATTGTTGTAACGAGGCAGTAACAAAATGTATGTATGTATACTACGAGTTTTTCGCCGCTTGGCTTTTCCTTATATTTGTGCGTTGTCTAGTCTTAGCCTAGGTCAATCACAGATGGTAGAAAGATATATAATATGGGCAACGGGACATTTTCTATCATGCGTCATTTCTTTGTCTTCCAGTATTACCATAAAAAAGAATAACACAAAGCAAAAATACACAAGGCGAAGGCATAAACATGGAAACATTAACAAGAAACGTAGGCATCTCTGGATCAAAGTCGTGTTTGTTTTTTGCTTCTGCTTCTGGCAGTAACAGATTGACGTATTTAATTTGTTCGCGACAAGGGAGAGCGATCCTTAATGGAGTACCAGATGAAACGCAACTGAGTTACATGAAAGTCGTTTGATGGCCAAATCAATAGGAACTTTGTCTTGAACCTATTTTATCAGGACAATATAGGACATTTGATACGGCGACCACGTAGTATAGTGAGCTTGCGAAGTTAAAATTACCGGGTTCAATTCCCGCTCAGGGAAATCATTTAAGTGACACATTAATGAATGTTGTGCGTGTTTATAAAAAAATAAACGCACACACACTCATAAACCCGCTGTATGAGTGTGTGTGCATGCGTTTATATTTTTGAAGTTATTCTTCTTTAGGCGTGTTATGAAATAAATGGAGAAAATGATGAGAGTGAAATTTTAAGATTTGTGACACGGTGACGGTGACGCAAAAGGTGACGAAAAACGTCACAGGTGATTTTTAACGCGCGTTTTTAGCGCGTTCAAAAAAAAATGATTATTATTATATTTATGTTGTTTTTTTTAATATTGTTTTTTAATATTTTTTTGTTAAATTTTTATTTTATTTTTTTATTTATTTTTTGTGTTTTTTTATGTTTTTTTTTTTATTTTTTTTTGATGCCAAAGGAGTATAACTTCTCACGCGCGTACATAAGTACATGTTTATGTTTTTTTATGACACTGAATGACTTGGAACGAATTTCATCACGCTCCTTGGAACCCATCAATGTTACTCGGTATAAGATAAATTAACTGAACCCAGATCCACAGCATTGACCGATTACCATCAAGTATCGTTCGTAATAATAACGCCGTCAAAAATACTAACTACCACTTTGTAATAAAGCCAGAGAAAATACCACTCATCACTTTGAGCTGTGAATTTTTTAACTGTGTTTCTTTAATGATTTTAAATTCACCGTGAATTTAAATTAATTAAAGAAACAAATGCAATTTGCATTAGGAATAGCGGATTTAATGGCCGCAATATTTTGATTCAAGCCAGCTCAATTGTTCGGCAATGTTGTGAATGGGTCCCGAAACCGCCCGCGGGTACCATTGTCCGTCGGTCTCATTTGCGCCTCACTCATTACGTTTAATGAGCCGCTCCTTCCCACGGAAATGAGTTTGACGTCAAAGATCCAGACTGAAAGGTTCACTCATATTTTCATAAGTGTCTGAGATAATGTGAGATAGGTTGGAAATAGTTAAGTTAGACAAAAGAGTTTTTGTTCTGAATTAGATTTTTGAGCTAGCAAATATGATTATATTTTAAGGAAATCTAAGTAAGGGACTCCAAAGCTAAATATGTTGCTTATTCGGTATACTCTTTCTGTTTTTTTCTTACTCTTATTTGAGCCATCTGATTAGTGACCGTTGCATACTAATGGTAAGATAAAAAATAAAAGAAAGAAAGAAAACCTATTATTGTTTATTATTACTTTAAATATATTGATACTACTATACTACATTATGGGAAATAAGGTCAATTTCCCGAAAATTTGATAAAGATGCCTCAAACTTCATATGAAGCGACATAATTTTCGATACGTCTATGCGCCCAAGATATTGAAAATTTCGGCAGTTACACAAAAAAGTATATAGATAGCACAGGTACTAATACAGTATAGTAATTTTGATAATATTTAAGTCCCCGGTAATCTTCATCGTCTATCTTTTTTGCGTCGAAATAATTTTCTTGATTAATTAACTACGCGATTCGCCTAATCTAAAACCTAATTAAGATAAACGCTAAGCTTTTTAATTAATACTAATTGTTAATAAGATAATATTAATTATCAGTCTTGTTACCTTTTCAACTTGACCTATTGAGCTTCTAATATTCAACCATTGCCATAATAGTAGACTTTTTCTGGCAAACTGTAATATGTATGTATGTATGTTTTTTACTTTAACTGAAGTCTGAACCTAACTCTGGTGTCCACGAAGACGAAGTCGCATACAGAAGCTAGTTGCAAATAAATAAAGAAACTTATCTTTGCAGCACTTTGAAGAAAGTTCCATAGCTACAAAATACACTACGCCACCGTGTATACACACACTAGCTTATAACACATACCTATTAACATATTATGGATTAGTCTGAAATAAAGGGTTACGCTTCCCGCCCACGTCCGATAATCGGTGTCCGATTTTTTGTAGGAGAAAAATAGAACGTACTGATAGCAATAGTGCTCCCATATTATTTCTGACCGACTTTTTGTAGGACGTGTGCGTTGCACTATTGGTATCAGTACATTCTATTTTTCTCCTACAAAAAATCGGTCACCGATTATCGGTCGTGGGCGGGAAGCGTTATTATAAAATATGTTGTACCTCTGCCCGCGGTTTTTCCGGCAATGAGCGCTATTCATTATAATAAGTATCTACCCTATATCTTATTTTAGATTATGGTCTACCTATGTGCTATGTTCCATGAAAATCGGTCTAGTAGTTTTTGTTTGAAAGACTAACAAACACCCATACACACTTTCACATTTATAATATTAGTAGGATTATAACTGTAATCCCACCGGTGCTTATTCAAAACGCATATAATTAAAATTTCATAACGCGATTATCGCAAGCTTATGCTGGAAAGCCTTCCGCAAGAATCACTTCAGTGCATTGCGGATGAGTAAATACTAAATAGGCTTTTGTTGTTAGGGGCCATCCATAAATTACGTTAAGCTAATTTCATGACTTTTTGACCCCTCTCTCCGTCCTTGTCACAGCTGGTCACACTTGTGAGACCTCCCCCCCCCCCAGTGTGACGTCACATATTATGAAATTTTACGCCTAGACATTATTAAATTAAAAAAGCAGTTCCAAAGAAGTTTTATTTCGATAAATTATTGATTTTAATATTAACCTATACATACCAACTATTCGATTTTGAAATGTGACGTCACAAAACTTAGGACCCTCTCCCACCCCTTGTCACACAATGACACACTACATCGACCCCCCTCCTCCCCACTAACGTATGACGTAACTTATGGAGGGCCCCTTATTATTAATTTGTTTTTTTTTTTTAATTTCGATTTCATTCGCTTATACATTTAGGAATTTGTGACGTTTGTATGACTGTTTGTTTGTAAGGGTGTAAGGCGCGCACGATTTATTT
The DNA here is from genome assembly GCA_951805285.1 of Thymelicus acteon. Lineage (NCBI taxonomy): Eukaryota > Metazoa > Arthropoda > Insecta > Lepidoptera > Hesperiidae > Thymelicus > Thymelicus acteon. Next base: position 1,487,877 of record OX638224.1, read on the forward strand.
TTTTCACTTACATTTTTTAAGATCTTGTTTTAAAAAATATTTTTAATATGAATTTTATTTAATAAACATAAATATTTTAAGAGATTTATTCCACGTAAATAATTGTATTGTTTCAATAACACGGCCTTCGCAAAAACAATCGCTCCCTTTACACCGAAAAGTGTTCCAGGCAATTCATTTGAAAGTCAAAAGGGTAAAAATGGGGTAAAATATTTTCATCCGATGCCCAATATGTTTGCAAATTCCCCGAAATATTCAGCCGCGTAAGTTTATTAGGATCGATAGCCGAGTGTTATGCATTAAGTATTTTAGGGTTCCACGAAACCATTAGGTACATATGTTTTGTTCACGGGTCTGTATGTCTGTATGTCTGTCCACTGTGCATTGTCACAACCGAATCTGCTTGAAATAAATTTTATATTTGGATAAGGAGGAGTTACATGACGACTCTGTAGGCTAGTTGGTAGCGACCCTGCCTGCGAAGCGAGGGGTCCCGGGTTCGATTCCCGGCCGAGGCAGATATTTAAGTGACAAATAAATATTTGTGCTCGGGTCATGGGTGTGATTGTGATGTGTTATATGTATGCGACACAGTTTACATTTAATATAATAACCTACTGCGGGGGTGTGACTTTGTTAGTGTTTAGCATTTATTATTATGATATTACCTTTTATACTTTCATCTCAGGATATTACATTATACGGAATTATACACGGCATACAGTTACGTCTTACAGTGTTAAAATATTTTATTATACTAAAATTAACTAGTTTCGGTTGCAGTGCTGTTTTTAACCGAGGTTCTCAATTAATTTGTATTTTAAAATTTTTGTTTCCTAAGAACTCCGTCAGTTATAAACCGTTTTGAAAAATATTTTTAAATTAAAAGGGGATCGTTCCAAAGTCCAATATGTATCAAAATTCAGTTCTGATGACGGGATCTATGAGAAATTGAAAACCTCCTTAAATATTAGATATGCTTTACGTATGGCGTTCTTGAAATAAGTTTTCCGAAGACGTTTTCTAGGAAGTCGGTTATTTGTTGTGTTGATGGATTCAAGTGATGTAAGTAGTTAAACTTGAACAAAAATGTATGTGTAATGAGCGGAAAATACAGCAATAGAGAAAATGACGTAAAAACCAACATCTTAAAACAATTTTCATCATTGAATAACTCACGCTCGCACATCCTTAATTTCGTGAAGCGACTTGTAACCTTTGCACAAAATTATTATTTACGGTCCGCCTGCCTATGACTATAAATAGAAATGACTACGAAAACCTCACAGCTATAATGGCGCTTACATGCTTTGCAACTTGGTCGTATTATATTTCGAAATACAGTGAAATCAACTTATCTGTGACTTTAAGGAGGGCGCTGCCGGACGCATTGGACCAATCATAGTGCGCTATTATTAAGATATGAATGGGATGGCATTAGTTCCAATTTTCGCCACGGCACAAATAAGTTCTTCAGAGATGGCACTGTACAGATTATACAGATATTTCATTCCACTCAATATGCATGAGCATAAAGTTATTTATAAGTTGAATTCCATTAAACAAAGCCGAATAACATTTTATATTTATGTTTATGTATTTTAAAACAGTCTGTATCGATTTTATGCGTAACTATTCCGTGTTATTTTAAACTTTTGCAAAATAAATATTATGTTTAAAAAGAAATTAAATTATAAAGAGTGAAAAGGAACGCGACTTGCGAACTCCAGATTTAGTTCAAACGCACTTTATACGACCAAAAGTTTCATGCACCTGTTTGTTTGTGGTTGCTAGGCAACACAGTGATTACGTAAATTCTGATCCGAATGTGAATATAGTGTAGGCCCACAGCGCTTGTGGTTCCGTACTTCCGGTACTTCCACACGCAAAAATTCCTCTCGCTTTTAGGGGCCATCCATAAATTACGTCACACGTTAGGGGGGAGGGGGGTTTCGATGTAGTGTGACATTGTGTGACAAGGGTGGGAGGGGGTCCTAAATTTCGTGACGTGTCATTTCAAAATCGAATAATTGGTATGTATAGGTAAATATTAAAAAATAATTAATGGAAATAAAACTTATTTCGGAACTGCTGTTTTAATTTAATTATTTCTAGGTGTAAAATTTAATGATATGTGACGTCACAATAGGGGGAGGTCTCACAAATGTGACTAGCTGTGACAAGGAGGGGGAAGGGGTCAAAAAGTCATGAAATTAGTGTGACGTAATTTATGGATGGCCCCTTAGAACATTTTTTACAAATATTACTATGACAGCAACTTCTACTTGAAACGTACTAAAATCTCAGACGTATAGGCGTTTCGCCAGATACTATCTATACTAATATTATAAAGCTGAAGAGTTTGTTTGTTTGGTTGAACGCGCTAATCTCAGGAACTACTGGTTTGAATTGAAAAATTCTTTTTGTGTTGGATAGTTCATTTATCGAGGAAGGCCTTAGAAATTCATCCCCTAAGGGGTTGAAATAGGGGTTGGAGCTCACTTTCATACAAACCAACTTCGTCAGTTTTAGAGTAATAAACATGAATTTTTTTATGTATGTTTATAGTTATTAACAAGTTATTTGTGAGAGGGCGAGGGAGAGGGAATTTAATGATCTCTGATTTGTTAAACCTACCAAAACTATAAAAGTTAAAATAACAACAAAGTACATTCACTGATTGCTAGGCGATACAAAGTTCGCCGAGACAGCTAGTAAAATAATAAAAATAATCTTACGACACATCAGCAAATAAATCACCGAAATGGTGCCGTAATCCGAATTACAGTAAAACGAATTTAACTGAGTAAAGGAGTACTTTAAACTCCCAACCACAAATGGGTTATATTTTATTCGCGGCCGGAAAATTTACGATCTCATTTCCGAATGGTCGAAATCAAATGCTTTCAGCGAAAGGGTCTCTGAATTACCAATGAAGGTGAGGCGAACTTTTAATTTCATCAACACGTGAGTGTCTTAAAAATAAGGGCGTTTTAGGAAAAAATCAACAACAAAATTTTCTATGGGCATATAATACATAAGGGTACATACGGGTATATAATACTAATAGTACATGGAAGGTATTAGTGAAAAACTTAGTGATGGTAGGTATTCATTCCTTCGCGCAATGTTTGTTACAACTATGATTTGGAATTTTTATCTGTTCGTCCGTTTGTTTTCTTTGACGTAATAAGTTCACTTTAATTTAAAGTTGGTAATACCTTATTACAAGTACTATTATTTCTTCAGTGGTAATACCAAATCGCGAATGACAATGACGGATGTACGTTGAACAAGACAATAATTTGTCGGGTTCTTCTTTTGAAACTTTTTCTTGCTTATATGTAACTATAATATAATATTTTTATAGTGGATACGCGGCGTGTTCCGCTACGCTAAAAAAAATTGATGAGAATGACAGATCAGTGTTTTTGTGTTGACTTTGATGTTGATATGCCATGTTTATATATTATCTTCAAATTGTTGAATGGGAAAATCTACTTTATCAATGGACCGAATGTGCCCAATGCATTGTTTTAGTGATCTCAAACCACCTTCGGAATATTGCCTTTCAAATGAAACCATTTTGAGGCATTTCGGTTAGATGGTTTCAGAGTCTATAGAGGACATTCTGTACAAACATTTTTTTGTGTTTTATATATATACTAGCTGCCCGGACAGACTTCGTTGTGTCAAGTTTTTTTTAAACCTTCCGTCTATCCTACGACTATCTTTCAAGTTGGATCAAACTGCACACGGTGTGCAAATTTGATTAAAATTGGTTAAGTAGTTTAGGAGTCCATCGCGGAAAAACAACGTGACACGTAATTTATATGTATAGATAGATAATAACTGCATAATGCCCATAAATAAAAACTCGCAATCTGAATACAGTGAAAACTAGATTTACTCACCAAAATTTGTTTCGTCAGTCCAAATGCATCGCTACCATCGCTATCCTCAGAGCTGGTAAATGTTGGGACATTTATAACAATGCTACCTACTTCTCAGAATGCAGAACATAATATTCATAAATCAAAAATCTTGAACGTACAGAAATTGATGGTTATAATCTCAGATTAAAAGGCAGATATATTCATCCAACTACAATGTAAACCTACGACAGCAAATAATAACTAAAACACCAAATACAATCCCGAGTCAGTACTAAAGAAAGCGTCAAATAGCTTGCATGTCACAATTGTCGAAATTCATTAAATAATTTTCTCAGATAAAATGCCGTCTTGCATTTTTAAACACTGCAAAAGTTGTTCCCAAAATCAAAGAAATCTGAGGGTATAATAATGTTTAGATCGTTTTGAGGTTTTATTATACACCTAGATACTTGTGATGAAGTCAACGTCGCGCGTCGTAGTTATTCAGCCGGACCAAGAGCGCTATAAATTGGGTATAATTGCAATCAAATCACGCTCCGTGCGTGAGGACAGTGCGTTGGTTTAGGACCTTCCTCGCCTTGCTGCCCTCGCTGGTGAGGTGACATTGTGGCGCGACGCGTTGTCGCTGCCATGACACATTGTTTCATGTATGTTGAAAATAAATAAATAATAAATAAACGCTTTCACACTCATACCCCCCCCCCCTCCCCCAGTAGGTTTTCACCTGTGTCGCAGGTAGCATGAACGACACATAACACGTCACAACAACACCCATGACCCAAGTACAAATATTTATCTGTCACATAAATATCTGCCCCGATCGGGAATCGAACCCAGGACCCCTCGCTTCGCAGACAGGGTTGCTACCAACTAGGCTACAGGGTCGTCTAATACTGGAATAATAATAATAATAATGGAAATAAATAAAAATTATGGTAATTGCGAATGCATAAACAATAAACCTTTTATCACTAATTATCAATATAATAACCGACTTCAAAGAAATAGTCTCCGATTTATATCAATAGGTCTCGCCATAAAATATTTGAAGAGTTTCCTCAATTCCTCATGGATCCCATCATCAGAAAAATACAACAAAATCATGGGATAAATCTGGAAGTATACCCTTTCGAATCAAATAAAAATCTTTCAAATCGGTAGGCAAATGACGGAGTTCTGTGGTAACAAACATTAAAAAAATACTATTGAATTGAGTACCCCCTCCTTTTTGCTGTCAGTTAAAAATTAACATCATTATCATTGTATCTCGGTATTCCCTGGGTTACCTTGGCTTTCGAAAAAACAACCTGTACATATTTGAGTTCCAAATGACGCTGTACCTAATTTGAAATTCAACGTGCACCCAAACCGTAGCTTAATCCGTCCATAACGTAAATTAAAAATGACCAAAACACTGGTACGTGTAAGCGAAAACAGTTTAATTAAACGATCTGATTTTTGTTTAACTCAGCTCTGAAATGGTTGGAATTTTTAAATCACGAAAGCTTAGGCAAACTTAAGCTACAAGTCAACGTCATATTGATCAGCTCATGACATAATGATGTATGTCCGAGTTGTTTTGAAATATGTAGTTCAGCCAGTTACGTCCCGTAGTGAGTTTAGTGAGCGACAATAGTCGCCCTTAAAATAATCGCAATCTTCCGTCAATAAATCCCTCTATTCGCACTTTTTATAGCATAATATGAATACGAAGTAAGAAACAAATTGAGCTGATCTGCGAATAGCAACTCACATTTTTGTTAAATACTAGTGGGAGTACCTACATATCTTACGCGTGGATTACGTAGCGTGATTAGGATTCTGTAATCTCACAGCTTACTCCGTAACGAGATGATTATAAGTCTTACACACTGATACATTAATAGAATAACATACTGATACAGTAATAAGAATTAATTTATAATTTAAACAGTATCTAAACATTTTATATTAATAATAATAATTATAACTGATTAGTGGCATTGGCTACCACTACCAGTTGAGCCACTTGTTTTTGGCTATAGAAAAAACATAGCTTAGTCTGAGTTATATAGGGGTAGCAAAAACAATAATAGGTTATCTCTATGCAAAAACAAATCTTCATCTTAATTATCTAAAAAGCGGCCAAGTGCGAGTCGGACTCGCCCATGAAGGGTTCCGTAGCAGCAAGTAACATAATGTAAAAGTTCTTGTAGTTCGTTGTAACTTTGATCAATGTTTTTTGCGGTTTACGATTTATGACGTATTAAAAAAAAACTACTTACTAGATCTCATTCAAACCAATTTTCGTTGGAAGTTTGCTTGGTAATGTACATCATATAATTTTTTTAGTTTTATCATTCCCTTATTTTAGAAGTTACAGGGGGGGGGACACACATTTTACCACTTTGGAAGTGTCTCTCGCGCAAACTATTCAGTTTAGAAAAAAATGATATTAAAAACCTCAATATCATTTTTGAAGACCTATTCATAGATACCCCACACGTATGGGTTTGATGAAAAAAACATTTTTGAGTTTCAGTTCTAAGTATGGGGAACCCCCAAAATTTATTGCTTTTTTTCTATTTTTGTGTAAAAATCTTAATGCGGTTCACAGAATACATCTACCTACCAAGTTTCAATGGTATAGCTCTTATAGTTTCGGAAAAAAGTGGCTGTGACATACGGACGGACAGACAGACAGACAGACAGACAGACAGACAGACAGACAGACAGACAGACAGACAGACAGACATGACGAATCCATAAGGGTTCCGTTTTTTGCAATTCGGCTACGGAACCCTAAAAATGATAATATGAATAATCATATAATTTAAACGTGCGAGACCGTAAAAATTTCTTCGGTAGATGGATATGATGCAATGAATGTATCCTACTCGTATAATGTAATGTATGAAGGAAAGAAACTGTCTCCAAAGTAAAATAATGTATTATTCTATATTGCTCCGGGAGGATCGTTAACATACTCATAAATAATATCAATAATACGTTAAGAGATAAATTTATGAATTACTAGAATGCTTGGAAATAAGTAGCCATAATCGGTTAAAATATTGCTTAATTATTTTGTTATTTGGAAGCGGTGATAGAAGAAAAAATTTACGTGTAAACGAAATAGTTTAAATGATCTAAGTACTTGTACGATAACTATATAATATAACTAACTAATAACTATATTTTATTTAACTCTTTGCATTTATAAACGACCCATCCGTTAAATATACATAAAAAATATGATCACAGTTAAATAATCAGGAAGCGTATTTCACCTCGTATTGGGTAAAATAATTAAGGAATAATTATAAAAAGGCTGAAAATGTTATCACATTTCCAAGAAATTATAATAAATGTTTTAGATGTAAAGTGTGCGATCAAAATGTACCGAAGCGATGAACCGTGAGAGTCGCATGCCGTCTGAATATTTACGAAGTGCCTCAACATATGAGCGAAAAATCTCTTTTAAAAATAATTTCCAAAACGCCGCTTCATTGACTCAGTAGAATCCCTTCATGTGTAACTATATTTATAAGGTAATGGCGCAGAAAAGCAAAGCCGTTTTGCGGCAACATAAATGTCAAAGCAATAATGGTTTTATGCATGAAATCAATCAAAATTTTATTCATTTTAGTGGCAGTGCTGTAGCTAGTTAATAAGCCGGTTTATATCTTCTTTCTTATCCAATAACAGCACAGTTTTGAATCCCTTCATCTCATTTCCCATTAAGACAAATATCAACAAATGGACCTTAGTGTTCAACGCCAGAAGGAGTGAATGACTGTCATCTACTTTAATATTAACAGTAAAAGTTTTATTAGAACCGCACACAGATTTCGTATAAAATAAAAATTCTAGTATCAAGATCGTACTGAAATATACTAAGATATTTGTGTCAAAGACTTTAATCAAGGTGAAAGAAGACATTATGCAAACATCGAATGCTGCTGCCGACTTATGTACGGCGGCAAAAACAAGCAGCGTCAATAACAAGCCGTCCCGAATACTCCCAGCACTGATCCATTATCCCCACAATATCAGCACAAAAACCTAATTAGTGCCGGCAAAAGAAAGCAGTTTCCTCACGAGTCATGAATATTAAAATTCCTCGTTAGGCGTTTTCGTAAGTTTGCCACTATTGCGCCGTTGAAAATCGCGTCACGTGCGCTCAATGAACAATGACAGGTCCTAATCGGCGGCAGTTACGCAACCGATGATCTTCACTTAAGGGGCCAATGTCGTGGCCCACTCGAACAGAATATCGATGGTTAGGGGGCGAATGACACATCCGGAAAAACGGAAACTTAGACGAAAGTCACAGCTCAACGAGATATGTATAAAAGCGTTATCGTATTTGCATCCAGCATCATTCGTCGGGAAACGGTCGGAGAAACAACAACGATAATGAAGACTTTTGTTTGTGTTTTTCTGCTCGCAGCGGTGGTGTCAGCTGAACCACCACGATACAGACAAGCGAGGTTTAGTTCTGAGAAGCAGGAGGTTGAAAGCAACGGGCAAGCATCGTCTGACCCTCAATCAGCACCTTACCCCGCTGCTGGTTTCAGACCATCGAAGGAGTTCAGACTCCCCACTCGGCAGGAACTTGTGCCTCCCTCTACTTCCTATGGAGTCCCCGCCGATAGCTACGGGGCACCAAGCAACACTTATTTAGCACCCCAATCGGAATATGGAGTACCTGTAAATGAAGCGAAGAGCAACGACACCAAAGATGCAGACAACGGTGAAAGTCAGAAAGCTGAATCGAAATCCGAGAAATCTGCAAAAATTCAAGAAGGACCAAAGAATGATGCCGAAGTTATTAGCGCTCAAGGTGCTTACTACGTTCTTCTGCCGGGATCTCAGCTCCAAAGAGTGCAATTCCAGACTGAGAACGACATCCGCAACATGGCATACACTGCCCGTCTTCAGTACAAATCTGAAGACCGTGCACCAATATATGTGTATACCGCCGTACCTCAATACACTCCATCTGCTGCATATGTTCAGTTAATATGAAAAGGTTAAGTGTCTCGTGATAGCATTTTAATTTGACGATATCTCATGATAGAGATATTTCAACTTATTAAAGGACATTTTTTGAAACTCAACAAACAAGTTAATTAGATATATGTTCCATAATTCTCCAAATCTCGAACTTTGTGACGACGTTAATACGATTTATTTATTGAATATAATTTATGTTTGCGAACAATTTCAAGTGACTTTACTTTTTCTTTTTTACTACAATGCTTCAATGATCTGCTGCGATAAATGCCATTTAAAATAACTTGTCTTTGTGTACTTGCAATAATAAAATTCTGACAGGATTTTGTGTTATTCGTTTGCATCATAGGACTATCGCTATGATATAACTATCGATATTCGCTATGATATCTTACATGCCAATATTTCAATTCAGTTCCATAGTTGTGATTTAAATTTAAATTGGAAGTATTACACAAATTATCAGTAGTGCAATCGTAATACCCAATCCGCTTAATACCTATTTACTCTCAATGTGACATTGCTTACGTGTTATTTTCGTGGTTTTAAACGTTATACGTTGTACGTTAATTTATACGTTAATTGAAAATTTTCAGATCAAAATTTGCATACACTAAACCATATGGGACAACCTTTTAAATCATTGAACTGTCATTATGTCACTTACTGATAACAAAAGCCATTCTTGCGCTAACGTCAGTTTGTTACGATCACATACAAAAACAAGCAGTTTAACATCACAATGAGATGTATTTGGTAATTTAAACACGACATCACCTTCACTGTGCATAAACGGTTTACGGTTATGAAATAAGTTACAGGTAAAATATTAATCAATATTCCTTCGCCGACATCAGAACATTTTATTGCTTCTTTGCTTTTTCTTCTTTTAGAATGAGAACAGCATCAACATTGTAGGTATGTACATACTGCGTACACCAATTATAAAAATGATTTTAAAATTAAATAATTCAAAATATATCATTTCTATTTCCATTGAACTAAAAACAAGGCTTTGTGAATTTGCAACTTTCATATCAATACCAAAGACCATCGTCTCGATTTCTGTGATTATATTGAATTTTCGTCATCACATTAGCTTAGTGATTCCATTAATGCATTACATTATACCATCAATGTATATTCTATCAATAAAATCTGACCATAAACTTATTTCCAATCAACAATGAAAGTAGGAGTAAATGAAATTGTTCAGTAAAAACAAACAACATCAATATTTATCCCAAAGTAGCGAGTGTCCCAACAGCGATTTTCTCTCCATCAAAGTCAATTGCCCCATCGCGCCGGCTGAATATGAATGAACAGCCATCTGCCGTCGAACTTATCGAGTGCTGCCGATGGAAAGAACATAAACTCACAAAAATGGGAGTTTAAGTGGCTCTATCCATGATATGTTTCATCTTTACGAGGTGCTCCCCGAATCCAATACGTTTCTAATAGGAATAAAACTTTTTTTATGATTGCTGACTGCTGCAACGCCATGATCGTTAGACCAACTTGATGTAAATAGAAAATGGTCTTAGGAATATTCTGGTCTTAGGACCAGGGCATCATAGGCATATTGCGATCGGCAGAGGTACACCATCACATGTCTCATAAGTTTGTCGGATTGATTTTAAGTACAAACCGCCATGTTAAAACCAAAATAATATTTAAGGGCCAGCCTATCAATTATACAATATAGCTTTTATGTTGTTATTATTTGTTACTAGTGTTGTAGTCGGTCAATCGATATGAGCGTCATCAAACTGAATTGAACGCTGCTTGAATATTAATGTACGCGTGCCGTCTGTCGGTTACTAAGTCAACGTGCTGTTAAGCATCATAAATCATATTGCGTGATGTTATTTTGAACTTATCTCTTTTATACAACTCATCAATAGGGTATTGTATGGGTCTACTGCTCTAATTGTATTGTCATCGGTCATAGGTTCAAATCCTACGTCTTTTATACAACTCATCAATAGGGTATTGTATTAGTCTACTGCTCTAATTGTATTGTCATCGGTCATAGGTTCAAATCCTACGTCTTTTATACAACTCATCAATAAGGTATTGTATTGGTCTACTGCTCTAATTGTATTGTCATCGGTCATAGGTTCAAATCCTACGTATTTATACATTTCTTAATTATAGCCTTATTTATTTATTCTTCTGAAAACTTATGCCTTGCCTTTCCAATAGTACTCGTAACCAAAACAATTACCTATGATACGTTATTGTTTAGATATTTTACGAACCTAACATTTCTTCATACCTCATTTATTATCATTCTTAACTCGCTAAGCTAAGCTACTTCCATAGTGTAATATCCTTTAGTCTGTTGCTGTGGAGCTCCGCTCCAGATATAATTGAGTCGATATTTTATACTACAGAAAACAACGCGCCATTTACAACCTCAGGCCTAGGGACTCGCTCAGAAATTAATATATTAACTGTGGCATCACAATACATGTTACGCGTGTTAAAAAATATTATGATAGTTTTCCTAAGAACAATAACATCCACAATATTAATACGAGGATAAACTGATTGTACACAATTTTAGACTCTGTAAAACTGGTAGCTCTTTCATAGGTACGTGTGTAAAAATTTACAATAAAATTTTATTAAAATTGACGGAAATGCCATACTTTAAATTGAAAGCATTCTTACGAAGAAAGGGTATTACAAATCAGATGATTATTTTAATGACAAGACTGCTTGGACGTGAGTTTTATAAATATAGATTGTAAGTAGTTAATAAGTGCCATCTGTAACTGTGAGTAGGAAAAAAACACCCCAGTAGTTTCTTGCTGCTTCTTCTCCCGGGCCTTTCACAGTAGGGTCTTGTTGAAGCATTGGCGTAGCTTGCATGACTTTCAAAAAGTGTGTGTAAACCAAACCAATTTTGAATAAAATGTTTGAATTTGGTTACAGCATTACATAGATTAGAAACATTTCCATTTGTAGCAACTACAAATAAGCAATAAAACTTTACTTACGAACTTAGCTTATTTAACTTTTACCTTAGTTTACTTACCCTCTTATTCCATACTAACTTTAAGTTCTATTAGTTCATTGATGGAAAGATAAAAATGAGCTCTAACTTCTATTTTACTTAACTGATAAACTCAGCAGTAGTTAAGTCAAAAGTTTCCTAACAATGTAGATAAAGCGAATTAGTTCGAAGTGATTGCGCCAAATATGCATAAAAATTCGAACAAATAAAAATAAACTCGAAAAGATCGCTCGCCTTATACCGACACAAACTAAGTACAATTTGGAATAAAAAATCGCGAAGAAACCTGCATGAACAAGGGCTGTTTCCCACTTGGATGAATCGTTACTTAGTCTGGATCGTGATTTAAAACGATTTGTTTTTTATTTCTTCAAGTACACATTCATTCTTATGACCATATTCGCATTTTCATAAATCGTCAAAATGATGAATACGTCATAAAAATTCGAATCCGTAATTATGAACTGTCAACTCTCCTTTTAATTCCCGATTTTGCTGAAATGTGTAAACAACCATTCGTCCCTCCGCATCGAGCTAAAAAGGACGCTAGGGTCAACGGCAAATCTCCATTCCAAACAAGAAACCATTCGTCTTTGCCGAATCATTACTAAATACCGAATCGTCGGTGAGGGATATGTGGGAACGAGTCGGTCTAATTCTGTACAATCATTGCACAATGTTGTCAACAGTACATCACGTCTGCTGGCTTGGAGATATTACTAAAGACGTAATTACAACAGTTAATGCTTTAAGCCTGTTATCAGTGACTAATACACTTGAATCTACTGAAACTTCTACACCTATCTTGATATTGATCGCGACACACTCGTATAAGTTAAGTGTTTGTCTAGTGCGCCGTCTGGCTCGAAGCCATAAAAGCAAACAGTTAAAATTACGGGACCTTTGCTTGTGTGTCCAAATACCTACATGGTTTCACTTACACGAATATAATTGGGCTTTATTTTGCTATCGTATTGGATTTGAATTGCCTAGGCTTCATATTGAGCATTGGTAAAGTTATTGGAATAACAAAACAATCTAGACTAGACATGACATTTCTGTAATGTTGTGACGACAGGTTATTATGGTTTAGGCGACGTTTGTAATATTGATGCTGTTCTCCAAATATTGTTAGAATTCTGGGAACGGGTTGAGATTGAGACCCACAGTCCTTGCATGACTGACCTGTCTAAACATTTCTCGAACTCTAGGTACCTACATTCATATTAGTACCAGAATAATATTAAGTTATTTGGATAGATTCAATAGTCAAATACAATCTTAGGATGCAACCTTATCATAATTTTATTTCATCAAAGTTTATCAAATTTTATCAAAATTTCAGTTTTGGTTTCAGTGACGCAATTCACTTTTATGCATCTCTGATTTGAGTCTATTATAACTCATAATAAATGGGAGTCCATGTTGTCCATCTATTACGAATGGTCCCTGATCACTGGTAGGTACTGAAAAAGTATTCCTATCTTTAGGTCAATTGTACTGTATTTTGAAATTAAGTATTTGTTTGCTATTTCTTTGTTTTGCGCGAAAGACAGCCAAATCCTTATTAATATTTTCGTACATAAAAATATAAACATTTTTTTTCGTCATTTTGATAACTTATTCCCTTTTTAAACAAACGTATAAAAGCATTAATGCAATTAAACTAAGAAGAAGAAGAAGTAGTTTTCGACAAAATGACAAAAACAAAAACATATTTCAAATAGTTATCAACTATCTATAACATTAAAAACCTCATCTTTTTAATTGTTAACAACTTGAGCATTCCTAGACACGTCTAGCGCGGTGGCTGGCATGTACTGGCTCGGTGCCACAAAAGATGTCAGTTAATTAAGCGACCGTGTGTAAACACAGATATTGGCTCTGCACATTGCATAAGATACGTGATGAATTATAAATTATTCTATCTCATCGTATTTTGCATACTTTATTTTACAGCATATCATTTAAACATAAACTTCCCCGTTTCAGCATCCGATTCCAGAAAACCTTTAAAACTATTAACTTTACGTCTTCTTCATTTTGCTTTTCAGATTGATTTTTACGCCTCAATAAATCCAACTTTTCTTTTTCATATTTAAAGATATTTCATGCCTAAATAAACACAGTAATTATGACTAAGTGAAGTTTAAATATTCTTTTTTTCATGTTAATTGCCTACTGTTATCCTTGAACCCTTAGTAATTTTCAAAAAACTTATTTAATAAGACACATTTTAGATACACGCTTTTACTGCAAACTCGGATCTCTGGAACCCTTGAATAGCTGACCCCAATCCGGATTCCCCTTGGAATTAAAGCTTTTGTTAAGACTTGTGATTGGATTTTGGACGATCTCAGAACTATTAACTCTTTATAGGTTACTAAAAATGAATAAATGTATAAATTTCGTTAATCTATTCGATAGTTTATCAAAAAGATTTTTACTGACTGACTGTGATGCCTAAAAGAGATCAGTGGACATTTTATTGAATTAAAATGTGTCAGACGTAAGTTACTCCTTTTGATATTTGTCAGTTACATAGAGCACTACACTTGTCAGTCAAACGTAGTGATTAAGTACTCTGTGGTCAGTCATAGATACGTCATTCTTGGTTCCATCAAATAAAAAAATTTCAGAAAAATATTATAAAATAATTTTATAGATTGTGTTAGGCATAAAGCTGTGTTCTGAGGTAGGTATAGAGGAAAGTGATGAAATGTTGGAGCAAGAGCAGGAAGACCCTGTAGCTGCTGAGAAATCTGCACTTCTACCAAGAGATAAGAATGCATTGGGTTGTATCTGCAATTATATTATTGTTCAATGTAAGTCAAATCCTTTAGCAATATTTGCTATTTGTATCCAGCACTCTTTTGTATGTCTTTGTTCCTGAATTTTTTCTTATCAAATCTATCAAACACCATTTTCTTAGTGAGAGTATGTTTTAATGTTGTACCTTAAGACTCTTCTTAAGTACCTACGAACCTTAATTAAAGCAAAATGCTCACAGGTATCTTAGTGTTTGTCGGGGCATCCACTATCAACTACTGTTTGTGGTCTCCCGAGTACGCTACCGAAGACTATGACAAACTGGTTCGCATCATGTATCTTTTTGACTCACAGGTACGTATTACGAGATATTTAATGATACTAGGAAGTCAAACATTTTAAAAAACAGAGCAAATGATTTTGTTTATATCAAGCGGTCATCATATCAAATCCGAACTGTGTCGATAATTTACCAGTGACTGTTATTAATTCCTTGAATTATACCCGCTTGTTTGTTGGCCTATAATATCTAAAAATCATAAGTGATGATAGATTAGTGTGTTGGTTACCTGATTTCCCGCAACTTCATACCCGTAAACCTCTTTACATCTTCTTTGTTAAATTTACTATTTTTCAAACTACATGTTGTTAGGCTTGCGGCTACAATCTGCGAGCATCGCGCGCTATTTCTAATCTCCAGCTCAGCAACAACACTGGTGGCTTAGCTGTTCTACCCATTACCTGGACGCCGGCTATCGTAACTGTGTCTACCAGGCTCACTGCTAAGACTAGAAGGTTAATATAACACTTTAAACTTTTTATGGGTATTAACAGTATCAGCTTTTTTTAACACTGGAGGATTTTTAAGACGACTAGATTTTATATTTGCCTTTAAAATTATGTAAAGGGCATCGAACCTAATTGGCACACCTACAAGTCCGCCATTTTGAAAAAACCTCGATTCTGCGGCCAGTGATGAAACATGTGTCAATCGATAGACTAAATGATTATGATCAAAAAGTATTCAGTGATGAAATGTCGTAAGTGATATACTTTCTGAGATAAGTGAGTTCAAAACTGTAGAAAAATAAAGCAAAAAACTTCGTTTCAGCGGACATTAATAAATCATATGTCATTCGATAGGCTAAATAATTACGATTGAAAAGTATTCAGTGATGAAATGTTGTAAGTGATACAATTTCTGAGATATTTGAGTTCAAAACCGTAGAAATATAAAGCAAAAAAACTTCGCCACGGCGGACATTGATGAAAGATATTTCGATCGATAGGCTAAATGATTACGATTAAAAAGTATTCAGTGATGAAATGTTGTAAGTGATATACTTCCTGAGATATTTGAGTTCAAAACCGTACAAAAATAATGCATTAAAAATTATCATTTAATTATTTTGAATTTATTGGGTCAATAATGAAAAATAAGTATATTATGACATATGTGTATGTGCTGCATAGGTACTTGATTTATTAATAACGGGTAGATTTGAATTTAAAAAAGAAGCAGAGCAAAAGCAAACTACTAGGTTGTTTTATAAATAATTTATTTGCCACCAGCGGCTACAGCTTTGGCAATTACTCTAAACCAAAAGTTAAAATTCATTATTGGCTTAGTTTTCTATATCATGTCTGACAATCACTGAATCTAAAAAATCCGCTGGTGATAAAGGCAATGTTTCCTGATGTCGAGCCCATGCCAAGAACCATATAACACACATTATATGGGAACAACAGGACAAGGTTCTTTTTCCCACTATGCATGAGCAGTACCATCCCGCGATTTTATCTCTACCCTTAAGTTGTTTGTTTGACGAATTTGTTTAATTTTTATAATACATACCGTAACTGAGGTAAGGAAAAAAGTGTACCACTTCAATTGCTGTATCGAAATAAACACTTAACCATAAATACGCCATAAACACTGGTCATCCCTCACCTTGATTATGCTATGTGTTGTACAGATTTGTCAGAGGTACTTCTTAATACATTGGAGCGCCTTCTTAATAACTGTATTAGATATATCTTCGGCTTACGTAAGTATGACCACATTTCCCAGTTCCATTCCTAACTTAAATGACTACCCATTCGCTACAGGCGAAACTTCAGAATTCTCTCAACATTTTATGCTATTTTGAATAATGTGTCTTCTCCTGTTTATTTAAAGGAAACCCATATCACTGCTTATTTTGGGAATTCCTTCACAATACAGTTCATACTGTTCTGGAACTCCTTGCTTGTAGACATCAAAAAATCATAGACTACCAAAAGCTCCTTCAAGAAGTCCGGCAGCACTACCTGAAGCAATTAGAATTTGTCGCCCGTGGTCTTCAACCAGATGTTATATCATCTATCATCCATCAGCCCTTAGAGGTCCACTGCTGGACATAGGCCTCCCCTAACTTGCGCCACTCTGACCGGTCCTGAGCCTTCTGAATCCAGCGGATGCCCGCTGTCTTCTTCAGGTCGTCAGTCCACCTGGTCGGGGGGCGTTATAGAACCCTTAGCATAGGCTCCTTTTTCCGAGACGTGGGCGCCATTCGAGGACCTTTCTTCCCCAACGGTTATCGGTCCTTCGTACTATGTGGCCAGGACATTGCCACTTCAGCCGGCTAATTCTTTGAGCTATGTCGGTTACCCTTGTTCGTCTACGGATCTCCTCATTTCTGATGCGATCACGTAGAGAAATACCGAGCATAGCCCTCTCCATAGCCCGCTGCGCAACTCTGAGCTTGTGGATCAGGCCAATAGTAAAGCACCACGTCTCGGATCCGTATGTCATCACTGGCAACACACACTGCTCGAACATCTTCGACTTCAGGCACTGAGGTAGTGTTTTGGACGAATTATTTATTTACTTAATATATAATATAATATGTATAATAAAAATATAAAATAATTAACTATAAATGTTTTATTTTTATACGGGTTTGAACTCAAATATCTCAGAAATCATATCACTTACGATATTTTATCACTGAGTACTTTTTGATCGTAATCACTTAGTCTATCGATTAACACTTGTTTTATCAATATCCGCCGAAACAAAGTTTTTTACTTTATTTTTTTATGGTTTTGAACTCAAATATCTCAGAAAGTATACCACTTACGACATTTCATCACTGAATACTTTTTGATCATAATCATTTAGTCTATCGATTGACACATGTTTCATCACTGGCCGCCGAATCGAGGTTTTTTCAAAATGGCGGACTTGTAGGTATGCCAGGCTCCATACAAAAATGTTGGAAGCCCTTTACTCAAGTAGTATTTTTACGTGCGACGTAAATCATTTATCTTCAGCTTCTATATAAGAAAACAAATTAGTAGACTTCCTAATCACGTTAAATCCATGGATTACACTTGTAATCCTTTTTATATACGTAAAATCCTGCACCTTGCACATAGCCGCTGCGATGTACCTTCTTCCTAATAGATCTGACAAGGCATCCCAGCAATAGAACCACCCTCTACGATGCGGACATCAAATTCAGTTTGCCGAATTCTTAGCTAAGTGATCCTTTAACATAATGAATATTACTAAGAGCCAGCCGTCGTTCGGATAAATCGATCGTTAGGATAAATCGTTTGACATAAACTTTCCACGGTCCTTAAAATCTTCCAAAACAACAACTATTAACGTGTAAATAGTAATGTTAACAATTTATAACGCCAATTTTAAGTACTGATAATATTAAATATATTGTTTTCAGATACATGGAACTAAGTATAATCTTCCACATTATTTGGTTGCTCGTCACAATTGTCTTTAAGCTAATGCGTGATATTACTAGAGTGCGAATACTGAAAATTGCTCTTTTAGTGTTCTTCTACGCGTCAGTTATCATGATCACTTTTGACATATCTATGGCTATCGTATACATAGCCCATATCCAACAGAGCTTGACCAATGGTATGATACTTAGGTACAGTGGATGGAGCGTCGAAATGAAACTCACAAACTACGAAAATTTTGGTGGCTGGTTGCCAATAGCCGCTTCTATTTGTTGGATGAGAGGTATCGTCTTTTTAGTCATAAACATCTACTGCACAAGAACGATACGGCTTGTGAGACGACGGATTAATAAGGGAGAGGTCAAGAAGAGATTAATGATGGACGAGAACCCGCCGATCCCAGAATCAAAATATAAAGAACCGGTGGACGATAAAGTCCTTTACTTTAGAACCGGTGAAAAGAAACCGTTTGTAAGACATCCTTACAGAATGTTCTTTGAATGATATTTATTTAATGAAAGATCTGTTGATGCATTCATTATGAATAATATAATAAATTATAAAATATTAAATATTTAATTAAGAAGTTTCGTTAGTATATTTTTTTTCTTATAAAAATAAACAGAAGATAATTATTCATAACTTGACTTTTTACTATGTAGATAAGGAATAATTTATGACACAGAAAAATATCCGTTTTTCTATACAACGCGTACATGTACCACACATAAGCAGGAAAGTATATTTACTGTATACGTACCATATTCAAACAAGGGAAGAACGACGGAGGAAAAAAATAGTAAGTAAGTCTTGAATGATTGATCGAGTGTATCAATGTAAATCTAAATTAACGAATAGAATGAATGAACTATTGATTGATAATACAATTAATGTAATGACTGAAAACGAACAAAAAAATTAATGAGTCCCTTCTGCATCGAACGGTTAATAAAATTAAAAGGAAGCAACGGAGATTGTTTACATTGTGGAGCATCTCTGAAAAATCCACTAACTTATGTTAACACTATCTTTTCGTAAGGACCGAAACTTGTATCAGTGTTATCCAATGAACAAAATGTCAATATTATACGATTGCTGTTTATTTTTTGTTGACCGTCATTGTATACCGTCGATCGATTTATTTTAGTCGTTTTTCATTTATCATTAATTTGCAAACTATCGTAGCTCTAATAAACCATGATTATATTACCCTGATTTAACATGGTATTTGATAGAATTCGCCTTAAATCTTGGTTACGCCAAAATAATCGCTCCAGAATCTGATATGAAACCATTAATCACGAATATTGGTACTTCCGTGAGTAGCGCGGAGTGAAATTGTACTATTCAAAAGAAATTCAATTCCAAGGGATGATAGCATTAAATTTTTCATTATCACGTTGCGACTAGCCGGCCATTAATTTGAGAGTTGGGTATCAAAATGCGAGCTTGGGATGAAGCAATTTCGGGGACAGCAAATTGGTTCACGGCCCACTTGAAAATGTTTGTTACTTGAATTTCTCGGGGATGGCAACTTGAGACAGTATCCAAGATTGATTTTCAATTAGATTTGAATTTGTGAAATGGGGACCACTCTCGGAGTTTGGACATTACTTCTTATCCTATATCAAAGTAAGTCTATGCAAAATTAACTGCTCCCGTTTCTCGTAAACTGTTGGTGACAATATGTTTGTATTTGTCGACGACCCTGTAGCCTAGTTGGTAGCAACCCTGCCTGCGAAGCGAGGGGTTCCGGGTTCGATTCCCGACCGGGGCAGATATTTATGTGACAAATAAGTATTTGTACTCGGGTCATGCGCGTTATTGTGATGTGTTATATGTGTCGTCCATGCCACCCGCGACACAGGTGAAAACCTACTGCGGGGGTATGAGTGTGAAAGCGTTTATTATTTATTATTATTATTTGGTAAAATTAATGGTCAACACTTTTTAAGAACTTCGAAGAAACAGATGTACGTAAATGAAACACAATAAAAGACTAACCGGAGACCCCTAACTAGATTGTGAAAGAGAGATGAAGCTTTTCGCTGGACATTCACTATGATCTGACCAATAGATGTACATGTAATTTCAGTAGACACAGTTGATAGAAAACACAACATAGTTACATGTTTTTTTATTTATTTTTAATGTCACTAATCGAACTGTACGAATTAGGGTCGCCCTGAAAATCAGCGGTCATGGCTTGCTGCGGCCAGTGCTGAGTGTGGCCCCATTTCGCCAAGTTTTTACTGCTACATATTTAACATTTTTTATAAGTATAATGTAACAATATTGCCTATTTGTACTGCATTGTTAACTTGAAGAAATAAATCATATTCTTTTCTATGTGGTTCCAGCAATAATTTGCGTCCTCATCAGCTCATTTACACTTCAATGTCAATTAGCTCCAACCACCTTGGAGCTCCGGGAGGTCACGCTGATAAAACTACTGTACCTATATGATCCCGAAGCTTGTGGCAAGGTCCACTTCTACAACTTCACTTTGAGAGGAGAAGATGGCATTACAAACACAAATATCTTGTGGCCGTTCAAAAATCCTGTGGCATCCAATTTTCGCAGGTTCGATATTTTTAACTTTTTAAGCTTTTGTTTATTTGTATTTCATCTTGTTCATTTGTATTTCATCTACTTGTAATAAGAATAATCACTCATTCTCGTTGTATTTCATACAGACGACATTACAATTTATAGTATGTTGATTATATATGCATACATGTAATTTTAATGGTTATCCCTCCATATAATTTGGCTTTTAGTGCATATGACCAATATTTTCCAAACTAGTAAATGATATAGATGTTAAAACGTGTTTACAGGAAAATGCAAATATGGCTATCCCTCCATATTATTTGGCTGTTCCTGAGTGTGATCAATATTTTCCAAGCTCAACGATCTTGTGGTTTCTATACCACCGTGATTCCATTCACTCTCTGCGGTATCGCCATGCTTGTTGTGGATCTCATCCACACTGCCCTATTTCTGCAAGATGCTAAATACACAAAAACAGAAGGTATATTTATTGTCCTTTTTTTGCTTTTACAATCACAGAATGTTGTACAGGAATATAAATAATTTAATGTGTATTTTTACTTATTTTCTTGATATTGTCTCAACTCTGCTACATATCAATATTCGTCATACATCGTACCTAACATACGTACATCTTTATCTTCTGTGGATGGATGGATGGAAGGATTGATTATTTTGTTAAAATTGGTTCCTAATAAAAATATTTGTATTGTATGTATACAAATCTTACTATTAACTCAAGGAGTAATTTTCCTGAAATGCGCATCTAATCTGTTAATCACCGCACTATGATTATTACAGTAATGACGGAATCAATTATTAATTTACTAATAATTATAGTGGATATCCTGCGTTACATCGAATCCGACCGCAGATACATGCTATGGATTAGTAAAATGGTTCCCTTGCGAGATATCCCCGATGACCTAATCCCTCATGACGAAGATACCTCTTGGATATCCATCATGTTCGCATACGGAAGTTGTAGATGCATCGTTCAATGGATCTTTAACTTTTGGGCTGTCAAAGATAATTATTTTGAAGGATTTACTCTGTACCGTAAGTTTGCTCTAAGCTTTTCTTTCTTTGGAACGTTTTTTTCCACTTTTTCTGAGTTCTAGACAAAATAGGTTACTTATAAAATTCGAAAAGTCATACATTACAAGTATACGAGTATTACTAGATGTATGATAGCCATAAAAAATAACTTCATACCAATCTCATTTACCTACAATGGCATAAAAACCTGACAATTCCAATAATTTTGTTTTTTTCAGGTCGTTTGCAAAAGGAAAAACCTAAAATAAGATAAAATTTCATTAATCGGTAACTGTATAATTATATTATATTAGAGTGATATCAAATAGAACTTATTTAGAAGGAATTGATAACCTATTTGATAAAAGCGACAGATATATATGGAATGAAATAAAAGGAAAACAATAATGTACTTAATATTCATAAACTTTACTCAAGCGATTGAACAACAAAATATAGAGGTAAATTAATTTCTGAACACGTAAAGTGGTGCTCGGTCACGTAGCTCCAAGCGTGCAGTATACTTCATTTTCTGGATATCGTTCTCCGTCACAAACTGGACCCTCTGCAGCTGACCATTGGGCAGCAGGATGTAGTAAGTGCCGACACTTTTCAACACTTCCACTGGCCCATTCAACTTTTCAGGCTGGGATGCGTCTGTGGATGGCGCGTCTGTAGGTGTGCCGTAGGTATTATCTGGAGCACCGTAAGTTGTCTCAGGAGCACCATAACTAGTCGCTGGTTGTTCTTGGGGCAAGGCAAAAGGTTGTCCCGCTGGCTTCCATCCTGACGGAGGGTACGGTTCAGGAGGTCCGTAAGTGTCCGTCGGTTCCGTTTGAGTGGGCAGCTCGAACGCCTGTCCAGCTGGCTTCCAACCCGAAGGCGGGTAAGGCCCGGTTACATCTGTTGTGGTTTCCGTGGGCATATCCGTCGTCGCCGGCACCAGTTCCAACCGCTGACTTCTGAACCTAGCTGACCTGAAGCGAGGCAGTTCAGCGATGACGCTTGCGACTAAACACGAGATTAGGAACAGCTTCATGATTAATCAGTTACGATTGAATGATGCAGTACAAAAACCGAGGAGCATTTTATAGGTGTCTGGACCAGTTTATGTTTCTTTGTTGTATCATATTTGGAAGCAGAAAGGCTACAGGATAAGCGAGCAGTAGGCACGCTTGTCACGTCACGGCTGGCCGACATTGACCTGCGTGACGTCAACTGATGGTCATCCCTGATGCCCAATGCCGTTGATGCTCTTACGCAATCAACTGATGCATTATTCATATCTTGAAATTCTACACCTTGTTATACTAGTCAGTACGTGTAATGAACATGCTAATCAGTAAGTTAATAAGCCGAATTTCATATTGATCAGCAACGTCTCGTTGATACCTTTGGTAGTGACTTAATAAGAATCATCAAAATCCGTCAACGCGTTTGGTCTCTACAACGCCTCATAGGGACAAATATACATAGATGCTGATAAACAGATTACCCTTCTTTGCGACGCACAGTCGGGTAAAAAGCTACTTCAGACAGGCGACAGAGAATAAACTTTACGCAAAACAAACTTGGAAAAGCTGAACAACATATTTATGTTATTTAGTTTCTCGTTGATTACTTTTCAGTCTATCTTTTTATACTTGATCTTCATAAGTCTCGACAGATTTCATCTTTGCCCATATTTTAGGTAGGCATAATCCCATAACATTTATGTATGTCATTACGTACTTAATACGTATATACTATATGTAAATGCTACATGCGTAATGTAACCTTGTTTCACGTACTCAGCCGACGTTTATGTATGCAAATCTCATCGCGTGAGGGACGCGAGCTCGTTTAATTACAAACCGAGATATCAAACCAGATTCAGCTATAGGTAATAATTTTTTGGTCTCTCGTCACTATGTACGCAACTGCCTCTTAAGGGTCTGCTTTACTGGTTAGTATGTCGTCGATGATTCTGTAGCCCTGGTAGTGACTCTCCGGGTAGTGTCTATTGAAGTCGGCGCAGAGTTCTCATTTCGATTCCTGTACCCAAGGCAAACAAATAATAAAATAAATAACAAATAAACGCTTGCACATTCATTCCCCCGTAGCAGGATTCCCTGTGTCGCGGGTGGCATTGACGACACAAATAAGACATCAGTATAACACTTATGACCCGAGCAGTTACAAACATTTATCTGCCACATCTACGCCAGCCGAGAATCGAAGCCAGGACCTTTCGCTTCACAAGTAGGGTCGTCGATGGGATGGTACGTTATGTTACAGTGAGATCATTTATAAATGAGATGTTTTTGACTAAACTACTGCCAGGACGGTGCTAGCGAGGCATGTGTAGAAAACTTGGTCGGATATGTAAAACAGCAAAGTCTCGCGCATTCTGCAGCCGCAGAGTGACGCATTTCTAAGTTACGCCAAAGAACACAGGAATTACGTCACAGCGCTGCAATGCAATAATTGAATCAGTCTGTCGTTGGTAGTCCAAAGCGATGGATAGTTCTATACCTATAACGAAGAGCGTAAGAACAGGCAATTGACCGTTCTGCTCGTAGTCGCTCTGTCAATACAAGACGATACGCACGCTTTTGTTGTTGTCAGAAGTGCTTGACTTTTGACATACAACGTTAAAAGGCCTTCGTGTATTAAACCATGTGATTGATGTAGTGAAAGAAAAGATAAACGTGTGTGTGTTGTAGCTCTTTTCGGAACAGATTTTTTGGTTAATTTGTAAGGGTATAACGTATCTAATTGTACACCACACGAATTGTCAAACCTATGACATAGAAAATGCACGTAACCAAGCAGTATTTACGAGTAGTTGATGCACAAACTTGTATCTCTGACTTAAGTTTTAAGCTCATAAAGCCAGGAAACATAAATTTGCATACGTAAATCGCCACAACTTTAGAAAGTTTAATCCTTTGTGCCTAGGACCTAGGTACCATAGGAAGGTATGAAGCGATGATATTGTGGTTTCAAAATTGATACATTGCTAGGATAGTTTGAGTTCCAATCCTGTATTTACAGTTCGCAGTTATATGCTTAATGGAAATGAATTACAAATTTTGGTTATTTACTTATCTAGACCGAAATAATATAACGTTTTCTTACCAATGAAGCTTACAATTTTGAGCATTTGAGAATTATATCAAACAATTCCTATGGTATTATTTATCCAAGGTTATTTAAAAATTAACGAAAGAAGATCCTCTTATAATATATTTAAATAATTGTGTACAAATATTTTTGAGTTAACTTGTAACACAATATGATGAAAACAACTTCAAATTACTTAACGAACTAATTAAATAAATTCTCGATTAATGAAAGGAAAATTAGAAACAAGTTAACACATGTTTATGAAGGGTTTGTAAAGAAAATATCTCAAGAAATTTTAAATTAAGGGTCTTGTAAACTAACGAGCCAGGGGGCTTCTAATGCCGTACAAGTTTTAAATCTGATATTTATTTACTTTGATTTAAACCCAATCTACTGAGTATATTTTTTGCTTTCCGCCTGAATAAAATAACCACCCTTCTTTTAAAATCAACTGCGAAATATTCTTAACGCTGGAAGTATATAATGATTTTTTTGGCCAGAAAAGATTGGATGATGCCATTGATAATGATGATTGTTCTCTTCCATGAATGACGGTGACACCTTACTTATTTACCTTACTTCCGTCAGGAGGTTTGTTTGTCGTTTGGCTGCTGTAAGTTTCTTTAAAATTAAGTAAGTTTTTCTATGCAACTGAAGAGAATGAGGCATGTTCCACCATGATAATTCCAATATGAGTTGAACAAGCGTTTTACATAATATTCTCCCGTCTCATTCAAACTCCAAAGTAATAAAGGAATTGCAGCGTTTTTTCATTTTCCAAAAAGTTTGATACTTGGAGCGGAGTTATTTAATTTTGCTACGCTGATGTGGCCGTTACGCATACGTCCGTGGAATGTTTAATCAAGTCAACAAAAGAGCGGCTTCATCTCTTCCGCCATGCGTTGTCAAAAGCACTTTGTTACAGGAGGTATTTGACATATTTTCTGGGAATGTATCTGAATTAAATTAAATTTTTAAATTTAATCGAAGCGCTCATAGCCCGACGGCTTATGTCGTTAAGTGATCGACACAGTTAAACAATAGCTGGATATGTGACATAGGTTGGGTGACCTCTGGTGGTAAAAAATTCTTGAGCGCTTCCTTGCTATGGAGGTCACATAAAGCCAGACTGGTTGTATCATAAGATAATATTTTTTAAGCTATGTCGGAGGCCCTCGGGCGGAATGAAAACTTCGACACTTGGGATTGGCCACTAACCCCTCCACCAATCCGCACTGGAGGAGCGTGGTGGAACATGCACTAGGCCTCCTCAAGGGGAGAGCCCATGCCATTAATGCCAAATGTCATTTTAGAAAGACTTTAGACTTAGCGTTACAAGTCTACAAAATTGTGGCCAAGATTAAAAATTAGCAGGCAAGAATACAGCACTGCTTATTATCAATGGAACTAAGGGTCTCCATGTTCTAGAAAGACTAAACGAACCTTTGCACATAGTGCATATATTAAACTATATATGAAGCTTAATTTCATCTTACGCCTTTGACTAGAATCCACACGGGTGATAATAGAAATTGCTGGTGAAACTGAGTTCTTAAAAGATACCGTATAGCATGACGGATTTGTGAGGACAAATCCGGACTCCTGGCAACGCTATCCTTCAATATCCCTCGATATTCCGATTTCATGGGATTCTTATCACGTCTCGGTTTACCCTACATTTGAAAACCAAATGGAACTTCTTCACTAAAATTACTTTTTGTTCTTTTCATACAAAAATCCCTATTTTTAGGGTTCCGTAGCCGAATGGCAAAAAACGGAACCCTTATGGATTCGTCATGTCTGTCTGTCTGTCTGTCTGTCTGTCCGTCCGTATGTCACAGCCACTTTTTTTCGAAACTATAAGAGCTATACCATTGAAACTTGGTAAGTAGATGTATTCTGTGAACCGCATTAAGATTTTCACACCAAAATAGAAAAAAACAATAAATTTTGGGGGTTCCCCATACTTAGAACTGAAACTCAAAAATATTTTTATCATCAAACCCATACGTGTGGGATATCTATGGGTAGGTCTTCAAAAATGATATTGAGGTTTCTTGTATCATTTTTTTCTAAACTGAATAGTTTGCGCGAGAGACACTTCCAAAGTGGTAAAATGTGTGTCGCCCCCCCTGTAACTTCTAAAATAAGAGAATGATAAAACTAAAAAAAATATATGACGTACATTACCAAGCAAACTTCCAACGAAAATTGGTTTGAATGAGATCTAGTAAGTAGTTTTTTTTTTAATACGTCATAAATCGTAAACCGCAAAAAACATTGATCAAAGTTACAACGAACTACAAGAACTTTTATATTATGTTACTTGCTGCTACGGAACCCTTCATGGGCGAAACCGACTCGCACTTGGCCGCTTTTTTTACACATACAATTTCATTGGAAAAAACGAATATAAATGTATGACTCCTTAAAAACCTTTTTTACATTCACGTTTTTTATATTTTCATCTCAGTTTTTAGGGTTCCGTAGCCGAATGGCAAAAAACGGAACCCTTATAGATTCGTCATGTCTGTCTGTCTGTCTGTCTGTCTGTCTGTCTGTCTGTCTGTCTGTCTGTCCGTCCGTATGTCACAGCCACTTTTCTCCGAAACTATAAGAGCTATACTGTTGAAACTTGGTGAGTAGATGTATTCTGTGAACCGCATTAAGATTTTCATACAAAAATAGAAAAAAAAAACAATAAATTTTGGGGGTTCCCCATACTTAGAACTGAAACTCAAAAATGTTTTTTTCATCAAACCCATACGTGTGGGGTATTTATGGATAGGTCTTCAAAAATGATATTGAGGTTTTTAATATCATTTTTTTCTAAACTGAATAGTTTGCGCGAGAGACACTTCCAAAGTGGTAAAATGTGTGTCCCCCCCCCCCCTGTAACTTCTAAAATAAGAGAATGATAAAACTAAAAAAAATATATGATGTACATTATCATGAAAACTTCCAACGAAAATTGGTTTGAATAAGATTTGATGAGTAGTTTTTTTTTAATACGTCATAAATCGTAAACCGCAAAAAACATTGATCAAAGTTACAACGAACTACAAGAACTTTTATATTATGTTACTTGCTGCTACGGAACCCTTCATAGGCGAGTCCGACTCGCACTTGGCCGCTTTTTATAAAAATGATTTCAAATTTTCTTAGGCCTCATTCCAAATCAAATAGCTACTAAAGTAACTTTATGTCCGAAATTGAATACAATGGATCTAGCAACACTACAAGTTGGACCACAGACATGTTATACTAATGAACTCACCGCAATACTCGATCCAGTCTCAAAATCTGCAACAAAAAGAATTTCATTTTAAAATATGTATTTACTTTTTAAGATGTTATTACTTGCTTTCTTTTGACATTCTTATGCCTTCATGTCACTTCCAAATAAATATACTTTGAAGAGTTTGAAGACAAACTAAAATGTAATTGATTTTCCTACGGGAGAGACCTAATACTTTTAAATTTAGTACCAAATTGAATGACTTTATACATAAAATAATCGTCGTGGTACTACGTCGGTGAAGCTACGGGCAATAATTAATATTTAATAAAAGCTTTCGAAAAATGGCAATCACTTAGATGTTATAATTTCAAAAAAGAATTACTAAAGTTGGATACTTTTTATAATAACTTTTTACATAGATACATAAATAAGTTTACTCACAAAAATAACTTTTTACTCTACCCAGCTAAAATTGTTACTAGGAAATTGGTTCCACAATTGACATAATAATTACATTTTATTGAGTCAAGTCAACCCTCTGTTTCAGTACCTATGTACTACCAATGCATATAGCAAAAGCTTACCATACATTATCATAGGTTTCATCAAGTTCACAATGCCTTTTACTAAAATGTACGTCGTAAATTCAGATGACCTCAGAGAAAGCCCCAGTGGATCATAAAGCTAGTTAGAAATTAAGAGCCTTTTAGTTTTAGTATCATCTCCGGTATAAATACAATGCCTAAGGCTAGGGGATATTTCTCTGTCGGTGCGGAACGGCTAAGTCGTTTTATCCCTGACTTCCATTAATTTCCAACGGTTTTTAGGATTTCAACAGAAAAGAAAGGTATTACTTAACCTCTTTCACCTTATCTTAAACTGCTGTATATTGTATCTCTTAAACATGTAACCTCGTCTAATCGAGAGTGAAGCATAGCAATGGCCGCCCGCTTACCATGTGTGCGTATTTTTTGATTCGCGATTGAAGCAGTGAAGTGTCAATGTGTGGGTGTATTTACTTGTACGAATAGAGAGTTGGTATATGGGTGCTTCACTGATTTTGTTGTTGGGATTACGTCCTTCTTTTTTTTAGGTCCGTGGTATTACCTAACCTCTTTCACCTTATAAACATCCAAGAGAATCCCAAAACAAGACACTTTTATGTTATTTGGGCTGACTGATACCTCAAATAAATAAAAAGCGGCCAAGTGCGAGTCGGACTCGCCCATGAAGGGTTCCGTAGCAGCAAGTAACATAATATAAAAATTCTTGTAGTTCGTTGTAACTTTGATCCAGGTAAATTGCGGTTTACGATTTATGACGTATTAAAAAAAAAACTACTTACTAGATCTCGTTCAAACCAATTTTCAGTGGAATTTTGCATGGTAATGTACATCATATTTTTTTTGTTTTATCATCCTCTTATTTTAGAAGTTACAGGGGGGACACATTTTACCACTTTGGAAGTGTCTCTCGCGCAAACTATTCAGTTTAGAAAAAAATGATATTAGAAACCTCAATATCATTTTTGAAGACCTATCCATAGATACCCCACCCGTATGGGTTTGATGAAAAAAACATTTTTGAGTTTCAGTTCTAAGTATGGGGAACCCCCAAAATTTATTCTTTTTTTTCTATTTTTGTGTGAAAATCTTAATGCGGTTCACAGAATACATCTACTTACCAAGTTTCAACAGTATAGTTCTTATAGTTTCGGAAAAAAGTGGCTGTGACATACGACGGACAGACAGACAGACAGACATGACGAATCTATAAGGGTTCCGTTTTTTGCCATTTGGCTACGGAACCCTAAAAAAGGTAGATAAGGAGCACAAAAAGTGTAACCAATTTTGAAAATGAAATTTTCCGTGACCTTATACGCTCAAATTCCTGGCATTTTGGCATTCTGGCAATTCCTCCATCAATCTTATTGAACCATAGACATCATTGATACTTTCATAAAATACTTTAAATACATTTTAATGCAAATGTTATTGGGTCAAACAAATGTAAAACTTTTGCAAAACACTTTCTTTGATCAAAATCCATTAGTACAAACCGCATTATTTTTTCGTATTAAGGCTCCAGTTTATTTTTTGTCTTGGCACCAGCATTTCAAAAGTTAGAGTAACTCATTCATTTAAACTTTGAGCGTAAATATCTTGAGACCGGAGAAATATAATTATTGTGGTACAAAAGAAGTCGCAATTTGATTACTATGTTTTGTTTTCAAAGATTTAACTAAAATTTCAACGAAAAAGCTATAGGTTTTTCTTATTGTAGATGATTTTATATATTTGTCTGGTCAAAGCTAACTTCAAGTCATATTTGAAGTTATTCCCAAATGCATTGTTTCTCCTATGACCAATTTCAAGTTCTTTCAAAGTTTTATACCTAAATAAGTTAATACCTTATAACTTTAGCAGAGATGGTAGATAGGTAGGATATTGGGAACAGCCGCTAGGGATTGTAATGAAACGCATTATTTATAAATGTAATAGGTCCAAAAATCGTTTAAACCCAAACATGAAGTTTCCTAAATAAACGCTTCATTGGCATACTGTAGCCTGTAGGTCTACTCGTATGTTAATGACGGTATAAGGGCTCCGTATCACATAAGAGATAAAATAATCTATACTAATATTATAAAGAGGAAAGATTTCATTGTTTGTCTGCATTGAATAGGCTCCGAAATTGCTCCGAAATTACATTATTTCATTGTTGGGAAGCTACACTATCACCGGATGACATAGGCTATATTATATTTTCAAAAAATTAGGGATCTTTAAATTACAATAATTTTGGGATATTATTAATAAATTAGGAACCCTTAATAAAACTCCAATAATGTAACCCAAGGTGTAAAAAAATAAGAAAACCGAAGCAAAGCGAGGGCGGTTACTCGTAACTAATAAAATGGGACAATATTTTCATTTATTACTCAGTGCAGCACACTTACATATCCAAAGCTTAATTTGCGTGTTCCATGAATTTCTAACAGTGAGTAGGTATGCACAACATAAAGCTCCTATGCTGACTATCATGTTGCATTAGTTCGGTTGACCGGCTTAATAACCGAACTACTGCCACTAGACCATTCAATCATTGCACCACTCATCGAAAAATTAAGTTCTATGCCCATTAATTGGATCCGCCACCCTTTACCTTCTAATTGTTATGTTCATAGCCCAAATATATAATACTAGCTATGCCCCGCGGTTTCACCCGCGTTCATTTGCGGAAAAAACTAACTACTAAAATATATGATGTTATATATAGCCTATAGCCTTCCTTGATAAATAGACTATGAAACACAAAAATAATTTTCAAATTTGAACCAGTAGTTCCTGAGATTAGCGCGTTCAACCCAACAAACTCTTCAGCTTTATAATATTACTATAGAAAATGGAGCCTTCATGTGGTCGTTAAAAAATGGGTATAAATAATTTTGCATTCTTCATTGTAATTATGACTCCTTTGGTGTCGGTAATGGATCATTTACCATTAAGAAGCATGTCTACTTATTCGACTTTCTTCAAGCCATAAAAAGTTACAGAATAATAAGGGGCCATCCATAAATTACGTCACACTAATTTCACGACTTTTTGACCCCTCCCCCCTCCTTGTCACAGCTGGTCACATTTGTGAGACCTCCCCCCCTAGTGTGACGTCACATATTATGAAATTTTACACCTAGAAATTATTAAATTAAAATACCAGTTCTAAAATAAGTTTTGTTTCTATTAATTGTTTTTAATATTTACCTATACATACCAATTATTAGAGTTTGAAATGTGACATCACGAAATTTAGGACCCCCTCCCACCCCTTGTCACACAATGTCACACTACATCCCCCCCCCCTAACGTGTGACGTAATTTATGGATGGCCCCTAATCCTCAATAGCTATAATTGTGAAGTCTAAAGCCTCATTATCGAGCCCGGTTCATTACAGCGTACAGCTGAAACAAGCTCTGTTAGGATTCCGTCGATTTCGCTAAATCTCGTATTACTGTCGAGAATGGATTAACATTAGTCTGAATGCAGCATCAGTATGTTAATTCAGTGGTCAATGGACATAATCAAAGTTATAAATGAGAAGAGTATTTATTTTAAGGGTTATGAGTGATATTGACTAGTACTTTTTTTTCAGTTTATTATGTAATGAGTAACCGTCCTCGCTTTGCTTCGGCGTTCTTATTTTTTACACTTTGGTTACATAATTGGAGTTTTATTAAGGATCCCTAATTTTTTTGAAAATATAATATATATTGTACGTCACCCGGGGATATATTAGCTTCCCATCAGTGAAAGAATTTTTCAAATCGGTTCAGTAGTTTTGGAGCCTATTCAATGCAAACAAACAATCAAATCTTTTCTCTATAAAATATTAGTATAAATTATAAGTTAATTTGTGGTTAAAGAAATTAACTTGTAATTTAATAAGTTATTAAAGTTTTTCCAACCCTTTAACCTTTAACGATTCGGCAAGGATATCACATATGACATCACATATGTCGGTTGGCATAATATCTGATTCTGTTCAAAGATGACCACCAATCTGACTTCGAGTTATCTGCAACTACTCATTAGAATTTAAATTAAATATTAATAATCTAATATTTGAAATCGAATGGCAAGTTTAATGGCCTTTCGACCTAATTGTTTACAAGACTGTTAATGAATAAAATTATTGAGCCGATTCAACACGATTCTATCCATTCTATTAGTTCTATTAGAAGTCGTGACAGTTGTGAAATTATAAATTACGAGTAACCGCCCTCGCTTTGCTTCGGTTTTCTTATTTTTTTACACCTTGGGTTACATTATTGGAGTTTTATTAGGGATCCCTAATTTTTTTGAAAATATAATATAGCCTATGTTACTCGGGGATAGTGTAGCTTCCCAACAGTGAAAGAATTTTTCAAATCGGTTCAGTAGTTTCGGAGCCTATTCAATGCAAACAAAAACTCAAATCTTTCTTCTTTATATATTAGTATAGATTATCGAAGATCATTCCGCATGAGTTCAATAATTTTCACATTTGAATAACTCCACAATTTAACAAAAATCTATCATTAACATCACTGGAGCAAGGTGCTCCTGTAAAAGAAATGGTGTAAGGTTACGGGAATCTGTCATTATGCGAATCTGAATTTTTGCAAACGTAACATTTTGCGAATCCGTCCGTCCGCTAATCCAAGCCAACCTCCCTCGCGGTGTACCCTAAAGCGTACCCTGTGTACCCTGTGCGTACCTTGTGTGTACCCTGTAGCCTAGTTGGTAGCAACTCTGCCTGCCAAGCGGAGGGTCCCGGGTTCGATTCCCGGCTGGGGCAGATATTTATGTAACAGATAAATATTTGTACTCGGGTCATGGAAGTGATTGTGATGTGTTTATACATATGTGCCATCCATGCTACCCGCGACACAGGCAATAACCTACTGCGTGGTTATGAGTGTTAAGCGCTTATTTTATTTATAAAAATCATGAGGCCTCATAGGTAATCAATAAATTATGATTAGGTACTCTAGTGTCATTCATCGGACGGATAGAATCTTTGATTAGACACTTCGACCTATTAGAACATTTCCTTACGCCTAGTTATAGTCCTATACCCTGTTTAACGAAGCTGAAAAATATCGGAAGTCCTTTCCGCTCCAAAAGTCACCGATCCTTTCCAATTCAAACTATGACGGCCATTTTATCAGGCTGATAATGCAAACTGTTTCAGTGATTATTTTTCATAACAATTAAATGAATATTAAATTAATTTTAACACTGCATGCAGCGTCTAGCCAAATACACTGATCAACATAATATTTGTTTAGCAGAGTCCTATTTGGCAAACAAACTTACACCGTCTTTTTAAAATATACTCGTAATGTTTGCCGTTTACTAATTCTACGTTTATGTAAGCATTTACTTTGATTCCTCAGTCATATGGATAAATATGTATATGACTTTCAATAGTTTGCAAAAATGCTTACAGAAACAGAAACGAAGAATTAGTAAACGGCAAACATGTATTTGTACTTCAGGAGGGATCACGTTATTTTGTAACTAATGTCGTCACATATTTTTTTTGCTTCGGGCAGTTGTCACAATTACCTATTTGATGTACTTTTTATCAGATAATTTTGTTGTCACTTTAATATCCTGTCTATGAAGGATCAGATATTTTTGCTGCGTCCGTACAGACAGATATTATTGAACGCATTCCTGGGGTAGATATTATTGCTGATGTATCCATGGTAATATGTATATTTATGCTCGTGACTGAATGTGAAACGCTACATTTTATATCAATAACAATTTTCTCCCTATTTGACATTTCTGCTGAAAAAATATATCAAACAGGGAGAAGTATCGATAAGTAAGCAAGCTTTGCACTTTAGCATTACTCTCAAATGGAGTAAACTAAATTTGGTTTGATTCGACGAAATGAACGGCTAAAATATTTGTCAATCGTTTCTTATTTCTGTTTCCATTCTCCGATTGGATTATTAAAAAAAATATTTTGCGTTTTATTTGAGGATATTTATCTAAGAAAAATTGTCTTGTATTTATAATAGACGTTTCGTGATTAAAGATACCTATATTATATTTTGTACTAATTTTACTTTTAACAAGATAATTAGACCACTAACTTGAAAGTTACTCGAGATTCGGCTCTTAATGGCCCTAAATGTACTCCGAATTTGATTTAAGAGTGAAGTGATTCTTTAAATATTCTATTTCTAATTCACCGGCGCGGCGTTACGATAAAAATCGTGTTTGATTTTATTTTTAGAATAACCTTTGAAATACTAGGTTATTATTTCAATGTTTAATTACTTAATATTTTAATTGCCAGCCATTTTTATGGGAAATTACTATTACATTTTGTTTTTTTACTATGTATAAATTATAGGATTATAATTCGCTTCAATATAATACAAGGTGTAAACTCGTGTAATTAAACTAACTAATTTCTAACAGCAGAAATATAGCGTTACTAATTACAACTATCCTTAGGTGTAGTCACTTTAGTGGCAGAAAAACACGTGGAGGAATTTTTATTATTACGTTCATGTTGCTTTTCAAAAATATTAAATGCATAAAAAGAGGTGCTATTAAATAAACGTGATTCTCTTGAAATTACGCTTGTTTTGAAAATTGCTTACAAAATTTGATATCGGTACAAAAAATTTAATACCAATAAGCAAAAACGGGTTATCCGATGTTCGAGTTACGTTAACAATGCAAATAAAAAGCAAATCGCACAAAACATTTACACAGTCACCCTTATTCAAATATAAATAAAAGTAAGGGCAGACCCACATTCGGTGTTGGCTGTTTTCAATCGAGAAAACAAAATTCAATTTGCGTTTCCCTGGAAATGTCAAGATCTACTTATCCTGAACAAATCTCGAGGGAGTGGCGAATACGAAACCACGGACGCAATTCTGTTTAGAGATACTAAAACGTGGTCATACGTCCTCGAGTCGGTTCAGTCTGAGACTGACAAATGTTGCAGACAGAGCATAGAATAAACAGAGGATGTAACGAGGTGTAATATACCTCGTTCACTATTCCTTGGCTGGCAGATGCATTTTTCTTCTAAATTTTTAGATCATGACAGTCGGGTTTGTTTACGGAAATGCATCTGTCAGCTGGGCTTCCAGGAGATGGGTGTTTTGTAAGGACTTGTGATTATAAATATTTTAATCGTATAAAACAGTATTTTCTAATATTCTCCCATTATTAATGTATAAAATAATACAAACAATATTATACGGAATTGGAGCTGCGCCTTATTGCTTCATTACCTGCCCTGAGAGCCTTACTTCGATCCTACTTGTGGAGGATCTACACCCTCACAAGGAAGCTATGAAAGTGAGGTAGTAGCACCTGGACTAGCTCCACATATAACTAAATACTTCGGTACATCGAGCGGGATCTCAATACCTCTCCATCTATATCTAATACCTGCAAAAGTCTTACAATAAGAAATCCATTATCTTGAAAAAGCGCAATTTTTCGCCAACCGAAATGTTCCGAACATGAAAATGTAGTAACTGGTAGTCCTTCATGTCTGTGGTTGGTACTAGTAGAAGGTGACAAGGAGATTGGAGATGAGTCCATCATCCTTTTTTAGGGTTCCGTAGCCAAATGGCAAAAAACGGAACCCTTATAAATTCGTCATGTCTGTCTGTCTGTCTGTCTGTCTGTCTGTCTGTCTGTCTGTCTGTCTGTCTGTCTGTCTGTCTGTCCGTCCGTATGTCACAGCCACTTTTCTCCGAAACTATAAGAACTATACTGTTGAAACTTGGTAAGTAGATGTATTCTGTGAACCGCATTAAGATTGTCATACAAAAATAGAAAAAAAACAGTAAATTTTGGGGGTTCCCCATACATAGAACTGAAATTCAAAAAAAATTTTTTCATCAAACCCATACGTGTGGGGTATCTATGGATAGGTCTTCAAAAATGATATTGAGGTTTCTAATATCATTTTTTTCTAAATTGAATAGTTTGCGCGAGAGACACTTCCAAAGTGGTAAAATGTGTGTCCCCCCCCCCTGTAACTTCTAAAATAAGAGAATGATAAAACTAAAAAAAATATATGATGTACATTACTATGCAAACTTTCAACGAAAATTGATTTGAACGAAATCTAGTACGTAGTTTTTTTTAATTCGTCATAAAACGTAAAACGCAAAAAACATCGATTAAAGTTACAACGAACTACAAGAACTTTTATATTATGTTACTTGCTGCTACGGAACCCTTCATGGGCGAGTCCGACTCGCACTTGGCCGCTTTTTCTCGATAAAACTTTGTAGTCTCTTCTTGCAGTGATGGGTTAAAAAAATTCTAACTTCACCTTGCTTACCAAAAGACTTCGTGATAAATTTTATGAAAACTACCAATTTCAAAAAAAAAACTAGTAATTTTCTTCACTCTATTGTTGTTGGCTCTACCGAATACCGATGGAACCTATAGCCTCCTGAAAGGTGAAATCTTTTATCATTAAAGTCTTTCAACAAAATTCATCGCACTTCGCTACTGTGGTCTACTGAGTTTCTAAATCACCTAAGGCTACGAAAGCTATACCCTATAGGTATCTATATATATATATATATATATATATATATATATATGATTTGCGGAAAAAACATCGAAAACATTTCATCGAATTACATTTCATCGAACACATTTCATCGAATTACATTTAATCGAATTGACATTTCATCGAAATCACAATTAATCGAATGATCATTTCATCGAAAACACAATTAATCGAATTAACATTTCATCGAAAACAATTAATCGAATGTCATTTCATCGAATGACAGTTCATCGAATGACAATATATCGAATTACAATATATCGAACGACAATATATCGAATAACAATATATCGAATGACAATATATCGAATGACAATATATCGAATCACAATTGGCCGAATCGAACTTTGAACACTAAATACACAATCCCATACAAAAATAGGCTTGAAAACTGTCCGAGAACTGTGTTTATGCACATCTGGTTGAAATAAAAATACGTTAGAACAATTTCAAACTTTTATACATGACTTAAAGTTGTATTCACAAAACCATGCACAAAAAGCAATTTTTTACGGCTGTAGCTAGCTGATCAACATCCATCATAACAAGTTCAACCTTATGCGCAAGATTTAAGATTTGATTTGATGAATTTGAAATAAGACCACACATTTTTTCGTGGTCTAACTTTTGTGGCCATTTGTGAAGCGCCTATCGGGAATCTAGGAAGATTATAGATCGATGGAATCGAATGATATAATTTTCATATGATCATTAATAAATATTTTTTTATTATTTCAAACGGCACACATCATTGAAAGATGTAAGATGTAAGCAGCATGCAACATGCAGCAAGCACAGTTTCTGTCACGGCTCCGGTGCTGCGGGGCTCCGGCGGTCCCACGCGAGCTTATCGTCGCAGATGCTTTTAATGCTCACCACCGCAGCTTCGGCTTGCTGGCCGGCTGCGCCGGCCAGCCTCAGCTGCTGCGGCGAGCATTAAAACCACCTGCTCCTTAGCTCGCGGGCCGCCTCGCCCCTCCGCGCCTACGCGGGTTTACATTACACTCTAGGGGTAGGGCAAACAAGACTACGTGGAGTCAGTTTTACAGCGATTCGTTTCTGTCACTAACGTAAACGTTTTGAAAAAAAATGATTCTGATGATTATTTAGGAAGAAAGTAAACCTAAAATTATCATGTATGGAAAAATGTTAAATTGTTATTGATCAAAAAATAAGAAATACAAAAAAGTTATAAAAAAGCATAAAATTGTTTCTGTTTATAATAAAATCTTTAAATCTTTTAAACAAGAAAAATTGCAATTCGAGGAATTATCATTCGATGAATTGCCATTCGATGACAGTTCATCGAATGGCAGTCCATTTGATGAATCGCCATTCGATGATTGCCATTCGATGAAATGACGTTCGATGAAATGACATTCGATGAAATAACATTCGATGAAATGACATTCGATGAAATGACATTCGATGAAATGACATTCGATGAAATGATATTCGATGAAATGACATTCGACGAAACGTAATTCGATTAATTGTCATGCGATTAAATGGTTGTTTTACGTAATGCTATTCGAAGAAATGTCAATCGATGAGTTGGTTGTTCTACATTTTGTAATTCGACAAAATATTTTTTCGATGTATTGTGTTCGGCGAATTGTAATTCGATGAAATATTTTCGATGATTTTTCCGCAGACGATATATATATACCGTATCGCAAAGAATTGCAAAGCTTGGTTCTTTTAATTTATCGTACATCTTTGTTAATACATTGGCATAAAAATATTACAGTATCCAAGAATAAAACAGTATACATAATAAGAAATACATCCTGATAGCAAAATATATTCTTGTAAATAAAATCATGTCGATTCCAGTCCTCCAGGGAGGGCGTGGTAAACAAACCGATATTCGTGATGTTTTTATCATTCGTATTTACCTATATATTAATACACTTTTTGAGTATATACACATACTTTAAAAATAACGAAACGAAAGTAGTATACATACATTATATCAATCTTGATCAGGGAATTTCAGCACTAAAATACTCAAACATTTTAAGAGTATTGTTAATTTAATAGTAGTGACGAGAAGAGTGATGGATATGAATGTGATGGATATGAATTTGATTGATAGACGAAGGGGACGAGGACGACCAAAGAAAAGATGGATGGATTGTGTCACAGATGAAATGAAAGATAAGAGAGTTAGTGTAAAGATGACGGCTGATAGGGAAGTGTGGAAGAGGATAACATATTGCGCTGAACCCAAATAAAATTGGGAAATGGGCAGGATGATGATGATGATGATGATGATGTTAATTTATTAACACAACTTTAACGCGGAGCTGCGGTGTTGACCCTGCCTGTATAGGCATTTTTGTTTACGGGCCGTTTGTGATTTGTGAATCTCCGTGCCACTTATCCCGTATGGAAGTGCGAGGAACTGACTGTGAAAACGTTATATTAAAACAATAACAATTCCATACTTTACCCAAAAGTGAGACACACAATTCTCTATGCTAAGTTAGTGAGCTAGTTTGTTTCAATAGCAACAATTTTCGCAAAGACAAAGAAGAACGTAAAAGCTCTTATGTAGGGCAGAGAACAATAGCACGAAGTAGGCAGTTTATTCCTCTTTAGACAAACATTTGCCACACTAGCGATATCTCAGTAGCTAGATTTAGATTATACTACTAAATATTCATAACGTTAAAAGAAACTAATCAAATCATGTATCCATAAAGAAAAAACTTTTTCACATTTGAATAATGAATTAGACTTTGTGCATTAAGAAGTAACATCCGTAAGCAGATGGGTTTGTTATGTTACCATAATAATCCTTTGCAGCAGGACATAGAACTAAAATTCTAAAACAATGACGACACTGAAATTCTTCATAATTAAAGAAGTAAATTATGTATCATACATATAAAAAGATGCAATTATTTCCGCTTTTTTATCATTAAAATCCTAAGAAAGTGCTAAAAAATGCTAAAATGTTATGTAACGTAAATTGGCTTGTTGCACAATTGGAATAAAAACTTGCTCAATTTGGTAACACTTGTAACAAAGTACCATAACAATCGCTGGATGGATGGATCATAGATTTATCTCTAACATCAATCAATACCATAACCTAACAAGAAGATAGATGAAGCTTACTTGGATTAAAAAAATACTTTTTACATTTATCTCTAAAGCAAATAGTTTTAGAAAAAAAAACGATATCATGCAATCTGAAATATTGTGTATTATTAAAATAAATTTAAATGTATATTCAAGACTGTAGGCTATATTTATTGTATCCCTACACATATTCCAAAGGCCGTAGATTTCTGCAAGTGTGCTTAAAATTCTAATCCAGCTTCCCTGTAAATAGAATCCCAAAATTTCACTGCTTCTCCATCCAAATGTTGTTGAACGGTTAATTTCGTGTCTATATCCAAGTAGTATCCGGTTAAAGTATTGTACCTAGGCCACTTAACACCGAAAGTTTCGTCAGGTGTTGGGTTTCTGAAATGATAACAAATTAAAATGTGTGCAATTCACACACGGTAGAAGTGAAACCTTCAAAAATTTTGGTTTCAAGATAATGAGACGAATGTAAAATTTTGTCAAGATCTTTCAAATTCTATATTATTTATTTTACAATAATTTAAAATAACAAGGAATAGTTACGTATATATAAGCGATATTGTCTGTTTTTAAATACATAAACATAAATAAAATGTTATTCGGCTTTATTTAATTTCAAGACAATTTGATGTTCATGCATATTGGGTGGAATGAAGTATCTATATGATGTATTTCGAAAAATAACACGACCAAGTTGAAAAGCATGTAAACGTCAATAGCTGTGAGATTTTCGTAGTTATTACTATTTATAGTCATAGGCAGGCAGACCTTAGAGTTTAGACAATAATTTTGTGCAAAGGTTTGAAGTCGCTTCACGTATTTTATTGTTAATATTGACTTTAATTGTTAATTAATACCATTATTACTATTATTATTTCTCCATGGGGTTCGTCTGGATAGCTACCACCCTTGAGCATGCGTCAGCCGCCAAGCGACTCGTCGTGTTCCGGCTGGGGGCTTGAGAGCCAGTTCTTTGTTTCTTTTTCACCCTTTCTCGGTCGGGACACAATAGTGATGCCTCTGATGTCAATGTTGTTCATGGGCGATGATACCCACCTACCATCAGGTGGATCTTCAGCTCGTTTGTCGGCTATTTCCGTAAAAAAAATATTAGGGATGTGGGAGCGTTAGTTATCTAATGATGAAAATTGTGTTATGATGTTGGTTTTTACCTCGTGTTTAGTGTATTGTTGATATAGGTCAATAGTAAAATAATGGAGATGTCACAAACGTCATAATGATTATTTAGTTCTATAATAGTTATTTGGTGTGCGAAATACAAATCGGTTGGTGAAAACCCTACAAAGGAATTTTAATGGTTTGCTTAAATCAAGTCCAAACCGAATGTCCCTGGAGTATAATTACTACTATATCACCTCCTGTAAATATATGATACATTATTTTTACTCACCCGTATTTAGCGAAGTTGGCATACAGGGTAGTAATTTTCTTTATTACTCCAAAATCAGTTGTGGTCTTATCAACAGTTTTATTACCAGGGTTGAACAGATACAGCAAATCATCGTCATGAATAGGCCCAGTTATGCCGAATTCATTTTGTGCATTTCTAAAACGTGGGAAGTTGGGCTGCTTAGAGAATTTGTACATAAACGTTCTTCGATATTTAGAGAACTTCATACCATACTTTGTAACGCCGTAGTTAAATGAAACATCATTCAAGTATTTGATAAATTCTCTTCCAGTATTGTTGTCAATTTGCTTAGTACCAAAGTATTTAGCGTGTATCTTGTCAGCTAAACGTAACATTTTTACTGGTGGTATATTTTCTAGTATTGCTCTAGGCACGACCATTTCCGTATAGTTAGTGAATAGCTCTGGAACTGTATCTACACCAAATAACAACTTAATAGTGCTTTCTGTAGAAGTGTGCCCTACCAGTAAGTCGACATTGTTTATCATCCCATTCTCTAATGCTTCTAGTGGGTTAATAGGCAAAAATCGTTCTTGACCAAAATCACCTTCGACGATCGGTGAGAATATTAGCCGGTTTAAACTAAGTTTTGAGTCCTCGGACCT
This sequence comes from Thymelicus acteon, assembly GCA_951805285.1. Classification (NCBI taxonomy): domain Eukaryota; kingdom Metazoa; phylum Arthropoda; class Insecta; order Lepidoptera; family Hesperiidae; genus Thymelicus; species Thymelicus acteon. The sequence continues at coordinate 1,530,500 of OX638224.1, forward strand.
CAATACAGCTGTGTTTTTGCCCAAAAACTGGCCTGCTGGTACATTTTTGAGAAATTTTAATAGTTTTTGATCATCACGAGTCCAAAGTCCTAGTTGCTGTGCTAATCTGTAGGCCATTCTTTTTGGCTCAAATGGCACTGCCCAATCATTTAACGGTGAACCGCTTATTTGCAAACCTCTTTGATATAGTCCTTTTGACATAGGAGAGAGATTATGAAGACCAATACATGCTGCACTAGAACTTTGTCCGAAAATAGTTACTTTATTAGGATCGCCACCAAAATTGACTATATTTTTCTGTACCCATCTTAATGCTGCAACCTGATCTTTAATTCCGGCATTTCCTGGGACGTCCTTGTTATTTAAAGTAAGGAAACCTAATGCTCCAAGTCTGTAGTTTGATGTTACCAAAACAATATTTTGAGTGATAAGATAATCAGGTCCGAATCTGTCTGAATTGCCTGAACCACTTTGGAATCCCCCTCCAGGTATAAAGAACATAACCGGTAGAGGGTGTTTAGGCTTCACGTTTGGCGTGTACACGTTAAGATATAGACAGTCCTCACTCCCACAAATATCTGCTTCATTGTAAATACTTATCTGGAGACAAATAGGACCATGTTGGGTAGCATTTCTTACCCCCGTCCAAGATTCAGCTGGTTGTGGCGCCTAAGAAAATATTATGTTAATTATAATATTATTATTTACTATTAATATTACCATTGTAGAGATAATATCTGAAAAAGCTTACCCTGAATCGCAGATCACCAATGGGCGGTTTTGCAAATGGGATACCTTTAAAGCTAAGATACTTAAAGTTACCGGTAACCGCTTCAAGGTATTCACCGCGGACGCTTCCTTGTTTTGTTTTCACTATGACACTTGCGGCATTGTTCTGTAAATTACAAAAACCATAAAAGGAATAGACGAAAAAATATGAATAAAAATGTGCCTTTTACAATAAGACTTTCAGTTACGTTACAGAAGAAATAATATTACTTATAATAAGTACATAGTTACGTGACAATAAAATAAATAAAAATACAAAGCTCTACTAAAGATTTTTTTAAACATAAAATTTTGCTTTTAAAAATAGTAATCCAGTCAAGATTTGACATGTTATTCACAGGATAACACTTATACAAGTTTGGTTGAACGAGGTCGACAAGCATTGTACAAAACTACCTATCAGCCATTTTCAGTAATTTATCTATCCACGATGTCTGGAAGTCAGTAGGTACTGTAATAACAACTAAAACTATTATGTTGGGGCAAGGCATTTGACTTTAGGATTATGGATAGATAAAATATAGAGAACTGACGTAAGAGTCAAGAAGACTACCTAGGTTCTTACTACTATTTTCCTACTCTAAACTTTACGCTGGCACTATACATTGAAAACAATACTTACAATTAGTAAATTCACTAGTAGCAGAAGAACAGCTAGGGAATCCATTTTATTAAGTTTCACTTTCAAGTAATTCAGTTTTTATCACTTACTTTGACCATTTAAGTGCTCTAAATGACGTATCTTAAACAGAATAGATATTTTTTGAAATACTAAAATTAATTTTAAACAGCATTCAGACATAGGCTTTTATTTATTTACCTGAATAACTATTTATTCATAGTAAATATATCAACGCTAGAACGCAAACACGTAGTAACTCGCAAATATCAAATTGTTCACCAGAGCCGAAAAACTTTTTTAATTCTCGAAAAACATAATTTCTATATTTATCAAGCTAAATTTTCCATTTTTAGACACAATAGTTTTTTTTAGACAAATGTACATTATCACAATTATCCTATAGTTTTTTGATAACGATATATGTAGTAAGTGAAGTGAGTAAATGCATGCGACGATGCCAACTGTACTTTTTTATGGAAAGCAAAAATGTAGTACCCTACGTTATTTTCCCAAAAATTACCTAAAACAACGTCATTACACAACCTATGAATATCACACAGTACAAAACCTATGAATATCCTGTTATTAAATATGTTGTAATCGGCATTATTATTTCGTACCCTGTAAAGTGGATTGTCTTAAATGTAAATTAATTAAAGTGAATATATAAAAACAACTGTTGTAAGAGTCAAAGAAAATAAAATTCAGTCTATTTTAGAAATGTTCATGTAATAATTATTACGTCTTAAGTAAATTATTTTTATTTTATAAATATTGCCCTATTTTGGCATCTTAAAAAAATCGATAATACAATTACGAGTATGTTAGTATTGCTGAAGAAAAAGCAGTTTTTATAAAATAAAAGTAAACAAAATAATGTTAATTACTTAACAAAACACAATGATGTTATATGTATATATCTTTGACAAAACAGTAATTTTCCTGTGTAATTTATGAACTAAATTTCAAACCCATCCATCCATCCATCACCCTTTACGAGTTCACTACTGGACATAGGCCTGTCCTAATTTGCGCCACTCTAACCGGTTCTGAGCCATCTAAATCCAGATGGATACCCACTGTCTTCCTCAGGTCGTCAGTCCGAGACGTGGTCTCCACTCGAGGACCTTTCTTCCGTAACGGTTATCGGTCCTTCCACTATGTGACCAGCCCAGAACTTTGGGTTTCGACGAGACTATGGTGAAGGAAGTGGTCTTCAACCTCGTAAGCTGACTTTGTTCGATAGACAGATCCCTGGCAAACACTTTGGAGCTCCGCTTCGCTCATTTTTGTATTTTACATCTGTTCATTTATCCGTCGGTACTCTGCTATAGAGGTTGGAGACTGCACATAAAGTTCCCTCCCCGTATGAGGGATCCCTCATAAGACCGAAAGTTTGTTGTCCTCGGTGAACCACCGATGTCCAACTTCGAAGGGTTCCACCGAAGGGTTTCGTTGCCATTTCGCATGCTTAGTTTTGCGTTTAAATCCCCCATCACAATTGTGAAGTGAGTTTCAGAGGTATGTATGGCTCTACTAACGTCCTCATCCATAACCTCAACCTAACCTTTGGGATGTGTCGAAGTCAGCGCATATACCTGTACAACCTTCAACAAATAACGTTTATATGTTACAAGTATAAGGTAATTTCTTTCTGATTCTAATGATGTAAAAAAAAATTACGACATATGTGAGTTACTACGTGTTTGCTTTCTAGCGGCGATATCAATTTTATATAATTTAAATAAGTATTTAAACAGGTGATAAAAATACGAAATACGTGATCAAACGCGTAAGCGACGCTATCTCACGGCGCATACGACCTTTTGGGCGGCATTCGTTATACAATCGGGCACTTGATAATTACTCTGCCTGAATGAATATTTTTAACAAAGCCGGGTTTGAAGATATTATGGGCTGTGTGAATTGTTTAGTATTGCCATAAGGGTAATAAAATAAAGTTGGAACATTATAATATCATAAACATTGTTACAAGATGTCAAAATGTGGGACTTACTTTGACATTATTGAAGACAATTAGCTAATGACTTGTAAAAAGTGTGCCTAGACATATCACCACCACCTCGATATATTTGGACTAGAGCATACATATTGTAGATAGTAGGACTTGAGTAACGACGCTGCGTATAAGAGCCTAACTAAGAGTCAAAGAGAAAATATTTTGAATGCCCTAAGTATTTGAAAGACGTCAAAGAAAGCGGCCAAGTGCGAGTCGGACTCGCCCATGAAGGGTTCCGTAGCAGCAAGTAACATAATATAAAAGTTCTTGTAGTTCGTTGTAACTTTGATCAATGTTTTTTGCGGTTTACGATTTATGACGTATTAAAAAAAAACTACTCATCAAATCTTATTCAAACCAATTTTCGTTGGAAGTTTTCATGATATTGTACATCATATATTTTTTTTAGTTTTATCATTCTCTTATTTTAGAAGTTACAGGGGGGGACACACATTTTACCACTTTGGAAGTGTCTCTCGCGCAAACTATTCAGTTTAGAAAAAAATGATATTAGAAACCTCAATATCATTTTTGAAGACCTATCCATAGATACCCCACACGTATGGGTTTGATGAAAAAAACATTTTTGAGTTTCAGTTCTAAGTATGGGGAACCCCCAAAATTTATTGTTTTTTTTTCTATTTTTGTATGAAAATCTTCATACGGTTCACAGAATACATGTACTCACCAAGTTTCAACAGTATACCTCTTATAGTTTCGGAGAAAAGTGGCTGTGACATACGGACGGACAGACAGACATACAGACAGACAGACAGACAGACAGACAGACATGACAAATCTATAAGGGTTCCGTTTTTTGCCATTCGGCTACGGAACCCTAAAAAGGAAGTAAGCTTAACGCTCCAGTTCGAGCATCGCCGTTTAATTTCTAATAGCCAAGAAACGCACAATACCGTATCCACCGAGTGGGTCTCCCAGCTCTCACGCTCTAAAGCCACCGAACATTCATCTCTAATCCTCATCCGAGCTGAGAGTAAACTTCAGACCCTTTCCGAGGCAGATGTGCGAGATATTATTCAGACGCAATCGAGAAGTATCTTATCAACGGAAATTAAAATCTTAATACAAAATTGTCTCAAAGCAGACATAGAAACTCTCAAGGCAGAGCTTCTTGAGGCAAGGAAAGAGTTAAATCTTCTGAAAAATTAATTGGATGACCTCAAAGGACATTACACTACATACAAAAAGGAAGTCACAAAAAAGAATGCAGGAAGTCGAAGAAAAAGTGGAGAAGGGTGTACCGAAATTAATTATAGAATCTAATGAGCTAGTAAGTAAATAGAATTGAATAGTTAGAACAGAACGCCAAAGAAAATAACGTAGAGATCCAATGCCTACCGGAAAACCGCACAGAAAATTTTGTAAACACGGTGATGCAACTGGCCTGTGCCGTTTCCTATGACTTAAAAGAAACCGATATACAGTTCCGCATCAGAGTCGCTAAAGCAAATCAGAAAAGTCCGAAACCGTGGTCAATAGTAAAGTTGTAAAATTAAGAAGTCAGCTGGTACGCGATTCGTTTCTAGCGGCCGTCATTAAACACACAGGTCTCACCCAAAAGATAAATTGTACTGTAGCCATTTGGGTATTAATAATAGCAAAAGCCCTATATACTCGTATATCTCCGAGCATCTGTCTCCATATTACAAAGAACTAAACAGAGCAACGAGACTAAAAGCAAAGGAAAAAGTTTACTTGTATGGCTGAAAGCCGGGCGAATATTTGTAAGAAAATCAGAGCTATATTAATTAAAATCTGGATTCTCTGACTAAAATATAATATATTTTTCTCTCTTTATTATTTTTGTATCCAGAAAACATTATAATTTAATTTTAATCACTTTTTGTTGCTTAAATACTTTTCTTTTTCTTTTTATGTCAAGTATTAATCTTTATTAACAGAACACAAGAGGTATTAATACCAGACTCTCAGAATTTAGCCTAAATGTACTTTTAAACAGTCATGATGTTATTGTAATAACAGAGACCTGGTTGCAAGACATGTTAAGACCAAGTTAAGGACAAGGTTATGTAAGGTTAGGTTACGTTGTTTATAGAAGAGACCGAAATCTTAATAGGTAATTCCATTTACGTAGTCCATTTACGTGTTCAATAGGAGGCAGTAACATCTCGAAACGCGTACGGGTTTATCACGCTAATTCTCTTTCCAAACTCGTGCTCAATTCAAGGCACGCGTCCTCCAATCGCGCACGCGTTTTCAACGCAAACTGTTCTTATAAACACGTGTTCATAGCGATGCATGTAAATTATGTATGAAGTTCACGCGCAAACCTCGATGGAGGGAATCACGGGGTCCGACAAGGGGGCTCAGGGAGCGAAGCCCCCCACAATGAAAAAAACCTACAAGAATCCAAAATAAAATAGGTTAGGTTAGGTTAGGTTTATATATATATATTTTACGGGGAAATAGGGACCACGCGAAGCGGAGTTCCGTCGACATTTATTACCAAGTGTAGTTTTGTTGCATAATTGAATTGAAACTAAACATTTAGTTGCCATAATCAATACATGTATTTCCTCCTATTGAACATGGAAATAAATACGCCAATCAGGGCGCATGCTCTTCGCAAACCCGTCACGCCTGGGGGACTCATGCCTTAAATTGAGCTCGAGTTTGAAAAGAGAATTAGCGTGACAAATCCATGCGCGTTTCTAGGCAGTACTGCCTTCTATTGAACACGTAAATGGAAATATGCGTAGGGGAATCGCTTCATTTTATATCAATAATAAATCTCTCCCTGTTTGGCATTTCTGCTGAGAAAATGTATCAAACACGGAGAAGTATCGATAAGTTAGCAAGCTTTGCACTTTAGCATTACTCTCAAAGGGCCTGACAACCAATGCCGGAGTTCCTCAGGGGTCTGTTCTCTCCACAACACTATGGGTACGCAGACGACAGCACTGTTATGGAGAGATACCTGCCTAAGGGTCGGGCCAGTAAAGACTCTGAAAGTGAGGCTATGGTGGAGCGTATGAATCTTATACTTCAGGCAGTCTCCGAATGGGGCGATGCAAACCTTGTTTCATCATCATCAGGATTCAACGCCACAAAAACACAAGCGTGTCTATTCACCGCTAAAAGGAGTCTATTTATCTTGACTCCTACTCTTCGGAATGTATCGCTAGAATACACCGACCACCTTCAGTTATCATATCCTCGAACTTTAACTTTGGGCGATTCATTAAATTCAAAGCTAAAGTAGCTGCTAGGAAGCTTATAATCCTGGCAAAGGTGCGGCGGTACTTCACACCACAACAGCTCTTAACCTTATAAAAGCGGCCAAGTGCCAGTCGGACTCGCCCATGAAGGGTTCCGTAGCAGCAAGTAACATAATATAAAAGTTCTTGTAGTTCTTTGTAACTTTGATCGAGGTAAATTACGGTTTACGATTTATGATGTATTAAAAAAAAAACTACTTACTAGATCTCGTTCAAACCAATTTTAAGTGGAAGTTTGCATGGTAAAGTACATAATATATTTTTTTTAGTTTTATCATTCTCTTATTTTAGAAGTTACAGGGGGGGGGGGACACAAATTTTACCACTTTGGAAGTGTCTCTCGCGCAAACTATTCAGTTTAGAAAAAAATGATATTAGAAACCTCAATATCATTTTTGAAGACCTATCCATAAATACCCCACACGTATGGGTTTGATGAAAAAAAAATTTTGAGTTTAAGTTCTAAGTATGGGGAGCCCCCAAAATTTACTGTTTTTTTTCCTGTTTTTATGTGAAAATCTTAATGCGGTTCACAGAATACATCTACTTACCAAGTTTCAACAGTATAGTTCTTATAGTTTCGGAGAAAAGTGGCTGTGACATACGGACGGACAGACAGACAGACAGAGAGACAGACAGACAGACAGACATGACGAATTTATAAGGGCTCCGTTTTTTGCCATTTGGCTACGGAACCCTAAAAACCGCGTATCAACTTCAACTCAACTACCGTTTAGAGCATCCCGCCGTCGCGCGTCGCTTGCCGACACGCTATGCAGAGTAACGTTAGTTCTTTACATACTGTTGTTTTTACCAAGTTACTGTATTTGTCGACCCTGTAACCTAGTTGGTAGCGATCCTGCCTGTGAAGCGAGAGGTCCCGGGTTCGATTCCCGGTCGGGACAGATATTTAATTTATGAGACAGATTTATTAATATTTGTACTCGGGTGCATGGTGTTATTGTGTTGTGTTATATGTGTAGTCCATGCCGCCCGCGACACAGGTGAAAACCTACTGCGGGGGAGTGAGTGTGTAAGCGTTTATTATTATTATTTACTAGCTGACCGGGCAAACGTTGTTCTGCCAAAAAAAAATTTAGGGGTAGGGGGATGAAAAATAGATGTCCGATTCTCAACCCTAGCCGATATGCACGCAAAAATTCACGAAAATCGGTCGAGCCGTGTTGGAGGAGTTCAACTTCTAACACCGTGATACGAAAATATTATATATTAGATTACTGTTGTTTACTGGATATAATAATTTAGGGCAACCTACAGGTTGGTTTAATATTTAATATGTTATGTCAAGTTCTAAAATACATCCGTGAAGTAAACGATTATTTTCATTCATCCTGACCTCTTATTAGGTACTTTCACTTTTCACTGCTATTATTATAGATCTAGGTATTATTTTTATATGATCTATGTTACATGATCTAATTAATATAATTATTTAATTATATTTTTAATATGAATATTTTTAAGCAGTGCTTGATAGCTTAGTGGTTTGAATGTTGGTCTCCCGAAAGCAGGAGCCCGATTTCGAATCCTAGCAAGCACCTCTGATTGTCAAAAATTTTGTGCCGAGGTATTAAAGTTAATTATCACTTGCTTCGGCGAAGGAAAACATCGTGAGGACCCACACTTGAAAGTTTGTGGCATTCAGCAGCTAACTGTTATGTACCTATATCAATTCTGTTTTTGTATTCAACTGCAATACATAACTCACTTACAACTTGATATAATCAAAGTCAAAATCAAAGTCAAAATACTTTATTCATATAGTATATCACTGATACACTTATGCACGTCATAATTTTTTTGTCTACCAGCTTTTCGGAAGGGTGCTTTGTCATGGAGGAGAAGAAAAGCCGTAAAAAAACTCCTCAGCACATCTTTTTAAAAAAATATTACAAAAAAGAAACTATTACAAAAATATTTACTAATCTCAGCAGAACTGGTTGCAGAACTGATCATTTCTATGTATCTTTGTCATTTAAATACTCGTCTACACTATAATATCTCTTGCCTAACAATTGTACATATATTATACGAGTAACCGCCCTCGCTTTGCTTCGGTTTTCTTATTTTTTTACACCTTGGGTTACGTTATTGGAGTTTTATTAAGGATCCCTAATTTTTTGAAAATATAATATGCCTATGTTACTCGCGGATAGTGTAGCTTCCCAACAGTGAAAGAATTTTTCAAATCGGTTCAGTAGTTTCGGAGACTATTCAATGCAAACAAAAAATCAAATCTTTCCTCTTTATATATTAGTATAGATATACAATACATATATTATATTAGCAGTCGGGGTCACCATTCAGCTACAAAATTTCGAATTGTAATACTAATCTTACACGACCTAGGTACCATCCATTCGATACAAAACATTCGCGATACTGGATTGAATCGTAATGAGAAAGTAGGTACTAACAAGAACTATTAATATCAAATGCAGTATGACCAAGTTCAAAATCACAACGCAACGGAATTCACCAACGGAATATTCAAGTATGATTCTAATCAAACAAGAATCCAATTCCCATCTCATCGAAATGGGAATGTTTAACCGATCAACTTTGCTAACGGCAATCCACATCGTTCTGTTATTGTATTGCATCCACACCGCAGTTATTATTTGTGAAGAAGAAACATTTCGATAGCAAAAAGTTATTTGTTGTTAGTTAATGTTGCTGAATAACGTTGTTTATCTTCTGTGATAACAATCGGTAACATTTGATATAGAATGATTCCGTTTCGCACTTTTAGTAATGTGTTTTATATTCGCTTCCCTTGCGTGTGTAACTTTCTAGATATAAATAAATACATTGTAACAGCTTTCATAGTACCTTAAATGCAAATACAGTAAATACAGGTTTCGTAGTAAGTATCTGTATCTACAAAATGATTACAGCGCAGAGTTCACTCATCACTTTTTCTAAACTCATTCATGTAAAATTTATTTTCAATCCCTGCTGCAAAAAGAGAGGTGTTATAAGTATATTTTAAGGCATTGAGGTGATCTAATCAAATAAGATTACTCCTTAACTTTTAGATCAACCCTAAATGGCGACCTTAATACCCAGTAATTAATGCTTTTTATATCGAAGTCATTTAGGTAAGTGGTAGCCATTGTTTTATAAAATAACCCTAGGAAATATTTTTTCTCAAATTTCTTCCATGTACATTTTTTTAATGTATTATTTTATTTTAATTAAATTCTTTATGTATTATAAACGTGAGTAAATATTTTGTAAGATTCATTTACTCGTAATGTACAGAACGTTACTCTTAACTCACATGTTAGAATATTCAGCCCTGTTATAATAAAATAGCACATGATTCATGTGTACACATTGCTCGTATAATTTGAACAGGCGTTACGGGTCTCGTTATTCTTTAACTACGACCACGTAGTTAACGCGGAGCAGCGATACTGTCAGATGATACTGTATTCACCTTGTTATCGCTTGCTCTTTATAAGAGAAACATATTTGTGAGCAAGAATTACTGATTTTGTTGAACAGTGGTTGTTTACATTAGATATAACAGTCCTAAACACATGTAAAGCTTGAATCTCATTGACACACGATTACAAACTGACGCAAACGCCCTCACTAGGACTTCCTATGTCGCGGGTGGCCTGGACAACCCAATCTATAAGACACCATCACCACCAACGATCAGGAAATAGAGGCCTATATCAGATGTGTGACACCTCTATAGTCTAAGTAAGCAATAAGTTCAAAATGGTGAAAAATAGAGATACTGCTCTTAAAAATACGTGCGATAGCTCATTCTGTCCGGAATGATGTCTAGAAAAATGTTTCGGAATCCGCAATTTGATCAATTCCCTAAGGGATTTAGTGAAATCCTGCAAGATGATAAGATGACGTCTCCATTGGGTCATTTCACTAGTGATTTTGACCAAGTCACTAAGCTATATTAGGGAAATGTTGAAATAAACTAGTAACATTGTTTAGTTGGTTCTAGTTTGGGCTTTCACCTGATGTTGGAAGTGGAAGATTTCTGACGGGACCCCGAAATACGTACTTATAAGTAATCGAGTTTGAGCTCATTAGATTTGCCTTGACTAGCAAAGCTCACTTAACTTGATGATGAAGACCTGATGTTGCATCTGGTGGTACCCTGGAATGAACCATGAGTTTGTGCTCATTAGATTTGTCTTGTACTCGGAGGTCGGTATGAAGGACATTTGCTTTGATATTTCTGCTAAATTTGTCTCTAATGACCTTGTTCGCCGCAATAAAATATTATTAAGGACACAAAAGCAATTAGTGATAACAACTTCTCATAAAAGTTTTGTGGAAAAAAGACAATGATGTTTTGTGTCTTTCTCTACAGAATTGTATACACCGTTCGAGGACATAATGTTCTTCACTAAAACCACTGCGCCTTTTTTATCTGAGATCCGGATAAATGTTGAAAATATAATAACTATCTAAAATACAATGAATACATTTTATAAATGCGTTACCTACTAAAATGTTTTTTAGTAAAAATTTTATAAATTCCCTACCTATTTTGTTGCATTATTAATTTTAGGTGTTGTACTTAAAATATCGAATTATTTTTTTATTTATTCAGCTTTGCACCAACTTCTAACATATAAAAACGGTCGGGACTGCGCTGTGCTAAATTTTTGGACATTTCTACAAAATTAAACTGAATAAAAGTATTAAATTACGGAATATAAAAGGCAATGATACAACAACATAGAAAAATATTGTATATAAAAGCTATATATTTTTTATTTAACATGATGCAATTAAAGATTAAGCTGTTTATTGCATTAGCATAAAAAAGGCACACATAAAAACAAAGGTTTATTTTAACATACAAAATTGTTTGTATTAACATTTGCCTTCTTCATTAAGTATATTAAATTCAATTTTTTTTAGATAATTATTCATTTCAAAGTCTATGAAAGCATTATTTATATCTGTAATAAAAAGTAGCTAGTGGCCGGTTTCTGAGGTCCTTTTGACGGAAGTTTATCTATTCAATAACGCTAATGGGTCGATAACTTCCGAAAAAGCGTTTCTGAGCACTGCGATAATACATAAACTCAGCTTAAACTAAGATCAACTTATCTAACCCAAGATGGCCGTTTATGGGTTCCATAACTTTATTTGACGCTCAGTTGAAGATTTGACGTTTCATTTTAACATTTGGGACATGAAAAAGCATACGGGCCACCTGATAGTAAGTGGTTACGGTCGCCTGTGGACATGAGCAATACCAGAGGAATTGCCAATGCAACGTGTTAAATTAAATACATATAAAATTAATGAAATAAATCCAACAATTTTTAATTTTTGCCATTGACATTCATCAATAATATTGTATCCATGACAACCCGACCGTCAATGTCACAATTTATTCTTTAGGTACTTCTATCCAAAAAGTATTGTTATGGCAAAGGCTACACTATAATACAATTGATGTATTCCCTTCACCATCTGGCTGCGTCGGCTTGGCTAGCCTGGCTGTAGCTGAAGGGAATCGTCAATATAACGGGCTAGATATAATAAAAATGAATATGAAAATGATAATATATCCCTTTGAAACTTATCATTTTGAAGAGAGCCGTCTAGTGGCAGTTTTAGGTACTCGTTATTGAATTCATAGTTATTGAAAGGCCGCTCGCGTGTTCAGAAACCCAGTGACAGTTATCGAATACATAACTTATGTTTAACTTTATTGATTCAATAGCTGTTGATCATTTAACTGGAGACTTCAGAAACCGGCCATAAGTCGCAAACATTTATTATCTATGTGAAACGCGCCTAATAATTATCGTCGTTCGTATTAAAATCAGACTGTAATCGCTGCCAGTCACATACATAATTGGCCAAGCCGATAGTGGACGTGTATTTCGAGTATTGTAAATAAGTTTCTATAAATTTTCCTGTTAGCAACCTGTTTATAAATTCCATACAATATTGCAACTCGAGAATGATTTTTAATAACGACTTGTTGTAACTTCAATATATTTTTCTGGGCATCCAGAAATATTTACTATGGTGCAAGTAAAAGTAGAACAGGGATGGTTGGAAGGAGAACTTTTAGAACTGGTCACTGGAGATGGTCAGTACTACAGCTTCAAGGGAATACCGTATGCAGTGCCACCGGTCGGGAAACTAAGATTTAAGGTTGGTTTATTATTACTTACTAATAAATGCCCTGTTTTGCAAATTACAAAATACAAACATACATTACACAAATACTTAAATTCATACATTATATATAGATAAAACACACATTTGCATATATGAATATACCAATATATTACATAATACCATAATACAATCACATCCTACCTTACTACCGATTTCTGTGTAACTCACCCGCCTTATTTTATTAACTTAAAATGGGTATCACGCGTATCACGCAGGTGTACAAACAGGTGTATCACGCAATCATAGCTTAAACTACCTATATTTAATTCTTTACAGGGACAAGTTTTAATATTACCAGTGAAATGTATTATACCAGTGAAAATGTATTATAATTTAAAAATAGTGATTATAATTATGTAACATTCCGGAAGAGTCTAGTTACCCACAACACAGGGTATCCTAGTGTGGGAACTACGTGTCCTGTAAAAACTTTTTTGCACTTTTATGCAATAAATAAATTATTATTATTATTATTATTAATTAAATTAAATTGAATAAATACATAATTGCACTAACGACGCTAACGTATTATATTATTATTAAGCGCAATAATTGTTACTAACATACTAACAATCTATGGATCTCTGACATCTGAAGTAAAGATTTATTATTATAACATTAGTATGGATGAAGCTCTTGTATAATATACTCGAGTGTGCTATAATGTAATATGTGCGTATCTCAGACTGAGGTGCGTATGAGTCTACGTAACAAAGTCCATAAACGCATTGTTTACACTCGCGGTGCGTTATATACGTATTATGTTCGAATTTGAACTTTCAATAATGTAGGAAGTTAACGTAATACTTCGGCATCGAGTCACTGAAACCTTTTCCGCCATTAATATTTATAGACAAAATACTTCAAAATTGGTAGATTTCTGGCTGCTTTTGTTTATTAAGCAACTAAATAAATGTTATTTTTTAAACAAAATCTTTAGACGAGATTTATTTAATAAAGATTGTATTATTTGGCATATCTTTTTAATTTCTGAGTAGATTGTAATTAAACAAACTAAGTATCGCCTCGGAACGAGCCGTGGACGCGTGCTTAGCTTCTTTCCTTTGGACTAAGTTTTTTCCTCAACCCCTTTATTCTTTAATATATGTAGTTTATGGTCTGCAAAATAAATAGGTACCTACTTGTTCATAAAACAAACTCTGAAGCCACGTTTCTGTTATTATGTGTGTCTGTAATAATGTGTGCTGTGTAGCCTCCGGCATATTACTGAAGTTTCGGGTTCGAATCCTGGCCGGTGGCGTACGTGTCTATCTAGCGGTACAAAAAGTACATATTATAAGAATAACAAAAGAATTACTCAAATATAAGCAAGTTTAGATGAGATGATCAAATTTTTAATTTAATTGCCTAGGTAATTAATTAAGATTTATTCACCCATTCATGTCTTAATCAAACATAATGCATGCAAGTTAATTCAGGAGTTTCCCTGGAATTTTTCGCCTTTTTATTAAAATTTGATGAAGTCATCATTTGATTTTCAGGCACCATTGCCACCGCAGCCATGGGACGGTGTGAGGAAAGCGACAGAACATGGCCCTGTTTGTCCCCAAAAAGACATTTTTAGCAATGAAGTTATGCCCGGTAGTGAAGATTGTTTGTACCTCAACGTCTACTCTCCTGATCTCAAGCCGGCATCTCCGCTAACAGTCATGGTCTTCATTCACGGAGGAGGGTACTGCAGTGGCTCCGGCAATGATGACTTCTACGGTCCAGATTTCCTCGTCCAACATAACACTGTCCTTGTTACTATCAACTACAGGCTCGGAGCACTAGGATTCCTTTGCCTTGATACAAAAGAAGTACCGGGCAACGCAGGCATGAAGGACCAAGTAGCTGCACTGAAATGGGTGAAGCAAAACATTGCTGGTTTTGGCGGAGATCCAAATAATGTTACCATATTCGGTGAGAGTGCCGGCGGCGCTTCGGTATCCATGCATATTATGTCACCATTATCAAAGGGTCTTTTCAACAGAGCCATATCAATGAGTGGCGTATCTATTTGCGATTGGTCCATGTCGTTTCAGCCCAGGAGAAGAGCATTCGCCCTCGGAAAGTTATTAGGTATAGACACCAAAAATGTAGATGAACTACTTGAATTTCTTCAAAAGCTACATGCAGAAGACTTAATTGAAAAGAAAGCATGTGTCCTCACATCAGAAGAAATCACAATTAATCATATGAAAAGTTACTGTTTTGTACCAGTCGTAGAAAAAGATTTTGGTCAAGAGAGATTTCTAACCCATGACACAAAAGAGGGTTTGAAAAATAATATTTCAAATGTTGATGTCATGATAGGTTACACTGATGCAGAAAGCATTGTCGCTATACCATGGTTTGAAAGTGTGTGGATTGACCAGTATCGCAAATTTAATGAACTTTTAGTTCCTAAGAAAATTTTGTGTGAGGGTACACCGGCAATAGTGTTAGAGGTATCAGATCTAATTAAGAATCACTACTTTGGAGACAAAATTATTAATCATGATCAAATGAAGGAAATCCTTAGATATGGAACCGACGCAACATTTACTTATCCAATAAATGTATTTGCAAAGGCTTTATCCCAATATAGTAAAAATAATATGTATTTGTATAAATATGCCTGTGTGTCTGAGAGAAACGTTTTCGGAAACTTAGGGGCTAAGTACGGAATACAAGGAGCGTCTCATTTGGACGATGTTATGTACTTGTTCAACTCTAAAAAAATGAACATACCTGTCGCCAGGAACAGCCAATCATATCAAATGATTCAACAAACCTGTTCTCTCTTCACGAACTTTGCTAAATATGGGTAAGTTATGTTTTAGGTTAAGTAAGAGTGTGTAAAATTAACAAAATTATCAACATCACAATTGAAGTTGGTTTACTAATTGCCATCGTTTTAGTGTAATACTTATAATCTTATCTATTACCGTATTTATATTTATCACATTAATTCATTTACGTCATCATTTCAAATACTGATGCCTTGCAATAGTTTGCTGATTAGAACCAATAGTTTTAATGCTTAAGCAAAGTTTAAAGGCAATAATAACATCTAATAACATCTAATATCTAATAATAACAACTGATAACTAGTATACATTTAAAAATTATATAAGTATCCACACGCTTACAAAAAAGCTATTAAGATATACCTTTATGAAATCCTTACGGTGAGGTTTTTAATTTAACACCCATATTGCATTATTCGATTCATTTTTATTTTTTGATACTTCACACAATAGCATCTCTCGGCCACCATATATTTTTTTTAATTTCACTTATCTCAGAACACTTGGGTTATCAAGACAAATTAGCCGTATTGGGGCGGCTTGGAATATTAACCCCAATCCCACGTCGGATGGGTGTCGTAAGGTAGGGCCCCGCGATTCTCAATACTGTTCTCGCACTCGATGACGATGGACGCAGAAGAAACTTTTTAATTTTTAGCCGTATTGGGGCGGCTTAGAATACTAACCCCAATCCCAAGCCGGATGGATGTCGTAAAAGGCGACTAAATCCGGCCCGCTGGTGGTAGGGCCCCTCGAGGGATTATATTGGTAATATTGAATTTAATTGTTAATTAATAACATTATTACTATTATTATTTCTCCATGGGGTTCGCCTGAATAGCTACCACCCTTAAGCATGAGTCAGCCCCTAAACGAATCGTCGTGTTCCGCCTGGGGGCTTGAGAGCCAGTTCTTTGTTTATTTTTCTTCTCTCTTTCTTGGCCGGCAACGCATCAGTCATCCTTTGGGCATGATTTTGGCTTTTGCTGATGTCCATGGGCGACGATAGCCACTTAACGTCAGGTGGATCGTCAGCTAGTTCGCCGGCTACTTCAATAAAAAAAATCTAACGATATCTTAATTTTATAAATTGGTCCAGCGGTTTGGAAGATATAAGGTAATAAACGATATTACATACATACATAAATACACACATACATACAAAATACAGCAAAAAACATATCTTGCCAGTCGGGCCAAAAGGAAGTAGGGGCTCAGACTTAAGTCAGACTCAGACTGAAGTCCCAAGTCACAACTTGGCATAGGTATACAAAAAGTTTGATTAATCTGATGAATATTTCATGAGCAGATTATAATGCAGTTAAGTACGGTCATTAAGCTCGTCTGTTTGTATCACTCGAATGTTAATTACATGCATATGAGTTCTAAAAACCCGGATGAAAAAAAAGGTTAAAGTGATTTCGCACGAAAAATATTCAAATTAAAATTAGTAATCTACAGTTTTTTGTCTTTTTTTTTCAGCACACCGACACTAGAACCAATTAAAGGGGTAACTTGGCCAGCGTATGACAACGTGACTGAAAAATACTTGAACATAGGAGAGAAACTAGTCCCCGGAGAGTTCCCAGATGCGGATGTTCTTGAATTTTGGAAAAGCGTGTACGAGAATGCTGGAATTGCACTACTCTAAAATTGTTTTAAAGTGATGTACTTTGTCAGCTAATCATACGTAAGATTAAAGCGACGAGTAAATTGTTTAATATTATTATTGTTTAAAATGTTATATAATCCGGTAAAGGGTACAGGGTCTTTTCTAATATTTGAGGCCTAGAGACACTCCACAACGCTTCTCCAATGTGTAAAGTAAAGAGTAGCAGATATTAATGTTGTCTTGTTTCTTCTTGATCATACCCAAAATCCTTCAGAACTAACGTGTAAATAAATGAAAATTTTGTACATACATTGATGGGTGCAAAAAAAAAGTTATCTGCAATTTTGCTATTTTCGTATTATTGCTGTAACTTACTTAAAAATATCATATTCCACAACATGGCAAAAAAAATTACAGACATCCGCAAATTAACGCCTGATACTTTTAACTATGAATAAACCATAATCTATACAAATAAATAAAATTGGAGTGTCTGTTTGTAATATTAAATAACCGCTTTTTACTAAGTGCATTTGGATGTATATATGGTACATATACCAAAACAACATTTTTTACAATTTTTGACTGTCTGTCTGTTTGTTCCGGCTAATCTCTGAAATGGCTGAACCGATTTTGACGGAACTTTCACTGACAGATAGCTGATGTAACATGGAGTAACTTAGGCTTCTTTTATTTTAGAAAAAAAATAGTTTGTTAGGCGATACGAAGTTCGCCGGGTCAGCTAGTATGGAATAAGGTAAGTGGCCTATATATACAAATGAACAGTAAGCAAAAGAGTTAGGTATGCAGGGCATGATTTTAAAACCTTTTGTAATGTTTAACTCTGACAGAACACTACATTTATAGAGCAAAAGCCCAGGGCCGCCAGACTTCATTTATTTTCTTATGGACAAATATATATATTAATGTATATGTGTAGTATTAATGTGTAGGTACCTGCAGCCTAATTCACGTAAGTTAACAAGTTCGATTGCAGTGCAGTTGCAGTGACGTTCCTATCAAAATAACACTTTCCGTATTCTCTTAGCTTTCGCGAGCGCTGTCAAACACGCTCACGTCACGCGAGCGCTTGTCAAACACGCTCACGTCACAAAAAGGTATTCTGTTGATGCGCGTCAAGATAGCGTGTTTCCGATCGCAGTTTGAGGGTATTCTCATAAACTTCTCGGTGCGAGTTTTTATGCAGTTTTGTTGACGCTTTTGTTTTTTAATGGAAACATAATAAATTGTATTTGATTAATTAATAAGTTTGTTTGTTCTCTCATATGACAACACTAACACAGAGTACTAAATAGCCGAAGAAAAGTTTGGCAGACGCGCAGGATGCGTGCAGGAGAAGTGAAGTTCACGCGCAGTTTGCGTGCAGTTGACGCGCAGTTCAAAAATTACGAGAATACGGTTTAGACGCTAAACTTCAACTTGATTCCAGCGTCACTGCAACTAATTTAATCTATAGATTAACAACTAACTTAATCTATAGATGCGTCTTAAAGTTACGTGAATTAGGCTGCAGTAAACGTATAAACATCCGTTAGCTTATATCGAGGGCCAATTCTCAGTCATCAGGTCCTAAAGGTACGCGTAAAACTTGTACTCACTGATGACTGATTCTTAAGTATGTTGTAGGGAATATTGTAAGCAATTTGAAATAAACACTGCCAGACACCTTCTGTGGGCAGTATTTATTGCCAGACGTTAAAAATGTAAAATTATCTGACGCCAGCAATCACCAAGCAAAGCTGAGTTCTGCAACAGTACCTGCGAGCAAACTAGTCTCTGAATAATGCTAACATGAAACAACTTTTATTCATTAGACTGATCGTAGTATACGTGTACAGTTTTATTGTACATGTTATCATAACCAGGTATTAAAAAAAATAAAGAACAATGTCCTGCTATACTCGTATTAAGATCGGAGATCTCTAATAACCCCTTAAAACAACTTTTCTTCAACCAATCAAATCTTCCCAAGGAGCTCTGTAAAAAATTTAATGAGTCCCGGCTGTTAATTCTTCTATTTTGCAAATAATTTATGATTTAGTTTCTTGATCAATTAAGTTAGTATTATTCTACTTTGCAACAATCCGCGAGGTTTATAGTTTAAGACATGCGTGGCACCTCCTTCCTTCCCACAACGGAAACCTCCTCCTCCTTGCGTCGTTTTCGTGGATTAATATTTTCTGCCTGACAGTTTTACGCCATTTATCCATCCATCTTTGGCAACATGTAGTGCGTCGTGTAGGTTGGTGTCCAGGCTGAAACGAATTTGGTCAGTCCACCTGGTTGGACTGCGGCCTCTTGGTCGTTTACCGCACCGTACCGTTTGTCGCTCTGACAAGACACTTGTCAGAGTAGCAGTGATGGATTTGTTCTATCACTGTCGCTCTTCTGCATATTGATTGGCATGAGGGGGAGAAATGGCAATAATAGCTTAATGTGCATGATCGTGATATGGACGTCCCTGTTGTGCCTATGCTAAATACCGAAGAGTGAATAAGACAGCCACTTATTATGATTGTACTGTCGCACCCTCGAAGACTTCTGGTCGTTTAGTATTAATCGAAAGGAACTTCGTTCCATCCGGGTGTCCCTTGACACCTCTCATTTTTTTTAATGTTGTAGGTATACTCAATTCTTAAATTAAGTTTTTTATTGACTATGTACCTATCATAATCTTTAGAAATAGTTTTTATGTTATATTTTTTCGTCCACTTATACTAAATTAATAATAATGGATTTCCGCAAAGTAACGCCTGATACTATTAACTATATCAAATCATGATCAGGCGTCTACTCGTATTATTTGATTAGTCAATAATACGTTTCCGCGCCGTAGTTTAGCTGGTCTTTTTATTGGTAACGGAATCTGTTGTACGTTCAATATTATCTGGCTCTGATATTGCTTTATCTGGTATAATTTTAAACACAATATTTGTTTCCGATTTTTGTTCACATCTCATGCACCTTTTTAGGGTTCCGAAGAAAAATCGGAATCCATATAGTTTCGTCATGTCTGTCCGTCCGTCTGTCCGAAGCAAAGCGCCGAGACCCTTAGTGCTAGGAAGCTGTAATTTGGCATGGATATACATTTTTATTTAAACTCCAGATTCGTGGAATAAAAATATTGAAAAACTTTTCTTTCAGGGTACCTCCCCTACAGGTAACTTCAGGATGAATTTTTTATTCGTCGCGTACGCAATAGTGTGGGGTATCGTTAAAAAGGTCTTTCAAAAATATTATGGGTCTTCTAAGACCATTTTTGGAATTAAGTGTTCGTTTGCGAAATTTTTGGCTTTAAAGTGGTAATTTTGGGTAGAGTCAAGTGTCCCCCCCTCCGGTTAAACAGTTGAATTCTCAAAAATAGGTTACGTGATGAATTTACAAGAAAAACTATCACAGCTATGTTAGTATAAGTAGTTAAGGCGCGGTGTGATCTCAATATTCACAAAACTGGGTTTCTTTGGTGCTTGAGTACGAGGAAACCCAATGAAAATATCGCACGCAAAAAATACAGAGCATAGAAAAAGGTCTAAAGAAAAATGTTAACCGAATAGAATATTAAATAGTTGTTTGATATTCCCAATAAAAAATCGTAATTTGCTATACAAAAATAAACTTAATCGTCGAAGTTCTCTGAATTTTCAGCGGTAACAACATATTTTTTTTTTGAGAATATAATACGTATATGGTTTTATTAAAACTTAAACCGGACAGATATTGAATTTAATGTGTATATTTTGAATAACCTAAGGAAAACCCACAAATTAAATGTTTATTCGCAATCTAGTTACATTGTTAGCAAAAATATGCTCTGCAATTTTGAACCCTATTCAGCGTCACGTAAATGTAACATTAGATTAACGCAGATATGCGGCTGTGTGAGTGAAATCAACGTTTTTAAATCGTAGTCATACCGCGCCTTAACGAGTAATAGTCGATAAACTTACTACTTCCGAACCCTGCGGAATATTGCTCGTGGCCTGACACGCACTTGGCTGGTTTTTATATATCTGTGAGCTAACTGCACACTTGTTAAAATGGCCGCATGACAGTCGGTTGGTTCGTTGTTATTACTTGCTATTTTTATGGAAATAACCGGCAAACGACCTGTGATGGTAAGTGGCTATCGTCGGTCATGGACATCAGCAACACCAAAGGCATCACTTATGCGTTACCGGGGAAGAAAGAGAAGAAAAAGAAAGAAAGAACTGACTCTTAAGCCCCCGGCCGGAACATGATGAATCGTTTGACCCAACGAAAAAATAATAATAGTAAATATGATATTAACGAATTATTAAAATCAATTATTTGCTTCCTTGGCTATAAAAAGCAGCAGTGTTAACACGCGAACATGGCTGCATTTTATAAATTGATAATTTTATACCCATCCCAGTTTCATTATCACGCAACGATATCTATAACGGCTGACTGAATATCATAATTATTCTTAGATCTGAAACTCATGCCGAGATAAAAGGGAGTACTCTCACTCAGACGAAACGTAGGTATTTTTTTCCAAATCGTGACTTTTATTTTTTAGAAGCAAATAAATGCTTATGACCATATTAAACGCTCAAGATTGCGAATCTTATTGAATAATGCAAATCTTATAGAATATTGTCACGAGTATTCATTAATTTTTTACTAAAATATGTGAACTTCTAATCAACATTAGCAACAAAAAACATAAACGTATACTTATTTATGTACGCGCGTGAGAAGTTATACTTCCTTGGCATCATTAAATAAATATTTAACACTAGCTGTCTTAGCGAACTTCGTATCGCCTAATATAATCAATGAATGTATTTTGTTGTTACTTTTAACTTTTATAGTTTTGGTAGATTTAACAAATCAAAGACTATTAAATTCCCTCTCCCTCTTCCTCCCGTTCCCTCTCCCCTGCTCCTCCCTCTCCCACTCCCTCTTACCCTGCCCCTCCCCCTCCCTCTCCCTCTTCCCTAGCCAGGTTGCTGGTTTTAAAAAATATGATGTTCCAGTAATTTAACTACGACGGTTCCCACGTTTTTCTTTGCAACGATGGAGCTTTACCGCGAACATTTGCGTGCTATGATATTTTATGATTTTAAATTTGGTTTAACTGAAACAGCCTCCAACGATTACAGTCAGCGTTAGGGAAGTCTGCCTCATCTCGAGCAACAGTTTTTAGATGGTTCATTGAATTTTAAAGTGGTAAAACAAACCTCGAAGATGAAGTGGTCGCCCACAAACGGCAGTAACTGCAGAAAATGTGTGGACTACTGAAATGATAGTGCGAGAAGAGCCACGGAGTACTTACTCGTACATCGAGAAGATTCTTGGCGTTAGTTCGGGGAGCGTTATCATTATTTTACATCAACATCTTGGAGTGAGGAAGCTTTATTGTCGTTGGATCCCGCGATTGCTCTCAGATACTGAAAAACAGGTCCGTGTGGATTGGTGCCGCGAAATGCGTCTACGATTTAAAAACAGAACGTCAAGACGTGTATCGGAAATAACCATTGGCGACGAAACGTGGATGTATCAATATGATCCGGAAAATAAAAGACAGTCGCCAGTAAGGGTCTTTTCAGAAGGAAAGTTGTCGACAAAACTGCAAAGACCTCGTAACGTTGATAAAAACATGATGGCTAGTTTTTTTCTCGCAGGAGGCATGTGTCGACAACAATGTTGGAAAAATCATAGATCCGTTAACTCGGAATGGTACACAACAGTAGCATTGCGGAAAGTTTTCCAAGCTCTGTGAGAGAGGACCAAAGGCTGGGCTTCGGGGAATCATGCTGCATCACGACAACGCTTCGTCACATACATCCGTTAGAACAAAGGCGTTTCTTGAGGAATCCGGTGTTGAAACCTTACCTCATCCACCGTACAGTACTGATCTAGCTCCCTGTGATTTTTTTTGTTCCCGATAATCAAGGAAAAAATAAAAGGGATTTTTTTTCGTGTGCCGAAGAGGCCGTGGCCGCCTACAAAGTCAGAAT
This sequence comes from Thymelicus acteon, assembly GCA_951805285.1. Taxonomy (NCBI): domain Eukaryota; kingdom Metazoa; phylum Arthropoda; class Insecta; order Lepidoptera; family Hesperiidae; genus Thymelicus; species Thymelicus acteon. The sequence goes on from OX638224.1 coordinate 1,553,807, forward strand.
TTCGGACCTATCGGATCAAGACTGGCATAAGTGTTTTAATAGTTGGTTCCATTCGCCTAGAACTTTGCTAGAGAATGAAGGAGAGTATTCCGAAAAAATTTAAAATAAATATTGTTAATATCTTGTATAGTTTTTTCTTGTCTCAAAACTATCGAGTTACCTACGTATCCCATGTATCGTGGCTGCCATGGACAACACACAAAGACCACAACACACAAAGACCACAACACACAAAGAGAACATACACGCCCAAACTGAAAACAGAGATTCAAACTCGAAAATCAAATTTCTTCCTCGCTGGGAATCGAACCCTCTACGCGGGTCGTCAATGACGGATGTAGAAATGTATGTGGTAATGGCCCCAAGAAAATAACTGCAACTACAACATTGACCAATCAACTAATACTTTTCAGAAATCTCACTCCAGACAACTCACTCTGTGTAAAATGGCCAAAAGACACTAGTACTACCGGACTAGTAATACCGGACATTACATGGACGACGATACAAAAACTGTTGGAGAACATAACAACGAAGATTTGCTTATATTTTGGGATTCCATTCACAAAGCAAAAGGACATAAGCACGCTATTTTATTATTCGTCGTCAAGAATTTTATTTACGCCATACCTAATACAGTACCCGTCCATACGACTCGTGTAGGTAAATGTACATTTTCGTTTATGTTCGTCATTCACCACGATTATTCGCCCCTGCTCGCCTCGGTGTCAGTACATAGGCGCGAATTAAATAATTTATAAATAAATCAAGGAATATAAATATTATCCATTATTAATGTGACTCGTAAATTTTGTCGCGCTTAGTAGGCGCTTGTAGACCTTTGGATGGAAGACGATTAAAAAATTAAATGTTTTATGAAACTTACTAGGAAACCTGTGATATGGGATCTCAGACATCGATTTCATAAAGATAAAAAAACGTTAGCGATATATACAATGATACAAACATACATAAAGCCATAGGAGTTCGTCATGTGTCATCCATGTTTGAACCTTTCACTGAATTCAGACATTTGGATGTAGTTACATTCGCCGAGTATCTAAAGTATCTAAACGGTGCATTAGTTTACGAGGATTTTATTATCTGCAAGCACGGACGTAAAAAAACTGCAAGGTTGGCAAGACACTATCAGCAAATTATGCACTCATTAGCAGACGAACAGGTTTTTATAATCACGACATGACAAGACACAAAACATTAATAGAACGGAGCGCTAAACGCATAGTATTGAATGAGTTGTGGTCGCGAAATACTGTTACAAAACTGAGATCCATCATGGTACAAGTGCATATATCGGATGGTGTTTTGGAAGGTGAACTGTTGGAAAATAAATACGGCAAACTATATTATAGCTTCAAAGGCATACCATATGCAGAGCCACCCACGGGAGATTTGAGGTTTAAAGTAAGTTAATCCACATTTTTAGGGTTCCGTAGCCGAATAGCAAAAAACGGAACCCTTATGGATTCGTCATGTCTGTCTGTCTGTCTGTCTGTCTGTCTGTCTGTCTGTCTGTCTGTCTGTCTGTCCGTCCGTATGTCACAGCCACTTATTTCCGAAACTATAAGAGCTATACCATTGAAACTTGGTAGGTAAATGTATCCTGTAAATGTAACCGCATTAAGATTTTTACACAAAAATAGAAAAAAAGCAATAAATTTTGGGGGTTCCCCATACTTAGAACTGAAACTCAAAAATGTTTTTTTCATCAAACCCATACGTGTGGGGTATCCATGAATAGGTCTTCAAAAATGATATTGAGGTTTCTAATATCATTTTTTTCTAAACTGAATAGTTTGCGCGAGAGACACTTCCAAAGTGGTAAAATGTGTGTCCCCCCCCCTGTAACTTCTAAAATAAGGGAATGATAAAACTAAAAAAATTATATGATGTACATTACCAAGCAAACTTCCAACGAAAATTGGTTTGAACGAGATCTAGTAATTAGTTTTTTTTTAATACGTCATAAATCGTAAACCGCAAAAAACATTGATCAAAGTTACAACGAACTACAAGAACTTTTATATTATGTTACTTGCTGCTACGGAACCCTTCATGGGCGAGTCCGACTCGCACTTGGCCGGTTTTTTACCTTCTTAAATCAAATACAGTTTGAAAAAACTATACGAGTAATATTGTCATAGGACACGTCAGCAGCTGTCCGGATTGGTATTAAGATTCCACGTAAAGATTACAATATCAATATTATATTATTATTGGTATTTTCGTGAAGCCTGCTTGCCTACCGCCATCTTACTTGAGTCAGCTGCCAAACAATTAGTCGTCTTCGGGCTGAAGACTTGCCAGTTCTTTCTTTCTTTCTTCTCTTTATTATTGGCCGGCAACACATGGGCATTCTACTATTGTTTTTGTAATCTTTAGATCACAGTTTATATGTATATTCTTTGTAACGTTCACAAGCTTTATAATGAATGGGGTTGTTACTTTCACGTAGTTTTATTACCTAATCTAGAATATTGATTTCAGGCGCCAGTACAAATAAAGCCATGGGATGGCATACGGCAAGCAAAACAATTCGGTCCGTGTTGTCCACAGTACAATATATTCAATAAGACATATGAATCTGGTAGTGAAGACTGTCTTTACCTTAATGTTTACAGTCCTAATATTTCACCCCAAAAACCGTTGCCAGTGATGTTCTGGATTCACGGTGGTGGCCTGACCTGTGGTAGTTCTAATGAATATGAGCCCGATTTTCTCATACGCCATGACGTCATATTAGTAACTATAAACTATCGATTAGAAGTGCTAGGGTTCCTCAGCCTAGATTCAGAGGAGATACCGGGAAATGCTGGCATGAAAGATCAAGTAGAAGCAATGAAGTGGGTTCAACGTAACATTACCTATTTTGGCGGAGATCCTAACAATGTTACTATCTTCGGTGAAAGCGCAGGGGCAGCTTGCGTGTCCTTTCACTTGATCTCACCAATGACAAAAGGCTTATTCAAGAGAGCAATAATCCAAAGCGGTTCTTGTTTAAACTGGTGGCCAATAAATACTTTCCCCCGAGAAAGAGCTAAAGCTTTGGCAAAAAGTTTAGGCTTAAATTCAGAAGACAACAAAGAAATATATGAATTTTTAAAGCGTCAACCTGTAACATCACTGATTAGCGTAAATCTCCCACTAACTTACAGGGACGAAAAAAAATTTGATATACAGTTCAGTGTTGTCAATGAAAAAGATTTTGGAAGCAACGAAAGATATTTTTATGGTGACGTTTTTGAATCTGTTGGTGCAGGTATCCACGAAGACGTGGAAGTAATTAATGGATATACTGAACATGAAGGGACGTTTATGCTTGTTAGTTTTGGAGATATCAAAGACATTTTTAAAGAAGCCAATACAATTTCAGAATTTTTCGTTCCTAAAAACATTTTAATGAAATGTGCCTTACCTCAAGTGCCTGAAATTGGCAACAAAATAAAAAGGTTTTATTTTAAAAACGAAAAAATTGCAATGAATACCGTTCTACAATTAATACATTTTTATTCAATGGAAATGTTTGCTTTTGGTATCATTTTATGGCAAAATATGACCGCGTATAGAAAAAAGAATAAGATATATTCATATATATTTACCTGTATATCAGAAAGAAAAGGTTTACTAACGACAGAGCCAGTTTTAGGTCCTACGGCATATACTTCTCATTCTGATGACTTACCATATATATTTCCGATGAGGAAATTTAACCAAGAAATCGACGTGAACTCAAAAAGCTTCAAAATGGTCAATACAGTAACAAAGTTGTGGACTAATTTTGCCAAATATGGGTAAGTTTTTTTCGAAGTTATACTTCTTTAGGCGCGTTATGAAATAAATGGAAAAAATGATGAGAGTGAAATTTGAAGATTTGTGACACGATGACGGTGACATGAAAGATGACGAAAAATGTCACGCGCGTTTTTAAAAATGCGCTTTATGAAAAAATGATTAATATTATATTTATTAATTTTTTTTTGAATATTGTTTTTTTAGGGTTCCGTAGCCAAATGGCAAAAAACGGAACCCTTATGGATTCGACATGTCTGTCTGCCTGTCTGTCTATCCGTCCGTATGTCACAGCCATTTTTTTCCGAAACTATAAGAACTATATTGTTGAAACTTGGTAAGTAGATGTATTCTGTGAACCGCATTAAAATTTTCACACAAAAATAGAAAAAAAAACAATAAATTTTGGGGGTTCCCCATACTTAGAACTGAATCTCCAAATTTTTTTGTCCATCAAACCCATACTTACGTGTGGGGTTATCTATGGATAGGTCTTCAAAAATGACATTGAGGTTTCTAACACTATTCTTTCTATTTAACACTTACGCCCCAACTCAGAGTCACTAACGTTTACTTAAATCGCTCCATAGTGCAGAATGTATGGTGATTCTTTACTAAGGAGCTATTAAAGTAACCGTTAGTGACTCTGAAATGGAACGTTAGTTTAATAGATCATTATTTAGTACACAGTAGAGCACATATAAAAACGATAGGTAGGTACAGCTTTGTAGCCGAACAGGGTGTGTTGCCATGTTATAGTATTATAGTAAAATATTTTTACAACATTTAAGTTAATATATTTTTGATATGTAGTTAAGCTAATCTTACTGGCTCACCTACCAACATCATTTTAAAATTAAGCGTGAAAGATTACGTGTTTCAGTCGCAAGTAATTATATTTCCTTGTATATACTGCTTGATGCATTGTAGCTTATACTTTTGTTACAATTATTATAATTCTCCTCAATTTATTCACAGCGATCCTACGCCTGATGCAACTCAGGGTACAAAATGGCTTCCTTACACTTTGGAAGAGAAAAGCTGCTTGGATATAGGAGATCATCTCGTCCTGAAAGATTCCCCATTTGATTCTGACGAAATTAAACTATGGACAGAAATATACAAAGAATTTTATCCAATAATAAACTTTTAACATAATTATGATTGTCAATAAGGGATTTATTTATTTATTTTTATTTTTATTTTATCTTTATTAGATACACCATTGACTTATCACTATGCATTGATAACTAAATAAATTGTTACAATTGATCCATCCAGTGTGATTTGTCATCTAAGGCGTATACAACTTTTATTGTTAGTAGCAGCTAACACAATTTTTATTCTAAACCAAAAAAAATTACATTAATAGAAAATTAAATGGTAATTTTTGATATTTAAATCTAGACAAACTTACACAATCCAAATAGTAATAGAACAAATTTAATTATACATTTTTTTTAATAAAGACTTGGGCTAACTAAAGGTATTTGCAACATATCGTCGCTGCGCGTGCGTATTAGCGTAAGAGCAACTTGTAAAGACCGCGTATTTGCTTTTTGATGATTTTCCATGGACCATACCCAGAAAACCCCTTACAAAAATTTTCTTACTCTCTTCTTACTCAACACAATTAGGAAAACATGCTCCGCTTAATAGATTAATGCCATATGTCGATAATTTTTTTTACATTTTTTATGTAGAAAATGTCCACATCGCTGTTAGAGTGAATATTGTTATAATTTTGCATTAATCTATTAAGCGGAGCATGTTTTCCTAATTGTGTTGAGTAAGAAGAGAGTAAGAAAATTTTTGTAAGGGGTTTTCTGGGTATGGTCCATGGAACTCTTAAGTTTATGAGGTTTAGTAATTCTGGCGATAGCAATTGTACGTGAATAAGCTTGTGAAGTGTTTTTAAGTCACTAATGTGTCGTCTCTTATCAAGAGAATCCAATTTAAAGTGTTTTAATCTAATCTCGTAATTAACACGATAGTCTCGTAATTAGCAAGGGATCATAGAAAGCATAGCTGTTTCGGAGGACTAATAATTGTTTGAATAATAAACCAAGACCAAACTGAGAAGCTTGAATTTTGCATTCAAATGGAACTCCTATTCATATTTTAAAGTATAAATTCCCAGAACATCCTGTAAAATGCAAATTTATATCCAAACTTGGAACATACCGAAGGTGGATTATGATATTGTCCCTTTTCTAAGCCGGTACTAAGGGTACTATTTACTTTACATAAGACAGATCCACATATCTTGACCCTACGGAAATACGAAGTCAGGTAAATTCTCTTAAGCCACCTCTACAGTATCAGTATCTATTTCAATCGACAGGCGAAAACGTATAGACTGGACCTATTTTAAGCCTGTTATCAATCAAATAATCTAATACATAAAATTCTCGTGTCACGGTGTTAGAAGTTTAACTCCTCCGAAACGGCTCGACCGATTTTCGTGAATCTTAGCGTGCATATCTGCTAGGGTTGAGAATCGGACAACATCTATTTTTCATCCCCCTAAATTTTAAGGGTGGTCCACCTCTAAATTTTTTATTTAATTTTTTTAATCTTTTGACAGAACGAAGTCTGTCCGGGCAGTTAGTTTGTAGTATAATAATAACTTTAACAAAAATACATTGTATAACAACAAAAATACATTATTTACTCCATAAACTATTACTTATACTGTAGGTATTGTAAATTATTACGTGTAAAATCATAGTTTATAAGTGCTTTATTTCAGTTCCTATAAACTTAATAATGCTTTAAATTATTATTATGTAAGTTTTTCAGTGTAAACTGTTACGTTACATAATAATAAAAAATATTAATAATATTATTGTGATCATTCATTTATGTAAGATGATAATGACTGCAAAAACTACCCACTTTTTGTAAGTACGCTTAAGTAATTATTTAAATTATTTTACACTACTACTACAGCTACGACCCTGTAACCTAGTTGCCAACTAGTAGTTGGTAGCGACCCTGTGAAGCAAGGGGTCCCGGGTTCGATTCCTGGCCGGAGCAGATATTTATGTGACAGATAAATATTTGTGGATCATGGGTGTGATTGTGATGTTATATGTATCGTCCATGCCAACCGCGACACAGGTAATAACCTACTGCAGGGGTATAAGTGTGTTAACGTTTATTTATTTATTTATTTATTTATTTAAATGTAATTCTTATTTCTCAGTAAGTGATGTGTAAAATCTTTTGAGAAATAAATTATCTTAAACCTTTTAAGCAATATGGACGACTAGCAACAACAATTCAATATACTTATAATTATACTTGTAGGTAGGTATATAAAGTATAATACTTCAGTGATGATGCCCTTGAGATTATTATTATTTCCATCATTAACGCGGCACTCACAACGCATGCAATAAGATATTAACACACGAGTAGATAAACTTACTTACCTTCCATTCCAGAGCGAGATAGCAGAATGTTAATCATTGTTTTTTTATGTATAAACATTATCGTAATCGGTAACTTTTAGCGATGTATTCACTACTGGCTACTGGCTCAGGTATCTATCTACCACCGATGATTAGCCGACCAAGAAAGAAAAGAGAAGAAAGAAAGAAACAGCTGACTCTCAGAGCTGGCTTGAAACTCCCAGCCGGAATACGTCTTTTTCCGACTGACTTAAGCAACAGTGGTAGCTAGCCATGCAGGCTTCACAAAAATTCACAAAAAAGCAAATACAATTAGCCTATTTATCCCTACCCGTATATACCCGAAAAAATATAGACGACCCGTGTGACCTAATAGTTACCATGCCGGAACAACCTTCGAAGGGTCTTGGGTTCCATTCCCAGCGAGACAAAAATATAAGTGATGAGTTTGAATTTCCGTTCTCGGTCTGTATGTATGCTTGTCTTGGCGTGTTGTCCATGGCATCTAGGACGACACAGGGAATCCTAGTGTGAGGTATGAGTGTGTAACATTTTGAAGGGAAAACTTCTTTAGCATCGTTGTGATTTGAAAGTCGATGAAACGAAAAAGCGACAGTAAAAAGAGACAGAAACATAAATTCATAAGATTTAACGTGGGAGGAAATGAGATAGGAAGCATTATACAGTGTTTCTTATGTTCGTGGTTCTCTTTGTGTTACTTTAGAAAGTGCTAAGTTGTATTCATAGATGACGCGAGAAACAAGATAGAAGATTCGTTTTATTGCTAGATAGATGGCGCTACCTGCTCATTTTATGTTAAGAGATAGCGTTAGTTACCACTGTTTTATTTTTATTTTCTATATATTTGCATCACTATGATCATTACTAAAACCTACAATTATCATCTTCCCGAAATTTTACATTCGTCTCATTATCTTGAAACCAGAATTTTTGAAGGTCACTTCTACCACGTGTGAATTGCACACATTTTTTTTATCTGTGGTCAGGAATAGATTACTGCCGACCCCTTAAATCCATTTTCCGTCATATACCGTCCGTCTACTGAGCGTATGTTGAAGCGGAAATTCGAGCGATATCTCGAAGTGGCGTGTACAGAGAGCAGTACGAGTCAGTGCATTCCTGCAACGGATATTGCACCTCAGTCTACTGGAGAGCTACGTGTGAACTGGTACAGTCAGCATAAGAGTTATACACAACGAAAACTTTTGCTGACTGTAGGATATATTGAATGTAGCTCGTTTGGTTCCACGGAAATTATTTACACAATCTTAGCTATGTAAGTGGACGGCCAGTGGCCACGGCTACGATTTTAATTCAAGAGAGATCTTGTGTGATAAATAAATGTATGTCAGTCTTGAGGTCATGATCACACATCTGTTTGTGATATTTTAAACTGTATTCTTTAATAGAATATTGCATTTGTGTTTTGAATTTTACGCCGAATGAATTGACATTGAGCAATTATTGATCATTGTATAAAATTAACAACACGATTTTTGACTTCAATGGTACTTTTATGGGAATAAAGGTATTAATCCATAAAAACCTTTATTTCAAGCTGAAAGAAGTTAAAACAATCCAAGGTTTCCTTAACCTAATTACTACGCTGGCAGGCAGTCATAAGCCAATTCTAGTGTTAAAAGTTCTGCTCATAAAAGATACTCCCGGCAGAATGAACAAAAACAATAAAATGAACTTCGTTTTCATAAAACACTCGCTTTAGTAAATGTGACATCGTTAATAACAAAGCAATTGAAACGCTACATACAATGTGCTCGTACAAACCGACGCGACATGCGTCGCATGAAATGCGTGTCATATCGTCGTGGTAGTGCACTTGTGTTGACAAGTGTACTAAATGTAGATACACGGGGGTACTGTGATCAATACTGATGTATGACAAATGTATGACCGTTTCATTCTACTTATTCCCTATACTTCTGTTTTTGTATATTTTATAATGTTCACTATCCTTTTCCGCCTCGTAAACATTTATTATATAACTAGCTGACCGTGACTGAACTTCGTATTGCCTAACAAACTGTTTTTTTTTCTAAAATAAAAGTAGCCTAAGTTACTCCTTGTTACATCAGCTATCTGCCAGTGAAAGTCCCGTCAAAATCGGACCAGCCATTTCAGAGATTAGCCAAAACAAACAGACAGACAAATATTGTGAAAAATTTTATTTTGGTATATGTACCGTGTATACATCCAAATGCACTTAGTAAAAAGCGGTTATTTTAATATTACAAACAGATACTCCAATTTTATTTACTTGTATAAATGTATAGATTAACAGACCTGTTTTCTAAATCAATTAGAAACTTTTTCTCCGTACAATAAACTGTGCTGAGCAAAAATATTAACGTGTCCAATTAGTAAAGGTAAATGAAACACCTCTGATTTACAAAACGGTTTGAGACGTAACAGAAGGCGAGCTCAACGTAAGTATTGCATTTATTGCTCGCTGGCCAAATGCAACTTGGCATAACAAAGTTGCCCAAGTAACTTAACAAACTTTTTTGGCCAAACTGAATTTTTATCCTTACAGCTACTGTAAACTTTTAATAATAATAATAATAAACGCTAACACACTCATACCCCCGCAGTAGGTTATTACCTGTGTCGCGGGTGGCATGGACAACACGTATAACACATCACAATCACACCCATGACCCGAGTACAAATATTTATCTGTCACATAAATATCTGCCCCGGCCGGGAATCGAACCTGGAACCCCTCGCTTCGCAGGCAGGGTCGCTACCAACTAGGCTACAGGGTCGTCAAAATAACAAAACATTTAAACGCCATCCATTATTCTTGAAGTTATGAAATATTTCATTAACGTCATGTCAGTTCAGGAAGGTCTGCTAAATCCAAGTTCGGGTCGTAAAAGCTAGAAGCTCTGCGGAGTCGTAAACCTGCATCAGTCGCCGCTCGTAACCAACTATGTAACTAACTCTATATTCGTCATATTATGGTGTAACGAAACACGCAAGGATTAGACGTGTCTTGCTACAACTCCTTGGTTTTAAAGGATCTGTGGAGACCAGGTACGTACTTCGTGGATTTGATAGTTTGATAGATTTAATAAATTGACTTTGATGAATGTTATATTTCATTATTATTATGATACACATATTATGATAAACTCTAACGAAATAGGTGATCCTGTAATGTAAGTTGTAAGCTTGCAATAAATAAATAAATAAATAAACTTTTGTACTTACTATCTCAATTTGCATGTAGGGTCCGGTATGAAAATATGGAAAGTAAAATCGAAGATCCAAAGCGTTAAAAAAATATGTATGTACTGAAAGTCAATCAATAATCGTCAGTTTGGCCGCTGGCAAAACAGTCAAAGAAAAAGTTCAAAGGAATCTTCGACGAACTCCGAACCTTCAGTTGCCGTTGCAACGTTGAAGAAGTTATAGAAAGAAGCACCTGCTTATACTCCATTTTTTTAGACGAAATTTATTTTGTAAGCAAACTTAGCATTGTTTTCTGGGGAAATATTAACTTACATTAATTTTAAAAATGGTAAACAGAAATTAGTTATAATAATAATAAATTATTTATTTCAGGCAATTTAGCCCATAGAGTTTGTTAGTAACAATTTGATTACTTAAAAAACTATGTTAGTTTAATACAATTTAATATACAATACAATCTTTCATTCCACATTCATTCTTCCCGCTATCATACATGCTAGTTATGGCATCAAAATATGTTTATTCAACTTTAAATTATAGATACGTGTTATCATTTTGTGTGTGTGTTATTTCTAAATAAAAAATAATGATAAGAGAGTAGGTATAAGTTTGTTTACTAAACAGGAATTATCTTAAAAAACGGTGTAACAAACAAGCGTATCTTGGCGGTGGTATTTCACAGTCGATCAATTTGCTAGCTCCCTCTTCGACCTGTAGTTATCACGAACCTCCAGAGTCTCATCGGTTAGCCGTAAGACATAACTTATTTCAGAATACCAACAATATCGATAAGCTAAGACTCACCAAGTTCAATGTTCACAAAATGATGATAAAGTGGGTTTCAGAAGACTTACCTGAAAATAAAGAATTAAAATTATTGATAAGCATTATCTTCAGTTTTTATAAAAATTATACATTGTATATTATATTTTTAAGTAAAATCAAATTAATAATATTTATTTTATATAATAATATTAATATAATATATTGAAGTTCCCACTAGCCCGTATGCTTCTAGTCGGCTTTTGCTTCCACTTATGCTTGGATCCCTACGGCGTTCAATTTCCAGTCTGAACAGTCATTTATTGCAAATGTTTGTTTTCGTATCAAATAAGTAGGTATACTTAAGAGGAGGCCGTGATGGGAATTTATGCTGAAAGTGGGCGTGGCCACTATATTTTGTCCTCGATGTTCTTCTTTCCGTCATGTCACTCACTTCACAAGCACAGCACAGAAAAACTACGGAGTAGTACTTATTCATTAATTTTTATTGCATCTAAAAATTATAAAACAATTATTTTTTAACAAAAAATTGAACCAACGAAAAAAAATTGAAAATGAAAAATAAAATAAATCATTTAGTATTAAGATCCTAAATTATTAACAGTAAATAAATAATTATGAGGCGGTGCCAAACAGATGAAAAAACAAACAATTGCGGATCAAGGATATTACAGTAATGTAATGACTTCTTGTATAAAATTTGTCAGACAGCTATACCTACTAAGCCTGCGCTCGGAAGCGAACAACGTAAGCGCCAAACTATTTTTTTATTTGGTTTTTAAAACTACTTTAGGGATTTTCACAAAAATATATGTACATTATTTGCATCATATTATAATAAATTTTAATTTCAAATGTCAAGGGAAAACAATAATTATTAATAATTTCTGTTTTTCTTTTTCTCCTCTATTTCTTGGCCGGCAACGCATCAGTGATGCCTTTGGTGTTGCTGATGTCCATGGGCAACGATAGTTACTTACTATCAGGTGGATTGTCAGCTCGTTTGCTGGCTATTTCCATAAAATAAAAAAAAATCGTCATTTAAATTCTTTCATTGAATAGTAGTTTGGCAAAGGGAGATCTCCCGCCAGGCGAGGTGTGTTGCCTGGGAGGCGGCCGAGCCCCGACTGATCTTGTCGGAGCATTTGTATATATGCCGGCGATCGTAGAAACTTCGATAGCGTGATTCAGGGCGGCGTGACGTCACTGTGTGACGTGTGCGCGTCGTCGCCACATCACCCCCCTGCTCAGACCGGAGGTCGATACATGGATCTCGACGATTCAGCCATCCGTAATCCTCTATCTACGGTGAGTCGAGATGTGAGGTCAGTGTGCCCTTGGGATGCCCTCTATCCGCGGTGAGTCGGGATGGGAGGGTGGAACGACTGATGCGGAGGGCGAGCGGTGCGCGCTCAAGCCGTCCGTGTAGCCGTGGGTGGGGGCAGTCGCTAGCCGGGCACAGGAAGCGTCGTCACAGTACGCTGCGATCACAGAGTACTTTGTTATATACTGAAATAGAGACCAAACTTCGCGCCTAAAAAGAGAAATGAGCATCAGTGGCGCCTCTTATAGTGTCTTGAGGAACTAATATGATAGCCAAGTGTTGCCAGGTATCATATAATTACGGTAGTACCGTACATCCAGTTTTACGACCTGGCAACACTAACCAACAGACAATATAGTCTATATACCAACATTGCTAGTTTATTTTATGGTATTTTGACGGAGATAACTTTGGAAATAAAAAATTGAATAATTTTAGAATTTATTTAAGTTTTCTTTTACAGCATTTATGACAACAATTTCAACGCATCGCCTAACCTTAGACATTGTAAAATCAAGATGCACAAGGAGAAATAGTCTTGTCTCAAACCCACGCACAACACTATACACAGTATACACTAAAACTCGGATTTTTGTGTAATATTAACCGGAGGAACTATTACAACTCGACTCGACGGAAATTAAACACAAAACACTTAAAAATCAATATTTTTAAGCAAAAATCAGTACAAACATAACCAATGCAAGCGCAAGATGACTAGTTGACAAGTGTGCCATCCAAAGACAAAATTAAAACAATTACAACAAGCGTTTTTCTTGTCTACGGTCATTGCATTATTTTATATAACAACAATTCTAATTATATTTATCTATTAAATTTATTTTTCAGCACTTCAGATTCAATAAAATATACTAAAGAAATTATTTAAAAACAATATTGATATTATGCTAAAAATATATCTTATCTGTGTTGCGTCTATCTCTCAAGAATGAAAAAATTAGGTGTAAGTGCTGCTCTCTGTATTTGCCTTAAATAACTACTGTTATAATGCTACTAAATTGAAAAAGCCTCTTGCAATGGTTTATTGTATGTAATGAATATGCGTCTAATTTAGTATCATTATATCTGTCATCTTTCCCTATTCATTGTACTAAGTTTGAGGACCCTGGCTGCGATGCGCCCGGTGAGTCAGCGTGGCTGGTGTGCGGTCTGTCGAGAGAGGTCGCTGCAGTCCGTCGGGTGTGAGCGGTGAGGTGAGGAGGGAGGGATGCCTGCTGCCGCTATCGGTGCTCGAAGGGACGTGTTCTTGTCGAGGGTCACCAGTTTGGCAAAGGGAGATCTCCCGCCAGGCCAGGGGGATGAAACTTTCCTTGAACGGTGTCTATCAAAAATTAATAAAACTTCGCGCCATCTCTCATGCACATCATAAACGAATTCACTGATTTTTACTTCAAAATCCGGCTAGATGGAGCGCTTTTAATAATAAAATTACTAATCTTTGGTTGAAATCTCAAAACCTATATACAAAATGTACAAATTTACATCATAACAAGCATATAAAAATTTGAGACTATTTTTGCTTTCAAAAATACATTATTATGTTAATGTAAAATTCACTAAATATGATTTAAAAAAGCTAATAGTAAAAATTTTGCATGTTTGTACAGTATTCTGTTTTACACAACTATAATCAGAGCAGTGGTAGCCTAGCGGTTAAGAAATAGGATTCCCGAACAAGGGGGCCGGAGATCAAATCCTAGTACAAAGTTACAAACCTCTATAACCGATCCTAGGTAGTGCTTTATTTGACTTTGTTTTAATTTTTTTTGCTTTTTGGCTAAATTGTATGCTTTGAAATTAATGATCTGGTCTGGATTATAGTTAGGTTAGGTTTTTATTACTATATTATTATTGTACGTGATTATACTGTCATCTAGCGAAAGGAATGATAACTAATTAGCGCCATCTTGTATGCAGTTCAATGAACTATTCGCCATCATCAAACACAGAGTTGCCTATCTATTTCGGGTATATAGTGTTTAATCTATGCGCCAGGCGAGGTGTGTTGTCTGGGAGGCGGCCGAGCCCCGACTGATCTTGTCGGAGCATTTGTATATATACTAGCGATTGTAGAAAACTTCGATAGCGTGATTCAGGGCGGCGTGATGTCACCGTGTGACGTGTGCGCGTCGTCACCACAGTAGCATTTGTCAGTTAACCATTTAAGTAACTCTATTTTAAATTTAGTGAAAGTTAAGATTTTTATGTTTTCAAGGATTTTATTATATATCATTTTCGAAGTCCAATTTTTTGAACGTATCCCTGATCGAGAAGAAGGTACCATGGTATACATAGTCGATTAGGGTATCTGGTTGCAAAGTAACAATTATTTTTCTTTTCCTGAAAAAGGTGCATAGGTATTTGTTCTAAAAAAATACAAATCACATATAATATGTGTATACCTATTACCTACCTGTCAATGACAATAATTTTAGCTTCCTATAGAGAGGCTTGCAGCTAGTGTCTGGGGTAACATTACAAATAGCGCGTATACATCGTTTTTGAGCAATGAAGACTTTATTGCAATCTGTAGAGTTTCCCCATAAAAACTATACCATACCTTAAATTAGAGGCAACATAGCCGTGGTAGGCTTTTAAGGTTCTTGACATATTACTTATTTTTGGTAGAACGAAACGAGAAATTTTTGTACAAAGTTTTACGATGTTGAAGAGAATAAATAATCTAGACACGCGGTAGCGTGTCAAGCCAATTTCAAACTAACAGAATTGGCGAGTAGCACCGTGTGTAATATTACATGAACCGTTTGGAGCCACTTTTAACCACCTCATAACTCAAAAACTATTCAACATAAACCTGTCAAATTTTATTGAAACTTTAACATTTATCGAGACTTGCGAAATAAATATGTGTTCCAAATTTTTTTATACACATCTCAAACGGTCATTTAGATATTAACGTCCAAAAATCGTCATTTTTATCACTGATTGACCTATAGATCAAGACTCTAACTCAGTTCCAGATGGTCTAGAAAGTTAAAATTTGGCATCCAGATAGGTAATCGGGTGAATACAAAGGAATAAATCAAAAAATAGTAAATTTTTATCATTTTATTTATTTTTCAAAAAATTGATTCTATTAGAAACACTTATAATACCTGAAATTTAAGAGTAGCAATCAAAATTGATGACATCTGGTCATTAGGTGGATTTCAAGCTGAACATATAATGAAACATATCAGTTTTAGTACTTTGTGAAGCTTTCAACGGGGGGAAGATGTTAAGTGTCCCAAGTGCCTTTGGGAAAGTGTGTGTGGGACGTTATTTCCAGTGTATTACGTCGTTTCATTTTTAATGTGTGAAAAATTATTTTTCTCTAATCTTGTATGGCGTGGCGTGTAAACGACTAAATTTTGTATTATTTCCGAAATTATACGTTTAAAGTGATTCGAAGTATTGTTTCAAAATATATTGTAGCACGTTATGTCATCGAACATAAACTACTTATAACTATATAACTAGCTTTTGCCCGCAGCTTCGTCCGCGGTAGAGATCGATTCTTTACAAATCCTACTTACTTTTACTTAGTTAGATTTAGTTGCATGTAGTGTGATTCAGAACTTGCAAATGAATTTTACTAACGCCATCTATTAGCAACATCCGAAACTAAATATTTAGCAACTAACAAAATATCGATCTTCCCATGGGGATGTTTTACCGCGGTAAAAAGTAGCCTACGTTACTCTCCACCCTCCTCACTAACTCCATACACAAAAATCATACCATTTATCAGCTTCGTTGCGACGTGAAAGACGGACAAACAAACAAACAAACACACTTTCACATTTATAATATGAGTATGGATAGGAGTATAGTTGAATATCGTATTTATTAATATTACGATATTATAACTGGGATTTAGTATTAATAATTATTATTTCAATATTAGTGGACATCAATAGTGGAACGTCATTACTTATAAATAATTAAATAATAGGTATTTCAGACCACGGCGCTCTAACTACAGATTTAGTTGAAGAGCACTATAACAGTTCATGTATAAGGTAAATAATTAATCAGTAACGTTATGAATAAGTACCTTCTAATAATTTCTGTACAAAAAGTAATGATTTCCCATCAAAAACATAAATGTAAAGTGAGAGCCAATTAAAAAAAAGAATTGAGATCTAAATGGGTGCCAAGTTCTGTGTAGAAAAGCCTAAAATTTTAGTCACAAGAACATGTAATTCAAACTTTACATTTGAATTGGCTAGTTTTCATTAGTTAGCAACTAACAAACCAAATTTTAGAAAAGTAACATAGTTCATCAACCTAAAAGACTTAACGAAGATAATTATACAAATATATAGCTTAGGTAGGAACATAAAAACTAACCAAGTCAAATGTGCAGCTTGAAGTACATGTTCTTGTAACTAAGATTTTAGGCTTTTCTACACAGAACTTGGCACCCATTTTGATCTCAATTTTTTTAAATTAATTCTCACTTTACATTTATGTTTTTAATGGGATACGTTACTCTTAAATTCCCTAATACATTATTCATTAATAAAACTCGCATAGTGTTAAGTAATGTATCAATTTGTTTTAAAATAGGCAATAGGTAAAACACAATTGAATAGAAAACAGATTAGTACGTTATTTTATGTTTACAAATTATATAAAGGTTGAATTTTCAAAGTGTGCGTGGATGGCCAACTCTGAAAGTATGAGGAATAGCGAACAATGCTGAAAGGAGTCTCGGGGCCGATTTTGATGAAAACTAAAATTGCATCATTACATCAAAGAACAAGAAGAATTACAAGAAAGAAATATCTGTAATAATTTCAAAATTATCATATTTTTTTATATTCATTACGTTATTAATTTAACGGAACGTAGTTAAATTTAAGCGAAACCTATTTAAAAAGGTCAGACCAATACAGTACATGATAAAATAACTTGATTCAAATTCACTCCTTGGACACTGATGATATCCATCATAATTCGATATAAAAGGCGACACGAAGTGAATTCAGTCGAAGAATAAATCTGTGCATACGTGAAAATAGTAAGTAGGAACTTGACAGAAAAAAACTCATTTTTTGCTTGGTCTTACTTTATGTAGGATACTATCTAATCAAAAACATAAATGTGAAATGAGAGCCAAGTTCAATAAAAAAAAGAATTGAGATCTAAATGGGTGCCAAGTTCTGTGTAGAAAATCCTAAAATTTTAGTCACAACAACATGTAATTCAAGCTCTACATTTAACTTGGCTAGTTTCTACTAATACTATATAGACGTATATTTACAATCTGAGTGTGGGTGTATGTTTTAAATCTTCATAAATAATCTATTGACTTCCCTTTAAGTGAGGATTTTCAAAAAAAAATGGGTCAAAGTTAACTTTTGTTCATAACGATAAACTTACATAAAAAATATATTTATTACACTAAAACTGACGGAGTTGGTTTGTATGAAAGTGACTTCAAACCCCTATTTTTACCCCTTAGGAGATGAATTTCGAAAAATCCGTTCTTAGCTGACGTCTTCCCGGCAATCTCCTTGAAAAATTTCATTTTATTCATTATGTAAGAAACTACCGAACCGAATAAAAAGCGGCGAGTCTCCTTTTGCTTTTATATATATAGATAATGTATGTATTACGCAACTGAACAGTAATTTAATTATTCATTCTCTTACATATCATCAAACATTTTTATTTAAGTACAAATAATAAAATATAAATAATAAAACAAAACTACTCCATTTCCCTGTGTTGTTTAGTTTTCCCCATTTAACGTTTTGACAATCATAAGCAAAAGTCAAAAACTTTATACGCTACTTCAAATTCTTTAATAAAAAGCGTGTAAAAAATAGCGCAGAGAGACATACGTCCGACGTCGATGAAGACCGCAGTCGACTGAACGCACATCATAAAGACAGTGTGGGAATGAGTTCTTGTATGAAAATTGTGAGACAGCTATACTGAGCGTGCGCTCGAAACTGACCGACATAAGCGCCAAACAACGTTTTTATTTGGTTTTTAAAAACTAGTTCATGTTTTTTCACAAAAAAACACATGGATTTAGATGTGATAATGTACTATGTTTTAAAAAGAATTCCATGCACAAATTTCTTTAAATATCGCGGTGGCAAGCTATAATGTAAATAATTAGAGCCAACTTCATGATTTTTTTCTATCGAGAAAATTTCACGTTATCGTGTTTTCATTTTCGAGCAGATTTAAAGTACATAGTCAAAAAATATATACCTAAGTATTACGCTAATAGCGTATACACTTTACGAAATATATCCAAAAGAAAATCAACCAAACGGGCGCGGTAGCGCCTTAATGAATATAACGCAACACACGCATAGCCCCACACTAGGATTCCCTGTGTCGTGGGTGCCATGGACAACGCACTAGACATGAACACACACACCCAGACCGAGAACAAAAATTCTAATTAAAATTTCCGCCTCGCTGGGAATCGAACCCAGGACCCTGGGCACTACTACGATTGCATCGTTATTCGTCCATCTGTTACATTACCGAAGTAGGTAATGAATATAATAGAACATCACTAAAAATAAATTACGTATATCAGATTCGCGCGAGCTAAAAAAAGCAAGTCATTCGGATTACATAAAAATACTGCGGAGGGCTATCCCAGTTGGACACGGGCCACGGCTGACGGCTAATATGGGGATCGATGAAATGAAATCAGGTCTAAACAGGCGTATCGTTGGCTCCAAATTAATTTATCTTGTTAGGGTGCGCGCCGCCAGTAATGGCCTTGTAAATCTCCCTTACGTGGCAATGGTAAATTGCCCTGTGATGTGTATTGTGAACGGTCCAATGATTTCTGTTCCATTAACTATTACTTTATGTATTGGGAGAGGCGCGTGGCATGAGTTGTGCGGGCAAAGAGCCGAAAACAATGATATTCAAAATATATAGATACGTTATTCCCTTACAAATCAACCAAAAAATCTGTTCCTAAAAGAGCTACAGCACACACGTTTATCTTTTGTTTCAGTACACCAATCACATTGGTATAATACATGAAGGCATTTTAACGCTGTATGTCAAATGTCAAGCACTTCTGACAACAACAAAAGCGTGCGTATCGTCTTGTGTTGACAGAGGGAGCAGTACGGTCAATTGCCTGTTCTTACGCTCTTTATCGTCGGCGCGCTAGTGACATATCTACCTCGTTTTTACATTAATCTACCTCTTTTTTACATTAATCTATCTCTTTTTTACATTATAATGTCATTGGCCGACAAACGATCAGATAAGCCTGATGGTAAGTCATATCCATGGACATCAGCAGCACCAAAGGCGCCACCCGATGCTTTGACAGTCCCGAAAGAAAGAGATAATTTTTTTACATGAAATAAGTTAATACTTGACAACAATCCCACCTGATGGTAAGTAGCGAAATAAACTATTCTTATAGTACAAACTTCTATTGACTGAAGACTGAATTACTGAGTACAAAAAAATATCGTCAACATTTTTAAATACCTATTCCAAACGCTGAAATTCTTTAAATTTTAATTGGAATAAATTTTTTAGACTGAAATTTTCAAAAATTTTGAAACTATAATACTAATAGCTACTAATAAAATATAATAATACTAATACTAATAACTGAAGCGCTTATAGCCCGGCGGCTTGCGTCGATCCTATGTGATCGAGAAAGTAAAGCAACAGCGGGCGCGGTTTGTGACCGCTAGTGGCAAAAATTTCTTGAGCGTTTCCGTGCTTTAGAGGGCACGTAAAGCCGTCGGTCCCAGTTGTTATCATTAGATAACAGACGTTAAGCCATGTCGGAGGCCCTTGGGCGGTTTGAAAACTTCCGACACTCGGGTTGGCCACTCGCGTGGTGGAGTATGCTCTAGGCCTCCTCAAGAGGATAGACCCGTGCCCAGTAGTGGGCCTTTAATGGGTTGAAGCCAATACTAATAGAATGATATTTAATACGGATATTGTTTCACGTCTCTATCCCTCCTACTTTATTGGGTGTGACCAATCATTGAACCGTTATAATTGTTCAATCCTTGTTATGTGAGTCATTCGATCAGAATGGGAACATTTGAAGGAGATTAAACTTGAGCCAACTGAATCATTATATTATAATTGAAATATTATATTATATTAATACTTAAATATTACCTACTTATTTCACGGAAACAGAATTTTTGCGACATGAAGGATCCTTTTTTCCGCTGGGGAAATCTTTCTAAGATACCTGAATTAAAGGTTATGGGTTATGTGAGATTTCTACGGTTTTTCCCACAAAAATCCCTTTGGCAGCCACGACGCATATAGGGAGTCATTGAGATCTCACGCGAACGCACCGGAGCAGATATTAAGAATAAACCTATATTGTATCGTATACTATATTCCGCCTGCGGCTTCGCCCGCGAACCTTTACACGATATATGTTTCACAAACAATATACACGTCCAAATCTTTGCACGCAAACGTGGGTTACGATTACTATTTCTAGCAGGAGACCGATATGAACGTTTGTTTTCAGATCATAAATTTCCTAAGGCCGGATTAAGGATTGTATCCTTTGAGGCACGCAAATACCGATACGAATTAAACATATCCTTCAAAATAAAGTTCCCGGTCACTCAACGATCGATCACTCGCTATTGACACAACTCTTCGAAATAGCTGTTGTAAGGGGGCACCTGTCCAAGTAGTAATTACCAGAGTCAACCCTCATTCACTAAGATTAAGGCAGCACTCCAACGCCAGCCCGGGAAGCTCTACAAAGCTCGTTACGAAGCTCCTCGTCTCTCCTAACCCTTTAATCCAGAGCTTTTCACGTGAAATTATGTAAATTAAGAGGTTCATAATACTACTGTGGGTACTATTTAACTAAATAGAACAAAATTTAAAGCAAAATCTTAAAGGTAACATTGTTTATGTACCGATTTGGGCGTTAATCAGTACCACTTTGTAGTCAATGGGAAATACTTTTATAGGGATTTTTAATCCTTGTTATTAACCGACTTCAAAAAATGGAGGGGTTCTCAATTCGGTTGCATTTTTTATGTTGTTGCCTTAAAATTGAATTAAATTGGAAAATTATTTTTTTTATTTCAAAGGATTCCATTTTGGTGCCATATTTATAAAAAACTCAGCTGAGATGATGGGATCACGAAGAATGTTTAAAGTCTTTAAATTATTTTAATTTTTTGGTAATATTTTAATTATTTACTTCAATCAAATCATTATCGCGAGTGACAAAAACGCTCGTGTAACATTATAAAGCGTACTACATTTCTTCTCCCACAAGTTCGTGGCAGTTAATATCTAACTTTTCAGTCGCAACCAAAACGCATTCGTACAGCTTCCAGCTCGAGTTGGAGCTTATGAGTTCTATTTAGAGGATTTACGATCTATGGACATGTCTGCGAGCCGCGATCAAAAGACGGATAGAAGTCAGAAATGGGATGAAGCTTGCAGACTAGTGCTTCAATAAAAGATACTCTGTAATTGAATGTTCGGAGATGAAATGAATCAAACTTATATAACATACGGGTATACTTCAATACTCCTAAGTTACTTAACTTCGTCATTGTGGGTTATCCACATTGTCTCCGTTCCTTTGACAACTGTTACATACATGACAACCATTTAATATCACCCATCTGGAAACCAATTTTATTCTTGCGTTGTAGAGGTAATGTCCAACTTAGACGTTGAATGCGTAGATATTTTCTCGAACGTGGTGTCCCGAGAATATGAAAGCTTGGTTTCTATAGGCATTGTTATTTTTAGGGTTCCGTACGAAAAAAACGAAAAACGGAACCCTTATGGGATCACTCGTGTGTCTGTCCGCCTTTTACAGCCAATTTACTCCGAAACCACTGGATCAAATGAGTTGAAATTTGTTGCTCATATGCTTTTTTGTGACCCAAAGACGAAGGTATAAAGTAAATAAATGAATTTTGAAAAAAAAAAAATGTTTTGACGAAATCAAATCAAAAACTGTTTTGCAAACCGTATCGCATGGCATGTCAAATGAAAGGGCTTGTTGTAAGGATCTCAAATATATTTTTGTTTTAGTTCTACAAGGGACAGTTTTAAAATTATTATCAAAAACCAGAAAATAGTTCTTTACTTATTATGTTACAAGAAAACTATGATCTTAAAAAACGTCATAAATAAATAAAATAGAAAAATAACGGTAAATACATAATCAACGTACGGAATCTCTCCACGCGAGTTTAACTCGCACTTGTCCGGTTTATTTATTCGAGAATTGTCGTATTCAAGATGATGTATAGCGCAAAAATTTGGTTACTGCTTGTTTACCGATTAATCAAAAAATAAAAAAACATCAGCTATTTTTATAGATAACAATGTATCCCAAAGCTATCGATGACTACGGTTCGGAAAGCGACCAATCTTCATAAGAATACATCTTGAACACACAAAAGGAGCGGCCGGCGTGAAGTTTTATAATATCATCGTATCGAGGGAACGTGCCATAAGTAGGGTGACTATGTGCACCACTTAATACAAACACCTGTAAGTACGTACATATAAAATGTGCCAAAGTTCTAGGACTCGAACTAGAATCAAAACTACACTTACAACTTGGTGATTTGGAAAGCTCATGAGCATTTTTTCATCGGAAGTAACAAAATATAATTACACAATGAGCAAACAGTAAGACTTATTGAATAATTTATTTATGTTTAGAAAAGCAAGACACACTGAATTAGTAAGTAGAAATTGCATTGCGCATGCTTGTGTACTACTAAAAAGCATATCTATCTGCACCTTAATCACATTTTAAATCGTATTTCAACTCGTAGGTACACATATTAAAAAGATACAAAACATGCGTTCCTTTTTAATTTATTTTCCAAAAACGTTATCTAGTCTAATTAATGGTCTGTGGTTTCTGTATCCCACTTATCTGTAAATTGTGGCGACCCTTGCAATTTAGGGGCGCGATGGGCCGCGCGAGGGGAACCAATGCACCGTGAAGTATGGGTGAGGGTCATCGCTCACTGGTGCTCAAACTTGCCGATCCTTTATTATTATATCCGCTAAGGGTCTTCTTCACTGGAGATCTTGTATGTGAGTGGTATATGTATACACAAACAATCTATCTTCGAGTACCCTGTAGCCTAGATGATAGCGACCCTGCCTGCGAAGCGAAGGGTCCCGGGTTCGATTCCCGGCCAGGGCAGATATACATAATTATATGGACAGATAAATATTTGTACTCGGGTCATGGGTGTTATTGTGATGTGTTACCTATATGTGTCGTCCATGCCACCCGCGACAAAACCTACTGCGGGTATGAGTGTGTAAGCGTTTATTTATTATTTATATTTAGTTGTCTATCATTTCTATAAGAAATAAGGTTAAGTAGAAAGAACTCTGAAAATTATTCATTCGAAAATAAGGAAATCATCATCCTTCTTTTTAATTAATTTTTACGCCAAAGTAAATTTTAAATGTCTCAATCAATCATTAATTTCACAAGTAATCAATATTAACTAGAACTGTCATCAAGCGTTAAGTTATAATTAAGTTTTAATCCCCTCAACCCAGCCGAGAAGCGCTGTTCTAGACAAAGCAAACTTTGCTAGTTTGTCACGCGGCGGGATGAAGTCAACTGCGGTATTTTCAAACGGCTTCCAAAGAAAAAAGAATACGGATAATGAGTATTGCGCTTAATGGCTTTCTGAAAGTGATGTTACCCCATTAACTAATGAAGTGAAAAATGCAAAGAATAGTCTCGAGACGAGCAAATAATAAAGAGTGTTTGGTACAAAGTAATCTGTAGTACGATTTTTGATACTGAAAGCAACAGGTGGAATGTCATCTATACTTTGATAGGGGGTCAATTATTTGATTCTAACTTTTTTATATTGTGTCATTTCTATAACTTTGAGAACCGTTAAAATCCTGAGTCGATTCCGGGGCCATTTTGCAATACATTGTTTGTTCAATTTGTACCCCCGCGGCCCGTGAAATGGACACTTTATTACATTTCAGTATTATGGACTTTAATCGGTACACATAAGAGTGATTTTCGTTTTGTTACTTTCAAATGAAAATGGTAAGTTGGCAACATTCTTTGTTTAAATGACGATAGTAAAGGTGGAGTCAACAAACTCTGGGTTTTGTAGCCAGTAGCGTTCTTATTTGTTTGTACTGTACTACTGTAGTAAGAATATGTAAGTGTTCCATGACTATAATTTATATCTTGCCAAAACAACATTTTTCACAATTTTTGTCTGTCTGTCTGTCTGTTTGTTCCGGCTAATATTTAAAATGGCTGGTCCGATTTTGGCGGGACTTTCACTGGCAGATAGCTAATGTAACAAGGAGTAACTTGGGCTACTTTTATTTTACAAAAAAAAAGTTTTTTAGGCGATACGAAGTTCGCCGGGTCAGCTAGTATGTAATATAGTAAAAGCGAATGTTTCATTGAACCTACTAATATTATAATGTGATTTTTGTAACTAAACTTTTATAGATGCGTGTTACTCTTTCACGCAAAATCTAGGGAACAGATTTTAATGAAATTTAGCACAGAGGTATAATTATCATGATCTGGAATAGGATATGGGGTACTAATTATCCTGGAAAATGCGGGCAATGCCGCGGGTAGAGCGCTAGTAATTAATAATTAATATTAATAAATATATTAAACAAATATATGTACACAATTCGTTCATTATTGGTTCTTGCTGCAGAACAGCAGACTAGGATTAAGAATAAAAATATCGTTCAGTAACAATTTCTAGATTTTTAACAGACTTCAAAAAAAGGAGGAGGTTCTCAATTCGACTGTATTTTATGTTTGTTACCTCAGAACTTTCGACTGGGTGAACCGATTTTGATGATTGTTTTTTTCAACGAAAGCTGGTGCTTGTCATGTGGTCCCACTTAAACTTTATTGAGATCTGACAATGGCATCCATGAGAAAACCATATAAGTCTTAAATTTGCATTAAATATGTGCGCGACAAATGGACGAATAACTCAATATCACGCCAACCGATTTCGATGATTCTTTTTTTAATCGAAAGCAGGTGCTTGTCATGTGGTTCCACATAAATTTGAACGAGATCTGACAAGTAGTTTATGAGTAATTTTGAAGTCGGTTATTTTTTGTTAGTAAAATTTAGATTACTTTATTGCGATATAACGCTTCATTTCACAGGAGTAGTAATACATTTGTGACCGGCTTGCAACACGACTATTGTTCAAACTGAAGAATTTTTTGAAAAGTGTTAAATTTTCTATTTTGATAAAAGGTTTTTCAAGTATGTTTGGGATATCTACTCGTATATGATAGCTTAAAATGAATAGAGATTAAGCCGACGCACAATATTCTGTTTACTTAAAAATACTCTAAAACTTACAGAAATTTTCCCTTAGGGGAACGACCTCTGGTACGACTAAAAAAAACGTTGACTTTCGAAAATAGTTTGTAACAAACCGAATCCGAATAAAAATAGTTAACTCTGACTTACCCTATCTATAGTTGCAATGTCCAAACAAAAACATCCAGACCTCATCCCTTTGCTACGAATTCATTAATTAAAACGGACGACATATGCTTAATTCCTAGCAACGGCAAAGCCTTTCAAACGCAGAAACAAAAAAATAACGTTTGAAAAAAGAAAAATCTCGCACGTTCTAAAAATATGCTCTAAAACTTTTCAACTAAAGTGTTCCAGCGTATCACGTGAAGTCCTTTTTAAAACTGGAGCGAGCGTAAAATAGCTGTGAGGAAAAAAAGACGGAGAAATTGAAGCCTCAGACATCTTACAGAAGGACGCTTTAAGTTGATGACTTGTCAGACCAGGAACGATATATCTGGAGAAGACAGAAGAGAGAGAAAAGAAAATTAGGAACCCTAACTTCTACAGTCCTGTTACTAACAAATAATCACTCCTAATATAAACAGGACTAGCTGACTATAATTTTTAGTTGATTTAAATTATAACGGTTACATAAAAAAATTAAAGCATACACGCATAAACATATAAGGTTACCATCCCTCCTAATATCCGAAAAAATAATGGAAGATATGGGTTCTCACGAAAATTGTATTAAATGTCTAATAGTCAATAATATTTAAATATAGTTTATCATTTGTTTCACTACACCAATCACAATGGTATTAATACACGAATGAATTTTAACGCTGTATGTCAAATGTCAAGCACTTCTGACAACAACAAAAGCGTGCGTATGTATCGTCTTGTATTGACAGAGCGACTACGAGCAGAACGGTCAATTGCCTGTTCTTACGCTCTTCATCGTCGACGCGGTAGTGACATATCTACATTTTTTTACATTATAATATCATTGCTAACAATACGAAATCCCTATCCTACAAACCCACTCAAGTAAGCCTACATTATTCAAGGCACCTGTACAACTATTCAAATTGCGTATACTCGTAGTATAATTTGTATCACAAGATCACCCTTTAGCCGTCGGTCTTACCTATACATTACCTTTATTTATCCCCATACTATATTATTAACAGATACAGCTGCGTAGACAGGTAACACGGCTATCTGCCTTACGAGGGGAGACAGGGGACGATCGAGTTTAAATAATTGGTACACGGTAGAGCAGGCAGGGGTAAGTGCTACTTCGAAAACTGCGAACACGCCATATATGACTGTAAATTTTTAAGCATGTGTTTTGGATAAACTTCCTTTTAGCTCATACCTAATCAGCTAACCTTTTATACCATATCTCGGGAGTATTGGCTAAAAGGAAGTACCTACACCCTGTATTTTTATGTAAAGAAATATTGTTATATGCAGAGAAGACACCTGTAGACAGAGAAACATTATTGTTGTAGAGTAGACAGCTTAATACTTAAACAAATATATTTTCTACAGTCACATGAGAAGTAAAATTATGTGTGTATGGACAACAGTACAGGCCCTGTATATTTAAGATATGTATTATAACTTAACAGGCTGCGTAGTGATCTAATTGTACATAGCTCACAATAATTTATGTTGGTAGATACACTTGTACTTCGCACTGCTGAAATGAGCGACGAAGAATGAAGCGAATAATGAGGAATGAAGGCATAAAAGTTACCGAATTTTTAGAGGCAATTCGGAAAAATATTTTATGTATGTACACTAATTTGTTTTATTAGGGTTCCGTAGCCGAATGGCAAAAAACGGAACCCTTATAGATTCGTCATGTCTGTCTGTCTGTCTGTCTGTCTGTCTGTCTGTCCGTCCGTATGTCACAGCCATTTTTTTCCGAAACTATAAGAGCTATACTGTTGAAACTTGGTAAGTAGATGTATTCTGTGAACCGCATTAAGATTTTCACACAAAAATAGAAAAAAAACAATAAATTTTGGGGGTTCCCCATACTTAGAACTGAAACTCAAAAATGTTTTTTTCATCAAACCCATACGTGTGGGGTCTATGGATAGGTCTTCAAAAATGATATTGAGGTTTTTAATATCATTTTTTTCTAAACTGAATAGTTTGCGCGAGAGACACTTCCAAAGTGGTAAAATGTGTGTCCCCCCCCCTGTAACTTCTAAAATAAGGGAATGATAAAACTAAAAAAAAATATATGATGTACATTACCAAGCAAACTTCCAACGAAAATTGGTTTGAATGAGATCTAGTAAGTAGTTTTTTTTTAATACGTCATAAATCGTAAACCGCAAAAAACATTGATCAAAGTTACAACGAACTACAAGAACTTTTATATTATGTTACTTGCTGCTACGGAACCCTTCATGGGCGAGTCCGACTCGCACTTGACCGCTTTTTCATTTAGGGTATTATTGGACTTATGGTAAGAGTGAAATACAGGATATGTGTGGTAACGCCAATGTTTGAAACATTAAAAATATAACAACTTTATTATTGCTACACTGCTATTCGAGATTTGTCAATGTCCATGCAGCAAAGGAGATGGCACTGCAAACTCGTTTGCTGTCCTTATCACATAAAAAAGTTTAACCAAAACATTTCACAAAAACCATTTCCTATGGTAACCCCTCTGCGTAGAATTGATATAAGTAAGTTTCACTTTAAAAATAAGTACTATATGTGTATACCTACATAACAGTGTAGTACAAACGTTACCATACTATCTATTTAACCATATATTTTAAACTAACGCTATTTTAACTTAAAATAGCGTTTTAACATTTTAACTAAATTAGGTACGTAATTTTGGTGTCTTTGTAACTAAATTACGTAATTTTAGTCTCTTGTATGCCGCCAGCCAGCATATGATATTTTCGGTGTATTTACTAAATCTATTAAGATAAAGGACCGTGAAGCTATGAATGTTTCATACAGTCATATCCAACTGTACGCCACTCGTAATAAAGTTTCGGCTCCGTGTACAGCGCTCAATAAATTGCCGCGGTGTGCGAAATTGAAAATGGTGGAGCCTCATTTACATAGCTACAATGGGTGAAAATTTAATGAAATCGTTTAAAATATGTATGGAATTCTGTCAATTATTCATTATATTTGTAGTGGTATCATTGTTCCAATTAAAATGACACATTATTTCAATATCGACAAACTTACACTGCATATTATTTAAATGAATAGGTATAAAGAGCAATCAATATGGATAATATAACTATTACTATTATTACCTCAATTTTTACCCATTTGTTAAGGCGCAGAATGTCAAATTCTCAAAATTTCCAATGGTCAAATTTTCAGATAGTCAAATCACCAAAAACATACTTTTCCTAGAACTCATGGAGATATAGAAATTTGCCTTTTCTTATGTATGCAGGCAAACGAGTAGTTAGGTCATCGAACAGTAAGTGATCGTCGCCAAGAAAATTATTGACCCCCTTTTGAAAGAGTCCACGCCTCGTCATCGAATCACGCGGCATCGAAGCAACGCGGGGAATCTTAGGTTAGTTAATTTAACTTTCATGTTCGAAGTGTGAATTGTCTCATCCTGTAAATGAAAGAGGTTTGCAGATGGAGTTTACTCGTAGTATTATAATACGCGTCGCATGTAATGACTTATGTGACATTAAGCAGAAATTAGAAAACTTAATTAATGTAGCTGTCTGGTTTATGGAAATACTAGCTTCTACCCGCGACTTCGTCTGCGTGGACTTCAGAATTGGATCCTTAGAGGAATGAAGAGCGTGGTAAATAAAAGGAATGGTAAAAAATTATATGCTAGCCTTTTTTAATTACACCACTTATCTTGAGGAAACGGTCTATCCCCGATATAAAATTTTAAACTTAACTCACCCAGTTTTAAACTTAACCACCATGGACCACGATCCATGCAACTGGGCCGAAATATCGGAATACAAAATAAATATCGTAAGTACTCGTATTATAGTAAAATCTATCCCCGATATAAAAAGTACCCTATCCTTTAATGCGAGATATTAAATATCTAGGAGCCAAATTGAAACTAAATTCGTTTAGCAGTTTAAGCGTCAGTGACTAAGAAACATTCACATATTTTCATTTTAAAAATGGTTTAAAAAACAACAAAAAAAAATCTTTGAAATCAATTTCGTTATTTCCGTTCGTTCAGGTGTTACATAATTAAGTATTTGGTCTTCAAGATACACCATCAGGCCCTAAGTTTGGTCAATAATATGCTAGTTTTGCAATGTCAAAGTACCACCAACTAATATTTTTAAGTGTTTCCATTATTGCCACCCGATCAGGAATTACATATTATTTTATCTCCAAGATCACTATCTGGCCCTAAGTCAATGATGTACTGGTTTTGCAATGTGAATGTTACCAACAACAACAATCACCCATATAATAACTGCTGTTATTATGTATATTTAGCACGCGCCTCATGGTATATCTAGAATACAATGATGTTCATATGACCGGCAGTACGGGTTCCGCCGAAACTGGTCGACGGGAGATCTTCTAGCGTATGCCACTCACATCTGGGGCGAGGCCTTCGAGAAAAATAGCCGTTTTCCTTGACATCTCGAAGGCCTTTGATTAGGTCTGGCATACCAACTTTGTGAGATTCAACGTCACAAAAACTCAAGCGAGTCAATTCACCGGCAAAAGAAGCCCTTTAATCTTGGCTCTTACTCTTATAATACGGGTGTCTTCAAGTGAAGAGAGAATAGGCTTTTAGTAAGTTAGTGCGCTTTACCACCCATACTTCATTCCCGCTTCCCATCAGCTGGCTTTTTAGTCAAGCAGTAGCTTATTTCGCATAAAAGTTCCATTTTTTTACATAAAGTAAGTGCTTGACAACA
This sequence comes from Thymelicus acteon, assembly GCA_951805285.1. Taxonomy (NCBI): domain Eukaryota; kingdom Metazoa; phylum Arthropoda; class Insecta; order Lepidoptera; family Hesperiidae; genus Thymelicus; species Thymelicus acteon. The sequence goes on from OX638224.1 coordinate 1,584,638, forward strand.
ACTCCACCTAATGGTAAGTGACGATGGAGTCCAAGATGGTGAATGCACTAACTTAATAAATGCCTATTCACTCTTCTCTTGAAGACACATACATTGTAGTTAAACGGGAACACCCTCGCAGGCAAGCTATTCCAGTCTAAAAGAAGACGTGTATTGCACCGTTCGCAGCGGTGTGATACTCACGACATATGGATGGATGCTTGCCATATGACGGGTTGTTCGATGGAGGAACGGGGATAGGGGAATTAGTTCGTACAATTCCTGAGCACACTCTCCAAAATGCATCCTGTAGAATGCCGAGAGGCTGGCTACTCTGCGCCTGTGTGCGAGGCTTTGCAGGTTGGTTACCACCAAGTCTGGGTCGTTAATAAGCCTCATTGCACGCCACTCCATCGAATCTAATGCTGAAAGGTGACATTTTGCAGCACCAGCCCCAATGTGACAGCAGTACTCCACACATGGGCGAACCTGAGCTTTATACAGTGTTAAAATCTGCCTCGGTGTGAAGTACTGGCGCACCCTTGCAAGGACCCCGAGTTTTTCATCTTAGATGTTTTTAAACCATTAGAAAAAATCACAATCGAAAGATATATCCTGAGACTATAGATAACATGGACACAAAAATGGTCATTCTTTTATGCCTTCATCGATCTTCAGGTACAACTACGAAGTTATGTATCCAGTTAGAGTAATATATCCATGACTAAAATCAGTGATTCAAAAAATTACTGGCCTAAACGCATGCACAGGTATAGAAAAATAAAGCAATTTTGACATTAGGCTAAAACCGCACTAGGATTTTAAAGACGTACGCGCTCATCCGACATTTTAATAATGACTTGCTCAAACGGTTAAGGAAAATTAACATTTTTTACTATAAAGTAAATATAGAAAATAGAAAGACATTTACGAATGTTAATAACCAAATTTGATGATCTTTTGCAATCAATTAAACCTGATACGATATCTTATAATACTTCGATTGCACTTCCTATTGAAAGGTAGGAAATAACTTGATAAGCTACATTGAAGTATTATTACTGGCGTATAGAACCGATACAGCGAATACTCTGTTTGGCCCAATGAATTGGCTGCAGTGGGTTTCAATTTTCAATGGATTCGTTCGATTTAAAAACAGAATCTACCGACGCGACATAAATTTTGTTCGCGCTGTCTGTTCTGGTATTTTAGTACATTATACTTCAATGATAAGCTATCAGTAATTTTCTTTATCGTAAAATTATTATTTTTTGTAACTTATTGATTGCCCATTGGGTGCATGAAGCGCTTTACAAACGATAGTATGTAAGCAGCCTTAAGTTTTCCGCAAAAATGGCTTTGTTGTTATAATATTTGATTTTATACAAGATCGATGGCTACTAAACCTCGCATTGTATGATAAAAATTATCAAAATGTGCATCACCGCACAATTGGTATAATGTTAGTTATTAAAAACAATTAACCATATTACAACTTAATCACTCAATCAGCTGATTGAAGTTCGGCCATGTTTTATTTCGATCATCTGTCATGTCAGTGTGACGAAAAACGACAAACAGTTTTTCTATGACTAAATTGAACTCTTATCCCTCAGGAACAGGTATATTTTCCGGGATAAAAAGTAGCCTATCCGGTAAGTTAGGTTGAAAGCTATCCGTGTGCCAAATTTTATCCATATCCGTTCAGCCGTTTTTGCGTGATTGAGTCACAAACATCCAAACATCCAAACTTTCACATTTATAATATTAGTAGGATAGTAGGATGAACATGAAGCATGGTGATACTCTTAGCATGTTACAATATAAGGTGAAAATTAGAAATATATATATTTGTACCATGGACCTAAATAATATAGACACGCTGTTCAGTACTTACATTTTGTTCACCTGTGTTGACCCCAACTGGGGCCAACTCAAGTTTAGTCGGCTGCGAGCAAGCTACACAAGTAAATGTCACGTTAGAAAAACTCCGACTGTTCAAAAACACTTAATAACGTATTATTGTTTATTGAGCACAGTTAAAACGTTCTCATTATTTACGTTTGAACTTTATTTCACTTTATTTAATCATAATTGGTAAGTAACTATATTTTTATTTACAGTCTTAAAAATTATTTAGTGTCAAATATTTAATACCGACATCTTGAAGTTTGAAGCAAACTTGACAGAACGAACACAGAGTACTTAATCACTACGGAACAGGGTTGCCAGACGTCGCGGAGTGAGAGATCGTACGGTGGGTAAATAAAAGTCGTATTTCCTAAGATGGCTCCAGAAAAAAAATAGTACGATTCATTTAATGTAGGTACTAAAACTTTAATTAGTTTTAGATGGCGGTCTACAAAACGAAATTGAAAGAAAAGTAATAAGTAAAACTATAAATTAAAATAAAATCTTCTTATCTTTATATATATAAATTACGTGTCACGTTGTTTGTCCGCGATAGACTCCTTAACTACTTAACCGATTTTAATCAAAGGGCTTCCAACAGTTTTGTATGGAACCTGGCATACCTACAAGTCCGCCATTTTGAAAAAACCTCGATTCGGCGGCCAGTGATGAAACATGTGTCAATCGATAGAGTAAATGATTACGATTAAAAAGTATACAATGATGAAATGTCGTAAGTGGTATACTTTCTGAGATATTTGAGTTCAAACCCGTAGAAAAATAAAGTAAAAAACTTTGTTTCGGCGGATATTGATAAAATATGTGTCAATCGATAGACTAAGTGATTACGATCAAAAAGTATTAAGTGATACAATGTCGTAAGTTATATACTTTCTGAGATATTTGATTTCAAAACCGTAGGAAAATAAAGTAAAAAAACTTCGATATACCTATCTTCAGCTTACGTAAGTATGACCACATTTCCCAGTTTGATTCCTAACTTAAATGGCTACCAATTCGACACAGGTGAAACTTCAGAATTCTCTCAACATTTTATGCTATTTTGAATAATGTGTCTTCTCCTGTTTATTTAAAGGAAACCCATAGCACTGCTTATTTCGGGAATTCCTTTGCAATACTGTTCTGGAACTACTTGCTTGTAGACATCAAAAGACTACCAAAAGTTCCTTCAAGAATCACGTCCGGCAGCACTACCTGAAGCAATTAGAATGTCCTCGCCCGTGGTCTTCAACCACATGTTATAAACGTAGTTATAAATATTTATGTACTTAATATATAATATAATATGTATATATGTAAATATGAATAAATATGTATTTATTTAGTTTTGTTAATGATATTGTGATATTTTATATGTATATAGTTATAGTGTTGATCCACTAATAAATAAAAAAGACAATTACCAATGTTTTATTTTTCTACGGGTTTGAACTCAAATATCTCAGAAAGTATATCACTTACGACATTTTATCACTGAATACTTTTTGATCGTAATCACTTAGTCTATCGATTGACACATGTTTTATCAATATCCGCCGAAACAAAGTTTTTTACTTCATTTTTCTACGGGTTTGAACTCAAATATCTCAGAAAGTATACCACTTACGACGTTTCATCACTCAATACTTTTTGATCATAATCATTTATTCTATCGATTGACATATTTTACATCACTGGCCGCCTAATCGAGGTTTTTTCAAAATTGCGGACTTGTAGGTATGCCAACTAGGTTCATTGCCCTTTGCACACCGTGTGCAGTTTGATCCAACTTGAAAGATAGGATAGCTTACATCTCAATGTATAGTCGCAATATTATTTTATTGCAATTTTTTTTTGATAGAACGAAGTCTGTCCGGGCAGCTAGTTATAATATAAATTTACATAATAACATACAAAATTATAAATGTAGAAATATCGGGACATAGGTAAATAAAATGTGCGCCATCTATTGATAAATCTATGAACCTATAATAATTATATCATGAACCTATTATACTCGTACATAATTTTCTAACAATGCATACAAATACATATTTAAATTATTAATGTTTACTTACGATGTTAAAAAAATATATAGTAGTCACTCCGAGATGAACTGGAAAAAGGCATAAATCGTATGATTGTCGCCATGGATATATTTATAACTTTTAACTGGATACATAACTTCGAGGTACTTGAAGACAGATGACGTCACAACGGAATGACTATTTGACCAATCGCAGACCGGATTGAGATTATCCTTCATAATTGTGGGGTGTTATGTCCTATTTTCCAAATGTTTTCTAATAATTTTTCTGGTGGTAAAAAAATATATTATTGTATAAACACATTTTATTATAATTTCTTCAAAATTGTCCTTACGTCATGAAAACGGATGTTGAAGGTGATAATGAAATGAAACAATGTAATTTATTACGGTACATTTCTTTTATTTTAAGTGCATAACACTTATAAAAAAAATTAACACAGCTGAATGATATATCCTGGGATTACAGATGCACAATGAATGGATGAACACAATGGTCATTCCGTTATGACGTAATTAATCCTCAGGTACCTCTACAAAGTAATCCAGACAGAGTAATATATCCATGGTATATGTCCAGTTATAGTAATGTATCCACGATCTCTTTCGGAGTAGGGTGTTGGCAACACTGGGCGCATATTGACTCTGTGATTGAGTACTCTGTGGCACGAAAGCGTGACACGAAATTTGTTAACAACAGCGTGTCTATATATTTAAGTCTATGATTTGTACAAGTTCTTGCTTGTGTCAATAGGCATGATGACTGATTTTGAAATACTGTTCTATATTGTTGGGAAATATATTATAATTACAACGTATATCATATTTCCGCAAAAAAATAAGGTTTAGTAAGTTTAAAATTCGCACCAAAACGCTTCAAAATGTCATGGCGTGATTGTGACGTCAGTCCTCAGGAAAACAAAAGACAATACGTCATTATTAGTATGGTGATATTCATTTGTTTAAAGAAGTGTGACGTAATTCGCGCTAATTGAGACTGACTGGCGTTTTAGCTAAGATGGCGGCTTGTCGTATTTTGTAGTTTTATTTTATCAAAAATATTGTTTATATATATAAATAATAGGGTTTCATGAAATAAATACATAATTTTAGTGATTTTTACTTACTGTCATCATGCCTATTGTGTAAACAGGCTACTCCGCTACTAAAAAACATGAACATTGAACCCGCTAGCCCTACAGTAACATTCGGTAATCTTCTCCTTAACCCTCACGTACGGTAACACAATCGGCGTGACTCGATTAGTGGTGGACGTTATACGTTTACCCCACGCTCCCCCTGCCTGTCCCCTGCCGTCCCTCGACCCGGGTTATTGCTACCGGGACGACTGTCCCTAAACTCACAGGTGAGCTGAATCAAAATTCAGAAATTTCCCTACAAACTTTTCAACCCGGACAATACTAATATTCAAAGGAAAATTAGCTCAGGTGAATTTGCAATGTTGTATTGTACGGTCAGAATCAAAATCATAGCTTATAATAATAAGTAGTTGCGGCTTTACCGATTTCGAGGCAGTTTTCATTGATGCATATAGTTTAGTGATTGTTTTATTTCGATCTGCTCACCAGTCAACATGTTTTCGAAGGGTGGTACTAAAGACACAGTTTTCCCGAAGCGAAACAAAGGTGGTGATTAGGCAGAAGAATTTATTTATTTAACCTTTATTGACCACTTAATGAATTACAAAATACAACTAAAACTTTAGTGTTCATACGACAAAATTGCTTCTAAAAGTCAAAGATAACAACCCGTAATTGTCACATTGCTGGGCTCGGGGTCTCCTCTCACAATGTGAGGGGTACAGGCCATAGTCTACCACGCTGGCCAAGTGCGTTAGACTTCACACAGCTTTGAGAAGATTATGGAGAACTCTCAGGTATGCAGGTTTCAACTCGATGTTTTCCTTGACCGAAGCAAGTGATAAATAACTTTTAATTCGCACATAATAGGTATTTGAAAATTTAGAGGCTTCTCATATATTATTTATTATTGTTTCTTTCTAACACGGAACAACTCATACACACTTCAATGCTGTCTGACACTCTGATCTGTTTTATACTGGTAATAATGATTGTCTTTATTATATTGTTTATCTTCAGCTCGTTGGGCCGGGTGTTTCTGATGTTTCTTTTCCCATGTCATATACAAGCTGTTTTAAGTTCACTGCAGCGAAAATCTGGAACGACCTCCCTCCACCCATAAGAACACAAAATATGTCTACGGAATGCTTCAAAGCCAAATATAAATCTGCCTTATTAAAAAGACAACTCGCTGCAGAGAATTTGAAACATCCCTATGTTAAGTATTTACGTCTAAGGGACTTTTTTGCTACAAAATAGTTTATATGAAATTTGTGTATACACGCACACACACACACACACACACACACACACACACACACACACACACACACACACACACACACACACACACACACACACACACACACACACACACACACACACACACACACACACACACACACACACACACACTTATTTTATAGTTTTAAACTTTTTTGTAGTCTCAATAATTGTTTTTTCTCTAATTTAATTTAAATTTAAGATGTTTGATTTGTCTAATTAATTTGATTTGTTTAATTGTTTGTTAAATCTATGGTACGTCGTGTAAATATGTTAGTATGTTAAGTCAGGTAAATGGGGAACCAGCAACTTTTGTCTCCCGCATAAGAGCTCAGGGAGAAGGGACCGGCTGAAAAACAGCACTGCATGAGATATTTTTCTCGTGTCAGCCTAAGCTGAGCCGTCTCCTTTTGCCTTAATTTTGTTAGTTTATTTTTTCTTGTTTTTAAACAAACTGTAATTGTGTTTTAAAGGCAATAAATGTTTTTATTATTATTATTATTATTATTATTATTATTACAATGGACTCAACACAGCGAATCCTAATGTCCGCAGGCATAAGCGTTTATGAAAAGAAAAATCCTCAAACAAAATCACAGTATAAATTTTAATCGTACTGTACCGTATTATGCTAGACTTGCCTCTTATTACATGTTTAGTAGACACATCAATTCTGTCACTTCTGTAATTAATTCTAACTTCCACCTCTATGCAGACGATTTGCAGATTTACCATCACTTTACTCCTGAACAAGCCAGTATTGGCATTGACATGGTTAATAGCGACTTAAACCGTATCAGTGATTGGGCAAAATCGTATGGTCTCGTGATTAACCCTTCCAAATCACAAGCTATCATTGTTGGTAGTAAGTACGCGCAAAGTAAGATCAATTCGTTACCTCCGGTTGCTTTAGGTGGTATTCCGATACCTTATACTGATACCGTGAAAGACTTAGGAGTGACTATTGATTCCAATCTTTCGTGGCGTGCTCATGTCAGTGAGACTAGCCGAAAGGTACATTATTCTTTTCACACACTGAAATGCCTTCAAGGATTCTTGCCCTTTCAAACTAAAGTATCCCTTGCTCAATCCCTAATTCGACCTATCCTGGATTACGCTGACGCCTGCTACTTGGATGCTACTGAGGAGCTCCTCAATAAACTTGAGCGGTTGCAAAATCTATGTATTCGTTTCGTGTTCGGAATCAGTAAATATGATCATGTATCTCAACTTCGCAAGGAACTCAAGTGGCTCCCAATCCGTTCTCGTAGAAACACTAGGACATTATGTTTGCTTTTTAACATCCTTCACTCACCATCATCCCCAACTTATCTTCGCGAGAGGTTTTCATACGCTCGTCCTTCCTTTGCCCCTTGCCGAACCCATTTGAAAACCCTCCTTAAATTCCCTCAACACAATAGCTCCTATTATTCCCACTCCTTCTCCGTGCATGCAGTCAGACTTTGGAACTCGCTCCCACCTAGTATCCGAGACTTGAAAACGATAACTTCGTTCAAGAGAAAAGTCCGAGACTACTACTTATCATTACTTTAGCTTCATTATTATCATCGTTATTCGTAATTGTATATCTCGTACGTAATTTTATAAAGTATGTATTTTATATGTATATATCCATGTATTTATTGTATATATTCATTTATACACACACACACACATATATATATATATATATATATTTATATCTATTATATTAATATTATTATATATGTACTTTGTATTTTGTAGAAATAAACTAAGTATGTATAATGTACCTATTAATCGCTTATGAACACGCACTGTCTACCTTTCTATCACCTCTCCTGTCGCAGGTCTGCTGGAAGAAATTTCACTAGAGATAAGCAGTACCTTAGTACATTGTATTCCTTCTCTAACTGTCCTGTGAACTCTTGTGTGTACATAAATGATAAATAAATAAATAAATAAATCAACCTAATACAGCTAATATGAACTCGAAAATATACCCGAGCGTTCTATGATCATGTACTTTTTACCCGACTGCCAAAGAAGGGTTATGTTTTTGCGCGTATCTTGTATCTATAATCTATGTATGTATGAATGTAATATTCGTTATTACCTCATATCGTCCAAACCGCTGAACGGATTTACCTATATAATTAAGATATCGTTAGATTCGTCTTGATAACCCGTGTGTTATTATAAGTGAAATTAAAAAAAAACAAATATGGCTGCTGTGAGATGCTATTGTTTGAAGTAATCAAAAATAAAATAAATGGAATACATACACATATACATGATAGTTATTATATGATTTATTGATAGAATTTTATTTTAATTTTTAAATTTATACTAGTTATGCTGACCGTATCAATGTACATAAATAGATTTCTTGTTCACAGACTGTTTTAATCGCTTCAGGAAATATGGTATCCTTAACCTGCCAACGGCACACGCGTGCATATTTGCAGAGTTTAGAAGAACAGTTCTTCTTCAAACAATTCTGAACAATTCAAATTGAAAATCCGTAAACAAACGCTGCAACTATGTCTTTGCATCATCACAATAATTAATAAGCATGTAATACATATTTTATCAATTGATTTTAATATTGGATCCAATATACACTCGGTCTTGAGTTTTTATAGTCACTCCACTCCTCTAATCCTTTCTCTAATCTCTCCTGTCTATTGAAGGCTACGTTAATTTAATTTGGAACCTATTTAAAAACCATAATTTCACAATACTAGGGTTAGCATAACCAATAATACAAACATAATAATAACCTCTGATTATCATAGATACTCCTCAGAGGTATCGGTCCATTTGTTATTGAGAACCTGGTATTGTCTTAAATTTTGAGGGCACATCGCTACATACACTAACTACTTCAAAACGTGGACTTGGGTCCTACCTACCCTCGTATGTATGTATTTACCACTTACCACACACTAGGTAGAGATAACTTATCATGAAGCATTGAAAGGTAGAAGGAGGGCTATCTCATATGAGGGGAAAGTTGAAAAAGTGTCCAGCTGTTCACTGAAAATAGAGGTACCAATAATGGCCATTTCAGAAGGGCGCTAGTGTGTGAAAAATAGATAGGTATATGAACATGGCTGTTGTAGACGGAGTGAAGTTTGCTGAGTTATGCCACCCGTAATGAATGGCGCTAGTGTCTGTTAAATAGATTTTCGAACATAGCTGTTGTAGACGCGTTTTACGGACACTTTTCATACACAGAGATGGCCCTCCTTCTACTCTATCCTCCATGCCACGTATGTATTTACAGTGCGCCCAACTTATCTGTGAAATGGCGAAAATTTGAACTAATGCTGCCCCATTCTTAAGTTCTTTGTGTTAATGTCAATGAATGATATTGACATTTACTACGTCTCGAATTGCGTCCCAGTGATTGGTCCAATGCGTTCGACAGCGCCCTCCCTCAGTTCACAGATAAGTTGGTCGCACTGTACCGTTTAATTCCCACAGATAATCTGGGCACAGACACATAAATATGAAATGAAGCTTTCATTTATGCCGCTAGGTCGGATATTGTTTTATTTTTTTGTTTTAATTTTAAATGTTTGCTGGAGATAACAGGTGATGTACAGTTCATCGTTTATTAAAGGGGAAATTAAAGGCATTCTTTGGTATTCTTCGCCTCTGCTACTAATACCGAATAGTCTACTAATACCGAAAGCATCACAGACGAAGTGCCGGCTGAGAAAAAAAACAGGGAACCCACTTTACAGTTTCTAATCTTTTCGTTAGGCTTGTTAGAGTCATGATGCCTTCAATAGTTAGTTGGTTGAGCTACACTGATCCAAGTTTTTATACTTAGCTGTTCAACGCAAGTATGACAAGTGCCTCCCAACACAGCAAAAAGATATCCACTGACCTTGGCTGGAGGCTGGAGACGGCATTGCTGATCGAAAGTTCTAGTGATGCTCCCTCTCCACTCCTTCACTGTCTCGAATTAGAAATCTTCCATTTAAGCAGTAAACAACTAATATTCAGGGCAAATTCTCAACCGACGCTGAAATTGATAGCGTGCCGAGTACCAAGCGAGACGGGGCCCATTTGGAACTGGTGCGGTGTGTCGCGCCCGCGCACAGCTCGCGTACCAACCGTAGTTTTTGCAGATACCCTCAAACCGCACCAGGAAAACAGTTATTGAGTGAACAAGCGGAAAAGGTATCTAATGCCTTCTACGGCAGGTACCTAATCAAATTCGAGCCCCTTTGCTTGCTAAGCAGGCATCAACTTCGTCTACTCGCTAGATTAATACTCGTTACTTGCTACAGCAAAACTCAGAAAAGTTGTAATCAGCTTTAAACGTACACGGAGTACCCAGAGCAGCCATCTAAACAATTAAGCTGTTTAAAACCTTCCCAGCGCTTCTCAAATAGAGAAAAATCCAAAGTTTCGTATTTGCCTCGGCCGGGAGGGCGACGTATTTGTTTAAAACGAGTTTAAAACGAAACCACTAACCGCCAAAAAGTGCAGAGTTGCCAGCGCCCAAACTTTGTAATTATGAGTTACAGAGTTCTCCGGTAAATAACAAAATGTAGTCGTTGTACAAACATTCTCAATTTGCTCTGTACAATCAATTCTCAGCGTCTACGTTGTTATAACATTATTTCGATACGTTTCTCGAATAAGACTTGCTGAGTGCAAATTGTTATAAAATGTTTTCATTTATTGTTTGATACTTTAGGATTAGGAGCACTCGTGAATATTTAAACAGGTATGAGGTAAATAATTAAGAGATTTATAAGAGAGGAAATATAAGGTTTGAAGAGTGGTCCTAATCTCTGTGTTGTGCTTGCATTATAATGTATTTGCTCTTGCAGGAGTTTTATCTCTCCTATAAACACGTCGCGAAATCTGGCTTTTTTCAGGGATTCATATGTGGTTGAGTTATTTATAACAAATAAAACCGGCCAAGTGCGAGTCGGATTCGCGCACGAAGGGTTCCGTACCATCACGAAAAAAAATCACGTTTGTTGCATGGGAGCCCCCCTTAATTTTTTTAAGCTATTGCAAAGCGTCTAACTGTTGCCGTTATTAATATCGAGCGAAAAACGGCAAAAAGTCACGTTTCTTGTATGGGAGCTCCACTTAGATATTTACACTTAAATATAGAAATACATCAAATCAAATATAATCAAAAATTTTTATTCATATAGGTATCACTGATACACTTATGCACGTCATTTTTTTATCTACCAGCTTTTCGGAAGGGTGCTTTTTCCTGGAGGAGAAGAAAAGTCGCAAAGAAACTTCTCGCACATCTTTTAAAATCATGAAAAGTTACATAAAATTTTTTAACCTACGCGGAACTGGATGCGGTACTAATTTCAAGGCGTCTTTGTCATTAAGAGTAATAATATATTCAAATTCATCTGTGAAAATTTCAACTGTCTAGCTATTACGGTTCATGAGATACAGCCTGGAGACAGACAGACAGATGGACAGTGGAGTCTTAGTAATAGGGTCCCGTTTTTACCCTTTCGGTAAGGAACCTTAAAAACGAATGAATGTTTCAATGAAAAAATTAACAGGACATTGTCATTTCGCTTTGTATTCTACTTTTTACGGATTCGTTTTATTTCTGAGGTTTTATTTGTGATTTATGGCAGATAAAGAAATGGAGACTCAAGAATAAAGCTACAAAAATATTAATTCATAACAGTTGTTTGTGAATATTTTTTTGCTATAGAAACCAGTAAACGGGTAACGTGAAATTTCAAAGTGAGTAACCTTATACAAAGAAATACTTAATAGTAGGAAAATTCCATATTTGGCTATGGAAAACCGTCTATACTTCCATAGCTCGCTATCTACGAACAACCTTAAGATATTAGCATATAGATGGAAACACCCTGTACTCAAGCCGACTTAAACATATTCACAACATTCAACACGAAGCCTCCGCTGACGTCACAGCTCACAACTCCACGCTCAACGCTCAACTCAAATAATGTAGCGGTCACTCAACCACAAGCAATAACCAACTTCTCAACAAATTGAGCGCGCGTAATAGAGTACCTAACTCAGAAAGCAATATCTTACTTGCCAAAAGTCAGAGGTCAGGAGTACACGGATATTGCAAACCTTAAACCGTTCACTTGATAAATTGTTTAACTTGATACTTGGACTAGTTAAGACTATATTCTTAGCCGTAGTGATGTGCTGCAAGATCGAAGATTCGATTGCCAAATCGCTAGTTATGTGCGACTAGTTAAAAAAGTTACTATTTTTTATGTACATAGCCGAAAACGGATAGACGAAGCATCGTAAGTGTTCACTGTCACTCTCATAAAAAAATTTAGTCCCTAATTTACTATTTCATACTTTCTCATACATATACTTTTGTAGTTGGTTAATTTATTTCTTGTTTTTAATGTCATAAGTATAATAACGTGCCGTGGCCTAAAACTGTTTAAGCTAATAGAATTTCAATACTAGCTTTTAATATTTTTACCGCTATTTATAGATAGTCTTTGCTCTCGGATTTATATCATGATTTATATCGTATTATTCCTGCCATGCATATTCATGCGACGCACGCAGGGAATCCTAGCTCAGAAGAGATTTAGTGAAGCTTTTATTTTAAATTAATTAACTTTTATTTGTACTTAATTTTTAAAAGCTTTTATTAAAACCAGAGACCCGCTCTGCGGTCAAAGTTCAATCGTAACTCGTAAATTGAGCTCGTAAGTATTAAAGGATTACTTCACATTGACATTTTTGTATATTATCATGCGGTTGTGTCTCAAATGTAGTTTGTTTTACAATATCGCAAACAAATTCAACAAAAACAACGCAATTCGTTCTTTTGAAGCAAGAGTCATTACTTCGATAGTTTTGTCTTTATTTTATGTAAATCGTCAAACATGCAGACAATCCACCTTTTTGTTGGTCAACATCGTCCATGTATATCAAGCCAATAATACCAAAGATATCATCGGGAGACCCGCAATATTATAATCCAACTCCTTTTCCATCTTTGCTTGTCACTATTTGCCGGAAAACCGTCCACAATACGACAATAAGATCCCTAACACCTCAGATTAAGGAACATATTTAATCTGAGCCTAACACATGACAGGTGTACTAAAGCCCATTAAACTATTCTCAGGCTACAAATGCGAGGATAAAGGACACAAACGTAAATACGTTGAAAAAGGAAGCCTTAGTATGATAAATGGACACAGAAGGGCCATCTAAATGATTAATGGGCTACGTCATTCACGCCCTAAATTATAACGCATTAAATACCTTTTTACCGGGCGATGGGTGACGGGTGCCGGGAGACGGGGTGACACCGGGTGACAACGGGTGACGGGATGGGTGACGGGTGACGGAACATTCCGACACTTTTCAATCTTCATGTCTGGACACTTTTCTCTTTTAAAATAAACGAGTATACATATCTGTGCGAGTGACCTTTACATGCCTGAGCTGCAGGCAAAGTGAATTGTCATTGCTGTCACCCTATCCATCCAGCCTTATCCTCTTTATCTAGCTAATTGGGATCTAGGTTTGCACTTTGCAGTTGGATTTTAAGTTTCTTTAAGTGATCCATTAGTACTCTGTGGTTCTTGTGACGAAATAAATTATTGGACTTTGGGTTTTACGAGTGACATCACCGTACACATACTTTTCTTACTCGAAGCCAATGATGTTGATGATGTTGTATGTATAGGGAGGTAGATATGCCGAGAGGGCGTTGAAATTAAGTCAGTCGAATCCAGTCAAGTGTAGGGATTTCATTGTAGACAGTTGATAGCTGCCTTTGAGTGAGGCTGTCTATAGTTGTCACAAAAATGCCGAGTTGTGTTTTGAGATTTTGCAAAAATCATTTCTCCAAATTGAATAATAATGATAGAGTTACATACCATAGGTAAATACATAAAACGTTATGTTAAATTTTGTTACCTAATATACGTATAACATAATTTACTCACTTTGAGAAAGTATCTTGCTCAAAATCGGCAACTGAATTGATTCCACGTATTTTTAATTGTTTTATAGCTTAATAATTTTTTATTTAAGAAATTAGTTATACTCATTTCGAACGAAAAGTGTGAACATTCTACCCAGCGGCGCACGCACACATGAGAGCGAACGAGCGCTACGTATACAAGGTCGGTGCGCGCGTGTGTGCGGTACACCCCGACGTCCCGACAAAAACAGCTGATATGAACAGCATAAAATATGTATGTAGTAAGTAATGGTAAGAAGATTAAATACTAAACAAATTATGATTCTCTCTTTCCATTACATTTTTCAGGCTTTGTACTGTAGACTGTGAATAATTTTGAACTCATTGATTAAACCTCACATTAAAGAACAAAAAAATTAATCAATGTCAGTAATAAGTTTAAGTTTATTTAATACCTACTACAGTCTCACTTTCACTACATTAAATGCATAAATGACGTACACCCCTAAACACCCCAATTAGAATACCTATTCAGTTTTAATCATAATACATACACTGAAATATTTTTTATTAGCTTAATAATTGTTTATTCAAGGAATTAGTTGTTCTCGTAGAGGGATAAGAATGTTCATAATATTCTAAGCAAGCATACAGACTCACGCACACACGAGAGTGAGACCCACGTCACAGGCCACAACGCGGGCCGCGGGGGCCGGCGCGCGCGCGGCTATAACAGCTGATAGACGAAAACGAATTAGACATTGTACATTAGATATTGTTAAACACAACATGTTTGTTACCTGAGTACTCATTTCATTTAATTGGTAGGTGTGTTATACTCGTATCACTTACTGAACTCATCCAATTAGGTAACGATTCAAAGATTTTATTGAACATAAACATTATTACCTACATATGCCTAAAATAGTAGCTGAGCCCTGTTTCAATCACTTTTTACAGGTTTTGGACTGTCGACTTTGAATCATTTTAATTAATACAATGTTAATCGTTTTGGCATTAAAATGATAAGATACCTATTTATTGAAATATTAATTGTTTAGAAGTAGATATGTAGATAACTAAATTTTAAGTAAAATAACCCGTTTACACCATTGAACTAGTATTACTAGCGTATAGAACAGACACCGCGAACATTGGTTTCGGGGGTGTGCATTGCAGCCGGCCGGCTGCATTTCATTCTGTCACTCGGCTGTCACTCGGCTGCGCTCATGGCGGCCGCATGCCAAAATTGTTTATGAAAAAACTGAAAAAATGCCGTCGTGCATAATAAGAACGTATCACAATTGCAGGACAAAAAACAAAAAAGATAATGGTATAGCTTTACCATCGGTAAGAAAACAAAATATTAAGTTAAATCAACTAAAACGAATTTAATTAAATTATTGTGCAATGTTCCCGCCATTTTGAATGAAAAAATCATAAGGAGCGTTTGAACTTGGCAAGCCACTAGCGTGTTAATGGAATATATAAACTTGCTTAGGTTGCCGTCTTGGTTCGGCAAGTGTCATATACAAAGTTGCTCTATGGCAAGTGTGCAAACGAGGCTTCTAATTTGAAAAGAGAACGGAGGGCAAGCCGGCGGTGGAACACACATTTTGTTTGAAATGTCTCCTCTATGTATGTATCTCAATGGTTTACACCTATGTGTAAACGGACAATTTAGTACTTAAAATTTTGTACGCAAGTAAACAAGTGATTATGAAATTTTTCTATGGGCGGGGCTTATCACTTAACACGTTTGCGCAGGCATTTTTTAATTAAAATTTAGTAAAATGCATAAGTTTGTAATGTATGTGTAATAATACAACAAAATAAAAAAGACTGCATGTTTAAAAGCTGTGAATTATAAAAATATTTACAAATATTAAACAACCAATTAAAGGGCTTCCAACATTTTTGTATGGAGCCTGGCATACCTACAAGTCCGCCATTTTGAAAAAACCTCGATTCGGCGGCCAGTGATGAAACATGTGTCAATCGATAGACTAAATGATTGTGATCAAAAAGTATTCAGTGATGAAATGTCGTAAGTGGTATACTTTCTGAGATATTTGAGTTCAAAACCGTAGGAAAATAAAGCAAAAAAACATAGTTTCGGCCGATATTGATAAAACATGTGTCAGTCGATAGTCTAAGTGATTACAATCAAAAAGTATTCAGTGATAAAATGTCGTAAGTGATATGGTTTCTGGGATATTTGAGTTCAAAACCGTACAAAAATAAAACATTTGTAATTAATTATCTTTTTATTTCTAGTGTATCTGTAACTGTATCAGTGTTATGCCAGATAAGAAATATTATGAATATTTAGAATAATTACTATATACATATAAAATCACAATATACATAAACAAAATTAAATAAATACAGTTTTATTCAGATTTACATATATAACATCTGGTTGAAGACAACGGGCGACAACATTCTAATTGCTTCAGGTAGTGCTGCCGGACTTCTTGAAGGAGCTTTTGGTAGTCTATGATTTTTTGATGTCTACAAGCAAGGAGTTCCAGAACAGTATGAACTGTATTGTGAAGGAATTCCCGAAATAAGCAGTGCTATAGGTTTCCTTTAAATAAACAGGAGAAGACACATTATTCAAAATGGCATAAAATGTTGAGAGAATTCTGAAGTTTCGCCTGTATCAAATGGATAGCCATTTAAGTTAGGAATGGAACTGGGAAATGTGGTCATACTTACGTAAGCCGAAGATATATCTAATACAGTTATTAAGAAGGCGCTCCAATTTATTCAGAAGTTCCTCTGACAAATCTGTACAACACACATCAGCATAATCAAGGTGAGGGATGACCAGAGTGTATATGGCGTATTTATGGTTAAGTTTTTATATCGATACAGCAATTGAAGTGTACCGGTCACTTTTTTCCTTACCTCAGTTACGCTAAGTATTATAAAAATTAAACAAATTCGTCAAAAAAACAACTTAAGGGTAGAGATAAAATCGCGGGATGGTACTGCTCATGCATAGTGGGAAAAAGAACCTTGTCATGTTGTTCCCATATAATGTGTGTTATATGGTTCTTGGCATGGGCTTGACATCAGGAAACATTGCCTTTATCACCAGCGGAATTTTTAGATTCAGTGATTGTCAGACATGATATAGAAAACTAAGCCAATAGTGAATTTTAACTTTTGGTTTAGAGTAATTGCGAAAGCTGTAGCCGGTGGTGGCAAATAAATTATTTATAAAACAACCTAGTAGTTTCCTTTTGTTTTGCTTTTTTTTTAAATTCAAATCTACCCGTTATTAATAAATCAAGTACCTATGCAGCACATACACATATGACATAATATACTTATTTTTCATTATTGACCCAATAAATTCAAAATAAGTAAATGATAATTTTTAATGCATTATTTTTGTACGGTTTTGAACTCAAATATCTCAGGAAGTATATCACTTACAACATTTCATCACTGAATACTTTTTAATCTTAATCATTTAGCCTATCGATTGACATATGTTTCATCAATGTCCGCCGTAACTAAGTTTTTTTGCTTTATATTTCTACAGTTTTGAACTCACTTATCTCAGAAATTATATCACTTACAACATTTCATCACTGAATACCTTTTAATCGTAATTATTTAGCCTATCGAATGACATATGATTTATCAATGTCCGCCGAAACGAAGTTTTTTGCTTTATTTTTCTACAGTTTTGAACTCACTTATCTCAGAAAGTATATCACTTACGACATTTCATCACTGAATACTTTTTGATCTTAATCATTTAGTCTATCGATTGACACATGTTTCATCACTGGCCGCCGAATCGAGGTTTTTTCAAAATGGCGGACTTGTAGGTGTGCCAATTAGGTTCGATGCCCTTTAGTTAGTGTAGGTAACTTACAGGTCTGATAATAATCTTCCCTCATCCTCATCCTCGTCGTATTTTAATGACATTTTCAAAATGTCCACCACCTTGTTTGATACACATTAATGCACGTTTTGGTAATTGTCGTTTATATTTATTTAATACTAGTGTCACTTTTCACTACGTCAAATCTAATGGAATGTTTGAAATAAACACGTCCCCACAGAAAAAAGTCTAGTTGGGTCAAATCAGCTGACCTAGGAAACCTAATTTATCCAATCACTTATACGGCCGGCGCGTGCGGTGTGACTGACTTTTTAATTTACTAAATCGTAGATCACAAAAGCCGCCGGCTGGGAATGACACCGTCGTTACGTCTCGCTTCCTCCCGACTGTTTTTAAATATGCGGAAGAAAGAAAACGTATGGAAGTGTGCGAACTTTCTTTATAATATTTTTTTGATCTATTGCGTTTGTAGTGTATTTCTTTAACGTCGTACAACTCGCACATTTGATAGTGTGAGTATGTCGCTGTGGCATGAGTATAATAATGCTTGAAAGGACCCTATTGCATTGAATTAAGTTTCATTTTTGTTTGTTTCGACTGTTTAAAGAATTGGGTGACATCATTTACTTAATTTTAATTTCTTATAAGGACAAAAAATTACCTACATTAAAAATACGTGGAATCGATTCAGTTGCCGATTTCGAACACTGGACCTTCCTACTTAACATATTAATCTGGTACATATTGTATAATATTTCTTTTAAAATTGATTAAAATAAATATTTTAATATGGCACATGCTATTAGTCATAGACTAATATGGCAGAAGTGAAATTAGGTAGTGAACATATTTCGTAAATTGAACCAAATGAAATCTTTATATAATGATTGTTTTAGACTGAATTTAGGATGATTGTTTTAGATTGTTTGTAAAATAAAAACGTTAAATATCCTTTTATTTTTCATTATTTTAAATTTTCCTAGATTTCCAAGTGATGAGCTACTTATAAGTTATTGGGTAAGCATAGTTCAAAAATTTCACAGTGAAGCCAACTGGATGCCTACGCTATAAGAGTTATTTTATCAGTAATAAGTGTACACAATATTCTTTTCCTGCAATTTAATCTTTTTTAAATCTTCTAAAGCATGTTGGTTAAATAAATAGAACTATTTTCATGCCACTTCCTTATTACACGAGGGTTGGAGAAAGGATTCAAAATAAAAATAAATCTAACACATGTATTTTTTCAATTCAATTTTTAAATTATTTTAAAATAAACCTTACACTGTTGTAAACACACTGTGATCTAAACGCGCACTAAGGTCACGCTTTTCAGCGCGTACAGTATAAACACACTGTGATCTAAACGCGCACTAAGGTCACGCTTTTCAGCGCGTACAGTATCCATTTGTTTGACATTCGGAAGCCTGTTGGTGAATCAAAAACCGTTAAATTCTCCCCCCTAAAAGTGCAACTAATGTAACTTTGTAATTTTTTCGAAAGTTTATCCCGAATAACTCGTAAAATGTACTGAATGTTCTAAACAAAGCCCAAATCGCGATTTTTTTATTCTTATAAAAGTGTCTTTTATGGGCCAAATTTGTGTAATCCACACTAAAATAAAGGCGCCAGAGATATCGTAATCGCGCCATTTTTAATTATTATATAATTACATACTTTAAGTTATTTGTTTTTGCAATATAATTTCAAAATGTTAAATCACAATAATAATATTATGCCTAATCGGTACTATTTCTTTTATTCCCTTCTGCCTGACTATTCTATGTTATGCTTTGACAATTATGACATGTCATCGCGGATCGAAAACTAAACCTCGAAATGTATGGACATAACATATCTATGGTAAAATATCTTTGCTCGAAGCCAATGATATTGTACGAGTAAAAAGAGGCCTCAAACCTTTAATGTGGTATCACGGACATAAAAGTCTGTGTGTGGTATGAAGTATTTCAGTTTCTAAGAACACATTCTATTACCAGTCCTCAGATTAAAGAATAACTTTAATCTGAGTACCAGCTTTTAGCTTGTTAAACACGTTACTGACATTTCCACAGAGTACTCAATCAGACATTTCATTAACCGAACATCATGGTTACTAACTCAGGGGTTTTCCCCCCAAATTTAGGGGGTAAATATGTAAGATGAGATTTTTTTAGGGGTCTTAAATGTTTAGGGTTATTTTTAGTGTTTTTGTGACTCTTCGTATTTTTTATTTATTAATCAAAATAAAGATGTAAGAAGCCCCCAAACAAACTAGCCAATCAAAGGAGACTGGATCTTTTGGCATTTAAATATAAGATGTCAGATTAATCTGCAATCTGGAAGAGAAATCCAATTTGTGAATTAACTTACAAAATAAAAAGGATATTGTAATCGGAATTGATTTATTTGTAAGAATTTATAAGTCCAAATTAATGAATCAAATGGCAATGAATGAAAAAACAAACAGTTAATTATTATCACCGTATTTTATATTAAAATAGATTTTACTTAAAGGCATAGAAATACAAGCATAATTTATACATAAATATAATATTTTAATAATTATTTATTGTTTTTCCACAAAAAAAAATTTAGGAGGATTTCCAAGTAATTTGGGCGATTTTGGGGGTTTTTGATTCAGGTTTAGGGATAAATATTTTTGAGAGTTGGTAACACTGCCGAACATCCCAAGTAGCACAAAACTGCATTATAAACTTTCACACAAGGCCCACATCGTCAATCTTAGCATTTGTAATGACTTATAAGAGTTCCTTCGGTCTGTAACAGCTGTATAGAAGGAAGCGAAGCTAAATATAATGCTTTATTCTGTATTGTGGTTCTACTATGCACCACACACACGCCACAGACGTCACTATTATTCAGCGTTTAGTACTGTTGTGCCCTATCTGCTGTAAGAGCGCTGAATAATAGGCCACGAGGGTACTCTAAAACTATTGCATTTTAAGACAGATCTCGTGAACAACTATAACGCACTGCTAGTGACAAGCCGGTTGACATTGAAGGCTTTGACAGGTGGATGTCGATGACGTTTTGACAGAACGCAGAGTGACGAATGACGTTTGTAATTTTCTGTCTTCCTATTGGTCGCCCGCGCGTCGGTGTTGCCCGCGCGTGGGTGTTGCTGCCAACGAAAATGTTGTTTTGTGACGTGGCTGATTTGTTTTTCACAAGTGCTTAACTATTTTACTCAATGCTGAATAACAGACCACAATTGAACATTACATACAGCCCTTAGCATTAGGTTAAGATTACAACTGTTCACTAACATATCCGCCATATTTAATATACTGCGTATTATTTTAAAATTATAACCTTTTTAGTTTGGTTTATTTTAAAATATATCGACACCAATTTAACTTGATTACCACTGACTAATACGTAAAAACAGCATTCCATGCATATAAATGTACAAAATAATGTTTTTGTTTTTTTTTTACAGTCAATATTAAGTTAATATTTTTTTGTGTTCACCATTAATAAGAGGGCGCGTGAAAATTTTGAACGATATATATATGGTATTTCACGATAAAGTTAAATTCCCAATAAGATTTCAAATATAATAGTAAGAAATCGAAGTTTTAACTGTATTAAATTATATTTTCCTTGTCACAAAATGGCACCTGGGATCTTGCACACAACAAGTTTTAAGGTATTGACTGTTTTTATAGGGTAACGTGTGGTTTGTTAATCAGGCAGTGTTCAGCTCTTGTAATGTCTGTTACCCACATAAAATGCTAATATAATGCTGATATAATCCAATTATTTAGTAATGGGATTTCTTATACAGCTATGTGCTGTCAAATTTGTGTCCAAATTAGAGTTATATCAGCTGTATAAGCGCTTATAACGCTACTATATTGCAACTTATCAGCTCACGTTTCCATTGTGCTCTGTTGAAATACTGTTATACAGCGCATTTGTGCTACTTGGGATGTCTCACAAATTCGTCAAACGTTGAATACGAGGATCTCAGTCGAGGATATTGTCCGGCGGTCTGGTAAGTTGTTTATTTCACGAAATGGTACATCATTTCTCGATCATTCATTTAACGAATGTAGTTAGAATACCTATGTGTTGTTAGCGAATGAGAGTAAAATATGTTTTGTAACTCTCAAAGAAATCAAGCTTGACAACGTTTCAGATTTTAGGTATCCATACAATGGTATTATAATGTAAAAAAGAGGTAGATATGTCACTAGGGCGCCGAAGATAAAGAGAGTAAGAACTGATCATTCTGCTCGTAGTCGCTCTATCAATACAAGACGATACGCACGCTTTTGTTGTTATCAGAAATGCTTGACATTTGACAGACAGCGTTAAAATGCCTTCGTGTATTACCAATGTGACTGGTGTAGTCATCATCATCATCCTGCCCATTTCCCAATTTTATTTGGGGTCGGCGCAATATGTTTTCCTTTTCCACACTTCCCTATCAGCCGTCAACTTTACACTAACTCTCTTATCTTTCATATCATCTGTAACACAATCCATCCATCTTTTCTTTGGTCGTCCTCGTCCCCTTCGTCTATCCATCACATTCATATCCATCACTCTTCTCACCACATGCGTTTCCTCTCGCCTCATCACATGCCCATACCACGACATTCGGTTCCCTTTCAACTTTTCTGTCATTTTTGCCACTTTCATACTTCCTCTAATATACTCATTCCTTACTTTATCCATTCTCGTCACTCCACACATCCACCTCAACATTCTCATCTCTGTGACATGCAATCGTCTCTCATCCGTCTTCTTTGTAGCCCAACATTCTGATCCATACATTATGACGGATTTGTAGATTTTACCCTTCAATTTAAGGGGCATCCGTGGGTCGCAAATAGTTCCTGTGACCTGTCGCCATTTCATCCAACCTGCATTGATCCGATGTGTCACATCCAGGTCAATGTCACCATTCCTTTGAATGACAGAGCCCAAGTACCGAAAATCAGAGCAGACTGGTAAGGACATTCCGTTCAGTGTTATAGGTACAGGACTGGAGAGACCACCGAAGTCACAGAACATGTAAGTGGTTTTGGTTCTGCTTACTTTCAGGCCAACATTCTCCAGCCGTTGTCGCCATTGGTGTAGTGAAACAAAAAATAAACGTGTGTGTGTGTGTGTGTTTTAGCTCCTTTCAGAACAGATTTTTTGGTTGATTTGTAAAGGCATAACGTATCTATATTTTTTAAATAACATTGTATCCATATGATTAATCGGCCCGGGTTATCGCTTCTTCATATCAATATGGGGGCGCGGAAAGAAATTCAATTAGACGCAGACAAAACATACAAAAACTGTTCTCCCTCTCGCGTCTCCGAGTTTTACTTTTTACACGAACAAATTGCTTTGATATTGTTTTTCGGCGGATCACACGTAACGCGGCTCACTATTTGACTCGCACAATTTTCTACAAATAGAGATTGTTCTTACAAATCAGCTTGGTATAAATGTTTGACGACCCTGTAGCCTAGTTGGTACCGACCCTGCATGCGAAATGAGGGGTCCCAGGTTCGATTCCCGGCCGGGCCAGATATCTGGGGGCACGGCAGTGCCCCCGCCAAGTCGAGCAAAAAAGCGGCACGGCCGTACCTCTGGGGGCACGGCAGTGCCCCCGCCAAGTCGAGCAAAAAAGCGGCACGGCCGTACCATCCTTTTCTCGAAGCAATTCAGGCCATTTTTGATCCCCTATAACTTCGTTGTGGATAAAGCTAGAAGCCTGAATTTTTAATAAACAAGCAGGCATTGTATAAACACAGTATATTTCAAATTTCATTCAATTTGAACCAGTAGTTTAAGAATTATAACTAGTCAAAGTTTCTTAATTTCGTCACTCACTGACTGACTGACCGATCATCAAAACTCTAAGGCACTTCTAGCAGACATAGAAGCTTCAAATTTGGAACACAATTAGTGTTTAGTGTATAGATCAAGGAAAAACTAAAATATTTTGCAATTTCGGTCCAGTTTTCTAGATACATCAACTGCATAAATAACTTTGTAATCCCATATAAATATATAGGATTACAAAGTTACATTTGCAGTTAATGAATCACTGTACCTGTATAACAAAGTAACATTTGCAGTGAATGAATCCGTGTACCTGTATATAATATAATAGAATAATAGGTGTAGATAGGTACCTAGATATAATTATGTTCAAAGGTAACTTGTAGAAGGAAAAAGAAGAACTATCTACAAAAAGAAATGAGATGCCATCAAAAACAAAACTTGTAAAAAAAGCGGCCAAGTGCGAGTCGGACTCGCCAGACAGACAGACAGACAGACAGACAGACAGACAGACAGACAGACAGACAGACAGACAGACAGACAGACAGACAGACAGACAGACAGACAGACAGACAGACAGACAGACAGACAGACAGACAGACAGACAGACAGACAGACAGACAGACAGACAGACAGACAGACAGACAGACAGACAGACAGACAGACAGACAGACAGACAGACAGACAGACAGACAGACAGACAGACAGACAGACAGACAGACAGACAGACAGACAGACAGACAGACAGACAGACAGACAGACAGACAGACAGACAGACAGACAGACAGACAGACAGACAGACAGACAGACAGACAGACAGACAGACAGACAGACAGACAGACAGACAGACAGACAGACAGACAGACAGACAGACAGACAGACAGACAGACAGACAGACAGACAGACAGACAGACAGACAGACAGACAGACAGACAGACAGACAGACAGACAGACAGACAGACAGACAGACAGACAGACAGACAGACAGACAGACAGACAGACAGACAGACAGACAGACAGACAGACAGACAGACAGACAGACAGACAGACAGACAGACAGACAGACAGACAGACAGACAGACAGACAGACAGACAGACAGACAGACAGACAGACAGACAGACAGACAGACAGACAGACAGACAGACAGACAGACAGACAGACAGACAGACAGACAGACAGACAGACAGACAGACAGACAGACAGACAGACAGACAGACAGACAGACAGACAGACAGACAGACAGACAGACAGACAGACAGACAGACAGACAGACAGACAGACAGACAGACAGACAGACAGACAGACAGACAGACAGACAGACAGACAGACAGACAGACAGACAGACAGACAGACAGACAGACAGACAGACAGACAGACAGACAGACAGACAGACAGACAGACAGACAGACAGACAGACAGACAGACAGACAGACAGACAGACAGACAGACAGACAGACAGACAGACAGACAGACAGACAGACAGACAGACAGACAGACAGACAGACAGACAGACAGACAGACAGACAGACAGACAGACAGACAGACAGACAGACAGACAGACAGACAGACAGACAGACAGACAGACAGACAGACAGACAGACAGACAGACAGACAGACAGACAGACAGACAGACAGACAGACAGACAGACAGACAGACAGACAGACAGACAGACAGACAGACAGACAGACAGACAGACAGACAGACAGACAGACAGACAGACAGACAGACAGACAGACAGACAGACAGACAGACAGACAGACAGACAGACAGACAGACAGACAGACAGACAGACAGACAGACAGACAGACAGACAGACAGACAGACAGACAGACAGACAGACAGACAGACAGACAGACAGACAGACAGACAGACAGACAGACAGACAGACAGACAGACAGACAGACAGACAGACAGACAGACAGACAGACAGACAGACAGACAGACAGACAGACAGACAGACAGACAGACAGACAGACAGACAGACAGACAGACAGACAGACAGACAGACAGACAGACAGACAGACAGACAGACAGACAGACAGACAGACAGACAGACAGACAGACAGACAGACAGACAGACAGACAGACAGACAGACAGACAGACAGACAGACAGACAGACAGACAGACAGACAGACAGACAGACAGACAGACAGACAGACAGACAGACAGACAGACAGACAGACAGACAGACAGACAGACAGACAGACAGACAGACAGACAGACAGACAGACAGACAGACAGACAGACAGACAGACAGACAGACAGACAGACAGACAGACAGACAGACAGACAGACAGACAGACAGACAGACAGACAGACAGACAGACAGACAGACAGACAGACAGACAGACAGACAGACAGACAGACAGACAGACAGACAGACAGACAGACAGACAGACAGACAGACAGACAGACAGACAGACAGACAGACAGACAGACAGACAGACAGACAGACAGACAGACAGACAGACAGACAGACAGACAGACAGACAGACAGACAGACAGACAGACAGACAGACAGACAGACAGACAGACAGACAGACAGACAGACAGACAGACAGACAGACAGACAGACAGACAGACAGACAGACAGACAGACAGACAGACAGACAGACAGACAGACAGACAGACAGACAGACAGACAGACAGACAGACAGACAGACAGACAGACAGACAGACAGACAGACAGACAGACAGACAGACAGACAGACAGACAGACAGACAGACAGACAGACAGACAGACAGACAGACAGACAGACAGACAGACAGACAGACAGACAGACAGACAGACAGACAGACAGACAGACAGACAGACAGACAGACAGACAGACAGACAGACAGACAGACAGACAGACAGACAGACAGACAGACAGACAGACAGACAGACAGACAGACAGACAGACAGACAGACAGACAGACAGACAGACAGACAGACAGACAGACAGACAGACAGACAGACAGACAGACAGACAGACAGACAGACAGACAGACAGACAGACAGACAGACAGACAGACAGACAGACAGACAGACAGACAGACAGACAGACAGACAGACAGACAGACAGACAGACAGACAGACAGACAGACAGACAGACAGACAGACAGACAGACAGACAGACAGACAGACAGACAGACAGACAGACAGACAGACAGACAGACAGACAGACAGACAGACAGACAGACAGACAGACAGACAGACAGACAGACAGACAGACAGACAGACAGACAGACAGACAGACAGACAGACAGACAGACAGACAGACAGACAGACAGACAGACAGACAGACAGACAGACAGACAGACAGACAGACAGACAGACAGACAGACAGACAGACAGACAGACAGACAGACAGACAGACAGACAGACAGACAGACAGACAGACAGACAGACAGACAGACAGACAGACAGACAGACAGACAGACAGACAGACAGACAGACAGACAGACAGACAGACAGACAGACAGACAGACAGACAGACAGACAGACAGACAGACAGACAGACAGACAGACAGACAGACAGACAGACAGACAGACAGACAGACAGACAGACAGACAGACAGACAGACAGACAGACAGACAGACAGACAGACAGACAGACAGACAGACAGACAGACAGACAGACAGACAGACAGACAGACAGACAGACAGACAGACAGACAGACAGACAGACAGACAGACAGACAGACAGACAGACAGACAGACAGACAGACAGACAGACAGACAGACAGACAGACAGACAGACAGACAGACAGACAGACAGACAGACAGACAGACAGACAGACAGACAGACAGACAGACAGACAGACAGACAGACAGACAGACAGACAGACAGACAGACAGACAGACAGACAGACAGACAGACAGACAGACAGACAGACAGACAGACAGACAGACAGACAGACAGACAGACAGACAGACAGACAGACAGACAGACAGACAGACAGACAGACAGACAGACAGACAGACAGACAGACAGACAGACAGACAGACAGACAGACAGACAGACAGACAGACAGACAGACAGACAGACAGACAGACAGACAGACAGACAGACAGACAGACAGACAGACAGACAGACAGACAGACAGACAGACAGACAGACAGACAGACAGACAGACAGACAGACAGACAGACAGACAGACAGACAGACAGACAGACAGACAGACAGACAGACAGACAGACAGACAGACAGACAGACAGACAGACAGACAGACAGACAGACAGACAGACAGACAGACAGACAGACAGACAGACAGACAGACAGACAGACAGACAGACAGACAGACAGACAGACAGACAGACAGACAGACAGACAGACAGACAGACAGACAGACAGACAGACAGACAGACAGACAGACAGACAGACAGACAGACAGACAGACAGACAGACAGACAGACAGACAGACAGACAGACAGACAGACAGACAGACAGACAGACAGACAGACAGACAGACAGACAGACAGACAGACAGACAGACAGACAGACAGACAGACAGACAGACAGACAGACAGACAGACAGACAGACAGACAGACAGACAGACAGACAGACAGACAGACAGACAGACAGACAGACAGACAGACAGACAGACAGACAGACAGACAGACAGACAGACAGACAGACAGACAGACAGACAGACAGACAGACAGACAGACAGACAGACAGACAGACAGACAGACAGACAGACAGACAGACAGACAGACAGACAGACAGACAGACAGACAGACAGACAGACAGACAGACAGACAGACAGACAGACAGACAGACAGACAGACAGACAGACAGACAGACAGACAGACAGACAGACAGACAGACAGACAGACAGACAGACAGACAGACAGACAGACAGACAGACAGACAGACAGACAGACAGACAGACAGACAGACAGACAGACAGACAGACAGACAGACAGACAGACAGACAGACAGACAGACAGACAGACAGACAGACAGACAGACAGACAGACAGACAGACAGACAGACAGACAGACAGACAGACAGACAGACAGACAGACAGACAGACAGACAGACAGACAGACAGACAGACAGACAGACAGACAGACAGACAGACAGACAGACAGACAGACAGACAGACAGACAGACAGACAGACAGACAGACAGACAGACAGACAGACAGACAGACAGACAGACAGACAGACAGACAGACAGACAGACAGACAGACAGACAGACAGACAGACAGACAGACAGACAGACAGACAGACAGACAGACAGACAGACAGACAGACAGACAGACAGACAGACAGACAGACAGACAGACAGACAGACAGACAGACAGACAGACAGACAGACAGACAGACAGACAGACAGACAGACAGACAGACAGACAGACAGACAGACAGACAGACAGACAGACAGACAGACAGACAGACAGACAGACAGACAGACAGACAGACAGACAGACAGACAGACAGACAGACAGACAGACAGACAGACAGACAGACAGACAGACAGACAGACAGACAGACAGACAGACAGACAGACAGACAGACAGACAGACAGACAGACAGACAGACAGACAGACAGACAGACAGACAGACAGACAGACAGACAGACAGACAGACAGACAGACAGACAGACAGACAGACAGACAGACAGACAGACAGACAGACAGACAGACAGACAGACAGACAGACAGACAGACAGACAGACAGACAGACAGACAGACAGACAGACAGACAGACAGACAGACAGACAGACAGACAGACAGACAGACAGACAGACAGACAGACAGACAGACAGACAGACAGACAGACAGACAGACAGACAGACAGACAGACAGACAGACAGACAGACAGACAGACAGACAGACAGACAG
Source organism: Thymelicus acteon (assembly GCA_951805285.1). Taxonomy (NCBI): domain Eukaryota; kingdom Metazoa; phylum Arthropoda; class Insecta; order Lepidoptera; family Hesperiidae; genus Thymelicus; species Thymelicus acteon. The sequence goes on from OX638224.1 coordinate 1,614,405, forward strand.
ACAGACAGACAGACAGACAGACAGACAGACAGACAGACAGACAGACAGACAGACAGACAGACAGACAGACAGACAGACAGACAGACAGACAGACAGACAGACAGACAGACAGACAGACAGACAGACAGACAGACAGACAGACAGACAGACAGACAGACAGACAGACAGACAGACAGACAGACAGACAGACAGACAGACAGACAGACAGACAGACAGACAGACAGACATGACGAATCTATAAGGGTTCCGTTTTTTGCCATTTGGCTACGGAACCCTAAAAAGACCAAGTCTCGCAACTCAGTTCTTCTACCGTAAAAAGTTGTGAGATCCATGTAATACCAAGTCGGTTAATTTATTCAGTTCTTACTTAAGGGTCCTTTTGTCTTAAGTTATTACGTAATTAGCTAACCTAACAAATAACAACATCTTATAGTGACCATATTATCAATATTAAAAATCTTTTATGTTTTAAATAAATAGATTGACTTGGCAATCGCACTACAATCAAATTTAATATAATATGTAGATATTACTTGTGAGATACATTGTGTTTTCATGCGATGGTCAAGTCGATCTATTTATTTAAAACATAAAAGATTTTGAATATTGATAATATGGTCACTATAAGATGTTGTTACTTGTTAGGTTAGCTAATTACGTAATAACTTAAGACAAAAGGACCCTTAAGTAAGAACTGAATAAATTAACCGACTTGGTATTACATGGATCTCACAACTTTTTACGGTAGAAGAACTGAGTTGCGAGACTTGGTCTTTTTTACAAGTTTTGTTTTTGATGTTTATGTGACAGATAAATATTTGTACTCGGGTTATGGGTGTTGTTGTGATGTGTTATATGTGTTGTCCATTCCACCCGCGACACAGGTGAAAACCTACTATGGGGGTATGAGTGTGTAAGCGTTCATGTGTTTTAGTTCATGTTTGCTGAGACGTTCTTGTTATATGTCCACTGCCGGGCATAGTTTTCTCCCCACAGGCACCATTCTGACCATTTGCATCACTTTGTCATTTGATAAATTCTGTCTTTAGAAATAGTCTTAGTTGATGTGCCCCTAACCCCGTGTTAGGGGCCTTAAGGGTCACATTTGTGAGACCTTCCCCTCCCTAGTGTGACGTCACATATTATGAAATCTTACACCTAGAAATTATTAAATTAAAAGAGCCGTTCCGAAGTAAGTTTTAGGTATTTCCATTTATTGTTTTTTTTTAAATATTTACCTATATTTACATCACGTCACGAAATTTAGGACCCCCTTCCACCCCTTGTCACTTGTGTCACACTACATCGACCCCCCCCCCCTCCCCCTCCCCCCTAACGTAATTTATGGATGGCCCCTTAGTTGATGAACCCAGAATTTATATATCTTTTTTTAAATAACAAATACATAAATTAGTTTCAAAATATAAAGAAGCATTTCCACTAATAGCCATTAAGACATTAAAAGGGCCTTTTGAAGTATCACTTCACGACCCCCGAATAAAGCCTTGACCAAAAGTTAAAAGTTCAAGTTGTAACTTCTGCCAGCGGAATAAGGTCTAAGATCCGTAGAGCAGGAGATTCGCCGGGGAGCGATTAATTGTGTTGAGTGGTTTTCATAAATAATACTGTAAGTAATTACAACGCACCGCCCTTTGTTTTAAAAAATGTGTTTGTTTTATTTTATGTGAAGTAAAAATAAAAACTGAGAATAGTATGCTTTTTATTTGTTAGTCACTGACCAGAAACAAGAACAAACACAGACATGTATATAATATAAAACATTTCATGTTTACATTAAAGTGTTACAAGCTCGCCTAGGTATTTTATCCCATTACTCATTTAATTTAAACTCATTCATTTTCATTTTTTTCATCATCAAAATAACCAAAAATATTTCAGTTACCCTTCTTTTACGTTAAGTGGAGACCTTAATGCCCCATTTACACGCGCGCGCGAGCCACGAGACAATCCGCGAGACGCGCGCATATGCGCGCGTGTGAACAGGGCGCTCGCGGACCAGACCGCGGCGCGTCTCGTGGCTCGCAGGGCTCGCGTCGGGAGCGGTTTTTTAGGCGCGCGCCAAAGGGGCTCGCGCGAGCGCTCGCGCGGTGTTCACACGCGCGTAGGGGGCGTGGCTTACCGACGCGCCACGAGACGGTCCGCGAGACGCGCGTGTAAATGAGCAGTAACATGTTAGCGGTAAAGGAACGAATTCATAATAATCAGTTTTTTTTTATAAAGGAACGAATTCATAATAATCAGTTTTTTTTTTATATCTATTTACCTTTACAACCTTGTGATGCCATGTTGAGCCATGTCGGATGAAAACTTCCGACACTTGGACTGACCACTAACCACTCCACCAATCCGCACTGGACCAGCGTGATAGTGATATGCTCTAAGCCTCCTCTAGAAGAAAAATCCGTCAGTAGTGAGCAATTAATAGGTGGAAGCCACATATAGGATACCGTTCCGTTTTTATTAAGTGTCCTTCCCTCTACAAGCCCTTGTTCTGTGTCAACGACCCGTGAATGCCTGCTGTAAGCTGGAAGCCGTATTACGTTAACGTCAGATAACAAACTGCTTAACTTTACGTACGAGTATGTTGCCGTAGCCCGTATCAGCTGTTTAAGGGGGATTTCGTCATTTTAATGCTGCCTAAAAAAGGAGGAAGTTTTCTTTCGTGGTTGGTTCGGACTTAAAAATTCTGAATGTTGAAGGCGGATTTTCAGAAAAATGCCTTCAGCACAAGCAAAAACTATATTCACTATTAGCTCTTGATCAATAAAGAAATGAATTATTACAGCAAATGATAATTAACTTATGTTACGCAATGATATTTTAAAAATATAGATACGTTATACCCATACAAATCAACTAAGAAATCTGTTCCGAAAAGAGCTACAACATATACAAACATTTATCTTTTTTTCACTAGATCAATCACATTAGGTTAATACACGAAAGCATTTTAATGCTGTATGTCAAATGTCAAGCACTTCTGACAAGAAAAGCGTGCATATCGTCTTGTATTGACAGAGCGACTACGAGTAGAACGGTCAATTGCCTGTTCTTACGCTCTTCATCGTCGCGTAGGCGCGCTAGTGACATATGTACCTCTTTTTTTTACATTTCAATATCATTGGTAATACGAACATAACTTTTCAAAATTGAAACTTTTCAAAACTTTAAAAAAAAAAAGAGGTGCGTGCAAGATTCTAAACCAATGTTTAAACACTAGAATATGATAAAGCCCATATTAATAAAGCGATATGGGGCACAAAAACACGATCTAGGAGCCTACAAATAATTGGTATTTTGATGTAAAGTTCTAATAAAAAATCAATTCTTTTTGGTTCGCTGATGTCAAAGGGCTTCCAACATTTTTGTATGGGGCCTGGCATACCTACAAGTCCGCCATTTTGAAAAATCCTCGATTCGGCGGCCAGTAATGAAACATGTGTCAATCGATGGAATAAATGATTGTGATCAAAAAGTATTCAGTGATGAAATGTCGTAAGTGGTATACTTTCTGAGATATTTGAGTTCAAAACCTTAGGAAAATATAGCAAGAAAAAACATCGTTTCGGCCGATATTGATAAAACATGTGTCAGTTGATAGTCTAAGTGATTACGATCAAAAAGTATTCAGTGATAAAATGTCGTAAGTGATATGCTTTCTGAGATATTTGAGTTCAAAACCGAAAAAAAATAAAACATTTGTAATTGTCTTTTTATTTCTAGTGGATCTGTAACTGTATCAGTGTAATGCCAGATAAGAAATATTATGAATATTTAGAATAATTACTATATACATATAAAATCACAATATACATAAACAAAATTAAATGAATAAAACTGTTATTTATATTTACATATAAACATCTTATATGTATATTAAGTAAATAAATATTTATAAATACATATTATAACATCTGGTTGAAGACCCCGGGCGACAACATTCTAATTGCTTCAGGTAGTGCTGCCGGACTTCTTGAAGGAACTTTTGGTATTCTATGATTTTTTGATGTCTACAAGCAAGGAGTTCCAGAACAGTATGAACTGTATTGTGAAGGAATTCCTGAAATAAGCAGTGCTATGGGTTTCCTTTAAATAAACAGGAGAGACACATTATTCAAAGTAGCATAAAAAGTTGAGAGAATTCTGAAGTTTCGCCTGTATCGAATGGATAGCCATTTAAGTTATGAATGGAACTGGGAAATGTGGTAATACTTACGTAAGCCGAAGATATAACTAATACAGTTATTAAGAAGGCACTCCAATTTCCTCTGACAAATCTGTACAACACACATCAGCATAATCAAGGTGAGGGATGACCAGTGTTTATGGCGTATTTATGGTTAAGTGTTTATTTATGGCGATACAGCAATTGAAGTGTACCGGTCACTTTTTTCCTTACCTTAGTTACGTTAAGTATTATAAAAATTAAACAAATTCGTCAAACAACTTAAGGGTAGAGATAAAATCGCGGGATGGTACTGCTCATGCATAGTGGGAAAAATAACCTTGTCCTGTTGTTTCCATATAATGTGTGTTATATGGTTCTTGGCATGGGCTCGACATCAGGAAACATTGCCTTTATCACCAGCGGAATTTTTAGATTCAGTGATTGTCAGACATGATATAGAAAACTAAGTCAATAATGAATTTGGTTTAGAGTAATTGCCAAAGCTGTAGCCGCTGGTGGCAAATAAATTATTTATAAAACAACCTAGTGGTTTGCTTTTGCTTTGCTTTTTTTTTTAATTCAAACCTATCCGTTATTAATAAATCAAATACCTATGCAGCACATACACATATGGCATAATATACTTATTTTTTATTATTGACCCAATAAATTCAAAATAAGTAAATGATAATTTTTAATGCATTATTTTTGTACGGTTTTGAACTCAAATATCTCAGGAAGTATATCACTTACAACATTTCATCACTGACTACTTTTTAATCGTAATCATTTAGCCTATTGATTGATATATGTTTCATCAATGTCCGCCGTAATGAAGTTTTTTTGCTTTATATTTCTACGGTTTTGAACTCAAATATCTCAGAAATTATATCACTTACAACATTTCATCACTGAATACTTTTTAATCGTAATTATTTAGCCTATCGAATGACATATGATTTATCAATGTCCGCCGAAACGAAGTTTTTTGCTTTATTTTTCTACAGTTTTGAACTCACTTATCTCAGAAAGTATATCACTTACGACATTTCATCACTGAATATTTTTTGATCATAAACATTTAGTCTATCGATTGACACATGTTTCATCACTGGCCGCCGAATCGAGGTTTTTTCAAAATGGCGGACTTGTAGGTGTGCCAATTAGGTTCGATGCCCTTTTCTACAATACATTTTTATAAAGCTGATTCATGGAAAAGCAGACAGTAACGAAAGAAAGGTTCAATAGTGTGTGGGTGTATGGAACGAGAACCTCTTAAATATATTGAATTGGTAACGAGTACCTACTTATGATTCATTCAGTGACATCATAAAGAAATGCTAAAAGGAGTTATGGAACTATCCAGATATAAAAAGGTAATATTACTAGATTTGCATTTAGCATGTACTGAATGAGATCCATTGCTTTAGCTCAAAAATTTTGTTTGTTATGCATAGATCTATATGTATAATACATATACTATACTATAAGGCTGTTCAGTGCTAAAAATTTGGACACCTACGCTGACACCATATGGTGCCAACGCATTTGAGTCGGCTGCGAGCAAGCGAGACAAGTAGAAGTCATTTTTGAAAAATCCTGACCGTACCAGCACACATAATAACGCATATTGTTTATTGTGCATAGTTAAAACGTCTTCATTATTTGCGTTTGAACTTTATTTGAGTTTATTTAAATCATAATTGGTAAATAACTATATTTTTACTTACTTACATTTTTTTAAACTATTTAGTGCAAAATGTTTGATATCCGCCATCTTGAACCGAACTTGACCGAACGAAGTGCTGTCACAGAGTATGAAAAATGCTTGAAAAAAGTCACACGGATTTGACTCGAAACAGCCCATTTATATAATTATTTAAGTCTATGCAATGATATTATAAAAATAGAGGAGTCTATGTCGTTATGTCCTCCAATTACCTCAATGTAGGAAATTAGACTTGTTACACTATTTCCTTATCCAAACACATCAACAGGCGGCTATTTCCAATATCGAACATTGTTGTACAAGAGGGAATTGTTATCGAACCTCGTTTACGTTCAACCAGTGTTATTAATAATGCAAACAACGAATCTCATTAGCGTAACGTTGATGCAACGGAAAATGGCGGGAAAATAGTGCAGCTCTTGTCTATAGTCGTAATGCCTGTGGACGCTCTCACCGACACGAACTCGATGATCTATAGACAACAGTAAAATTTAATGTTACTTACTCAAATTTTATGATCGCTCGTTGGCACGTCGCGCGTCGCCGGTCCAGAAGATAGGTTATTTTTATTGATATTAAAGTAGCTAGTATGTCGTTCGAGAAATCTACTATAAAAAATTACCTACACAATTTTGTCACAATTTCTGAGAAATTCGGCAAAATAAATAATTACTGCTATAACTGAAACATCTCTAAAGTTGTCCTGGAGTTAAATAGTAAAAAATAATTACAGCTGCCGCGAACAATAGACCTCTTGAGATGATGGTCTGATGATGATAATATAACGATAACAATAATAATCTAAATTTTACTAACAAAAAATAACCGACTTCAAAGTCTCAAAAACTACTTTTCAGATCTCGTTCTATGTGGGACCACATGGCAAGCACCTGCTTTCGATTAAAAAAAGAATCATCGAAATCGGTTGGCGTGATATTGAGTTATTCGTCAATTTGTCGCGCATATCTTAACACAAATTTACGACTTATGTGGTTTTCTCATGGATGCCATTGTCAGATCTCAATAAAATTTATGTGGGACCACATGACAGCCATCAACTTTCGATTAAAAAAACAATCATCCAAATCGGTTCGCCCAGTCCAAAGTTCTGAGGTAACAAACATAAAAATAAAAAATAAAAAAATACAGTTGAATTGAGAACCTCCTCCTTTTTTTGAAGTCGGTTAAAAACCATTTAATTCACGAGAAATTACCGGTACGAGTTAAAACATTTAAAGGGTACCGTCTTACCCAGTGTACCTCTGTTTAAAAGATGGACCAAGTTGCTTCCAGTAAGCAAACGAAATTGACTACACTATGGCCATTAATTTACGAGCTATGCCCTTATGCATAACACAGGGATTTCAAGTATATTTTTTACACTCACGAAAATATAACTAAAAAAATTTGATCTTCACAACATTACGCTATTTGCCAATTCACATGAATTCATGCTCAAATTGCGGGCGAACTAAACGTCATTTGCAAGGATATAACCACCGAAATGGCTGAACTCAGCCAAATACCCTTCACATGTGCATATGAAGCAAATTATGAGCAGTATCTCGGTAATTTCAGCTATATCTGGCAACTGAATGTGACAATGAGAGAAAAATTTGGTGAAACTTATTTGAGTGTTCTACATAGGGATGTTGATTTAGGATTTAGTACTGAGACCTGTGATGGGTCCGCTCCGTAACCAAGTTCTTCTCTTGAGTGAGATTCATTCAAGTTTTATTCCTTATATATCTAAATTTTACAGTTTTATCGTAATTTAATTTTATTGCACAATACGCACCGTTTTAATTCATCAAAGTTATTTATCTAAATTGTTATTAACTTCCTCTTTACAATCATTATCTATAGTAAATTTTATTTCCAATTTTGTAAGAACAGGTTCATAAGTTTCCCAATAATTATGATAAGTTTCCTAGATCCATAATACAAGTTATTAATAGGCCAATCATCTAAAACTAGTAAATTGTATGCTTGTAATACTTGTTTTTTTTTTTACACTAATAAGTTAATGCTTGACCACAATCCCACCTGATGGTAAGTGGAGATGTGGTCCAAGATGGTGAGCACATTAACTTAGTAAAAGCCTATTCACTCTTTTCTTGAAGACATCCACGTCATAGGTTGGCGGGAACGCCGACGCAGGCAAGTTATTCCAGTCCTTCGCGGTGCGTATAACGAATGACGAGGCAAACCGCGTCGTTCGTACCGGCGGGATGTTCACGACAAAAGGATGGATACCCGCCGTGCGTCGTTTCGTTCGATGGAGAAACGGAGATGGAGGAATTATCTCAAACAATTCCTGCGCACACTCTCCGAAATGTGCCCTGTAGAAAACCGAGAGACTGGCTACTCTGCGCCTGTGCTCGAGGCTTACTTACTTACTTCTGATATGTCCATATAAAGACAAAAAACTGATAAGTAACGCCTATTTACATTAGAATTAAGAAATATATTAAACACACCCGACGAGAGTGGGTACTTGGGTAGTTAACGTCAATCGCTCGACCGAACTGTTGCTCGCGCGTGATAAAGCTCTCGTGTGTTTATGCGCCGTTTTTGCATCACTAAATTAACGAGAAATACGCGACACGACAATTATTTTGCACGCCACACCAAGTTAACTACACTGAGTTAATGGTCAGATCGCTTCATTCATTTGCATTTTAGGCCTACGTAAATAAGCAGTATGGCCGTAACTGTGTTTGTAAAATAAGCGATAAGTGCATACTGACAGCACCGCACAGTGATTTATATTGATCTGGCTTGCAGGCGTACATAAAACTTGTTATTACCAAAAAATATTCATATGGTTATCACTGTTCACGTCATATTTTTATCTACCACCTTTTCACCATTTTATTATTTTACCAGCTGTGTCATGGAGGAGAAGAAATGGCTAAAGAAACTCCTCAGCACATTTTTAAAAACCCATACCATAACTTCAAGAGTGGTCGAATTGACTACGTAATGATACGCTTGATAACATATATAAAAGCTCTGATAGAGCATATTTATAGCAATAAGTCGGTCTTTGTTCCTTTTACTTTTCTTACTTTATAAGATTCAAAAGTTTTAATAAAAAATCAATGGACGGAGTAAGTAAGCTACGAACTATGGAATCTGGAACAAAGAAAATTGGCTTGGTCTTAAGAATACAAAGAGTCCCCACATCTAGTCCCAACTGGAAAGTATCTAACACATTCGATGATGTTTAAATTAATATAAGATCATTGAACACATTATATTTAATGACTGAACGAACTTATCTGTAAGTGAAGTTTTATCATAATTATGTGAGGTGTTTTGTTCGAAGAGATTAGATAATACACTCGTAGTCTCCTATTATATGAGTCAAATAAAGGACACTTCATTTAGACTTTGTCGGTTTCCGGACGCGTACACAGAGCTGTCTGAAGAAAGTTTTATTGTTGCTTAACTTGCTTAACTTGCTTATAAGTTATACACAAAGCGCTTCATTAGGATATTGTTTGTTGAAAAACTACAAGATACTCGTATACCTATTTCGAATTATGGTAAACTCAAGTCCCGTGAATACGAGAGTAACTTAATAAAACGTTTCCCGCGCCTTATGTCGATCATGAATTCGTCGTAAGGGCTGCAGTCGGAAATCGATCGTAATTAATGGCAGTTTTTTATAACCGCTGCCGTGCTTTTAAAACGCGTTTTTAAGGTTTCGTAATCCCACGGAACTGTTAATTTCGTGATGTCTGTCTGTCCGTCCGTCCGCCCGTCCACGGCATAACGCAGAGCTCCTTAGTGCTAGAAAACTGTAATTTGGCATGGATATACATCTATACTAATATATAAAGAGGAAAGATTTGATTTTTTGTTTGCATTGAATAGGCTCCGAAACTACTGAACCGATTTCAAAAATTCTTTCACTATTGGGAAGCCACACTATCCCCGAGTAACATAGGCTATATTATATTTTCAAAAAAATTAGGGATCCTTAATAAAACTCCAATAAGTTGTAAAAAAATGAGAAAACCGAAGCAAAGCGAGGGCGGTTACTCGGTTTCAATAAATACAATATACCGGCCGTTGTCCTGTATCTTATGGGCCGACGGAATATGAGGGATAGATAAGCTCATTCTGCATGAAAATCACAAAATGTTAGTGTCGATTTAAATAAAATTTTAAATTATCTGTAAATAGTAATAGAATTTCCAACATATCAAGCGCTCTTGCTTGTATTTAATAAAACTACAAAGTCGTCGTTTTCCTTTCCTGTTCCGTTTTGATTACGGAACCCTAAAAACGAGTAAAAAATTGTTATAGGTTTATTGTGTTTATAGTAGGTTTACTGTTTACGAACGTCAATGCGTTTCTGGAAGCGAAGCAGGGGCGAGGGAAGTAGTTAAATAGAAAAATTCGTTGACTCACATTCACAGTTTACACCCGCCCTGTGATTCCCCGTGGTACAGTTAGTGTGGACAAACAAATAAAATCAATGAGAATTAGAAATCAAAGCCCACAAGTATTTGTCACGATAAATATCTGCCTCGGCCGGAAATTGAACCCGGGCACGTCTCGGCAGGCAGAATAGAGACCCCACCGGTAATTACTGATACGTGTATGTACTACCATCTAGTAGTCTCAACTCTATACACAAAGATAAAGGTCCATAGAAAAAATATACCGAGGAACATGAAAACTTATACTCCCTGTTGTTATCACCTCTCCTTAAGGTGTAAGGTATCTAAGTATAACAGGGCTGACACCGTTTACAAATCTCAAGTCAAATTACCAATCGACATTCGTAAAGAAAACATTTTGAGAGCCCTCAACTTTTCTTTGAAGAATTCCGAAGGGATCTCCTGTTTCAATCATGGAAGTTTCTATAGCCAATGATGCTATTGACACATGAAAAGATATGCTAATTGCAACACGGATACATTTTATCATGAGCTTACATTGAGCTTATTGTTAATTTGTATCGTTAAACAGTGATTTCCTGAGAATAACAGATGCAACAACCCGTTAGACCCTCAGTCCTGATATGTAAAGTTAATACAAAATCTAATACTTACTAATAATAAATGCAATCTTGTAATCAAATACCAATTTGATTTTATTAATAATTAATTTTAATTAATAACATAATTTGAAGCCCAGCGGCTTGCGTCGATCCTATGTGATCGACAAAGTTAAGCAACAGCGCGCGCGGTCGGTAGTTGGATGGGTGACCGCTAGTGGCAAAAATTTCTTGAGCGTTTCCGTGCTTCAGAGGGCACGTAAAGCCCTCGTAAACGGTCAACGGTAAAGTAAACGGTCCCGGTTGTTATCATAAGATAAGAGTCGTTAAGCCATGTCGGAGGCCCTCGGGTGGTTTGAAAACTTCCGACACTCGGGTTGGCCACTAACCCCTCCACCAATCAGCACTGGAGCAGCGTGGTGGAGTATGCTCTAGGCCTCCTCAAGAGGAGAGACCCGTGCCCAGTAGTGGGCCATTAGGGAACGTTCCCAAACCACGTGACACATTTTTTAGCATTTTTTACCCCCCTCCCCCCCCTCAGTGACCAACCGTGGTATATGAGAAGACCCCCCCCTCCCCCCCTAATTTTCACGTGACAAAATTTTTTTTGCAGACATATAACACAAAATACTCAATTTAGGTATAAAAACTGTTTATTCGCGTTAAACACATACACAGGTTTGCATACAATAATTAACTGAATTAATATAAATTACAATAATGCCGTAAATCACTCGCAACAACATGAATCGAAGGCGGTTAGCCATTAACTTTTAGTTTTAACATAAACCAACTCAAGACCGCAAGACTGAAGACGCCACGCCGTACAACATTTTTGGCGGGCCTCGTCTGATTCCTATTACCATTTAAACAGGACAGCAGAGGACGCAAACTGACCAATTGATACAAGAGTGAGTCCCCGCGCATCGCCCTGATTGGCCGATGTAGAAATCAGGCGATCCACGGGACTCCTCGATTTGCTATTATACCCGTGATGCCTTAACGTTGTATCTCCAAGGTCTAAGCAATTTACCGGGAGCTAATGAAACCAAAAATTATTTAAAACTCCCGCGCTACATCCTCCCCCTATAGCCCTACTCAGCGCCCTCGCAGTTGGGCTAACACTCGGTGATAAACCTACGGGGTCTACCGCGCCTACGTTTTTGTCTAACTGGTGGCTCAACTGGACCAACGAATGGCGTCAGATGAGACACATGATACTTTCCTAACAGCTCTCCCGTCTGCGCGTTCTCTATGACGACAGTTGCTGGACCAACTATGTCGCGGACCGTATATGGGCCGTCGCGGCGAGGAACAAGTTTGGATGATTGCCCGGGACCGACATCGTTCAGCCCCTGGGTTTTCAGCAGCACGAGATCACCTACCTTATAGTCGGGAGGCGTACCTCGTCGTGACTTATCGGCGTTGCGCTTTTGGACATCTTGCGCCTTCTCGTGGGTATCCCTAGCATCGTCTAACATCGACGCAATTCTCTTGAGATACGGAGTAATACCTGGTACAAAATTGTCATTTTCTACAATAGCCCTCATATCTGTACTGGAATCTGAAGGTGCTCTCATCTCTCTTCCAAAAGTGATATAAGCCGGGGAATATCCTGTACTGGCAGTGACAGCGGAGTTCATTGCAAACCGTATTGAAGCTAGGTGCATATCCCACGTACCGTGATCCTTTCCTACAAGCATAGCCAACTGAGGCTTAAGATCTCTGTTCTTTCGCTCGATCGGGTTGGCTTGCGGATGGTAGTAGGGTGTGAGCGACTGCGCAATCCCCAGTACGTGACACACCTGCTGCATCACCTCACTCACAAATTGCACCCCGTTGTCACTAATCAGTCTGCGAGGCACACCATATCTCAGGAATACCTCCTCGATCAACGTCCGGGCACATTCGACGCTGGTGGCTTGTTGCAAAGGGAACAATTCCACCCAGCGTGAACAAACGTCTTCAACAATGAGAACCCATCGGTTTCCCTTGGATGTCTCCACAAGGGGTCCAAAGAGGTCTACGGATAGCACCTCAAACCTCCTTGACACGGCAGGAGTCTGCAACAAACCTGCCGGTTTCCTGTTACTTGCCTTATATCTTTGACACAATGTACAGCCTTTCACATAGTTGGTGACAAACGTACGCATGCCAGGCCAATAAAACCGCGCTCGGATTCGGCTTAACGTTCGTTCCACACCAAAATGCCCTGCTGTAGGTGAGTCATGCAAGTCTGACATCACTTTACTGCGTTCGTGTACAGGCACTACAACACAGGCCTCCTCATCCTCATCGGACTCCAAGCTGTACCTGTATAAAATACTATCGGAGATCACAAAACCTCTGTCACTCCAAGGTCTCCCCCTTAAGGGTTCATCCGCTTCGAGGTCATCCATAATCTTAAGTATCTCGGGATCCATTCGTTGGTTCTCGCGAATGTCGGCTCGGGTCCTCCTAGGCATGTCAACGGTCGTGAAACCCACATCGCAATCAGCCTCTGGTACACTCCCAGGACGCGAGAGCGCATCTGCAATCACATTCGAGCGTCCCGGAGTGTACTCAATGGTCAGGTCGAACTCTTGTAGTAGGAGCGCCCATCGAGCCAACCGTCCACTTGGAGACCTTTGACTCATCAACCAACGCAGCGGCTGATGATCAGTCCTGACCAGAACCTTGGCTCCCTCTATGTAGCCACGAAATTTTCCCACTGCCCATACGACTGCGAGCGCTTCTCGCTCAGTCGTCGAATAATTTTTCTCCGCGCTGTTAAGTAAACGACTCGCATATTCAATAGGCCTTTCGTCTGGGCCCTCCCCCTGCATTAAAACCGCCCCCAGACAGTATCCACTACTATCTGTACAGAGGACAAACGGTTTAGTCTCGTCCGCCTGGCGCAGTATAGGGGCCGTCATCAACAGAGACTTTATCTTTTCGAACGCCTCTTGTCGTTCCACATTCCAGCTCCATGGACAGTTTTTCTTTAAAAGATTTGTGAGGGGCCTCGCCACCTCAGCGTAATTATTTATAAAACGGCGGAACCAACTCGCCGTCTGCAGGAAACGCTTTAACTCCTGTATGTTGAGAGGGGTTGCCATATTTTGAATCGCTGCTGTCTTCCCGGGATCCATTTGGATACCTCCCGGAACAATCACGTGGCCTAAGAATTTCACGTGATCACATGCAAAATGGCTCTTCTCTCTATTGACACGCAGCTTGAACATTAGTAGCCTGTCGAAGACTGCCCCCAGATCAGCCATGTGTCTCTCAAAAGGTCCGGGGGATAATACCACCAGGTCGTCTAAGTAAGCTAATAGCTCTATTCCCTTGAGATTAGATCGGAAACGGTCGATGAGCCTCTGAAACGTAGCGCCAGAGTTCCGCAATCCCATAGGCATACGTTTAAACCTGTACGTACCTAGTGGGCTCGTGAATGCGGTTTTGTCCTGATCCTCGGGTGCTACATTCACCTGGCGATATCCGGATCGCAGATCCAGCGTTGTCATGTACTCGCTGGTCTTGGCTGCGTGAAGTATATCCTCGATGCGAGGAAGTGGATACCGATCCGGCTCCGTCACTGCATTCAGCTTCCTGTAATCAATGCAGAGCCTCCACCCACCATCTTTCTTCGATACAAGAACAACGTTTGAGGCCCAAGGTGACTCACATTCTTCAATAACGTCATCTTTCAGTAACTTCTCCAGCTCCTTCTCTAAAGCGAGTCTCCTATTTTGAGACAATCGATACGGCGGCGACGCGATAGGCTCCTGACTAGGCCTTACCTTTATGTAATGCGTAGCGAACTCCGTCGCCGGTCCGTTTAAATCAAACTGAGCTGACCTACTGTTAATGAAATTATTTAAAGTCCGTTTCTGCGCGAGATTGAGCTTAAGGCCTTCATCGTCGCGCAAAGAAAGGCTTCTAGACTCTGCGAGCATCAACTCCGTAGCAGGTGACTTCGGTGAGTATTCCTTTTCAAAACTGTAATACCTATCGGGCATGTCCGCGAAAGTCCATTTACCCTGCGCAATATCCACAATAATACCCGCGCGGGAAAGAAACTCAACACCTAATAGTGTTCTTGTATCGTCCCCAGGTAGGACCAAAAAATCTGCTGGTACCCTACGTCCCTCCAAAGTCACCGTTACCCTAGCTTCTAACAACTTTCTCTCTACTCGAGAGCCGTCAGCTAACCGTATACGAGATTCGATTTCTCGGAACTTTACACCAGAATCGACCAATATTTTATAAAGCGACGGACTGGCAATGCAATGCGTGGCGCCGGTGTCCACTATAGTCACACCGCAACGACCCATAATGTTAATTTTTATCAAAGGTTGCGATGAGGTACTACGCGTCGCCGCGCTACAAGCATGCGCTATCGACGCCTCGAGGTGTGAGTACCTACTGTCGACGACAGGTCCGCGCGTATCACGAACCTCGCCATTTCCGTCAAACATACCTACAACCTCACACTGTGTTCTTTGATGCCTATCGTTAAACCTAGACTGACTATAACTACCTACGACTTCGGATCCGTGTCCGATGGCAGAGCTACACTCGTCACGTTTACGTACACTGCTAGACCTACTGTCAACACTATCAAACTTATCGAAAACGTTATCGTATCCGACGGCAAATTCGTATCCGTTACGCATACTATCATTACTAGCCTTACTCTCGCTAGTCAAATTACCTACAACATCGGAACCGTATCCGACGTCGGTGCGCATACGTTTGGTGTTGGATCCTTGTCTATTATCAATATTATCATTCCTACTACGTGTGTCAACAATATCCGATACATCGGACCCGTATCCGACGTCGGTGCGCATACGTTCCGTATTGGACCCTTGTCTTTTATCGATATTGTCATACCTACTACGTGTGTCAACAATATCCGATACATCGGATACATATCCGACGCCATCGGGTCTCATCTCAAAATTTGTCCCTTGTTTAACACTACACGTATCATAAATATCGAAACCACCCATCACATCGGATACGTATCCGACGCTGCCAGGCCTATTTATATCGTTAGAATTTTGCCTACAACTGGGTTTCACGGGTTTAACCTTGTAGTCCGTTTCGACACTCACTACATTAAAATCCGTAGGTTTAATATTGTTACTCTTACTATTACAGATATCGCATTTCGACTTAATCACTCCCACTTTCCCGCAACCGTAGCAACGGATAACTTTACTGGAACCGACATTCGGTCCCCGGTTTAGGCAATTATCCGCCGCGTGTCCAAACGTTTTACCTACATTGCTACGGGCACGATTAGCACGGGACCTACTACTCGTGCTTTGAGTTGTGGCAATGTTCTCGTTATTCGACTTAGTTACAGAATTATTGGCATAAGATCGATTTGCACATACCTCGCTAACCTCCCTGGCTGCGTCCTCTGCTATCCGTGTCCTCTCGAGTAAATGGTCGAGATCTACAATGTTTTCGCGAGGAACGCACTTACGAATGCGGCGGTCGAGGAGTCCATACACAATATCTACCTGGACCTCCTCGGCCAACCGGTAGGGAAATTGTGCCATAAGGGCTCTTTTACCACTAATAAATCTATCGCTAGGTTCCGCACTTTGTTCACTGCTAAACACTTCACGAAACACTTTATACGCTGGCCTTGAAGCCCCGTACATGGCGCGCAGACGCGACTTCGCGTCTGCCCACGTCGACACGCTGCCTCGTACACCTCGCCAC
Source organism: Thymelicus acteon (assembly GCA_951805285.1). Lineage (NCBI taxonomy): Eukaryota > Metazoa > Arthropoda > Insecta > Lepidoptera > Hesperiidae > Thymelicus > Thymelicus acteon. The sequence goes on from OX638224.1 coordinate 1,631,058, forward strand.
CACACCGCAGCGTCGTTGGTGAGCAGCATTGGAACACCGCGCAAAGCGTGCTCGTCTGACACGTTGGCACACTCCTTATAGACGTCGACGGAATCCAGGAATGCCTCCAGAACTTCCGGGTCGTGTGAGGCGCCGTCGAAGCGCGCGGTGCACCTGGTGAAGTTGCCGGCCACCGCCTCGCTCCTTACGAACGGTGACAACATCGCAGCCGCCACTGGCTGTGATGACACACCTGGAGACGACGCCTCGGAGTGCTGAGCTCCACGAGGCGCCGTTAACAACGCGCTGACGAGGGCCCTGTTGGCCTCCGCTTGCGTCTTGGCGATACTCTCCAACAGATTGGTGACAAATTGGTCTGAGAATGGCGCCTTGTCGGCGACGTCCGTGGTCACATCCACGGCGTCCACGCCGTCCACATCGCCTTCCTCCTGTCGTTGCTGTTGTTGATGTCTTGTCGTCGGCATTTTCGAGTCCGTCACAACGAGACCGTGACTCGAGCACAACAACCACCGTTACTGGATAGCGGATACCTAACTATATCTCACTCACAGTTCACTATCAACACACGAGCTCGTGATTCGGCCACTAGTTGAGCGCCATTATATCACAAAATACTCAATTTAGGTATAAAAACTGTTTATTCGCGTTAAACACATACACAGGTTTGCATACAATAATTAACTGAATTAATATAAATTACAATAATGCCGTAAATCACTCGCAACAACATGAATCGAAGGCGGTTAGCCATTAACTTTTAGTTTTAACATAAACCAACTCAAGACCGCAAGACTGAAGACGCCACGCCGTACAACATTTTTGGCGGGCCTCGTCTGATTCCTATTACCATTTAAACAGGACAGCAGAGGACGCAAACTGACCAATTGATACAAGAGTGAGTCCCCGCGCATCGCCCTGATTGGCCGATGTAGAAATCAGGCGATCCACGGGACTCCTCGATTTGCTATTATACCCGTGATGCCTTAACGTTGTATCTCCAAGGTCTAAGCAATTTACCGGGAGCTAATGAAACCAAAAATTATTTAAAACTCCCGCGCTACAGACAGTTAAAAATATATAAATTAGTATCTATTGCAGAATTAAACAACTTAAACTTGACAAGTGCGAGTTAAACTCGCTTAGAGACGGTTCCGTACGTTGATTATGTATTTACCGTTATTTTCCTATTTTATTTATTTTTGCCATTATTTTTAAGACCATAGACTTCTTATAGGTTCTTTTTTTTTACTTACAATAAGCTATTAATGCTTGACCACAATCCCACCTGATGGTAAGTGGAGATGTGGTCCAGGATGGTGAGCGCACTAACTTAATAAAAGCCTATTCATTCTTTTCTTGAACACATCAACGTCATAAGTGGGCGGGAACGCAGACCCATGCAAGCTATTCCAATCCTTCGCGGTGCGCATAATGAATGACGACGCAAACCACGTCGTCCATACCGGTGGGATGTTCACCACAAAAGGGTGGATACCCGCCGTGCGTCGTGTCGTTCGATGGAGGAACGGGGAAGGGGTAATTAATTCAAATAATTCCTGCGCACACTCTCCAAAATGTGCCCTATAGAAAACTGAGAGGCTGGCTACACTGCGCCTGTGCTTGAGACTTTGCAGATTGGTCTTAACCAAATCTGAGTCACCAATGAGCCTCTTCGCACGCCTCTCCATCGTAATCAAGGCTGAAAGGTGACATTTGGGTGCACCTGCCCAAATGTGAGAACAGTACTCTACACACGGCCGAAACTGAGCTTTGTATAATGTTAACAGTTGCTTCGGTGTGAAGTACCTCCAAGGACGCCAAGTTTCCTTGCACCAACTTTAACTTTGGATTCGATGAACTGCTCAAAGTTGAGCTTGGAAGATATCTCAACTCCTAACAACTGAAGGCAGTCGGTTTAATCCAAGGGCACATTCTGAGAAGTAGGAGCCAAGGTGAGCGGGCTCCTTTTGGCGGTGAAAAGACACGTCCTCTGCTTATTCTACCGTCTGTATAATGGGGAATGTTCTGAAGAACTGTGGTTTAATCCTTGCGGTTAATTTTCGTCGCCGCACTTCACGATGTACCAGGTTCCATCAACACCACCTGGATACTTGGCGTTCGTCCACAGTTCAGTTCTCGTGTAGTTTTTTAGTCCGCATGTGTATGCTCTGGAATAAACTTCCTACATCGGTATTATCTCCAATCTATGACATGGGTTCCTTCAAGAAGCGGGTCTATTGTTTTCTTAGAGGCCGGCAACGCATTGGTGACGCTCCCAGTGTTACTAATGTCCATGGGCGGCGGTGATCTTACTCCGAAAGTTTAATTCTCAGCTTTTTGCCGGTTTGGAACAATATAGAACAAACCTAGAACAGCCCAGAACAATCGCCAGAATCGTGATACCTTAAAAGTGCGGTGCCAACTTCCTAATTTGTTTTCACGAAATTTTTAGAAAAAAAGTTTTTTTTGAACCCGATATTTTGGAACAATATACATAGAACAAACCTACAACAACCCAGAACAACCGCCAGAATCGCGACACCTTAAAAGTGCGGTGCTAGCTCAAAAAATTATTTTCACGTTTGTGGAAAATATTTTTTTTCGAACTCGATATTTTGGAACAATATAAAACAAACCTTTTTTTTTTCGCTGGGAAAAATTCATTACACATCCCCATGCGTCGGGGGACGGAAGGGGTATGTGGGACTCCCGGGGAAGGTGTTCACTCCCGGTATACCCACTAAGCAACCCAGCGGCACTCCCGCATCGCCTTTGGCGGCGGGGTTCTGGGAATCGGCATAGCCCTTGCTTCCAGTTGACTGCCGGCGTTTGCCCGCCTTACAGCGGCGGGCGCTTCACGCCCCTCCTGCACACGGGGAAGGGCTCGAGGATGACAGTGAGTGCTCGGTCATCCTCGTTCGGCTGGGTGATGGCTGGGGCCGTCTTTTTAGCACGAAGGCGAAGCACCGCCGTGCTAACTTCGGCCACAGTGAGAGAAGGGCCTCCTGGTCCTCCTCTTCCTCCTGAACCGCACCCTGCGGAGGGTCCATTACTGGTGGAGTGAAAGCGTTGGCCCTGCCTGGAAACAGGGACCGTATGACCCCATCCAGCACTGCCGGCTCGAGGGTCTCCGAGACGGGAGGACCGAAGGGACGCAGTTTGTTTCGCGCCGCCTTATATGGCCTCCCAAAAGGGTCATCGTCGAGACCCTCCAGCAGCTCAGCCTGCGCCGAGTTCTGAGCGGCGAGCATCTCATTTCTGAGAGCCTGCTTTGCCTCCACGTACAGGTCGTGAAGGCGGTCCTCATTCGCGGGGTCGCGTAGTCGCCGCCGCCGGCGATATAGAACAAACCTAAAACAACCCAGAACAACCGCCATAACCGCGATAACTTGAAAGTGCGATACTAGCTCAAAACTCACGTTTTTTGGATTTTCTCTGAAAGTTTAATTCTCATGGTGTTTCGGAACAATGTAGAACAAACCTAGAACAACCTTCAAAATGTTTGTAACTTCAAAGTGTGGCGCCAAGTTTCTGGAGGTAAATAAATATAGCTCGAAAAAGCGGGAGATTCTCTTAGTGGACATTGATTACGTGACAAAAACATAAACCCCCTCCCTCCCCTCTGTGACCAAGCGTGGTGTTTTGCGGACCCCCCTCCCCCCCCTAAATGTGTCACGTAGTTTGGGAACGTTCCCTTAATGGGTTGAAGCCAATATAATTTGATTTTATTAATCGCGAACATTATAAATCATGGTAAAAGATTATCTATAAATAAATCAAATATTATTATTATTTAACTACAAATAAACTCTTAATCTATAAAAAAAAATTGCACATTGAATCTAGGCTCTGGACCGTCCGCAGAGTTCCATTTAAAAAGTGCCTGTCACAAGTAAATAGCAACACGACGCGTTCTAATTCCATTAATATAGCTGCAGGCGTTCTACTTTTCTTGTAAATCATGTTCTACCAGCAAATTGATGTATAAAAAACTTGTTAAATCTGATTATGACTAGCATAACGTTATAATATTAATGATTTGTGCACTTAAACCAAGCTTGCAAATTCCCTTCTACATCAAATTCTACATTATTTAATTTTTGATTCTTGACAAATTTGTGCCTAGTGCCCTTAAAAGAAAAAAATCATTACGACGTGAACAATTTCAGATTCATATTACCACCGCCACGTTTGTAGGCAGAGTAATAAATTCGTAATAAAGAGAGACATTTGCTCGACAGTCCTTGCTCAAAACACCCCAGTCGTATTTCATGATAATGGTGACATAGGCAGTAGGTACCCCAGAATATAATGTGGAATGTGTACAATGTACATCTACAGATGTGTACAACTCTACAGAGATCAATACACGTCATGTCTGGTTCCCGAATTGTCTGCAGACAGGCGATTCATTCTCCCCAACCTAGAGCATGAAGTAACACTAGATACTAATAATAGCTAAAGTTCTAGCCTTTAGATGTGGAAAAGTTTGTCAGTATCCACCGAGAAAATCATAAATCACTAAGTACTTAAGGTACAATATAACAAAGTAAAATATTATGGTGCCGGATGACAGACATATACATATTTGAAGAAAGGATGTCCTTTCGGTTCTTCTTCTTGTTTCTTGGCTGGCAACGCATCTTTTATACAAATAAATAAAATTGGAGTGTCTGTTTGTAATATTAAAATAACCGCTTTTTACTAAGTGCATTTGGATGTATACAATACATGGTACATATACCAAAACAACATTTTTTACAATTTTTGTCTGTCTGTCTGTCTGTCTATTTGTTCCGGCTAATCTCTGAAATGGCTGGACTGATTTTGACGGGACTTTCACTGGCAGATAGCTGATGTAACAAGGAGTAATTTAGGCTACTTTTATTTTAGAAAAAAAAAAAAGTTTGTTAGGCGATACGAAGTTCGCCGGGTCAGCTAGTCAGTGATAATTTTGGCGGTATTGATGGGCGACATTGACACTAGCCATAAGATTGCTCCTCTACTTTTTTTATCGGCTATTTACATAAACGGAAAACCGGTAGTAGCATGTAGCTTCATTAATAAATTAAAGATCGATAATACCAGTAAACCCTATTTAAACTTTCTCAACAAGTATACTAGGAAAAATATGCCGACACAGCGACAATAAGCATCGTTATAAAACTGTGAAGGATCAATCTGGGCGTATAATTCAGGCAACTGCCGCCAGGGGGCGGGCTCGGCGCCGCACGTAATTAAGTTAGCCGCGACAACCCTACCTGTATTATAGAGAAACAGCTACGGCCGTAATACACCGATGAAAAACGTTCACAGACCGTAAAAACAGATATACAATCGCAAAACTGATTCTGTTTTTTCTTTTTTTTATGGAAATAAATGGCAAACGAGCTGACGATCCACCTACTGGTAAGTGGCTATCGTCACCCATGGATATCAGCACCACCGAAGGCATCACTGATGTGTCGCCGGCCAAGAAATAGAGAAGAAAAAGAAAGAAAAGCAAAGCAAAGTCGCGTTTGTCTAGCTCTACATTTATGTAGGTGAATTAAATGTATTGATTTACTATACATACTTAATCCAACTCAGTCAGCAGACTTAATTCGCTTGGGTGCATTGGTGAATGCAGTCTACCTACTAAAAGTAGACTTAAGACACCTGGTTGAATTAACCCACACTGACCCACAGTACTTTTCTTGGTGGTTTGGCCATGGTGTTATTTTTCAAAATTAATTTTTAAATTAATGCTCTTACGCCCAAACTCAGAGTCACTCAGAATCACCTTACAAATTCTGTACTAAGGAGCGATTTAAGTAACCGTTAGTGACCCTGATTTGGAGCAATCTTTAATTAAGTTTAACAACATTTACCAGACGCACGCAAAAACTAAGGATTTAATTCAAATAGGAGCAGGGGGCGCTTGCAAATGAAATTGGTTTGGCGACAACAACGGAAAACGACGCTAGGGACCCACTGTGAACTCTAGGGTTAACGCTACAGAAATAACTTCTTTAATTTGCAATATGTATTATAAACCTCAGATACCTATTAACGGTCAAAATAATTAAATGGGAGGCTTTTAAACTAGGGTCAGTTATTACTGGAAACCTGCACATCGGAGAGTTCTCCATAAAGTTCTCAAAGGTGTGTGAAGTCTACCAATCCGCACTTGGCCAGCGTGGTAGACTATGGCCTGTACCCCTCACATTGTGAGAGGAGACCCCGAGCCCAGCAGTGGGACAGTTATGGGTTGTTGCTTTGCAGTTATTACTAGGAATCTCTATAAATAATGTAAGTACTGTTTTTAAATTATATCGACAAGCAGTATGTATGCTTTGGTCGAAAGTCGAAACTAGGGTTGATTCCCACGATATTTAACTGTGTATATAAAAATGTAAATCGGTAATTGGCTTTAAGATTCACTTGACGTGATATGTAATTTATGAGATTAGGGGCTTGTTTCACAATCTTCAAGTAAGTCCGAAGTAAGCTATTCGTTGGTTAAGTTGACATTTCGTGTATGGAAAATGACACTTTAACGTCATTTTAACCGGCGAATAGCTTATTCAGGACTCTACTTGAAGATGGTGAAACAAGCCCTAAAAGTTGTGGATTTTGTTAATAAATAAATAAATAGAAATTACCCTATGCTTTGCTTTTCAAAGCCGCTCTTCGTGTATCCTAATAATGTTTAGGCTAACGCTAATGCATAGTTGTTAGAGAATGCATTAGGCATGCACTCTACCTGAACCGTAATATTTTAATGGCCAATAAAGATTAGAAACGCTTATACGACGGTTAGCGCAATTTCGGACGTGATCGATAGAGGCGAAAGGAGCTAGCTAGGTAGGTAAAAACCCTGCCATCATGCATGATTAAACAGAGTGGTAGGAGCCAGTGAGTTACAAGTTCCATTAGGAGAGACCGTTTCCTTGTCGCGCAACAAATTCGACCATTTTCCAAAATGTGCGGCTGTACCGTACCTATAGGTGCGATGCGCATGTCCCCTTGGTCACAGAGATGGCTTAGCTTAGAGCCAAAGGGCTTAGCTTGGCTTAGAATATGCGATGCGATGACCCTAACTTGGTCACAGAGATGGATTAGTAAATAAGGTACACTCCAACTTAAAGTCGGTAAATATTTAGGTGAATTCACAATCTACTAAAATATAAATTACCTTTAGACAGATATTACATAATATTGTATTACTGAAATATAATATTAGTTCCCCAAAAAATCAATTTGGAAACACTAAGAAACTCATCAAAGTGTAATTTTATAACAGCGAATGTTGCCAATCCCTATATATTTGAAATTAGGGTCTTTAATAAAAGCCAAATTTGTCACGCGAGACAACCATAAATGTAGGGTTGGTTGTAACAATTTATTTTAATTAAGTAACAATTTAATTTATTTTATTGTATATTCATAAACCAATGAATTTATGACTAGCTTAAAAGTTTTGAAAACGAACTAAATTGCTTATTTAAAACCTAAACTTTTAGAATTTAACCTGGGATATTATTAATTTAAGTAAATAACGCGATACTATAAAGAAAGTAAGCAATATCTAGGCATTAAGCCCACCTGTTATACCATTTTTTAAAAGGTATAATAAACTTTTAAATACATAAATAAATATCTAAGAATAAGTTCAATATCTAGATAAATTAAATATTTCTCTACTTATGATACATTTTATTTTATTTTTACTTTATAAAACGTAAAAGGCAAAAAAGTATTAGTTTATTGGCATGGCTAGTTTATTGCATATCTATTAACAACTACAAATTAAATAATTTAGTTTAGAACTGTATAGTAGACACATATGTTTTCAGTAGACAAGGAGCTAACTTGTGCTGACTCATCGCAATATCTGATCGACACATGAACAACAATTTGCCGATACGAAATTGGACGTACGTCGCTCCCGGACCCCCGGATATAAAGTACAAGGTATGTGAATTGATCACGCAATGCAGCCCTGGAGGCAGGGCTGGCAACTCTTAGGTTTTTGGTTACAATTGACAAAATTTAATGGATTGATGTATTTTATATGTTCTATAATCTGAACAGGGTTGGCAACTCTTAGGTTTTAGTTACAATTAACAAAATCACATTGATTGATAATTTATTGCTTCTTTAATCTGAGTTTATGTGTATTTTAGACTCTATGGGGGTCACGTTTTATTCATTATAACCTCAGATGAATTATTCTTTCATCTGAGATTATAACATTATAACATTTAATAAAATCCTTAAATTCAGAAACATAAATGTCACGTGGAAAGTCAAAATGATAGAAGACAAAGTATTACAAGAATAGTGAAAATATAGATATGAATAAAAAATGAAATACGCGAATTCTGTCTTTTGAAATGGTAGGTATTGAAAAGTATTATTATATGAATAACGCTTCACACTCATAGCCCCACACTAGGATTCCCTGTGTCCGTGGGTGCCATCATCATGGACAACACACTAGACAAGGACATTCACACCCAGACCGAGAAAAGAAATTCAAACTGATTATTCAAATTGCCGCCTCGCTGGGAATCGAACCCAGGACCCTTAGTGCGGCGATCCGGCATGGTAACCATTGCGCCACACTGGTCGTATGCAATATAAAGTTTATTTTGAAAAGCAAATGTCAAATCGCTAACCCTATTCCCACCCCCAAATGATTCCCCATGTCCGAATTTCAGGGATACAGGCAACACGCCGGCACTGCGTCCTCGCTGCTTCTCAACTTGCATATTACCTGAGTTTTCATTGATTACCTAGGAGCGTCTAAAAGGAACAGTTAAAAAAAATAACATACTTTATGAAAACAGTCTTCGGAAAACAAACCTATATTAAAACGTACGTTAGCAGCACTCTATTTCGCAAATTTTTCTGCCAGATTTCTTACACTGCCATATTCTATATGCGATAGAATATAATACGCTATAATACAACTCTCCGTTATTAGATAGAGGAAGGCTAGCAGACGAGCGGATAAAGCAATTACAAGCGTAATACAGTTACCGGCTGCGTCCTCAAGATCCATCTTGCAGGCTGGTTGCAGATGACGTCATGACATCGCAAGAATTATGTTCGCACGTATTACCGGCATTTAAGACACAATATCGCTTGCTATTTTATTCGCATAATTGTCACATTTTGGGTGGACAGCATAAGACAAATAAAAGGTAAAGAAGTAGATACTTAGTTCTTTGTAAAAACGACCACAAATAAAAACCGACCAAGTGCGTCTCATGCCACGCGCAATATAGGGTTCCGTAGTTCATAGACTATTACTCATTAATTAGGTACTTAAGCTACTATAGCCGTGATTTCCTTTTAACAACACCTGCCGTTTAGCTGACAGGGGGCACTTGATTATTTTTAGAGGTATCAAAAGGTTATCGGTAATTATTTAAAAAATAGGGTTGTAAATCGATTAATCAACCTAAAGGGTATTTAAGCCTTTATCTAACCAGGTAAAGCAAAAACAAATAAATTGATATAAAGTAAATTCTATCCAACCTTACATTTGACAAAAAATAACCGACATGTTAGGGATAACTCAAAAAGCACTCGTCATCTCGCTCAGATTTAAGTGGGACCACATGACAAGTTGAAAAACTTTATTGATAATTATTAAGTAGTATTTAGAGTTTAGACTGTCGTTTTTATTGCACCCTTTTTATTGGAAACGCATTTCCCGTATTCTTCAAGGGGAAAAATCCCAGGAATATTCGTCATCTCAAAAACAATCGCCCCGGGGTCAACGCCCGCTTGCCAATTTCTCCGCTTCTATAAGAGGTCGTGTCCTATCAGTGAGTCAAATAAAAATGTGAAATATTTATAAAGCAGGAAGGATCTAAATGGAACACTCATAAATCAAATCTGTATTGTTAGCGTTGTATTTCGTAGTCCTTTGTCTAATTTAAATCAAGTAACTTTGTTTTACTCTAGCTTTAATGTACTGATTTGAAACTTTCGTGTACTAAATACAATTTACACAAACACAAGCATTTTTCAACGAGTACGATCGATGACATGATTCTATTATTCCCTGTGATTCCCTCTATGATGCCACGAGTGTCAAGTAATACACACATACACACATACACGTGCTCACTCACACACACTCGAGTACCGAGAGGATATTATGATTAGTTTGTGAGTGTATTGCTCAAATTGCTCAACAACAGCGGGGTCATGTTAACGACATCTCTACCGTGGCGTGGTTGCCTGTACCGCTGGTCAGTTTCCAGTAATTCCATCATGAAAATGTGTTTAGCTAGATATTGTTCAAAAATTGAGTACGCATTGACAAAACGTATGAAACATAAATAAATAACACTTCACACTCATAGCCCACTAGCATTCCCTGTGTCGTGGGTGCCATGGACAACACACTAGACAAGGACATTCACACCCAGACCGAGAACAGAAATTCAAACTCATCATTCAAACCGCCTCGCTGGGAATCGAACCCAGGGCCCTCGGTGCGGCGATCCGGTATGGTAACCATTGCGCCACACAGGTCGTCTAATACATCTATACAAATAAATAAAATTGCGAGTGTCTGTTTGTAATATTAAAATAACCGCTTTTTACTAAGTGCATTTGGATGTATACACGGTACATATACCAAAACAACATTTTTCACAATTTTTGTCTTTCTGTCTGTCTGTCTGTTTGTTTCGGCTAATCTCTGAAATGGCTGGACTGATTTTGACGAGACTTTCACTGGTAGATGGCTGATGTAACAAGGAGTAACTTAGGCTACTTTTATTTTAGAAAAAAATGTTTGTTAGGCGATACGAAGTTCGCCGGGTCAGCTAGTCAAACATAACAACATTTAAATCCAATAATCCGCACGTCACAGTAATCGGTCAGCTCACGGTGTGACCGGAAGTGCTAGGTTCAGTAGAGAGCTAGCAAGCCTCAAGCTTACCGGCGGAGGTCACGCGACTTTATTTAAAACCGCTTTATACCTATTACTAAGCTCGCACTGACACGCGACAAGACCTTAATAGTCAGTTTGAATGTTTGTGCAAATAAGAATCATAATAAAATTTCTAGTAAATATAAATATCAAAATTTCAAAAACCCGCCAAAAGTTTTATTTACACTAAACATAGATCACGTCAGCTTTCATACAAAGAAAACCGCATCATAATCTGTACATTCGTTTAGGATCTACGATGAGACAGACACGTTAAACTTATAACACCTCTGTTTTTGCGTAGGAGCTCCTAAATTCTTTGTGGAACTCAAAATCATATTTGATTTTATTAGGTATTGGACCGATCTGGAAATTGACTACTTTTAAATAAAAAAAAATGAGAGGTGTCAAGGGACACCCGGATGGAACGAAGTTCCTTTCGATTAATACTAAGCGACCAGAAACTCGCCTAGTAACTCGCTTTAATTAATAAACGACGGCAAAAAGTGTCGTTACGACTTTTCGTCCCAATTTTTTCCGCCTAGCCACCATTCGCAACGCGCGATAAGGAACTTCGTTCCAAAAACGATTTTTCCAATTCGATTCATAAATGGCACAGTTCTCAGGTAATAAGTAAATATAAAAAATACATAACTTCCGTTTTTTGGAGTCGACTAAAAAGTAGCTGACAGTAAATAACAGCTGTTATTTTACTTTTGGTGGTAGATACTTTGGCACTTTCATACTTTGGCATTTTGATACTTTGGCACTTTGGTACTTTGTTATTTTGGTACTTTGGTTACTTTGGTATTTTGGTACTTTGGTTACTTTGTTATTTTGGTACTTTGGTTACTTTGGTATTTTGGTACTTTGGTTACTTTGGTATTTTGGTACTTTGGTTACTTTGGAATTTTGGTACATTGGTAGTTTGGTACTTTGGTAACTTTGGTACTTTGGTACTTTGGTACTTTGGTACTTTGGTTACTTTGGTTACTTTGGTTACTTTTGGTATCCAACAAGGCTAGACTGCACTTGTCATCGCAGTACCAATAGTACCTACCTATAGTGTATGTATATTAATCCATACTATTGCACACTGCAAATGTTTTGAATGAAGCCATCGTGTTACCCAAATGATGAGTTAACGACCCTCGCAAGGAACTCGGTACGGCTTCCCACACGGCGCGGTTCGACAGCGACGTACTTCGCCAATTAACACGCGTTCGATTAAAACAGAAGGGTGAAATGTCGAACATGGCAAATGTCTTAGGTGGCGTTCTCTTTACAATAACTTTTTATTCATCTTCACACAACCAAATTACAAACAAGATGTTTTTATCGATCTATCTGTACAATTAATATTTTAAGTGGCCAAGCGAAGCCGACCATCATGTGGCCTGTTTTCTGTTCAACAACTTTTCACGTCATCATCGTTACGCTTCTATTCCATTGCGGGGCTCAGGTGTTCTCTCATAACGAAAAGGGTTATAGTATAGAGTTCGTCTTTCTAGCCATGTTCGGATTGGCAGACTTCACATTCTTTTGAAGATACAATCGAGAAATCTCAGGTGTGCAGTTTTCCTCGCGATATTTTTGAAAATGATAGCCAATTGCTAATACCACAAGTCACGTCAAAAAAGTCATTTTCATGCAATTATCTCCACAATTTACAATTGCTAACGTGTTAGCTAAGCGAGAAAAAAATAAAACTCCATTTATAGTTAACTTTGCGTATATTTTTCATAATGTTAGTACCTATTCAGTAACGAAGCAGTTACTGAATAGTGAAATCCACACATCGCGCGGTCGCATGCTACAATATTCTGTACCTTTACAAATAGTTAATTAAAAGTGAAAATTGCACGCAAGCGTTATTTTGTTTCAACTTTCATAAATAAATAAATAATAAATAACGCCACACACTCATAGCCCCACACTAGGATTCCCTGTGTCGTGGGTGCCATGGACAACACACTAGACAAGGACATTCATACCCAGACCGAGAACAGAAATTCAAACTCATCATTCAAATTTCCGCCTCGCTGGGAATCGAACCCAGGACCCTTGGTGCGGCGATCCGGCATGGTAACCATTGCGCCACACGGGTCGTCATAATTTCATTTATTTTTCATACAAATTACTAGCTACTCAAAAATTATTGAGTTATAACATCGTACTTTCATATTTAAAAGGGTGCCTAAGTCTATTGCAAGTTTTTATTAGACCTTAGCCGATAAACACATGAAGCATGAGCATCACTGATTCGTTGTTAACCAAGTAAGAAGAGAGAATAATCTGAATTTTACCAAGAAAAAAATAACCGACTTCAAAATAACTCAAAAACTACTTGTCAGATCTAATTCAAATTTCACATGAAAAGCACCAGCTTTCGATTAAAAAAAGAATCATCAAAATCGGTTCACCAAGTCGAAAGTTCTGATGTAACAAACATACAAAATTCAGTCGAATTGAATACCTCCTCCTTTTTTGAAGTCGGTTAAAAATAAAAAAATAAATGGTTCTCAAGCCAATTACTTAGCCTTGTTAATAGGTGGTCACTTTTTTCCGTAGGATAACACGAAAGCGCAAATCTGTCCCATAAATTTTGAGAAACCAAACAGGTTTATTATGCAAGGTCATATGTAACCCATAATTAAAACTAATATTTTTATTTATTTTATTTTCTTTATTAGGCACGCCATCAGCATAATATACATACGTTTCGACCGTTTGTATGAAGAGCGAATACTGTTTATATCTTTACTGTGGTAATAATTACAAATTAATTATTTATGCAACAAAGCGGCAAATCCCAAGTAGTCAAGTTCCAAGATTGTCACATTAATCAATAGTTCGCTGACCTACGCCAACGTACGTATAAAAATCATTATAGTTTACGGCGCTCCCCGAGTATGCCATAATGCCACACACGCATACATTAGCGTTGCGTGGCGAACGGGAGCGGCCTAGCGTCGACAGGGTCGCCATGCACTCTGATTTACTGAGGACATGCTACATCCATCTAATACGAAAATGTATGTTTATATTTTTTTAATATCTTAGAATGAATTAAGTATGAATTAAATTAATATTTTTACATTAGGTGATTTCTTTCAAAAATATACTTTAAAAATCATTATTAAGAATATTATCATATTTTTCAAACTAAATAATATTAGAACTCAAATTAACATGCACATATAGGAAATGAGCGGAAAGACAGTTCACTTGATGGTGAGTGATACAAACGCAACTAACGTTTTGTGGGTGTAACAGGAGGCAATGTCTTTCAAATCACGAAATATGAACATAAATGAAACACAAATGGATTACTCAATATAAACATTATTAGGCAATGTCCTGAATTAGCCAATGGCGTAACCACTCTACTCGAAACAGACAAAACTGCACGCCAAAATATTGATTCTCGCCGAATTTGAGGGGTTCTTAGTTGACGTGGCGCCGGTCGCGCCCCGAACGCAGTGTCGGCTCCCCTCTTCGGTCGTTCTGGCTTTAACAACCAAAATTACTATAACTATTGTCTTAGATGAATTCGTGTTGATTTTAAAATAATTTCCTCATTTGTTTGATGGGTTTTGATTCTTCCTCACAATCCACAGTTGTTCAAAGCTGGGCTTAGATTTACTGTAAGAATGAGAGTAGATTTAGAAGTATGGGTATCTATGGTACTTTTATGCTGTGACTTTGGAGAACTCTCAGAAACCTTTACCAGGATATTTTTTTCCTAAAACAAAATATACGAATTCAAATTCTGCATGCTTTAAAACATTAAATAAGCGTAAGTTATTCGAATTTATATCGCCGAATTGGAGACAGGCTCTCTCCACTAGATTATCAATAAAGACTGCACTGAAAAGAAAAGAAATTTCTAAATTAGTGGGACAGTTACGAGGTGTTTATGATGAGGCCATTGCTTATCCCACTATTCCTTTCGTTACAGGAATAGTCCAATCTAGTTTCATTGAACATTGTCACAATACAAGGCACTCGTTAGCGCATACATAGCGAAAATTTTGTCCTGACAAAAGTTTCCAGCGGGGAATACTTTCGTGCTTGGCTATCATAATAACAAGTGCATGTTCTCCGGAAATAAATTGTATAAGATTTTTCTTGTAAAAGTTCCGTATTCATAGGTATATTTAATATTAGCGCTCTTCCCGCAACTTTGCCCGGGTTTTCCGGGCTAATAAGTACCCTATTTCTTATTCCTGATAATAAATAATAATAATAATAAACGCTAACACTCATACCCCCGCAGTAGGTTATTACTTGTGTCGCGGGTGGCATGGACTACACATAACACATCACAATAACACCCATGACCCGATTACAAATATTTATCTGTCACATAAATATGTGCCCCGGCCGGGAATCGAACCCGGGACCCCTCGCTTCGCAGGCAGGGTTGCTACCAACTTGGCTACAGGGTCGTCGATGGATAATGGAATCTACCTGTGCTTAATTTTATGAAAATGATATTAGTAGGACTGTTTCCACATTAAATCGTGTCCTAGAGCGAAAGGCTATTTATTATATTAATACTAAATTATTATATCATAGCTACTAATACGTTATTAAATTAATACTAAGAAAATCATTAAGGCGTTTCGGTTGCAGACATCGTAGTATCGGAGAATCAGTAATGGGTCTTCTACTTCCTTTATAGCTAGCAAAAATTCAATTATACCTTTAATATTATTATGTCTTCTCACTTCTGTGTTATTACTGATGTCCATAAGTAATGGTGTTACTAATATTACAGTTGGCAAACAAGGAATCATCATACAAATTCTGTATTAATTAGCGATTTAAATAACCATTACGCTTCCCGTCTACGTCAGACTTTTTGTAGGACAGATAATCGGGCCGATTTTTCCTGCCATATTATTTCTGATCGACTTTTTGTAGGACGTGTGCGTTGCACTATTGCTATCAGTACGTTCTATTTTTCTCCTACAAAAAATCGGTCACCGATTATCGGACGCGGGCGGGAAGCGTTAGGTAGTGACTCTGAGATGAGGCGAAAAACTTAGCTCAAGAACAAAATTGGAAGTAACGTCGCTAAGACGTCTAGCAGCGAACAGCGGCGTCACGGCAACGTCAACTAAACAGATACATACGTGATACTCTGGATAAGATCTATAAACAGCACTTAGATTTGGACTTTGCTCAAACAACAGTCAAATATACATACTAGAGTACTGAGTTGACACTTTGTTAATACAAAAAAATTAAAAACTCATATAAAACGGCTAACCTTAAGGACGATTTAGGACCATTATTTTTGTTCGGATAATTATAAGTCTGAGCAAAGCTTTTTTTTTCTTAGTGCAAATCCTTATTACACTGTACAGTGTACACACTAGCATCTCTTTTCAATTTCCTTCGCCCTGTTGCCAAAGGAATCAGCATGTATCTCTGACTGTTGATTGTGGTGTAGGTACAAAAAAGTGTAATAAATAATTAAATAATAGTTTAAAAAAACTAAAAAAACACGCTTTTATAGAAAATTAAACTAAAAAAAAATAAATAAAAATTGATTTAAAAATCGTGTAATTGTAAAAAAAAGCGTGGGGTGTTTAAAAGATATTATCCCTTCTACTCATTGACACCATGCACCCCACGTTTTTATTACAATTACTCGATTTTTACTTCAAAATTTTTTTTTAGTTGAATTTTCTATAAAAGCGTGTTTTTTTAGTTTTTTTTTTTACTATTATTTATTTTGTAATTTTTTATTTTGATTTTTTGAAATGAAATTTAGTTTTTTTTCTTTCTTTTTTTCTTTCTTTCTTTCTTTCTTTCTTTCTTTCTTTCTTTTCTTTAAATATTGAATTGTCATCGATTCTCGATAAGTCTACGAAGTTTGAAAGAAATCTGACCGTTCAAAGCTAATATAAAGCGTGTAATTAGGTTTTCTTTCTTTCTTTCTTTCTTTTTTCTTTAAATATTGAATTGTCAGCGGTCCTCAATAAGGCCACGAAGTTTGAAAGAAATCTGACCGGTTGAAGTGGGTCAAAATCAAGTTCAAAGAGAAGTTACAAACATACAGGTGAAGCTAATATAAAGCGTGTAAAAATGAAGCCTGAGTGCGGCTTATAGATCTCACCGTAAGTACCCAAACCGAGAGTTGCCATCACTGAACATGCTGCCATTTTCACTAGACACTTGCCAGTTTGTATCTCATCGACCGGTCGGTAAGGATGTCATTACGCCCCTTTTATTGCTTCAAACAAAATTTTTTACGCGTCTGTGTTTCTTTATCTTTGTCATTACTTTTTTAAAAACCTTGCCATTCAATTCTTCTTTGTACATATTTACAATGCTGTTACCACAGACATGCTGTTACCAACGCTTTAGATATTTGTGATAATGTTACACAAATATTAGGTACTTACTATTTATTATGAACGTAAGAAAAAGAAACATTTTTTCAGAATATTTAAGTTCTGAAGTGTTTCGTATTTTTTTTATTAATCTTAATATTTAGCTAAAGATAAAGTTCAATTCAATTTAAATTTAAGGGTTTCAGAGTCGGTAATTCATTGGTGACTCCTCTGTGGTAGCACATGTCTTTTTGACGTTTATAAAATACCCTTTGTTTAAATCCCTTACGCCTTATTCCAATCCTTAATCACATTTATTGTAGTAGTATCGATTCACATTTTCGCAAGCTGCATGTCGTAGGATTGCCACTATTGCCAGATACAAAAATGAGTTTTCCTGGCAAAAGTTCCGCCACTTATTAATGTCATTTCAGAACTTGAATATTTTACAGGTTTGTAAATTACACATTAATAAACAATGAGCATTATATCTCAAACTTACCCGATGTCTCATCAAGGGGAAACGGAACCTGAAAAATAAATAACGTAGTCAATACCACAGAATAAATAACAGTCAGAAGGTACAAGGTATTATAATCATAATTAAAAACCAACTAACTTAAATAGGTACTTAATAAGGCGACAAGAGCTTTTCCATTATATGTATAAAAATTTTGTTACTTTCCGATAATAAAACCTAACAAAGCCTGATTGAATCAAGTGGTTGTACTGAATTATTTTATAAGGAAGTACTGGCTCAATAGAGGGGTCGGTGTCGTAGGACCCTCGCGAGGACAATGGGGTGACTGTTTATAAAGGCTTCATAAAACAATTGACGACTGAGATGATCAGATTCTATAGAACATTAAATACTAAAGATGAAGGCACTTTGTTATAAATCTGAGGAATGAAAAGTCTTAACTACCGTTTTTAATTCAATTTATCCTAATCCTCTAGATTATCATTAAATGCTGTCTAAAACTGCCAAAGAACCACAATATTAGCGTAAGGGCTTATTTCACCATCTTCAAGTAGAGTCCTGAATAAGCTATTCGCCGGTTAAAGTGACGTTAAAGTGTCATTTTACATACACGAAATGTCAACTTAACCAACGAATAGCTTACTTCGGACTTACTTGAAGATTGTGAAACAAGCCCTAAGTGTTACTGTTTTAACAACTAACTTATCCAGAAATCTATACTAATATATAAAGAGGAAAGATTTGATTTTTTGTTTGCATTGAATAGGCTCTGAAACTACTGAACCGATTTCAAAAATTCTTTCATGGTAGTGAACTTAGCAGATCATTTCCCAGCAGATCAAAAAAAAATGTGAGTTCTATTCGCATGCACAAGAGTTCTAGAGTTCCTGATGCTTTTGGAGAATAGTTCTGGCGATTTAACCCAAAAAAATAAATCGATGAAATGCTCTGCTAACTTCCTGACGTAGCAGATCATTTTTTAGTAGATCAAAAATAAAAAAGAGTTCTAGTCACATGCAGTGAGTTCTAAAAATTGTAGTAATTTTGGGTTATAGTTCTATCAATTAAATAAAAAAAATCAAAACACGTAAAACAAAAAAAAAATTCGAATTTCAAAAATTATGCAAAAATTGTTATTTTATTTCAAGAAGCTAGAACTATTAAGATTCTCATTCAATTTTAGAAGAACTATAATGAAAAACATAAAACATTTCCAGAACTCACGCCAAAGTGCCAGCAGAGCAAGAAAATAGTTAAAATTTTGAAATTTCGTAAGTTGTGAAAAAAAAAGTTCTAGTCTATCTAGAAGCCAGAACTATCAAGTTTCTCGTTCAACAGTATTAATACAACAATCGGAAATACAAAACATTCCCGGAACTCACGTAAAAACGTCAGCAGAGCATAGGTGAAAAGTTAAAATATCGAAATTTTGTAAACTGTGAAAAAAAAACAGTTGTAAACATTTCAGAATCCAGAACTATCAAGTTTTTCGTTCAATAGTATAAGTACAACAATCGAAAATAAAAACATTACTGGAACTCACGTCAAAATGTCAGCAGAGCATAGATGAAAAGTTAAAATATCGAAATTTTGTAAACTGTGAAAAAAAATAGTTGTAGTCTTTCTAGAAGCCAGAACTCTCAAGTTTCTAGTTTAAAAGTGTAAGTACAACAATCGAGAATACAAAACATTCCCGGAACTCACGTCAAAATGTCAGCAGAGCATAGGTGAAAAGTTAAAATATCGAAATTTTGTAAACTGTGAAAAAAAATAGTTGTAGTCTTTCTAGAAGCCAGAACTATCAAGTTTCTAGTTCAAAAGTGTAAGTACAACAATCGATAATACAAAACATTCCCGGAACTCACGTCAAAATGTCAGCAGAGCATAGATGAAAAGTTGATATATCGATATTTCGTAAGTTGTAAAAAAAATAGTTGTAGTCTTTCTAGAAGCCAGAACTCTCAAGTTTCTAGTTTAAAAGTGTAAGTACAACAATCGAGAATACAAAACATTCCCGGAACTCACGTCAAAATGTCAGCAGAGCATAGGTGAAAAGTTAAAATATCGAAATTTTGTAAACTGTGAAAAAAAATAGTTGTAGTCTTTCTAGAAGCCAGAACTATCAAGTTTCTAGTTCAAAAGTGTAAGTACAACAATCGATAATACAAAACATTCCCGGAACTCACGTCAAAATGTCAGCAGAGCATAGGTGAAAAGTTAAAATATCGAAATTGTGTAAATTGTGAAAAAAAAATAGTTGTGGTCTTTCTAGAAGCCAGAACTATCAAGTTTCTAGTTCAAAAGTGTAAGTACAACAATCGATAATACAAAACATTCCTGGAACTCACGTAAAAATGTCAGCAGAGCATAGGTGAAAAGTTGATATATCGAAATTTCGTAAATTGTGAAAAAAATAGTTGTAGTCTTTCTAGAAGCCAGAACTATCAAGTTTCAAGTTCAAAAGTGTTAGTACAACAATCGAGAATACAAAAAATTCCCGGAACTCACGTCAAAATGTCAGCAGAGCATAGGTGTAAAGTTAAAATATCGAAATTTTGTAAACTGTGAAAAAAAAATAGTTGTAGTCTTTCTAGAAGCCAGAACTCTCAAGTTTCTAGTTTAAAAGTGTAAGTACAACAATCGAGAATACAAAACATTCCCGGAACTCACGTCAAAATGTCAGCAGAGCATAGGTGAAAAGTTAAAATATCGAAATTTTGTAAACTGTGAAAAAAAATAGTTGTAGTCTTTCTAGAAGCCAGAACTCTCAAGTTTCTAGTTTAAAAGTGTAAGTACAACAATCGATAATACAAAACATTCCCGGAACTCACGTCAAAATGTCAGCAGAGCATAGGTGAAAAGTTAAAATATCGCAATTTTGTAAACTGTGAAAAAAAATAGTTGTCGTCTTTCTAGAAGCCAGAACTATCAAGTTTCAAGTTCAAAAGTGGTAGTACAACAATGAAGAATACAAAACATTCCCGGAACTTACGTCAAAATGTCAGCAGAGCATAGGTGAAAAGTTAAAATATCGAAATGTTGTTAACTCTGAAAAAAATAGTTGAAGTCTTTCTAGAAGCCAGAACTATCAAGTTTCTAGTTCAAAAGTGTAAGTACAACAATCGATAATACAAAACATTCACGGAACTGACGTCAAAATGTCAGCAGAGCATAGGTGAAAAGTTAAAATATCGAAATTTTGTAAAATCTGAAAAAAAATGCAGTCTTTCCAGAAGCCAGAACTATCAAGTTTCTCGTTCAACAGTATAGTTACAATAATCAAGTATACAAAACATTCCCGGAACTCACGTCAAAATGTCAGCAGAGCATAGGTGAAAAGTTATAATATCGAAATTTTGTAAACTGTGAAAAAAAATAGTTGTAGTCTTTCTAGAAGCCAGAACTCTCAAGTTTCTAGTTTAAAAGTGTAAGTACAACGATCGAGAATACAAAACATTCCCGGAACTCACGTCAAAATGTCAGCAGAGCATAGGTGAAAAGTTAAAATATCGAAATTTTGTAAACTGTGAAAAAAAATAGTTGTAGTCTTTCTAGAAGCCAGAACTCTCAAGTTTCTAGTTTAAAAGTGTAAGTACAACAATCGATAATACAAAACATTCCCGGAACTCACGTCAAAATGTCAGCAGAGCATAGGTGAAAAGTTAAAATATCGAAATTTTGTAAACTATGAAAAAAATAGTTGTAGTCTTTCTAGAAGCCAGAACTATCAAGTTTCTAGTTCAAAAGTGTAAGTACAACAATCGATAATACAAAACATTCCCGGAACTCACGTCAAAATGTCAGCAGAGCATAGGTGAAAAGTTAAAATATCGAAATTGTGTAAATTGTGAAAAAAAATAGTTGTGGTCTTTCTAGAAGCCAGAACTATCAAGTTTCTAGTTCAAAAGTGTAAGTACAACAATCGATAATACAAAACATTCCCGGAACTCAAGTAAAAATGTCAGCAGAGCATAGGTGAAAAGTTGATATATCGAAATTTCGTAAATTGTGAAAAAAATAGTTGTAGTCTTTCTAGAAGCCAGAACTATCAAGTTTCTTATTCAACAGTATTAGTACAATAATCGAGGATACAAAACATTCCCGGAACGCACGTTTAAATGTCAGCAGAGCATAAGTGAAAAGTTGATATATCGAAATTTCGTAAACTATGAAAAAAATAGTTGTAGTCTTTCTAGAAGCCAGAACTATCAAGTTTCAAGTTCAAAAGTGTTAGTACAACAATCGAGAATACAAAACATTCCCGGAACTCACGTCAAAATGTCAGCAGAGCATAGGTGAAAAGTTAAAATATCGAAATTTTGTAAACTGTGAAAAAAAAATAGTTGTAGTCTTTCTAGAAGCCAGAACTCTCAAGTTTCTAGTTTAAAAGTGTAAGTACAACAATCGATAATACAAAACATTCCCGGAACTCACGTCAAAATGTCAGCAGAGCATAGGTGAAAAGTTAAAATATCGCAATTTTGTAAACTGTGAAAAAAAATAGTTGTAGTCTTTCTAGAAGCCAGAACTATCAAGTTTCAAGTTCAAAAGTGGTAGTACAACAATGAAGAATACAAAACATTCCCGGAACTTACGTCAAAATGTCAGCAGAGCATAGGTGAAAAGTTAAAATATCGAAATGTTGTTAACTCTGAAAAAAATAGTTGAAGTCTTTCTAGAAGCCAGAACTATCAAGTTTCTAGTTCAAAAGTGTAAGTACAACAATCGATAATACAAAACATTCCCGGAACTGACGTCAAAATGTCAGCAGAGCATAGGTGAAAAGTTAAAATATCGAAATTTTGTAAAATCTGAAAAAAAATGCAGTCTTTCCAGAAGCCAGAACTATCAAGTTTCTCGTTCAACAGTATAGTTACAATAATCAAGTATACAAAACATTCCCGGAACTCACGTCAAAATGTCAGCAGAGCATAGGTGAAAAGTTAAAATATCGAAATTTTGTAAACTGTGAAAAAAAATAGTTGTAGTCTTTCTAGAAGCCAGAACTCTCAAGTTTCAAGTTAAAAAGTGTAAGTACAACAATCGATAATACAAAACATTCCCGGAACTCACGTCAAAATGTCAGCAGAGCATGGGTGAAAAGTTAAAATATCGCAATTTTGTAAACTGTGAAAAAAAAATAGTTGTAGTCTTTCTAGAAGCCAGAACTCTCAAGTTTCTAGTTTAAAAGTGTAAGTACAACAATCGATAATACAAAACATTCCCGGAACTGACGTCAAAATGTCAGCAGAGCATAGGTGTAAAGTTAAAATATCGAAATTTTGTAAACTGTGAAAAAAAAAATAGTTGTAGTCTTTCTAGAAGCCAGAACTCTCAAGTTTCTAGTTTAAAAGTGTAAGTACAACAATCGAGAATACAAAACATTCCCGGAACTCACGTCAAAATGTCAGCAGAGCATAGGTGAAAAGTTAAAATATCGAAATTTTGTAAACTGTGAAAAAAAATAGTTGTAGTCTTTCTAGAAGCCAGAACTCTCAAGTTTCAAGTTAAAAAGTGTAAGTACAACAATCGATAATACAAAACATTCCCGGAACTCACGTCAAAATGTCAGCAGAGCATAGGTGAAAAGTTAAAATATCGCAATTTTGTAAACTGTGAAAAAAAATAGTTGTAGTCTTTCTAGAAGCCAGAACTCTCAAGTTTCTAGTTTAAAAGTGTAAGTACAACAATCGATAATACAAAACATTCCCGGAACTGACGTCAAAATGTCAGCAGAGCATAGGTGAAAAGTTAAAATATCGAAATTTTGTAAAATCTGAAAAAAAAATGCAGTCTTTCCAGAAGCCAGAACTATCAAGTTTCTCGTTCAACAATATAGTTACAATAATCAAGTATACAAAACATTCCCGGAACTCACGTCAAAATGTCAGCAGAGCATAGGTGAAAAGTTAAAATATCGAAATTTTGTAAACTGCGAAAAAAAATAGTTGTAGTCTTTCTAGAAGCCAGAACTATCAAGTTTCTAGTTCAAAAGTGTAAGTACAACAATCGATAATACAAAACATTCCCGGAACTTACGTCAAAATGTCAGCAGAGCATAGGTGAAAAGTTAAAATATCGAAATTTTGTAAAATCTGAAAAAAAAATGCAGTCTTTCCAGAAGCCAGAACTATCAAGTTTCTCGTTCAACAATATAGTTACAATAATCAAGTATACAAAACATTCCCGGAACTCACGTCAAAATGTCAGCAGAGCATAGGTGAAAAGTTAAAATATCGAAATTTTGTAAACTGCGAAAAAAAATAGTTGTAGTCTTTCTAGAAGCCAGAACTCTCAAGTTTCTAGTTTAAAAGTGTAAGTACAACAATCGAGAATACAAAACATTCCCGGAACTCACGTCAAAATGTCAGCAGAGCATAGGTGAAAAGTTAAAATATCGAAATTTTGTAAACTGTGAAAAAAAATAGTTGTAGTCTTTCTAGAAGCCAGTACTCTACAGTTTCTAGTTTAAAAGTGTAAGTACAACAATCGAGAATACAAAACATTCCCGGAACTCACGTCAAAATGTCAGCAGAGCATAGGTGAAAAGTTAAAATATCGCAATTTTGTAAACTGTGAAAAAAAATAGTTGTAGTCTTTCTAGAAGCCAGAACTATCAAGTTTCTAGTTCAAAAGTGTAAGTACAACAATCGATAATACAAAACATTCCCGGAACTCACGTCAAAATGTCAGCAGAGCATAGGTGAAAAGTTAAAATATCGAAATTTTGTAAACTATGAAAAAAATAGTTGTAGTCTTTCTAGAAGCCAGAACTATCAAGTTTCTAGTTCAAAAGTGTAAGTACAACAATCGATAATACAAAACATTCCCGGAACTCACGTCAAAATGTCAGCAGAGCATAGGTGAAAAGTTGATATATCGAAATTTCGTAAATTGTGAAAAAAATTAGTAGTAGTCTTTGCAGAAGCCAGAACTATCAAGTTTCTTATTCAACAGTATTAGTACAATAATCGAGGATACAAAACATTCCCGGAACGCACGTTTAAATGTCAGCAGAGCATAAGTGAAAAGTTGATATATCGAAATTTCGTAAGTTATGAAAAAAAATAGTTATAGTCTATCGACATGCCAGAACTATAAAGTTTCTCGTTCAGCAGCATTAGAAAAATAATCGAGGCTACAAAACATTTCCGGAACTTACGTCAAAATGCCAGAAGAGTGTGATAAGTAAATATATCGAAATTTGGTATGTTGTGAAAAAAAAATATTTGTAGTCTATCTAGATGCCAGAACTATCAATTTTTTTGTGGTTCCAACACTGTTGAACGAGAAACTTGATAGTTCTGGCTTCTAAAAAGACTACAATTTTTTTTTTCACAGTTTACAAAATTTAGATATTTTAACTTTTCACCTATGCTTTGCTGATATTTTGACGTGAGTTCTGGGAATGTTTTGTATTTCCGATTATTGTACTTACACTGTTAAACTAGAAACTTGATAGTTCTGGCTTCTAAAAGAACTTCAACAATTTTTTTTCACAGTTTACAAAATTTCGATATTTTAACTTTTCACCTATGCTCTGCTGACATTTTTACGTGAGTTCCGGGAATAATTTGTGTACTTGATTATTGAACTTATACTGTTGAACGAGAAACTTGATAGTTCTGGCTTCTGGAAAGACTGCAACAATTTTTTTTTCACAATTTACGACATTTCGATATATCAACTTTCACCTATGCTCTGCTGAAATTTTGACGTGAGTTCCGGAAATGTTTTGTATTCCCGAATGTTGTACTAACACTCTTAAACTAGAAACTTGATAGTTCTGGCTTCTAGAAAGACTAAAACTATTTTTTTTCACAGTTTACAAAATTTCGATATTTTGACTTTTCACCTATGCTCTGCTGACATTTTTACGTGAGTTTCGGGAATGTTTTGTATTTTCGATTATTCTTCTAATACTATTGAACGAGAAACTAGATAGTTCTGGCATGTAGAAAGACTAAAACTAGTTTTTTTTCGTAACTTACGAAATTTCGATGTATTAACTTTCCACCTATGCTCTGCTGACATTTTGACGTGAGTTCCGGAAATGTTTTGTATTCTTCATTGTTGTACTAACACTTTTGAACTTGAAACTTGATAGTTCTGGCTTCTAGAAAGACTACAACTATTTTTTTTCACAGTTTACAAAATTGCGATATTTTAACTTTTCACCTATGCTCTGCTGACATTTTGACGTGAGTTCCGGAAATGTTTTGTATTTCCGATTGTTGTACTAACACTCTTAAACGAGAAACTTGATAGTTCTGGCTTCTGGAAAGACTGCAACAATTTTTTTCACAATTTACGAAATTTCGATATATCAACTTTTCACCTATGCTCTGCTGACATTTTGACGTGATTTCCGGAAATGTTTTGTATTTCCGATTGTTGTACTAACACTCTTTAACGAGAAACTTGATAGTTCTGGCTTCTGGAAAGACTGCAACAATTTTTTTTCACAATTTACGAAATTTCGATATATCATCTTTTCTCCTATGCTCTGCTGACATTTTGACGTGAGTTCCGGAAATGTTTTTATTTCCGATTGTTGTATTAACTTTCCTAAACTAGAAACTTGATAGTTCTGGCTTCTAGAAAGACTAGAACAATTTTTTTTCACAGTTTGCAAAATTTCGATATTTTAACTTTTCACCTATGCTCTGCTGACATTTCTAAGTGAGTTCCGAAAATTTTTTGTATTCCTAAATGTTGAACTTATACCATTTAACGAGAAATTTGATAGTTCTGGCTTCTAGACTGACTAAAACTATTTTTTTTTCACAGTTTACAAAATTTCGATATTTTAACTTTTCACCTATGCTCTGCTGACATTTTTACGTGAGTTCTGGAAATGTTTTGTATTCCGGATTTTCGTACTAACACTGTTGAACTAGAAACTTGATAGTTCTAGCTTCTGGAAAGACTACAGCTATTTTTTTTTTCACAGTTTACAAAATTTCGATATTTTAACTTTTCACCTATGCTCTGCTGACATTTTTAAGTGAGTTCCGAAAATTTTTTGTATTCTCGATTGTTGAACTTATACTATTTAACGAGAAACTTGATAGTTCTGGCTTCTAGACTGACTACAACTATTTTTTTTTCACAGTTTACAAAATTGCGATATTTTAACTTTTCACCTATGCTCTGCTGACATGTAAACATGAGTTCCAGGAATGTTTTGTATTTTCGATTATTCTTCTAATACTATTGAACGAGAAACTTGATAGTTCTGGCATGTAGAAAGACTAAAACTAGTTTTTTTTCGTAACTTACGAAATTTCGATGTATTAACTTTCCACCTATGCTCTGCTGACATTTTGACGTGAGTTCCGGAAATGTTTTGTATTCTTCATTGTTGTACTAACACTTTTGAACTTGAAACTTGATAGTTCTGGCTTCTAGAAAGACTACAACTATTTTTTTTCACAGTTTACAAAATTGCGATATTTTAACTTTTCACCTATGCTCTGCTGACATTTTGACGTGAGTTCCGGAAATGTTTTGTATTTCCGATTGTTGTACTAACACTCTTAAACGAGAAACTTGATAGTTCTGGCTTCTGGAAAGATTGCAACAATTTTTTTCACAATTTACGAAATTTCGATATATCATCTTTTCTCCTATGCTCTGCTGACATTTTGACGTGAGTTCCGGAAATGTTTTTATTTCCGATTGTTGTATTAACTTTCCTAAACTAGAAACTTGATAGTTCTGGCTTCTAGAAAGACTAGAACAATTTTTTTTCACAGTTTGCAAAATTTCGATATTTTAACTTTTCACCTATGCTCTGCTGACATTTCTAAGTGAGTTCCGAAAATTTTTTGTATTCCTAAATGTTGAACTTATACCATTTAACGAGAAATTTGATAGTTCTGGCTTCTAGACTGACTACAACTATTTTTTTTTCACAGTTTACAAAATTGCGATATTTTAACTTTTCACCTATGCTCTGCTGACATGTAAACATGAGTTCCAGGAATGTTTTGTATTTTCGATTATTCTTCTAATACTATTGAACGAGAAACTTGATAGTTCTGGCATGTAGAAAGACTAAAACTAGTTTTTTTTCGTAACTTACGAAATTTCGATGTATTAACTTTCCACCTATGCTCTGCTGACATTTTGACGTGAGTTCCGGAAATGTTTTGTATTCTTCATTGTTGTACTAACACTTTTGAACTTGAAACTTGATAGTTCTGGCTTCTAGAAAGACTACAACTATTTTTTTTCACAGTTTACAAAATTGCGATATTTTAACTTTTCACCTATGCTCTGCTGACATTTTGACGTGAGTTCCGGAAATGTTTTGTATTTCCGATTGTTGTACTAACACTCTTAAACGAGAAACTTGATAGTTCTGGCTTCTGGAAAGATTGCAACAATTTTTTTCACAATTTACGAAATTTCGATATATCATCTTTTCTCCTATGCTCTGCTGACATTTTGACGTGAGTTCCGGAAATGTTTTTATTTCCGATTGTTGTATTAACTTTCCTAAACTAGAAACTTGATAGTTCTGGCTTCTAGAAAGACTAGAACAATTTTTTTTCACAGTTTGCAAAATTTCGATATTTTAACTTTTCACCTATGCTCTGCTGACATTTCTAAGTGAGTTCCGAAAATTTTTTGTATTCCTAAATGTTGAACTTATACCATTTAACGAGAAATTTGATAGTTCTGGCTTCTAGACTGACTAAAACTATTTTTTTTTCACAGTTTACAAAATTTCGATATTTTAACTTTTCACCTATGCTCTGCTGACATTTTTACGTGAGTTCTGGAAATGTTTTGTATTCCGGATTTTCGTACTAACACTGTTGAACTAGAAACTTGATAGTTCTAGCTTCTGGAAAGACTACAGCTATTTTTTTTTTCACAGTTTACAAAATTTCGATATTTTAACTTTTCACCTATGCTCTGCTGACATTTTTAAGTGAGTTCCGAAAATTTTTTGTATTCTCGATTGTTGAACTTATACTATTTAACGAGAAACTTGATAGTTCTGGCTTCTAGACTGACTACAACTATTTTTTTTTCACAGTTTACAAAATTGCGATATTTTAACTTTTCACCTATGCTCTGCTGACATGTAAACATGAGTTCCAGGAATGTTTTGTATTTTCGATTATTCTTCTAATACTATTGAACGAGAAACTTGATAGTTCTGGCATGTAGAAAGACTAAAACTAGTTTTTTTTCGTAACTTACGAAATTTCGATGTATTAACTTTCCACCTATGCTCTGCTGACATTTTGACGTGAGTTCCGGAAATGTTTTGTATTCTTCATTGTTGTACTAACACTTTTGAACTTGAAACTTGATAGTTCTGGCTTCTAGAAAGACTACAACTATTTTTTTTCACAGTTTACAAAATTGCGATATTTTAACTTTTCACCTATGCTCTGCTGACATTTTGACGTGAGTTCTGGGAATGTTTTATATTCTTGATTGTTTTACTAATACTGTTGAACGAGAAACTTGATAGTTCTGGCTTCTGGAAAGACTGCAACAGTTTTTTTTCACAATTTACCAAATTTCGATATATCAACTTTTCACCTATGCTCTGCTGACATTTTGACGTGAGTTCCGGAAATGTTTTGTAGTTCTGATTGTTGTACTTACACTCTTAAACTAGAAACTTGATAGTTTTGGCTTCTAGAAAGACTAAAACTATTTTTTTTTCACAGTTTACAAAATTTCGATATTTTAACTTTTCACCTATGCTCTGCTGACATTTTTACGTGAGTTCTGGAAATGTTTTGTATTCCGGTTTTTTGTACTAACACTGTTGAACTAGAAACTTGATAGTTCTGGCTTCTGGAAAGACTACAGCTATTTTTTTTTTCACAGTTTACAAAATTTCGATATTTTAACTTTTCACCTATGCTCTGCTGACATTTTTAAGTGAGTTCCGAAAATTTTTTGTATTCTCGATTGTTGAACTTATACTATTTAACGAGAAACTTGATAGTTCTGGCTTCTAGACTGACTACAACTATTTTTTTTTCACAGTTTACAAAATTGCGATATTTTAACTTTTCACCTATGCTCTGCTGACATGTAAACATGAGTTCCAGGAATGTTTTGTATTTTCGATTATTCTTCTAATACTATTGAACGAGAAACTTGATAGTTCTGGCATGTAGAAAGACTAAAACTAGTTTTTTTTCGTAACTTACGAAATTTCGATGTATTAACTTTCCACCTATGCTCTGCTGACATTTTGACGTGAGTTCCGGAAATGTTTTGTATTCTTCATTGTTGTACTAACACTTTTGAACTTGAAACTTGATAGTTCTGGCTTCTAGAAAGACTACAACTATTTTTTTTCACAGTTTACAAAATTGCGATATTTTAACTTTTCACCTATGCTCTGCTGACATTTTGACGTGAGTTCCGGAAATGTTTTGTAGTTCTGATTGTTGTACTTATACTCTTAAACTAGAAACTTGATAGTTCTGGCTTCTGAAAAGTCTGCAACAATTTTTTTTCACAATTTACGAAATTTCGATATATCATCTTTTCTCCTATGCTCTGCTGACATTTTGACGTGAGTTCCGGAAATGTTTTGTATTTCCGATTGTTGTATTAACTTTCCTAAACTAGAAACTTGATAGTTCTGGCTTCTAGAAAGACTAAAACAATTTTTTTTTTCACAGTTTGCAAAATTTCGATATTTTAACTTTTCACCTATGCTCTGCTGACATTTTTAAGTGAGTTCCGAAAATTTTTTGTATTCCTGAATGTTGAACTTATACCATTCAACGAGAAACTTGATAGTTCTGGCTTCTAGACTGACTACAACTATTTTTTTTCACAGTTTACAAAATTGCGATATTTTAACTTTTCACCTATGCTCTGCTGACATTTTGACGTGAGTTCTGGGAATGTTTTATATTCTTGATTGTTTTACTAATACTGTTGAACGAGAAACTTGATAGTTCTGGCTTCTGGAAGGACTGCAACAGTTTTTTTTCACAATTTACCAAATTTCGATATATCAACTTTTCACCTATGCTCTGCTGACATTTTGACGTGAGTTCCGGAAATGTTTTGTAGTTCTGATTGTTGTACTTACACTCTTAAACTAGAAACTTGATAGTTTTGGCTTCTAGAAAGACTAAAACTATTTTTTTTTCACAGTTTACAAAATTTCGATATTTTAACTTTTCACCTATGCTCTGCTGACATTTTTACGTGAGTTCTGGAAATGTTTTGTATTCCGGTTTTTTGTACTAACACTGTTGAACTAGAAACTTGATAGTTCTGGCTTCTGGAAAGACTACAGCTATTTTTTTTTCACAGTTTACAAAATTTCGATATTTTAACTTTTCACCTATGCTCTGCTGACATTTTTAAGTGAGTTCCGAAAATTTTTTGTATTCTCGATTGTTGAACTTATACTATTTAACGAGAAACTTGATAGTTCTGGCTTCTAGACTGACTACAACTATTTTTTTTTCACAGTTTACAAAATTGCGATATTTTAACTTTTCACCTATGCTCTGCTGACATGTAAACGTGAGTTCCAGGAATGTTTTGTATTTTTGATTATTCTTCTAATACTATTGAACGAGAAACTTGATAGTTCTGGCATGTAGAAAGACTAAAATTATTTTTTTTCGTAACTTACGAAATTTCGATGTATTAACTTTCCACCTAAGATCTGCTGACATTTTGACGTGAGTTCCGGGAATGTTTTGTATTCTCTATTGTTTTTCTAACACTGTTTAACGAGAAACTTGATAGTTCTGGCTTCTAGAAAGACTACAACTAATTTTTTTTTCACAGTTTACAAAATTTCGATATTTTAACTTTTCACCTATGCTCTGCTGACATTTTTACGTGAGTTCCGGGAATGTTTTCTGTACTTGATTATTGTACTTATACCATTCAACGAGAAATTTGATAGTTCTGGCTTCTAGACTGACTACATCTATATTTTTTTTCACAGTTTACAAAATTGCGATATTTTAACTTTTCACCTATGCTCTGCTGACATTTTGACGTGAGTTCTGGGAATGTTTTGTATTCTTGATTGTTGTACTAATACTGTTGAACGAGAAACTTGATAGTTCTGGCTTCTAGAAAGACTACAACTATTTTTTTCATAGTTTACAAAATTTCGATATTTTAACTTTTCACCTATGCTCTGCTGACATTTTGACGTGAGTTCCGGAAATGTGTTGTATTTCTGATTGTTGCACTTACACTTTTAAACTAGAAACTTGATAGTTCTCGGTTCTAGAAAGACTAAAACTATTTTTTTTCACAGTTACAAAATTTCGATATTTTAACTTTTCACCTATGCTCTGCTGATATTTTTAAGTGAGTTCCGAAAATTGTTTGTATTCTCGATTGTTGAACTTATACTATTTAACGAGAAACTTGATAGTTCTGGCTTCTAGACTGACTACACCTATTTTTTTTCACAGTTTACAAAATTGCGATATTTTAACTTCTCACCTATGCTCTGCTGACATTTTGACGTGATTTCTGGGAATGTTTTGTATTCTTGATTGTTGTACTAATGAACTGTTGAACGAGAAACTTTATAGTTTCTGCCTTGTATAAACACTACAACTATTTTTTTCACAATTTACGAAATTTCGATATATCAACTTTTCACCTATGCTCTGCGGACATTTAAACGAATGAGTTCCGGGAATGTTTTGTATTTTCGATTATTCTGCTAATACTGTTGAATATGAAACCTGATAGTTCTGGGTTCTAGAAAAACTACAACAATTTTTTTTTTCATAACTTACGAAATTTCGATATATTAACTTTTCTCCTATGCTCTGCTGACATTTTTACGTGAGTTCCGGAAATATTTTGTATCCTTAATTATTTTGCTAATTCTTTTGAACGAGAAGCTTGATAGTTCTGGCATTTCGATAGACTATAATTATTTTTTTAACAATTTACGAAATTGCGATATTTTAACTTTTCACCTATGCTCTGCTGACATTTAAACGTGAGTTCCGGGAATGTTTTGTAGCCTCGATTATTCTTCTAATAATATTGAACGAGAAACTTGATAGTTCTGGCATGTAGAAAGACTAAAACTATTTTTTTTTCGTAACTTACGAAATTTCGATATATTAACTTTCCACCTATGCTCAGCTATGCTATATTTTGACGTAAGTTCCGAGAATGTTTTGTATTCTCGATTGTTGTTCTAACACTGTTTAACGAGAAACTTGATAGTTCTGGCTTCTAGAAAGACTACAACTAATTTTTTTTTCACAATTTATGAAATTTCGATATATCATGCTCTGCTGGCACTTTGGCGTGAGTTCTGGAAACGTTTTGTGTTTTCCATTATAGTTCTTCTACAATTGAATGAGAATCTTAATAGTTCTAGCTTCTAGAATTAAAATAACAATTTTTACATAATTTTTGAAATTCCATTTTTTTTATTTATGTCTTTTTATTATTATTATTTTTTATTTTATCGATAGAACTATTACCCAAAATCACTAGAAACTGTAGAACTCACTGCATGTGACAAGAACTCTTTTTTATTTTTGATCTACTAAAAAATGATCTGCTACGTCAGGAAGTTAGCAGAGCATTTCATCGATTTATTTTTTTGGGTTAAATCGCCAGAACTATTCTCCAAAAGCATCAGGAACTCTAGAACTCTTGTGCATGCGAATAGAACTCACATTTTTTTTTGATCTGCTGGGAAATGATCTGCTAAGTTCACTACCATAATTCTTTCACTGTTGGGAAGCTACACTATCCCCGAGTAACATAGGTTATATTATATTCTCAAAAAAATTAGGGATCCTTAATAAAACTTCAATAATGTGACCCAAGGTGTAAAAAAATAAGAAAACCGAAGCAAAGCGAGGGCGGTTTCTCGTTATAATATAAATGTATCTTGATAACAAAACTATGCGAATGAAAACAAATCAAAACCGTCCGTTTTAACCGAGCGCAAATATGGAGTAATATTTTCTGCTGGGCGATAACTAGAAAAAAGCTCCAGAATGTTGTATTACATCTGAACAGCTGACATTTTTATGGTTTACAGAAACTTAAAAACCATTATCCGATAAATTTTCGATTGGGAAGAAATCATTGATCGGTCGCTTTCTGTAGAGATTTGGATGGGAGACCGCTAGTAGCACTGTAGAGCACTTCAGTATTTTGGAACTTCGGAAGGCATAGTTACTCGTCGAACGTGTTTGATAACAGTCGTCAAGTCTTGTCGATGGCATTTAGCTAGGAGATGAACTTCCGGCACATGCACTCAAAGCATGTCTTATTTAATACGGTTATCTGTACTAATATTATAAAGAGGAAAGATTTGATTGTTTGTTTGCATTGAATAGGCTCCGAAACTACTGAACCGATTTGAAAAATTCTTTCACAGTTAGGAAGCTACACTATCCCCGGGTGACACAGGCTATTTTAAAAAAAAATAGGGATCCTTAATCAAACTCCAATCATGTAACCCAAGGTGTAAAATAATAAGAAAACCCAAGCAATACGAGGGAGGTTACTCTTCTACTAATAAGTTCTTACTTCAACAGGGATTAGTCTTTAGTTAGCAATTTTGAATGAATTCCGTAAATTGGTTCACAGTTTTATCCGAGTTCGCTCAAGGATTTATGGACGTTATCTAAATGAAATCCACACGAGCGAGCCAGCCAGCAGGTGAACAACCTCATAATTTGCACTGATCTAGAAGGTACAACCAATAAAACACATAATTAAAACACTGGTAGGTAATCTACATGCTGCAGCCGTCAAACAACTTGTTGTGTTCCGTCCGGAACTCTGGAGGCTTGAGAGACTATTATTTCTTTCTTGGCCGGCAACGCATAGATGCCTATGATGTTCTACTACTTAGTTTACGTCAGATGAAAGGTTTTCGGTTATTTAAAAATGGTTGTCTGTAAAGTCGGTTTAAGGACGGTAGTTTAACGTGAGAACGTCATGACAAAGCTCCGCTCCGCTCCGCCCCGCCCCGCTCCGCTCAACTACGATCGCCTACGGCTCGCCTACGGCATCGGCTACGATACGCCGATCGTAGCCGATCGTGCCTCTCTCTCGCTTTTGCCGCTCTCTCGCTCGCGGAACGCTAAATTTTTTCGTGCGTGCGCCCGGCGTTCATCGTTTTAATAGACGTTATCACGTCAAAAATATCCAAGACCCAATTACAAACTTTAATAATAATTATTATTCATAAACCATTAGCCTTGATAACTTAGCAAATGCCAGGTAATAGATTAAGGCTCTTATGTGTGTTAGTTTTATGAATAGATTTATAATAAACCAATTAAACTACACTACAAGCTCGTCTAATGACTCACGCAACATTTTATTCTCTTAATTTGATTTAATCACGTCATGATTACGAGTCATGTAATGTCATTAGGCTTCATGAAATTAGCGTGCCATGGCACCATGACCTGATGTGACCTTCGCTCTACACCCCATGGCCTTGACTACATAAATATTATGTTAATAATTGCAGGTCGATGCCCATTGTGAAAAATTAACGTTAGTAACTTTATGGAAGTTTTATTGGTAAAAAAATGTACAAGGAAATCTGGAATTAATATAAATTAAAATGTGTGCAATTCACACGTGGTAGAAGTAAAACCTTCAAAAATATAGGTATATAACGTGTATCAGTTTTAATTATCTTTGAAAAACTATTTTGTACTAAATAAAAATAAATCAGTGGTAACTAACGCCATCTCTTAACATAATATGAAGAGTAAAATGAGCAGCTAGCGCCATCTATCCAGCAATAAAACGAATCTTCTATCTTGTTCCTCGTGCCATCTATGAATACAACTTAGCACTTTTTAAAGTAACCTGAACATAAGAAACACTGTATAATGCTTCCTATCTCATTTTCTCCCACGTTAAAACTTATGAAATTATGTGTCTGTCCTTTTTCGTTTCATCGACTTTCAAATGACAACGATGCTTTCAGAAGTTTTCACTTCAAAAGGAAAAAATGTAAAAGGATATCTGAAATTATTGTAAAAAGTATCGATTATAATCACACTTAAACATCTCTCTTGGCTTAATTCTCAATCTTCTCAAAGCCATTTCAACTTTCACATTGCTTAATATTTTATTTCCTATTCAATATTTCTCACCTATTTCTGTCAATAAGACAAGTGTTGTCACTTATTCCGAAAAATGACATTCTTCTCTCTCAAAATTAAATATCAGCCGTACATTAAAACTCACTCCGAATCCTAATAAAAGTTTATGAATAAAAATCGAAGGATTCAACCAAGGGTAGCATTCTGAAAGTAACGAACAGGTATTGGCTTTCGTGAAACAATAGATCAAAACTGATTCTGTATAATCCCCCGGAGCAAACGGTACTTTTTAATTGGAATCTCGTAAAACTGGACCTCGGACGAAACGTGAGTTTTGTGCGAATTTTTTTAAACAACGCTCGTGCAACGAAATTGTATCGTCCGTGCTTAACTTGTACGCGTCGCGTTTTAAGCACGGTGTTTTCTCTTACACTTTATAAGGGTTATGTGTTTATGCCAAAGCCATAAGAGGGATATGTTTGCAGAAACGGTTTTTGTAACTCTTTTATGTAAACGTGTACACGACGAATAGCTCAACCTAGAATAGAAATATCTTCGGAAATGTTTAAGACCGAACGTTCAACTACTTCTACAGTAAAAGTTCCTCAAGCTATTTCTTCGTCTGTGACAAAGCATTTTATCTTCGATAGGAAATTCATGCAGGTTACGTCACGATTGAATCTGATTTGATTTGTATGTATGAAGAGAAATCTAATTTGATTTATGATGTAGTGAAAGAACTCAGTCGTAGGCGTCGACTATATTTCCAATTATGAAAACCTACATGTTTTGTTCGTGGAAGATGGGATTGCATAACAAACAAAAGTAAGTATATACATACATTTCTACGTAGGAGTATGTATGAGGAAAATATAAATATATTTTATTAAAATGACTTTTTTAATGATTATCACACATGTCATGTATCATGTAAATTCAAGTCGTTCTTGTAAATTCATCAAAATTAGACATGTTACGTATTTACGGCGTACCTACTTACTTATGATGAGATCATCGCCGCAGAATTCGGCACTAAATACATCGCATATGTACAGATAGCACCTCCCCTTCAACGTTGCTTTTGTTCTATAGGAAGCTTCAGACATCACCTGCATGGAGTTTTATCCATAAAGAAGGGTAGTTAAGTATCGGGAAGCGTTGGTACTTGTGTTAATCCTCACAACCTATAGTTTCCACTCAGGACCAAGTGTCGTAGGACTGCTCTTTCAGCCCTTGCTTCTGTTGTACTTATGCGGAATTATCTTGTGGCTACCTGATGCATTTTTCTGTGAATAGCTGGCAAAACTCCTGGCAGAGTTCCTAGTGGAGGTTTGATTACACTCTGATTTCCCAGTACAGGCCTACAAGTTAACAATGAGAAACAACTAAACAGGACTAGGAAGAAAGATGGCGCCAACATGAATTATATTCAATTGCCTCGTACTGACGATGATTGAAGCCTCTAATACTCCGATAATCTAAACATAAATACGTGATGCAGATGTTCAAGCGACATGTGAAAGCACAGCTTGTTGGTAAATGCTATAGTATAGACATAGATAAATCTAACTAATACTTTCAAACAAGCAATTCCTGTATATACCGGGTGTTTTTGACGTTGTGCATAAACTTTACCAAATGATTCTATAGCATTTACTAAACATATCTTATACAGGTACTAGTGCATTATAAAGCTTAGTTTTTAAGTTATTGGTAATTCCATTTAATATGGATGTACATCGTAAAAGGGTCTTTATTTGTGCTATGTTGCCGCTCAGTACGGTCATAATCATTCAAACTATACTTGTTTCATTTTAAATGTCATGTCATTATTGGCTTGACTTGTCAATAAAGGCCCATTTAGACGGAGAGCTTCTCGTCTCGAAGAAGCCACGATCGAATTAATAAAAAAATCTTTCTTACATTTACACCTCTCGCTATTTGACGACAATTTCCTCGCAATGGAATATTGATTGTAAACTTAACTCAAATGACAAATTTCGCACTCAAAACGTTTTCAACCGTCTTGTATGATACACGTATGAATTTGAAAAATGTGAGTCGAATACAAGTCGAGATTGTCGTAAGTAATCTTACGTACAATTTGTACCTAAATAGACGTAGGAAATTATCGCCTTGATCGATAAGTTACGAATGTCATATGAGATAATCGTAGGTGAGAATTTAGTTCTTTCCTGTATGTAAACATTTGATACGATAATGTTATGTTGATTATTACCAGTGATAGTAGTGTACGATAGATACTAGAAACTCTCCGTCTAAATGGGCCTTAAAGTAAACAAACATCGTAAAACTTTTCGAACTAGTATTATTACCTATTTGGTTTTGTTAATGTCACTGGTCGCACAGACAGCAAAATCGATGAGAAATAATTGTTAACGTCAATAAAAGTTTACTAATGTCAAAGTTTCATATCAATCATAATGCGACGTTGCCAGCTTGCGTAAAGAGATTACACATTAGGCAATTTACGTTCAAGTATTTAGTTTGTATGAAAACGAAAAATAAAAAAAAAATAAAAATTTCAATAATGAATCCATAACGAAAGATGACCAATTTAATGGTCTGAAAAACAGGCCGAAGTTCGTGCACAAACAGGAACACGGTGTATATATTCTCGGAATCTCGGAAACGACGCCTACGATTTTCATGAAATTTAGCATGCAAAGGGTTTTGGGGGCGATAAATCGATCTAGCAAGGTTTCATTTTTATAAAATGTCGTTTTATCCGTGTTTTCAGGCAATGAAAATCTGCTACAATATCATTGACTCTTCCTGACATCTATCGGCGTGTAATGATAATATTATTATTGGGAACTAACTGCTTAATGACACAGGGCTACTTCAGTAGATGGCGTTGTTAACTATAGTGCTAGTACCAAATCCAGTTCCGCATAGAACAGATCTCAATACAGAATGTATTGCACAGAATGTGTTGTAACAGTTCTTTATCAATTAAAAAGATTTGTTGAAGACATTGAACTAATATTGCTAGCGTATAGAACAGACACCGCAAACATCGGGTTCGGGGGTGTGCATTGCAGCCGGCCGGCTGCATTTCATTCTGTCACTCGGCTGCGCTCATGGCGGCCGCATGCCGAAATTGTTTATGAAAAAACTTAAAAAATGCCGTCGTGCGTAATAAGAACGTGTCACAATTGCACGACAAAAAACAAAAAAGATAATGGTATATCACTTATCATCGGTAAGAAAACAAAATATTAACTTAAATCAACTAAAACGAATTTAATTAAATTATTGTGCAATGTTCCCGCCATTTTTGAATAAGGAGCGTTTGAACTTGGCAAGCCACTAGCGTGTTAATGGACTAAATAAGCTTGCTTAGGCTTGCCGTCTTGGTTCGGCAAGTGTCATATACAAAGTTACCCTTTGGCAAGTGTGGAAACGAGGCTTCTAGTTTGAAAAGAGAACGGAGGGCAAGCCGGCGGTGGAACACACATTTTGTTTGAGATGTCTTTTATATGTATGTCGGAAATCAGTAATTTCAAATCATAAAATGGAACGTCAAGCTGAAACTAGCTTGGGTGTATTCGGAAGTTGAAGATGGCAGCACCGTGCAAATTGTCTACTGTCATTTGAGTACACGCGGTGGCGGGGGTCACAGAGGACAGCTATTGACTTGCCAACCGGCAGCGGGCACTCTTTAGACAGCCTCAGAGCTGAGCGGACGATAAAGTAGAACGTCGTTATTATGGCCGAGTTTAATTTGCATTAGCATTGCACAACGTTTACTTTATGGAGAGCACAACTGGGTACAGTGTGTACTGATGGACTGCGATCGAGCAGGTATTGCGTGTGTTGACCAGTCAGTAGCGCGTTATGCCGGAGCCAGCGAGAAGTGCACGTGGACTGTTTTCTATGCACAGTCATACCCTTTGCGAAGAGTAGCACCCATGCGGCTGTGATGGTTCGCTTCTGATGAGATAGGTCATAGTGCCAGCGATTGGCGGATTTTTCACACGGGTTTTAATAAGCGCGAGAGGCGCGGGCAAGTTGTGGAGCCGGGATGGCTATGAGTGTGCAATGCGACGTGTGAATTATGGTTGGTTACCCGGAATGCCGCACCGCGATGTAAATCCGACTTCACCGCGTTCCATTAGCGATTGGTTATGTTATTCGAGCGACATAGTAATCTGTTCAGAGCCATGTGTATCAGTAGTAATTGCCTACTAAATTAGTAGCAAGTGTAAAACATGTGTTTCAATGGGTTTCTAAGTAAAATGATGAAAACGCCCACAGTTTATTATTTTCTGGACCACCTATCTGCGACATCAGATCGTGGGATAATGAATCCGAATTTCAGGTTTTTCAGATGGCTATCTTGATATGATATTACAAACAGTGGACGGCGAACATGCCAAATAAGGATTCGTTTGAGGTTATAAACGTAAGGAAAGTAAGACAGCGATTCGGTATGGAATTTTTATTTCATTATTATTATTATTGGTAAGCTCCTGCAGCCAGCATGTTATCTCGTAGCGAACAGAGCCAGAGCTCTTCATTTATCACGAACAGATGCTTGATGAACATCCTCGTTGACTGACGCGTTGGCAACAGCTTTCCTTATTATCTGCCTGAACTCCTGGCCAACACTGGTCTCAGTGTCCAGGCAACGCCTGGTTGTCATATCCGTGGCTTTGACGTTTCTTTTGCTGAGTATGGTGGCGAGTTACCGAGTAACCGGGTATATTAAAAGAAAAGTTATTTTCAAAATGGCGCACACTTAAAAAAAATAGTTACCTTAGGTGAAAGAGGTAAGAAGCTATTGCGATAGTGCAATCCCCCACATGGATGGCATGTTTGTTCTCATTTGTTTAATTTAATTACCCTTACTGAATTACATTTTATTTTAATTTCTATTCGACGACTGCAAGCGACAAAATAATAAATGGTATCACTAAGCAGAATCGGAACATCCGAGAGTATTTTTGTGTAATATCTTGACTTCCAGTGTAAATGGTGCCGTCATCTTGAACTGTAAAAACACTTGACAGAATATTCAAAGTTAAGATCTCGTGAATTTGATTTTTAATAAAAATATTGTGCTTCTTGTAGCATCTAGGTTTTCCTGAAAATAGGACTGATCGGAAAGAATTTAAAGTGGAGGTGTGCGTAAACAACAAATCGTTTCGCTTTATTTGTGCTTGATTCAACGAAGTGTTATAAAGTCTTTGCACAGTATCTTTCATCGTAGTTATTATTAATTTGCGATAACAGAGTTATTCAAAATCAGTGCAAGTATATTGTTTTGTGAAACCAGAAGCGTTCTGTAAATGAGATAAAGAATTTTCTATTTTCTAACATCTTGTTATTATTTATTTTATCGGCTACCCTCAGTTCAGAAAAATAACATTTAGAAATTTTGTGTATCTTGTCGTTGTTTTTTTTCTTTGTGTGTTTCAGATAAACTAAGTGACAGTGACTGTTGTATGGACATGCAAGCTTGGAAATAACCAAGAGGCTATCATTGCGATTGCGGCGTAATGATACCGGGCATCAATGCAGGTAGCGTTTGTTGATAGTGATACTGTTGGGAGCGTATCCGGCTTCTTGCACTATGGCTTGCAATTACCATCAGAGACGATGACATGATTATAACAGATGATCTGTATTGTTTCTTTTCTTTGTGGCTTAACTAAACAATAATTATTCCTTGTCGAGTTTGTGATAATTATGCGATTTCGCATTTGATATTTGATAGTTACCTGGGTTTGGATACTTGACGATTTCTGGTAACAAAGGATCTGGTAACAAAGATCACTGGTCTTTGCTCACCCAACATTGAGTAACTGGCACCAAATGAGTGAAGAATAGACGTTTTGTTACTTACAAGAAACATCTAAAGATAATTATTACTTTACTGAAGAATTGTGCTGTTTTTGAATTATCTTTAAAACAGACAGGATGACATAGTGAGAAAATTTAATAGGTGCAGTTTTTTTTTTTTTTGATTTCGAAATATTGCTTAAGATACCTAACCTCGTCAAAGTAGAAACGTACCATGGCTAGTTGCCAGTTCCGTCAGATGCACCATGATCTTTGTGTGTGATAATTATATTAGGTAAAAGTTAAAGTGCTTAAATATTACTAAAATTAACACATCTTTTCTTAGTCACAATATCAAATTATAGTATGCACTTTATGATAGATAAGGAATTAAATAAAGAAACCCTTTTCTCAATCTTCACTTCTACTGAAACCTGTAATTGCTCACAGATTAAACAGTCAACTGATTGACGTGATATAAAATGTACCCATCGCAAAGTAACTCAATTAAGGTGACTTACAAAATTCATTAACAGCTATGCTGCAGTAAGCTGGTTCTTTGGCAAGGGAATA
This sequence comes from Thymelicus acteon, assembly GCA_951805285.1. Classification (NCBI taxonomy): domain Eukaryota; kingdom Metazoa; phylum Arthropoda; class Insecta; order Lepidoptera; family Hesperiidae; genus Thymelicus; species Thymelicus acteon. The sequence goes on from OX638224.1 coordinate 1,673,292, forward strand.
TTATTGTGGTCGTATCACATATTATCACGGGGAACTTCATAATAGCTGTCACTACCTTCTCAGCTAGTTCAGAAAGACTGTTTGAAACAGGTGATCTGCATTTCACAGTAATAACGTTTTACTTCAGCAGGTAGGTACTCTTTTGCCGCAGTGTTACGCTTAAACGGGCTACCTACGTAATTTTCTTAAAAAATAATAATTTCGAGTAAACACTCGTAAGGGTGGTGAATGTACACGTATATTGGTCGCGTAATGTCTAGTTTTTATTTTATTTTATTATGCAGTCAATTTCAGTGTACAAACCAAATTGGAAAATAATAATTTGTTGGTTGTATCCTGGAGATGCCTTTCACTTTCTTCGACAATTGATTTGTTGGTTTACCATATAGTGAGAGGTCACAGTAATAGCAATCAATCGGTATTGAGTTCTAAAATTCATAGAGTAACTATTTGAATGAATCTTATTGAAATTAATTGTTGCTGTGTTGAATTTTATCTAATGTAAGCATTCAATGGTAATGCAAAGAGCAAGCTACCTATTTTTTTTATTGTTGCGGAAATTATTTATTGTCCTGGGGAACGCAGTACGCAGTCAACTTTGATAGAAGTCTGATTTTGGAGGAAACCAGAGACGTTTTCTGGGGGTATTACACCATAAATTTTTTATTTTTATTTTTGAAATTATCAGCTTACTTAGTCGTTCTTTGACCATGACTATGAAGTAACTACGTTAAGTGTAAATTTTGGTTGAATATTCGTTCAATGTTGAAATATTTTTTTGGTGAAATTCAAATACCTTAGTCAATTTAGTCATACAAGGTGAAAATAACTTGACAGAGTGACATTGTTTTCGGTTGTTTTTTTTAATGATGCGTGGAACGAATTGTTTGAAAATCACACATTATATTGACATCACAAATTATTGAGTCAGACATTTTTGGTAGAATATTTCAATTTTACGAATTAACTCATTTATTATGAGCTATTTTAGTACTTGTGAAGTACTCGAAATATTTACGCAATAACCTCGATGCATGGGCTTAGCTACCACTAGCTACCACCTAGTTGGCTTAAGACGATAACTGTACAGCCCTAGTGTGATTCGATGCTGACGATTCTTTTTTTTTTACGAGCGCAGGTTCAGTGGATGCGTCGACCAATAGATGCTAAAAGACCATTACGTTCTACTCTGATCAGGGGCCAGGGTCAACGCTGACCCTCAACAATTTAGATATGGCTATAGAAATTTAATGCCTCAGTGATCAAGTAGCTTTCCAATAGATCAGGAAAGGCCGAGCTAAAGAGATACTTTTGTTTGTTTTCTTGTTACAGATTAACCATGATAGTGAATTTACTCTATGATGTATACAGCGTTCCGATTCAAGAGCTCACAAGCTTGTTCGATGGTTTATACACCATCGCGAGTATGGGATCACAAAGCACCCACGAGGACGTGGGGCCTGTCATGATGGCCGTGTCGGAAATCAGTAATTTCAAATCATAAAATGGAACGTCAAGCTGAAACTAGCTTGGGTGTATTCGGAAGTTGAAGATGGCAGCACCGTGCAAATTGTCTACTGTCATTTGAGTACACGCGGTGGCGGGGGTCACAGAGGACAGCTATTGACTTGCCAACCGGCAGCGGGCACTCTTTAGACAGCCTCAGAGCTGAGCGGACGATAAAGTAGAACGTCGTTATTATGGCCGAGTTTAATTTGCATTAGCATTGCACAACGTTTACTTTATGGAGAGCACAACTGGGTACAGTGTGTACTGATGGACTGCGATCGAGCAGGTATTGCGTGTGTTGACCAGTCAGTAGCGCGTTATGCCGGAGCCAGCGAGAAGTGCACGTGGACTGTTTTCTATGCACAGTCATACCCTTTGCGAAGAGTAGCACCCATGCGGCTGTGATGGTTCGCTTCTGATGAGATAGGTCATAGTGCCAGCGATTGGCGGATTTTTCACACGGGTTTTAATAAGCGCGAGAGGCGCGGGCAAGTTGTGGAGCCGGGATGGCTATGAGTGTGCAATGCGACGTGTGAATTATGGTTGGTTACCCGGAATGCCGCACCGCGATGTAAATCCGACTTCACCGCGTTCCATTAGCGATTGGTTATGTTATTCGAGCGACATAGTAATCTGTTCAGAGCCATGTGTATCAGTAGTAATTGCCTACTAAATTAGTAGCAAGTGTAAAACATGTGTTTCAATGGGTTTCTAAGTAAAATGATGAAAACGCCCACAGTTTATTATTTTCTGGACCACCTATCTGCGACATGTATATTCTTCAATGGTTGAAGAGATTTTCCCGCCGATTTTTCTGCGCAACAAACACTGATGTGCGTAGTGTATTATTATAGAACATTTCCATGAAGTCCACGGAAACCAACCTCTGATTTAGTAACTAAGCTATGGGAAAATGAGAATGAAGGCTTCTAATAAACTAATTCGCCTTCTTTTAAATGCCACCTGAATATTCCAAAGAAAGCGTCAAATAAAGAACAGCTATTATTTTAACTTGTCCCACTGATTTATACATCACCTTCTAATTTACTAACTCAGCCACGGATTTTACAACTAACCAACATTTTACGTTTTACAGCCTGAACATATTTTCCTCAAAAAAGATAGTTCAAGCTTGATTTAGAAAACATCATATTTTATAATTTAGCATGTGAAATAATAAATCGTATTCTTTTATCATGAAAATAGCAACTGCATGATCTGTTTGACTCCAGTCAGACGGGCGCTACTGGCCATTTGCACCAATCAGCGAGCGCGATTCGATTCATGCGGGGATGAGTTGACACGTGTATTTGTTTATTGTGAGTTATCACGTGTATTTGTTTATTTTCATTCTATTGTTGGTGCGCTCATTATTAAATAAGTGACAGAAACAAATCGCTGCAAACCCGACTCCACGTAGTCTTGTCTGCCCTACTCCTAGAGTGTAATGTAAACCTGCGTAGGCGCGGAGGGGCGAGGCGGCCCGCGAGCTGAGGAGCAGGTGTTTTTAACGCTCGCCGCAGCGGCTGAGGCTGGCCGGCAAGGCCAGATAATGCTATTAAATAGAAGTCAGTTTAATTACCACCCATTTTGAATTTGAATTAAAGTCAAAGCAACTTTAAATTTTTTTCGAATGAGAATATCTTGCTTGACTACTTTGATTTTAACTCTCAGAGTTTGGATAGCACTAGAAGCACGTTTTTCTAGAGCTAACAGATAAGAAGAGTTTTAATAAAACTTGTGCAATATTGCATTAGCGAGCGCCATTGGGAAATGTATATCGATTTTCTTTACAGCTTTCTTTCAGATAAGCGCGGACTTCACTCAGACAAGATATAATTCCAAGAAAAATTCTTATTTAAAATAAAATACTACGAAATCATTGAAACTGTGATTTAATTATTGAGGCCTGGAATGGTGAGGATATTTTTAACGGAACATATTAAAAATATGTGCATTTTAGGCCAAAATTAAGAGCCAATTTAATATTTTAAATTAAGTAATTGAACAATGGGTCATTCATCATTTAACCCCTGTTTCTCATTCATGTTTTGTGTAGGCTACGTGTTTTCCAATAAATGTAAAGGTTTAAAGAGCCAAAAATTGCAATGAGTCATTATTTTTTTATTTGTTACTATGTTACTATATCTATTACATGTTGTTAACTCTAAAATCTCCAAAAACAATCAAGAAATTACATACTGTAGTACCTATATTCCATTGTATTGTTTTAAACATACGGCTGATAGGTACTCGTTAACTACGAAACTCCAAATAGAGAGGAAACAAAGTTTAGTAGCTACAGCATTACCTTAATAAATTAAATTACCTTAACAGAACGGAGCCAGGTGTTTTATAACTCACAGTAATCCCACTTTTAGTTTCGGACCTTCAATTAATATGTTTCGCAAAAATCTCACTTATCCCAATTTATCTTCTAAAGCTGACTTCAGGGGCTTCAAGCTCTTAACTTTAAGAAGTTAAATTCAACAGTAATTAAGAAAAGTTGTACGTTGTTTTTTTTATGGAAATAGCCGGCAAACGAGCTGACGATCCACCTGATGGTAAGTGGCTATCGTCGCCCATGGACATCAGCAATACCAACGGCATCACTGATGCTTTGCCGCCCAAGAAAAAGAAAGAAAGGTGTAGCTCAAGGGTGGTAGCTATCCAGGCGAACCTCATGGAGAAATAATAATAGTAATAATTGTGTTAATTAACAATTAAAATCAATATTACCAATATAAAAGCAGTGATAGTCTAGCGGTTAGAACTTTGGTCTCTCGAACGAAGGGGCTCGAGTTCAAATCCTGCACGCACCCCTAATTTTCAAATATTATGTATAGAATTTAATGATTATTATTAATTATTATGCGTATTAGAAGTTAATGATCACTTGCTTCGGTGAAGGAAAACATCGTGAGAAAACCTGCACACTGGAGAATTCTCCATAAAGTTCTCAAAGGTGTGTGAAATCTACCAATCCGCAGTTGACCAACGTGGTAGATTATGGCCTAACACCCCTCACATTGTGAGAGGAGACCCCGAGCCAAGCAGTGGAACAATTATGGGTTGTTTTTTTTGCTTTGCTTTGCTCCTCCTTTTTTGAAGTCTGGTAAAAAGAAAAAACTGGCTCTCACGCCCCCAGCCGTGACACGACGAGTGACTCAAACAAGAGGGTGGTCGCTGGTGTTGCTAGCCAAGCAGTCTTTACAGAAACACGGAATTATTCACATAAAACGAAAGTACTAAGCACACATGAGATAATTATATTTGAACCACATGATTTTGAGTGGCCAGGCCAAGAACACAAACATGTACCTATCTATAGATATAATAAATCAATGATGAATATAAAGGGTTGTTGTAAACTCGTCACATAGTAAACTCAATGACACCTCCTTTCGCGGACATTCACACTTATCAATTAGAATTAAAGGAAATGAAAAATATTGAACGGCCAAAATCCAAGATTATTGTTATTCAAACAAAATCTTGTATAATAAATAATACGTCTCAATCCTACTATAAATGTGAAAGTTTGTGAGACTACTTGTCACTCTTTTACGCAAAAACTACTGAACGGATTTTAATGAAATTTGGCACACAAGTAGACCATGATGTGCAATAGGATATGGGATAGGATATATACTTATTATCCCGTAAAACGCGAGAAAACCCGCGTACAGAGTGCTAATATGATAATGAAAGTGCGACGTGGCTAAGTAACAGGCTACGGACGAAGGATCCAATCTACGCACGGTTGGCAGAAATCAATCAATCTGCTTCGGTTTCGGTTCTAATCGTCACTTTTATCTCTCAGCTCCTCCTGGGCTAACACGCTTGCTTCACTGTCGACAGGTAAACGTAGCTTTCTCAATATTCTATCTATCTATAATCAACTGGCAACAACTGTCGAAAGACACGACATCAGTGTGTTGCTTTCATTTTACTTACTAACTTATGTAAGGTTTATTAAAATACTGGCAACATCGAAAAATGGCTGTAAAAAAAGGAGAAAATATGGCGGGAGGAGTCATAATGGCGGAACGATAATTGGGGTAGGACAAGGAAAACTATTCGTTACCTTTAGACTAAGAATAGGATGGTTAAGAATAATCGGGATATTATATCGTGTTTAAAATAATATGATAAATCCAAGTAATTGTACAAAGGTGTATTGAGATTATAACATGTGAACGAGTAATAATTATGGAGTTTTACTACACTTGCACCACGGACCTTAAATAAAGAAATTCTTTCTATTTTTATAATATCATTGCTTATTGCATAATGTTTGACCCGAATAAATTTAACATTCGTAAAGCAATAACCATTAACAATGTTCCAATAAATTTTCCTGCTTCGTCATCAAACTTTTTTCTAATATATTATCTCTTATTGACTATTGTTACTACTATTAAAGTAATTGTAAGTATTAAGACTATTAATACTCTAAGTACTGGCACAAAGTTTAATGGTGAAGGCACAATAGGATACAGAGGAACCTGAAGGACATTAAGATGTAGCTACAACCTCAGACGACCTCAGTATATTTTCCGTTAATACCACTACCAGCATGCCGGGAAAGCTTTCTTAAATTAATAAAAGGTACAATTGCATCGCTCGCTTTAAAGTATTCGTTTCAGATATTTCTCCGTGAAATTTTCACAGCGATCTTAAAATGCTTACAATTATGTTCATTGCATTGCGTGCTCATTCAAGGCTTCTATTTACGAATGACAACGGAAGCACTCAATGTAACGGTTTGTTAAAGTTATTTTGATGATAAATCTATACTAATAATATAAAGCTGAAGAGTTTGTTAGGTTGAACGCGCTAATCTCAGGGACTACTGGTTCGAATTGAAAAAATATTTTTGTGTTGGATAGTCCATTTATCGAGGAAGGCTATAGGCTATACGAGTATAACATCATATATTTTAGTAGTTAGTTTTTTCCACAAATTAACGCGGGTGGAACCGCGGGGCACAGCTAGTAACTTCATTAAATCAAAGTTTAGTAATGGGTTTTTACTAAAGGTATATTAAAACTGGATGTCAGGAGTACCTACCACAGTGGGATTCTAAGGGTCCAGCTAATCTGATAGCATATAGTTATTGGTCATAGCCGTCATAGTAAAAGTTGTTCAATTAGATAAGCATTTACCGAAGGCACGTTTTTGTATCTTCTCTCTCATAATATATGGTTCACCGCTAAGTAGCAAATTGAAGACAAATGGTGTAATCCGACAGCCACGATCTCGAGTCGAATACGGAAGCGATCAATCTGCTTCGGCGATTTTTGCCGTTATCCTTCTTCGAGACAGCTCAGTTTATTGCAATCTCTTTAATCTGTATCCCGTGATTCCCGTGCCTGTGGTTTCAGCCTTCACGACATTTATACAATTGTACCCGCGTCACTTGACTTGATGGAACGTTCTCTTGTTTTAAGTTATAATGCTAATGTCTATTTTTATCATTTGGTAAAAATAAAATAATAAAAACAAATATATTAAACAACGTGTTACAAATACCCCGTAAAAAATATAATTAATTATCGAAGCCAAATATTTTGTCAACCCTAGTAAACTGACATGTCAGGGAACCAGATTATTTAACAGAAAGGCCTACGTAAGTACCTATTTTACCTTATAATTGTCTACTTTAATAGTTTTCTATTTTTCATTCATAAATGTTTGCTACCTCAATACAAGGGTGTTCTCCGGACCTCACACCCTTGGACTTCTTTTTGTGGGGTTATGTGAAGGACAGAAGTTATTTCTCCGATTGCCCAACGGTTGCCGAGATGGAACAGCGTGTTAGATCGGTTTTCGCATCAATAACACCAGCGATGGTGCGAAATGCTACACAAGCCATATCCCGACGAGCGAGGTTGTGTATTGAGCAAGCCGAAGCACACTTTGAGCCGTTTCTGTAAATTTGACGTTTATTATGAAAAAGTAAGTGTTCGTTTAGGTTGTATCGTTAGGTTAGGTCTTTTAAAATTTTTGTCGTTCCGCGAATTAGGTAGAAATGTAGGTACATTCTGCGTAGTTTACTCTTTGATTTTACTGAATAGGGTTTGCACATCAGTGAAAATAATAATATTTTTTTTATTTTTTCGGGGTATGTTATACAGAGTTACTACGGTTCTTAAATATTGTGAATGGACTCGTTATAAGGCTCCATTTAACCTCCTTTCGGCTTTACGGGTACTTTTGTAACACTCTATATAAATTATAAAAACCTCATCAACATCTTCGCTTTCTAGTTTTCGCTATTGAAGTAGCCTTATATCCTTTATCCTTCGGTATGGTAAGTATCCTAGATAGATCCTAGATCACCCGTCATTTATATGACTACGTACGTAATGAGTTAAGTACATAATAACTTAAGTTACTTAATGTTTCAGTATGAATGGTTTTGAAAGCCTACTTACATTAAAATAAAATAAATAAAATTGGCTAAAGCTGGTCGATTATAGATCCTGTTACATAATCTAGATTAAAAAGCATTTGCTAAAATCCAATTATTTGCTGGACGTTGTCGCCTCGTCAGTTCTGTGCGCTTCAATTAACTTTTAACAAATACAGATAAAACAAAAAACAAAAAAAACGAACTCCAACTTTATGATTGGCGCTACAACCATGCTACAGCCTGTTATTTTCAAAATGAATAACGAATGACGGTTGGGCGCCAAACACAACATTTCCCTATTTTCATATAGATAAGCGTTCTATTTTATATTCAAATTGAGATGGGTTCAATAAAATTATATTGTTAACTGTTGTAAAGGCAGTATTTAATTGTATTATTATATCACGTTTGCGGCGAAACCCATACAAGTGAAGCAAGTCACAACTTGACAAGAACAGAATTGTAATAATAATATCAACTTCAATCTGAAATGAATAGTAATATCTTAGTGCATTTATCTTTTTCTAAATAATACGAAACTAGTCAAATTTTAACAATATTCTGTAATTAAAGTACCTATGCATTGTATCTAAATATTATTATTGTTTGAATAGAATGCATGTAATTTATAATTATAAATACAATTTTGGGCATTATTTTCAGGGAATAGCCACTCAAACGCTAATGACCTTTCGAGGACGACCAAAAAAAAGACGCTAATAGATGCTTAGTACTCAGATTTTCATAAAATCAAGTAGGTATCTTCTATGTCCCCAGGTCGTATACATACACACCAAACAACGTTATCATTGCTACGGCAATAGCCGAACTTAAAAAGACATCTACGACCTACGGTAACACATCTATGGCCGTAGCAAAATCGTAGCAACTTAAGGTCGTATTTTGATAAGTGACACATTCAAATTCAGACTGTGTAAGACTTTTCAAGTCAATTCAATAATATTAAAACCAAAAAACGAAAAAAAAAATAACGTCCACTAAATGGAATATTATTGACCAAGGAATGTGCAAGAAATCATGGTAAAGGGGACTGCAAAATATTTGTAGCAACAGAAAAAATGTTCGCACAAATAAAAAACAAAAAAAAAATACGAAGTCAATAATAATAATGAAAATGTTTATGTAGAGACTATACGAGTCTTATTTGGTTGAAATTATTATAATATTATGTTGATTTTTTTTTTTACTTAAAATGATTAAATACAAATGAAAACTAAACATGTTTTATTTTATTGATTTGCTACGACAGCCGGCAGTAATGAATAAAAAAAATTAAAAACCGACTGCGGAAAAACATAATATACCTTTTTGAAACCCTTATGATGAGCTCTTTAATTAAATACCCATATTGCAGTATTCCATTAATTTTTATTTTTTTGATACATCAAACAATGCCATCACATAGCCACTATATTTATTTTCTTCTAATTTCACTTATGTAATAACACTTGGGCTGTCAAGACGCATCTAACGATATCTTAATTATGTAAATCGGTCCAGCGGTTTGGAAGATATGAGGTAATAAAGAATGTACATCCATGCATACAAGATACGCGTAAAAAACAACCCTTCCTTGGCAGTCGGGTAAAAAATTATGGGCTGGCAACACTGACACCAAATAATAGATCACAAAGAAAAAGTATCGTACGCAAGCCCAACTGACTGAGAGTATCATCGAAATGATTTATGCGGAAAATACGTTGCAAGAAAGTATTAAGAGTAAAAAACCCTATCGTTGAGAATAAAAACAGGTTACGGTACAAAGTATAACTTTAATACGCTATCTAGACATGAAACACTCTCGCTATAAAAGCAAGAGCGATACGACTGCCCGTAAAATGTATACGAAACAGCTTTTCATCAAGCGATGCCAACATTTTCATTTCAGTTCGACATAAAAGACGCATAAATAGTACACTCGTGCTCGCGACCGCGCTCGACTTATCGTAATTTTTCAAATACACGGCTCCAGTCTTCACCTATTAGAATGAAAGGAATGAACATTCTCGAAGGAATTTTATTCCTTTGTCAGTATTTTCCTGTTTGATTAATGAAAGCACCTGCGCGTTCCGAAGCGTGTACTTTTAAATCTTCGAGGCACGCTTCAAGTGGTTTCAATCTTCGTCATACTTTTTGTCAGCTTAATCTGCGGAGGCGCGTTAAACACCGTTTGCGTTTCACTAGTACGCCACTTTCGGAATGATAAATTTATCATTCCTGAAATACGGTGGTATTATTGATTAAAAACTTGGTAGCAGTGTCAGAAATTTTGCAAATTAATTTGAAGAGAAGACTGCTATTCTGTACCTTGGTGTACCTACTATAAAATTTTAACAGAAGTAGCAATATAAAAGAAAATCAATCCATAAAACTGTTTATAGGTAGGTCAAAATAAAAGTAACTAAGATTACATGGAGAAAAAACCAAATCCATACAAGGAGTACATAGTCATTGGCTTTAATTACTAGATTTTTTAAAGATTAAAACGCGTAAATATAGAAATAATAAAGTGATAGATGACGGATTACTGGATAAGTGGGTATGGATTTGGGACACTTCTATTTATAAGTATATCTAATAACGATTAGACAGTGTATTAAGTACTTATTAGTCTGAGAACAAGATTCCTTCAGTAAATAGTGAACACTTGTCTATAAAAATCCGACCGCTGACAACATTTTCCGACCCCAGACGAATAGTAAATCCTTCAAGAGGTCTCGTCGTCTCGGATAAAAAGGTACGTAAAGAAACGGTATCTGGCGAAAGACGTTGAATAGATGTCTCAATAGAATGGTAAATACTTGTTCGCAAATGGCAAACATGATTTACGTAAATATTATTGAGAGTCACAGTCTAGTACACACGGCCTTTGTCGAGAGCCGGGATGCGTGAAGCATGAACGCTAATGTATAGAATCCACTTACCCCATTCCCGCACACTTGTTGTATTGGCTCGTTAGTCGAATGTTTATTTGTTTGCCAACGTTGCGAGTAACATCTTCCCTTATCTTCCTTTTGTTGTAATTGTTTGATTTGCTCTTTTAAGTAGACGTCGCTTCGAGTGAGCGCGCAACCGGGCGAATATCGCGCGTTTGAAACCCTAATGAAGACAATGTGCTTGCTCCAATGTTGGAAGGATGAACAGTAGAGTGGTCTTCGATATTCATTAAGTATACTTCAAACAAGTTTTTTTTATTAAAAAATTATCATCGCTGAAACTCTCACAAGTAAAAAAAATCTTTTTACAGTCAATACCCGAACTATAAACTAAATCATTTACGACTTTGTATTCTAAATTGTTTCTTCTTATTCGGTGACTTTGTTGCAAGTCAGAAACTACCGACAAGTTTTATTTAATTTTGTAAAAAAACTTCATTAACAACATTTAGGTACAATTAGGTACTAATATTGTTGTGATTTGTAGCCAAAAGTATGAATAGTTTCGTATTTACAGCATTTACACAGTAACTTACTTTGTAGAGCATATTTATTTTATAATTTGCTTCAAATAAATTGTACCGGAAAATGACTGAAGCTGACTTCAGTCGATTTAACTTTAGGAATGTGGGGTGACACCGGATAGTTAAGAAAAAAACACCATAAATTCGTTATAATGTTATATATTTAAAAAATCAACAACACTTCTCAAAGAACATATGTAAGACATTACTTTGGCAAAAAATATCCGAAATCAATAAAGATAAAAAGAAGTAGAAATTTATTTTAATAAAAAACATAAATCCGGATTCACCCCATACCTATGGGTAAAACCGGATACGCGTTTTTAGTCAACGGGGTGAATACGGATATTTTTTTTATGCCTTAACCCGTCGGTTACCGAGAACGTTCCAGCACGTTCGAACTCAAAGGTACCGCGATCACGCGGATCCTAACGAGTTAAGCAAGAAAACGAGCTGACGGGTCACCTGATGGTAAGTGATTACAGCCGCTCATGGACATTAGTAATACCGGGGGCGTCACCAATGCGTTGCCGGCTTCGAAGAATAACAATAGACCTGCTTCTTGAAGGACTCCATGTCAAAGCTTAGTGGGAACACCGATGCAGGAAGTTCGTTCCACAGTTTACACGTGCGTGGTAGGAAATTACATGAAAAGCGAACTGTGGACGAACGCCAAGTATTAAGGTGGTGTTGATGGAACCTGATACATCGTGATGCGTGGTGACGGAAATCGATCGCAGGTATTAAACCGAACAGTTCTTCAGAACATTCCCCGTTGTACAGACTGTAGAATACGCATAGGGAGCCTACGTCTCTCTTCAACTCAAGTGATACTGAGGTCCTGTAAACATACTTATGAAAAAATAAATAAAGTAAATGTAGTAGTTGTTGTACTTACGTGCTCACGTAATATTTGGATATAGTGATATGGTTGACTTGCATTAGCTCGTTACGACACCAGTAGGTAGGGAAACACGTCTGCTCTCGTCTACGGCTGTCTCGTGACTGACCCAGTGTTGCCCCACTACCCGTGCTCCCGAGATAACGTGATTACTGCTATAACTATAATAGCAGTACAAACACTACATCCCTTCCTTATTAAAATCTTTATTTAATCTGGAGCCCGATCCACAGTCGACTCTGCAGTTGATCGCAACTCAAGCCTTCAAAGGCCACTCCACGTCTACACCATTCAATATTCCAGTTACTTAGATAAACTCATTTGTAACACGCACTATATATATGAAGCAGGCTACGGTTTGTAAACTGTAGCCTTCTGGGTGCCTTCACTAGCCTCAACAAACTCAAACTGTCATATGCATGCTTCGTATAGAATTACTTATGTAGATTATACCTTCACTGCAAATTATTTTAAACATTGAAACAACACCTTAGACCTCTTCCAGCATTTTTTCGTCTTACACCTTTCCCATTCTCACCCATTCTCCTTCTATCTTTATTAAATAATAATTATTTGCATCACCTCTTAGCTTTTCATACTTCCCTCTTTCTCCTCTCTTTGATCAAGATCGCCAAGTTATTAGGTTTCATACCAACATACAAACGAACCTCGTCCTTTCTGTCCTTAAATAGACAACTTACTGGTAAAACAAACACAGGAAATATGAGAAACTCGATGAAAATTTATATTATTACTAAAAGTGGTTTACTGTCAACAACAAATTATGTACAGCTTACAACCTGCTTTCGTTTTTAAAGACTAAAGTTTTACTTGCGAGACAATCCTCTTATATACGTAATATAAACTAGGTCCCACCGACGACCATAACACGCCAAACATGGCTAGACTTGCAACAGGAATTTCCTTTATTTAGGCGTCCTTTCTGAATGGGCCCAACGGACCCGACGGTGTCACATATGAGTCAGACACTGCAGATACCAATCATTCACACACCAGTCATTTATTGAAATACCTCGTCTATTCATTATCTTTATTCTACATCTCGACTCCATCACGCCAAATAACTAATATATTCACAAAATCACTACATTTTGTATGGTTTTCAAAGTTATGAGGGCCCATACTGCCGTCTAGTCAGTAATTATTTCAATTTCAAGAGGTCCATACACACTTTAGTTACTATGATTTCAAATCATGGGACCCATACTGCCGTCTAGTCAAGTAATGTATGTATGATTCTAAATTTCATGAGGTCACTACTTCCATCAAGTCAATGTATCAATCTCAATTTCATGGGGGCTCATACTGCCGACAACTCAGTAACGTATGATTTTCAATTTCATGAGGGCTCATATTGCCGACAGCTCAGTAATGTATGATTTTCCATTTCATGAGGGCTCATATTGCCGACAGCTCAGTAATGTATGATTTTCAATTTCATGAGGGCTCATACTGCCGACAACTCACTTCAACTCAGTAACGTATGATTTTTAATTTCATGAGGGCTCATACTGCCGACAACTCACTTCAACTCAGTAACGTATGATTTTCAATTTCATGAGGGTTCATACTGCCGACAACTCACTTCAACTCAGTAACGTATGATTTTCAATTTCATGAGGGCTCATACTGCCGACAACTCACTTCAACTCAGTAACGTATGATTTTCAATTTCATGAGGGCTCATACTGCCGACAACTCACTTCAACTCAGTAACGTATGATTTTCAATTTCATGAGGGCTCATACTGCCGACAACTGAGTTACGTATGTTTATGTTAAGTAAAACTAAACTTCATTATAATTACCTTTGGTTGATCTTACTCTGATTTCTCTGACTCTTCGAGTTAGAGTGCCTTTTAAATTTTACTTTCATTGTAACATTAGCTTAAATACTATTTTTTCCTTTAACTCTGAATTTAACTAAAACCCCAGAAGAAATAATAGTATTTTTAAATAAGTACAGAAGGTGCACTAAGAAAAATTCCGAAAAATCATTTAAATAAATAGTGACTCTGGCTCCAACGCAATAAAGTGTAATTCAGGTCGCACAGCGCTAATCAAAACGCGTAATGAGTTGCCTTCCTTTCTAACTCTGTCGCTTATCCTCTCTGGCAATGTCAGGGTTGCCTTTTTTTGAAAGAATAAAATTAATCTGAAAGTTTAGTGACATGTGTGATGACCTGAAGGAAACTAACATTTATAAAAGTTAATTCATTTCGCGTTTTTTTCTGAAAGTTTATTTTTATGTGTTACACATGTATTATTATATATGTGTAAACGATAATTAAATATATATATCAGTTCGGACTTGATTATTTAACATCTTACTGAAGAACACGCATCAACATATAGACAAACACCAAAATTTTTACTATGTGTGATAGATTACGAACGTGTGACTGCTATTATGAATTTTCTGAATTAGTAGGACATGTCGAACGTGGCATGTACCTACTTGTAACGTTATGGTAAAATGCGGAGAGTGCCAGGCCTGATAAAACTTCAACTCGGACTATAGCTTAAACATTCACTAAACTTTATCTTTATCTTTACCCTTTTCACTTGAACTCAACATTACCTTGACCTCACTTTTTTTTATGAACTTTTTTAGGTATTGTGACGGGTCATCTTATTGAAATGAAATTCTAAGTGGTTTACAACATTTAGCTGTAAATCGATACAAAACTACAATCGGTTTGCCTGCAAAACTATTTAAAGAGGATCCTCGACTTCTCGATTTATAACTAAATACATCCAGCTTAATAAATATTTTTTTGGACGTCAGGAGAGTTTCTCCTTCACGATTTTTGTGGAATTCTGTCAAAACCAAGCCTCGGCTTCTCCAGGGGTATGAATTTACTATAGTATATCAAATCGTGCGTCTTCAAAAGGGCGCTTTCCTCAGGCTACAATAATAAATAGCAAAATTTTAAACATTGCTGCACCCATTCGAACAAAATACAATTATTGTTCTCAATTTAAAAGTAAAAACTTACTCCTTTTGCGCACGAATAACTCAATAACCAATATATAATATGATTTCCGTGACACAACTTAGTTTAATCACAGTAACAACACAAGAACGCGTCTAGCTCGCAAGCGCTTTTGACCCTCACTGCCTCAATAGATTCTATAAAATTCAACACAAAAACTAAATTAGAAAAATAAAATTGTCTCATCGTGAAGATTTGAACTCCGGTATCGCGGCTTGTATAATGGTTCCTAATAGGAACGATGATAGGAACTTTCTATCATCTCCCAATACGCAATGATATTCAAAAATATAGATACGTTATGCCCTTACAAACCAACCAAGAACTCCGTTCTGAAAAGAGCCACAACACACACACGCCCATCCTTTGCTCCACTACACCAATCACATTGGCACAATACACGAGGGCATTCTAACGCTGTATGTCAAATGTCAAGCACTTCTGACTACAACAAAAGCGTCATGTGTTAACAGCGCGACCACGACCATAACGGTCAATTACCCGCTCCTGCGCTCCTCGTCGTCGGCGCGCCAGTGACACATCCACCATAGAACCCTAACGTTGTTGCTATTCTTATGACGGATTAAATGTTTCTTTCTTTCTTACGCTACCGCCCATCAAACCAACTTTATTTATGATTACTCACATTATGTTATTATATTTTCAGCCGTGTAGTACAGCCGTGATGGTCAAATACCAAAAGGAAAGACTGCTAAAGAATCACAAAGAACTTACAAGCTGAAATAGGGACCCGGCGCCGCAACGTTAAATTACGTTAACCGTTATACCTAGTTTATGTATATTATTTTCAAAAGAAATACAAGTGCATGGCTGCATGTATACCAAGGCGGCTAGGCATGTATGTCTGTTTGATACTGCCAATGCAATACTTTCATAACAGAACATAATTTTTCATCAAACAACTTCAGTTCCGTTTTTTTATCAGAATTCATATCAAAACAACTGCAATTATTTCAGTTTATTATACCTACACATGTACTTTGTAACTAAAGCAAAACTAAGTTTGAATGAAACCCAGGACCTGCGTAGAATATAACTAATAGTCATAACAACAGCTAATTTTATTGACAATCACCCTTACTGTTATAGTTTTATGGCAACGAAGAAGCAAACTCACTCTCAACAATTAAACTTAACTTGCATGTGCTGCCATCTATAATGGTAGTAAAATCTATACTTTATAAAGTCGAAGAGTCCGCCCGGCCGAACTCGCCAATCCCAGGAACCACCGGTTCGAACCGAAAAACTCCGTCCGACAATCCATTCACCGAGGAAGGCCACAGGCCATACAGCATCGTACCTCCAGCAGCCAGTCTCTCCACAAACCAACGCGGGCGAAACGGCGTGGCACAGCTAGTCCTAAATAAATTTCACTAATTTAGGGAACCTTTCTCTTTTTATTCTTGAATATTTTAAAGTCCCTACTCCTTTATTTAAGTTCATAATTTGTATAATGTTATCTCCTTTTTAGTACTAAGTGTTGTTGTGCAACACACACACGCAAGAATGGATGCCGGACACAATTCGCACATTTAAAACAAAAATGGTGCTTTACAAAAATAGTAGTTTTTCAGTATAGCCATTCAAAGTTTTCAACTCAACATTGCGATCAATATCTATAAAGAAAACTGAAATATATCGTTGCAATTAGCCTCTCTCGTCGGTTCGCCCAACCTACTTTTAGTTAGGCACTAAAAACATGCTAGTAAATAAGTAGTTATTCAAAAAAAAAAAATTCGGAAAAAGTTCCGCATAATGCCACTTTTTCTCATTGGTACACATACGCAACTTTAACAAAACACGCGGCACCACACGCAATACGCCATTTATGTAGCAATCCCTCCAACAGATCGATACTGTATATTATATTTAAAACGACACAGCTAAACACTAAATATCACTTCTTATTTCAACAAAACCTGTCTCGCTATCACTTTCAGCTAAATAAGTGACACTATATCCAAAATGTCATTTATGTTATTATTACTTCAGTAGCGTGAATTACGCTTATAACACAAAATGCCACTTTTTTACTCACGCACAGTTGTTTTTACAATGTCAATCAATGCCATTTACCGAAAACAAAGGGAATTGTGTAGGTAGCGGTAATGGCGGCAATTTTTATACCTAATTAGAGAGAGAACTTCGATAATTATGATGATGTTGCTCAATACGTTATTTAAAGTTACAGCACACATAAACAAATTCTTGAGATAACTATTCGGCACTAATATTAACATTCGTCTGTTGATTATTTCTTGCATCGACGTTTTATTTTCCTTCCAACTCTTCCTTTATCAACACAAAATAAAAATATTTACTGCACTGACCTTTTGACCTCGTCGCCATTATGTAGTAGTTGTTGTACTTACGTGCTCACGTAATATTTGGATATAGTGATATGGTTGACTTGCATTAGCTCGTTACGACACCAGTAGGTAGGGAAACACGTCTGCTCTCGTCTACGGCTGTCTCGTGACTGACCCAGTGTTGCCCCACTACCCGTGCTCCCGAGATAACGTGATTACTGCTATAACTATAATAGCAGTACAAACACTACAGTAAAGGTTTAAGATTTTAAGTAAATAAGTAGACATAACCTATTCAATGATTGGGGGTGACACCGGATACCCGATATCACCCCGTCCGGTCGTACCCCACAGGTGCCACTTTTAAAATACTACTTGCAAAATTTTTATTCTTAGACTCACAGCAACAATTAATGCTGTTTTTTTAACTTAAATAACTAAGATATTATGAAAAGAATGTTACATTATGATTGTACATGGCCAAAACAAATGAGAATACGTCAAAAATTACAAAATATTAGATAACTTACCAATTTTTTCTATTTTGTGGAATACAAGCACGTGATGAAATTCTATCCTGTCCGCCTTTTGCAAGCAAACTGCCCGAGTGTTCCCAAATAACGTTTGACTATTTAGAACGAGATAGCTATATGCCTACTAGTAAAATAGCAACTATCTGTTTTCACCCCCTGTCCGGTTTCCCCCCACATTCCCCTATACTAAAACCTTAAGTTTATTTTTACTTTATCAATAAAATCTTATTTTTACATTAATTTGTACGATATTCGACGACCCTGTAGACTAGTTTGTAGCGACCCTGCCTGCAAAGCGTGTCCCGTGTTCGATTCCCGGCCGGGGCAAATATTTATGTGACAGATAAATATTTTTACTCGGGTCATGGGTGTTATTGTGATGTGTTGTGTCGTGCGAGTACATGCTTCCGTGACACCGCGAACATCGGATTGGGGGGTGTGCATTGCGGCCGGCCGGCTTCATTCCGTTCTGTCACTCGGATGCGCTCATGACGGCCACATGTCAAAATTGTGACAAAATAACATTTAAAAAATCCTTAGTACGTTATATGAAGCTGTAAAAATCGGTCAACTACGAAAACAAAATAGTTGTGTTACTTATCATTGTCAAGGAAACAAAACATTAACTTAAATCAACCAAAACCATTTATTTCATTATTGTGCAATGTTTCCGCCATTTTTCATTGAAAAAATCATAAGCCTCGTTTACGTACTTGCCAAGCCGCAAGCGTGTTAATGTACTTAATAGACTTGCTTAAGCTTGCCGACGCGACGCTTGTGACCAATTTAAGGTGCTGGATTTTTGACACGAATCAATAGTAATTACGTTTGAAAATCGTTCAAACGCTTTTACACGTTAAATAAAGTAAAAGCTTGTAAAGATTTGGAGTCGGTGACTGCTTGTCTTGGTTCGGCAAGTGTCATATACAAAGTTACTCTATGGCAAGTGTGCAAACGAGGCTTCTAGTTTGAAAAGAGAACGGAGGGCAAGCCGGCGGTGGAACAGACATTTTGTTTGAGATGTCTTTTCTATGTCATTATACTTCAATGGGTACATAAACGAAGTTATTAGTTTACTCTATCCTAAAATAGATAATTTTGTAACCCATGCGAAATCAGGACGTCCCGTTACTAAATAAAATAACAACACAAGATGCAAAATCTTTCAAATGATAAACAAACTATAGGGTTACATCTAAGTTATACGAGAAAACTTCCAAAACATAAATAAAAAGAATCCGAAACGTGAAAAGAATGAGGGTTAAAACAAAAGTGAGCTTACCGGCCATAAATTGAGTTGATCCACAGATCATGAACTCATGACAGCTCCAAAACCTCTGTGGAATGGCGATGGCGGGAGATTGGCACCGCTTTTCGTATGACAGGTGAAGGTAGAACTAAAAAGAAAATGTATTTGTGCATGAATCATGCAAACAAAAACGGGTCACGGAACTCACGGATCAAATTAATCACTTATTTACTACCAATCATAGCCCCATAGCCGCTCATAGCCCGGCGGCTTACGTCGATTCTAAGCGATCGACAAAGTTAAGCAACAGCGGGCGCGGTCGGTAGTTGGAAGGGTGACCGCTAGTGGCAAAAATTTCTTGAGCGCTTCCGTGCTTCGGAGGGCACGTAAAGCCATCGGTCCCGGTTGTTATCGTAAGATAACAGTCGTTAAGCCATGTTGGAGGCCCCCGGGTGGCATGAAAACTTCCGACACTTGGGTTGGCCACTAACCCCTCCACCAATCCGCACTGGAGCAGCGTGGTGGAGTATGCTCTAGGCCTCCTCAAGAGGAAGAGACCCGTGTTCAGTTGTGGGCCGTTAATGGGTTGAAGCCAGCCAGCCAGCCATAGCCCTATTAATAAAATATTATTTATCTGTTAGCTGTAGATTTCTACAGCAGCAGTAAAAAATAACAAGGTCATTTACCAATCTGACTTTGTAAAATTCAAATAAATATAATATTTACAACTGTTTTTATTTTTACATAATTATAAGTAACTACCTTTCTACAGTTAAATATTAATTCACATAAAATACCTACACAATATCACACTCCGTTCGTATAAAGTTTGTTATGATTTCAAGAAACTGTTTTATCTTCCATTATCGATAGTAAAATAAAGATTTGAAAATACTTACAATAATCAGATTTTTTTTAATTGTATGTTTGTATAGTTGGCCACTGAGGAGACTTCTGTTTAGCCATCCCTGAGCGTGTCAGTTAGGGTATAACTGTATCAATCATAAATAAATGGCTAAACCAGAAATCTCTTCAGCCGCCAACATCACACGCACAAAAAATAAAGCTTACCTATTATTATGGAATTTAGAACAAGCTTTCATAATTGAATACGTATTACGTACATAAGATTTCATGTCTGTACCGTCCATTGCCATGACTGTAATCGGTACCTTCCCCTAGGTCCATATTATTATGAAAATGCAATTACAACTAAAGCAATATGTGAAATTTCAACTCTGTCGCATAAAACCTATAAAAAAAGCTCTGATCCAGCTTGCCAGATTAGAACCATACATAACATGCTAGCGCGAACACTGCAAATTCAATAAAAGCTTATAATAAAAAAGCCTAACCTACTAATCAAAATTCAAAAGTGAAGTAGGTACTGAAATATGAAATCCGCAAAGCATTAAATGAACGGTTCGTTAAACTTACCACTTATAATCTGCACGAAGCGTTAAAATAGTAAAAGGTGATCGGAAAACGAATCATCGTCAGTTCCGACGTTAAGACCTAAATTGAGTTGTCTAGCAAAATAAAACTGACGGCTCATGGACGGGCCTGATGGTCTGATGTTTAATTACTTTGAGGTCGGAAATGATTGGTAAGAACTTGCAATATTTTAACGTCCAAGGTGAGACTAAATGTCCGGTCACATTCAAAGCAATTTAGGGCGGGGGCCGGAGTAATCCCTTCTGGTCCAGTGCCGTAGCTTGCCTTAAGCGGGCCCTTTATCAGTATTTATTGAGTTACCCGCTACAACTTTATCTGTCAAAGTTAGGTAGAAAAAGAGGGCACTAACAGTAGCGGCTTTAGGGCGACTGGCTAGCTTTTTTGGGGGAGTCACATTTTGAAATGTAGCGAAGTACGTCGATAAAAGGGCGCTTGGTTGGTCACTAGAGAGGGCGCCATTAAGCTGCTTGTTGGAGCCCCTATACGCTGACACGGCTGTAGCTACGCCCCTGTCAGGTTGTAGGCCAGCTACGGTTCGGCCTATCTTTAAAAATGTCAGGGTTCATAGACAATTCAGTGATGACGAAATTGTTGAGGTCTACGTTGGACGTTGAATATCTTGATTGGCTTGATTACATGTATTAGATATTTAGGAAATTACACAGTTTAATATTTTTGATTTCGCATCCTTTTCTTTATCAATTCGACAACTCCAAAAACCGAAGAGTAATTAAATTTTCTGGACGACATGACTTTTAATTGATGTACAAGTTAATATTTAAGCCGTAAATACAAGCCGTTAATATTTAAGCTTCAAATCCAAAGGCTCCACGTTTGATTCCCAGGCAACTTCTGACAAATAAATTTTTGTTTCTAAGTCCTTGCTAAAAAAACCCTGAATTATCAAGCATTCACGTCTTTGATTAAAAAAAAGCTTTATCCATGCGATACATGTCCCCATAATCCTAGTACAAACGAGTGTGAGTATATATATTTCTATTTTTTGCATTGCCTAGCAAAACAGTTAGGTATTCACCATACAACCAAACCTTTCTATCCCCGTATAGCCTAGTCTCCGAAGCACCCCTTTCGCTCCCTTTTCGCACTCACAACCCTTGATTCGGAGCGCTTCATTAAAATCCCTTAACCCCTTAAAACATTCGTCGGTATAATCAACGCCCATTTCGTTTTGTTCTCGGAGTATAAACAAATCATGCACGCAATGCTTTGATAAGAGGTCGCCAAGGGCACACGGAACACGCAAGACAAAGCTTATTAGGAGTTGCTCAATATCAACCGACCTAACATTCCTAAAAGTGTTTGTAAAAATGTCTACTGAATCGTAAATAATAACCTTAACTTTGATTAATATCTCAAATCACTATGTACCAACGTGTTTTTGGAATAAGCCCTTCACACCCTGTGTTTGTTATTTTTGGATCTAATCTATAGGTACTACAAAATAAAACTGTAACGAAGCCTAATCTGTACATTAAATATTTTTATGCCCAGATTAGAAAACCTTTAATCGTTTATTTAAAGGAAGCGGGTTGCTAGTAAGTTATATCTAATAATCTATATATATAATCCTACTAGCTGACCCGGCGAACTCGTATCGCCTAACGAATATTAATACGAATATAACGAACTATTTTTTTCTAAAATAAAAGTAGCCTAAGTTACTCCTTGTTACATCAGTTATCTGCTAGTGAAAGTCCCGTTAAAATCGGTCCAGCCATTTCAGAGATTAGTCGGAACAAACAGACAGACAGACAGACCGACAGACAGACCGACAGACAGACAGACAAAAATTTTAAAAATGTTTTGGTATATATTCTGTGTTTCCTTCAAAATGCACTTAGTAAAAAGTTGTAAATTCTGTACTAAGGAGCGACTTAAGTAACTGTTAGTGACTCTGAGTTTTGGCGTAAGTATTAACAAAGTGCAGAATCTAATAATTACTTTCCAATTCTGGATACCTGTTAACCTTTGCTCCAAATGAATGATATAATATAATGAAAGTATTAACAAGGTTAAATACTTATCTAATATCTAATCGCTCACAGCCCCAAAGGCCAAATAGTAGTTGTCAACAAAGTTCCAAGTAAGAGTACCTTTCTAAGTAACGGCGGGTCGAAGGACGGATAAGTCGGTATGGAAATGTTGTCTAGAACTTCGTAAATTAGTTTTACACCCTTTCTTCTAAGTAAATAAATACGTTACTACTTTCTTCATAAAACTTAGAAAATCTATCCGCGAAGTGATTTTTTTTACTATATATATACAACAGTTATGTGTGTTATTACATTTAAAATGAACAGTTCAATACTTTGATATACCTATGGACCTACCTACCAAATTTGCATATCATCAAAGCATGTCAGTCAATATGAAGTTACATTTCGGTTAAAGTCAAATTTAACCGTCCAAAGATACGCAAGTGTTAATGTTATTATATTTAAAATGAACAGTTCAATACTTTAATATACCTACGGACCTACCTATCTTTGCATATCATCAAAATATGGCAATATGAAGTTACGTTATATTATAGGTACGTTACTGGGGAGCAACTATTCGACAATAACAAAAGTTAAATAGACAATAACAATAATTTATTTAAATTTTATGGGAAAAAATAAAATAATTTGATATCCCATTACTGTAGTGATGTACAAAATATTCGGGTTCTTTCCACGATCTTATTTCAAGTGTTCGTATTCTGTAAATATACGAAGCCTTACAAATACAATTACCTTAAATTCTTGTTGTAGTGTTTAGAGGATCAATAATACACACATTTTACTCTGTAATGGGTGAGGTAGGTATACGCAAGGCTGACGTCTGGACACGGCACCTAGCACGCAGCATCGCTGCCGACTGACTGGCAGTCACTCAGTGACTGACAGCTGTGCTTATACACTACATCCCTTCTTTATTTTATAATAAATAATAATTGATTACAACTGTTCGTTAGCAAATAATATATTGAACATTGACATAGATCTGACAATAATAAATTATTCAATATCCAACTTTTATTTTCTTTGTGTTATTTATTATCATTATTGTTGTACAACATGTATTTCCCATTTCTGTACATCGTTTTCACCATCAGAAACTCACACCACTATGTGAGTGCAGGGTTAAAGTTTGGTGTCAATCTGTTAGCCTCAGTTACTTATTATTCATCGATATATTTTTCTGTAGTTAATTTAGAATCTTGTAGCTCCCTTAGTACTGTCCACATAACATGGTTTCCCTCTTTTCTTTAATTGAATTATAGCCCTGTTAATTTCTGTCTCTCACATTACTGTCATTGTTAGAGTGAAAGGTATTTTACTGGAAGCTTCATAAAAAAAATTGATCTTATTCGCATAAGTCAATTTGGAGATCTCATCTCGCATTTCACTAAATACAACTCTTGTAGATCATAATTATATTTTTAACAAAAAGTTGTTTGTTTGCAAGCCCTCTTGACAGCGTATCACGCGTATGCTGCTGCGGCTCTTAGATACGGGGTTATATTTTGGGGTAATGCAACAAATAATGACAAAGTTCTTAAAGCCCAAAAAACGTGCATTCGAGCGATATTTGGGCTTGGACAGACGGTTTCTTGTAAGCCTTACATTAAGC
This sequence comes from Thymelicus acteon, assembly GCA_951805285.1. Classification (NCBI taxonomy): domain Eukaryota; kingdom Metazoa; phylum Arthropoda; class Insecta; order Lepidoptera; family Hesperiidae; genus Thymelicus; species Thymelicus acteon. Next base: position 1,697,820 of record OX638224.1, read on the forward strand.
AGTCAAAAATATTGACGCTGCCCTGTGTCTATGTGCTAGAATGTGCTTTGTTTGTAAAAACCAATATTCAATTGTTCAAATATAAAACGCGCGCACGGCATAATGATAAGTTGCAATTTATTACGCATAAGACACATCTGTTTAAGAAAAGTATATTTTATATGGCTCCAGTCGTATATAATAAATTGCCTAAAGATTTGCGTAATATAGCAGAATTGGCACTTTTTAAGGAAAAGCTTAAAGATCTGCTAATACTCAAATGCTATTACTCCATTAAAGAGTACTTAGAGGATACTCAGCTAGGAGTGGCTTATGACATTTTTAATTTTCATATTACATTAATTTATATATATTATTTCAATTTGACATTGCCAATTATTTTTAATTTTAATTTCACAGTCTGATTTATGCGCGGTTCGTTTTTATTTGATTTATTATTTATATTTTAATCTCGATTTTAAATTTTTAGCTTATCTTATGTATTGTACGCCTTTAAGGCAGGACATAGCGAACAATTTGCTTATTTGTAACATCTGTATATTACCTATTGTCCACAATAAAGAGTGATTTGATTTGATTGATTTGAACAAACGTCAAATGTAGCATTGAAAGTAGATTAACCCAAGCCATTTACCACAGTCGTCTACTTCAATTCTCAAAAGTAACAACATAATTTCTGAAAAATCTTGAGTAAGTCCCTCTATTGCCAAGGCTCACCCAGCCGATATGCATATATTATCCATTTAGTGTCATATGTGTGCATCATATGTGTGCAATATGCATCACCCATACACACCCCAAACTTCACTTCTTCAACTTCACAACTTTCTTTCTCGAGATGGAAACTGATCTCGTATTGTTCAGTATCATGATTTATCATGATTACCTATTTATAGGTACTCGACTGGTACATGACTTAAAGGTATTTCCCTAACGCTATATTGTTTTCTTCAAGACTAAGTGAGAACAAAACTCTTAAATTATTTATAGAATTAACTTTTGCTATTTTGACCTATCGTGATAATACTTTCCAATTTTTTCTTGAGGGTACTTCATTTATATTGAGGGTAGGTCACAAAATTTGAAGGTAATTTGAAATTTTTAAACGTTAATCTTAAGAATTTTGAGTCATTCAACTAGACATAATTCATGATGTCAATATATTGGTCCGTTAGGAAACTGCGATTAATTGACAATAATGTAGTTGTACCGATGGGAACACTTAGTTGTGCCGTTCCACTAGTTGTGCGTACGTAGTTGGTCCGTTAGGAAACCGCGATAATATCTACAGTTCATACAACTCGCTCCACGCATTATAAGGGTCAACTTTAAACAATTTTCCTATGTAACATTATTATTTTCATTTATTGTCAGTAAGGAATTCAAACCATTGATTGGCAACCCATTCATTTAATGCTAAACTATTTTGCTCTACCAGTATTTACACTGTTAAAGTCACAAGGGTATTTAGAATAGTACCAGTAGAATCTCTTATAATCTTAAAAATAGTTGCTTGTGAAACTACGATCACAGCTGACCAATTTATTGTCTCTTTAATTATCGTGTGAACTTGAGTATTCTCTTCATTATCTTAACTCTTGATTCACTATCAGTTTAGTCAGTTAAGTTATGATTCTCTGGGAATTTGCGTTTGCTTCCCAGGGGAGTTTCAGTCGTTGACAAGCACTCTGTGTGAGGATGCTTTGTGAGATGGTGGTCCTGCGTGCACGGTTACACCCACTTACACATATGTACATTCGGCTTAGTAATGTGGCCACTCCATCTTCTAGATGGAGATCTAGTGCTTTCAGCTTCCACAACATCAACGTCACTTTAAACTTGATAGATCTGTAATACAGAGATATAAGACCGACGACGAGCCTCGGACTGTACTGCTTTAAAGATAAATCTCTAAAGTTGCTACTTAGCACTGTCATTCAACTAGACATAAGTTTTTTTTTTCTTTTGGCTAAGTCTTTTGGTCATTAGCCATCACTTGATGACGCTAGTTAACTATTTATGTCAATTTTACATGAAAAGAGCGCAGAGAAGCACCTAAGGTGTTGTCATTTTGCAGATAATTCAAGTTGGATGAATATAAGTAATAAGTTGTATCTACGTAAAATAGTTGATTACAACGTCGTGTTTTATTGGACTACATCAATATACTGAAATTTTATTTCTCAGTGTCTCATTGTCTCTTTACTATGGAGACAAAATCATAACCTTGGCATATAATATTTACCTTTATTTGTGACAGCTCAAAAAGATTAATGTTTACATTGCAAGTAAAGATATTAGATGGAAATACTACGATCTTCTGAGTCTGTAATTGCTCATTGCCACATGGATGAATCTTTATTTTTTCAATAATAATAATATATCCAATAAATTATTGTGGATTATATTATATAAGAATTGCAAAAATTTAATATAATTATCATAAAAGCCGAGTCCATTACCATGGACTCATAACTGCTGTCGTTTGTTATATTTTGTCATAATCTGCTCACATATGTGATATGTTCACATATTACATATTATACTCGTCTGTAACGAATTATTTTAAAATAATGAATCGTCAAAGACGGAAGTATGTCATTGTACATTTCATACATGGTCAGATTCAAATTTACTTCAAAAGAAGTTATGGAATGTTAACACATGAATGGAATAAAATATACCATACCAATAATCACTGTCTTACTTTTATTCCTTACATAATACTTGAATTCTGATGCCACATCATCTCTTTACTTGGTATTTGTAATTCATATTGATTGAGGTAACTTTCTGAAAACCTGCCATTTGTTATTTCATCCCACGATTTAATATCAGTGAAATGGGACCGATTATGATGGGAATTATCTCCATCAGGCATCTCGAATGGGTGTCTTATGAATCATATCCAACAGACATCTTTGGCTTTCAATGATATTCATAACGACATATCCAAAAAATATAAATTTGTAAATATTTGCAGCCACTGTGTATGCATGGCTTTTTACAAATGTAACGTTATTATAAGTGTAACATGATTGCGTAGCCTTAACATTGATTTATAATATTTGCGGGCACCTTGTATGCATGGCTTTTTACTAATGTAACAGTAACATGACTGCATAGCCTTAAAACATTGATTTATAATATTTGCGGGCACCGTGTATGCATGGCTTTTTACTAATGTAACAGTAACATGACTGCGTAGCCTTAAAACATTGATTTATAATATTTGCGGGCACCGTGTATGCATGGCTTTTTACTAATGTAACAGTAACATGACTGCGTAGCTTTAAAACATTGATTTATAATTGACAGTATATATTACGGTATATTATATACCACTTGTATACAGAATACATTACAGTATAATGTATAATGCTCAATCACCTCGAATGACTTGCCATAGCAGTAATTCAATACATCGATTAGTTTGGCTTCTTCCTCAGAATTCCAAGTCAAGTACCTACTCCATACCTTAATTTATTTTATGATAATTATGGTAAATACCCAATAAATTGAAAACTTTTTTTTTCCATTTTTTTTAGATATAAAAGCGTTACAATATCTCTGACATTTTAGACTGAACTTTAGTATTCCACATACTCATCCATCCTTAAATTTTAATATACCTTTTAGGAAATACTCATTATATTGAATAACTTCCGCAAACACTATATTTTAATGTCTTATAATTTGGCTGAACATAAAAATGTTCCACGTCACTTTACCCAGAACTTTGATTTTTCTTCTCGAAACAGCCATCCTTGAGCCATTACGAAAATTTTTGAATGAAACAGTGAAATCGGTTAAGCTATCAAGAAATACTAAAGTTCATTTTTATTTATAAAAACAAGAAGATAAGTATATTACAATAATAACGTGCTTCTTTCGAGCGTTTTTTTTTTTACACAAGGTATAGCATTCTCCTTACGAGTCTTGTTTAAATTTGCGTGCCCCTTTCAGGCCTTTTTGTACTCAAGGTACATTAACAAGTTCCTTACGAGTCTTGTTTAAATTTGCGTGCCCCTTGCAGGCCTTATTGTACTCAAGGTACATTAACAAGCTCCTTACGAGTCTTGTTTCAATTTGCGTGCCTCTTGTAGGCCTTTTTGTACTCAAGGTACATTTACAAGCTCCTTACGAGTCTTGTTTCAAATTGCGTGCCCCTTGCAGGCCTTTTTGTACTCAAAGTACATTAACAAGCTCCTTACGAGTCTTGTTTCAATTTGCGTGCCCCTTGCAGGCCTTTTTGTACTCAATGTACAGTAACAAGCTCCTTACGAGTCTTGTTTCAATTTGCGTGCCCAATCCGGACTTAATACTTGTAACGGGACAAGTGGGATAGACCCGTACAACCTGCGTGAACCTTGACGGAGCTACAATTATCAATAATTATATTTAATTTAATATTGGCTTTAGCGATAAAAATATTAACATATATAATGCTTCAATATTGCTACGTAATACGGATTTTAAGGTATAATAAACTTTTTACATATTACGTGCATATGCATAACACATTGTTTGTAGCTACTTTACAGGTTCTTTCTTAATATGGTTGTATAGGCAATGATCTTTAAGTGAACTGTATTGGCGTGACCACGGAACACAGACACAAGGGCGTGACCATAATAATAATATTGGACTGCTAATTAATTAGCAAAATTACGTCTAAAACTTGTTTAGATAATCATAATCTTTTGAATTCATGGTAGAACGGTATTTGAATTGTGAAAACATTAACCACAGCATTATATTAATAAGTGGGGTAGATTCTCAATCGTTTCTTTCCAAGTTATTGTAAGGGTAACATCGAGTTTCACGTTTTTATTAAATACCCACCAAATACAAACAAAACTTAGGATATTGTTATTGTGATGCGGTAGCTTTATTTGAAATAAGGAACGAAATAAATTACTCTTTCACATACTACAATTTCCTACAGCAATATCATAGGAAATTTATAGTCTATTTGAAATAGTTACTTGAGGCATGGCCCTTTGTGAACAAAATGATTTGCATGGCCTTCGAAGTATTTAATTAGTTTTGATGCTTAGACAACCATTTTCTGTACAAATATGGCAGTGGTACTTTAAGTTGCCGAGTTATTAAAACGTCAACACTTAAATAATTGTTACTTTAGTGCACGCAATTAGGTATACCCACATATAAATTATGTGGTTGTAATGTAATAATACACTTTACTTGCTTAAATGCGAATATAACAGAACATATTCGTTACGAATTTGCCTGTCCGAACGAATGCAAGGGTGGCATTACTCCTTCTTTTTCTTCCAACATTTTTTGGTAATTCCTTATTATTTTTACCGTCGTCGCCACTTGTAGTGTTTAGAGGATCAATAATACACACATTTTACTCTGTAATGGGTGAGGTAGGTATACGCAAGGCTGACGTCTGGACACGGCACCTAGCACGCAGCATCGCTGCCGACTGACTGGCAGTCACTCAGTGACTGACAGCTGTGCTTATACACTACACTTGTCATCTCTTTAAATATATTCACATACGCTGTTTTCTGCGCAGATTGCTGCTATTGTCAGCCAAACATCACTCCATTTAATTTTACGATGATTTTACGTAAAGGAATGTGTATATTTTTGTTTCTTCGGCCGCAGAAGTAGCTTAACATTTTAGTACCTTGTCACATTATATTTCTTGAATTTGTCATAGATGTTGCTAGGAAACCGTCGAAACAGTTACTATTACAAAGTACTTAAATGTAAAGCTTCATCCTGCAAAACGAAAATAATAATGAAACAGTTTTCTCATTTCATATTATCATTACGACTCCGTATTATCTCGCTAACCGCAAAATATAACCCTGCCCTCTACGGCGTTGCAATCTCGGATTTCACTTCTGGCGCATTGGACGCAAAATTGTAAATAAAATATACTTTATGATGTCATCTGCTGCGGGTACTACCTACTTGGATAAAGAAGAAATATGTGGGTTTAAGAGTTTCCGCCTAAATGGCCACCTTTCTTTTCTGTACTCCATGTTTGATCAAATGCTACAGTGATCACAACACAATGTTTATTAGAATTCCTATTGCTACTTCTATATTAAAGAATAAAACAATAAAACAATATAATCGCACCCAACCCAATCACAATGAATAAGCGAGAAAATAAAATGGTCGGTTGCACAATACCGGCGATGGACAGTTCAATTAACATGGCGTCCAACAACTTACGGAATAAGAATTAGATTTAACATTATAAAATTAATCCCATAACCCATTCCTTGTATCGTAAGATAGCTTACAACTAACCAAGATCAGTGAAATTGTTATTTAATCTGTCTTTATCGGACCGCTTGTTTAAAGGCAATAATCTCAAAAAGCTCTACATAATAGATTGATTTGCCGTAGATTGTTTTTTAAAACGCATTTTTGTCGCTAAGTTTTATTTAGCAAAAACTGTTTCGTATACCATTAAAAAAAATTTACTTAATTTCCAAATTAGGTAGGTTAAGATGTTATGTCAATGTACCTAGATTGTTTTTAAAACGCCTTTTTGTCGCAGTTCTACGTATTGTAATTTCCAAACTAGGTACTTAATGTTATGTCAATTGTAGTTTTACATTATCTATTCCGTAGTTTTACTATGTGAGCATGTAACATTATTATGTATTCATGATCATCGTTCGACGAAATTTAAACCTAATGGTAGGTAGCCTGAATCGTCTTCACGACACGACTAAACTGCGGTAGAGCGGATAAACTGTCATTGTGACAGGTGGTCCGTTAACCCTTTGAAGTTCGAAATAAATAAGGAGATTCCGTATTATATATTTATTCAGATGTTTATCCAAGGGCCCAGAAAATGTTAATTAAAATAAACGGGCACAATAAAGAGCCGGAGGGTAAGAACGAGGTCTCTACTGGCTAACAGCGCTGCGAGATGGACAGCTCAATTAACAACACATCAAAGGAACGCCTAATGGAAATGTGCGGAATATCTTTACAACTTAGCAGTAGGTATTGACACTGCCTACTGAATGAAGGATCCCAGGGTTGATTCTCTACCGGGGCAACGTTTATGTGACTGATTATGGTTCATTGAAATAAATGGGTACAATATAGAGCCACAGGGTAAACCGTAGCTCATCTCCCTGCTAACAGGTTGCTGTGAGGTTGAGCGGTACAATTTATGAAAATGTACGAAATCTCTATCTGTACGGTATTTCTTACCTATGCCTTTTATAAGCTTATGGAGGTCATACACCATCAAGTGTACTTGATCAAACGTTAAGCGAACTTGACGTAGCATCCAGTATACTTGATCGTGTATGGCCACATATCTATCTCATGCACACTGGATGGCGCGTAAAGTCAAACTGCAAATTTGACAAGTCAAACTGCAGACTTGATCAAGTACACTTGACCGTGTATGGCTTCCATTAGATGAAGGTATCATACATAATATGTATGAACATATTATGGTCAAGATTTCTAAAGTATCAATTTTCATGTCAGTATATCCTTATCAGTATAATTCGTCGTTGCGACTTTAAGATCTCTTATGTGTTATGTGCCACTTTTGGCAAAAATCACTTTTTTACATCAAATGATTCTACATTTTTGAAGCACTATCGAATTCAACGACTCTCATGTATGTACGACGTTTCCATCGTAATTTATTCACCAAATTCAAAGTCACCTATGTGCTTCCCACACAGAACCTTATCGATTTTTATCGATTCCCTCAAAAAGCTGATTTTTTACACAAAGGAGGTCTTAAAGTCGCAACCACCATATTATATTCATCCTGGCGATCACCAAATAAGACAATGGCATTTTCTGTTGTGTGTCCCTGGGTTTTCACCCAGATAAAACCCGACGATAGGTTGACCTACTTGGTCTACCGTTATGGTCATTAGCTAATTGAACCTTTGGAGACGCCGTGGAAATGACCGAGGATGTTACTACTTCTTTTGACCTTTCGCTGAAGTCTTTGGTCTTCACTTAATCTTGGTTTAAACGTCCTAACTGACGGTAATCTCCAATCTCACATACCTAATTACCATAAGATCCCCACAGTTAATCTTTTAATCACCAACTCAACCAAAATGACGTTGAATTTGCGAGCGCGACGGATGCTAATATCCATTTGGGGGAAAAACGTTCTGTAATTTCAACACCTGAACAACCAAAATAACGTCAGTGCAAAAGTTTTATCAGATTAGTTTTAATTTACAAGTAACTTTAAGCGAAAAGGAAAAGAATTCTGTTATTTCAGGCAGGCTACGAAGCATGCAATAATGCGGTGAAGGATAAGGGAATAATTCTGAGAAGTGGGTATAGTTCTTTCATGGTAGGTATAAACTACGATGGATATATACTATACAGGCGGTTCCCTATTCTTAGAAATATCAGTATTTTTTGTCAATTCCCTAAATCAAAGAAATGCCTCGCTATATCTACATAGATCAGACCAATGAAAGAGAGGACAAACTAAACAAGAAATAAGAACATTTCATTGATGAAAATGGAATAATAGACGAAAAATATTTTGTAAGATAGAATGTAAGATTGAAAATAAAATTTATGGCGATTTTGAAATAGAAACAGATTCTTTGAAATCTCGACAATTTTCTTTCATTTAAAACTACCCACATTAGATCCTGAAAAACCTGAAAATTATTATAGACCCACCTGGCCACCTAGTGTACCATAGGACGGCAATTTTAATTTCAAATTAAATTATGAGCCTGCCTTCATAAAGCGGTCCGTCCAATATAATATTTATGTCTCAAAATTAACTGTAATTAAAAACCAATTCTTCTTACCTCAGCTCTAATGAATCTTTTTATGAAGCTTCAGAATTCCAATATTAAATTAAGGATAATTATTAGAAAAGAAAAAGGGACTGAGTCTCATCTAAATGAAATTAAATAGAACTGTCCCTACCTTCTTCAAGTTTAGGTTGGGATATAGCTTTAAGTAAATCTCTTAGGGAAAGAAATAAAATTTAGGCAAATATTATCTACCTTCTTGACATAGGACGCAATTTCTCCAAAATATGTTCTAGAAATTTTAAATAAAACATAGGTAAGTACAAAAACAATAGTTGGTAATCCACAGTTCTAACAGCATTTGTTTTAATGCCATATCAACCTAAAATTTGTGGGCACTACAAACTTAATATTTGCTCCAAATTGTACAAAAATCAATAGTGTTTAAAACATAAATGATTAATTGCTTCGGACAACTCAATTATTCATCAAACAAACGGTCCTCGCCGCTTCACGCCAAAAAACCGGCACGTAATTAACGAGGAACTGAGCAAATATTGTGCGACAGTTTACTACATAAAGTTATTCATAAATGTAACAATTACAAATTATTAAAACTTCTATCGCAATGCAGTAAATACACTTACGTAAGTTCGCTAAATGCGGCCGTCCAAATCTTCACTATCACTGCCTAAACAAATCCAATTAAAACATTAGAGCGACACCGAACCAAACGGAAAACTGGCACAATATTTTGTATAACAAAAAAAAACAATGAATGAACACAATTTGAAATTCGAATAGTTTTGTTATTGCACTATTTCCGAAGCGGTCGCGTGGTTTTTGAGAACCACTGAACCGACGCGTACGCCCTCTATCCGAGTAGAAGGCAAACTGAGAGTTGGGTGCTACGAGGGGCTCGTTACTCTACTGGGGGTGGTTTAAGAAGCGCGGGGGTGCAACAGACGGCAGACTGAATGGGAGCGAGCGGCGCGTCATACAACATTTTCGTATACTACGAGTAAACCGCGTAATGAACGACTTCACATTATTAAATTACGCTAAATTGTGAACAGTGAACACACAGCGTACACAAAACTATGAAGTAGAAACAGCTAACAACATGAAAATGTTACATATTTAGCAGCGCTGCACTGTAATTAGTGCTTTTCCATGTTCCGTAGACTAGATTTGTTTTGTGTAATTTTACATAGCAGTATGCGAATCAATTATTGATAAAGCAATCCAGAAAAAAACTGTGGACCGAAGAAATTGTATACCTCATGTTAAAAACAACAGAAGGAGATGAAGTGGTCAGATGATAATTCTTGACAAAAAATACCGACTTCAAAATTAGCGATAACTCAAAAACTACTCCTCTCAAATTTAAATGGGACCACATGACAAGCATTCTTTTTCGAATATAAAAAGAATCATCAAAATCGGTACACACAGTAAAAAGTTATGAGATAACACACGTAAAAAAGTACAGTCGAATTGAGAACCTCCTCCTTTTTTGAAGTGGGTTAAAAAGAGGTGAGATGAGGTGAGATGACGCAAGGCGAAGCGAGTTTGGAAGGCGAGGTGAGACGAGAAGGGAATCGTAACATTTACAACATGTTACTGAAGACGAGGTGAAACTTGTTTTTAGTAACAGTTACGTTGACAAAATGTTACTGGCTGCTAAGCAGTCTTCGAGAATCTAACAGACAGAATATGGTGTCAATGTTTTCATTGAATGCCCACTAACCGAGCCACGTTATGACATTATTCGACTACTTTTGGAAAATTAAAAGCTGACCAGATACAAACATAGAAAATCTATTAAAGAATACGCTCACTGAATCATAAGCACCTTCAATAAACTGATCTAACGCCGAATAAGCAGAATAGGGATGCATCAAAACATTTTACTGGAAAAATTAAGCAATCAGACCAAATACAGGGTTTAGAGATAACTTGCATATGATTATTTCAGTTGCAGAATTAATCAGCCAGTCAAAGAGCTGGCAACCCGCTATATTCTTAACCACTCATTTTGGTAGTTCTACTTACCTGGAAAGTTTTCCGGACTTTTCCTTCTTGTATATTTGGCGCTGGCGCCGCCATATTAGAAAAAAAACCTTTCAGACTCATTTCAAAGCTCCTGGAGGCTGGAAAACTTTTCAGGTAACTTCATATTTAAGCCCCAAATGACTGGAAGGAATAACCTTTGCTTCACTTCGGGAAACCTATGACGTATGTTACTTCATAATTATTATTTTTATTATCATATTTATCGGCTACTTTAAGGTTACATTTTATAATTTTGATGCCGATTTTTAGAATTATCTTCTGCTCTTAACATAACTACATAATATATCTACTAACTCTTAACAGAATTCCCATACTGACGTTTATCTGTTGTCCCTCGGGTAAGATCCATTTCCCGGGTCTCAAAGTCTGTAAGACAAAATAATTTTAGCATAATGATTAATCTGGTTTGTACCGTGCTTCCGTTTAGTTTAGATGTAGTAACAAAAATGAAAATAAATAATATGTTTGCCTAAAGTAACTCAAATAAAAATTTGCCTACTTAGTACCCTCTTTTAAATTTTTAAATAACTCATTGTTTTATTGTTAGAATTTACAATATATTCCAATTGAATAAAATATTATTTCTTATTTCAAACATACATAATGCCCCCGAGATTCAGAGCAGATTGGAGGAATGGCGACAACGGCTGGAGAGTGTTGGCCTGAAAGTAAGCAGAACCAAAACCACTTACATGTTCTGTGACTTCGGTGGTCTCTCCAGTCCTGTACCTATAACACTGAACGGAATGTCCTTACCAGTCTGCTCTGATTTTCGGTACTTGGGCTCTGTCATTCAAAGGAATGGTGACATTGACCTGGATGTGACACATCGGATCAATGCAGGTTGGATGAAATGGCGACAGGTCACAGGAACTATTTGCGACCCACGGATGCCCCTTAAATTGAAGGGTAAAATTTACAAATCCGTCATAAGACCTGTCGTAATGTATGGATCAGAATGTTGGGCTACAAAGAAGACGGATGAGAGACGATTGCATGTCACAGAGATGAGAATGTTGAGGTGGATGTGTGGAGTGACGAGAATGGATAAAGTAAGGAATGAGTATATTAGAGGAAGTATGAAAGTGGCAAAAATTACAGAAAAGTTGAAAGGGAACCGAATGTCGTGGTATGGGCATGTGATGAGGCGAGAGGAAACGCATGTGGTGAGAAGAGTGATGGATATGAATGTGATGGATAGACGAAGGGGACGAGGACGACCAAAGAAAAGATGGATGGATTGTGTTACAGATGATATGAAAGATAAGAGAGTTAGTGTAAAGATGGCGGCTGATAGGGAAGTGTGGAAAAGGAAAACATATTGCGCCGACCCCAAATAAAATTGGGAAATGGGCAGGATGATGATGATTTCAAACATACATAAAACATTTATTTCCCAAAATTGTTGTCATTTCATGATTTTTATTGTTTTTGCTATGCCTGCCTATGTTTAACATTAATAAATTGTAGTTTTATCAACCCCATATTCCTAACTCACTAGTAACACTCCCGACTCCCTATAAAGACAATTGCCTGTATGATATTTAAAAATGATATTTAAAAAAATATAGATACGTTATGCCCTTACAAATCAACCAAAAAATCTGTTCCGCCGAAAAGAGCTACAACACACGTTTATCTTTTGTTTCACTACATCAATCACATTGGTATAATACACGAAGGCATTAATTTAATGCTGTATCTCAACTAATGTCAAGCACATCTGATAACAGCAATCCGTATCGTCTTGTATTGACACTATTGACAGAGCGACTACGAGCAGAACGGTCAATTGCCTGTTCTTACGCTCTTCATCGTCGGCGCGCTAGTGATATATCTACCTCTTTTTACATTATAATATCATTGCTATCGTCCAGAACAATTTAATTCCTACGAGATTACGCAATTTAATTCCTAGGGAGCATTGAGCGCGATCTATAATGTATTCACTAAATGTAGGTATCCTGAGGGAACGCCGCGGCCGGGACGAGGGCTCGAGGGCGCGAGGGTCGACCAGCCCTGTGTAAACTATGCCCTCGATCGGGGCTCGTTGTTTTGTTCTTACCATTTGGTGTAATTCGCTTATTGATCACATAAACCAACAGAACTATCTACTGGTTTTTGGTACTAAATAGGATACCTACCTACTAACAAAAATGTGGACGTAGTGTTCAAAGTATACAAAGTAACATAGTGTACAAAGTATACTTTATGACATTGTTTTTCCAAAAGTAACGTGATATGGATACCTAACGTTGCTTCTTATCACGAATCTATATACCCCATTTACACGCGCGCGCGAGCCACGAGACAATCCGCGAGACGCGCACATACGCGCGCGTGTGAACAGGGCGCTCGCGGACCAGACCGCAGCGCGTCTCGTGGCTCGCGGGCTCGCGTCGGGAGCGGTTTATTGGGCGCGCGCCAAAGGGGCTCGCGCGAGCGCTCGCGCGGTGTTCACACGCGCGTAGGGGGCGTGGCTTACGGACGCGCCACGAGACGGTCCGCGACACGCGCGTGTAAATGAGCGGATAAGGTTTTGCATTTCTATTAACTACCATAATTATGGTACGGCTACAGTATTCTTTGAGTAAAACCATAAGCTCTTATATTTTTTTTACATTTCTATTTTCAAATAGACGAAGTTGCATACAAACCTTCATCCCTTAGTTTAATTTATTTATAAGTACTATTATTTCTTCTGTGGTTTAATCACAATATCTGGATGACCGAGTTTTGCTCGGTATTTTAATATTGCTTAACAACGCCATCTACTGAAGTAGCTCTGTCGTTAAAGCAATTAGTTGCTCCTAGGGTTGCCAGACGTCTGGATAAAGCCGGACATGGTTAGGCTTTTTGAATGCGTGTCCGGCCAAATTTAACGGTGTCCGGCTTGTCCGGCTTTGTTAGGCTTTTTACATTTTACCAATTTATAAGAAACTTATACAAGATCACAAAACTATTTGATGACTGTTATAAGACGTTCCTGCATATAATCTAGTTTCCGAAACTATTAGTATCCACGAAGAAAACTTTAAAGTTGACGATAGCAAAGGTTTTGACCAATTACAAAACCTTAAATATTTTCTGATCAAAAATGGGGAGATTGATGGTTGATTTCAAGAAGCTGTTAGTACCTATACAATAAATGAGTAGCCAATTTTAAATCGATGAGAGTAGTCCAGATGGCTTTTAATTAAAAATATTTGACGTTTAAAGATTATTACAACTTTATTTTGAAAAATATTGAGGTTTTAAAGCACGTTTCTGCTAATAATTTAATACCTATTTTTTGTTTCTTTACTTTAAATGTTAGTTAGTCACTTAAAATTAGTAAAAAAGTTCTAAAAAATTGCCTTAATAATATCAATACATAAAATTTTTGATAATTTGGGTGTCCGGTCTTTTTACCCAAATCTCCGGCCAAACCGGCTGGTCTGTCCGGCTTTTTGGTTGGCTGACCTGGCAACCCTAGTTGCTCCCAATAATAATAGTATTATTACACGTCAGGAAGAGTCAATGATATTGTAGCAGTTTTTCATTGCCTGAAAACTCGGATAAAACGACATTTTATAAAAACAAATCCTAGCTAGATTTCATTGTCGCCCCCGAAACCCCTGCATACTATTTCATGAAAATCGTAGGAGCCGCTTCCGAGATTCAGAAAATATATACAAGTACCATTGAGGTACATACATAGAGAAGACATCTCAAACAAAATGTGTGTTCCACCGCCGGCTTGCCCTCCGTTCTCTTTTCAAACTAGAAGCCTCGTTTGCACACTTGCCATAGAGTAACTTTGTATATGACACTTGCCGAACCAAGACGGCAAGCCTAAGGAAGCTTATATATTCCATTGACACGCTAGTGGCTTGCCAAGTTCAAACGCTCCTTATGATTTTTTCATTCCAAAATGGCGGGAACATTAAGTTAATATTTTGTTTTCGTACTGATGATATTTATGTACCATTATCTTTTTTTTTGCATTGACGGCATTTTTTCAGTTTTTTCATAAACAATTTTGGCATGCCGCATGCGGCCGCCATGAGAGCGCAGCCGAGTGACAGCCGAGTGACAGAATGAAATGCAGCCGGCCGGCTGCAATGCACACCCCCGAACCCGATGTTCGCGATGTCTATTCTATACGCTAGTAATAGTAGTTCAATGATCGAATCGGTCGTATTTGTTGGTATTTTATCAATAAATAATTTACTCCTTGACCATTTTGTTCTAGCTTGTAACATTTTTCTGAAAATTCTGAAAATTAAGAAAATCTGTAAAATGGGACACTTTTCAAGGGGGAGGGGGGTACGGACGGGGGATGGAGAGGAGACAAGAATCTAGAATGAATGGACAATGGGGTTTAGTGTCGATATTTCAGTGTCAACGCTTGATTCACCGAGAAAGTGAGTTTGATAAAAGTTTGTACTCCTTTTAAATATCTTCCATTTAATGATTCGATGCCAGCTTAAAATTAATAAAGATAAGTTGTATTTAATTTAGACAAAATTCAGTCACATTTTTATTACGAACAAAAGCGGCCAAGTGCGAGTCGGACTCACCCATGAAGGGTTCCGTAGCAGCAAGTAATATATTAAAAAAGTTCTTGTAGTTCGTTGTAACTTTGATCAATGTTTTTTGCGGTTTACGATTTATGACGTATTAAAAAAACTACTTACTAGATCTCATTCAAACCAATTTTCGTTGGAAGTTTGCTTGGTAATGTACATCATATATTTTTTTTAGTTTTATCATTCCCTTATTTTAGAAGTTACAGAAGAAGCTCTTATAGTTTCGGAAAAAAGTGGCTGTGACATACGGACGGACAGACAGACAGACAGACATGACGAATCCATAAGGGTTCCGTTTTTTGCCATTCGGCTACGGAACCCTAAAAATGCATGATAGAGTTAATTTGATTTTATGAGTCACGCAAAATATCGATAAGAACATTTTCTTAATGCCATGTCGATAAGAACAGCAATGCTTATGTCCTGGCAACACTGCATTTTTTGCACAATTCGTTAAAGTGGTCCGTCGAATTATGGATTCGACAAATAGCGAAACGTACTCAAAGGAGTCTCGAGCCGATTTTGATGAAAACTGAAACAGCTTCATTAGATTTTAGAAAAATTAATATACCTAGCAGGGGCCCCCACTAATACTCCCAAAAAAAAGCTCGCCAGCGGCCTACGACTGATAAAGTTGGCAAGCTACCTTTATATTTGACAGCTAACGTCGAGGGGGCCTACAACAAATATTGATATGGGGCCTCCTTAGGACTAGCTACGCCAGGTATCAGTATATCTGGCCAGGAATCGAACCCGTGATGTCATCGTCTTCAGGTACCTCTTTGTGGATTGGTATCCAGTTATAATATATTATCCTGGGCAGTGGCGTAGCGTGAACTCCCGCCGCCCGGGACCGACCGAAAATTTGCCGCCCTCCCCCAATGAACTTTGCCGCCCCCATATTATTTAAAATATTTTTTTATTAATAAAAAATACACTTTTCTTGTTTTTTTTTGTTCATAACACAATTTACATAAAAAATATAAAATAATTAATTTTAATACATATATTTTTTTATTTAAAAATCGAGTGGCTTGCCACCCTCTCTTCATGTGCCGCCCGGGGCCAGGGACCCCCACGCTACACTACTGATCCCGGGTACACCTTATTGAGAATGGGCCATAGATTTAGAACCAGTATTATTCTCCTTTAATGTGACAAGCGCTGTCCTACGTGAGCGAATCAACGCGAACGCGAAGCGACGCGGTGCGAAGCGAAAATAACAAACAGTCGAGATGTACTGAAGTGTCCTACGTGACCAAAAGCACGTAGAGGGCGTTGCGGTGCGGCGCGGTTTGAAGCGAACGCGATCAGTTGGTTTGATATTTTCGCGCGAACTTCAGCGGCGCGGCGTATGTCGGTGGCGGTGAAGTGACAATTCGCGTGCACGTAGGAGAGAGGCGCCGCTTCGCTCCGCGTCGCACTGACTTCGCATCGGATCGCTTCGCGATCGCGTTCGCGTTGAATCGCCCACGTAGGACATGGTGTCAGAGCAAGATCGCCAGTTACAAAATCTGCGTGAAAGACAGAGAAAAATATTATTTTTTGTCCCCGTCACCGTGCCCGATTACATTATACATTTTATCTATTATTATGTTGATTGTCACAAGTGCAAACAATGGTGAGTTGTGACAAACAATGAAGAGTGAGTTGGCTAGTTGGAGATTTAAAGTTTCAGTTTGTTTTTTGCAGAAAAACGTAATAAGTATATAAGTATAATTAAGGTGGGTAACAGTATTTTGGGCTGCTTGTTAAATTTTGTTACATTTTTTATAAAATAACCTCCAAAAAACGTAAATTCTCTGTCTCATGGAAGGAATGGCCTCCTAAGCCACAGCGTGTAGCTCTCTAATAGCTTCATGGCGTGTAGTCACTTCACTCAGTGTAAAAGCCATAGAGCATAATTACATACGATGTAATATCATCTGTGGTAGTTTCTTTAATCTGTACATAGTGTATGTGTATAGAGCTGTGTGTGTGTACCATAAAAATAAATTTTTAAGTTTTCCAGACAGAAGCCGCTGTGTTTGCTATAATTCATAGAAATATAATTTTTGCTTTTTTATGGTTTGTTTCAATTGATGAAAAGAACAAATTAAGAACAAGCAAACGTACATTTCAGTCACATATAAACGGTAATTTTCGTATTTGCTATGTATCCTATCGTATCGCAATGAGACACTCTAGTCCTAGTTCAATGCATGAATGTTTTGTTGTTTTTCGGTTTTTCTTGTGTGAATTGAATTAATTTTAGTTTAAGTAAGATCACAGCATCAGTTCTCTTTTTGGAGGCGTATCATTCTCTCTTTTTTCCTCAACATTGATTTTTATTTCAGGTTATTATCGACCTGTCAAGAAGACATTTTCTCGTCAAGCTGTCTCCGCAAATTCGCAAAATAGGAGACGAAAACCCTTTTAGGTTTACCAATTTCATATCGAATCTGCCACCTATCGTACGTATATTAGTTGTAATGTTATAAGTGTGATGTTTAATGATAAAAATTTTGTAAAATTACGTTGGGAATTTTCAGTCTAACTAGTTCATTCCCGTGGACTCCCTCGCGTGGGTGTTATACTTACGACTGAAATCGAGAATAACCTTTTACCTTTGCATTTTATGTAAAACAAACACTGCATTATGTTAATGACAAGTATGTACCTATTACGAAGTAGTAAATATAATACAAGTGACGCCAAACCATGACCTGGCCACTGTTTTGCTTTCGATTTGTTGTGATGGGATGAACTGGTGAAAGTGAGGAACATAATCTCTAGAAATGATTTGATCATTCTCTATTTGTTTTGATTATACTCTCTGTAACTCACTTAACACATCTAGATTCATTCCTACAATACATACAAATTCTTGGCAGCTTAAAAAAAATTTTTTCAAAATATTCACCAACATATTAAAATTGTAAATTGAGGGGTTTAGAGCTTGTATTTTCAATTTGTCTGGCGAAAAACATCTTCAGCACAATGCCATACAAGTGTTGGGATGAAGAAACATTTGTAAACATGCAGTTTTTTCCACTTCCAGCACTAGTTTTTTAGCAGTATGTAATTAATTTGATTTATGCCTGCTTCATTGGGGGGACTTGTTCTCTGCTGGTAGGCCTCTAATTAGTTGAAATCTTTGTGTAGCATTTAAATATCTTCAGATACCACTTCTTTTATTCTTCTCTTTGCTCTCTGATGATACTTTAGTAGGTTATGACTCTGCCTACAAGGCAAGGGGTCCTGGTCTTCAATACCAGTTGGGGCTGACATTTATTTGAGATGGTGTTTGTTTTTGTGGGTGTTGTTAATGATGTCATATCTGTGATGTCCAGGCCATTGGGTATGTAAACGGCTACATAGGTTATGAGGTGCTACTGATTCATTATTAACCATTGTTTGTAGGGTGGTGGAGCGATGCCTCGTTGTAGCAAAAGAACGCGCAGCGGCGCTCCGGCCAGTGAGGTGCTGCCCGGAGCGACTTCCCTTGAGGAGCAA
This sequence comes from Thymelicus acteon, assembly GCA_951805285.1. Lineage (NCBI taxonomy): Eukaryota > Metazoa > Arthropoda > Insecta > Lepidoptera > Hesperiidae > Thymelicus > Thymelicus acteon. The sequence goes on from OX638224.1 coordinate 1,716,724, forward strand.
CACCACCACAAGAGGTCTAGGAATAGCAGGTAGGCATCCATTATCCTGCTACTCTTCCATGCACTAACTATTGAATGGATTTTCATGAAATTTAGCACACAAGTAAACCAAAATCTGGAATAGGACACTTTTTATAAACTGTTCACTTATTTCTTTCATATGTTATGACTATTTTGAATAAAATACAACGCCTTCCATTTCTGTACTTCCAATTCAATCAAAACAATTATATTTGAGTTGGTTATGTAATCCTGATAACCAATATGATGGCATGGGACACTCCATTAGAAATGTGGTCTACATAAGGAATAATAAGGACACAAAGGGAAAAAAGTCAGCAAGTCCAAAGGTGGACTAATGACATATCGGTAAAATATCCAAGATTATAGAAATATTGCTGATGGTTGCATCTAATAAATTTTGCTGGGGACCCTACAAAACCCAAGCATTATATTGCAATTGCAAGCATGGCATTATATTATATTGGTAAATATTAATGGCAAAGTTATCTTTTCATTGTAAGCCATGTCAGTGCCAAGCCAAGACGTTTTTTTTTTAATAATATGATTTTTATTAATTTATTAATTAATATTTATATTTCTATTTAATAATAATTTTATTATCGGCTGCAGTACTCATAAGGCAATCATGTTGTTTGGATTTGAAAAGATACCTTTTCAACATTATTATGATTCAATACCTCAATGGCTATGATTCATTTATCCTGTGACAAAACAATGACAAATTAAACTGAAACCTATCGAATAACAAATATTGTATTGCATATGCATACTGGAATTAGTTTACTATTTGTATTTGCAGCTCGCGAAGACATTCCAAGTCCGAGGAGACAAGTTTTAGCACTAGGAAATGTTTAGCATGGTTCAAAGAATATACAACAGTCACTGAGCCAGATGTTTTAGGTAAGAGTTTAAATTATTGTTCTGGTAAAATTATTAGATAACTTTTACTTTAAACTTTGGGTTAACTACACGCAGAGAGCTTATAGCGCATTGCGCATTCAATATAAAGGTTTAGGATGCTGATGGGACTGCCAAGATTTTGCAGTGCGTCTAGCATGTTCGCTGAGACAAATACTGACGGCTTCCATGCTATCATCAGAAAGAGATGTGCGTCGCTAATGAGGCGCTTTCGAAGCAGTTCCAACAGCATCCTGAAGTCATTAGCTGGCAGATGGAACTCTCCATTCCTCTCACACTGGATATGTCTCCATTTATATTGGGGGGGGGGGCTTGCATGTCACTTGTTTTTTATGTTTTGTGTTTATATGTTTTATGTTTGTAATTTTAATTTATTGCATTTATTTTGTTTATTTGTTACTAACCCCTAGTTACTAAGTCTTACTAACATAATATGGGCCTATATAAATTGTTTTATATATATGTTTTCTCAGATTTTATCTTGGCAATAGCGAAATAACAATCATATCATGAGATGCAAATAAAAGAAATTGCAGACCTATAGCGCAAACCTAATTACTACATGAAATTCACAGGTCCAGAGGGAATGGAAAAATTTTGTGAAGACATTGGAGTTGATCCAGAGAATGTAGTGATGTTGGTTATCGCTTACAAGATGGGAGCCAAACAAATGGGCTACTTTACACAAGAGGAATGGTTGAAAGGTACTGTACATGTGAGACAACCTGTGTGGCGCTATGGCTACCATGTTGAACTCCATCTGATGGGTCTTGGGTTTGATTCCCAAAGAGGCAGAAACTTAAAAGATGAGTTTAAATTTCTGTTCTCGGTGTTTGTGTACTTGTTGTAGTGGTTGATGACACTCAATACAAGGAATCGTACTGTAGGACTATTAATGTGTAACAATTTTTATTAATATTATGTATATTAGTTTGGTAGCTTAAGTAGTTAATTATTAAATAGTTAATGAGTCGTAGTCAATGAACTACGGAACCCTTTATTGCGCGTGGCCTGACGCGCATTTGGCCGGTTTTTTATGTTTATCACCTCCCAAACTCAGTCATTTGATGAGAGATTTGAAAATACTTTTTTTTTAATTTGAAAGGGAACTTCTAGAGTGGTGTCATATTATCAAAATTCAGTGCTGATGATGTGATTCACGAGAAATTGTGGGAAGTCCTTAAATTTCATACTGAGTATGGTGAGTGATGTAGGGTCGAAGACTGTTTGTTTGATATCAGTAATTTTTTCGGTAAAATGTATCAGCATTGTGAAGGCAATGTGCATTGTATTGCAGGACTGACGGACCTGCAGTGCGACAGCGTCCACAAGCTACAGAACAAGTTGGACTACCTGCGCAATCTCCTCAACGACCCCTATGCATTTAAGTGTGTGTACAGATATTCATATGATTTTGCCAGGGTGAGTTTCACTTCCATATAATTATGATACAACCAATTATTTCAAAAGTAGCACAATCTCTCTCACTCGGTAAGAAAGTGGATGGTTGGCTTTAAGTTGCCCATGGACATCAGCAACACTAAAGGCATTACTTATGCCGGCCAAGAAAAGAGAAGAAAAAGAAAGCAAGAACTGGTTCTCAAGTCCCCAGCTAACACGAGTCCTTTGGCGGCTGACTTAAGAAAGAAAGCTATCCAGGTGGACTATAATGTTATTACCAATATAATCCCTCCGAGAGACCTTACACAATAGACTGGATTTAGTCGCCTCTTGCGACTTGCGTGGGCTTGGGGTTATTCCAAGCTGTGAAATGACAAACCAACATCCATGTTCCTGCCACCCTGTATTCCAGGACAAGGACCAACGCTCCCTGGACACCAGCACAGCGCGGGCGCTCCTCGGCGTTCTCCTCCCCCGCTGGGCGCTGCGCCCCTCGCTGGCGGAGTTCCTGGCGCGCGGCCGGTACCGCGTCGTGAACCGGGACCAGTGGTGCAATATCCTGGAGTTCAGCCGGACGGTGGACACTCTGCTCACGACGTACGATGCTGATGGCGCTTGTGAGTGTTGCTTGTTGTTTGTATGTACAGTCGGCAAAAGAATTAGGTATGCACGGCATGATTCAAAAACCTTCTGTAATTATTGATATTACGGATTGTTTGTGTTATTATACCTGTATACTTTAGGTATGATTTAACATTGATTATAACGTAAACAATATGTAATATTAAACATTACAAAAGTTTTAGAATCGTGTCCTAATTATTTTGCTGACTGTACACAAAATAAAAGAGGTATCCATGGCAAAATACAATTACTCGCAATCGGTACCGAGTGGTCAACCGGATCCAGTAATGGAACATACTGGAGTTCAGATTCTGATGACACTTGTGAGTGTTAGGAGGTGTTTGGGATATTGTGTACGTACGATCTGAAGCTCACAGCCCGGCGGCTTGTGTCGATCCCAAGTGACGACAAAGTTAAGCAACAGTTCGCGGTCGGTAGTTGGATAGATGACCTCTAGTGGCAAAAAATTCTTGAACGCATCCGTGCTTTGAAGGGCACGTAATGCCGTCGGTCCCAGTTGTTATCGTAAGACTGTAATCACGATTCGTACAACTCAGTCCGTCTGATCGTCCTGTCTGATCCAATCCAATTTTATATAGTTTTTGCCGTATTGGGGCGGCTTAGAATATGAACCCCAATCCCACGCCGGATGGGTATCGTAAGAGGAGACTAAATCCGGCCCGCTGGTGATAGGGCACCTTGGAGGGATTATATTGGTAATATTGATTTTTATATGCTAATTAATACCATTATTACTATTATTATTTCTCCATGCGGTTCGCCTGGATAGCTACCACCCTTGAGCATGAGTCAGTCGTCAAACGACTGGACGTGTTTCAGCTGGGGGCTTGAGTGCCAGTTCTTTCTTCCTTTTTCTTCACCCTTGGCTGGCAGCGCCTTAGTTATGCCTTTGGTGTTGTTGATGTCCATGGGAAACGATAGCCACTTACCATCAGATGGATCGTCAGCTCATTTGCCGGCTATTTCCATTTCATAATGTAGCGGTGTGATGGTGTTTGTCAGGGCCGGTGATGCTGGACGAGTTCGTGGAGTGGCTGCGCAGCGAGCGCGCCGCCGACAGCGCCATGGCCGCCAGCTGAGACCGGGCCCACGCCAGGTACACGCGGACAGACACACACACACACACACACACACACACACACACACACACACACACACACACACACACACACACACTCACACACACACACACACACACACACACACACACACACACACACAAACACACACACACACAAACACACACATCCAGCATATAGTGCGTCCGATAAATGTGATACATGTCAAATTTTAATAAACATTTAAAAAGTCAGACAGGGCAACACTCTTATCTGTAATAGGGTAAGCCGGGGCAAAACGTGACATATAAGGCAAATACAAATACTACTGCAAATATCATATATTATAGCATCCAACGAACGTTAAATTTATTTTTAATTTACATAAAAATCTTTACTTGCGCTCTATAAACGTTGTATTTTATTTTTTGCTTACAATCATAATTATAATTCGTCAACTATTCAAAGGGATTGGTGCTCTGTTGGAATATTTCATCGAATCCATGCTAAGTGTAGATAGACATAACAATAATTATTTGAATATACATGCAATATGTTTACGTTATTTTATTCCATTGTTAGTCGTAGTATCATGTTATTATTATGGCATAAATACATTTATTGCTTCTACAGTAATATTATTTAATTATATACGAAACAAAATTATAAATTCTGTGTAATACGACATTCTTTATAGATTATATTGTGTTTATTTTTCGTATTGTCATGTCCAGAACCGGCGCAACGCGCGAGGGCCGCCGGCAGCAACGGTTGCGGACACGCCCCCATTACTGAACACTCCCCCTTGTATATACAGACACACTCACACACACGCATACTGCACACACACCGGAAACACCAGTGACGTCAGAGTTGAACAGTATAGGGCTAATTTCAAGATTGGCTAATAATAATAATTGCAATGAATGTGAGAAGTTGCCGACGCTTAGACTTTTGCGTTACAAAATCACCATCTTTCCCTATTTAACCCCTTTTGAGGTTAAACAACTTTGTGCTCCCCATGTTTTAATACGAACCCATGCATAACATGCTTCTAGATCCACTGGTTTACTATGTTGTGTTTCGGTTTCAGATAGCGTTTTATTCAATTGCTCCATTGGCCGACTATATTATTATGAAAGGGCTTCTAAGGATGTCATCGTTTAGTACAAACATTAACATTTGAATACGGAATAATAATTGTACTAGTGCTGTAACTTGAATTGGACAAAGTTTTTGATCAATTAATGTTGTGCCATTTAGTGTACCGAGGTCATGATAAATGATACTTGTGCAATCCATTACTGTTCACAGCTTCCAATCAACGCTTATAAGCACTCACAATCACATCCATAGTACAAAACAAACACTTTAAAAATCAGTTCAACTGCCTTAGCATTTGGTTTTTAGATAAAGTTTGTGTAGTGATATGACAGACACCTTGACAATCGTTTGTATAAAATGTAAACTAATATTATGAATATTGCCAAATCCGTAAATATTTTAATATTTTTTCATACCTACTTAGTATTTTTTCACTGGTGATTCTGATGTGTGTGTTGTATGTTGATGTATTTTATCTATAACTATAGCTATCCAACAAGGCAGAGCGACAATCATTGTATTCGGCTGAAACATTCCTGGTTCATGTGGGGTTGTACTTTAAATGTAATGTTAACGAGAGGAATGTCTAGTTATACGGATGGAACCGTTAGAGATGGTATTAGTTCGGGAGAAGTATCTTAATGTAAATTGTTCGGAGATGTTCTTGAAATGTATCCATTGATATGTTTCTAGTTGTTTAGTTTAGTAACGGTCACAAATGTATGAAAAAGAATTAAATTCTTTTTGGGAACTCAGGATTTTGTGGTTGTGTCACGGATAATGAACCAGTGTGTAGTTTTAGTGCTTAAGCGATATATCACCATGTGTATTGAATTGGTATAATTCCCCTGTTGGCGAATTTATCTTTATTTTCAATTTTTTCTGTTCAATCTTGTTTCAGTTGTAAATAGTAGAGAATGAGGTCATCTGTTAATTTTCCTTGGGCGGTAAATAACTTGTCGTGGAATGACTCATACCGCTAGTACAAACTAGGCTGCTTAGATAATTAAGTTTCGATTTGGATTTTTTTATGAATTCTAAGTGCGATAAAAAGACCATTTCTAATTAATTAACAGTTAACGGTCTAATTAATTATTAATTAACGGTATTTATCCGTTTACCCGTAGAGCGTCTTCAACTTGGGCAATTTCCTGGTCAAGACTAAATGAAATTCGTAAAGTTGATTATCCGTGATTCAATATACACATGTGTTGGAATTGTAAAATGCTCTGCTATATAACATATTGATATGATGTAAAGTGAATGTAACTACCCTCGAAAATTCCGCTCACAAAATAATATTTAAAACATGGCTGCAAGAGTATAATATAGTAACATATTATATATTTGATATGGTAATGTTAATATAATTGATAAATTATGATATTGATAATTTAAATATGTATTGCCTTGATAAAATGTATGATAAAGCAATATGCAATCTCGTGTGGTTTCGAAGATGGGTGGAGCCAGTGCTTGAGTTAGATAATTTATTAAAATATATTGCCCACCGAAAGATATATGTTACTTGAATAAAAATATAATACCACCAAACGCAAATTATTGTTACTTGAAACAAATGTATTAAAAAATTAATCGCTTCATTTTAAACAGAAATATTGATTCGACCAATCATGTACAGAATTTAGTTCCACAAATAGGTACAATTTTGTACCACAAATAGTCCCATATTTATTGGTTTACACTGATAATCTAATTAGGCTTAACGTAATATAGCTCCAAGGAAAATGAGTCGCCCACGTAGGACACGGTGTCAGAGTCACTAACGGTTACTAAATCGCTACTTAGTACAAAATTTTTATGGAGATTCTTTACTAAGGAACGATTAAAGTAACAGTTAGTGACTCTGAGTTGGGTCGTAAGTTTCTCTATGAAGTGAGAAACCCTGAGCCCAGCAGTAGAACACAGGTCAAGTCTGAGTAAATGAGTAAAGGCTAGTTATAGGAGGCCAGCGGGCATATTATGAACTTTTATAAAACCATTCTTGTTCCAGGCAATTCATTTATCGGGCTTGGAACGACGTATGATTGGCTAAAAAGTGTCACGTGACCGCTTTGGTAATACGAATTTGACGTTTACACTGGAACATGCCTGGAATTAAGAGTTCATAATAGACCCGCAGGTCATAACATTTTGGCAGTAATGACGAAATTCATCAAGGACAATAGGAATCATTAGGTTTCTTTCTTTTCTTCTCTCTTTCTTGACCAGCAACGCATAATTGATGCCTTTGGTGTTGCTGTCCATGCCAATAGCCACTTACCATAAGATGATACCATACCATAAGATGGATCGTCAGCTCATTAGCCAGATATTTCCTTAAAAAAGATATAAGTAAGGTATAAGTTGTCAGCAGTTCGCCGGCGGCTATTTAAAGTCGATGCATACGTAACGTGGACGGGTCGGGGACGGGACGGGACGTGTAGTTTTGGAATCGTTTCATAGAAAATGTAAACGAAAGCGCATACGCCACGGAGGCACGGACGGGACGGGAAACGGGGCACGCACGTATATTTATGCCTCGTCCACGTCCCGTCCACGTTACGTATGCATCGACCTTTAGTCTCGTACGCTAAGGTACCAAACGTTCAAATCTATGAACCCAGACATTTTAAGGCTTTGACATCATAACTTATACAACAGACACATCTTCAAAACTATGTTTTCGTTCACAAAGTTATCGCCGTAATAGTGTCACATGTAATTAAAACAGTATTTTGTTATTTATATCACATCGTATAAAATCCAAATTAGAATTAGTCTCGAATAAAATGATGAATCTGATTTCATTGCGCATTTCAAGAGTTAGATAATAAAGAAAATTGAATTATCCTTTCGTATCACTGCATTATAAATGTTGTTAATATTTTTTTTACGTTTTAATTTTAAAGTCATGTTTGTTATTAAATATTAAATTGCGTGATATATTGTAAAAGTGAGATATTATAAGAATGCTGTATGTTGAATACATTTTAATTTAAAGGGCTTAATACATTTTCCTACATTCAGATATTGGCAAATTCCTAATTAGTCGTATATTGCGTTATTGTCTCTGTTACTAAAGAATCATAAGGCATTTTTTTTTGTTTACACGGCAGTGTAGGTATGTCGAAATAGAAATGATCAAGTCAGCAACAGGCACGAAAATGGTGTGATAATCCCTCAATACAAGAATAAAGGCTGCAAGAATAGAAATTAGCTTCCCATTTCATATAAATAGATACTCCTGTCGTACCATATGATACAAACGATGAACTATATTTTTATCACATGTTACTTGATTTAGTTACATGTTACTTCGAGTAGGTCGACGATTTTAGTTTATTTCTCTTTATAGTTAGTTACTGATTTTGAAACCTGGCAGCTTCTGGAGCATAGATATAATCGACCCTGAACACAGCCAGTAAAAATACACGTTTAAAACAAAAACGAAAATCGTTGAAACTTTATATTGAAGTATGAAATTATTTGACAAATGACTAGAGAAGTTACATAAAGATATTTAGATTTTTTCTCCTAATAAAGTCTCCCAATTTTAAGACTAAAACTAACTTATGACCCGTCGTCACTATATTTGACTGACTACGTCAAATATACACAGAATTATGTTTAACTGCAATGCCACGTAGACATACTTGTATTTGATAAAAATATTTGTATATAACTAGTAGATTAAGTTCATTACGTTGTTTTATTCATTAGTTTTATGTATCTATGTATATGACGGAATCGCTGTTTCCTGCAGCTAAAATTTGTTTTGACAGATTTGGTCAGTAAACGATAATTTTATAAGTAGTATGAGAATTTTGTATGTTGTATAATTATGTAGGTAACATTATCAAATGACCACGACAATTCTTTGTAATATCTTACAATAGTAGTTCTTGTATGCTGAAGTATTAATAGTGTCAGTTTTGAGAAACCTGTATGCAATAAGGCTTTCTTCGTTTTAAATGCTGCACAATTATTTCTAATATTCATTGTGAGATTTGTAAATAGTATGTATTATTATTTCATTTTATTTAGAATAGATATTGTTCGCTCGCTGGGCTAAATAGCAACTTCTTATTTGATAGATGGTCACGGTCCAACCAGCAAAAATATTGGCAGTAAGGAATATAAGAGAAGTTTCGAAATAGTAGACCGATATAAGAATACTAGAACGCCTTAAAGGATGTGAGTGTTGGCGATTAAATAAAAGGGGATATTTTAGGATCTAAGAATACTTATTTAGACAAAAGGCAATAATTAAAATTAAAATGAAGCCAAATAAATTGGGAGTGGGCGCGTTACAACTGTCGCCGAGTAATTATATTAGGTATGCGTGCCACGTGTACACTGGAACCCTTAAACCCTAAAATTAACATCTTTTATTGTATCGCCAACAGTATGCTAATAACATAATAATAATAAGAATTATATATTTCTCCTTCGAATTGGCACACTCACATAATTATTTAATGACAACTTATTATCACCTTCATTTCAGACTGAGATATACTTCCACAATATACCTTATATTGCATTTGGCCTAGTAAGTAAAATTTCATTAATTATTACTAAGTGGCGCGTTAGAATAAGTACGAGTAGGGCTTGCGTTACCGCGAACGAGCGAACGATTTTCAATTTTAAATAAGTTTATCACTTATTAGTTTTTCGTTGCTCGCTCTCGGTGGAACGCGTCCCTTATTAACGGTCGCACTCAGTGTCTTAACGGTTACTTAAATTGCTCCTTAGTACAGAATTTGTATTGTGATTCTGTATTAGGGGCCATCCATAAATTACGTCACACTAATTTCATATTGACTTTGAGCCCTCCCCCCCTCCCCCTCCTTGTCACAGCTGGTCACATTTGTGAGACCTCCCTCCTAGTGTGACGTCACATTGAAATTTTACACCTAGAAATTATTGAATTAAAACAGCAGTTACGAAATAGTTTTATTTCCATTTTTTTTAATATTCTTTTAATTTTCGATTCTGAAATGTGACGTCACGAAATTTAGAACCCACTCCATCGACCCCTCCCCCCTAACGTGTGACGTAATTTATGGATGGCCCCTTATGGAGCGATTTAAGTAACCTTTAAGTGACTGAGTGCGGTCGTTACGTGAATTTGTCCAGGTAGCAATCAATTGGGCGCATGTAAATACAGTATGATGATATTTCTATAAAATTTACTAATTGTTATTTAGCATAGCCACTTGTATATCAAAAATGCCAAAATAGTTTTATATGATTCTGAATATTTATCATAGATTACTGTGTTCAGAGCAAAAGACATGAGTCAGGTTTTTCATATTGAGGGCGCATCACACATCGCGGATGACAGAAGTTGAGTCAAACCAAGAACTTTATTGTTTACATCTGGACGGCAACGTTCGACGAGGTGCCCTACGAGTGGCTACGAACCTTAAGGTCAACAGCAATCAGGCCTATGATTGGTCGAAATGATCTATCCAATGTCACGTGATTCGTCTTCACCTACCTCTTCGAGCTTGCCGTGCAAATTTATATGTAACTCTGTATGCAATATAATAATCTCGAATCATTTAAACAGCCGTATACAGTGCCACCAAGTTATCTGTGAAATGGCGAAAACTGAACTAATGCCGCCCCATTCATAAGTTCTTTGTGTTCATTCATTGACATTTACTACGTCTCGAATTGCGTACAATGATTGGTCCAATGCGTCCGACAGCGCCCTCCGTCAGTTCACAGATAAGTTGGTGGCTGTAACCTGTTTGGTAGCGGCCCTGCCGATAGCGGGTTAGCTGCGGGTATACATTCTTGTTAAATGTTTGTTTTTGTGCCTTGGGTTTTTATCCGATGTCTTCATTTTCTGTTCCCTTATGAATTTCTTTTGGTATTGATAGATACTCTGTAACAGTGATACCGTACCACTTGAGGCTTCTTTTCTTAATACCGAAGAGTAGCATTATGTCTGTGCTGACTTCGAACTGGCCTTCCGACGGTACGTATTCTGTATTCACCCAGACCTATTCCCGTTTGCTAAAAGTGAAAATTCATACAGCGTTAACAGTTCACATTGTAATCGGCACAGTATTGGTTGCAAGTAAGTCAAACATTTCTAGGAAGGTAGGTAGGTCAAGTAATGTGTGTATAGTATCTTGTGAATGGAATATTTAGTAGTTGTGATGGTAAGATTGTTAGGAACTGCTTATCTGTGATCCGAGATGTGTGGAACGCCAGCGCCAAAATGATGTCTGTCCATTGGAGCAGAGTGAAAGTACACAATAAAGACACTCTTTTGTCTCGTTTATTACAAAGAAATCCACTGAATAGGTGAACTCGTGGATTACATACTGTATATGATTTGATACAATTTATCGGTATGAATAAAATTACATCTTGCTTTCTCGTGACATAAAAATACTACGAAATACATAAGATGTATTACCATCAGGTGGTTTCGTAGTGAAGCAAGCATTAGCTTACTTGGCATAAAAAAGTCTTCGTTAATTGGAAGATATTTTGTAAGATTCGTTCTGCTTCAAGAGACAGGCGACAGCGAGACAATTTTGTACAATATGTTTTGATATTGCTTCCGCACACGCTTGGCCAAAGCGACCTAAACAAGTTCCATAAGACTAGCTCTCGCTCTAGTCTGACACTAGGTTAGGTGTAGATATGGTTTTGTATAAGATGTGTAGCTAGTGGTATTTAAATTCTCCAGGATTGTAACCGTACGTTTCTGTAAGGATCCGTAAACAAAATTACTCAATTGTTTAGGCCCTGTACCGAATCATTGCAACAGGAATAATAAATCATTTGAAATATGTTTGGTGGATTTCTTTGTTCTAGCCTCTTGCCTTGCAGAGCTTACCTATAAGCACAAGATAAACGAGCGGACGAGGCATCTTATGGTAAGTGGTCATTGTACATGAAAATCAGCAACTAAATGGCATCACAGCACAAACTAGTTTTCATAGTTAAAACATCAGTAAGAAGTCTCCTTGACGCCGCGACGTAGTGTCAGCCAAGAAGGAAACGGGGCTTACTATTTTGGCTGCAACGTAACAGAAATACGTTAAACTGTTTTACGTCTACCGTCAATTAAGTGTGAAGTAAGGTGGTAAGCTGAGCGATGTCCATCAAGAATAACAACCTATCCACGTTTGTTGTTCAGCAGGGTGCATCACGAGGTGAGGTCTTATACTTGCCGATGGATGGAGATTGGAGCCCCTTACACACTTCAACTTTACCAAATTTTTATTTTATGATAACCTAAATGAAAATAAAACAACATGAAAATTAAATTATAGTTTATTTACACTTGTATAGACGACGCTGACACGGTCAATACATCTTCCACACATGATTAATACTTTACTTTTAATTACCTCTTAACTTCTGATATGGGTACAGTTCGTGGCTCACGTCGATTTTTGGAGTTTATCTCCTTTAGAATCGATTTTCATATACATATATAAGCCCGGAATATGAAAATGTATGGAGAGTAAAATCAAACTTTCTCCGTTACGTTATACAACTTTGTGAGCATGTTATAAATCTAGATAATCGTTTCATGCCTTTAACAAGAAGCGAGTTTTTGCGCCTTGCCTTTGATTTAGCAGAAAAACTTAAAATTCCTCACAGGTTTAACAAAGATAGTAAGCGAATGGCAGGAAAAAAAATTTCTGCCAATTCAAGAAAAGAAATCCAGATGTCCAGACACTAAGAACTCCCGAGACAACAAGCTTGATGCGTTCGACAGGTTTCAATAAACCTCAAGTTGATCGATTTTATGACCTCCTCATCAGCATATTAGATGGACACAACAGCCACAAAGAGCTGAATGTTATTGAATATGCTAAAGACAATCACATTCACATGTTGAGCACACCACCCCCATACGAGACATAAACTTCAGCCATTAGACCGTGTTTTTTAAGCCTTATAAACAGGCTTATGGATCAGCAAGTGCATCATAGATGCGTCAGAATCCGGGTGCTAGATTAACAGATTATGACGTTGCAGGACTGACAAATATCGTGGGGTATATAAAAGAAATTGAATACGGTTATTTGGATTGACCACTGTCGCGGTCGTCCTACGAAAGCTAGCTTATCAGATAGTGGAAAAAGCTAGTACTCAAAATTTTAACCGCGATAAAATGATAGCTGGCGCCTGGCGTAGACTAAAAAGATTTATGAAGCGACAACCGGATATATCCATCCGCAAACCAGAAGCCATGAGCAGCTCGAGCAATAGGCTCCAACAAAGTGGCTGTGGATAGATTCTATTCTTTGCCTCGGGGGCTCGGCTCTCTAGATACGACAAATATGTATAATCTGACGCCAGACAAAATTATAACTGCGACGAGACTGGCATATCATGTGTCTCCAAAACAAAGAGCAAGATTATTGCAGAAAAGGAAAGAAAACAGGTAGGCTCGCTTTCTTCAGCAGAATGAGAGTAGTTACACAGAAGTAGTTACGGTTATGAGGTACCTGAGGTAAATAAGGCCCAGGGGGTAATAAGGCCCACATTTCAAATTTCGCGGAAAACATTTCTATGACACGTCACAATGTCGGTGTGAATGTTTCCGTATTGGTCCGCAGTCGCTAGCGCCGCCATCGTGCCAGTGACGTGCGATGCGTTGATGAAGTGACTGGCTACTGTGCAATTTTATAATTTTACATACCAAAAAACTGTAAGTATTTTACGTTTAATTCAATAATTGACTAATAACGCTGTATTTATTATCGTAAGTATGTCTTATACAATACAATGGATATGGTTTTTTCTAGCCAGAGAAAGATTTTTTAGGTTTTTTTGTAAAAACGTGGCATGAGGTTAATAAGGCCCATTATAACGGTACTTGGGCCTTATTGGCCTCTTATATATGTGAATTTTACTGACAATATATGTGTAACATTGTTACAGATTTTGATTAAAATGCCTCCAAAGAGAGCTCAGTGGACAGAAAACAATTTACGGGCTGCTTTGGCAGCAATAGAACGAGGGCAGCTGACGCAACGAGCTGTAGCTGAACGTTACAACATTCCAAGACGATCTCTCCGAAATCACATAACATTCCAAATGTACTATTAAGCGCTTAGGTCGTAGTTCCATATTGACAATCGACCAAGAAAAAGATTATTCATAATTAATATATGAATATATCATTATACTCAGATTTAAAGCAATATTTTTTAGGTGGGCCTTAATTGCCACCGGTACCTTGTTTGTTTTAATACAGCCGGAACTTACATGCCTCCCATGCTAATATTCCGGGCTAAAGAATGAAGCTGGAGTTATTGGAGATATCTCCTCCAGGGACAACGGCAGAATGTAACGCTCGAGGCTGGATGATGAGACTATTATGACCTATTTCCAACGATTCGTCAAGTTCTCTGGTGCTTCAATAAGTTAGTTATTGCCGTCTTGTGCCCGTCTTGCTTCTGTTAGTACCTTTACATCAGAGAACTCCTAACTCAGATGGCAGCCTGGACACAAAACGAATATAGCCTCATCTGATCTCCGATTTGATAAGAATGTCGTGACTTCACAACTTTAAATCTTTTAAAATCATATATTTCCCAATTACTGTCAGCAAGTTGTATAGTTTTGGAGATAAAGTGTCTATTGAAGAGCTAAACACTACTATTTTTGATAAAAAATGACAATTTTAAGTATTTTTATTGGTGGTTATCTACACACATTGTACTGGGTTTCTATTGTTGACCAACTGGTTCTATAAACTCTCTCTTTTTTCATAGTGATGCTTTTGTTTGATAATTTTAGATCTTTAAGTCTATCATTAAAATCGTTAAGTCGTGTGTCCTAGTAATTGACCACCGGTTTGCTATTGGTACACAGTAGTTAAAAAAGATGTTCATATGGATGACCAGATTACAGTTTTAACTTTATTTCTCGTTGTTTTAGATTGAAGGCCCCCAAAAAGACATTTTTTAAATATACAGAGGAAGATCTGGTGAAGTGTTTCGAGGAAATTAGTAAAGAAGCTAAAATAAAACCAACATGCCGAAAATATAATATACCCCACTCAACTTTTATAAACAAAAACTAAAAAAGAGACATCTTGTTCAGCGGAAAATGGGACCACCAACAATCTTGACCTCACAAGAAGAGTTGCTATTGACTAGGTGAATTAACGCTAACGCTAAAAAATAAGGTACTATAGGTCTACCAGGATCTGATGGCAAAAAAAAAGTTTGAAAAATAGCGATTTTCATATGGCAACAAAAAAAATGTCATGTGTCAACTGAAATTTCGAGGAATTGTTTTTGGTTTGGCTTCAAATTTCCTTAAAAAGTGGTGAAAATGTCGAAGAAACCTCTTCGATCGCAAGCAAGAAATATTTTCAATGTTTATCAAAGAATACTTGATGAACAAGGTGCAGAACAAACACAATCATCGATATTGAGCCATGTGCAAGCGTTGACTGGTTAGTAGGAATTAATACACATCTTAATCTTGATTGGTTTATTGCATTTTTTGTGTGTATTATATTACGTATACTAAACTTTGGTTTATTTCAGGGGTTTCTAATACTACCATGTACGCCCGGTAAAAAGAGGAAAGGTGGCAAAAAAAATAAACTTGGATAGTTTTGATTTAGAATTGATCAGAAACAAGATAAATGAGTTTTACACTGTACGAAAATTAAAAACCCACTGTCATGAAATTGCTACAAATTCTTTGGGAGGAAATCAATTTCAATGGAGGAAGAGAATCATTAAGGTAACAAAAATGAATTTCATTTTTTTCAGTTTGAATAGAATCAAAAAACATAGTAATCTAAAAATAACAATATTATTTTGTCTTCAGACTTATTTTGAAAGACATCGGATTCGAATTCGTGAAGTGCCAATCAAAAAGGACTATTTTAATGGAGCGACATGACATAAAGATACACAGATTCAAGTATTTGGAGTGTATGCAAAAGAATCGAGAAGCCGATGATAAGCTAGATGTGGTTTATTTAGATGAAACCTACACACAGTTCATGTTCAGTGAACAAATGCTGGCAAAATAAAGATATTGCAGGCCCATCTAAAAGTATTTCGGCAGGGCCTAGATGGATCATTGTACATGATGGTGGAGAAAATGGTTTTATGCCAAACTGTTGTTTGGTGTATAGGTCGAAGAGTACATCAGCTGACTACCACCATGATATGAATAAAGATAACTTTACAAAATGGGTTACGGAGAAGTTGATTCCCAACCTTACAAAACCGTATTGCTGTTATAAAAGAATAGCTTCAATCAAACAATATCCCTTACGACGATAATTGGTGTAAATGTCAATTACTGGAAGCAGTGAAAAATCATAAGTCTGAACCTAAATATCAGATAGATGAGATTTTAAAATCACACGGCCACAAAGTCTTGAGGCTCCCACCATATGATTGTACGTTAAACTCCATAGAATGAATCTAAGGAATAATGAATCAAAAAGTTGCGGGTAAAAACGTCAATAGACCTGTAAGTGATATAAAATCTTTAACAGAAGAAGCTTTCTCTCAAATAGGGATCGATGAATGGCGACAATCTTGTGAACATGTAATAAAAATTGAAAATCAGTTCATAGAACAAGATCGATTAACTGAGATGCAGGAGGAAAGGTTTATCATAAATACTGCGTCTTCCTCTTCCGATGAAGACTTTTTTATGGATGTGCAGTATTTGGAGTTTTCATCTAAATTTCGAACCCCACATTCGCCACAGTAAGATTTTCAAAAAAAAGCGGCCAAGTGCGAGTCGGACTCGCCCATGAAGGGTTCCGTAGCAGTAAGTAACATAATATAAAACTTCTTGTAGTTCGTTGTAACTTTGATCAATGTTTTTTGCGGTTTACGATTTATGACGTATTAAAAAAAAACTACTTACTAGATCTCATTCAAACCAATTTTCGTTGGAAGTTTGCATGGTAATGTACATCATATATTTTTTTTTAGTTTTATCATTCTCTTATTTTAGAAGTTACAGGGGGGGGGACACACATTTTACCACTTTGGAAGTGTCTCTCGCGCGTACTATTCAGTTTAGAAAAAATTGATATTAGAAACCTGAATATCATTTTTGAAGACCTATCCATAGATACCCCACACGTATGGGTTTGATGAAAAAAACATTTTTGAGTTTCAGTTCTAAGTATGGGGAACCCCCAAAATTTATTGTTTTTTTCTATTTTTGTGTGAAAATCTTAATGCGGTTCACAGAATACATCTACTTACCAAGTTTCAACAATATAGCTCTTATAGTTTCGGAAAAAAGTGGCTGTGACATACGGACGGACAGACAGACAGACAGACAGACATGACGAATCCATAAGGGTTCCGTTTTTTACCATTCGGCTACGGAACCCTAATTATCCTTCATCATTGGAGAAATTTTTATATTTGCATGTATCACACACAGAATCAGCCGCTAAAAGGAAAAAAAAATATCAAAACGTTTTACTCCAATTTCCCCAGTATTGCTAGCGTCAATTTCTTTTTTCCCTTTTTGCCATCAGATCCTGGTAGACCTATACCTACCTTGGACTGTGCCATTAAAATTAATTGTAAGTCAAGATAAAGTTTCATTACTAAATGAAAGTCAATTTGTATAAAAATATAATGTTTTATTTTCAATTAGCTACCTTTTCTTTGTTAGTTTTTTAGTGGTCAACTATTGGTCCTAAAGTGGTCATTTATTAGAGCGCACTGGTCAAATAAAGGCACATTCCCGTTTTTGGTATTATTCATAAAATACATTAAAAAAAACTTTTATATGTAGATTCCATTTATTTAAATATATTACGGCTTTAGTAAATAATAGACAACTTTTTATATACATTTCTATGTTCAAACTATATTAAACCAGTTCAGAACATATCAAAGTTGTCCTTAACTGGTTTGGGACTGGTACACCCACCCTAACTTAATAACTTTTCAATCGATTATATGATAATAAAAAATATTTTACAATTAGTTCAATGCGAAATGCGAGTTATTCAGTATGTGGAATAAATAAAATTTCTAGATTCCTCGAGCAAGGAAAAGTCTGCCCTCTATACAAAAAATTTATAACCACGATAATAATTAAAAAACAGTAGAAGTCGTCTAATTCTTTGATGAATTTATTTGACAGCTTCAATGAAAGTTCACCATTTTCGTTAAAATACGAGGGAAAAATATTACGGAAAACAGTTAAACTACTCAAGGAAGAAAAAGTCTGCCGAGTTCAACTCTTCAAGAGTTTTACAGTAGGACGAAAACATTTTTAGTTGAGAGTTGCAATCAAATTCGTAAAAAATAATATTTCAACAACAGTTTACTACCGATGTTAAAATACCTTTCACCAGAGGAAGCCATAAAACACAGTACAAGAGATCAACTACCCTCACTTCTTCCATCAGTAAGGCAGTTACCGCGAATTGTAACGAATGACAACCAGATCCAATTAACTGACGACAACCAATGTTCTCCACATTACGTTAGTAAATTTTCTAATTTGGAAGTTGCCGCAATGAAAACCAATGAATTTGATGAAATGAACCAAGAACAACATTCAAATGAATTTTCATTCTCGTGAATAATATAAAAACAAAGAGGAACAAATTATTTAATTCCACTATTAGCGGAATAATATTGTCAAAAGATTTTTATTATAAGTATTCAATCTGCAAACCATACAGAACTGTGTCACTCAGCGCTGCACTCGTCCTTTCTGGGCTACTTCCATTAGACCTCAGGATCCAAGAATTAGCAAGCATGTACAAGGCAAAAAAGAACATCTCCACAGACTACATACCACCCGGAAGGAAACTGGAACGCATGGTGAGGCACCTCAACCCTCCACACTACCATCAAGTACAAAGTGCTGGAGAGCGTAGACCCCGAAACCCTCGCCAACTATCACATAGTCACCAGATCTATACCGACGGAAGTAAAATAGAAGGCAAGACAGGTGCTGTCTTGACATGGTGGAAGGATGGGAGAGAAACCAGTTTTCCGACCTTTAGTGTGATTGAAGATCTTCGCTGGAACTGCTCGGAAACCCCAGACCATCTCAACCCCTGGCCAAAGAAACAAAAGACAATATCAGGGGACTCGGTAAGGAAGGAAAACATGTTCAGCTATTCTGGATCTGAGCTCACGTCGGGACGGGCAGACGAGCTATCAAAAACTGCCGCCAAGAGCACGTCCGCCACACCAGACTACGCAGAAATACCGTTGTCCTACGTCAAAAGGAACATCAGAGAAGAAAAGATCCTCAGATGGCAGGATCGTTACACTACTCATAAGGAAAGACAAAGTTGACACAAGTAACAAGTGCAAATGGTACGATAGCATGGGGGAGTATCTGCACCGGTTTAGGCTGAAAGACAGCCCCGGATGCGAATGCGACCCAAATATCAGCGAAACAGTCTGGAATGTCCAAGATTACTGGCAATCCGGATGGAGACAGAGGCAAAAAGTAGTAGTAACCAGAAGGAACTCCACATTGCCATAGACAGCAACAACTCACACGGAATTCCCGCGAATAAACGAGCACCGACACCCGAGAACAAATCAACCCCTCGATAACACCCTCTCAACATTCACAAACTTGCTCCAATATGCGGAACGAGGTTGAAGCAAACTTGAGAATCTGGGGAGTGGCCCTCGGATAACAACGTAGAAAGATCGGCATAAGCTTCTGTAACACCAATACTCAGGCAAGGTCGCAATCTCATCGGGCCTAGCAGCTCTTCTAAACGGCAAAACTTTCAGGGCAACAATGAAGCACAGCACATACAACGCTCTATCCGAAATTTGAGTAGCCAACAGGCGCTACAAAATAGTGCGATCAACTCGGCGAAGATCGTCTGGTGGGTAGGACCGCACTGTTAAGAAATACGACCAATTCTGAATAACTACAACGATGACACACTTTAAACTGTTTTAGTTTCAATAAACTGACATAAATGGCGCTATTTATGACACAAAGAGAAAAAAAATACATTTAAAATTTAGTCGGGTTGCACCACGTTTATCAACTTGCACCACGGTGGCAAAAAAATGTTTTAGGTGGTTTTTCCATCATATTTATCAAGGCTTAAGTATTATATTAGAATAGAATAAAACGTATTTTTTACGAAGTTACATCTAGTGACAAAAATCTAACCTCAAACCGTTGTAGTGGTATGCCTAATATCTTATGTATTGTCTTCATCTCATTGCATATTACATATATTCAATTATTGCTTACTTAATAAATCTGTCTAGTAACAACCTTCGTGTGTTTTACTCGCCTCCTCTTACGCTTACAGTACACCGCAATAGTGGAGCTAGAGAAGTCCGTCTAGTCTTGGAAGGAAAGATCGGCATCAGTCTTCGCCGTTTCCAGATGTCATAAACCTTTACGAGTAAGCAAATTTAATAAATTAATTCATTAATGATTCGTATTCCTTCCTGCGTAGTGAATAACCATAAGATCTACTCTTAAAATCGATTTCATTTGCCGTGTCGAATCCTACTCTTAGTTACATCATTTTCTCAGTCGTAGGTAACAACGATTGAACGAACGATAGGTAGGTACCATAATCGACGATATTGATCAAATCGTACTCAGTTGCAAATGTCAGTAACGAATAATATTCCAATTTGATGACAAGTAACAAGGTAACGACGTCAGACTTCGACCCCGGTCAGCCCTTGTTAGTATATTATACAACATTACCTTTTGTTATGAATGTAACTATGTATAAATACAGGGATTAATGTTATTTCAGGTAATATTAAAAAATAAATAAGTATGAGAAAGTATCATAGAGGATCTTACTTTGAGAAGTTAAGAGAAGCCGTACGGTTGGAGGTTGAATGTGGCATAATGATTGGTTACAGTGCGTCAAAAACATTCTAAATACCTCGTAAAAACATTATCCCCCGTATTCAAGAACAGTACTTGTTTAAGTAAAGAAGCAATACTATACGAAGTAAGGCATTTCTCAGTGCGTTCGTCATGACAACCCTTTTGTTTCACAGTCGACCCTTAAGTATCACTTGGGTGTGCGGACGCACAGGCTGTATACAGCCTTCTTATTGGTCCATTTGATGCGGCTAACTTCACTCTAGTCATTTGACACAAGCAAAAGACAAAGATAACAATACAAACAATCGATCCTTTCTTTCTATTTTGATAGAAGTCAAACCAACACTATGCGTTCGGTAAAGTAGCTCGGCAGCTACTTTATCGATTTTGACAAACGCACAGCGAAGGACTTCAATCAAGTATTGTTTACGAAATGATTTTAATGCACTATGCACTCGCAAACACTGTGAGACCTCACAGTATTGTTCTTGAATACGGGGGTAAGGATCATGTAAATAGAAGAACAAAATCTACAACACTTGTGCGAAATACAGCTCTGTCACCCGAAATTGAATTTAAGTTGGCTACGAATCACCATGTAATGGAAAAATAATGGTGTTGCAGATGGTTGATTATGTCAATCAAAACGATCTGATTACACCGTTTATAAATGGTATTCC
Organism: Thymelicus acteon; assembly: GCA_951805285.1. Taxonomy (NCBI): domain Eukaryota; kingdom Metazoa; phylum Arthropoda; class Insecta; order Lepidoptera; family Hesperiidae; genus Thymelicus; species Thymelicus acteon. The sequence continues at coordinate 1,738,402 of OX638224.1, forward strand.
TGGAAAATACTTAAATTCTTAGCTTTTAAAGAACGTCATGGTGTATCCATGAAAAAGCCTCAAGCTGTGGAGAACGCGCGGAAAAAGGCTGTGGAGAACGCGCGGAAAAAGGCTGTGGACCCATTTATTATCTAGCCCTATTTTGATCTCTTAAAAGACGATAAGCGATTTAATTTAATTTCATTTAGACATCTGCCGCAGTTAAACAGTCAGTCACTCACCCTCACTTCATTTAGTTATAAGTTATAACAAAGACCAGACATAATTGTGTTGAATAGCAGTTGACCTGAGCATTAGGTAAATGAGTTCGATTAACATTACAACTACTACTTCGATAGTTTTCACAATTACCGACTAAACCCAAATCATAAATTTACAATTATAATTTAGAATTGGCTACTTTTTATTGCTATGCAAGTAATTTTGATAATTGTTTTCCAGGTTCAACTCCAAGCAGTTTGTAAAGAGAGTTGCCGTCACTGATTCTGAATTAGCTCTATAGGTACAAAAAACTTGAATCAGTTGGAGTAAAACTCAGTAAATGCCGTAGCAAAATTAATTCCCAGGCAAAAAGATGAAAGTGCTGCAAAACATAACAAGCAATCCACAATTTCTCCAAACACTGGATAAACTATCAAGTACCTCAAAAATATTGACATTACTTCAGTTCAGGGTACATGAAAAGGGAGACAAAGGACGTCTTTTACGTCAGAAGAAAAATTGTTACTTTGACAATTTTGAAGCTAAGTCCGAAAGGTTACAGATTTTTGAGGAATTAATATAAATATGATGCAATAAATTAAAACAGCTAAGTACTCAATATATGAAAATCGAATACAAATTATGTATTGTTATGTTAGATAAGATGTCACTGAAACCCAATTTGGCCTACAATGAAAGAAAGGACAAAGTGTGTGATTTTGTTACAAATGGCTAAGGTACGTTACCGGAATACGCCGATCATGCGCAGGTCTTCATGATAAATTTAAAAGCAACCTGCAGCATACACGTTATCTGAAACTGCCACAAAGGGGCTAGAGCTTGCAAGTCAATTGAAAAAGTTATAACTGAGCTACAAAAAAAATTTTAATGCCATCAAATATATCTTGCAAGAGACACGCGGTACACTTTTCAGAAAAGGCGAAGAAGAACCTGCATTGATTTTTTTATATTCCGCACTGTAGCCTGGGAACCTTTTGAGGGAGTGGGGGACATTAAGATCACCATTCACAGCATCCTTCATGGCTTCAAACACACGTGCATCGGTTGTTGTTCTTGCCAGATCGACATCCAAATAACATCTGAATGCTTCAGGTCCATTGTCAACAGGTTCCACATAATATTCATCACCCGTTACTTCAGTAGCGCCAGTGTACAGGGTATCGAGTCCAAGCCGTGGCACCCACCTCATTTGATGAAATGCATCAGAAATAATTTGATAACGAAAATTCTGAGTTATGAGCATAATCAACAAAGTAAAGCTGCCAAATGGGAACACGTAGGTACTTGCTATACATCAAGAAAACCCAGGATAAAAAGGGATACGGTTAGTTCCTAAGTTAACGGATTCTCATTGTGATCCCTGCAAAACTCCTAAAATGAAAGTGAAATTTGCCACACAATTATTCAGCCAAACTGATGCATCTAATATGGCCTATCTGGCAGGTAAGAAATGATACTAAGATTCATTTTTTTTAATTAACATCTGCTACTTTGCACTTTACTTACTTTTTATTGACATAAAAAAATATTGTCACAGCCCTTTTATCTCCCACTGTTGTGCACGGATTTCCTCAGGGGTATGGCAAAAGTTTTCTACACTGGCCAAATGCAGATCGGTAGATCTACGTGCCTCCGAGGATGACATTCTGGAAAACTTTAACGGGCCTTCTCCATGATGTTTTCCTTTACCATTCAGATAACTCATTGGTCCTAGAAGTGCTAAACACAATGGTCACAATGTCAGGTATTGGTGCGTGACGATGGAATTTGGACTTGAAAATAGTCCAATGTGAAGTGGAATTTTATTCTTAGACTTTTTAAAATATTGTTTTAACAATAACTTTTTCATATTTTACAGATATTTTCCTGAAGAAGCCAAAAATACGGCAGACCTATTGTTGATTTTTGATCAATTATTTGATTCAGTGAATGGGAGTTATGGAAAAATAAAACATGGAAAACCGTTATTAGGGCCGGCAACGCCCACTTCCATTCACCATAAAGTGAAGTCAATTCAGTTATTGAAACATGAAATTTATTAATACGAAAACATGTAATATTGAATATGTACCAATATTAAACAATTGGTTATGGACACTAGAAGGCATACAACTAGTAACAAATAAAATGTCAACTAAATATGAAGTAAAATCAATTTGGTTGTGGCATTTGAATTAGGACCCAATAGAAAACTTCTTTGGATCCGACAGGAGCCATGGATGCCAAAATGTTACCCCAACTCCAGAAAATTTTGAGGCAGCCTTTGCAACTATGCTAATTAACAGTCTCTCTAGTGTCCATGCCCCAGGGACCAGGAGCTAATTGTGAAAACGAATTCAGTATGGTAGAATTTAAGTTAGTCATCAAAGATGCTTGTTACGGAACCCAAGTCGTTGTTTCACTTCATACATCCCCGCTCCCCGCCTCATCAGATGGAGAACCTTGCCATGCCGGGCATGGTAAAGAAGTGGACAAGTGCCGTGTCGGTTTAATTCATTAATTTATAATTAGTTGGACTGCAAAAATTTTCAAGTTCAAGGGCAGTCGCCCTGTAGAACCTTACCGTGCGCACAGGTCCGTGCGTCACGTTATAAACAAAGTGTTGCGCAATATTATTTGACAATGGAAAAATCCTGCTTCAAAAAGTAATTATAGCGCAAGCACCGGCTGGAACTGGCTCAGCGGATGCAGAGCAGAACGAGCATACAACCAGCACGAATACTATACTGCTGGGTGTTATGCTGCTTTTAGTGGCGGCCGGTGTAGAGGTGCCATCGAAATTGGGTCATGTGTCAATAAATATTTGGAAGAATTGACTTCAAAAAATCCTAACTGCAACGTTATCTTTTATTCCGATAACTGTTGCGGACAACAAAAAAAACAAGTATAAGTTCAACTGTTTTAATGACTCTAATTTAACTTAGGTGTACCTATTAATTCATCAAACGACATTGAATGTTCTTTTTAGGTTATTTTAGCAAAGTACTACTATGCAGTTACTAATCTGAATATTAACTCCATAACTCATAAATTCCTAATTCGCGGTCACACTGAAAATGAAGGTGATACCGCTCACTCTATAATTGAAAAATGTTTGAAATGGAGCATACGGCATAAGAAGAGGTTGTTTAGCAAAGCAGAGGAGACTTTGTACAATAAACTTATTCCCGCAAGAGTAAAAATTACAAAATTAACAAATAGGGTTAAAAAGCAAGCAATAAATATCAAATTAGCCAAAAAAAATGCTACAAATCCTAACACTCTGAAAGTGATGGAAGTTAAAGGGTGAAGATTCACTTTGGAGGAAAAATTGTATCTTTGTCTATGTACAAGCAAAGCCCAAAAGGAAACAGGTTCCTCCGGAAAATTTTCATTTTACCAGTCCAACACTCTCTGGTTAAATTGATTCATAAAAGTAACATCGAACCTGGGATAAATAACAACATTCTTTCCCATTAAAAAAAAGACCGATCTTAAAGAGACCTGCGGGAAAACTGTCTTGCTATTTGATGAATTATCATTGAAGCCAAAGACGTAAAATGAAAGAAAAGAAATGGTAGTTAGTAGGTTTTATGGACAATGGAGATCAAAGAAAGCAAGACTTTGTAGATCACGTTCTATATTTTATGGTGCGCAGGCTGCTACACAGTATAAGCAACCCATTGCTTATACCTTTTCATGTAGCGCAACGGAAGGACCCGAGTTAGCTGTACAAATACAGCAAATAGTTAAGGAACTGCAAGAGGCCGGGTTGAATGTGGTTGCATTAGTCTGTGACCAAGGGACGAATAATAGACACGCAATAAAACTGCTACTAAATGAGACAAGGGGGGTCTATTTAAAAAATGGAGAAGAACCAAGAACTCACATAATATTAATTAATAGAATGAAAATTATTCCCCTGCACAGTGTTTTATGAGACCCGATTTTGTGACATCCCCTTTTTAATGCAGATTCATATAGTTTGAATGAATTCAAATGCGAGAGTAAAACTCCCGCGTGTCTATTAATCATAGTTACTGAGAAATTAATTTTTGAAAATTGTTATTTTTTTGCCGGATAAATACTTAAAAAAATCAAAACTCCTAAAATCTAAAAACAATAATTAAATCGATAATGATGGTAGATAAAACCATCAACGGTGCACATTTTAGTGCAAGAAGAAAATACCTAAGTTCAACCGTTACGAAATTATTTGAATTTTTTTCATTTTATGTCTTTATTTTTTTTACTCGATAATCCGCCGTATTAGGACGCGATATTTCACCAAGCGGTTGCTTAAGGTGTCTTTCATGTGCCCTAATTATATCATGACCTAATTCCATGGATTATTGGAATAATAAGCACTTTTCGTTTTTTGTCAGGGTTGTCACTTCCAATATCCGGATACAAACTGGATATCAATTAGTTATTTAAATATAACAAAGCGGTCAAGTGCGAATCAGACTCGCCCATGAAGGGTTCCGTAGCAGCCAGTATCATAATGAAAGGTAAATTGCGGTTTACGATTTATGACGTATTAAAAAAACTACTTACTAGATCTCGTTCAAACCAATTTTCGGTGGAAGTTTGCATGGTAATGTACATCATATATTTTTTTAGTTTTATCATTCTCTTATTTTAGAAGTTACGGGGGGGGGACACATTTTACCACTTTGGAAGTGTCTCTCGCGCAAACTATTCAGTTTAGAAAAAAAATGATATTAGAAACCTCGATATCATTTTTGAAGACCTATCCATAGATCACCCCACGGCTTACACGTATGGGTTTGATGAAAAAAAATTTTTTTGTTTTTTTTTTCTATATTTGTGTGAAAATCTTAATGCGGTTCACAGAATACATCTACTTACCAAGTTTCAAAAGTATAGTTCTTATACTTTCGTAAAAAAAGTGGCTGTGACATACAGACGGACAGCCAGACAGACAGACAGACAGACAGACATGACGAATCCATAAGGGTCCCGTTTTTTGCCATTTGGTTACGGAACCTTAAAATTATATATCTTCGACAACGAGAAATTCCGATTGATCCTCTAATAGGCATGACGACAAATTTTGAAATACTGTTCTATATTGTTGGGAAACATATTATAATTACAACGTTTATCATATTTCCGCAAAAAAAATAAGGTTTAGTATAAAATAAACACATTTCAAATTATAAGTTTAAAATCGATCGGCCGAAGCGCTCGGTTCGTGCCGCATGTATCTCTCTTCCTCTCGATCAGCCGGTGCGTCCGAGTAGAAGAGAGACAGCGGCAGCACACAACTTACTTCCTTACCCCTATAAAAAATATTGGTAATTTAATTAAAATGATTCAATTTTATCTATAAAAGTATGCAATCACTTCGTCAATGTTTTGTGATAACGTTGTCATGTTAAACTACCGTCCGTAAACCGACTTTACAGACAATCAGTTTTTTTTTCAATTAAGTGTGTATTTTTCATTTTATCTCTATTATCCTTATATTTTTTGTGTTCACGTTTTATTTTATGGGTGAATGATGCTAATTAAGCCTTTTCTGCCTATGTTTATTTTAGATCGAGTAATTCTCTGATTCAATTAAAAATATAACTTTTGTTAAGTATACCTACTAATAAAATTGTTTTGGATTACGTATGAATAATATTATCAAAAGTTATCATTACTTTAATTAATTGCGATTTCAAATACCCACGAAAAGGTTAACAGGTTAACATCAAAATAAAATATTATACTGACAACCCTAACGTCATAATGAATAATTTCCTACTTCATCCAGTTAAAAATAAAATAAAAGAGCGTTGATAATCTTAAATGCACATAGAACGGAATATTTAGTGTCGGTTGTGAACTTGTGACAACCCTAACGTCGGAAAAATCCGGATATTCGTATTTCTGCGATAATTCCAATAATCCATGGAATTAGGTCGTGATATAATTAGGGCACATGAAAGACACCTTAAGCAACCGCTTGGTGAAATATCGCGTCCTAATACGGCGGATTATCGAGTAAAAAAAATAAAAACATAAAATGAAAAAAATCAAATACATAATTTCGTAACGGTTGAACTTAGGTATTTTCTTCTTGCACTAAAATGTGCGCCGTCGATGGTTTCATCTACCATCATTATCGATTTAATTATTGTTTTTAAATTTTAGGAGTTTTGATTTTTTTTAAGTATTTATCCGGTAAAAAAATAACAATTTTCAAAAATTAATTTCTCAGTAACTATGATTAATAGACACGCGGGAGTTTTACTCTCGCATTTGAATTCATTTAAACTATAGGAATCTGCATTAAAAAGGGGATGTCACAAAATCGGGTCTCATAAAACACTGTGCCCTGTATGACCCCAAGCACCTTCTTAAAGGCATAAGAAATAATTTAGTGAACAAAAATTTGCAATATACTTTAAAGAATGTGAGAGCAAAATCACCAAATGGTCTCATATAGAGCAAATGTATGAAAATTGTCCTGGTTACAAGGGTCTCAGGCTAACGCCCAAACTGACAGAAAACCACGTCAACCCTGATAAAATGAATAAAATGAAGTCAAACTAGCCTCACAAAGGGGACTAGTTTAGGATCTTTAGCAGGTAACATAATTTTTATAAGTTATAAGACTTTAAGTTTTTTTTTGCTTGTCTTTTTATTATACGGAATCATATCACATCACATCATTTATTTTTTTCAGAGAACGGGATATTGCCTGCAGAATGCACAGACACAGCAGATTTGTTGCTTTTCATGGACAACATATTTGATTCCGTGAATGGCAGTCATAAAAAAAATTTGCTGAGCCTCTGCTTGGACTGGCTGCTCTGCACTCTATACACAAAAACCTGGGAGGAAGCAATTAACATATTTATAGCTCGATCTGGAAAAACACAGTCAGTTCCCACTAAGGAAAATTGGGTGTGGACACTGAAAAGAATTAAAATTTTATTAAGGAAATTGGCAATTACTTATGGCATCACGTCGGTATGGTTGCGACGCCTGAATCAAGACCCCTTAGAAAATTTCTTTGGGCTGTGAGAAGGCGTGGGTGTCTCAATAATAACCCGACGTGTGAACAATTTGAATCCACTTTTGCCACTTTATTGATTAATAATATAAACAGTGTCCACACCCGAGGTAATAACTGCGAAGGTGATTTTTGCAAAGCATTACAAAGTATCATCATAATTCATAATACTGTTGACTTAATTGAAAATTTTAAAGACGGGCATTCTTTTGACAAATATCATTATATTATCGTTCAAATATCTCACAATCACCCACCTGTCCTGAGCCAGCCGCCATAATGTAATTAAGCTATAAGTAATAATATAAACGTAATCTATTTTTCTTAAAAGTGCAGAAATGCCTGCATTTGTTTCCAAACCTAGATAAAGACATGTGGCGACGACGCGCACACGTCACGCGGTGACGTCACGCCAACCTGAATCACGCTATCGAAGTTTTCTGCATCGGTTGCATATATACAAATGCTCCGACAAGATCAGTCGGGGCTCGGCCGCCTCCCAGGTAACACACCTCGCCTGGCGGGAGATCTCCCTTTGCCAAACTGGTGACCCCGACGTGATGAAAAATTGCTTCATTCTCGAGCTCTGAAGCGCAATTCAGCAGCGAGAGTCAGCTTTTCTATTTGGGAAGAAATAGTATTCCTTATCGTCCAGAAACGAAGAGACAACATGATCGGACCCATCAGAAGGGTTCCCCAGGCGGTGAACAAGACTGCGAGCCCGTCTCAGGGTAAAGGAAGCGCCAAGCCCTATGATTTGGATGAGGCTAGGTTGCATCGCGCGATTGCCAGAACAAGACCCCTAATGACGAATGATTGGAACGGACATCTCGAAGTAACAGACGAGTGTCTTCTGGGATTAGCTTTATTCCAGGTAGACACGAGCGACTTGATTAGCAAAGAGATGCATAGCACTTTCAAGGACGGAATCAAGGCTAAGAAAGTAGAGATACATCGAGTCACGGATTTTCCGTCGGTCAAGATATACCTCTTTAGAAGAAATTACTCCGTAACTATCCCTGATTTAATGCTCCATCACATGGAAAACAAGGGTGTGGAACAATATTTGTCAGAATATACACTGGTCACCCAACTCCTTGAGAAAATCAAGAGAATAGACTCGGTACGAGATTGGTGGATCCCCACCTTTTCACCACCCATACGATCGCTTGCTGAGATTCTCAACCAGCCATTGGAGACGCCGTTAATCGGGCAGAGTTTTGAAATTCAAGGCGGATATACAATGAAGCCCAGAACTTTAGGGCAGTGGTTCCTCATGCTGCTGCTGGAGCGGGTGCGCCATCAGGTCACATCGGGGATCGGGTTACGGACCTTACTCTATTGTGTCTGTTGGTGCGCACGCTTGGTTAGCGAGCATGACTACGAACGTTTGCGTACCAGTGCGGTGATGATAAAGGCCTGGCTATTGCAGGGTACGTGTCAGGATTGCGTGTATAACTTCCTGCGCGAGTTGCGGGCGGATTTCGCTTTCGAGTATTACTTCAATACGACAAGAACAACAAGCATACAACGATTCGGTTGAAGAAGTATGCCTTTATACTATCAACCACAATTCTCCGAGTGACGTACTTTCATACATGTCACGGCTGAGAGAGAATGGACAAAGATATATTATAAGCTTCTTCTCTGGGCCCGTGCGGGATGGTGACCCATACGAGTTTCCAGAGGGAGAGGTTTTACTCCGTAGGCTGGGCGTAATTCTTGACTCACGCAGCTTCATCAGAGCGAAGATTGATGGGATTTACTTTGTCCTTTCGGACAATCTCTTATCATTAATGAACGATGAGACTTATACTTCTGAGACGTTCAAGATTAGGAGGACGGAGTACACGATTGCCAACAGGTCTAGGACACCCGATTATGACAAAGCGAGATTCGAGCTATGCGAGCAGCGGAATCTGTGCTTCCCCAAGTTTCCCGTTGCCTTTTCGATAAGCCAGCCGTTGGTTTCCCCTTCTGGTCATGCTCTTCGGATGACTATGGAGTACATCATGGGCGAGGCCTCTATCGCTATGCTAGTTCAGAAAATAATCAATAATTTCCGGAACTATAAACGAAGTTTCGTTAAATTAGAGTATGGCCAGGGCATTACTGAAATAAAGAAGTCCGACTTCGAAACTGCGTTGAGACATTACGGTACGACTCGAGTTACGTTAGAACGTTCTCCGCCAAGTATTTGGCATAGCAAATTGGAATGGATACTAGGGATTCAGTCTGCTGTTAAATTACTGAACCCTAGTACTTTTCAGCGTGAACAACTAGACGCTGTTTGCACCTTCATAGACCAAGTCGTGACCTGCTCCCTACCAGGAACCGAGGTCTCGAGTTTTATGAATAGAGCGTTTGGTTCAATGACCCCATTGGCTCGACCGAGAGTGCGAGGGAGGGTCGAGACTCAAAATGATCCCGATAGATCGGTGATTGACGTGGCTTCTGATATGTACAAGTATCTTAAGGGGAAAGATGCTCCCGACCCAATCAAGTGGCTGACGTCCCTTTCGAGCGCTCGTTCTTCCTTTCCATTGTGGAGAGAAGTGAAAATCCGCCTCAAAGCTGACGCGGCTGCGAGAGACTTTCTGATTCACACGACGATCGTTACGACGATCAATCACAAGTTTGCGGATCACGACAGGAGCAAAACTCTAATAACTTAATGCCCTTTCCCAGGTTCTAACTGGAGATACGCGGCATTTACATTTGTTACATTATTGGAGCAATTCTCATCACCCGGAGCATAATCTTGTGAGAGCTTTGAGACCGGACTTGGAGCATGCCTTATCGCTAGCGTCCGGATTCTCCGAGATTCTCGAAGATTTAAAAGCACTACAAGCTGAGATAGACGAAATTCCCTTCGGGGAAAAGGTTCCCAATGAGTTTATGATGCAAGAGACTGAGATCGAAGAGTTCGTTGTGGACCTTCTTGCCCGTAGATGGCAGAAGGATCTGAAGACTCATCGAGGATTCTCTATTCAAGAGTTGTGCAATATACCGTTTCAGTACCTAAACTAGAGGTGGATTCCTCTAGATTAGAGTAAGAGAGAGACTGAGGATCATCGCGGATGACAGCAGAATATTACTACGTTTCAACGCGTCTCAAAGCTTGAAAAACAAGCATCCCGACCTGATGCCTTGAAATGGGAGGTATAAGGTTATCGCGGTAGCCCAATGTAGGAGCGTCTCGCAGATGTTCGGTATGGAAATGTCAAATCCGTACTACCCCCGCGCACCTCCGCTGCGATCGGAGTTGTTTTGGTCACTCCGCGTTATTTTATTCGGAAATTATTCGAAATGACAGCAATACCGGTTGAAAGTGCAATTCATAGTCTTGTTAAGGTTGTGGCGGATTTACAGCATAAAGTTTCTTCGCTGGAAAAGACAATTCTTGATCAAAATAGTACAATTCAGAAATTGATCAGTGTCTGTGAAAATAACTCCGTGTCGAAGACCCAAGCAAATATTGAAGAAAATGAGGGTACACAGGCTGCAATACAACGCAATCCACCAATGGAAGATGATAGCAATCGCGCAAAGTCGGCGATCATCGCGTGCGCTCGGAACACCAATCTTTCATCGGCTCACTCGGGATTCATCGGGCCGGCCGAGTCCACCCGAGCGCAGCCGTCTGTCAATGCGACGACTTCTCCGAATATATCAGACCCTCGGCGGCGGGAAGTTTTAAACTCAGCACGGACGAAACTCAGCGAGCATCAAGTCGCAAGTGACAATTCCGTACAAGCCGCTCACGCGCAGCAAGAATGTAGCGAATGGGTCAATGTAAAGCTCAGGCGCTCACGTCGAGCGACGGCGGCGGTCACCAAGAACAACAGTGATTGCTTGACAGCAAACAAACCTTCGGATACACCGAACATAAGCGTAAAAAATTTTGCTAAGTCCGGGAAATCTACACCGATCAACAGAGGAAACAATACTTCGGTTTTACGCCTAAAGGCAGTGGAGCGTAAGAAATATTTGCATATTTGGAGACTTCTCAGTAGTACAACGGAAGGCGATGTAGCGAATCATGTACGCGACATATTGGGTAAGGATAGCGACATAAAAGTGGATAAAATAAATCCAAAAACCGAGAAAGAATACTCTTCCTTCAGGATTTGTGTATCTGAAGCGGATTTCGAGAAATTGTGCCATCCTAATATTTGGCCTAAGGGTGTTGAGTATAGTGAATGGGTGTTTTTTCGGACGACGACAAGAGACACAAAGCACCAGACAAAGTAACAGAACTTTGAACATATTATATTTACTTTGGGGGAAAAAATTGTATCTTTGTCTATGTACAAGCAAAGCCCAAAAGGAAACAGGTTCCTCCGGAAAATTTTCATTTTACCAGTCCAACAGACTCTGGTTAAATTGATTCATAAAAGTAACATCGAACCTGGGATAAATAACAACATTCTTTCCCAGTTAAAAAAAAGACCGGTCTTAAGAGACCTGCGGAAAAACTCTGTCTTGCTATTTGATGAATTATCATTGAAGCCAAAGACGTAAAATGAAAGAAAAGAAATGGTAGTAGGTTTTATGGACAATGGAAATCAAAGAAAGCAAGACTTTGTAGATCACGTTCTATATTTTATGGTGCGCAGGCTGCTACACAGTATAAGCAACCCATTGCTTATACCTTTTCATGTAGCGCAACGGAAGGACCCGAGTTAGCTGTACAAATACAGCAAATAGTTAAGGAACTGCAAGAGGCCGGGTTGAATGTGGTTGCATTAGTCTGTGACCAAGGGACGAATAATAGACACGCAATAAAACTGCTACAAAATGAGACAAGTAGGGTATTTAAAAAATGGAGAAGAACCAAAAACTCACATAATATTAATTAATGGAATGGAAATTATTCCCCCGTATGACCCCAAGCACCTTCTTAAAGGCATAAGAAATAATTTAGTGAACAAAAATTTGCAATATACTTTAAAAGAAGGTGAGAGCAAAATCACCCAATGGTCTCATATAGAGCAATTAATGTATAAAAATAGTCCTGGTTACAAGGGTCGCAGGCTAACGCCCAAACTGACAGAAAACCACGTCAACCCTGATAAAATGAATAAAATGAAGGTCAAACTAGCCTCACAAAGGGGACTAGTTTTTTAGATTTTTAGCGGGTAACATAATTTTTATAAGTTATAAGTCTTAAGTTTTTTTTATTTTTGCTTGTCTTTTTATTATACTGAATCATATCACATCACATCATTTAATTTTTTCGAGAACGGGATATTGCCTGCAGAATGCACAGACACAGCAGATTTGTTGCTTTTCATGGACAACATATTTGATTCCGTGAATGGCAGTCATAAAAAAAATTGCTAAGCCTCTGCTTGGACCAGCTACTACGCACTATATACACAAAAAAACCTGGGAGGAAGCAATTAACATATTTAAATCAATGTTATTTATAGCTCGATCTGGAAAAACACAGTCAGTTCCCACTAAGGAAAATTGGGTGTGGACACTGAAAATAATTAAAATTTTATTAAGGAAATTGGCAATTACTTATGGCATCACGTCGGTATGGTTGCGACGCCTGAAATAAGACCCCTTAGAAAATTTCTTTGGGGCTGTGAGAAGCAATGGATGTCGCAATAACCCGACGTGTGAACAATTTGAATCTACTTTTGCCACTTTATTGATTAATAATATAACCAGTGTCCACACCTGAGGTAATAACTGCAAAGGTGATTTCTGCAAAGCATTACAAAGTAATAACACTGTTGACTCAACTGAAAATTTTAAAGACTGGCATTCTTTTGACAAATATCTTTATATTATTGTTCAACTATCTCACAATCACCCACCATTAGGTATACTATAGCTGGGTCAGAGAGATGTCTGTCCTGAGCCAGCTGCAATAATGTAATTAAGCTATAAGTAATAATACAAACGTAATCTATTTTTGTTAAAAGTGCAGAAAATGCCTGCATTTGTTTCCAAACCTAGATAAGGGGGCGTTCATAAATTACGTGAGGTGTTTTTTTAAATTTTCTGTATGGTGAGATATTGTGAGATTTTATTCAACCCCTTCCCCCATCCCCCAATCTCACGTGAGATTTTTCAAAATGTGGGTTTCTTACGTAAACGTGTTGGATTGTTATTGTAAAAAGAAAAAAAAAATGCTTCGTGCTTTTATTTACGACTAGTTAAGACTAGTAATCAATATTGCTGAGAGTTTAATTTTAAGTGTAATAAAAATTTAACTTAAGCATGTACGAGTACAACCTGGATTAAATGGACCAAAATAGTATAATTTTTTTTTGTTTCAATCAGAATTTGCGTGATATTTGCCGAGACCCCCCCTCCTCTCTCCAACGTAAGATTAGATGAGATTTGTCTCGACCCCCTCCCCCCCTTAAACATCTCACATAATTTATGGACGCCCCCTAAAGACTCCTCAAGATTTTTGACCTGGATAATTGCTATTGGTAGTGATATTGTTTCAATGGAACCTGAGATGGTATTTAAGACACAAGAGTCTGCCATTCCCATTTAGAGCTACGCTATCATACTAGAAGTAAAAGACTCAGTGCTAATGCAGTTCCTACCAGCGCGGCGCCAGGATTCGCTAGTAACTTATACTTTCTCTTTTATTTTCACGTAAAAAACTCCTAGTCAAATCAATGGCAACGACAAATAACCTGTTTGTCAATGTCAATGGGTACTCTTGAGGAGCAAAAAGAGGAAAATTAAAGAGAGCAGTGAAACCAAATTCTCCACATTTGGCTTTCTGGGCTGAAGCAATAAAAAAATTGAAAATTTTGAAATTCATAGACAAAAATAGTAAAATTGCTAAATAGAGAAAACCTCGCTTTGTGAGAGTTCCATCTTTTAATGGTTGCATTACAAACCTTGAAAGCTTTATGATAATATAAAATTAATTATTTGAAGAATATAATGTGGACTTTTATTATCCTAGGTACATAAATTAAGACCCGTTACACAATTTCTTTGGCCGATTGAGGGCCTTAAATTACACAAATGTTAATCCAGACCCAAATACATTTATGTATTCTTTAAAGACCTTAATGATTTCAAATGTTCTGGGCCCTCATTCAAAATTTTCTAACTGTGAAGAGGACTTAAGGGACACATTGCTGAATTTAAATGTATTATTCTGTGAGCAAACAGATGAAAACAAAGAAAATGTCTCCCCTAACAACTTAGCGGGACAGGTTATAATGGAGAAAATAAGAGCCCACTGATCGGCATATATTGCCGGATATATATGTAGAACAAATTAGTAAAAAAGTTAAATGTAAAACGTGTTCAAAAACTATTTATAAGTGAAAATGTTCAAGAAATCCATAACTTCATCCAATTTAGAGAATATAAATGATTAAAAATAATAATTTGGCATATCCCTCAGAAAGGTTTTTGAGAATGTATCAATTTATCCATAATTATTCAAACCATTTTTTCCAACAATAGTGATTGTTGGAAAAAGAATTTAGGAAAACAAACAAAAGAAATACTATTGAAAAAGCTGCCCCTACATATTAGGGTTGTTGTAAACTCGTCACAAAGTAAACTCGTCACGAAAAAAATTATGTGTAAATTCGCCACAATAATTCTAATTTATAATTGTTAATTCGTCACATTTTTTTATTCCGCATAGAATGTAATGCTCATAAAAATGTTGTGAGAGATTTATTTTTGAAAACCGTCATGCTTGTGCGCATGCATAACTGGTGCAATGTAATTAATAAAAAAATTAAACGGGCAGTAGAGGAAAAATATGTAATGAAAATGGGTGAACCCCTAAAGTTAACTTTAAGAAAATATAAAACCCATAGGTTAAGGAAAAAATATAAAAAAATTAATAAGTACATTAATCGCATTGCATTTCTTTTCAAATTTTCGATATACGAAGTACTACCCTAGTGCATATATGTATAAATATGCCCTAGTGCAAATATGCTACAGATTTCATTGCAGGAAAAAATAGTAGCAAACATGTTTTTGCACTACCCAAAAACTGAAGACGAAAATTTGTCAGATGATGAGGAATATAATTTACTGCCAAAATAATCGAAGAAACGGACTGTGAATCTGAATCAGAGTCTGATTCAGAAGTAATAGAAAATGAAGTCATTTATTTAGATGAATTTAAATTGGAAGATACTGAAGAGATGTTGAGAGAACCCGCAAATTTACAAAAAAGATACAAAAAAGAGCTAAACAATAAAATTATGGATTGAAGATTCGATTGAATACGAGAGTCAAAATATATCATTTTTAGGATGTGAAGATCTTCCAGAAGGTATTCTAAAATTGAACACGCCGATGCGCTTTTTTAAGCTCCTTTTTCCAACAGAGGTCTTAAACCTCATCCATGAACAAAGTAACTTATATGCAGAACAAATACAGCCAGAAAAGGCAAATTCTATAACTAGAGATGAAATTAGCAAATTTATAGACATTATCATTTACATGTCTGTTGTCCAACTACCTTCTACGCGTCATTACTGGCGAGAAGATACGTATGTAGAAAAAGTTGCATCTACCATGATTTTTAAGAAATTTGAAGAAGTTAAAATGTTTTTACAGTTTTTGATAAAATCAAGGAACTTGAGCACAGTGATCCAAAATATGATAGACTCCAAAAAATTAGACCTTTACTTGTTATTTTGAGAAATCAATTACTAAAAATTCCTAAAGAGTATTTAGCTGTCGATGAGATATACGTCAATATAACGCAAAAAAGCCACACGAGTGGGGGTATTTGAATTACGCATTGAGCGAATCTAAGCTTTTTGCTATGATTTTGACATCTTTACAGGTAAGCATCGAACAGATTTGCCAGAAAATTGCCCTAATCTTGGTGCTACGGGCAATGTGGTTACTAGATTGATAGATACAGTGCCAAAGAATTTAAACCACAAACTTTTTATTGATAACTAGTACACAAGTCTACCACTTATGGCATTTTTGCATAATATTGGAATTCTACCATTAGAGACAATTCAGCTCAACAGAGCAAAATAAATAAATTTGCCGAGCTCGATAGAACTTTTAAAACGTGGTAGACGGTATTGCATGAAAAAATGTACTGACGTGGATGACATAAAACTGAGTGTTACAACATAGGTGAACAATAAAGTGGTTTGACTTTTATCTCCGGGCCGCTCGAACGCGTCAAAATTGACGATAAATTATCTAGCGCATGTAACTTAAATGCGGGCGTGTCTCAGGGTAGCGTTCTTTCTCTTTTACTGTTTTCTATTCTTATAAATTCTGTTACTTCCGTTATCAACTCTAACTTTCACCTCTACGTAGATGATTGGCAGATCTACCACCACTTTACTCCTGAGCAAGTGGTTACTGGTATCAACACTATTAACAGTGACTTGAGCCGAATTAATGGCTGGGCAAAAGCATTTGGACTTGCGCTTAACACAAGTAAAACGCAGGCGATGGTTGTAGGCAATAGATATGCCTTGAGTAAAGTAAATATATCTTCGTTACCTGTCATCGCTCTGAACGGTTCTTCTATTCACTTTACTGATACTGTAAAAGATCTAGGAGTGATCATCGATTCTAATCTCTCGTGGCGTGCTCATATCAGTGAGATTGTTTTGTCATTTGATTTGATGTCATAGTACATTTTATAATATTGGTATCTCAGATTTCTGAGATTGGTATAGAAATACTGCTGAATATAAGGTCAATCAAAGTATCAATCATGTGTGGTAGAGGATTTTCCAATGACTGTAAGAGTTTCATGATCTATAATAATGAACCTGTAAGAGTTTCATGATCTATAATAATGAACAGAGTATGAATAATTTGATCTGCGGGTGTTATTTACAATATCTGTCGGCTTTCATCTTACTCCGTCGGTCGAGCAAGGTCTCATGCAAGTTGCCCTCCACTTTCGCACGCTTGAGTTCAGATACGCCATCGTCATTAATACGTAACTTCTTATCTTGAAACTTCTGGAACTTCTTCCTGTGGAATAAATTAAAATTTTAGGTGACTAATCTTAGCCTATGGACTCTTTTAGGCATATTCATATGACAAAAACTAAGTCTGTTTTGTCATGTTTATATTTCATGTGCCACAATATGGTAATTTTACTCTGAGGATCTTGGCACTACATAGAGCAAATTCTATGCTTGATACATTTTATGGATTGTTACAAAATGAAAACATGTGCAAAATTATACAATTTTATCAATACTGTATTGTCTATTATACTTTCAGTATTGTTGTAAGACTTGTACATCCTTTGAATTGGAAAATATACCTACCTTGTTAATTATCTTGATAATAATAAAATGTTGTTTTACATGCATCTAAACACAATTAATTGAGTGATATTTATTATCTTGTTGTTATGGTTTGTTTATCGTCTTGTTAATTTCTAACCGTGAAACTTACACATAATTCACTTCAACTTCTGCCAGATCTCCTTGCTCCTCTGCAGGGACCACAACGGTATTCACCTCCCGGGTCTTATTGCTGCGGATGTGACAGAACTCCTGGGGCCCAGCTGTCGTGCTCTGAGCCACCACTGAATCATCATCTGTGTTCACCGACACAAACTTGTTCAGTGCACAGAGGATTGCTGTTTTACCTGAAGTTATGGAATTTCATTTAAACCAAGAGATGAATCTTTTTTTTTATGCAAAGAAAACAAATAAGTGTTCATAACATAATTAAATAATTTACCCATGAAAATAAACTTTCATTCTATAAGGACATTCCATAAACATCAAATTCTGGAACTTATCTCAACCACTCAAACTTTTAAGATTCAACAGAATGTAGGTCTCTTCAGCAGCCACAAGCGGGAATTAAAAAAATAATCTATGATGATGTACTTGCCTGTATAGCTGTTATTGTATTGGTGGTTTTTCCCACAACAATAGGGGCATGGCAATTAACATCAGGTAAATTATATTTTTTTCTATCTTTACAGAATACTTAACACTTACCATCTTGCCACACTGGCTCCCACTGCTCCATAGGCCCAACAGCATCAGACCTGCCAATTACCACTCCATCCTTAGACACACCCAAATATTTTCCATAGCCAGATTTTAAAGCAAATTTATTCTCTCCAGCGGGAAATGCCGTGAAGATTTCTTCTGGTGAAGGTCCGTCCCCTTCATCATGAGGTGCACCGATTGTGAATAAACCATTATCTAATGCAGATACATACGAGCTGTTTCCAAATTCTATGGATATGGAGCCCGTTAAGTCCTCTATTTTTTCCACCTTCCACCAGCCTCCATGTTTAACAAGGTCTTCGTCAATTTTGGAATCCTCAGCTTTATCTTTCTTCTTGTGTTTGCGTTTTTTTGGTCTGGAAAAGAGTATAAATTTCAGCTTTATAAAAGGATGAATAACACGCAGGTATCGGTAACTATTACACTCCCACTGTCATAAAAAAGAATGATAATGGAATAATCAGCATCACGATAGGTACAGTTAAATAGATGGGATTCGTCTGGATAGCTACCACCCTTGAGCATGAGTCAGCCGCCAAACGACTCGTCGTGTTCCGGCTGGGGGCTTGAGAGCCAGTTCTTCCTTTCCTCTCTCTTTCTTGGCCGGCAACGCATCAGTGATGCCTTTGGTGTTGCTGAAGTCCATGGGCGACGATAGCCACTTACCATCAGGTGGATCGTCAGCTCATTTGCCGGCTATTTCCATAAAAAAAACTCACTTTAACATTAAAATCCATAGTGGATCTATTTCCAATTTTAAGTCCACCTAATATTGGTTTAATAGTGAAAAAAGATCCAATAATTGATATTTTCAATAGCTTTTATTGGACATTTTTAGTCATTGTTCTCACTTTGGTTTATCGCCCTTCAAGATAAGTTTTCCTCGTTTGACAGCTACATATTCATCGCCCATATCTCTCAATGTCTAGAACTTTTAGTACTTTTATAAATACTATATTATTTTAAGATGTAGACGATGTAGTTGCAATTATATTTTACACCCGCAGTATTACATCAAAATACCACATGTATTATTACTTATTACTCTTTGATACCACCGCAACCACAAAGATAACGAACGAAACGAAGCAAAGCAACGCAACGCACGTGCCCAGCAGTTAGTGTTGCCAATGAAAATTTTTGGAAGGCCGTGTACAGTACGGCCGCTGTATCTTGGCGCGTCTGAACATATGCTTTGCGAACTTTAGCGCATGTAAGACAGAGATGACTACACGAACATGCTAACGTGTGACTGAGACACAATACACCGCGTATCGAGTATTGGCGAATTATGTTACTGCGCAGCCTTCTGCGCGAAGTTCAGACGCGCCAAGATACAGCGGCCGAACTAAACATTAGATAAAAAAGTCGTGTTTCTATGGAAAACGATCAACTGTGGGCCGTGTCCACAGCTGCCAATATATTATGCTATCCAATTATGCCAATATATACCACGCTCGGACGCTCGGACTAAAAAAAAAACAAAACACAAAACAAGGAACACTGTTCATATTAGCCTATTGGGCATTGACGCTGTTTTAAGGGTTTTAACATTCGTTAAATGTCTTCAAAAATAAAAATAACAAAAAGATCGTAGATATAGGGTTCGGGCCGTAGACCGTAGATTTAGTGATTTTTTGGCCTGAGCGCCGTAGAACACGGTAATTGCCGTTGCATTGGCAACACTGACTGGCAATCTCGCTCTGTCAAATGTATGGGAGAATCTACTAAGTCTATGGTTGAGGGATTCCCCATTCCTCTTAGCGTAAAACATAAATGAAAAGGGTTGCCAACTTAGAAAAATATGTAAAATCGCTAGAAAAATCGGGAGAATTTCCACGTATCCATGCTGTGTTCTCTTCGAAAGAACCTTTCGGAATCTTTTACTACTGCCCTCTAGCGTTCATAGGTGAAATTATTTAGTCATGATCATAGACAGTGTTACAATTATATAATTTTTATAGGTCTATTTTTTTAATGCCGGTACGCCTTTTTATTATGGCAAGGTGGATATGTCATATCAAGGTCAAAACAATCTGACAAATTGTCAGCCGTCTGTCATCTGACTGTCAGTCTGACAAATTGTCAAATTGAAGATAAATTGTCAGTCCAGTGCAGTGTTGCCAATGCTACGGCAATTACCGTGTTCTACGGCTTTCAGGCCGAAAATCACAAAATCTACGGGCTACGGCTGGAACCCTATTGCCGTAGCAAATTCTACGGCTTTTCGCAAATTCCACGGTCTTATTTTTATTTATGGTATGATGGCTAGTGAAAAGTATTCCTCGTTATGGGGGCATCAAATTCACTGCTAGCTTAATATATTGGCATCTAGCCAAATTTCTAGCCCCAAAATCATGTAAGACAATAAAATTTCACTAGCACACATTCTAGCCTATTGCCTAAAAATCGTGTGAAATAACGAGACAGAAATTCAAACAAAACTTAGCATAAACCAAACGCATTCAAGCGAGCCACACACACTGTCACTCAAATTCATAAAATGTAAACCTCAGTAAACTGTCTCTTTTCTTCTTACATGAGTCCATGGAGTTTTATCTAAATCAAAATTAAAAAGGAACTGTTTTGCAAACTGTATCGTGTGACATGTCAAATGAAAGGGCTTATTGCAAGGATTTCAAACATATTTTTGTAATAATTCTACAATGGATAGTATAAAAATTATTCAAGAAAGAACGAAATTTGAAGACGAAAATTGACCATCCCCCCCCTCCCCTCCACCCCCGCCTTATCTCCATAACTACTGAGGCTAGAATTGTGACAAAATAGTTTATTTATTTTTTATTTTTTTTATTTTACAGAAAATAGTTCTATAATATTACAGGAAAATCTATAAGAAGTCTATGGTCTTAAAAAAAGGGCCAAAATATAAAATAGATAAATAACCATAAATACATAATCCTCAGATTTTTCTTATGGAAGTAGCCATTCAGATGAAAGAATAAAAGGATAGGTAATCAACGTACGGAACCCACTCCAAGCTAGTTTAACTCGCAGTTAGATTGTTTTTAAATTTTTTGATTGTGTGTTTGAGTAAATATATTTAATAAGTAAACAATAGTTAACAAAACTCACTTCATTTATTTATTTTTATAAATAAATCAATTTAGCCCTATTTTAAATTTATTGGGCGAATTTAGTCCTTAACTCTATTTAGCCCGAAAACCTGACACCGAGTTGGCAACACTGATTGTCACTAAACTTGTCAGTTATCAGTGAAAATACAAATTCAAAATGTCTGCCGTTATCGTTTGATGCGCACAGGCATTTTTTGCTGTGGATACTGGATTCTCTCAGTGTTAATAAGTATAGTTTCATACTTGTAAATGCTTCGAAAGTGATCCAAGTGCTATTCGCGTCGAGTTGAATTATCCTCCGCTATAGTTTTGCAGTGATATTAGTGTTATTAGTGCACACTTAGAGACAGGACTCAATTATTTAAGTTTTAAGTGGTTGTGTTTGACTTTTACGCAATGTCGTTCATGACTTGTTGCGTTATGAACTGCCTGACCAGGTTAAAAGACGGTAATTATGAACATAATACGTACCAGACGTTTGTTACTCATACAATCATTACACTCATATTTCCTAGAGGAAGAATTTCCCAACAACTTATAGCCCATGTTCTCCAGGGTCCAAGTCTGCAGACCAAAGTTATTGGGTGATTGAATAACAACCATCTTCATAAACCTAGAAACACTTGCATTTATAATATTATGTTACAGACATATTCTTCCCAATCATACAAACATTTGCTTTTTAATATCAATATGACATTAATTAATTAGTAGGTTATCAAGAAAAATACATTTAACCAGTTATTATTCGTAATAAAACCTTACACCTGGTGGGCTAACTACACACACAGTCCTAACTATTAAAGCCAATTCGAGGTTGGTCACAGATGTCTATAAATCGCTAACTATATTAGTAAGCGGAGACCTATTTAGGACCCGATTATTTGTGAGTGAATCAGAAATTTTACAAAGAAAACATGTGGCTGAATACTGGTATACGGCATCTTTACTCTTGCACTAAAACAAATCATAAATTGTGTAACCGGGAATTGAATATTGACATCATAATAAGCAAAACAAAATATGACTGGGTAAGAATGTACCCGGTAAATTGTATTCCAGTATCCGGCCACTTCATTTTTGTATAA
The DNA here is from genome assembly GCA_951805285.1 of Thymelicus acteon. Lineage (NCBI taxonomy): Eukaryota > Metazoa > Arthropoda > Insecta > Lepidoptera > Hesperiidae > Thymelicus > Thymelicus acteon. The sequence goes on from OX638224.1 coordinate 1,760,801, forward strand.
GTAAATGTTATAATTGGAAAAAATTATAAAGATCAGTCAATAATGAAAGTAATAACACCAGTAAGTTATGTAAATCACTAATTGACCTGATACGCTAACGCGTGTCTAGATACTAAGTAGTACAACTTGCCTTTGAATGCTGCTCTGCTTTTTATTTTTTAGCTGTTTATTGCATGTGTGCACAACATTAAGACAAGAGGTAAACTGAGTTTTTTAGCTACCTGGTTAAGTGAATAGTTGTAAATATTGCAAATTCTTATTACTACATTATCTGAAATATGTTTAAAACTTACTTTACTATTATATCATGTAGAAATCTTATTATCTCAAATTAAAAAAATGTGGTCCATCAGGTGGCCGGGTATTGGCACATGGTCGGCTACTGGCACATCAACCCAACTGTCTAATAATGTATGTGTTTATACTACCAAAAGTAGTTTATATAAATACAAGTAACCACCCTCGATATGCTTCGGTTTTCTTATTTTTTTACACTTTGGGTTACATTATTGAAGTTTTATTAAGGATCCCTAATTTTTTTGAAAATATAATATAGCCTGTGTCACCCGAGAGTAGTGTAGCTTCCCAACAGTGAAAGAATTTTTCCAATCGGTTCAGTAGTTTCGGAGACTATTCAATGCAAACAAACAATTAAATCTTTTCTCTTTATAATATTAGTATAGATAAGATGAAGAAAATTTAAAAAATCAATAAATGCATTTAATTTTATATGTATTTCTTTAAGGTATTCCTCTTCACCGATTTCCTAATCCAGATTTGGAGCAAGAACGGTTTCAAGCATGGATTAAAAACATCGGAGGAGAAATTGGCACATTAGAACAAAATTTTCTTTACAACAACCGAAGAGTTTGTCACAGGCATTTTGATCCAGTTTTTCATGGTTCCAAAAATCGCCTAAGTAAAATCGCAGTACCAACACTTCATTTGTCAGGTATGGTAATAGCTTTTCCAATGCTAATTCATTTATTGTTATTATTTCCAATGCATTCATAATTTATTATTGACATTAACTTAATTGTATTGACATCATCAGATATTTAAATGTCCGATAAATAATTGCTTTTTTTTATGAATATTGAGTAATTCCAGAATTCCATTGTTTTGGGACTATTATTTTTCGTCATTCACTGAGTTGTAAATAACCTTCAATACATTATGTTTCAGATGTGATAATTGAATCACCCAATGTACAAGAAGAGTCGATGGCATTATATGTACCTACACCAGGGCCCAGTTCCTCGACATTTGATACAACACCAGTTGCAAGTACGAGTCGAGGAAATGTTACATACGCAACAGCTAATATTGCAAGTAAACACTTTGGTAATACACAAACCAGTTGCCTTCCAACACAGCCAGGTGAATGTTTTATTAATTTAGATGAATAAATCCTTATCAATATATGTAACATGATACTGTCGCCTAAGTTATAAGGTTTTTTGTTATCCTGTAATGTTCATCCAAGGAAGTTTTGGTATATTGTTTTGACAAACTGATGTTTTTAGGGTCCATAACCCTGTATGACAATATTGCACAAATGCGAAATTTAATTCAATTCATAAGTCAAATGTGCATGGTCAGGGTCGAGGTCAAAGGTCTGATGGTCCTGTTATAGACTCAGTAATACTAATAGTGCTAAGATTATTTCAGTATTACAACTGTATTGATAACTTACTAAACTAAGACAACAATATATTGTTTACCCCAGGAACTTCAATCCTTTTGAGACTATGAGTTTTACATAACCTTAAATATGTATGTTATGTTTCAGATATAATGATGAAATCACCCAATATACAAGAAGAATCGATGGCAATATGTGCACCTTCACCAAGCCTTATTGGCAATACACAAACCAGTTGCCTTCCAAGACAGCCAGGTGAATGTTTTATTAATTTAGATGAATAAATCCTTATCAATATATACAACATATAATTTTTTTATAGAAGAAAATTGAATACTCATAATTTACGTTATACTTCTGTTATTTATTGTAGTTTCAATGCCACAACATGAAGTGAAATTGAAAAAATTGATAGTATCCTTGAAAAAGGAAGCCAGAAGAAATAAAATAGCCAAAAGTTCTTTCAAGCAACGACTTGCTATGGCAAGAAAAACAATGAAAAATGATGCATTTAAACACATTAGTGTAAAAATGACTAATGCAACAAAGACATTTATCGAAATGCAAATTAAAGGCGCTGGAAAGAAGGGCAAAGGAAGAAGGTTCACAATTAAAGAAAAAGTCCTTGCTTTATCAATATATAAACCTAGCCCAAAGGCATATAGAGTGTTAAGCAAGATATGCATTTTACCGCAACGCAAAACATTGAATAATCTTTTGCAGAAGATACCTCTAAAACCCGGTATTAATGACATTTTATTTTTGGATATGAAGAGGAGAGTGAATAAACTGCCATTGAATCATAGGTACTGCACTTTGATCTTTGACGAAATGTCTATTGCACCAGGAATGAAGTATGACCAAAAACAGGACGAAATAGTGGGTTTCACTGACAATGGCATGGAGAAGCAAAATGAATTTTGTGACCACGTACTAGTTTTTATGGTACGTGGAATTATAAAGAAATTTAAACAGCCTGTTGCTTACTCATTCAGTAAAAGTGCAACAAAAGCATGGGACTTGGTGTTTCAAGTCCAAAATATAATAAAAAAGTTGCAAGATACAGGTCTTGAAATAATAGCCACGGTGTGTGACCAAGGGTCAACCAATATGTCTGCCCTAAACATATTGTTAAATAAAACAAAAGAAGAATACATAAAAAAAGGCATAGAGTGGAAAGGTGGATTTTTTGAAATTAATTCAAAAAAAGTTGTGCCTATTTATGACCCACCTCATTTGATGAAAGGTGTCAGAAATAATTTATTAAATAAAAATTTAAAATATGTTTTAAATAACAAAGAGTGTACCGCGAAGTGGCAGCATATCATTGATTTATACAGAAGAGCTCCTGGGTATAAGGGAAAACGTTTAGTGCCAAAATTAACTGCACATCATGTCCTACCTGATTTAATACCAAAAATGAGAGTGAAGCACTGTACTCAAGTATTCAGTCATAGTGTTGGTGTAGCACTTGGATATATGGCAGGTTGGTTAAGGATATTTTCTTTTTCTGCATATTGTTCTCTCAATGACGATCCGTGTGGCGCAATGGTTACCATGCCGGATCACCACTCCAATGGTCCTGGGTTCAATTCCCAGCGAGGCAGAAATTTGAATGATGAGTTTGAATTTCTGTTCTCGGTCTGCGTGTGAATGTCCTTGTCTTTGTGTGTGTTCTCCATAATGTTCTCAAAGTTGTATAAAATTTGTCAATCAGCACTTGACCCAAATGGTGGACTCTGGTCAAGGCCTCTCATTCTGAAAGGAAGCCGTGGTCAATAGTGGGTCATGATGGGTGGCAGGGATGCTGCTTTTTGGCTGTGAAATTTTTACAAAATGATGGTTGAGTGAACAGCTAAGCCTAAAATTGCCTACCTACACAGGGGGGTTTGAATCCTGTAGACGTTTTCGACGTTATGTCCTTTTCAATCAATTATATATCACTTATTATAGGACATGTCCAAGGCCTTAGCCATAGGGCCTTAGCCTTCTCATTCTGAGAGGAGACTTGTGCAAATTAGTGGGCCATGACTTGCTGAGATGATAATATTATATCACTTGCTATAACATTAAAGGAAAACATCATGACGAAACCTGCATGCCTTTACTGTTTTCGAAGGTGTGTAATGTCTACTTTATTAAGATCATTGACACTAATTTTCTTTTTTAGATGCTGGTAAACTTCCAGAAGGGAGTCAAGATACGGCAGATTTGCTATTGTTCTTTGACAATCTTTTTGACTCATTGAATGGCAGCTCTACAAATAAAGAAGGGGGGAAAATCTACAGATGTGCTGTAACACCAAAATCAGCACATCATAAGCTTTGGGCAGAATGCCTGCCGGTTTTAAAATCTATGAAATTTGTTAAAGATGAAGATGAAAAAGTTACTACTGTTCCCACCCTTACAAGTTGGGTGAAAACAATAGAAGGGATTAGAATAGTTTTAAAAGAACTTTATAAGCGTGGTTTAACGTCTATATTACTGAGACATTTTAACCAAGACCCCTTGGAGAATTTTTTTGGCGCTATAAGAGCTCATGGCTCTCAAAATAATATGCCCAATGCTGGAGCTTTCACAGCCTCATTTAAAACATTATTAGTAAATAATATGACGTCAGCACATTCTGTTGGTGCTAATTGCGAAAAAGATAATAATTCATGCTTGATGCTGTAGCAGTGTATTTGTAAATACCTACTACTTTGGTTGAAATGCAATGAAACGCATGGGTTTCCATCGTTCTTGTCTATTTTAGTATTGGCATCGCTTAGTACAATCTAGAATAGTTTTCAGCTCTTAGTTTAACGCTATATTTGTTTAATTATTACATTACGAACATTCAACAAGGGCGATGACATTCGTATGGAAACTGCTCGATAACTACCGAACAGAACTTAGACGTTATAGGTATCTTTGGAATCGTCATGAATTCGTCTTCTTGAATATTATATTAGATTAGAGATTCGTGATAATCTAATTTCTAATATTTTTGACAACTTATAACTCATTCAAAGCATAGACTAGATTGGTATTTATTGCGTTTTGATATCATCACATTCAGCCAGACGTTTGTCTATGGTGATACATTCCTTTATTTGTTTCTCCGCAATTAAACATCCGTTCTACGATGTACTCATATATTTTCGCATAAAGGAATATTAGTAACATCCCTGATATGAATTATTTAATAATTTCAATTATCATAAATCATCATATTAACTGAAGTCTGTGGCTGTTAAACGTTTTGTACTCTGTGAGCAGTGAGCGATGTACGATTTCCGATATCGACGGATGTTATCGAACGAACAGATGAATCAGTTCGGCTCAAGCGCTCGCGCAGGATACGCGTGTCGTCCTGCGCGACTGACCGGCTCATTTCGAACGGCAAGGCTCCGCATGGCCGCTGCCACATTCCTTTGAAAATGTACAGTTTTGCCTGAGTTTTTATTCAGTAGCGAGTACGCTCCTCGCAATGTTTAACTTTCCCTAATCGAGCTGGGTCGCCACCCGCTTTCTTTGATGTAACTTAGAGTACTTATTCCGTAATTCATCGTACGGCGCGCCATGGGACCGCCGCCATCTTAGAACTTCACGACCGTGTTCCACATAACTTTATTTCTACATGATGGACCGGGACTCCTCCCGCTTCGCGAACGCGAGATCATCGGCCAGGAAGGGTTTCGTCGTCTCCAGGTGCCGATGACATACTCGGTGAAGAGCTCTCTCCTGGAGTGCTCTCCACGCCACGCCACGTCACGCCATGATGGCTTTGCTTTAGACGGGCGTCCGCAGGGCTAGTTTTCTAGCGTCTGCTGGTCATCCCAACCAGTAGATGATCCCAAGGACTCACCGCGCTCTACTGCTACCGCTGCCGTCTTCTTGCATGATCACGCCACACCACGCACCGCACGTTTCTTTCATCCGCCTGCCTGCGCTTACCATCCTGGATGCAGCTGCAACCCTCGCCATCACGCTTCAGCTTCGAGGCGCGCCACCCAGCGACGTCACGCCCGGCAGACAACCTTTCTTCGTTCGTCTATATTACGCGTGCGGAGTGATGCGTTCATGGTACCATGTAAGTCAATTTAAATAACCTATTATCTGGCCAGAAAGTGTAGAATCAGTGCGCGACGTATTCCACGGGCACCGTTGCCCTACCGTTATCACGGATAGCGTAAATAGAACTCTGTTAACGTCACATAACCTAGCCTAAATTTGCATGCTTTAACATTGTCTCTGCGGACCGAGCCGCCATGTAATTCGCGATTTTTACCAATATAATATCTGGTCCTAACTACCATCTTTTATTTCGAACAGACATCCCACAGGATAAGCCTGCAAGAGGTCCTTGATCCAATAGTTCAGTGTATCTACGAGAGCCGAAGGAGTAGACCATTTATTGTAATTCATACAAATGATTTGTTCGCGTAGAATTTGACTTTCCTCTCTATGCACTTATAACCCACATTAGTCGTATATTAGCGACCATACCACCTCTCTTTTTTTATACGCGACAATGGCGCCCGAACTTATTTAATTATCCTTATCCTGTGGATTCTGTTTGGGATATTTTTTTTCTTCTTTTTCGGTGAAGTTACTTTTTACATCAACTTTTGGTAATTTTTTTTGAGTTGTCATATTTTTGTACAAGAAAAACTATTCTCCAGTACCGTTTGGTAACTAAACAGTGAATTTTGGTTTGCATTCTTTGGAATGTTTCCTTCACGGAACATTGATTTTTTTTGACAAACTTACAGGTTTGTATATTTTTTAGCAGTCGCAAACAATAATTATAAAAATTTTATTATTGTACTTGCAATTTTTTTTCTCTGGATATCACAGCCCTCGACTATATTGTTAGCGAGGTCTGGAATATACCAGCCTTTTCTTTTCGTGCAAACACTGTTTATTTACCAAAACTAAAAAGTTGTTTTCACAACTATTTTGTAATAATGGCGACCCCACTTGAAGAAGCTTTTCATGACTCGAGCGATAACTTAACTGATGATCCAGATTTAAAAGAATCTTTTAGTAATGTGACGCATAGGGATAAACCCATCTCACAGCCACAAACATCAGCCTCTTTGTTTCATGGTTCAAATTATAATCAACCTGTCCAAAGTCAACCAGATAATAGGGTTACTTATGTGATGAGGGATGACAATCTAAAATCGTGGAATTTAAAGTTCACAGGCGATTCAAGTTTAGTGGATTTTTTCTTGCGGATTAACGATTGTATGAGATGCAGGGATATTCCGGAATCAAAAGTTGTCAAATGTTTTTCAGATCTCTTAGGAGGCAAAGCCCTCGACTATTATAGGCAAATCAGAGATTCAGTAGTCACTTTAGACGATTTACAGATTAAATTTAAATCATTCTTTACAGCCTTTGATAGCGACTATGTTTTAGAAAAACAAATTAGGGATCATAAACAAAGCTCGAATCAACCTTTACATATGTATATTTTAGACATGCAAACAATGAACTCAAGGCTAACTCCTTCCCTAACGGAGGGCACCCTTATTGAAATTATTAAACATAATTTGCTACCCGTTTACGCACAACTTTTGGCTGTCAATGACATAGACACCATTGACAGATTAATTTCTTTAGGCAAACGTTACGAGGCATACGCTGTCTCACCTTCTTCCAGTTCCAATAGCAGGTTTTCTAAAGTTCAAAAGCAGATTAACATTGTCAACACACAACCTCAAAAGAAATTTAATTCTTCTATTATATGCCTTAAATGCAAAAAATCGGGTCATTCGTATAAACACTGTAAAACAATACGCGATATTGTTTGTTTCAAGTGTAAGGCAAAAGGTACACTTACTTCCGCTTGTCCTAAGTGTAACCCACCCTTAGCTACCCACCCGAATAAGCAGGAATCTCCAAATTCAAAAAATGTAACTACCCTAGGAATATCTAGCTTTAACTCTGAGAAACGTTTAGGTACGGTTACACCAGGCATTTCAACTACTAATCTTGACAATAGAATCTTTCTTGAATTCTCAATAAATAATTTTACTTATAAAGGACTTTTAGACACCGGTGCTAATCTTTCAGTTATAGGTAACGGCTACCATAATAAGCTGTTCGAATTAGGATTCGAGTTACAGTCAACTGACTTAATTGCTAAATGCGCTAATGGCTCTGAAGTTAAAACAATAGGAATCATGTTAGTACCTATTAATTATAATAGTAAAAATTTTAACATAACATTCATGGTTATACCGGAAATATCGGATAATTTTATTTTGGGAATGGATTTCGTTTATCAATCGGGGATTTTTAATTCATTCAACTGCAACAATGTTGCATCCTCAGAGAATATTCATAATATTCACTATCAACTTTTAAATAAATTTTGTGGTATAATTGCCAAGAGCGAACTTTCTCCATTAGAATCAATTGAGTTAGACAAATTGATTGATAAATTTAAAACCATTGACTCTCAAACTAACGGTTTAGGTAAAACCGATATAATTGAACATAGAATTATAACTACAGGACCACCAATTAAACAAAGATACTACCCTTTATCTCCAGCAAAATTACAAGCACTAAATGCTGAAGTCGATAAAATGTTACAGCTAGGTGTCATCGCACCATCGAAGTCACCATGGTCAAATCCTGTCGTTATGACTACTAAAAAGGATGGTTCACTTAGATTTTGTCTTGACGCTAGAAAGTTGAATGACGTCACTATTAAGGACTCTTATCCATTGCCTTATATATCCTCAATTTTAGATAACCTCAGAGGCGCACGCTACTTAACTTCAATTGACCTGTCAGCAGCATACTGGCAAATTTTACTTTGTAACTCGGATGATACAGATGGATCTGGTACCTCTTGCCAAAAGACTGCTTTTGTTGTGCCTAATCGTGGTCTTTTTGAATTTAAAAGAATGCCTTTTGGTTTATGCAATGCCGGCTGTGACATGCAGCGCTTAATAGACTCTTTATTTGAACATAAGTATGGCGAAAAAATTTTCGGATACTGTGATGATCTTTTAATTGCAACCAGCACCTTTAGGGAGCATCTAGATATTTTACAGGCGGTTTATGAAAAATTAAGCAACGCAGGTTTGACTATTAACTTTGATAAATGTAATTTTTGCAAAGAGGAATTACGTTATTTAGGTTATGTTGTAAGCTCACAGGGTCTGCAAACAGATCCAAAGAAATTAGACTGTATTAGACAATTTCCTAGACCAAATACAGCAAGACAATTGCGCGCTTTCATTGGTTTATGTTCTTACTATCGCAGGTTCGTTAATAACTTTTCTACAATAATCGCACCAATGACAGCATTAATTGGTAAGAAAAAGGGAAAAGACGCAATTGCTTGGGGTGATGAGGCTGAAAAGTCATTTTTGGCACTCAAGGAAGCCCTCACTCAAGCACCAGTACTTGCCTGTCCTGATTTCTCCATACCTTTTCAAATTCACACTGATGCTTCATCAGTGGGAATTGGTAGCGTTCTTGTTCAGGAAATAGATGGCATAGAACATCCTATAGCTTTCCATTCACGTCTGCTGTCAAAAACAGAGAGAAACTACAGCACCACTGAGCGTGAATTGCTAGCAGTGGTCGACTCTGTCCTACATTTTAGGCCTTATATAGAGTGTTCTCACTTTATTTTAGTAACCGACCATATGAGTCTTAAGTGGTTAAAAACACTAAACAATCCTTCTGGACGTTTAGCTCGTTGGTCCATGCAACTAGCATGTTTTGATTTTGAAATCCGCCATAGAAAGGGTACATCACATATAGTCCCAGATATTTTGTCTAGAATGGAAGTTAGTGCTATCACATTTACCGGAGGTAACTCTTCTAGGGATGAATGGTATAATACATTATTTAAAAATGTGCAGATAAATCCTATGTTTCATAAAAACTATCAAATTAGGGATAACATTTTATTTAGATACAGTAAACCGACATCTAAATTGCACGAGGAAAATGCTTGGAAAATCGTTCTTCCTCATGACGTAGTACAGGAGTGTATAAAGCAGAATCATGAATTGAGCGCAGTACATCCTGGTATATTTAAGACAGTAGCCAAAATAAAGGAAAACTATTTTTGGAAAAACATGTATGCAGATATTAAAAACTATGTGTCTAGTTGTGAAAAGTGTAAAGCTTACAAACATACAAACAGTATACCACACGGTCACATGACAAACCAAAAAAAGGTCGACCGTCCCATGCACACACTCTCTATAGATATCATTGGTCCTTTGGCTAAATCATATTCTGGTCATAATTACATTCTGTCAGTAGTGGACGTTTTCTCAAAATATTGTTGGCTCCATCCTCTTAGGACAGCAACTACAAAAACTGTCACTTCTTTCCTTGAGTCGGAAATTATATTTAAAGAAGGTACTCCGTGCGTTATTATCTGTGACAATGCCACAATTTTTCAAAGTAAGGATTTCAAGAATTTTTGTTCAAAACACTCGATTCCTAAAATTTTTTATAATGCATATTATGCACCCCAGTCTAATACTGTTGAGCGATACAACCAAACAATCCAAACCTGCTTAGCTATTTTAGTTGAAGAGGATCACCGGAAATGGCCGACATTTCTCCCTCAAATACAACTATACTTAAATACTACAATTAATCTTGCTACTGGTTATACACCATACTTTTTGGCTCGAGGTCGAGAACTCATCGCCGACGGTGCAATGCACATCTTAAGAGGCACTGCTCCACATTCGGATGATAAAATCGAACCAACACCTAGGAACATAACAGCTCAGTCCTTAAATGACCTGTCAGATATCTTCCAACGTGTAAGCTGTGCACTGACCAAGGCGTACAAACAGAACGCTCACAGATATAACCAGCGTCGCCGAGAGCTCAGGCTACGCGTTGGTGACATAGTGTGGAGGCGTAACTTTGTACAGTCAAACGCAGCAAAGTTTTTCTCAGCTAAACTAGCACCGAGGTTTGTCAAATGTAAAATAGTTGACAAACTATCTGATGTTGTTTACCAATTAGAGGAAATTGACACAAAAAGTATTGGGAAATATCATGTAAAAGACATTATAAAAGTGCCACAAGGCGTATAACATGTGCAAGTATTTTTTCTTTTTTCAGTGTGACAAAATTTCAATTTTATGTCATATTTTGAGATTTTCTTATTCTCACCTTTTTGGACAAAACTTAAAAGTTTTTGTACCTGTGTACTCCAAGAAACTCAGTACTGTTTGTTTGATCAAAATCGGTTCAGTACTTTTCTTTAAACAATTGAAATTAAGTTTTCACTTGTTTCACTTTTGGTACTTAAATGTACATTTTTTTGCACTATTCATGAAAATGAAAAGTGGTGTGTGTATACACATATTTTTTTTCCTTGGAAACACAATTTTTATCAGTTTTGATCTTTCATTGTTCCCACAATAATGGAGAACAAGTTTTTTTTCTTGAAGAACTTAAGATTACCCTAATCTTATTTCTTACTTACAATCTCTTGTATGAGTCATCACTCATAATTTTCTGGACTTTGACAATAACCAGCTATCATTCGATGATGAGCTGATGTTACCTTTTCCCAGTCGCTTGGCCAGCACTGTGGTTCCCTTTAGAAATATATCATACATATATTAAGAAAATGTATCATTTTACTTACATAGTAATTTTAAATAAACTTGGTATATTTAAGCTTGCTTAATTTAGTTGATATTACTTACCATACTTTTTTTCTGTCAATAAATAGTATTAAATACTAGGTTTATTACTTTAGATAATACTCAATACCGAGTAGCCGTATACACACTGGGTAGGTATAGCATTATGGTTACTTCTAGGATATTATACCTTAGTTGTTACATCTTTGTAGTTTTAAATGGGGGCCCTCCATTAATTTAGACTATCTAATTAGATATAGATGTTAGTTTAAAAGATAGGTGTTAAGCTTTTATTTCATTAAATTCTGAACTTCAGTATTGCTAAGGCTAGTTCCTAGTGATAGTAAAAACTTTAACTTAGGGTTAAAAGTTTTTTTTTTTCGGTAACCCCGGCTGTGTCGGCTAACCGGCAGTTAGCCTCTTTTGTTCGAAGGGGGGTATTGTAGCAGTGTATTTGTAAATACCTACTACTTTGGTTGAAATGCAATGAAACGCATGGGTTTCCATCGTTCTTGTCTATTTTAGTATTGGCATCGCTTAGTACAATCTAGAATAGTTTTCAGCTCTTAGTTTAACGCTATATTTGTTTAATTATTACATTACGAACATTCAACAAGGGCGATGACATTCGTATGGAAACTGCTCGATAACTACCGAACAGAACTTAGACGTTATAGGTATCTTTGGAATCGTCATGAATTCGTCTTCTTGAATATTATATTAGATTAGAGATTCGTGATAATCTAATTTCTAATATTTTTGACAACTTATAACTCATTCAAAGCATAGACTAGATTGGTATTTATTGCGTTTTGATATCATCACATTCAGCCAGACGTTTGTCTATGGTGATACATTCCTTTATTTGTTTCTCCGCAATTAAACATCCGTTCTACGATGTACTCATATATTTTCGCATAAAGGAATATTAGTAACATCCCTGATATGAATTATTTAATAATTTCAATTATCATAAATCATCATATTAACTGAAGTCTGTGGCTGTTAAACGTTTTGTACTCTGTGAGCAGTGAGCGATGTACGATTTCCGATATCGACGGATGTTATCGAACGAACAGATGAATCAGTTCGGCTCAAGCGCTCGCGCAGGATACGCGTGTCGTCCTGCGCGACTGACCGGCTCATTTCGAACGGCAAGGCTCCGCATGGCCGCTGCCACATTCCTTTGAAAATGTACAGTTTTGCCTGAGTTTTTATTCAGTAGCGAGTACGCTCCTCGCAATGTTTAACTTTCCCTAATCGAGCTGGGTCGCCACCCGCTTTCTTTGATGTAACTTAGAGTACTTATTCCGTAATTCATCGTACGGCGCGCCATGGGACCGCCGCCATCTTAGAACTTCACGACCGTGTTCCACATAACTTTATTTCTACATGATGGACCGGGACTCCTCCCGCTTCGCGAACGCGAGATCATCGGCCAGGAAGGGTTTCGTCGTCTCCAGGTGCCGATGACATACTCGGTGAAGAGCTCTCTCCTGGAGTGCTCTCCACGCCACGCCACGTCACGCCATGATGGCTTTGCTTTAGACGGGCGTCCGCAGGGCTAGTTTTCTAGCGTCTGCTGGTCATCCCAACCAGTAGATGATCCCAAGGACTCACCGCGCTCTACTGCTACCGCTGCCGTCTTCTTGCATGATCACGCCACACCACGCACCGCACGTTTCTTTCATCCGCCTGCCTGCGCTTACCATCCTGGATGCAGCTGCAACCCTCGCCATCACGCTTCAGCTTCGAGGCGCGCCACCCAGCGACGTCACGCCCGGCAGACAACCTTTCTTCGTTCGTCTATATTACGCGTGCGGAGTGATGCGTTCATGGTACCATGTAAGTCAATTTAAATAACCTATTATCTGGCCAGAAAGTGTAGAATCAGTGCGCGACGTATTCCACGGGCACCGTTGCCCTACCGTTATCACGGATAGCGTAAATAGAACTCTGTTAACGTCACATAACCTAGCCTAAATTTGCATGCTTTAACATTGTCTCTGCGGACCGAGCCGCCATGTAATTCGCGATTTTTACCAATATAATATCTGGTCCTAACTACCATCTTTTATTTCGAACAGACATCCCACAGGATAAGCCTGCAAGAGGTCCTTGATCCAATAGTTCAGTGTATCTACGAGAGCCGAAGGAGTAGACCATTTATTGTAATTCATACAAATGATTTGTTCGCGTAGAATTTGACTTTCCTCTCTATGCACTTATAACCCACATTAGTCGTATATTAGCGAATACAACTCCTCTTTTTTATACGCGACAATGATCCACATTCTTATAGTTCATTGTTGCTACTACACCTCTTTTTTATACGCGACAATGCAAACACTAGAGACATTTTTAACCAGCAGTTCTGAATACTCACATACAAATAACGAAAGTAATGAAGAAGTTATAGAAGAACACTTAATAATTCCAGATGTAGATATAAACCAACTAATGACAAGTGAAGAACAAATTAACATAGAAAGGTGTGCAGCGTTAGGGTACTGTAGTGGCTGGTTAGTGTCGAAGGCACGAAAAATTTATAAAAGCTGTACAGAATGCAAAGGAAATTTAGAAAGTCATTTTGTAGAAGGATTTCATAATTTCATTAAAGTATGTGAGTATTCAGATAAAAGCTGGTTGTGCTATCCAACCAAAGAAGCATTTAACTTTTTCGTGCAAACCGAAAATATTTGCACAGAAATCTTAAAAAAATATTGCACGAAAAAAAATATTTTGCAATATATCAAATTAATGTGTTGTATACATTTAGATATGTCTTTTATTAAGTGTGAGTTGCATAAAGCATTAATTATAGACTTTCTTTTAAAGAAGAGCATCATATTTCATATATTTACATGGTGTAAACAAATTAATAAAATACTTGTGGGAAAAGAAATTAACTGCGACAGTGATGACCCCATGCAAAAGGCAGCTTGTAGCTATTATGAAAAAAATAAAAAAAAAGCCGAAAAAAGTAGTTACTTTTTCATTTTCATTATTTATATAAATCGTGTAGATCAATGTTTTCATAAAAGTAAAATAAACATTGTTTGCATATTTTACGCCTTTTATTTCCTTTTGGTCCTACGTTAGTATTTTGTGTCAAATGATTTGTGATGTCTTGAGAAATAATACTTTGATATTCTAATAACAATCGAAGTATTATTTTTTAAGACAGTCAGAATCATTTGATACAATTTTAAAAAGATCAATATTTATAAGTAGTAGGAATACGTAGCTATGGATTTATTTATATATTCAAGTTTCAACCATACACACTAGATGGAGCTACTTTGTATGATACTACTTTTTGACATAAGTTACCCATCTATTCCCGTATATACATATTAATCTATGCACGTATCCTCTGAAATCGTAGAAAAATCGTTACATTTCGGTATTTCGGTAGAACAGAGCCCATATCGGTAGAAATACCGAAAGATCGGTAGGTTCGAGAACACTGGTGCCCAATGTTGCCAACTTTATTTTAAAAATCCCACTAAACGCACCACCAGAAAAGGCAGAAAACCACTACAAAACAAAAAAATAAATAAAAATAAAATGACATGCATAAGCGTATCAGTGTAACTTACATGAATTGAATTTGAATTTAACTAACTGAATTTGTTAAACGTAGATCATCTTTCAGAAGAATCGGATTCAGATCGTAGATTGCTAGGAATATATTTCTTTAGTTCCAATTTTAGGGTTCCGAAGTAAAATCGGAATCCTTATAATTTTGTCATGTCTGTCCGTCCGTCTGTCTGATGCAAAGCGCCGACACCCTTAGTGCTAGAAAGCTATAATTTGGCATGGATATACATATTTATTATAGCTCCAGAATTGTAAAATAAAATATTGAAAAACATTTTTTTTCAGGGTACCTCCCCTACAGGTAACGTGAGGATGAATTTTTTATTCGTCCCGTACCATAGGGTGCATGAAAATGTGGTATCGTTGAAAAGGTCTTCCAAAAATATTATGGGTCCTCTAAGACCATTTTTACAATTAGAGGTCCGTTTGGGAAATATTTGGCTTTAAATTGCTAATTTTGGCAAGAGTCAAGGGGAGAATCCCCTGCCGGCTAAATGGTTGGAGTTGGGCAAGTGAAAAAATCTCAAAAATAGATTATAATTATGATGAATTTACAAGGAAAACTATCACGGCTATATTAGCTTAAGAAGATTATGAGTAATAGTCGATAAAATTACGACATTGCGGATGGCCTGACACGCACTTGTCCGGTTTTTTGTACTTTCCATGAGTTTTAAGTTTTCGGACAATCTGTTTTTAGTACACAATGAATTGAATACCCCTATTACGGATTATCTCTTCGTCATTGCGTGGAAGCACAGATTACTATACTTGTAGTGAGTTCTTTATCTCTCATCGTTGCCAAATGAGTTTAAAATCAAAAGTAATTGTATAAAATCGTCCTAGTGTTTAAATATGACATTTAACTCTACCACTAAATGAAAGAATCTTTTCCACTAGGAAATCCACTAGCCACTAAAATCAATATATCCCCACTAAAAGGGGTGTCGAAACCACCAGATATAGTGGAAATTCCACTAAGTTGACAACACTGCACGTGCCTGTCAAACTCAAACAAATATCATGCACAGAGTATTTAATCACTATATCAATACTCTGTGGTCAGTGTTGCCAGACCAAAATTTCTAATTCGATGAGATAAGAGCAAAATAATCAGGAGACTTCAGATTGGTCTGACAAATCAAGAGACAAATAAAATACTTACTGAATTAAATTATTGTTAATTTTTCTTAAATATCTGACTATTTAATTTTGCTGTCACTTTTTCGCTTACTTTAAAATCAAAACAATTATTGTTTTTTAATATTTTTCAGTTTTCAAAAATTCGACAATAACTTTGGTACTCTATTAAATTTATTTCTCAATTTGGTCTTTGCTATGTTAATTTGTTAAAATAGTCTTTCCACCGTAGAGCTTGAATGAGGTAAGCGGTAAATATTTTAACTTTAAAAAGATAATCTACGTAAAATTTACGCATGCTAGTTTGAAATAATACTCTCTCTTTTTAATTATTGTGAATTTGTCATTGTGCATTTAGGACACCTCAGTCGGCCCTTCCTTTGGGTGCACCTTTGACTACGGTAAGTCTCACCGATTTTGAAATATAGCATTCGCGTGAGTCAAAATTACGCATGATTATCTTTTACGTGACTTTTGACATTTTAATTTATATGGATAACAGTTTTGTTTTTTGCACTTTATTCTGTTTATATTATTATTATCTTTTTGTAGATATCTTATCTGACAAATATTATAATCGGGAGTAGAAATTTGAACGACGACAGCATCCTGTGTGCTCTTTTACAAAATGATGACGATATCGCCTTTGAAGGAACCGACATTGAGTTATAGTCGAATCACTAATCCACTGGACCAAATTGACAGAAACTAATGTGTGTGTATTACGTGTTTATTACGATTAAATCAAAAATCATTAATTTGACGTTGATGGTTTTGATTCTGAGACCAGGAAAGAATATTTTTGTTGTTTACCGATTTGGCTTAAAAGTCTTAATACTTCCAGCGGTATTTGGTAGGTATCTTCATTCAATGCCATTCTATTCATTAATTGGACTTATAAATTCTTACAAATAAATCAATTCCGATCACAATATCAAGATAATATTTTGTAAGGTTAATTCACAATTATTCATTTTTGGATTTCCCTATTCCAGATTCTGATATCCTATATTTAAATGCCAAAAGTCCCAGTCTCCTTTGATTGGCTAGTTTAATCCGGGGCCTCTTACATCTTTATTTTGATCAATAAATAAAAAATATGAAGAGTCACATAAACCCTAAACAGCTGTCATGGGACGGCTGGCAGATGTAAAACATCGAAATGCGTCGCCACGATCGCCAAGTCTAAAATCAGGTTTACCGCTCACGTAAAGATGTTTCACATCAAAATAACACTAAATATATACCTAAGACCCCTAAAAAAATCCCATCTTACATATTTACCACCTAAATTTGGAGGGAAAACCCCTAAGTTGGGAACTCTGTTGCCTTGTGAGCACACTTCCCGGCCGGGTGACAGTTACGTCAGTAGATGTTGCCGTCTGCTAGAAACTATTTTTCACCGTGCTGTCATGTCACCATAGTCAGCGCACTCCCTTAGATCTTCGTAGCACTCGACTGGGTAACAAAAAGTCACCGTGACAAAAAGTCTCAATCAGCGCTTAGCCTTAAAAAACAGAGTTTAGATAGAGATTACAGACAGACTATAGTCGAATCCTGTATTTTTTTATGCTTTTAGCAGGCAAACAAGCAAAATACTACTACTGTATACTAAAAGCCATGACTAAAAGCCAAGTGATCAATGCTAGGTGGGTGGAAATGGTATAGCATGGCCCAAGGATATAACAGTTGATGCCAATTTTCGAAGAGGGACCTGAAGACGGATGACATCACCATTTTTGACCAATCACAGGCCGGCTTGATGTTGTCCTTCATAATCGTAGGGTACACCCTATAATGTAAATACTTCGACGGAAGATAAGTGATTTAAATTCTTCGTAATATATGATTATTCTTCTATAAGGATAAGAAAAATGCATTAAGTTAAAATTAATTTGATTTTCACAGTCATACTCAGTCAAAATATCGATCAGAACATTTCATAATATCAACAAGATCAGCAATGCCTATCTCCTGGCAACATTTGTGCATTTGAGTTGTCAATGTGGTCCGTCGAATTATGGATTTGACTTTATATAACATGGAACACCATAGAAAAGAAGTCATCCGTTACGTTCCGTCTTTGCCCGTAGGTCTTAGAAGATAGCTATCCAGTTATACTATAATATCCTTGGCATGGCTTCAAAGAGCCATAGAGCGTAGGTCTGCGCAATTGCGCATAGTAGTACGACTGGGCATGACGGCTGGCAACACTGACATAAGCACGCCATTTTGTAATTCTGAGCATGTTGACTGCTCACGAAAATGAATTTCTTTACGCAAATGGATATTTTCAGTAGTTAAATTGTTTATATATTTTATTAAATAAGAATCAAACATCAAAATGGATATGCCGGAAGTAAAAGCGTTCAACGCGGAGGTATTTTTCTTGTGAATTTTCGAATGGTTCAATTTGCCGTGGCATCGTACTCAACAATCTTTTTCTTTCAGTTGTCCGGGTTGTACGAAAACAAGCCGCCTATATCAAAGGCGAAGATGAGTGCTATCACTAAAGGTGCTATAAAAGCCATAAAGTTTTACAAACATGTTGTTCATAGTGTTGAAAAGTTTATTCAAAAGTGCAAACCGGAATATAAGGTTCCCGGACTGTACGTGATAGACTCCATAGTAAGGCAGTCGCGCCACCAGTTTGGACAGGATAAGGATGTATTCGCTCCACGATTCGCGAAGAACATGCAGCAGACTTTTGCTAACCTGTTCAGGTGTCCTCCAGAAGATAAGGTTCGTTATATAAAATTTAGTTGTAGGTTATATTTCCTTTCGCTCTAATGTAACCGTAAGATAAATAGAAGATTAACGTCAAAGCACCAATGAAATATAGTGGCCCCATGATTACCCTCACAATTACTAACTCCATAGTTTTTGGCTGTATAGAGTCCGTAGATTCTCTTAGTTACCTTAAAATTTAAATATTCCAACATGTAACTTTGGGCCCTGTAGGCCTATAAATTCCATAAACTTGTATCAAAAACAAATAACTTACACAAACTGTATTGTAGCACTGAACATACTAATAAGCACATTAAAATGGTAGATTTACACTTCTCTAAAATAAATCCTTTGAGAAAAGATGTACATCTTTAAGCATTTGTTCCATTATTCCGTTGTTACAAGAAGAAAATGTTTCATCTTTTTAAACAAGAAAAATAACTAATGCCATGTCCATTGCAGTGGAATATTGAATTATGTTCTTGGATTTCTCAAACTGAAAGTTTAATGAGTTTAATTGGGATATGCCATACTTCCTAATATCCACGGTAGAAAGCAAACTCATAGCAACGCGCAAATATCAAATTGTTCATCAGAGCCAAAAACTTTCTGATCTCTTGAAAAAAATTCATAACTTCTATACTAAATAGAGAAGTTATGAATTTTTCTCTGTTTAGTAGAGAAGTTACAATTTTTTTTCGAGAAATCAAAAACTATCGGCTGGATGAACAATTTGATCTTTGCAGGTTACTACGTGTTTGCTTTCTAGCGTCAATGTGTTATTAATGTGAATGTTTGTGAAGTTGTTTAGATGCTTGTCTTTTTTTGCATTACACGTTAATCAAATTAAATTTATGAAACCACTCCTCAGTGTGTGAAGTTGCAGGTAGTAACTAATAGTTCATATTAGAATCATCTAAACAAACACATTAAAGCATTATAGATGATTGATAGGATATTGTAAACAATTTTTTCATAAGATTTTTCATGTAAGGGCATACTGTCAGTTATGTCATATAAATGAAGATGTTTCATACTTCCTTTAAAATAAGTGAAATTCATAAAGAATAATAAAAGAAATATTCATTATGCTTTTTGTTTCGTTAGTATTTTAATTTGAATTCCAATATCATATATTTTTTATGATGTATTGAACTTTAATTATATTAGTATCCAAC
The DNA here is from genome assembly GCA_951805285.1 of Thymelicus acteon. Lineage (NCBI taxonomy): Eukaryota > Metazoa > Arthropoda > Insecta > Lepidoptera > Hesperiidae > Thymelicus > Thymelicus acteon. Next base: position 1,780,735 of record OX638224.1, read on the forward strand.
ATCCTCTTTTTTACATTTTTCTAGTCATAACCAAATGTAAGATTTTAGGGCTTTATCTAAAATAATTAAAAAATACTAAACATAGAATATTGTATATCTTAATAAATTTATTTTACTATCTGGTTTTTTCCTATTATGTAATATACATATATCTTAGTATAGGTATAAGCAAGGAGATTTTGTGGGAATGCCGTTGATAACTGTATATATGAAATTTTATACATATTTGTGTAAAATTATCATTATTCATACAATTTAAATAACACAATTTCAGCGCAACATAATCCGAGTACTTAATCTATGGCAGAAGAATAATGTGTTCAGTCCAGAAGTAATTCAGCCATTGCTCGACATGGCCGACCCCAATCACCCACTCCATCAGGAACTACAACAGCAGCAGAACAATACTGCTAATGGTATGTATTATGTCCCTGACATACCTATGTCTTAATGCATTAAGAATGAATGGAGATGTGGCCAATAAATTAGGGCGTTTAAAGAGGTATGGCCATTTTGATGCCATTACAAGTAAGGATAAGTGGTTGGCCATTTTTGTTGTAACATCATAGGATTTTAATTCTGTTAGCCACATCTGCGGCCTAACACGCTAAGTGCATTCCGGTGCAGTCATTAATATTAACTGACGGTTACTTAAATTGCGCCTAAGTAAAGTATCACCATACAAAATCTGTACTAAGACTGACTCTGAGTTGGGGCATAAGAAAGTAAAATTATTGTTGTTATAATGTATATAGCAGTTATATCAAGGCAGGTGAGAAAATGTTTTGATAACATTGGTTGACATTAGATACAATTATTATCTGTAGTTAATGTAGTTATATCAGTAAAACAAAACGATGACTTCTCATTGTGATATTTATTTTACTATCTCAAGTTATAATACTGTGTAAATGTGAACTCTAAAATATCACTAATAAATAAATACAAGATGTATCTCTCTCTAACATATCTGTTTAGTATACTCGTATTATGATATCTCTCTTAACTTGAAGCGCTCATAGGCCAAATGCTTGCATCGATCGTAAGTGATCGGCGATGTAAAGCAAGATGAATGATTGCTAGTGGCAAACATTTCTTGAGCATTTCAGTGTTTCCGAGGGTACATAAAGCTATTAGTCCAAGTTATCATAAGATAGCAGTTATTAGCTAGGCCAACAACATGCCTTAGGGTGATATGTAAACTTCCGGTTGACCACTAACCACTACACCAATCTGCACTAGAGCGTGGTGGAGTATGCTCTAGGCCTCCTCAAGAGGAGAGACCCGTGCTCAATAGTGAGCCATTATTAAATGGGTTGAAGCCATCCTTCCAACTTCGTCGTAGATAAAAATTGAAACTTTATTTTCGACTATATAAACAACTCTGTTACAGGGAGTTCGCTAAACATCACTCACAATACATCGGACAGCAAAATATCTCCAGCTCCCGCTCAGCATAGCCCACATGCATCCACCCCCATGGGAGGAGATCAGGTAACTAAATGTACACTACACACTACCTGTAGCCTGTTTGGATGGGAGTCGTACTGTGTAAACAATGTTAGTGTCTTTTTATCGTAGTTGGTAATTTACAAATAACGCAGATGCAGAATGAACAGAATATAACAATGAATAATCGTTTAATGCTAAAACTTAATTCTGTTCAGGGGCCATCCATAAATTACGTCATACGTTAGGGGGCAGGGCGGTCGATGTAGTGTGACATTGAGTGACAAGGGGTGGAAGAGGTCCTAAATTTCGTGACGTCACTTTTCAAAATCGAATAATTAATATGTATAGGTAAATATCGTATTTAAAAAAAATAATGGAAATAAAACTTATTTCGGAACTGCTGTTATAATTTAATAATTTCTAGGTGTAACATTTCATAATATGTGACGTCACATTCGGGGGGAGGTCTCACAAATGTGACCAGCTGTGACAAGGACGGGGGGAGGGGTCAAAAAGTCACGAAATTAGTGTGACGTCATTTATGTATGGCTCTATATTATCAACTTTCATTCAAGACTATAATAAATTACAATGTATGTACTTTAAGTCAAAATGTTATTTACAGAGTAGCTGACCCGGTGATCTTCGTATCGCTTAACTATTTTTTTTTTTCTAAAAGCCTAAGTTACTCCTTATTACATCAGCTATCTGCCAGTGAAAGTCCCGTCAAAATCGGTCCTGCCATTTCAGAGATTAACCGGAACAAACAGACAGACAGACAGATTGTTGTTTTGGTATATGTACCGTGTATACATCCAAATGCACTTAGTAAAAAGCGGTTATTTTAATATTACAAACAGACACTCCAATTTTATTTATTTGTATAGATTGTCAACAGTAAATAACATTATTTGCATCAGTTTCAGGATGACGACGGACCACCACCAACCAAGTTCAATCGGAAGCTCCTGAACGACTTCGAATATGACAGCGAGGACGATGCCCCGAGCTCGGAGCCCCAGCCGCAGCACCCTCCGACGTCCGCACACAACACTCACTCGAGTCACCAGAGCCATCAGAGTCATCAGTCACATCAGTCACATCAGATGCACCAGAGCCACTCGCATCACGGTCACCAGCACCAACCCCAAGCGCAGCAGACGCTTCAAACGCATCAAACTAATAATCTGGCGGAAGCACTGGGCAGGTAAGTGATTTTTTTACATGTTTTATGTATAACATTTTTAAGTCAAAGACATAATTGTAACTTTAAGTCATATCACAGAAGAAATAATAGTACTTGTCATATATTATATTAGATTATGGGCTTGTTTCACCATCTTCAAGTAGAGTCCTGAATAAGCTATTCGCCGGTTAAAGTGACGTTAAAGTGTCATTTTACATACACGAAATGTCAACTTAACCAACGAATAGCTTACTTCGGACTTACTTGAAGATGGTGAAACATGCCCTAACTGTTGGTTGTATTTTTTTTCAGTTTACTAACAAACCCAGAAATAATGAGGCAGCTAATGTCGGGGATGCAAATACCTGTGAGTAGTTCTTTTATTAACCTGTTAACCGGGGAGTTCCCTTTTTAATTACGTACCTTGTAACGGGCGCGAGCTCTTTCACTAGGACGTGTCAATACGTTCATATAATTTTTTTATTTTTTATTTATGCTTAAAATAAATGAAAAGACTATGAAATATATATGTTTTCGTTACAAAATAATAGAAAACAATAGGTACTAACAAAAATATGGAAATATCGAATTATGTTATTATTATACGTTCCACCACGTACCACGTTTCGATGGCGTATTCACACATCCTACCCGTACACGCTATTGTTTACGTTTGACGTATTTATACGTCCCGCTCGGTTAAAACAGGTTAAGCAGTTGTAAATCAGACAAACTTCTAAATGTAAAGTAAATCACGTAATTAATTACAATATATTACATACGAGTAACCGCCCTCGCTTTGCTTCGGTTTTCTTATTTTTTACACCTTGGGTTATATTATTGGAGTTTTATTAAGGATCCCTAATTTTTTTGAAAATATAATATAGCCTATGTTACTCGGGGATAGTGTAGCTTTCCAACAGTGAAAGAATTTTTCAAATCGGTTCAGTAGTTTCGGAGCCTATTCAATGCAAACAAAAAATCAAATCTTTCCTCTTTATATATTATTAGTATAGATTATGTAATAGAATATTTATAAATGTTCTAATGCCCTTATGATAAAATATATTGAATATGATATACATAAGCAGAGACAAAAAAACTATTAAAGTTTTTTACTTTGGCATTTCTGTTTCGTCAACATTTTGTGACTTCATTAATAAAATTGTATGTCGTTATTGTTAATCATACTTTACTTTGTTTCAGAATTTAATGCCAATGATGAATGATATGCAAATGCAACCTAATCAAAATCAAAACTTACCCTTTTTGGTGAGTATATCTGTTGAGATAATTCAATAATGCTACTCACACACAGCCCTACACTAGAATTACACTACGCCTTGCGGGCCGTTAATTAGGTCTTATAGGTCGTCATGTATAGATTACATGTTAGCTTCTTGCAAATCCTTAAAAAAATATGAAAATGTTGGCTACAAATAAGATGAAAGAGATACTTTCCTGTTCCAGAACTCTCAAGACCAGCAAAAGACTAACGAGCCAAAGGAGGACTTGGCCAATGAATCGGACATAGAGTTTGTGGACGCCGGGCCACAGGTCATAGAAATACCAGACGCTAATGATTCCAGGTGAATATGCTTTCTAACTTTACCTAAGGTTGTATGATAGAATAGATAGAACGCCAAGTATTGCGTCACGTTTGATAAACGTCTAGCTAAGCCATTTGATGATAAGTATTAGTTACTGATAACGAAGGCATAGAGCGTAGATCGGTAGGGTTAGTGGCCAATTGAAGTGCAGGAAGTTCTTATGTGGCTCGAAGACTTACGAAACAACTAGTGGCGTAGCTTGCCCTAACCAAGTCCTAGATCAATATTTTTTGAGGGCCCCCGGCTCCAACTTAAATTTCAGGAGAAAAAAGGGGCCCCAACAGCACAAGTATAACCTTAGGGCGACAGGCAAACTTTTTTTGGGAGGGGGGCGCCTAGTTTTGTAATGTAACGAAGTATTTGGGCGTTTAGAGAGGGCGTCATTAAGCTGCAAATCGGGGCCCCTGTAATTGACACGTCTGATAAGGCGGTAGAAGAAGAAACAGCTATAATAACTAAAGACTAGTCTAAAAAAAACACAGCCCATACGTGTTGTATAATAAAAGGGTTGTGTCGCTCCCGGCAGTCCGTCGCCGAAGTCACGGCGGCACCGCTCGCGCTCCAAGTCGCCAAAGCGCCGCCGCCGCTCGCGTTCCCGCTCGCGCTCGCGCTCACGCTCGCCGCGAAGACGGCGCGACAGGGACAGAGACAGGTGATGTATTGTTCACATAATGCACTAACACTACTCTCGTAGTAGAGGAGGTCAGGATGATAAATGGGGATTTACCCGAGCGTCGTTTTTACCACCCTCCCCTACTTCGGTGGCGAAGCTTGTTCTGGACGGCTATGTATCAAAATTTGTTGGGTCCCACTCCAATCCAGTGGATGTTGATAGTTAATTAACATAATTATCAGAATCATGTAACTATGACGCGAAATGGCAGTTTCGACGAAGCGGCAGTTTTTAAGTTTGGAATTATGAAGAACTTAGAAACAATATTTTTCTTAATTTTTTGAGGGTTTAATGTACGTTTTATAATCATGTTTTTAAGTCACTACCCAAGTTACATGACCCCTATCAACAATGACGTCAGATAACCATGTCACACATTGTGTAGAGCACTAGAGTCTAGAGCCTATGCTTGTTTACGAATAAACAAAGCCTGAATGCTATAAGCACTGCACCAAAACAAATACTGATAAGATGAAATGATTATTATTTCAGAGATAGAGACAGAGGAGATAGAAATAAAGATTATAAGGAGAGGGAAGCAGAAAAGGAGAAACAGAGAGAACGGGAAAAGAAAGGATTACCTCCCATCAAAAAGGAAAACTTAAGTGGTATGTTTGATAGTCATTGAATATATTTGGTGAATTTCACAGAGATATTTTAATATAAAACTAAACTAAACTAACTAAATATAACTAGTATGATCGGGATTCTTAATAACACATTATTATAGGTTATGTTCTCGAGATGATGCTTTGATCAACTACGATGATAAGAAAATATTTATAAAGAAAGGTTTATAAAATACATTTGTGTTATATTTATTAACTGTAAAAACTATTATCTATATATATAAAATTGAAAAGCGACACACCGCTGATTAAACAAAAAATCTCAGAAACTGCCGAACCGATTAAGATGAAATTTGGTAGGTAGATAGTTCCTGCTAAGGAAAATTCATCCCCTAAGGGGTACAAATAAGGGTTAGAAGTCACTTTCATACAAACCAACTTCGTCAGTTTTAGAGTTATAAATATGAAATTTTTTATGTTAGTTTATAGTAATAAACAAAAGTTAACTTTAACACATTTTTTTGGAAAATCATCCCTTAAAGGGTTAATTTCTTCAATTTAACTTAGTACGCAACTTCGTCATTTTTGAAGTTAAAAACATGAAAATTTATATATTAGTTCAAAATTAGAAACAAAATTTAAGGGTTATGTGTTTTTTTGGAAAATCAACCCCTAAAGGGTCGAATAAGGTTGTTCAAGTTTGTAGGGGAACTTCGTCAGTTTTGAAGTTAGAAGGGTGAAAATTTATATATAAGCTTATAGTTAGACACAAAAAATAACTGTATCACTGTTTTCTCGAAATTCATCCCCTAAAAATAGGGGTTGGAAGTCTTTTACATATAAATCAGCTTCGTCAGTTTTAGAGTTATAAGTATGAATTTTTTTATGTATGTTTATAGTAATAAACAAAAGTTAACTTCAACACATTTTTTTGGAAAATCATCCCTTAAAGGGTTAATTTCTTCAATTTAACTTAGTACGCAACTTCGTCATTTTTGAAGTTAAAAACATGAATATTTATATATTAGTTCAAAATTAGAAACAAAATTTAAGGGTTATGTGTTTTTTTGGAAAATCAACCCCCAAAGGGTTGAATAAGGTTGTGCAAGTAGTATGGCAACTTCGTCAGTTTTAAAGTAAGAAAGGTGAAAATTTGTATATAAGTTTATAGTTGGACACAAAAAATAACTGTATCACTGTTTTCTCGAAATTCATCCCCTAAAAATAGGGGTTGGAAGTATTTTACATATAAATCAGCTTTGGCAGTTTTAGAGTTATAAATAGGAAATTTTTATGTATGTTTATAGTAATAAACAAAAGTTAACTTCAACACATTTTTTTGGAAAATCATCCCTTAAAGGGTTAATTTCTTAGATGGACTTTAATACGCAATTCCGTCATTTTTGAAGTTAAAAGCATGAAAATTTATATATTAGTTCAAGATTAAAAGCAAAATTTAAAGGTTATGTGTTTTTTTGGAAAATCAACCCCTAAAAGGTTGAATAAGGTTGTGCAATTAGGTAGTATGGCAACTTCGTCAGTTTTGAAGTAAGAAGGGTGATAATTTGTATTTAAGCTTATAGTTAGACACAAAAAATAACTGTATCATAGTTTTGTTCAAATTCATCCCCCAAAAATAGGGGTTGGAAGTCATTGACTGTATTTTATAGAGGAAGAGGGACAGGGTGCGTGAGAGGGAGAGGGTGAGTGACAGGAAGCGGGAGAGGGACCGTGAGCGGGCAAAGGAGAGGGACAGAGAGCGGGAAAGGGAGAAGGAGAGAGAAAGTGAAGGAGAGAGAGAGAGAGAGATAAGGAAACAGAGAAGGAGAGAGAGAGTGTGTGAGAGGGAGGGAGGGAGGGGCTTTAAGTGGGAGAGAGAATGGGAGCGGGAGAGTGAGTGTAAGTGTCCGGATGGAAAGATATTTATTTATACTGTTCATGTTGACATCGTAAAACCAGTTCATCATTGATCCATTTAGGATCTGGTGGTGTTACTTGGAGTCAAGATATGTAACTCCTGGATGGATGGAAATAACGGAACCTTTTTGATTTTTTTTAATAAAACTAAAGAGCCAGTTTTTCTGTACATTAAATATTTTTTCAAAATTTCGGTTAGGGGCATTCAAAAAATTTGTTTTTAAAATTATTGTCTGTCTGTCTATCTGTTTGTCTGTCCGGGCATCACATGAAAACCCTTGAACTGATTTCGACGGAAATTAGTTAAGTTGTTCCTTATACATTGGATCACGTTTTTAAAAAACTTTTTGTCCCGATAAAATTTATAGTTTTCCCCGGAAACAAGATGAAACTTAGTACTTATGGAATATTTTAAAAATATCAATGATTTGCTTTAAATTTGCAACAAACGTTCCTCATTAAATTCATGGAATACATGTTTTCGAGTTTTTCAAAATTTTTCCTGAAAAAGAAAAACTAATTAATGTCAATGTTGTTTACTTTTCGTAATCCGTTCCCGGAGGAATGATTTGTGATTGTATCGTAGGTTTCCGTATATAAATTTCTAAATATTAGTATTTCAATATAAATTAAGCTGTTTTTAAATTTTCTTCTGCAAGGGGTACAAATATGATAAGCATAATTTCCGCATGCGAAGCTGCGGGTAACAGCTAGTATACTTATATAGTTAAGTTTAATGTAAGCTACTTGCTACTTTGAAAGCTAATAAATAATAACACTTCAATAACGAGCACCATAACAGTTTGCAGTACAACCCTGTGGGTCGGCCACCTGTCCAAGCTGGCGCGCGAGGAGGAGCTGTCGGACCTGTTCGGCGCCGTGGGCGGGGTGCTCTCGATAGACGTGGTCGCGCCGCGCGGCTGCGCCTTCGTCGTCATGGAGAGGCGGAGGGACGCCGCTAAGGCGCTGGCCAAGCTTAACAAGCATAAGCTGCACTCGAAGGAGATTACGGTGAGTTGTGGTGCGATCTTAGTCTATGTTTATTAGTCTCCGAAGCAAAAAGAGGGGTGTTTAAAGTTTGACGTTTTTTTTTTGGAAATAGCCGGCAAACGAGCTGATGATCCTGATGGTAAGTGGCTATCTTCGCCCATGGATATCAGCAACACCAAAAGCATCACTGATGCGCTGCCGGCCAAGAAAGAGAAGAAAAAGAAAAAAAGAAAGAACTGGCTCTCAAGCCCCCAGCCGGAACACGACGAGTCGTTTGACGACTGATTCATGCTCAAGGGTGTTAGCTATCCAGGCGAACCCCATGGAGAAATAATAGTGTCTGTCTATGGCACTGGAGCTCCTAAACGAATGGATCGATTTTGATGCGGTTTTTTTGGTTGAAAGCTGACGTGATGAGAATGGTTACTTATGTTTTGTGAAAATTAAATTTTCGGGGGTTTTTCAAATTTTAAAATTTATAGTTATGTTTTTGTGGGCGTATTGGGGCAGCTGGTGGCAGATATGACCCAAAGCACATGCCGGCAAACTTAAGTGTCGTGAGAGGCGATAGAAGTTGACCGGTTTGGTGTAGTGTTACGATGCGATGTTGACCACATACTATTAGGTGGGTCGTACCTTTTTTATCCGACTGCCAGGAAGGGTTATGTTTTTCGCGCGTATCTTGTATGTGTGTATGCGTGTAATATTCTTAATTACCATTGCTTCCAAACTGGTGAAAAAAATATCGCTAGATTCGTCTTGATAACAGGGGCGTAGCTACCGCCGTATCAGCCGTATCAATTATACGGGGCCCCAAGTATATAGGGGCCCCCAATACCACTCCCAAAAAAAAGCTCACCAGCGGCTTACGACCGCTACTGTACAGTTGGCACTCCTTTTATATTAGACAGCTGACGTTGATGGGGCCCCACAACAAATATTGATACGGGGCCCCCTTAGGGCTAGCTACGCCACTGCTTGATAACCCAAGTGTTCTTAGGTAAGTGAAATAAAAAAAAAAGTATGGTGGCTGTGAGATGCCATTGTTTGAAGTTTCAAAAAAATAAAAATAAATCGAATAACGCAATATGGGTATCAAATTAAAGAGCTCACCATAAGGATTTCAAAAAGGTATATCATGATAGCTTGTTTGACAGCAAGTGGTTTTTTATTTTTTAAATTTATACTAGTTTTTCTTTGTAAGCTGACATAATAGAGATAGTTTTTAGATTCACAAGTTACAGTGCTATCAAGTTATCTGTGAAATGGCGAAAATTGGAACTAATGCCGCGCCATTCATAAGTTCTTTGTGCTCATTCATTTGACATTTACTACGTCTCGAATTGCGTCCAATGATTGGTCCAATGCATCTGACAGCGCCCTCCTCCAATTCACAGATAAGTTGGAGGCACTGTACACTTGTTAAAAAGTCGCTGGTTACAAAAATATTAATTTTGTTTTCGTTACCAGGTGGCATGGGCGGCGGGCAAGGGCGTGAAGGGGCGCGAGTGGAAGGACTACTGGGAGGCGGAGCTGGGCGTGGCGTACCTGCCGTGGGGGGCGCTGCACGCGCGCTGGCTCATGGGGGCACTGTCTCTCGACGCGTTAGAAGAGGGCGGCGCGGTGGACGAAGAGACACTGCCGCCGTGGTTGCCGCCCAGGGTGAGGGAAAGCCATTTTTTATATAACTTAAATTTTTCGTAAGTTTATCGTTTGTCATTACATCCCAGAATTTTATTCCTGTTAGTCTATCGAATGGTGTAATAATACCTGTATTTGTGAGGTTTTTTTTTTCAAAATCAGCGGGATTGATTCCTGGCCAGAAATATTAAACATCTATATTTCTGGCCAGGATATCGAATGGTGTGATAAAACAGGTTGTTTTTTTTTTTCAAAATCAACAGGTTGGATGCCTGACCAGGTTTATTTATTTTTAAAAAATCTAATGATGCAGTTTTAATTTTCATCAAAACCAGCCCCGAGTCTCCTTTGACCAGTTTTCCCTATTCCTCATAGCATAGAATTTGGCCATCCACGCACACTTCTAAAATTCACCCTGTATATAAATAGGCGAAGGTGAAACAGTTCAGAATCATTTTCTCTGTTTGTCAGCTGGTTTTTTTTAGGGTTCCGTAGCTCACACTGATAGTCGGAACGAATTTTATTTACAGTTTAGTGTGATCAATTTAAAAATTATTGAATTCATCTTTTTGTTTGGATTTGTTCTGCCGCAAACAAAGCTTCAATATGTCATATCAATATCATTTCTGTCATGCCAGAGATTGAAACTACCAGTACTATTAATATCTACTGGGAGAATTATCTTAAAATGACATTAGCTTCAACCCATTAATGGCCCACTACTGGGCACGGGTCTCTCCTCTTGAAGAGGCTTAGAGCATACTCAACCACGCTGCTCCAGTGCGGATTGGTGGAGGGGTTAGTGGCCCACCCGAGTGTCGGAAGTTTTCAAACCGCCCGAGGGCCTCCGACATGGCTTAACGACTGTTATCCTATGATAACAACCGGGACCGACGGCTTTACGTGCCCTCCGAAGCACGGAAGCGCTCAAGAAATTTTTGCCACTAGCGGTCACCCATCCAACTACCGACCGCGCGCGCTGTTGCTTAACTTTGTCGATCACATAGGATCGACGCAAGCCGCCGGGCTATGAGCGCTTCAAAAATCTTAAAATAACATTACTACTAACAGATAATGCCGAAGGTGGTGGAGGGTATGCCGGGCATGATGCCGGGGATGGCAGGCGTGCCGGGCGTGCCCGGTGTCCCCGGTGTGCCTGTCCCCGGCGTCCCCGGTGTCCCCGGCGTGACGGCGGGGATGTTGCCGCTGCCGCCCCAGCCTCCCCCCGTCAGCCTCGCGCTGTCTGTGCCCAGGATGCCGCCGCCCGGGTGAGATGAAGTATAATGTATAACGAACTACAACGGGAGGGAGGTACCCCCCTCCCCCCCAAGTTATCTTCAAAATCAACTGAGACCACTGAAGACTGTAGCCAATTGGCTACATTGGTTCGTTGCGCAAAGCCGCAAACGTGGTGTTCTATGTGCTAGTAATAATAGTTCAATGCTGATAATTGGAATTGTGTTGTTGACTATTAAGAAGGCACTTACTTGCATGTCATTGTATAAATGCTAACTAGAATTAAGGTGCAATGTATTTTCCGTTGGCAAACTTAAAAATTAATTAATAACAGGACCAGCTTCATACGCAATGATAGCTTAGTGGTTTGGAAGCAGGATTCGAAATTATCTAAATGATTTCTTTTTATAGCCTGAAGGTTTTTTTATTTTGTTTCATATTTATCATGATAAATATCAGATAATTATAGGATAATATGAATCTAATTGAAGTAATTCCCATTCGGTCACGCGTAAAACGACAAATTTTATTATTATCACGATATTTATCAATGATATTTGTCACTTCGCAACCTCTTTGAAACCCTTAAAAAGTTCGCATTACAATCTGATAAAGGTTTTAAGGTTTCCAGTTAAAATATTAGTCGAGCAGCCTTTTTATATTCTCTTGTGTATATAGGATAACGCCGGGCATCCCGCCGGGGATGACTCCGGGCATGCCGCCCGGGATAAGGCCGCCCAGTATACCCACCGGTGTTCCAGGTAATGGACATTCGAATTAATATATTTTTTTATTTTTATTTATTTATTCTTTATTGAACCTTACACAAGTAATGGAACAAAATGCGGACTTAATGCTAAAAGCATTTTCTGCCAGTCAACCGTAGGGCAGTGGGAGAACAAAGAAGGCGGTAACAACAAAGAAAGAAGAGTAAAATACACACACCACAATAGTCGACATATAACAAATTGACAATAGTAAATAAATAATAATGTAAAAAAAAACGTATTCACTGGAAAGGGTAATACAAAGCGCCATTTTGGCGAAAATGAGTTACATACATTATTGGATTGGAAAGAAAAATCCAATTCAACGATGTATCTCATTTTCTTTAAAATGGCGCTTTAATATTATTGCATTTCAAGTGACAATAAAGCTGTGGATATACTAAATAAATAATCTGGAAACTGAAATTCAGGCCATAAGAGCCAATCAGCCCGAATATATTTTTTATAATACCAAATGTTTGATTCAAATTAGTTTTATTTGATCATTTCTTGATTCATCTTAATTTTTTCGTTCTGGTTGTATCAAAATAATGAATTTTGACAATGGTTACTACCGGGCTACCATTCAAAGGGTCCTGGGTTGTGTTCCTATCCTATGTCCATGGCACCCACTACATAGGGAATCGTACTGAGCGACAAGTGTGTAACGTTAATTTTTTAACTCCCGACGTAAAAAGAGGGGTTTTATAAGTTCGGCGTGTCTGTCTGTCTGTGGTATCGTAACTCCTAACGCATGGACTAGTTATGATGCAGTTTTTTTTGTTTGAAAGCTGAGGTGGTCGGGATGGTTCTTAGCCATGTTTTACTACTGTATGTTTGCTACTAGTAATTTATTATATTGATGATTTTTACCAGCTTTGGCTAAGTTATAAACGTATTATGTACATGATTTTATTGTAATACCATTTTAATTCACATTCATGTATCTATTTTATTATACGACTAGCTGACCCGGTGGACTTACATTTTTTTATTTAATAAAAGTAGCCTAAATTACTCCTCGTTACATCAGCTATCTGCCAGTGAAAGTCCTGTCAAAATCGGTCCAGCCATTTCAGAGATTAACCGGAACAAACAGACAGACAGACAAAAATTGTTAAAAAAATTGTTTTGGTATATGCAGTGGTATATGTACCGTGTATACATCTAAATGCACTTAGTAAGAAGCGGTTATTTTAATATTACAAACAGACACTCCAATTTTATTTATTTGTATTGTATAAATGACATGAAATTAACTAAGGCATTAGGACACTCCTGTTATGTTAGTTGTAATATTATGGAATAAAATAAATAATAAATAAATGTTTAGTGTTAATAAAACTACCGGGATTTGTTTTAAATTTTAAAATTTATACTTATTTTTTTATAATGTAACGCAGGTCTACAACGCGACGCGTCACTCCCGCCCACGGGCCCACTGCTGGGCTTCCCGCCCGGCTTGCCGCAGTCGCTAGCTCAGCCAGGTGAGGTGTACACTGCTGTTACACTAAAAATGACCAATATCAACAATATGTTACAGTGGAAACTCGATTATCCGGCCCTCAGTTATACGGATTCGCCATAATCTGGATTATATAGACCCCGATCAAATAAGTCACGTCAAATTACAATTACCAAATACTTTAACCCTTTAAGATTGCAGTATTTTAGAAATTGTCCTGTTTTTTAATAAACATGGTTTTTTGATAAGAAGTTTAATTTATTTTTGTTGTTTTTAATAATTACTTAACATTACGGAATAAATAAATAAACGTTAAGTATAATCTGTCATGTACAAAAACCGCTTTTCTTCATACTTTTTTTTATCTTATAAGTTAATGCTTGACTACTATCTCACCTGATGGTAAGTGGTGATGTAGTCATGGGTGGTAAAACACATTGACTTAGTAAAAGCCTATTCACTCTTGCCTTGAAGACACTTACATTATAATCGAGCGGAAACACCGACGCGGGCAATTTATTCCAATCCTTCGCTGTACGTATAATAAATGACGAGGCGAAGCGCGCCGTCCGTACAGGGGGGATGTTCACGACGAAGGGATGGATACCCGCCGTGCGTCGGGACGTTCGATGATAGAAAGGGGATGGCGGAATTAAATTATGTAATTCCTGCGCACATATTATTATTATCCGGATTTTCGATTATCCGCATGCCTAATGACAATGGTTAATCAAGTCTCTACTGTAGGTGTAACAGGCACATCCTAATGCGTTACATATTTCATTTGAATCTTAACATTATATTTCTTAATCTGAATAAAATTAATCAATGATACTGCAAATTAAATTAAATTGATAAAATAATTTAATGTCAAAACATAATTATGTAAGTTAATAAATTAATCAGAGTTAGTAAAATAGTCAATATAACAAAGTCATTAATATTAGAAATAATCATTCATTGACGATTTTGTAACGACATTGTGACGATATTGTATTTATAGCAACCCTGCCTGCGAAGCGAGGGGTCTAGTTTGTGTTGTCCATGGTGTAATGTACAGAGGGTCAATAATACACACATTTTACTCTGTAATAGGTAAGGTACAGAGCCACCAACTTATCTGTGAATTGGAGGAGGGCGTTGTCGAACGCCAATGCGTTAGCCCGTGTCACGGGTACCACGTGTAGTGTCTACACAGCGGTCAGTCTGTGGCTAGCTGCGAGCCGAGTGCAGACGTGCGCTTTGCGTACACATACAGTGCCACCAAGAAATGTGTGAAATGGCGAAAATTGGAACTAATGCCGCGCCATTCATTAGTTCTTTGTGTTCATTCAGTGATATTTACTACGTCTCGAATTGCGTCCAATGATTGGTCATTGGACCAATGGTACCCGTGGTACACGTGGTACACGTGGTACCCGTGACACGGGCAGTGCTAGTGAGGGGCTATGAGTGTGTAGTGTTTATTTATCGAGTGAATGATAGTAAAATAGGCGTGATGACAGGTTTTGATATACTGTTCTATATTGTTGGGAAATATGTATATTATAATTACAACGTATATCATATTTCCGCAAAAAAATAAGGTTTAGTATAAAATTCGCACCAATACACTTCAAACTGTCATGGCCTCGATGTGACGTCACTCTTCAGGAAAATAATAGACAAGACGTCATTATCAGTATGGTGATATTCATTTGTTTTAAGAAGTGTGACGTAATTCGCGCTAATTGAGACTAGTTGGCGTTCAAGCTATGATGGCGGCTTGCCGTATTTTGTAGTTTTGTTTTATCAGAAATATTGTAATTCTCGCTCATAATAATACAATAAATTGTTTTGTAACCCATTTATAGGGTTTCATTAAATAAATACATAATTTTAGTTATTTTGATTTGATTACTTACTGTCATCATGCCTATTGTTATGTAGTTATTAATGAGGTCATGGTGTAGGTATGGTGGGCGGGTTCCTGTCCGGGCTGGTGGGGGTCAACGTGGGCGGGCTCATGGTGCCGCTGCCGCAGCACCCGCACGCGCACCACCACACTATGGTGAGTCCATGGTCACATCATGGTGTAACATGTCCAGCGGGCAAACAAAGTGTTTGTAAAAAAAGTTTTCGTCATCCATTGCGTTATAAACCCGAAAACACCGCAAAAAAAATGGACTATAGCTAAAAAGCTTCTTTAGAAATACAGCAATATCTAACGAACTCTTTGAGAATGTAATAAATCCATAAATATAATTATAGCCTGGTTGTCTAGTGATTAGGCCTGATGTTGTTTAATTTTCTGTTTGTTTTCACCTTTCTGAATGTTCAATGGTGCAAAAAAACTAAGCAACAACCCATAATTGTTCCACTGCTGGCTCGGGGTCTCCTCTCACAATGTGAGTGGTACAGGCCATAATCTACCATGCTGTCCAAGTGCGGATTGACAGACTCACAAACCTTTGAGAACTTTATTGGGTTTCCTCACAATGTTTTCCTTCACCGATGCAAGTGATTATTAACTTTTATTACACACAACGCACATAATATTTGAGGAGGTGCGTGCCAGGATTTGAACTCTGCCCCCGTCCGGGAGACCACCACCATTCTAACCGCTAGGCTATCACTGCTTACTGTTCAATGGTGTCCAACAATAAAGAGTGTATGTATGCAGCAGTCCGGGCCGCGCGCCACTGGCGAGGTGTCGACGGGCTCGGACGCCATGGAGCTGGACTCGGAGGAGCCGGCCGCGGACGACAAGCCCGACGTGGCCGCCACACCGCTGCCGCCGCCCAGTCTGCCCGCGCTGCTGTCTGACCAGGTGGGTAGTATACTCCATGCGATTTGCAGCCGATACTAATGTAAAAAAACCATTAAAATCGGTTTCTACGGTTTTCACCACTTTACAGTTCAGCCGCTGTATTTTGGCGCGTCTGAACTTCGCGCAGAAGGCTGCGCTGTAACATAATTCGGCAATGCTCGGTACGCGGCGTATTATGTCTCGGTCATACGTTAGCATGTTCGTGTTGCCATCTCTGTCTTACATGTGCTAAAGTTCGCAAAGCCTATGTTCAGACGCGCCAAAATACAGCGGCCGTACTGTACATGAATTTGTACACCAAATGCGTTTTATTTAGACAAACTACTCATTAAGACAAAATAGTACATTATGTTAAAGGTTTCAAGTCGCTTCTTGGAAATAACGTTGTCATTGCAAGATGTTTGAATGATGACAGTGTTAATTTTATTTGATACCACATTTACTACTTACTTAGTTTATAATTTGTTATCGATCAGTATGTATTTATTGAAGAATTCACAAATACCTTATTTAGTAGTTTGTCTAAGTAATACGCATTTGGTGTACAAATTCATGTCAGTTGGTAAAAAATCTTACAAAATGATTTTAATGGTTTGTTTACATTTGTATTGGCTGCAAATCGACCCTACTACAGCGCTCTGCCCGCGAGTAAGTACCCTTTATCCTATTACAGGACAGGGTCTACCTGTGTGCTAAATTTCATGAAGATCCGTTCTGTAGTTTTTGCGTAAAAAAGTTACAAACAATTAGCAACACTGCAATTATAAATAAAAAAAATACTTAAAATAACCAACTACAAAAAAAAAATTCTTAGAAGATGGACCGTTAAAATTATCGCAGGACATATAGTATCAGTTTGTCGGATAAATGACAAAAGATTTGTTTTTATAAAGTTCATGAAATTGGATACAGCAACACTCTTATCAGTAGTAGAGTAATGTTGGGAACATTATGACAGATAAGACAAACAGCCATTTAAAATGAATAATATTTATATTATGTCATTTATCGTATACATTTTCTATGAAACGATGTTTCCAAAACTTCACGTCCCGTCCCCTACGGAAAAAAACCCGTTACGTATGCATTGGCCTTTACTGTCATATTGTGCGTAAGGTGGATGTAGGCATTACCACGATCCCGCGTCTTGCATTAGGCATTTAACATGCCGTCAACAAACAATAAAAAAAAAACAATATAACCATTCCCCATCTTTCCTTGAACATGTAAAAAGTTATTCAAAAATTTTTAAAGCCGTGTGTATTATGGCTAAGTCTATGCATATCAAGGAAAAAATTGTCAAATCAAGCAATAAGATAAAAACCACTTGGAGTATTATTGGAAACGAGATTGGTAGTAATAATTTATGCGATTCTAAATATGAATTATTAGTTAATGAAAATAAAATAACCTCTGATAAAGAGGTGGCTAATGCATTTGAAAATTTCTTTCAAAATATTACGGTTAGGTTGACTAAATCGCTGACTTCATCCCCGGCAGCAGCACATTCTATTTTAAAAGATACCGTTGATGAATGTAGTGTTTCGTTTCAATTTAAATATACTTCCTCATTGGAAATAGTTCGAACTTTTCGAGCATTGCACATTAAAAATACGGGTGATTTGTGGGGAATGTCTGTCAAAGTTATAAATAATATAATAGATGTGATAGCCCCTTATTTAGCTAGGTTATTCAATAAATGTGTAGATTTAGGTACTTTCCCAAATCTTATGAAGTATAGTAAGATTATACCGATTTTTAAATCTGGGGATAAAACAGACGTTAATAATTTCAGACCTATTTCTATTTTACCAACTCTCAGTAAAGTATTCGAAAAAATTATATTAAATCAAATGCTGATGCACTTCAACACTTGTAATTTACTCCACCCTGATCAATACGGCTTTACCAAAGGCCGTAGTACAACAGATGCTGGTGCTAGGCTTCTCAAACACATCTTTGAGGCCTGGGAGAATTCACAAAATGCCATAGGGGTATTCTGTGACCTGTCTAAAGCATTTGACTGTGTTGAACACGAAACACTTCTACTTAAGCTCAGCCACTACGGTATCAAGAATAACTCACTTAACTTGATTGCGTCGTACTTAAAGGGTAGAATCCAATGTGTTAGCATAAATGATACCAAGTCATCGGGATCTCAATCTGTTATGGGTGTACCTCAGGGCTCGATTTTGGGCCCCTTCCTTTTTCTAGTATACATAAATGATCTGCCGTATTATATTAAGAAACATGCAGAGATTGTCCTGTTTGCTGATGACACTTCCCTTATATTTAAGACGAATAGAAATAAAATGAATTTTGACGACGTAAACAGTGCTCTATCTCGTTTATCACACTGGTTTACAACAAACAATTTGCTACTTAATGCTAAAAAAACTAAGTGTGTTGAATTTACACTACCTAATGTACGGAATATTAGTAAAAGCCTGAAATTAAATAATGAAATTCTAACTATGGAAAAATCCACAGTTTTCTTGGGTGTCACCTTAGATTCTAAACTACAATGGGGCACCCATATAACGGCTCTCGCGAGTAAGCTAAGTAGGTCAGTTTATGCGATTAGAAAGATAAGACAGTTTACCGATGTAGAAACTGCGAAACTTGTTTATTTTGCATACTTTCATAGCCTCATGTCCTATGGTATATTGATGTGGGGTTCAGCGGCTAACATTGGTTCTATATTTGTTTTGCAGAAAAGGGCAATCAGAGCCATTTATAAATTGAAATCACGTGATTCTCTGCGTGAGAAATTTAAAGATATAGGCATATTAACAGTAGCCTCTCAATTTATTTACAGCAATATTATATTTGTAAAAAACAACTTAGGTATGTTCAAGCAGAATAGTGATACGCATAATCATCTAACTAGAAACAGACATAATTTGGTGACGTCATCTTTTCGCTTAAGTAGGGTACAACGCTCTTATATGGGGCTCGGTGTACGTTTTTTCAATAAATTACCCAAGTCAATACGTGATTTACCTATCCAAATGTTTAAGAGATATGTGAAATCTCAGCTACTAGGCAAAGGATACTATAGCATAAATGAATATATTAACGACAAAGACGCCTGGAAGTTAGTGCCGCATCCAGTTCCGCGTAGGTTAGAAGATATTATGTAACTTTTCATGATTTTAAAAGATGTGCGAGGAGTTTCTTTCGGTTTTTCTTCTCCTCTATGACAAAGCACCTTTCCGAAAAACTGGTAGATTAAAAAATGACGTGCATAAGTGTATCAGTGATACCTATATGAATAAAAGATTTTGATTTGATTTGATTTGATTTGTCAATAGGAATGATGACTGATATTGAAATACTGTTCTATATTGTTGGGAAATATATTATAATAACAACGTATATCCTATTTCCGCAAAAAAATAAGGTTTAGTATAAAATAAATACATTTCAAATTAAAAGTTTAAAATTCGCACCAAAACGCTTCAAACTGTCATGGCGTGGTGGTGACGTCATGCCTCAGGAAAACAATTGACAATACGTCATTATTAGTATGGTGATATTCATTTGTTTTAAGAAGTGTGACGTAATTCGCGCTAATTGAGACTGACCGTTTTAGCTAAGATGGCAGCTTGCCGTATTTTGTAGTTATATTTTATTAAAAATATTGTTATCTCGCTAATAATAATACGATAAATGCGTGTTTTGTAATCCATTAATAAGGTTTCATTAAATAAATACATAGTTTTAGTGATTTTTACTTACTGTCATCATGCCTATTTACACTGGGAGCAATAAGACATCCTCATAACAACATGAAACCCTCAATCCTCACGTAGCAAACCATCCGTCAGCTCCAAGCGCTGGTATCGAAGCCGCCGCCCTCCTTCAACGCGTCCGAGCCGCCGCCCGGCTTCAAGCTGAGCGAGCCGCCGCGCGCCCCCTGCGACACGAGCCAGCCGCCGCCCGCCGCCCCCGCCCCCGCCGCCGCGCCCGCCGGGGAGACCGGGGAGCGCCGGGACAGGGACAAGGTAATGTTACAGACTAACATGACTGATTGTAGAATATTAATAACTTCACTTCAGATATTTATAAAATTTACACAACGAAAAACTGTCTCCTGCCATATTGTTAGGCAGGGGACCGTGTATTTTAATTACGTAAATGTGAAATATCACGAAATTAAAAAAATAGGATGGTTTACTACCATCCATTTTTTTTCAATTTTGTGAGTAATTTACAAGTCATTAGGTCATTATATTCTAACAATGTAATTTGACTTTGTACCAGGATCGACGCGACAGAGAACGCGATCGGGACAGAGACCGTCGCGACCGAGACCGCCGGGACGGACGGGAAAACCGGGACGGACGAGACACCCGGGACAACCGGGACGGACGGGACAACAGGCGCGAGCGAGGGGACAGAGATCGCGGTCGGGACAGGGGCGACAGGGACAGGTAAGTTGGGGCTTATCGTATGACGTAATGCTTTAACGTTACGGTTATTTATAAGAAATAAATCACACATAAATAAGTTAATGTTTCATGCGAAATTTAGTGATACGAATAGGTTAGCACTCGAAAATTGGGGTCATTAAATCCACTTACATTTGGTTGGACGGTGGTCATTGACTTATTAAAATACCGAAATAATATGCTCAAAGACACAAAACAATACAAAAGTATTAGGAGTGTAGGAGATATTTCACATTTTTATTACTTTAACCTCATTAAAATTATTATTATGAGGCAAATAATAAAAATGGCGCAAATTAAATATTCTCATTTTTTAATGGAATTGAAAACTGTTTATCGTAGACAAATATGTTTTTTAAACGATGATAGATACCAACAGGTATCATTTCATCATTTTCATCATTATATCGTTTGATAACAATCAAATAAAGTATTTTTTACTTTAATGCATGCTATCTTTGAAAAAACCGTAATCAAACTCGGGAATCATTGACAAATATACCGTGAAGTATTTACGTAGTTTGCCACGACATTGGCCGCTGATAAAAGTTGTAATGGATTCGTTAGGGAGCGAGATGAGCGACGGGATCGCGGGCGCGACCGGCGCGAGCGAGAGCGCGATAGGGATAGAGAGCGGGACAGAGCGGGCGGCAGGGAAGACAACAGGTTGGTCGGGGGGTCGCTCGATCGGCTTGTGACGGACGGACGCGGACGGATAGGGATGTGTGATGCGAACTTTACATTATATAGACAGCGGCGAAATGAACGATAACTAATAATTATACCCGCGCCATTAAAGAAGCGAATCTAAAATGGCGTTTCGTACTTGTAATGATAGGTTGTAGGTACTTGTAATCAGCAAAATAGAGTTGCTAGATATGTGATATTTTTAATAGACCTTTGTTATTTCAAAAGAAATATTAGCAAGATATTTAAAAACCCGACCAAGTGCTAATCGGAATCGCGAACCGTGGGTTCCGTATTTTCGTATAACGTATAAAACCTAACACCTATTTAGGTTGAGTACGTAATTAAGATATAATTTATAATGAATACTGGTTGAAACCCTTTGGGAGATATAACAATTTAATAATGAATTTAGGAAGAACAGATCGATCAGCAGATAGAACAAACAATCCAATATTTTTTTGCGTGGTGTACCGACGTGTGTGACTAAAGACAGGAATAACGTGCAGATGAGAGGGAATGATAAGTATCGCCATTTTAGATTCGCTTCTTTAATGGCGCGAGTAATACTAGGTACTGGTGGTACGGCCCTTCGGAGGGATATTATAATCCCTGGGTAATATTGATTTTAATTGTTAATTAATACCATTATTACTATTGTTATTTCCACATGGGGTTCGCCTGGATAGCTACCCCCCCTTGAGCATGACTCAATGAATTAACGGTACCGACTTCTCAGGCGGCTCTGGTTCTGACGTCACTTATAGCAAGGCCAAGCGCATTAACAAAACGCGCGGCTAATACTGATGTTTGTGGTCGATGGTGGCCTCGGGTGGCTCGTCTACTTGTCTGTTGGTTATTTTTACATAAATAATAATTCAGTACTTCGGAAGTTAAGTTTTTTTTACACAAATAAGTTAATGCTTGACCACAATCCCGCCTGATGGTAAGTGGAGATGTGGTCCAAGGTACTGAGCACCTTAACTTAATAAAAGCCTATTCACTCTTTTCAGTGAGCATTGTTATAAATAATAACTCAATGAATGAGGATTTTCGGTGTTTTAAATGCGTACGCAGTGAAGGCGCTCAGTTGTTTGATCTACAACGTATTATTTAGCTGTGATATGTATTTAAGTTGACAAAATGAATTTGAAACGATATTACTGGTCGGTACGCAACTACGGGTACGTAATATTCAGTGACCAATGAGCGGAGCTTATACAATAGAAAGGATTTTTGTTTTCTACCTGGAAGGATTCAGCTAATATCTCCTGTTGTTTTTGTATTTGATTATAGTCCATGATTTTAAACTTAACTCATCATGGACTAAGCACATTTTTAGTACAATACGGGTACTCTCGATATATATTTTATACGCCTATATTGTTATTATAGTCGCTAACGATTGCTTCGACCGCTCAAAGGAATATTTGATTTATTTGTCACAAGCCGATCGCCTCTGCTTAATGAGGGACCTCCCAAAATTTTTAAAACTTAATTTTTTTACATATCCTTTTCATTGATAAATTAATTAATATTTTATTAATGTTGTACCTGTTTTCTTTTTATTTCGCGTAATTTGTTGCTTATTATTGTTTTTTTTTGCATACATTTTAATCAGTTATAATAGTTTATTAAGATTTCAAAATAGTTTTGGTATTCCGTCCCGCGCTCTAAGTGGCTTGTATATTCGGACCTGATAAGTTAAGCTTTATGTAAAGTAGTTGGCAAGTGACTGACAATGGATTTGTGTGCGATGTTGGGTTTATGTACTAATTGAGGTTGTTTATTGGCTATATTATGATTGCGACTTTTTGCGGGATTTTAGTTCCCGTAGCTCGTATCCCGTTCTCGTATCAAAGAAAAAAAATTGCCGTGATTTATTTTTTGTCCGCGATTTTATGTTCGCTAATAAATGTAGTTAATTTACACCTTGTATCGCTAAATGGTTTAAATTTGAATCCTATCAACTGCCTCCTACTTTACATATTATGTGCGTATTACAAATCCATTATCATGTGCTTCGGCGAAGGGAAACATGAGAAAATCTGTTTAAGATTAAGGCAGTCGTGTATTGTAATTACGGTCCTTATCATTACATCAGTATACGTGCAAGGACTGACAACTACAGTTAATCAGTAACATAACAAACCTCACGTTCCCCAGGGAGAGAAGTCGCGAGAAGTCTCCTCGCGTGAACCCCGCGAGCGACCAGAGCAGCGAGAAGAGTCTGCAGGAGCGGCTGTGGGAGATGGCCAACGGCAAGCCGCCCGAGCGCGGGGACCGCGGGGAGCGGGGCGACCAGCGGGGGGACCGCGGGGACCAGCGGGGGGACCGCGGGGACGAGGGGGACAGAGATCCACAGGGGCCGGGGCAGGGGGACAGGAGCGAGCGCCCGCCGCTTATAGACAGACTGCCCGCCATGCCGCCCAATATGGATAATGGTAAGTGTTAGTGATAATTACGCTACACTCATAGCCTACGTTAGGATTCTCTGTGTCGTGGGTGCCATGGACAACTTACAAAGACACACCCAGACCAAGAACATAATTTCAAACTCATTCGAATATACGCCTCGCTGGGAATGGAACCCATGACCCTTGGCACGGTGGTCCGGCATTAACTAATTTAACTTAATGAACCTTTTAAATTTTCTATTTCAATTTTATTTTATACGGTGCGGTCACAATTTTGCCACAAATTGATATAAATTGGAATACATACATTTTTTGTGAAAGTGAAAGTTTAAAACGATTCATAAGTACCTACCTAACATAGCCCAGTACTGAAATATAGTAAATATAGTTGTTGTGAATGAATCACAAATGTCTCTTTTGATTCGAGTTTCTTTGCTCATTCTCTTGTATTCGTTTTTAGGGTTCCGTAGCCGAATGGCAAAAAACGGAACCCTTATGGATTCGTCATGTCTGTCTGTCTGTCTGTCTGTCTGTCTGTCTGTCTGTCCGTCCGTATGTCACAGCCACTTTTTTCCGAAACTATAAGAGCTATACCATTGAAACTTGGTAGGCAGATGTATTCTGTGAACCGCATTAAGATTTTCACACAAAAATAGAAAAAAAGCAATAAATTTTGGGGGTTCCCCATACTTAAAACTCAAAAATGTTTTTTTCATCAAACCCATACGTGTGGGGTATCTATGGATAGGTCTTCAAAAATGATATTGAGGTTTCTAATATCATTTTTTTCTAAACTGAATAGTTTGCGCGAGAGACACTTCCAAAGTGGTAAAATGTGTGTCCCCCCCCCTGTAACTTCTAAAATAAGGGAATGATAAAACTAAAAAAATTATATGATGTACATTACTAAGCAAACTTCCAACGAAAATTGGTTTGAATGAGATTTAGTAAGTAGTTTTTTTTTTAATACGTCATAAATCGTAAACCGCAAAAAACATTGATCAAACTTACAACGAACTACAAGAACTTTTATATTATGTTACTTGCTGCTACGGAACCCTTCATGGGCGAGTCCGACTCGCACTTGGCCGCTTTTTGGGTTTGTTATGTCTCTACACATCACAGAGAATTGTGTGTATGTGCGTTTACTATTAATTTATCTATTAGTAACCGCCCTCGCTTTGCTTCGGTTTTGCTATAGATCCCTATTTTTTTTAAATAAAATATAGCCCGTATTATTCAGAAACAATACAGCATCTTATTGATGAAAGAATTTTTTAAATCGATCAAGTAGTTTTCGAGTTTATTCATTACAGACAAAACTAAAACTTTCTTCTTTATAAGTTTAGATTACCAGCATGTGTACTTGTTGTTTCAATAACGGCCGTATGTTTATAGGCCTAGGAGGTAGGGGAGGTCCGGAGGGGGGCCGCGAGGGGGAGGGCGAGGCCTGGCAGCGACACCTGCCGGGACCAGGACCGCCGCCCAACTTCAGACCCGGTGAGTGAATGAGGTCATTGCTTTGATGGGTGCGGTACGAGATGGTCGTTTTAAAATATGATCGCGGATATAAGGGAGTTTGAATGCAAACGGGTTATTCATGATTTACCAGTTAATTATGCTGATGTTAAATTTATGTATGTTAAGATAATAAAGATGTTAAACTTATATTATCAGGGACACTAAACATTTTGAATACAAAATGTACTTGAGGTTTGTACATCTAATCTAATATATGAAATTCTCGTGTCACGGTGTTAGAAGTTGAACTCCTCCGAAACGGCTCGAATGATTTTCGTGAATCTTAGCGTGCATATCGGCTAGGGTGGAGAATCGGACAACATCTATTTTTCATCCCCCGAAATGTTAAGGGTGGTCCACCCCTAAATTTTTGGCAGAACAACGTTTGCCGAGTCACCTAGTCTAATATATAAAAATTTCGTGTCACGGTGTTTGTGGTTGCACCCCTTCGAAACGGCTCGACCGATTTTTATGAATTGTTTTGTGTAATAGTTGGTAGATATGAGAAAAAGTTGTAAAGTGTATTTTATACCGCTAGGTGATTAGGAATAGGGAATCGAGATTTACGCGACTACCAGCTTTTCGGAAAGGTTTATTTTTTACAAGCGTCATGTTAACTTCAAATCCAAATGATATCGCTATATTTTCTTTATTGGTTCACTAAACTGGACATAAAAACATACAAAGCGAATTTTTCTTTATAACTCTTAGACACTGTTGCGTAGCAGCGTACTGCGCAATGACTTGCCTTTGAACTTTACGGCTCGTGGCCCTTGGATACTAATTGCCGTAACGAAATCGCTACATTGACATAAATTGAGATGGACAGTATGTAGAAAAGCCATAATAAATCAATATAATCTGATGATCAACTTTGTCATTCTGATGCAATTTTTTTTCTAATGTTTTTTTTTTATGGAAATTGCCGGCAAACGAGCTGAAGATTCACCTGATGGTATGTGGCTATCGTTGCCCATGGACATCAGCTACACCAAAGGCATCTCTGATGCGTTGCCGGCCAAGAAAGAAGAAGAAAAAGAAAGAAATTCCCAAATATAAACAATAACATCCTAAACAAAAATGATCAAAATGCACTAAATAGTAGATAACAGAATTCAAATTCATCTTGTTTTCAAAACCTATTACAATTTACTAAGTACAATATCAGTATTTAAATGTCATTCCCAGGTTTTAGTTTGGTTCTATAGTGCACATAAAGTATCGAAAGTAGTTAGAAATAGATTCATATATCAATAAAGATACGAGCTGTTTCAATTTGCAGACGTGAGAATGAGAGGCCCGCCCGCTAGGCTACCGACGAGAGGTACGGTCTAAAGCATTAGATTCCGTGCTTCGACCGCTGGCCCTTGCTCACTGTCCGCTTGTTGATTGCAGGATGGATGGACGCGCAGGCGACGCCCTTCGGCCCGCGGTTCAACGGCATGGGGCCGCCCTTCACCCGCCCGCCCTTCGAGCGACCGCCCTTCGACGGACCCATGTTCGAGCGGCCCCCGTTCAATAGGATGCCGTTCGACGGGCCGCGACCCCCGTTCGATGGGCCGCGGCCCCCGTTCGATGGACCTCGACCCCCGTTCGATGGACCCCGCCCCCCGTTCGATGGTCCTCGCCCGCCATTCGACGGCCCCCGACCGCACTTCGATGGACCCCGGCCGCACTTTGATGGTCCCCGTCCGCCGTTCGATGGGCCTCGACCACCATTCGACGGACCCCGTCCGCCATTCGATGGACCCCGACCCCCGTTCGACGGTCCCAGGAAATACGACAGGTACGACGGCGACCGATCGTTCGAGGGGCCCCGATTCGACGGCCCGCCAGAGTTCTTCGACCGGGGGAACAGGCGGTTTGACGACCGCGAGCAGTTCAACGAGCGGGGTTGGAGCGGAGAGCGGGAGCGGAGGAGGGAGCGCCGCGGGCGGGACCACGAGGACCGGCGGCCCGACCGGGGAGACCGAGGAGACCGACCCGACCGGCCCGACAGGCCCGACCGGCCCGACAGGCCCGATCGGCCCGACAGGCCCGACAGGCCTGACAGGAGAAGGCCCTTTGAGGATCGACCGCGGCAGCCGAGGGATGCGCGAGAGAACAGGGACTCCAGGGAGCCGCGAGAGACTAGGGCCAATAGTAGAGACAATGCTAGGGGCAACAGTAGAGACAATGCTAGGGACGCGAGAGACACTAAGGAGGTGAGGGAGCCTAAGGAGAGCAGAGAGGAGCGGAACCCGCGGCGGGACAAGGACCGCAAGTCGCGGTGGGGCGCGGCGGACGAGCCCGTCGCGCAGCCGGAGGAGACGCCCGTCGCCAGCGGGGACGTCGTCGATGACGTCATGAGTAGCGTCCCGGACAGCGCCACGAGCGTGCCCACTGACACTGAAGGGCATAAGGAGTCGGAGCACATCGAAGAGCCGCCCGTACAAGCGATGGAGGAGGACGGCGAGAGTCGCTCTAACACTTACGAGCCTGAACCCGAGCCCGAGCCCGAGCGTGCGCCCGAGCCTGAGGTTGAGTACGAGCCCGAGCCTGAGCGCGAACCGGAGCCGGAGTCGGCTGGCCAGCAGCAGACCGAGCAACCACCGCGAGACACGGACGAGGGCGGCGCCGCTAACCTGTACGACGAGAGCGATGCCGTCGACACCGGCTTCTCGGTGGCGGACGACGAGCCGCGTGCGAAGTCGCCCGCACAGCGCAGCCCGGAACCCGCGCACGCGCACGCGCCGCCCGCGGACACTGCCGGCACCGACGATATATTCTGCTCCGACCCCCCGCACGTCGAGGAGCCCCGCCCCGCAGAGGACATCGGGGACAAGAGGGATAACGGGGACGCTCAGGAGACCGGGGACAGCGGGGACGCCGCCGACGGCGTCGAGGGACCCTGACATCGGCGAAGGTGGAAATATGGATATTTCCAGTGGAAATGATTCGGGTGACGCGAGACGGCCCGGTGATGTAGGGGATGTGCGTGTATTTTGAATTTGACGCTGGCTTATATAACGATTTTAACTAGAGAAATTGTTTACACGTAACCTGAAAAATTCTAACTCCGACAAACTTTATTGATTTTTTTATGTAACTTTAAATTGCTTGACATGTAAAATGGTACGTAATGTTTAAGCGCGCCAAAAGCGAGTCAAAATACGCGCACGCACCGTATCGGACCCGCGCCGCGCGAGTCGATCTGTCGACCGTTTTGTTCGATTGTAAAATATTTTTATATGGCGTCGAGGCGCCGACTCGCGCGGCCGGTCCGCGATGTAACGCCAAAGATTTTTTTATACACGAAACGAAATATTTGAAATATACGAGTGCCTTACTGGTTACCGAAACTGGTGTTTTGTTTGTCGCCGATTCGCCGGGAGAAGAGGAACTCGCCCGGGCGCTCAAGTGGAGTGACCCGGGCAAGGTACGGTTGCTATCTGATATACACGCGCGTCTAGAACAATATGCACAGTATGCACACGTCGTGTCGCGGGTTAAACCACTACTGATGTTGCAGCACGCTTCGTACTTAAAATGTTACTGGTCTTAAACTGATTCTATAATAATTGTCTTAATTATTCCTTCGTTATTTCATCTCCATGATTATTGTGATTTTGATCGTATTTTAATCGAATATTGATTGCCATCAGTTTTTTAAACAAAATATGTAACTAAAAGTAAGAGATACTTGAATGATTCATATGTAAAAGTGACACATAATTTTCTATAGAACTTTATAAAATTCCCTTACATAAATTTATGTTCTGTTTTTATGCACATTTAATTACATTTTAAAATCATTGAAAGCGTGTTGCAATACCAATTAACGTAATCGAATCAAATAAAATTAATTGCACTTTTGTCCTCGGCGGGCGTATTTTTATTATAATGATTGCATCGTGTCGCAATGGGACGGCCTACCATACTAAGCTTATATGATTATTCGTTTATTTGTCAAAAGTAAATATGGGGCCCCATTTCGATACGATAAATTATGATATCACTAGCAATGTGTGCAAAGGCCTCGACGTCGCCCGTCACCTGAATCTCCGCTGGAAATATACCTGAAGGACTACGGACCCACGGAACTACGGAACATTTGATTCGGACGCGTCTTTCACACCAAACAGCCTCTATAACGGCTCCCGATATGTAACTATAACATAATTCTAGTAGATTTATTTTATACGATTGGATCGACTCATACAAATTGTTTTATCGCTTTGTCCTTGTTTAATATTATTATTCGGTGAAGGTAGGATACCGCCCGCTAACCTGTGCGTGCGCCGCTAAATTTTCTTATCGTAGATTTAGCTAAATATTAATTCTAAGATTGTAGGGAATGTAGGATATTCGACGAAGTATCCTGCTAGTAAGGAGCGCATCATTAAAATGGTTATTATGTAAAATATTATTATCGATGTTAATGTAATGTGATGGAAGGGATTTCGTAATATAAATACATTGTGAGGATATAATAATAATATACTAGATCTAGTAGCCCAATATGGATAAGCGATTATAGATGCATGCTTAGATACATGTTTGTCATATTTGTGCTTCAATAAAAATTATAAAAGGCATCGAGTTTATGATTTGGGGTTTAGTGTTGTGTTGGGGGCTGCCGGGGGGAGGGGGAGGGGGGCTACTTTGCACACATTGCTGGTTATGTGCGTGTTTCTCTTGTTTGGATTTCAGCCGCCGCGGCCGGGAAGGAAGGACCACTTCAGTCTACAACGAAGTGATCATAATATTTCAACAAGTTTTTATACATAGGGAATTAAAATATTGAATAGGAGTTAAGTACGGGGAAAGCGAAAAATATTGTATAAAAATATTTAATAATATTCTATCATCATTTGGGAAAGGTGCTTTATGAGGAGGAGAAGAATTGGCGAAAGAATCAAAATACCAATATGTATCCTTCAAGTAGTTTCTAAAGCGCAAGAAAAGATTTTATGTTGTACTTAATTTGTCCGATGTCGACCGTTGTTACTATGACAGAATTTTAATTATTGTGATTTTGATCGTATTTTAATCGCTTATAAACAACTAATGAAGAAAGGGTTAATTCGATAGACATATTCGCAAGATAAAGTTGGTCGAATCCGCCCTTATCTAAAAATTAGCAATGCACATTTAATTTTTAAATAATAATTTAATAGTTTATTATTATTACGCTGTGAGGTCCTCCTGCATAGCTACCACCCCGTTGCTAGAGACATCAGACTGGCGGCAAACAACCGTGTTTCCGCTGGGGGCTTGAGAGCCAGTTCTCCCAGGATTGCCTCGCCTGTGACGTTAACAACACAACACATCAGAAGCAGATACACCGTGGGAACAAACATAATGTTACATAACTATCTGCCCTGGCTGGGAATCGAACCCGGGAACCCTAGTTCCTTGCAAGGTCAACTCACTG
Source organism: Thymelicus acteon (assembly GCA_951805285.1). Classification (NCBI taxonomy): domain Eukaryota; kingdom Metazoa; phylum Arthropoda; class Insecta; order Lepidoptera; family Hesperiidae; genus Thymelicus; species Thymelicus acteon. Next base: position 1,811,545 of record OX638224.1, read on the forward strand.
AGAATTAAACTAGTCTTGTTTTATATGCTTTCAACATTGATTTACGGCTAGTGGTAAATCAATGGCTTTCAATGATAACTTATTTCACATGTTTAATGTTTTTTGTTGACTTCATTTTACTTAACAAGATACCTACTCATCATTTATGCATGTTTAACACTAATCGTTGTATAAATTTTCTACAATATCAAAATTGCAAATTTACACCAAGGCGGGAATCGAACCAATTACCTTTCTTTATGACGACGCGACCCTGTAGCCTAGTTGGAAACGACTCTGCTGTGAAGCGAAGGGTCGCGGGTTTGATTCCCGGCCGGGGCAGACATTTATATTTATGTGACAGATAAATATTCGTACTCGAGTCATGAGTGTTATAGTGATGTCTAATTTGTGTTGTCCATGCCACCCGCGACACGTAATGGAAACAGGACGGAAATCTTAGACTCGACGTAGGGGAAATAGAAGCAAAACAAGATTCTCGGCCCGACGTAAATGGAACCATTCTAAAAACCTACTGGTTATTTATTTATATGTACTGGAAATACCCATTTAAATTTTTGTCCGGTCAACTGTACTAACGCAAGTACAGTACGGCCGCTGTATCTTGGCGCGTCTGAACATAGGCTTTGCGAACTTTAGCGCATGTAAGACAGAGATGGCAACACAAACATGCTAACGTATGACTGAGACACAATACACCGCGTATCGAGTATTGGCGAATTATGTTACTGCGCAGCCTTCTGCGCGAAGTTCGGACGCGCCAAGATACAGCGGCCGAACTGTACAAATTACTGTAATACGTTGGTTTGGTCCAGTGGACTGTATCACGGTTAGTAAGAATTATCGCCTGTTCAGTCGATTATAGGCCATGGTTAATGGTTAACACCTGTACAACTCTGTATTACCGCCAAAAATTTCGACGTCCAGATCAGAGTACAATCTTAACTACTACGGGCAAGAAGTGGTTTAGTATTTTACTACCATAGTATTAATCTACCATCTCTACGGGGCTACCACGGTACCTACACATATCTACCTATTTTTACCTACATTTTACTTATGGTTAGAGGCGTAGCCGTATCAGTTATACTTCTATCTCAGCCTAGTTGGGCCACGACTAGGAGCTTAAGGGTCGACCCACATGTACCACACCACATCGCAGCGACAAAATGTGGTCACGTGTGAATAATGTCGCTGCAGCTTTTTGCAGTTGCGTTGTGGTTGTACGACAAAATGTTGACATAATTTTATTATAATTATGGTTGCGTTGTCGCTAGGCCTTGTTTCACACGTACCACAACCACACCACATCACTGCGATAAAATGTGGTCAAGCAGTGGTTACGTGTAAATAGAGTCGCAGCAGCTTTTTGCAGTAGCGTTGTCGCTGTTATTGGCTGGTAGTGCAGTCTACAATCAAACTCAGTTCGACTGGGGATTTCGTCACAGAGTAGCTATACCTGAGTCGATGTCGTTGCGTTAACGCAACGTTGTGTTTGCGACATGACCGGCCGCTAGTGCGCGAAGTCGCTAGTGATTGCGATGTGGCTGTGATGATGTCGGTATCACACACGCAGTCGATAATTGCGGCAAAATGTCGGCCGTGAGAATAGAACTACTCATTTCCATCCAAATTAACGTTCGCCCACGTTTTGTGGTATGTGTGGGTCGACCCTAAAGGCGCCACTGTAATCATCAACGAAGCGCCCTTTTATTGGCGTAATTTCTACATTTCAAAACTTTGCGCCCACCCAAAAAAAGCTTCCCAGTCGCCTTAAGGCCGCTACTGTTGATGCGCCTGTTGGTGGTTAGTATTGGGTTTTTCTCCCGAAATTTGATAGTAGGACCTGGGTTCAAAAATCAAACTGTTTGATTCTTTAAATAAGTATCCTGTGATTTTTGACGTGATAACGTCTAATAGAACGATGAGCGCCGGGCGCATCTATAAAAAAATGTCGCGTTCCGCGAGCGAGAGAGCGGCAAAAGCGAGAGAGAGGCACGATCGGCGTATCGTAGCCGATGCCGTAGGCGAGCCGTATGCGATCGTAGTTGAGTGGAGCTGAGCAGGGCGGGGCGGGGCGGAGCGGAGCTTTGTCATGACGTTGTCACATTAGGCTAAGCGCAGATTGAGACTTTTTGTCTCGGAGACTTGACAGTCGGGTGACAGTCACGTCACTAGATGTCGCCGTCTGCTAGGAACTAGGTATTTGTCACCGTGCTGTCATGTCACCATAGTCTGCGCACTCCCCTAAATCTTCATAGCACTCGACTGGGCAACAAAAAGTCTCCGTGCCAAAAAGTCTCAATCTGCGCTTAGCCTTAAACTACCATCCGTAAATTTACTTTACAGACAACCATTTGTTTTATTTTTGTTAACTCTAGACATGGAAATGTCCCCATCCGGTGATGAACACAGCTGTGACATCACGTTGTGCTGTAAGTAGGACCAGGGGCAGTGTTTCCAACCCTTAATCTAGATTAAAACTGCATAGAAGCTATCAAAAAGCTGTAAAAAAACTGCAAAATTGTGCGCAAAGAACTGTAAATCTACAGTTTTTCTTATTTTGTATTGATGTGAAACATCTTTACGCGAGGGGTAAACCTGATTTAAGACTTGGCGATCGTGGCGACGCATTTCGATGTTTCACATCTGCCAGCCGTGACAGCCATGACAGCTGTTCTTTTTTTTATTTAATAGCTGTAATCAAGAAAATTGAAAATTGAAAACAACACAAAAGTAAGAAAATTATAATAAACTTGTATTCGGAAATCAACTTTAAATCCTAACAAATTTATACAATTTCTACTAAAATATCTGCCTCATTTCTAAATTGCACATCCTCTTGATTTTCAGTTTAAGGGTGAATTTTCATTTTTGCCATTTTTATGACGTTTTTTAGGTAACTTTTTATTTTGTCCAAGAAATTAAGGAATAACAACTGAATTAGATTAGTTTTTTATAGAGAAAGCTCGTTATATATTGCAACTATGATTTAAACAGCAAATTTAGGAGAAAATCCAGAAAAAAGGAAAAGCCCTGTTGAAGTAAATGATGTTGTGTAGAGGAAAATGATATAGCCCATTGACGTAAATGATGAGGTGTAGAGGGTAATGACGAAAATTTAAATCCCAACGTGTAGTCAACTTTTTTATCAAGAAAAATAACAATATTCGTTTGATTTGATAAAATCAATATAACGTATTGAAGTATTTTAATGACTGATTACGTATTTTAATAGATTTTATGAATCATAAAAACAACATGACTTTTATAACATGACTACAATCAATGGTAAGTGGTAATGAAGACTTGCTTGATTGATAAGCCACACTTACTTTATTAAGCCTATTTACTCTTAACTTGAAGACACCCAAGGTAAAATCGCAGGAATTTTATTCCTGACCTTCGTGGTTCGCATAATAAATGATCAAGCAAAGGATCGTTTGCACATAGAGGACATAGGGATGCTTATGGCGAAGGCAAGATAATGATGTTTTATCTGGACATTCGATTGTGGAGATTGACGGATTATGTCATAATATTGTCCCATGCAGACTCTCCAAAATGGTACAAAAAAAAACAGAAAACTAGAAACTGGCTACTCTACACACGTGCTTGAGGCTTTCTAAGTTGGTCTCAATGGTCATCAATACACCTTTAAAGCATGCCCCTACATGGAATCACACGCTGATAGATGGCATTTGGTTCTTCTTCTACCGTTCGTCTCTAGGACACCCAGAATTCTAGAAGCTGCCATAGTTTGGATTCAATAAACCGGCCAGAATATATTTTCGAGTGTATCTCCACTCCTAACAACCGAAGGCTGACGATGTATTCGAAAGATACCTTCTGAAGAACGAAGAAGAAGAAGATGAACGGGCTCCTTTTTGGCAGTGAATATAGACGCTTATGTTTTTGTGGCGTTGAATCTCAAAGAGTTGGTATCGCTCCATTGAGTGCCAGAAGTGTGAGATTCACACGCTCGACCAAGACCACTTCTTCATAACTGTATTTATTGGACCGTCCGAGCGGTAGACAATTACCTCTCCACAATTGTACTGTCATCTGCGGACCTATACACATTGAGCATGAGCTGATTTCGATGTGCAGCAAGAATAGAGTTGAGGAGGAACAGACCTCTGGAATTCCAGCAAAGGTTGTCATTGCTAATGTCGAGCAACTCAGCTGAAAGGCTAGCTTGCCAAACCCTATGATAAAGATGATGCCTTTCAAGATGTCAAGAGAAACGAGGACTTCGCCTCAGGTGTGAGTGTCATATGGTAGAAGGTCTGTCGAACGGTTTCAGCGGAACCCGTACTGCCAGTCACTGAGAAGGTCATTCTGTTCTAAGTATGCCATAACGTTAGTTATTCTTAGCTTTGATGAGGAATCCAAAAGCTCTATTGGCAGATTGGTTGGCCAGAGGCTTTTTGCCATTGTTTAATACGGTCGATTCGATAGTAAGTTTTCTTTTGAATGTCTTTTTGTAGGACTAAGCAGATAGGTTTTTTTTTTATGGGAATAGCCGGCAAATAAGCTGGCGATCCACCTGATGGTAAGTGGCTATCGTCGCCTATGGATATCAGCAACACCAAAGGCATCACCGATGCATTGCCGGCCAAGAAAGAGATAAGAAAAAGAAAGAACTGCCTCTCAAGTCCCCAGCTGGAAGACGACGAGTCGTTTGGTGGCTGACTCATGCTCAAGGGTAGGTGGTAGTAGGTGGTTTCTATCCAGGCGAACCCCATGAAGAAATAAAAGTTAAAAGCTTTCTTCTTACATCTAATATCCGGAGCTTTCTAGCTTCGAGCATAGACCCAGGCAAGATATGAGAAATGTTTGCGCTTCTCAGCTTAAATGCTTTCGACAATAACCCATAGACAAGTTTCACCAACATTAGGACCGTAAGAAAAAGGGATGAAATAGTCCTTGACGAACCACTTCGTTTACAGCATCCTTTCAAGTCGACGGATCTTTAAAAGCGAATCAGATCTATTTACAAGTATAAAATGCAAAGAAAATCAGAAAATTGCATATTTATCAAGTATATATGCACTTTTGGGTTGATTTTATGGATTAACGGCATCTTTTGAGTTAATTTCTTGGTGGCTACACTCAATCAGGTTGTTAATATTATTTAGATTCGTCATTTTCCTCTACAGGAATCATTCACGTCATTAGAATTTTGCGGTAAATGATGTAGCGATTTATGACGAAACGGTACAAAACATACCAAAAGTTGCTCAATTTTATATCACTTATAATGAAATTAAGTTAATTTTTATTAAATACCATTAGGCGATATTCATGGATACTTATTGTTGAATTATATATTTTTTTATCAAAAATATATTCAGGAGTTTGATGACGAGATTTTCTGACAAACTATACTTATCATTAACTTTCGCGTACTTTATCATATTCACAATGCATTTTTCATCCAAATCTTGATTTCAACTGAGAGAAGCGGGTGTAAGGAACACTTTGAATTGCTTTTCAAATTTTTAATAATAATTTCGTTGAACAAATTTCACGAAACAAAAACCGCGGATGTTAATGACGATAATCTCGTGACAAAATTTTAAACGGTCAAATAATGGTATTACAGATAATTTACGCTTGAAAAACATTTATGAATATTCAGCTTAGACATTAATTCTTACGTATAGAGAGTAAAAAAGCATTTTTTAGGGCGGTATTTTGAGTTCCTTGTGACATTAATGAAACATACCGTTAAATAACAGGGAGGTTAATGACTTTCCGAGCATTATTTTAAATTTTTTAACACTCTAACATCAGAATTTTATTATTTAACTTAATACGACTTTTAAGTAAATACATAATTAAGGTTTTAGTAAACATTTTGAGTGATCACGTTTATATTCCAAGACAGAAAATTGAATAACATGCATAAATGGCAGTTTTGAAAATTCACCCTTAATCTTTATTTTTAAAATCGTACTTATTTTTGGTATAGTATGAATAAAATAGATGGTCTTAGTATTTTAAAGAAAAAACTGTAGATTTGGAGGTCTAAACTAAAAACTGTGAAGATATCGAAAAACTGTAAATCTACAGTTAAAACTGTAAAGTTGGACTGGCCAGGGGCAGCCTCTATGGTTAAAGTGGAACGATATCAAGAACGTTTTTGAATTTGATATTCACATGTGTCAGAACCATGGCTATATATACTCTATCTGGATCATAGACTTTGTAGAGGTACCTGTTGATGACGTCATATTATTAAAATATACCATTCGACCAATCACAGGCCGGATTGAGGTTGTTCTTCATAATTATTGTAGGGTGTCTACACTTAAAAAAATTATGTCTCATTTTGATATGATTCTTCAAAATGTTTTCTTTAAGTAATTTTTCTGGTAGTAATCTTAGTATAGGGTATTAATAAAAATTTGTTCAAAGTTACCGAATTTAAATTATTGCATTATGAGTAAATTTAATATCAAGGTACACAATTACGGTACATGTATAATATAATTTCATATTAGATGTTTTTAAACCATTATAAAAAATCACAATCTAATGATAGATCCTGGGACTATAGTTACAGTGCGACCAACTTATCTGTGAACTGAGGGAGGGCGCTGTCGAACGCATAGGGCCAATCACTGGGACGCAATTCGAGACGTAGTAAATGTCAATGTCATTCATTGACATTAACACAAAGAACTTCAGAATAGTTCCAATTTTCGCCATTTCACAGATAAGTTGGGCGCACTGTAACATGTACACAATACAAAAATGGTCATTCCGTTATGACATCATCGATCTTCAGGTACCACTACGAAGACTTTATATAGCCAGTTAGAGTAATACATCCATGGTCAGAATTCAGTTCAGAAATAAAAGACCACAGAGTACTTAATCACTACGAACGAAGACTTAATAAAATATCATTAACGTCAATGTCAGTTGTCATGTCACCAGTCACTCATATTTCAGATTTTTATTAAAAACAGGCAGACTGTTACTTTTTCGGTATTTTAATTCGCTATAATTATGGAAGGTGTTCAAGTTATAACTCAAGATTTTGTGAACGTTCATATTACAAAGTCGGACAGTGAAGATGCAGCCCCTGTGGAACGCAGATTCAAGAAAAACATCACTGTACTTGAGTTTAAGGTTACTATGATTCATAATTTTTTTTTTATTTCACCGCATATTTTGGTTCAGTCCTTTATTTCAAATATAATTACAAAACAAACGTAACATATAAATTTTGAATAACATATTTACTTACTTTTGTTGCATAAATAAGCATTGTAAACATAAGATTTTCTAAAATCTTGCAATTTGTTAGCACAAAGAAAGGATTGAGGATTATACGTATCTATTCGTTTTAAAATATCTAAGTTATCTGATGCATTTAAATATCTCTGTATCACAGACAAAATTGGAACTTGTGACGGGTGGATCGGCAGCTACAATGAAGCTCAAAGCATATGACACAAAGAACAACTTTGTGTGTGACATTGATAATGACGAGGCGCTCCTCGGGTCGTATCCCATTGATGACGGCATGAGGATACATGTTATTGACAAGTTCACTTTGGTCCAAGACTTTGTGTCCAGCGACAGCGCTGAGAGGTGAGGTAGCATTTTTAATTTTATCAGTAAAATTGTGAGTTTTCTTTATATTCATTTATTTATTTACACTTTATTATACCCTTAAAGCTAAGTGGTACAAAAGGTGGACTTAATGCTATAAGCATTCTCTGCCAGTCGACCTTTGGTTTAAACAGAGAACAGCGAAGGCGGTACAACAGATATCATCGTTGATGATATAATGATGCGGTATATAGAATATGAATTTGAAACAGACTTTGTAAACAGTGAATAGCCAGTTACAGCCTTATACAATAACAATACAACTCATAGCCATAAAATAAAATATGGCTCCAATCCATTAATCCTCATGAGAAGTTACATTTACAACAAGACTTACAAATGATTGAAGATTACTGCGAACTTAATAAGTTAGACATTAACGTAGCAAAATGTCACGCTATAACTTTTACCCGCAAAGTAAATTTTATTAAATTCAAGTATTACATTAAAGGACAAGAACTTGATGTTGTCGATGAAATACGTGACTTAGGGATAATACATGACTCGAAACTTACATATGATAAGCATATCGATTACATTGCAAAAAAAGCCAACAAGTCTATGGGATTCATCAAGAGACAATGTTCACAATTTAATAACATAAAAATTGCCAAAATTCTTTACTGTTCATACGTGCGTAGTATCCTTGAATATGGTTCACAAATCTGGAACCTGCAGTATGATACTTATATCGATAGACTAGAATCCATTCAGCGCAGATTTATGAAGTATCTCCAATTTAAGTGCAACAAATACGATGCAAGCTACGGACTTAGATGTAAGAGATATCATATATTACCACTACATGAACGACGTAAAATAGCTGATATCGTCCTCTTAATGAAGATTGAAATAAGATCACTGTATGCTTTCCGAAAAGAATAAAAAAAAAATAAAAAAAATCCTAGAGCATACTCCACGCTGCTCCAGGGTGGATTGGCGGAAGATAAAAATACAAAGATTAAAATTTTATTGCCTTCAAATGATGATTATGTTAGAAAACTGATGGAGTAATGAGTAACAAGAAAAGATTTATTATTAATATTCCAGGTTTAAACTCTCAGAAGAGGAATATGAGAAAAAAGGTGATACTCTGCGATCGTTCCTGCAGCGCAACAAACTGGGAAAATACAACGAGGAGGAGATGAACAAGATGAAGGAACAGCAGCAGAAAGAGTTGGAGGAAGAAGCCAGGTCGGTGACATGAGTTGTGATATGATGTATTAGTTCATAATATTCTGTTAACAAAGAGTTGCATCAAATTTTATCCCCAGATGGACGAGGGGTGCTATAAGAACAACAAACAAACAAACAAACAATTTTATTTGCTCTCACAGTACGATACAATACAGTACATACAGTTACACATAAATACGACGTTACAATAGAAATACTTTTGTCAGTACATCTACTGATCGTGCTATGTGAGAGCCTGGTGCCTGATGTAGGTAGGAGAGTACCTGTGTTACAGATCACCAGAACAACCTGTTGGTGTCGGTCTGTGGCATCGTAGCTCCTAAACGAATGGACCAATTATGTCGCAGTTTGATTTTTGTTTGAAAGCTGACATGATCAAAATGGTTCTTAGCTATGTTTAATGTAAACAAAATTGTGGGGGGTTTTTATAAATTTTAAAATTTATAGTTATTCACCCCCAGCCTAGCAGAAGCAGTGCTAGTGGGCGCGCGTTGCGAGGTGCGCGTGCCCGGGCAGCCGGCGCGGCGCGCCACCGTGCGCTACAACGGACCGCTGGACGGCGCGCGCGGGCTATGGATCGGCGTGCAGTACGACGAGCCGCGGGGGAAGAACGATGGATCGTATGTAGCACGTTTATTTATCTCGGGTTTATACAACACAGTGCAAATATTCTTTAAAGCAGTGATAGCCTAGCGGTTAGAACGTTGGCCTACCGAACGAAGGGGCCCGAGTTCAAACCTGGCAAGCACCTCTAATTATCAAATATTATGTGCACATTAGAAGTTAATTATCACTTGCTTCGGTGAAGGAAAACATCGTGAGGCAACCTGCACACCGGAGAGTTCTCCATAAAAGTTCTCAAACGTGTGTGAAGTCTACCAATCCGCACTAGGCCAGCGTGGTAGACTATGGCCTAACACCCCTCACATTGTGAGAGGAGACCCCGAGCCCAGCAGTGGGACAATTATGGGTTGTTGCTTTTATTATTTATGGTGAACATGAGGAGTTGTGGATGGATAATAGTCCTAGTAATAATAATGATAAATTAATTAATAATAAAAATAATTTAATTTTTATTATTAATAAATTCCCAGCTTTTTGATTATGCTGTGTATAAAGACACAGCATAATCAAAAAGCTGGGATGCTGGCTTGTTTAGTCTCTTACGACACCCTGGTTAGCGAGCATGCGATTAAATCACTGCCCCAACACAACCAAAATTTACACGAATGTTGTAATTTTAACTTGGCTTCAACCCATTAACGGCCCACTACTGAGCACGAGTCTCTTCTCTTGAGGAGGCCAAGAGCCATACTCCGCCACGCTGCTTCACTGTGGTTTGGTGGAAAATTCTTTTGGTGTGGAATTTTTAACTTACCAAAACTAAAATAAATACAACCAGTGCTTTAAATTAACCTTTTCCATCCGCAGAGTGAACGGCAAGCGCTACTTTACATGTCCGCCTAAGTACGGAGGGTTCGTGAAGCCGATGTACGTCACGGTGGGGGACTTCCCCGAGGAGCAGTTCGAGCTGGACGACGAGATATGATGCTCGACGACCTGTATAACTTGCACCGCGTAGATTATACTCGTACTATGCTTGTGTCATAGAGCGACGCGAATCACTCAGTTTCGCTGCTATGATTTTGTATTTAAAAGACTGCTATTACTTTTGTATAGAAAGAGCTTTACATTTTTCTAACTTCAAAGCTTTGTTCGGATTGTTCGTTGTACATTGCTGTATAAATTAGAAATGGATTTTCTTAGTTATAGAGCAATGTATAACTAATTAATAAAAAATATAATCTGAATTCAGGAAAATGTATTAAGCCCTTAAATTAAAACATAGATCTTAACCAAAATTATTGTCGATGAAAAAATGCATATATTTTTGTATTTTCAGTAGTGTGGAACATTTTTCTCTATGAAAAAGTTGCCAAGTCGCATTTTTTAATTATGAAATTGGATATCTTTCATTTATAATGTCTAGATCATACTTCCCCACGCTGCTCCAGTGTGGTTTTCTTTATCTATAGTGGTCTATTGCCAAAGCACAATGTATAGCATTATTGCCACTATACATAGATTTTGCGGCTTTGTGACTTTTGCTTTTCGTAAATGAATACTGGAGTCTATTTTATTGGTTTTTCGGCAATCTTTGTGTTTTACTTGTTGAGCTATAAGTTATAATCACGAGAAAGCTATACAAATTAGAAGATTGTTGAAATACATTAGTTTAGTAACAGTGAAATGGGGAAATGTACTTTACTCAAAAATAGTTTTCATTGAATATGTAATTCAATTTTAACCCAATTGCAATAACAAACCTTATAAACTTAGTTATGATCTATGAGAATATCATGAAAAAAAAAATTTGTTCGTAAAAGATTAAATTATGTATCGTTGATAACATTATTATAATTTTTACTTCTAATGGTATAATTAAGTAACAAAACGTAACATTTATTTACTTATTATTTTTACACTTTTACTCTTACACCAGTTTGCATTAGCCGGCAGTGACAAAACGGCTATATTGGCACCACAATGATTTTGGATTGTACATTCCGTGCGTTAAAATTGCACCGTGAGATATATTAAACGATTGTGTCATATTTTATTTAACGATTTATTAATAAACGAATTAATAACCACAATTGTTTATCTTTTTTTCTGACGACCCTGTAGCCTAGTTGGTAGCGACCCTGCCTGCGAAGCGAGGGGTTCCGGGTTCGATTCCCGGCCGGGGCAGATATTTATGTGACAGATAAATATTTGTACTCGGGTCATGGGTGTTATTGTGATGTGTTACTCGTATAGGTGTTGTCCATGCCACCCGCGACACAGGTAATGAATACCTACTGCGGGGGTATGAGTGTGTTAGCGTTTTAGCGTTTTTTTTAACAGACTTCAAAGAGGTAGGTATTCAATTCGACTATTTTTTTTAGTTAGTTACCTCAGAACTTTCGACTGGGTAAATCGATTTTGATGATTCTTTTTTTAATCGAAAGCTGGTGCTTGTCATGTAGTCCTATTTAAATTTGAGTGAGATCTGATGAGTACTTTTTGAGTTATCCCTAATTTTGAAGCCTGTATTTTTTTTCAAGAATTATTACTAATTCTGTCGTTCTTTGGGGCTTAGTTGCGATTCTCGGCTGTAGCTCACTTACATGTGATAATAAAATTGTGTTTGTTCTTACGTCCAAATGTTCATGTGGAGGTATGAGTGTAAGAGCGTTTATTTTATTTGTTTTTATAACGTCGAGAACAATGGTTGCCTCGATAGTCTTCAGCTAGCCTCTAATAATAGATTAGTAGATACACAATATGCAAATAGTGGGATACACCCATTAGGGGTCATCCATAAATTACGTCACACTAATTTCATGACTGACCCCCCCCCTCGTCACAGCTAGTCACATTTGTGAGACCTCCCCCTAGTGTGACGTCACATATTATGAAATTTTACACCTAGAAATTATTAAATTAAAACAGCAGTTCCGAAATAACTTTTATTTTCATTATTTTTTTTTAAATATTTACCTATACATACCAATTATTCGATTTTGAAATGTGACGTCACAAAATTTAGGACCCTGTAGCTGCCTGACGCAGCTATCATTATACCTACCGAATACCTCCTATAAATACTTACGCAGTTACCAATACCTTCTCAATACCTACATATTTACCTTACCGAAACGTTACCTGGATACCAAATACCAATAGGAAATAATAAATACAACAGCCTAACTTATATTTCAAGCTAAGTGAAACAAAACACCTCAAGGGAAATAAATTTATTTGCTTTGACGTTCTGTTAAGAAACGAATGACGTCTGTTTAAGAAACAAGATAAGCGCAGTCCGTCAGCATCTTCCTCGTTCCTCTTCATCAGTCTTCAAGCCACAAGATCTCATCTTCGAAGCACCCGGAACCCGGCAGTTATCTTCGTAGGTATATATCTACACGCCCGTGTCGTGTATCGCGCTCGTAGCCGCCGCAGGAATGGTAACCCATTTGGGCCTCGCGCAATATTTATAACATCGCCTCGCGCAAGCGAAGGAGAGCGGCGATGTTAGAACGAGATGGCAATACTTAGCGACAGATATAGCGTTATTGTTACAGGAGTGAACGAGACGGCATGCAAATAATCATTGTTAATTTTATTACCCTTTACACGTGTTTTATAATCCTTTTTCTTATTGGTCTTTCTTTTTACTGTAAATTAATGTAGCTATTTCTATTGGATATTCTTCTTTACAATTTCTGTATATAAACCAGTTCATTTTTACCAAAAATATATTCCTCCGATAACCAGCAGAAGTATTACTTGAAGCAACCTTCCTGATACAACATTAGTAGACCTTCAACTGAAGATCCTCTACAACCCCCTCCCACCCCTTGTCACACTTCATTGACCCTCCCCCCTAACGTGTGACGTAATTTATGGATGGCCCCTTATGTATGGGACAGGAAATAAAGCTCGCATCTACGTCAAAAGAACATTTTATTATTACAATAACTAAAACTTCCGCCTCTTCAGTATCTCGGGCCGCCAGTTGATGGGGTGCGAGTCCTCGGTGGCGGTGTCGTCCTCGCGGTAGATCTTGATGGTCTTGTCGGCCTCCGCCGTGAGCAGGCGCGCGCCCGACCGGTCGAACGACATGGCGAAGATGCCCGCTTCCGAGTCCATGGAGCCGGGTTGGACCGCCGACTGGAGAGGGAGGTTACAGGGTTACATACCTTACAATATTAAGAGTGCTGTGCATATCGACGCTTGAAAGGCAATAATTACCAAGCGACATGTTGACAACTTTACACTAGAGCATTTTAGTTTTTAATTTTAGAAAAGAAATCGTAAAAAATTGCTTTATAAAGCGTTTAAACTGCATTTAAAATTCATTGGTATGAAGTAGCTATGACTAATAGGCGATTTTTTTTCTAAAATTAAAAACTAAAATGCTGTAGTGTAAAGTTGTCAACATGTCGCTTGGTAATTATTGCCTTTCAAGCGTCGATATCGGATTGGTACTAGTCGGTACAGCCGGCTAAACAGAAAACGAGAACGTGGAACTGATAAATTGAAACAAAATAAATAATAATATACTTCAATTAGGAAACAGTCGAAATGAATTTCGATAAAAGTGGGACCAATCTGCGATTATCCTCTTTCAAATAAAAAAATAAAAATAAAATGTGTGCAATTCACACGTGGTAGAAGTGAAACCTTCAAAAATAAAGGTATTAAATATTAATTTAATAACGTGTATCAGTTTTAATTATCTTTCAAAAACTATTTTGTACGCATTTGTATTTTGTACGTATTATGTACGCGAGGACTCCCTCCCGCTCCCCCTGCCCCTCCCCCTCTCCATCCCGCTCTCTCTCCTTCCCTCCCCCTGTACAATGCTTCCTATCTCATTTTCTCCCACGTTAAATCTTATGAATTTATGTCTGTCTCTTTTTACTGTCCCTTTTTCGTTTCATCGACTTTCAAATGACAACGATGCTAAAGAAATTTTCACTTCAAAAATAATTCCAAATCCGTTCAAATCAGACAAATTTCGGAGGTAAACATTAAAATTAATACAACCAAACTGAGAACTTTCTTTTTTGAAGTTGGTTAAAAAATGTCCGACAGAAGTGAATATAATTAAAATATTGTGTTTGAAAAATGGATTGAGTTAGGTTGGTATGCGTAAAAATATTGTACATGCAGAAACATATTATGTTAACTTAGTAGAAAACTGTTTAGACAATCTTATATATATAATTCCCGTGTCACGGTGTTAGAAGTTGAAATCCTCCGAAACGGCTCGACCGATTTTCGTGAATCTTTGCGTGCATATCGGCTAGGGTTGAGAATCGGACAACATCTATTTTTCATCCCCCTAACCCTAAAAAATTTTTGGCAGAACAACGTTTGCCCGGTCAGCTAGTAACATATAATATACATCACCTGCAACCTCTGGAAGTTGTACCCGGTGCGCCAGTCCCAACAGAACATGGTCCCGTTGTCCCCCCCACTGACCAGCACCCCCTCCGGGTTCACCGCCATGCAGTTCACTATCGCATTGTGTCCGGACAGGTTCTGAATGAACTTGCCCTCCGGACACTTCCACTGTTTAATATTGTCTGGGGACGCTGAAGCGAAGGTGTACAGAGTGGGATGGACCACGATGGAGCGGACTGACTTCTTGTGGTTGGTGAGCGTGCACATGGACTTGCCCGCTGCGAGGTCCCAGAGACGGATGGTGGAGTCGTGCGAGCCGGTTATGATCTGGTGAGAAGAGATTTGTTGACGTTCAGCACAAGTGTTGCAGCAAAATATATGAAACACTAATGGTGATTCTAAATCAATGGATCTAGCATGACACTTTGTCAGCGCAGATGCGCAGTTGCTCAGGGGTTTTTTAACTTTCTTGTCGTTTTTTTTAAGTGAATTTGTACACCTATCCTTTATATATACATTTACTTAATTCCTCTACCTTAGGTTGTCTGGAAGAGATCACTTTATATCGGTATCGGTATAAGGTCGCCTATTGTTTACGACACAGACATGTACTAGTACTAATACTAGTACTAGTACATGTCTGTGGTTTACGACCTGTTTTCTGTTACTTCCAAATGTGATTTTGTTTTGGTGTAATAATTATTAGTATTGTACAGCCGTGCGGCGTACGGCCTACCTGCGGCTCCACGGACTGGCAGGCGAGCGAGGCGATGGTGTCGGTGTGTCCGGTGAGCGTGTGCACGTTGGCCTTGGTGCGCATGTCCCACACGCGCGCCGTGGCGTCGCGGCCCGCCGTCAGCAGCACGTCGATGGTGGGGTGCAGCGCCAGCGTGTACACGGCCGACAGGTGCCCGTGGTAGTGGCGGATCACCTGGGGGCAAGGTAGGTATTATAATTTTATTATTACAGGTGTTACTTAGAAGAACATTACTAATATTGAATTTGGCAATAAGAGATTTCCCACCAGGAGGCCTGATCTAGTCGGAACATTTGTATGTATGCAACCACACAGTGGTATAGCGTGGGCTCCCGCCGCCCGGGGCCGACCGAAAATTTGCCCCCCCCCCCCCCAATGAACTTTGCCGCCCCCATATTATTTGAAATATTTTTTTATTTATTAAAAATGCACTTTTCTTGTTTTTTTCATAACACAATTTACATTAAAAAAGTATAAAATAATTAATTTTAATACATATTTTTTTTTTATTTAAAAATCGAGTGGCTTGCCGCCCTCTCTTCATGTGCCGTCCGGGGCCACGGCCCCCCGGCCCCCCCCCCCCACGCTACGCTACTGTAACCACAGACAATACATGTCTGTGTATGCAACCGATGCAGAAAACTTCAATAGCGTGATTCACCATGTGACGATAGTGCGGTGTCGCTACATTGAAGCGCCGTCGTAATCTAGCAGTACTAAATTATTTTATGTAACTAACCAACAAAGGAGCTAATCAGCCACTTAATGGTAACTATGGTAAATAACCACCGTCGTCAATGGAAATATGTAAGTAATATCAAAAACATCACTGATTTGTTGCTGGTCAAGAAAGAAAGAATGAAATTTTAACTAAAAAGTTACTAAATTGTTCTTTTATATGTATGTATTAATTTACTTAAAATTTAGTTGTCTACTTAACTACTTAATATGTGTAAACCGGACTTATGGGACAACTCAAGCGCATTATGCGCATCGAATGTCGCCAGTTGTCTCGTGTCCTCATTAAATCTGTATATTGGTATCTCAATAAAGAACCTAATTTGCACAGTTGATTATCTTATAATTTCAGGCCCCCCTTCACCAAGGAGACAACTCCACAGGTAGGTAAAACATATCAGTAGGATGTTTAGTGTTAGAGTAATGTGTGGAAGCGAGCAATACCCACCTTGTTATACTCCAGATCCCAACACTTGACCTGTCTGTCTTCTCCGCAGCTGAATAAGTATGGGTGTCTCGCTGACACTTCCAACCCTGAAATGTTGATTTATTAATTTAGAACTATATTTTTATTTCATATGTTACATTATGGTATTTTTCACATCATGAAACTCCATTGGCAGTCTTAGTTAGAGTAAACTCATTAGAAGTTGTATTTAATTATGATGCTTTGTATAGCAATAATTTAAGACTCAAATCTAAGACACAAATCATATGAATGAAGAGAGTCTTTCTGAGCTGAAATTAACCAGTTTGGAACACCGGAGGCAAAGAGGAGATCTGATAGAAACTTTCAAAAACCCTAAATGGACACTACAGTGTCAGAAATATTGCAGATCTTTATTTACTAAAAACAAATACCCAGCTATGAGGACACTCAATGAAATTAAACCGACACCCTAGCTCCAGCAACCCAAGATATCATTTTTTGCCTAATCGTGTAGTACAGCAGTGGAATAGGCTTCCTGAATCAGTAATAAGTGCACCAACAGTGAACATTTTTAAAAACAGACTTGATGAACATATTCAGAATACATAACAAATATAATTATATATATATTATATGTACCTATATTAAGTCGAACAAAATTGCAGTGATATGCATGCATCAGCTCCAGGAGCTGGTAGTGCATTATAAAATAATAATAATAATAATAATAATTACCTCTGACAGTACTGACGTGTCCGGTGAGGGACACTTTGAGTTTGCCACTTGCCAAGTCCCATATCTTTATAACTCGATCGGCAGCACCTAGTACAATAACAAGATATCAGTTATTATTAACAAAAAATACACAATCACTCTAATACTGCTAATATTATGTTTCACTGATTTTGTATACTAATGTTACCATGATATACTTTTCAAGAATAATGCAGATTTTTTTAACCTCTCCCCTATGTAAATATAAGTTTTTTGTTCAAAATGTTCAATTTTTTTTGACCCACTACAAAGAAAAATGTTACAACAAACTACAACCACAAATCTCTGTTGAAATAAAAAATTTGTTTAAAATATTGGGAACCTACTTTAAAAAGCCCATTAAAACCAACTAACCTGTAGCAAACCACTCGTTCCCCGGCTCAACTGTGACACATCTGACCCAGCCGAGATGGCCAGATATGACCCGGAACAGTTTCCACGGAGCATGCCACTTAGGTTTGGGCATGGCGGGCGACTTGCGGGGCAGCGCCACTGCGGTGGAGGGCGGTGGGGCGCCCCCTGGTGAGGGGTACGGCAGCATCGCGCCATCAGAGGCTATTGCTGCCGACTCTGCTATGTCTGATGAACACAAGGAACACAAGATTTAATATTTATTTAACTAACACTCAAATATCAATCAAACAAGTTAACAACGTCCTGACTGTAATTGGCCACCCCTGGACATCACTAATACTTAATCATAATACATAAGTCCTTTTACTCATATATACGCCAGCAGCTATCCTCAAAAGTATCAGTACCTACATCCCTTAAGGATGAGATGAACAATATGACTAATGACCAAGTGAATAGAGACTAACCTTTTTGCTAAACAATTTGAAAAATCATTTGTTATTGAGCCACCATACAGTCAAGCGCCTACTATTCAACTGCCACGTGTTGTCAATTCAATAGAAACTGTAACTATATCAGCTAATATTGTTTGTAAGACTTTGTTGACATTTAACGATACAACTTCAATGGGACCAGATGAATTGCCCTCTAAATTACTTAAAGAATGCAGCTACATACTAAGTCATCAGTTGGCACATATAATGAGGTTGTCCCTACAAACAGGAAAACTCCCACAAGAATGGAAGAAAGCTCATGTTACTCCGATATACAAAAAAGGCGATAAATTAAATGCAGCTAACTACCGACCAATTAGCCTCACAAGTATAGTTTGTAAAACTATGGAAAAAATTATTGCAGCAGAATTGAGGAAGTTTATGGCAACCGAGAACATAATTATTGATGAGCAGCACGGGTTTGTACCAAAGAGATCAACTGTCACCAATCTTCTTAGTTGCCTCGACAAATGGACTTTAAACTGGGATAAACATTGGCCAACAGACACCATATACCTAGATTTTGAAAAAGCTTTTGATCGGGTCCCCTTTAAGAGATTGATAGCAAAACTTGAACATTTTGGAATTCGTGGACAATTGCTCCAGTGGATATCTGACTTTTTAACAAACAGAAAATTCAAAGTCAGAGTGGGAGACGCCTTCTCTGTACCTTGTAATGTACACAGTGGTGTACCACAGGGATCGGTGCTTGGACCAATCCTTTTTGGTATCTACATTACAGATCTGAAAAATTCAGTAAAATCCCATTTGTCTATATTTGCTGATGATACTAAAATCACAGGAAACCCTCTCATCAGTCATAATATTATACAGCAGGACTTAGATCGAATCGTACAATGGACTCAAGACTGGCTTATCTCATTAAATGCAGCCAAATGTACAGTATTACACATGGGCAGAAATAACCCAAAAATTTCATATAATATTAACTCTGTACCACTTATACCTGTTAATAATCAAAGGGATCTTGGTGTCATCATAACGCACAACCTAAAGTGGGATGTTCACATTGCAAATATAACAAAAAAAGCGAACTCAATGCTATATGTTGTAAGAAAGGCTTTCAGTATTATCACAAAAGATTTGTTTATCAAACTTTACAAAACCTATATTCGACCGCTCTTGGAGTATGCTTTCCAAATCTGGAACCCTTACTTTAAAAAAGACATTGAACTACTTGAAAAAGTACAGCGTAGAGCTACAAAAATGGTAACATCGCTAAGACACAAATCATATGAGGAGCGTCTTACTGAGCTGAAATTAACCAGTTTGGAACACCGGAGGCAAAGAGGAGATCTGATAGAAACTTTCAAAATCCTAAATGGACACTACAGCTTCAGAAATATTGCAGATCTTTATTTACTAAAAACAAATACCCAGCTATGAGGACACTCAATGAAATTAAACCGACACCCTAGCTCCAGCAACCCAAGATATCACTTTTTACCTAATCGTGTCGTACAGCAGTGGAATAGGCTTCCTGAATCAGTGATAAGTGCACCAACAGTGAACATTTTTAAAAACAGACTTGATGAACATATTCAGAATACATAACAAATATATATATATATTAAGTCGAACACAAGTGCAGTGATATGCACGCATCAGCTCGAGGAGCTGCTAGTGCATTATAAAATAATAATAATAATAATAATAAGTATCATTGTTGTGTTGTAGTCTTAAGATGGAAGAGAGAAAGAAAGGTGTTTCTGCTCGATTATAATGTAAGTGTCTTCAAGGCAAGAGTGAATAGGCTTTTACTAAGTTAATGCGTTTTACCACCTATGACTACATCGCCACTTACCATCAGGTGGGATTGTAGTCAAGCATTAACTTATAAGATATATAAAAGAAAAGAACTGAATAATAATATAATTCAACTTTTCTTAACTCTTGCTTTAAGTCAGTTACTATCAGCTCTTTCCACACCCACCCAGGGTTGACTGGTGGACAATGCTATTAGGCATTAACTTTTACGATTTGTTGTTATGAGGTGACATAAACATAAATATACATATAATTCCAGGCCAGCTTGTCACCTTATGACAGTCTTGAATGCCAGCTGGTTATGAGTTAGCGATGCTTTAGGCATAACTGAAATCCATTGTAATCATCCCTCGGTATCCGCCTGTTGTGCTAGTTTATCACTTGTTTACAGCAGTTATTACAGTAATTTAACGGATCTTGCGGAAGATCAGCGCTGGCTGTCGCCGGAATCCTGCTGTTGAGCAGACTCCAATTTGTAACAGGTCCACTTATAAGTTTAATTCTTACCTTGTGTATATAAGTTGTGTATAGGTAACGATAAGTGTATCTTTTGCAAATAAACATATTTTCTTTCTTTCTTTCTAATTGTAAAGCATGTATAATCCGCGCGCGATAAAAATGGGATGCGACCTTTTGGAACTGAGACGCTTACGTGTCATCGGCAAGCCGTAGCGTCGGCAACAATGATATTGAATGTAAAAAAAGGTAGTCGAATTTAGTCAGGTGTAGCGATTTTACTATGACATTTGACAGCTATAGTAAAATATTATAATATCTTTAATTGGCAAACTCGCGTCGAAGCTCGCATATTATGCTAGTTGTATTAAATAAAATATATGCTATAAAATATATGCTAATATTATAGGCGAAGCATAATAATTTAAAGTAGAACGTCCCCAATAGCGATCTCCATCATCTGCAGTACTTAAGTAGTCTGTTTACATTTTTATTCTATTTTTCAGAAGGCGATACTTCTGACGAAAGTGAAAGCTCTGAAGATGACGAAAACTCTGATGATGATTTCCATGAAGTAAATAGGCATTAATGTAAAATAATGTATCTAAACATTTTATTGAATTGATTACAACCATGAACATTTTTTATATATAATCATTATGATAGATCGCAGAAATTAGCATTTTTTTGCTAACGCCTCTTGAGAACTTTTGTTTTTGATTTACTTCGACAAGGTTCCATACCAATCTCGTCGCGCGCGGATTATACCTGTATCAAGGGGAGTATCGGGTCGGCTGAGAGCCTCCTGCTGCTTCACGGCCTGCGCCTTCTGCACCGCCGACATCACCTGCCCATAGCTGTCCCGTGCTTTTACTGAACGTAATATTTTTTCACTGAAAATAGGATGTTTCACAGTTAGACTGAGTAGTAAATATGTAATTCTTATTTTTTATTTATGACTATGTAACTAATTCTTTGGCTAAGTTAACTGGCCTCACTCTGGAGTATTGCAGTTGGGTTTTCACTACTTCAGGTAAGTACTTCTTTGGGTAACCTAGCAAGTAAAGTTTTAAAGTCAAGTTTTGAAGAGAACTTTTTTGGTAAATATTATTTATTGGACGATTTGTGAAATAGCACTGTTAAATACTACTTACGCTTTTTCATCTATAGGTGGTAAATGACTCTGGTTAGACAGGAACATATCATGGGATCGTTTTAAAGATCTGAACACAAGAGTGTGAACTGAATGTTTAATAACTTCGTCAGTCATTTTTGCGGCACAAGAAACCTTGGTAAAAAAATATTGCTTAGTCGTCTAACTTCACAATGTTCGCCTTATCAATCTAATAAACACATATTTATTATTTTAGCCCTAATTTATTATATTTCATATTTATTTTCACTGTCTAGCGTCTTATAAGCTATGCTTAGTATGCTTTGTCAAATGTCAATTGTCAACATTGACATGACAACATTTGTCATTTGAATAATTTAATGACATTTGTTTCGCACTCTGTTGTTTTTGCCATAGACTAAAAATAATCATGTGCGCCCATGAACTTTATTTACAACTGGACTCCAAGATTCGAAGAGGTACCCTGAAGATGGATCACGTGACATTGTATGAAAATAAGGTTATGGGGAGATTGGGGAGTAACAACACCATCCTAAGAATCGTGGCTGATGATCCAAATACTGCTGCAGGTACTGACTACTGCGGCAATTTGTGCAGGCAATGACTATCCGACTAATCTCTTCATGTTTATGCCTATGACTCGCATGTATCTCTACTAGAACTAAATATGTATATATCAGCAGGACCCGCAGCAAATAGTATGTTTTAATATGCTTCAGGGCTTTTTAAATACAAAGAGCCTTATCGTGCCTTGCACACGACTAAAAGTAAAGTGATCACAGAAAACAGGAAATAAAACAGTTATTTTATTCATTTATTGGTATAAAAGTACTTGTAAAATATACAAATAAATAAAATCGGGGCTTGCACCAACTGGTTAGGAAAATGATACTCCACAGAATAAAAAATATGACAAGACGTTAATTCTAACAAGTATAGCTACATAATATTTGAAATTGTTATAGAAGAAGTGCTAGAATTTATGAGATTTTTAAATTACTGACTAGATTACAAGCCTTCCAAGCTTTTATATTGCACACAATGGATACAATTCTTATATCTACACACAATAAATAGTAATTATAGTACATGTTTCCAAAGAAACTATCCCATAAAAATATTTCTACCGGCGTAAAACATGATTTACTTTCACTCGAACACATCCCTTTTTTATTTCTAAAAAGTACAATAATTATCTTGTTTATAAATTTAATATTATCCTTAAAATTATACACAATAAGTAAATATTTTATATTTAGGTATGTATACAGTGACACTCTGTTATAATTAAACTTTTCAATCAACAAAAATTATTATTCTTAACGACATGTGATATGCTCGAGTTAAGCACAATACAATAACGTCTCAAAGTTGAAGAAGTAGATTCAATTATTATACACACTTGTAGTTTGTACGCATTATTGCTCCTTAATCGGAATACACGTAGTTTTTTCTACACATATTGATGTTGAGTGTTAATGAGGATCAGTAAAGTTATAGCAAATTCTATAGAACTAGTATCCACGCGATTCTTTATGGCATATGAATGATATATCTTTTTGAATCATCCAAATCGGACCATTACTTACGAAGATATTAAGTAATAAACATTGCCGTTCCGGCCGCTAAAATTCAAACTACGCGGGCGCGTGTGACGTCACGATATCGGTCACCGCCAGTTAGCCGCTGGCAGCGATACGGCGCGCAATGTTTTGTTTGGATAATTGTGACTTTGAAACAAATTAAGTGTCCCATTTGTGCCTAATTCACCTTTTAACTATGTATCAGTATTGTATAGTGCTTAAACGTTCAAACACTTCTATGAAAACGCCAAAAAAAACTATTTTTTAACGTGCCGAAAAACTCAAAACTTCGTAGAAAATGGTATTCCGTTGTAAAAAGACAATATATGATTTATCTTCAATAGTAACTGAGCTGGGAACCATATCTTTAACTTATATAAATTTCGTAGTTGTATCTATATAGCCAGCTGTGGTTGGGCTCCGTAACATTTTTTTTCAGTGGCAGATGGCTCCTCGCTGCGTCTATGGAGCCACATCAAAAATGCTACGCTATGTTTGCAGCCTCCCTTTTGAGCAGCACAGTCATGGAAATCCACCTTCTCTACCGTTCAGCAGCAATACGCTTTACTTTTTAGGGTTCCGAAGTAAAATCGGAAGTATCGGAACCCTTGTAGTTTCGTCATGTCCGTCCGTCCATCTGTAATTTTGCATGGATATACATATGTACACATGTACACAGCTTAGAAGTTAGACCTAAAGATTCCTAAAAAGTACCTACCTACCAACAGTCAGCCTCAGAAACAGCTTAACATTATAGTACTTTATAATAGTAACTGTTTCGACGGTTTCCGAACAACATTATGACAAATTCAAGTAAATATATGTAACAAGGTACTAAAATGTTAAGCTACTTCTGATGATAACCGTACATGTAGATAAATAAACAGCATATAATTATATATATATATATATATATATATATATATATATATATATATATATATATATATATATATATATATATATATATATATATATATATATATATATATATATATAATTTCAGCATATAATTTCTAATATCATTTTTTTCTAAACTGAATAGTTTGCGTAAGAGACACTTCCAAAGTGGTAAAATGTGTGTCCCCCCTGTAACTTCTAAACTTTAAAAAAATGTATGATGTACATTGCCATGCAAACTTCTACCGAAAATTGGTTTGAACGAGATCTAGTAAGTAGTTTTTTTAATACGTCATAAATCGTAAACCGCAAATTACCTTTCATTATGTTACTTGCTGCTACGGAACCCTTCATGGGCGAGTCCGACTCGCACTTGGCCGCTTTTATTTCCCTCTCACTCATCGTTACAAATCATCCTTTGAGTAGTAGTAGGGGCTCGACCAAAATTAGCACTATAAAGGCAAATATTTCGCAAACGCACCCCTAAATCCAAACATGATCCTAGAAGACCCATAATATTTTTCGAAGACCTTTTCAACGATATCCCACACTACGGGGTACGCGACGAATAAAAAATTTCATCCTCACACCTGTAGGGGAGGTACCCTGAACAAAAGTTTTTCAGTATTTTATTCCACGATTCTGGAGTTTTAATAAATGTGTACATATGTATATCCATGCAAAATTACAGACGGACGGACGGACACGACGAAACTACAAGGGTTCCGATACTTCCGATTTTACTTCGGAACCCTAAAAAGTAAAGCGTATTGCTGCTGAACGGTAGAGAAGGTGGATTTCCATGACTGTGCTGCTCAAAAGGGAGGCTGCAAACATAGCGTAGCATTTTTGATGTGGCTCCATAGACGCAGCGAGGAGCCATCTGCCACTGAAAAAAAATGTTACGGAGCCCAACCACAGCTGGCTATATAGATACAACTACGAAATTTATATAAGTTAAAGATATGGTTCCCAGCTCAGTTACTATTGAAGATAAATCATATATTGTCTTTTTACAACGGAATACCATTTTCTACGAAGTTTTGAGTTTTTCGGCACGTTAAAAAATAGTTTTTTTGGCGTTTTCATAGAAGTGTTTGAACGTTTAAGCACTATACAATACTGATACATAGTTAAAAGGTGAATTAGGCACAAATGGGACACTTAATTTGTTTCAAAGTCACAATTATCCAAACAAAACATTGCGCGCCGTATCGCTGCCAGCGGCTAACTGGCGGCGACCGATATCGGGACGTCACAGCCACGCAGTGAACTTTGTAAGTAATTTGGTCATAACTTCGTCAATTTTTGTCGTAGAACAAAAATTTTTTCACTGTATGTTAAGGATTTCTTAGCTCTATAAATCTGCATTCTCAACTAAAAACGTTACGGATCCTCATTGTTATGTCACCTATAATCATAATATTTATTCAAATTTTACCTAGACTTACCTAATCAACCGGGGCTTGACTAGTAAAAATTACAGGTGCGAAATATTTCTAATGGCTTTGATCTCATATAAACAGTTGCAACTTGATAACGAATTACAGTTGATTGGAAATTTAAGAGGTATAGTTTGATTTTTCAGACTAAAATTGTATTGGCTGCATAGAAATGACATAAATAGCGAGTATTTAGTCAAGAGTATTATCGGTATAACTGTGAGACTATCTAGTTACAATTGGTGAACTGAGTGTATGAGTTGGGGGCCTGCTGGACCCCAGCCTGGGAACAACTGGGTCTAACTGGATCTACTGTAAATGGTCCTCAAACGAGTCGATCGACGTTGGAGTCGGCTTGCCACTCGCAGTCCATGTCGGTTGTGTCGGCGACGGAAAATACCGCGCCCCCCTCGGTTCAGATGGCCGCCTTCTCTGGATTGTTGGCATCGCTTACTCGCCGGGAGTGGGGCGCCCTGCGAAGAGTTCGGGGTTGGAGGTTCAGGGGCGGTAAGTTAGGGCGCTCGATCCTGGTAGGAGACGAGACTAGGGGACGAGCGCCCCGGCGAAGGGTTTCCATGCCGTTGCGGAAGTACTCCTCTGTTCTGTCGGAGTAGCTCTCGATCAGCGGCGCCGGGTCTTCGTACTCCACGTTGTACCGGGTGATCCCCAGGTCTTCTGGCGGCCCTAGCTTGTAGAGCGGGGGTTCAACGCACTCGTAGTGATGGTCTTCAGTCTCATCGTGCGGGTAGGTGTCAGCGACGAAGTGCCGGGTTCCTCGTGGCGTGAGCGCCGCCCACAGGACCCGCGAGTCTAGCGCTGCGCTTCCGTACAGAGCGTTGGAGCCTCCCGCCTTACCAGTGCCGCTCTTGCAGCCACCTCGAGCTCTAATGAGGGAAAGATTCGTAAATAAATTATAGTTCGTATCTTATAATCTAGAACAAAAAGCGTATAAGCAACAAGAAGTGATATAATAGTGACTATTAAATACTCCATTAAAGTGAACATTGGTCTTCCCGCTCAGAGGACCGAGATAGTTACATTTTATTTATTAGTTGTCACTGGTATCAACCAACAAAACTGTGATGAGTTCTGCAAGAGTTGATTCCAGTAGTAACATGTCGGTTGTGATGAAGATAAAGTAAACTTTTGGTAATATCCAACAACTTACTCTCTGCATTTCAGTAGGAACAGAGCCAGAAGGGCGGCTATGCACAACACAGCGATGCAGCAGGTGATCAGCACTAGGAACCAAGTGTCGTCGTTGCTGGCGGGCTCTGAAACAGATAATATACGAGTATGGCTCACAGATGTTGTATGTACTGTACTACAGTCATCAAAAGAGTTAGGTATGCAGGGCGTGATATAAAAACGTTCTATACCCAAGGCCGTCTTTAACCTACCGGAGGCCCTGGGCATATTAGGATAATGGAGCCCCAATGACTTTGTCCGAACACTATTTTGTTAGAATAAACAAAGAAAGTAGATAAGCAATTAAGTCTCTAGATTTGTGCAAAAGCTAATAAGCAAATTGGTATTGTAGTCAATAATTTAGGTTCGATTTATACGAATTAAAAAAGTTTTTCGGTAATAAATATCGGTTATCGTTTAGTGATCTGGCATGAACTAGGAGGCCCCTATCGATCACGGAGCCCTGGGCACGTGCCCAGAGTGCCCAGTGGGAAAGAGGGGTCTGTCTATACCATTCTGTAATATCGGTGCCGGTGTTAGGGTAGGGCGCGGTTGGGCGACCGCCCAGGACACCAGATCTGAAGGAGCGCCACAGGTAGTCATAACGGAACCCCTATAGTTTCGTCTTGTCTGTTCGTCCGTCCGTCCGCAGCTTGACGTAAAGACCCATAGTGCTGGGAAGCTGTAACTTGACTTGGATTTATTATTTTTGTATGGGTTTTAATGGCAGAAGGGGGGCGCCGGACAAATCTCGCCTAGGGCGCTCATAATGCTAAAACCGTCACTCACCGAACGTTTTTTTATCATTCCCTGCATACCTATGTCTTCCATCTTAGTTCATCTTAAGTACAAGAAATCTCCCCTGCTCGCGGTGCAAAGTGCTAAACAATGGACTTAGCTATGACGTCGGTCATTGGTAGTACTTTAATATATGCATTCTATAGGCTATTTTAATTTTTACCTTACCTGCCTGGCTAGTTAGGTAGAAAGAAAGATAGAGATAAAAACCTTTATTCCTGTGCCAATTAGGTACACACACGAACATAGGTATCGAAATAAAAATAAAAATTTACAAACAGAGAAAAAAAAATAGAAAAACAAAAATTAATATTTCCGACTACATTGGTCTGTAAGGCTCGCATGTGTCCAGTGGCCCAGAAAATGGAGCTCACTCAGCATAATGCCGTAGTGGTAGCTACGGCGCTGATTTTCAGTGAGTCCATTTAGTGATGCACGGACGTCAGTGTCTGAATTACTAGTGCTAGAACAGGTTTAAGTGTACTAGGTAGGTAAGTATGTATGTAGGTAAGGTAGGTATGTACTATCCTCCTTCTAAAGTCAGCCATGAAATGTTTTTGTACATGTTTCCACCGCGGTGTCTATTGGCAACGCATCAGATGCCTTTGGTGTTAGTAAATGGTCGATGGTGACTTACTAAGGTTACTTGTATGAAAAAAACAGCTTTTCTCACAATAGACGACCCGTATAGCACAATGGTTACCATGCCGGACCACCGTGCCAGGGTCCTAGGTTCGATTCCCAGTGAGGTGGAAATGTTCTCGGTCTGGGTGTGTGTGTTATCAATGGCACCACAGAGTTAAAAAAATCCGGCTCACTCACCATGTCGAGGTAGTTCATGGTACTCCACGCCAGGGAACAGGGCGTTCTCCTCGTTGTTCTGGGGCGGGCACTTGGAGGCGCGGCAGGGGGGCGTCAGGTTGGTGGCAGTGGCCAGGAACGCCGGCAGCGGGGGCGGCGGCATGTGCAGGATGGAGTCCGGCGGCGGGCCCAGGGACAGGCAGTCGATACCGCACGCCATCTTGCTGGAACAATACCATGGGTCTGAAACTCTGGAATGTTCATAGAGATTTTTGAAGTTATTGAATACTTCTTATGCAACTTGCAAAAAGGTTGCGTTAAACGTTTGCGCTACCATGGAGGGGGTATGAAAGCACT
The DNA here is from genome assembly GCA_951805285.1 of Thymelicus acteon. NCBI lineage: Eukaryota > Metazoa > Arthropoda > Insecta > Lepidoptera > Hesperiidae > Thymelicus > Thymelicus acteon. The sequence continues at coordinate 1,840,321 of OX638224.1, forward strand.
GGATGGATGGCCCTAGCTTCTTATTATCTTTACCTCTTTTAAAATTTAGTGTTATTACTTATACAAATCTCACAGAGTCTCAACAGCGTGATTCAGGTTCATGAACAACGCCATTTAGTTTGTACTTGTGTAAACATAGGTAGTACACAATTAATATTTTATTATTTTTATTTAGTACAAAAATAGTTTTTGAAAGATAATTAAAACTGATACACGTTATTAAATTAAATATTTATTTAATTATGCCAAAGAAGTATAACTTCTCACGCGCGTACAAGAGTACACGCACCCTTTTTTTCTTAATCTCCCTCTGCGATAATAGTCTGACGGTGTGGAAAAATAGAGATTTTTTCACTAAAAATTCAAAATTCAAAATCATTTATTCATGTAGGTATACATTCACACATTCATTCACTGATACACTTATGCACGTCATTTTTTTTTAATCAACCAGCTTTTCGCAAAGGTGCTTTGTCATGGAGGAGAAGAAAAGCCGTAAAGAAACTCCTCAGCACATCTTTTAAAAATAAAAATACATCGGTATATTTAAGTATTACAAAAAAAGTATCACTAGCTTGTACGGAACTGGTTGCAGAGCTGGTCATTTCCATGCGTCTTTGTCATTTATGTGTACTCATCTACAGTATAGTAACTTTTGCCTAAACGTTTAGATTTTACATGTTTCATAAACAATTCCACTGGCAAATCACGTATTAACTTTGGCATTTTATTATAGAACTTTAATAATCTCCCACTGCGGTAATAGACGGACTGCGTTGTGGAAAAATGTACAGAGGTAACGATGTAGGAGCACACACAAACACACTAATATACGTAGCACACACGCACACATACGCATCACATGCGATAAAAAGGTACCTACATAAAAATGTATGTGAATGAAAATAATAATCATTTTCAAAATAATTTTATTTGTAAATCGAATAATAATAGGTAATTAATGTAATTTTCTATGATAAAAAGGTATAAGACTTTTACAGGGACGATACTAAAACGATAAAATGAAAAATAAACCAAATCAAAGATTAATAAATAGGCATAATTATCACACACAGACTAGTAAACACACACATCAAAATAAAGTAGGATAAAACACTCACAATTTCCGTTGATTTAATATTTTTCAATAAAACGCACCTCTCAAACTGTATTGGTTACACTTGTTCGCTCTTCGGTCCAGGGATGCAGTGCGCATGCGTCAACTATTACAACTTTCTTTCCAAACAAATTTTGACCATTGGCTCTACAAAATAAGAGTATACATTGCGGGTTATTCACTTTGGGCGTCAGATATACCTGCGTTAGTGCGGCAATGTATTAATCGCATGACACGGGGACGTATGTCACTCTTCCCAGCTAGACTTTTATTACAAGGGAACTTATTGATCCGCGCAAGCGCGGGAATCATGTTTGCGACCCTTACGTGAGGGGTACAGAACTATAGAGCGTCCGACTATTAGTCGGGATTCGTTGAATCTAACTGTCCCTTTTTGGCGCAGCTTATTTGCAACTGTGTGAAGAGGATAGCAAGTGGAGGAAATTAAAAATTCCTACATGGTATTTGCGAGGGTCATACTTATATTCAAGCTGACGTCTTACTTTATAATGCACAAGCATTTCCAACTATTTATTTTCTTAAGTGTAGACTGAGCTGTGTAACTGAGTTGAATAGCATGGCGGAATTTATGTGGAGTTCGTCTAGTCTGGGGTACTTTCCATAATTTTTTTGCCATCAATTTACAGTATTTTTAACCGACTTCAAAAAAGGAGGAAGTATTCAATTCGACTGTTTTTTATGTTTGTTACCTCAGAACTTTCGACTGAGTGAACCAATTTTGATGATTCTTTTTTAATCGAATGCTAGTGCTTGTCATGTGATCCCACTTAAATTTGATCACTGACCACTAAGATCTGATAAGTAGTTTTTGAGTAATTTTGAAGTCGGTTATTTTTTGTCAAGAATTATAACATTGTAAGTGGTTATAACACGCACGCACGCGTTGCCGACCAGGGAGGAAGTTGCTATTCACTTATAAAAAACTGGCTTTTTGATATGAAAGGTTCGTTGATGATGTTGTCCCCATTCTGAAGCCAAAATTTATTTATACTCAGTCGGAGTTCATGACGGTTCCAGGAGCTATTTCCTGCCTATTAATCATATTCCTTCTTCTCACACACTCTCTCTTCATTCTCGTCCAATACGTCTTACACAGTGTGGGGTATCGTTGAAACGGTCTTTCAAAAATGGGTCTGCAAATATCATTTTTGAATTTAGATGTAATTTTGTAAAATTCGGCTTCGTGCAAATTTTCTCGTATCACGTATGGGGGACACTGGGACCCCTGCCTGTGATAGTCAATGAACTACGGAACCCTACATTGCGCGTGGCCTGACATGCACTTGCCCGGTTTTTTTCCACGTGGATAGTTACTCACTCAGGTTTCCCTTTAAAAATATCTACAAAGTAATGGGATCATGGCAAGATTCCCCCTGAAAGGCAATAAGCTTGGCGAACAGGTACACTAAACAAATCAGTCAATTAGGAAACTCTCAAGTAAGAATTCTAATCTCCTGGCGACGCGACGGCTCGGAGCTAAAGGAATTTAATCTACTTGGTTTTCAATTGTCTTCAGGAAACTCAATGAACTTGGCCGCCTCTTGGTTCTGAAGGTGAGCTAGAGGATTCAATATCTATACCTAATTAATTTTATTTAATACGAGTAACCGCTCTCGCTTTGCTTCGGTTCTTATTTTTTTTACACCTTTGGTTATATTATTAGGATCCCTAATTTTTTTGAAAATATAATATAGCCTATGTTACCCGGGGATAGGGTAGCTTCCCAACAGTGAAAGAATTCTTCAAATCGGTTCAGTAGTTTCGGAGCCTATTCAATGCAAACAAAAAATCAAATCTTTCCCCTTTTTTATATTTTGTTTTGTTTATATTTTGACTAATGTGTCCATTAAAATTGTAGATGAGTTTAAGTCAATTATTTGGTGAATTTTATCCTATTAACTACTGTAATGTAAATCGTACTCGTTTTTATCGTTCTAGCAAAAAGGATATTTCTGCAATTGTTACGGAAATAAAGCAACAAAAGCGAAATCATCCTCTTTATTTCCTATCCCGGGGAAATTGCAAAATAATCCTGAAATCTTTGATTTTATTTAAATACTCTCTATATTATTATCGTAGATTATCGTAGAAAGTGAAATGAATAATAACGACATAGAGTACGTTACGCAAACATGATAATAAAATAAAATAAATCAACGGTTACACATGGCTTACACTCATATTTACATGTATATGTCACGCGGGTAACATGGACAACATAAATAAGACATTGAGAACATTCACGACCGGAGAACAAACATTTACCTGTCACATAAATACCTGCGAAAATCGAACTCGGGACTCTTCGCTTCGCAGACAGGACACTATCAATACAAACTTGACCACCAATGAGTTACGGGGTCGACAATTAAATATTACTACGCAAATAATTAAAAATTGTATTCGAACCACTAGGCTAGGAGGTTAATAAGTTAATTACTTTGTAAAGTCGATTTCAAAGCCGCACAACAAAGTCAAACAACAGCTTTATCTGAACTGTGTAATTAAATGTATGTATGTACTCGTATGTGTTGTTTGAGCCGCGGCCGCGCGGGTTACTTTGTAGCGTCTAGTTAGTTTGTTGCCGGCTTTAATTAATCCCCTTATTTAGCGATGATTCATTAAAATTTTAACAGAGAGAACCTGAGTTATTGAGTTTGGTATTATAATAATTATACATACATATAGGTACCTACAGCATTTATAGGGACTTTCGCATTACCTACGTCGTTATTAAATTTTTAACAATCTACAATAGCGGGCGGTCCTAAAATAATTAAAAGTTTTATTATAATCCAGGTTTATTACGCAATCAAATTATTTATTACTTTATAGTCGATTTTTTCCCTTTTCGTTGGCATAATTAGATAGAACATATAAACAAAATTGCGGATGTTTCGTACGGCGTACGTTGAAGTGAATATACGTAACTTATCTACAGTATCAACGTAGTAAGTAAGTATTCATTCATTTATTTAATTATGTCCTAGAAGTATAACTTTTCACGCGCGTACAAAAGTACACGCACCCTTTTTTTAATTTTTATCTTGTAACATTGTGAAAACCTACGACACTTCGCGTCGCGTCGCGTCTTAAGTAAAGATAAGATATTATATAATAATAAGATAAGATTGTGCTAGTGCTATTATGATGATGATGGTGGTGCATAATTTATTTGTGTTTTAGAATAATAATAGTTTTTGATATAATTATTAATTTATTTGGACGTTTAGTGTCCAGATCAGGTGCATATTGGGACGCGTCCCCAGACCCCTGAAAATCGGGACACCTGGCAACGCTGGTCACAGATGTCCATCGGCAGCAGGGGATGGTGGCAATGCAAGCTTGTTTGCTATCCTTATCACATAAAATACGTCAGGAATATTCTAGACATGTGACGTTGACGAAAATCAAAACTGCATAATTAGATTTTTGAAAAATCAATTTTATTAGCCAGGAAAAAACCCGTTGATTTTGCTTCATGAAAATTATTATTTTTTATAGATTAACACTGTTATTTTCCATCAATGCGTACGATCTAAGAAATTAAATGGAATGGAATTGAATGGAAATAATTCCCTGGAAATAATGGTATGGAAATAATGCCCTGGAAATATTGCCATGGAAACAATTCCCTGGACATAATGGCATGGAAATAATGGCATGGAAATAATATCCTGGAAATAATGCCATGGAAATACATAATGGCATGGAAATAATGCCATAGAAATAATGCCCTGGAAATAATTGCCTGGAAATAATGCCCTGGAAATAATGCCATGGAAATAATGCCCTGGAAATACATGCCTGGAAATAATGGCATGGAAATAATACCATGGAAATAGTGCTCTGGAAATAATTGCATGGAAATAATGGCATGGAAATAATGCCCTGGAAATAATGGCATGGAAATAATCTATGGAAATAATGCCCTGGAAATAATGGCATGGAATAATGGCACGGAAATAATTCCCTGGAAATAATGACATGGAAATAATGCCATGGAAATATGTCCCTGGAAATAATGGCATGGAAATAATGCCCTGGAAATAATGCCCTAGAAATAATGCCCTGGAAATAATGCCCTGGAAATAATGCCCTGAAAATAATGCCATGGAAATAATGCAATGAAAATAATGCCCAGGAAATAATGCCCTGGAAATAATGCCCTGGAAATAATGCCATGGAAATAATGCTATGGAAATAATGCCCAGGAAATAATGCCCTGGAAGTAGCTATACATACCAATTAATCGATTTTGAAATATTTAAATATAATGTACAATAATAAAGTAGATTTAATTTTATTACTCCATTCGCTAACTAATGAAATGAAATGAAATGAAATGCCAGGCCAGCAAGGAAAATGAAATGGAATAAAATGAAAATGAAAAATTATTGAAATAATGAGTTAACACGTTGTTGGGACATTCTTTTAAGAATGCGTTGTGTGCGAAAATGATGATACCGAGTGGCTTGATGAAACCGACGTTGATCCTCAACACTCACACACACTCAACACTCAACACAACACAATAAATGTTGTTCGCATGATTACACCCTTCGTTTATCATTACTGAAGTTATTGAAGTTAAACTTTTTATTAGTTCTTATGCGACTTGCAAAAAGGTTGCGTTAAACGTTTACGCTACCATGGAGGGGGTATGAAAGCACTGGATTACTTATACAAATCTCACAAGAGTCTCAACAGCGTGATTCAGATTCGTGAACAACGCCATCTGGTTTGTACTTGTGTAAACATTTTTTTCTTGTATAGTTTACACATATTATAGCTATCTTAAAAATGTAATTAGGCCATACGGTGGTGACATAGTCACTGTGTGACAAAACCCCTTTCTAATAATAAAGATTTAAACTAAACCAACGTCAAACACATCTGGTTTATGTACACTAGCTGACCAATGAACTAGTATATTCGTTCACTGTAGCTGACCACATTAAAAAATATAACTTGAATATCTAAAAATTGTCGAAATATGTACGTGATACGACTTAAAGTGATTGGGTTATAGGAATCTGTTTGATACTTATCGAAAATCGTGCACTCGCTATCTGTTTTCTTTGAACTCTGTGCGGGGCCTCCGCCGCGTTATCCCTTGAGGAATTTTATTTTTTTCTACTCTTTGTGAGAACCGTTACGAAGTTAATAAACTCGAAAACTCAATATCCTCATTTTCACAATAACACATGTATTTATGACATAAATTCATAAATTTTACTAACTTCTTTTACTCCGCTTATTGCATTAAATCTAGGCTAATCATATGCATTTATAACTCTGGTAGGTTATTCTGGTATAATTTTATTACATTATCCATTTTAAGAGTGTTGTTTCAAATAAAAATATTACAATTTAAGTTTTACTTTCCGTGCTTTTTATGTTATTTGCCAATAAACGAGCAGACAAAACACTTGATGGGAAACTTACACCAAAAGCATCACCGATGCAGAGACATTTACGAAGAAAAAAGAACAATGAATAAGTGGCTTTAAAACGTACAACCTACATTCTGTAACATCGAAGTCCACAAATTATTGTACTTATGACACAAAATAGTAATGAAAATATTTATGTTTAGCTATCGCTACCAAATAAAAAATGAATCGGTGGACAAACACGCTAAGTACATTGCCTATTGTAGCATTGCCTATGTACATTTCTTTTATAACTTTTTGTAACCATTATTATACGTGTACATAAACTATTGAATAAATAAAATAAATACTAAGTGTTAAGGTGTATCTGTTTTCTCTTAGCCCATTTATATTTAGGTAGATTTAATTATAGATCCTGTTATAGTATAATAAGTATAACAATTTATAAATATGTCAACGTTTGTATGAATGTTTCTTGCAATAAATTACTGAACGGTTTACATACAATAGGCATGATGACAGTAAGTAAAAATCACTAAAATTATGTATTTGTTTAATGAAACCTATTAGTGGATTACAAAACACGCATTTAGCATATATATATTAGCGAGATAAACAATATTTTTGATAAAATAAAACTACAAAATACGGCAAGCCGCCATCTTAGCTAAAACGCCAATCAGTCTCAATTAGCGCGAATTACGTCACACTTCTTAAAACAAATCAATATCATCATACTAATAATGACGTATTGTCTTTTGTTTTCCTGAGGACTGACGTCACAACCACGCCATGACAGTTTGAAGCGTTTTGGTGCGAATTTTAAACTTATAATTTTAAATGTCTTTATTTTATACTAAACCTTATTTTTTTGCGGAAATATGATATTCGTTGTAATTATAATATTTTAAAAGTATTTCAAAATCAGTCATCATGCCTATTTAGCACACACCTAGACCATGATCTGGAACAAAATATAGGGTACTTTATTTAACCGGAAAACGCGGGAAAAGCCGCGGGGATAGAACTAGTTTTACAATAAAAACAAATGGTTTATAATAGGTAGGTAATTTTCTTACCCAGTTATCCCATGTTATCCCATATTCCAAATGTTTATCTATACTAATATTATAAAGAGGAAAGATTTGATTGTCAGTTTGCATTGAATAGGCTCCGAAACTACTGAACCGATTTGAACAATTCTTTTACTGATGGGAAGTTACACAATCTCCGGGTGATATAGACTATATTATATAACAAATTAGGTATCCTTAATAAAACTCCAATAATGTAACCCAAGGTGAAAAAAGAAAAATAAAAAACCGAAGCAAAGCGAGGGCGGTTACTCGTAATGTATATGTATATGTTTATATCGTTATGTAAGTAGCGGAATACAAATTGTAAGTACAAACAGAAAATTATGGAAAATATAAATGATACCGCGAACTAAATCCGGAAAAATTGTTCACCGTTCACAATCGTAGAACTTTGTAAATAGGATAACAAAGCCTTTGCTTGTTTTTTGCAAAGTCAATGGAGAGAACTTGCAATTAAATTGTCTCAGGGAGCCCTGATTTGTCTAATAATTTCAGCTAAGTTCTCTAAATTAGCTGTACAAAAACAAACATAGCCGGCGGCCATGTTTATGACGTCAACAAGATGGCCGACCCATTGATAACCGTCATGGCGGGCAGTGGGCGCGAATTGCGCAGACTCGGCTATACAACCATTGATAGAGAGCTTTTTGAGTCTTTTATACTGGAAGATTACGACTAACGATACGATTTTAAGGAGTCCGATTAAAAAATATAACCCTAGTAGAAACACTCGCGTCTCTTCTATACACGATTCTATACTATTTTGTTTCAATTTTCTCAATTTTTTATAACAAAACGTTTATAATTACATACATAGGTACATACTAATACTTACATACATAATTAGGGAACTCAGAAATAATAGAATCTGGAGTCATTCAAGTATAATGTACAAGCTACCAGAACAGACATCTCGAACATGATTTGTGTCGTGGCGGGAGGTTCTATTTTCAAAATCGAGCCCTGTTCTCTTTTCAAAATCGACTGAATCAACTGAAAACTGTAGCCAATTAGTTACAGTTCATTGCGCAAACATTGGGTTCGCGGTGTCGGTTCTATACGCTAGTAATAATAGTATAATGTCTGTTCCAGTGCAGCTTGTAGGAGGGGTTAGTGGCCAAACCAAGTGTACTACAAGGTTTAGTGACTTTTATCTTACGATAACCGGGACCAACGGCCTTACGTGCGCCCTCTGAAGCACGGAAGAGCTCAAGAATTTATTGTCACTAGCAGTCACTCATCCAAAAACCACTTTTACCTTAGACGCATTTTAACTGGAAAACTGGCGTTACTAAATTTTACGTGAAGAATACGATAATTTTGTCGCCTAATATGAACAAGACTTTATCAGCCTCTTTCGGCGATGTGGAATAATATAGGTTAGTTAGTTCAGATGCCGCTTCGGTTTCTGAAAAGGCGGACGTCAAACGCGCGCGGGAAATTCTATGTTGCGTTTCGAATTCCGAAATAGATTCATTTAAAAAGTAACAAAACATTGATTTTTTTAAACAAAAAATTCCTGAACTTTGAGCGATACAGCCAAGCTTTTTGAATAATCGTGCTGGGTAAGTTCCTAACTACTCTATATTAAATAAATATTGTTTTATTTTATTCAATGGCTCATTTTGAGTCAGCATTGTTAAAATGTATTTTTCTTTTGCTATATATTTTTTTAATTTTTTTTCTTAATGAATTTTTACTATGATTAATTGTTGTATATGTCTACAGGTGTTTCTTACTTTAGTTATTAGGTATATAATATATCTATTAATCGGTATTAATTTACTTTGAAGCAATTTTATTTGCAAGTACAATGTTATATTTACAAGTACAATAAATTATAATATTTCTAAAGCTACATATATATAAATATAGTATTTTTACTGTGTACTATTATGTCTTCTATGGTATTGTTTGAAACAATTTACCAAACTTTAGTTAATATATTTTTAGAATTGTGTAGGCACTGTACTTTTTATTAATTAGATCCTCGTTCGATAAAGATGCTTTTATAATTACATTTTGTAATTAATTGAAAATTCTAAAAAAAGTTTTTACGTATTTTAATACATTATTATTTAATTACTCGTTGCTTAATGGAGTTTGTTACTCCATTAATGGAATTAATTCCGATTGTTTACTTTTAAAATAATTCATTATCTACATTTTACATCTAAACCATCATATTATGCTGTGATACACATACAAATCAAATAATGAATAGTATGAACCTCGGCTTACTTAAGCGATAATTTGAAGAACAGGTTTTGAAAGTGCAACAGGTGGTGACAATCGTATGCAGGGGTGTAGTGAGGAAGTACTTCAATTGATACGACTCCACGTTATCTTTCCGCTTTATCTTTACTAGTGGCGAATAATAACAACTTTACCACTCATAGCTCCACACTAGGATTCCGTGTGTCGTGGGCCATGGACAGCAGATAAAGACAGGCACACCCACACTGAGAAGAGAAATTCAAACTTATCATTAAAGTTTTCGCTGGGAATCGAACTTAAGAAAATCCTTGGCACGGCGCGGCGGCAGTCCGGCTGGTAACACACACGATCGTCAAATCTGAATGATTGTGAAGTTTGACTCGCAACTTGTATACAATACCGCTATCCACTAGCATCCGTTTTATCAACTTATGAAGGCAAACCAAAGCGTTGTCGGCCAAGAACGAAGTGGGGGTAAAAACCAAATAGGTAATTTACTTATAATAAGTGCCAGGATCCTTAAAAGGCTCGGTTAGGTCAGAGTATCCCGACGTAACCGTTCCCGTATCAATGATGACTTTCGTGATGCCGATTTCTGCCGGTGATCACCGACCACCATCACAGATGCCCTGTATATTTGATCGTTTTTTCCTCTAAATATCCATAATCTCACCATTCTTTATCACAACTCAGCTTCTTCATACACATTTGGGGATATTAAGGGGATATTGGTGAACTGTTGGTGAACGAGAAGTTTTCTATTACCAAATCTAGTCTAAAGCCCAATGCATACGTAACGGGCTTTTTCCCGTACGGGACAGGAAAGACATCGTCGCCTACGATGTTTTCCCGTCCCGTACGGGCTACTTTCCGTACGGAATTCCGCTGCGTATGCACTATCGTATAATTTTTCTATGAAACGATGTTTCCAAAACTTCACGTCCCGTCCCGTACGGGAAAAAACCCCGTTACGTATGCATTGGGCTTTAACCATATTAAAAGTTTTTTAATGACAGTAAAAAGTCATTATTGACCTAAATGAATAATAAATCATAGTAGTTATAGCCACTACGTCGGTTCTACGTCTCTCGTAGGCTCGTAGCATGTCGTAGCGTTTATTAATTTCGTAGCAGCACGCTACGAGCTACGCGCAAACAAGAGCTTTGTAAATCTTTCTTCATTTGGGAAATTGTCGTACTTCTACGTTTCTGTAAGAACAGAAAGTAAAGAAATGTGGTAGTAAAGTAGAACAGCTTTATTATGTTAAACACCCACAATCGAGCACAGATAACACTCGATGGTAACTAGCAATCGCCGTCCGTCGCCGTGTAATTATGCACGTTGCCAACACGTTGACGTCCATAAGCCTTTTTAATACGCTTTTATTAGCTTCAGACGTATGTTAGTATGTATGTAACGGAATCTTTGAACATGATTTTGACCCCCTTCAAAATGTCGGATTAACTCGAAATTTGGCATACCTATTAAGGACCGATGACAATTCAATATTTCAAGAAAAAAGAAAGAAAGAAAGAAAACCTAATTACACGCTTTATATTAGCTTTAAACGGTCAGATTTCTTTCAAACTTCGTAGACTTATCGAGGATCGATGACAATTCAATATTTAAAGAAAAAAGAAAGAAAGAAAGAAAAAATAAATAAATTTAATTTCAAAAAATCAAACTAAAAAATGAAAAAATAAATAATAGTTTAATAAAACTAAAAAATACGCTTTTATAGAAAATCCAACTAAAAAAAATAGAAAATAAATTTGAATTAAAAATCGTTTAACTGTAATAAAAGCGTGGGGTGCATGGTGTCAATGAGTAGAAGGGTTAATATCTTTAAAAGCACCCCCCGTTTTTTTTACAATTACACGATTTTTTATTCAAATTTATTTTCTATTTTTTTTTTAGTTGGATTTTCTATAAAAGCGTATTTTTTAGTTTTTTTAAACTATTATTTATTTTATGGAAATAGCCGGCAAACGAGCTGACGATCCACCTGATAGTAAGTGACTATCGTCGTCCATGAACATCAGCAACACCAAAGGCATCACTGACGCGTTGCCGGCCAAGAAAGAGAGAAGAAAAAGAACGAAAGAATTTCAAAAAGAAACTTGAATTTCTGTTATTATTGTCTCGGGAAAATTTGCAAAAAGCGCTTTTGTTTATTACTAAAAATTATCGAAGCTATTAATAGATATTTAATAATATTCTATTAGTATAAATAATTCCTAGCAAAGTTAATTAGCTCCTATTAATATTAAACTAAAACGATTGTTAGCAGACTATAATAGAATTTCAACTCGTTGGAAAATCATTTTGCGGTCGGATGCGTAGTGTTATAAAATGTTACTTAGATAAAGTTACTACATCTCAATAAAGCTACGTTCAATTGTTTCCAAGTGTTGTGGAAAATCAATCAGCACGGATGAGATCAGAGGGAATGTTTGAAAACACTCTGTAATACGAAAAGTTACAGGAAAAGATATTTTTCTTTTAGGAAAATATATAAATAATAATAATAAATAAATATATCTCTATACATCTATACAAATAAATAAAATTGGAGTGTCTGTTTGTAATATTAAAACAACCGCTTTTTACTAAGTGTATTTGGATGTATACACGGTACATATACCAAAACAACATTTTTTACAATTTCTGTGTCTGTCTGTTTGTTCCGGCTAATCTCTGAAATGGCTGGACCGATTTTGACGAGACTTTCACTGGTAGATAGCTGATGTAACAAAGAGTAACTTAGGCTACTTTTATTTTAGAAAAAAAATTAGTTAGGCGACACGAAGTTCGTCGGGTCAGCTAGTAGTATATAATAATAAATATACAGGAAAAAATAATTTCACAGCACTGTATCTTATTGTATCTTATTTTACTTTGATTGCGGACAATTTTGACTTGCGGCTTTATGATAACATTGAGAGTCATTTGCCGATACATACGCGGTTTCCTAAAGAACCAACCATACTTGTAAGTCTTGGATAACACGTTTCGCTCTCACACGATATATGGCCTCTTACTTTTATAGCTCGTAAATAAATGTAATAAATTAAAAAAAAACCCGCTTGCTGTCAAAAAAGCTATCATGATATACCTTTTTAGGGTTCCGTAGCCGAATGGCAAAAAACGGAACCCTTATAGATTCGTCATGTCTGTCTGTCTGTCTGTCTGTCTGTCTGTCTGTCTGTCCGTCCGTATGTCACAGCCATTTTTTTCCGAAACTATAAGAGCTATACTGTTGAAACTTGGTAAGTAGATGTATTCTGTGAACCGCATTAAGATTTTCACACAAAAATAGAAAAAAAACACTAAATTTTGGGGGTTCCCCATACTTAGAACTGAAACTCAAAAATATTTTTTTCATCAAACCCATACGTGTGGGGTATCTATAGATAGGTCTTCAAAAATGATATTGAAGTTTCTAATATCATTTTTTTCTAAACTGAATAGTTTGCGCGAGAGACACTTCCAAAGTGGTAAAATGTGTGTCCCCCCCCCTGTAACTTCTAAAATAAGGGAATGATAAAACTAAAAAAAAATATATGATGTACATTACCAAGCAAACTTCCAACGAAAATTGGTTTGGATGAGATCTAGTAAGTAGTTTTTTTTAATACGTCATAAATCGTAAACCGCAAAAAACATTGATCAAAGTTACAACGAACTACAAGAACTTTTATATTATGTTACTTGCTGCTACGGAACCCTTCATGGGCGAGTCCGACTCGCACTTGACCGCTTTTTGAAATCCTTACGGTGAGCTCTTTAATTTGATACCCATATTGCGTTATTCGATTTATTTTTATCTTTTGATCCTTCAAACAATGGCATCTCACAGCCACCATATTTTTTTTTTAAATTTCACTTATCTAAGAACACTTGGGTTATCAAGACGAATCTAACGATATTTTAATTATATAAATCCGTTAATAATGTTAATAAAGTATGTTACACACATACAAACAAACATACATACTTACATAACATACAATGTACGCGCGAAAAACATAACCCTTCCTTGGCATTCGGGTAAAAAATATAAAATGTCGCGGTCATCGATGTGTCTTTTGGATCTCCACACCAATATCCAGAGCACAGATCCTAGCGTGAGGATCAGAGCAACTTGATTTGCAACTTAAACTCGTATTATAGAGATTGGTCTCATTCCGAAATCTCGCCATCATCACGCTATAAACCAATCTCGACTCAAGAGCACGATCTTACGTATGTCATTTTTACGTACGATTTAACATATTTCAAGACCTCAAACCGAATTCAGATCGCAGATTTTATTAACACGGGTCTTAGATTGAGCTGCAATAAACCTTTCCATTCAATTACTTTGATGTTTTGGAATAATGGCGTCCCGTTAAGTTTAAGCCTCGGAATTCAAGGTTCCGAAATCCGAAGTCCCTTTAATTATAAATCTAACGGAACTCATTAAAAATTCGTTGTCAATTCGTTACATTTATTTTTCACTTTGAAGACTGTATGCTTCAAGCATTGAAAATACATTGTGTCGAAATTCTGAAGAGCCTAAACGAAATATTTACACGCGGGAATATAAGTGAGGCGTTACACGTTTTTGAATATAATGGAAAAGTACTCAGCGGGTGTTATGGTGTCTGGCATAGAGAGAGCATTATCAATATTTGAGTGAATTGTTATGAGGGCGGCGAGAGATTTACGCGATATTTTTTGTTTCGGCTACTCCATGTAAAAAAACATTACTATGAGAAACTTGCGTTTGTTTGCACAGTCAACTGGACGGAATAAGTTGCATTTTTAGGGTTTCGTCATGTCCGTCCGTCCGTCTGTCCGAAGCATAGCCCCGAGACCCTTAGTGCTAGAAAGCTGTAATTTGGTATGAATATACATATTTATTAAAACTCCAGAATCGTAGAATAAAATATTAAAATACATTTTTTTTCAGGGTACCATATGTTTGTAGGGGTTTAGGTAACGTGGAGATGATTTTTTTATTCGTCGCGTACTCTATAGTGTGGGGTATCGTTGAAAAGGTTTTTTAAAAATATTATGGGTGTCCTCCATTTTTGGAATTAGGGGTCCGTTTGCGAAATATTGGACTTTAAAGTGCTAATTTTGGTTAGAGTCAAGTGTCTCTACCTGTACCCCTGCCGACTAAACGGTTGGAATTGGACAAGTGAAAATATTCACAAAATAGGTTATATGATGAATTTACAAAGAAAACTATCACGGCTATGTTAGTATAAGTAATTAATGAGTAATAGTCGATAAACTTACTACTTCGGAACCCTAACATTGCGCGTGGCCTGCACGCATTTGCCCGGTTTTTTTTTCATAGATAATTGTCATATTTCTCGTCAGTTGTTCAGGCTATACAAAAGTGAAAAAAACTTACTTCCTAGAAAACTTATAGAACTTACAAAAATTTAAGAAATAATATATAAAGAAACAATATCATTTTCATGTGATACATTTGAAAAATTGTAAATATTTTCGTCACGTATGTAGTTAAATCGTGTTTCGTGTTAAATAAAAACGCTTGAAACAGAAATTATTTATCCATTTATACATATAAAAGTTACAAATGCAACCGGATGTCCAATCCGTATCCTCCTCAAAACTTATCGTGTGACAGATTGACATTTACGGAAAGGACTTCATAAGTAGGGTAAAATAACAATGTACGTCTTTTATTCTGCCAAAAACATTTTTAGCTTTAACGCTCACTTGAACCCGCCGCTACACAGGGACACGTGGGCGGTTTTGCAAATTGTTTTCAAATATTCCCTCGCCTCCGGTGAGATTGAAAAAACATTAACGAATGCAAAAAAAATTTAATTTTTTTACGGTATAAAATTTACAAAGCTTTTATCGAAATTGTTTGCAACGGAGTGCTAAAAATTATATTTAATCGAGTTACATAGCTTTCAGGGAGGGTTTAATGTATTGAAAGATATTGTTTAGGCACCTGGTATATGCGAGTAGAAATCAAGAATCCAGTTCTCACCTGTAATTTATGACAGTCAAGTGTTTATTAGAATATTATTTTTATCACGTGAAAGTTAAGCTGTATTCCTGATAGTTCGACAAAATATTTTCGAGTTACACATGGTTACACCCCAAATAATTATATAATAAACGAGTAACCGCTTTGCTTCGGTTTTCTTATTATTTTTTACACCTTGGGTTACATTATTGGGGTTTTATTAAGGATCCCTAATTTTTTTTAAATATAATATAGCCTATGTCACCCGGGGATAGTGTAGCTTCCCAACAGTGAAAGATTTTTTTAATCGGTTCAGTAGTTTCGGAGCCTATTCAATGCAAACAAACAATCAAATCTTTCCTCTTTATAATATTAGTATAGATAAGCTAATATAAAAATAAATATGAAGTTTAGTCGACTATGGTTTTTAAACTTCATGTTTTGAGTAGGGACCCAAAAAGGAATTACATAAGTCCATTAACTTAATCCTCTTAAAATTATTGTTTGACTAGCATCACGCAGTAACTGCTCATTTAAATTACACAATTTTCAATATACTTACACTGAATTACGGCATTGTATTCTCCTACGATAGAAAAACGAAGTATCCAGGTTATTAATTAGTGTTATTATATTAGTGTTATTATATTATTTATTAAATCCTGTGGGCTTTACCCATTTGCCTTAAGCGAGCTGAGCCTAAGTTATGCGTTGCGTTTGTACGTAATGTTACGAACCACGGAACCCCGTACGCAAAAATGGTCCTAAATTGTCGAAGACGTCTTTAATCGTTTTATTGCACTATTGTGTTCCGGGCGAATGACCTTCGTTCCTTTGTGTCTTGACCTTGATGCTAACTTTTATGACTGTGTATTGTTTAATTATCTGGATTAGCGCGGAACTTTCTCGAAAACCCGCGAACTGAGTTCGGCCACCTATAAAAGGACGCGAATTGGACGTCGTGACTCATTCCAGTTCGGGATTCCGGTTGGGAATCGGGAACGATAACAGCGATACGAGCGATAAGGGAGTCAGGTTGGGACTCCAGACGGGTCAAAACGTGATCAGGCGATAGTAAGAGGGTGTTTCGCGTTCGTGAACGACTGAGTGACTCTTACGCGGTTGCTAGTGTTAGTGTTAGTGTGTAGTAGTAGTAGTATTGTACCACCTTCTTTGTGTAATAAAGTACTCTTCGGCAACATCAGTGGTATCCTTTACGAACCCACCCACTAGTAGAACGTAACAATTGGTGTCAGAAATGGGGATGCCACTGACCCCGAGGGAGGCTGAAGAAGGTGTACGTACGCGACGCCAGGCGGCGGGTATGACGACTGCGGGAACGACGACCACGACGACGGCGGAGGTGATGACCACCACGGCTGCGGGTTCGGAGACCACGGCAGCCGCACGAGTGGTGACCGCGACGGTTCCTGCCCCTGCTTCTGCTACTGTGACTGCTCCAGGAGGACTGGACCTGTCGGTTCTGCTGGGGGCTATCCAGTCACTGAGGGAGGAGCAGCGGGCAGCCTGGGAGGAGCAGCGGGCAGCCTGGGAGGAGCAGCGGGCAGCCAGGGAGGAGTGGCGTGCAGCCGTCCAGTCCCTGGAGAACAACCTGCGCCGGTCCCTGAAGGACGACATATTGGGGGCCTTGGACGTCGGAGTGGCGAAGATCACAGGCGTGTCGCAGGCGTCGCGGCGCGTGAGCGAGGAAGGAAGCGATGGTGGCGCGGCCGGGGGGATGCCACCGCGGTCAGCGGCCGACCGCGCGGCTATGGCGGCGGTTGAGGAGAGTAAGGAGGAGAGGCCTGAGAGTGAAGAGGACGGTCTCGGAAGTAAGGAGGACAGTCAGTGTACTAGGGAAGATGTCGATGACAGGAAGATGGGCGTGGCCGAGACATGTTCGGATTGCGTACCGACGGAGCTGGGACTGGGCCACGGGCACTCGGATCCGGTCGTGGTAGCAGCGTCGCTACCATTGGTGGTGCCGGCCGAGCTGAGCCTTCCCGACGACACCATCCGCGCCGGGCTGCCGTCCGCGCTGCAGCTGGAGGCCGTGGTGTGCGCGTCGCAGATGCACGAACACCTGCTATCTGATGGGTCAAGGCCTGGGTTTCTCATCAGCGACGGTGCCGACGTGGGCAAGGGCCGCGCGACAGCGGGCATCATCCTCGAGAACTACCTGAAGGGTCGCAGGCGCACCATCTGGGCGTCCGTTTTCAACGATCTCAGGTACGATGCCGAGCGGGACCTGCGCGACATCGGTGGCGAGAAGATTGAGGACCACCCCTTGATTAACTTCGAGAACGTGAAGATCTCGTCGGTGGTGAACGGCAGCGTGAAGAGGGGCATGGTGTTCAGCGCATACTCGGCGCTGATCGGGAAGATGCAGGCCGACATCAGGTACCGCACGCGCTTCAAGCTACTGTTGCAGTGGTGCGGGGAGGGCATGCCCTTCCCCACGTTTATGGATTTTAATAGTGCTGTGAAAAAGAGAGGCGTAGGCGCAATGGTGATCGTGGCGATGGACATGAAGCTGCGGGGGATGTATACAGCGCGCCAGCTGTTGTTCCACGGCGTGTCCTTCAGGATCGAGAGGGTCCCGTTCTTTGAGGCCTTTGGAGGGACCTATGATAGGGCCAGCGCGCTGTGGATGGAGGCGATACAGTGGTTCACGGAGGCAGCCAAGCTGATCGTCGCGGAGGCGCGAATGTGTAGAACCATGTGGGGACCGTTCTGGTCCGCGTAAAGAGGCCGGGCTGCCGAAGATTAAATCGAGCGCGACACAGGACAGGCAAGGAGAAGAAGGAAGGCCGAAGATTGATCGCGTCGATCGGTTGGTTCCGTATCACGGGTCAAATGATGCTCGGGACGAGCATGATTAAGGAGGGGGCAGTGTTACGAACCACGGAACCCCGTACGCAAAAATGGAACCCTAAATTGTCGAAGACGTCTTTAATCGTTTTATTGCACTATTGTGTTCCGGGCGAATGACCTTCGTTCCTTTGTGTCTTGACCTTGATGCTAACTTTTATGACTGTGTATTGTTTAATTATCTGGATTAGCGCGGAACTTTCTCGAAAACCCGCGAACTGAGTTCGGCCACCTATAAAAGGACGCGAATTGGACGTCGTGACTCATTCCAGTTCGGGATTCCGGTTGGGAATCGGGAACGATAACAGCGATACGAGCGATAAGGGAGTCAGGTTGGGACTCCAGACGGGTCAAAACGTGATCAGGCGATAGTAAGAGGGTGTTTCGCGTTCGTGAACGACTGAGTGACTCTTACGCGGTTGCTAGTGTTAGTGTTAGTGTGTAGTAGTAGTAGTATTGTACCACCTTCTTTGTGTAATAAAGTACTCTTCGGCAACATCAGTGGTATCCTTTACGAACCCACCCACTAGTAGAACGTAACAATTGGTGTCAGAAATGGGGATGCCACTGACCCCGAGGGAGGCTGAAGAAGGTGTACGTACGCGACGCCAGGCGGCGGGTATGACGACTTATTTTAGAAGTTACAGGGGGTGGGGACATACATTTTACCACTTTGGAAGTGTCTCTCGCACAAACTATTCAGTTTAGAAAAAAATGATATTAGAAACCTCAATATCATTTTTGAAGACCTATCCACGTACGGGTTTGATAAAAAAAAATTTTGAGTTTCAGTTCTAAGTATGGGGAGCCCCCAAAATTTATAGTTTTTTCTTTCTATTTTTATTTGAAAATCATAATTCGGTTCACAGAATACATCTACTTACCAAGTTTCAACAGTATAGTTCTTGTACTTTCGGAAAAAAGTGGCTGTGACATACAGACGGACAGACAGACAGACATGACGAATCTATAAGGGTTCCGTTTTTTGCCATTTGGCTACGGAACCCTAAAAAAGATTTGAGCAATGAGCGCATTGATTCGATTTTTTATTCATCTTCATCCTGCCCAATTTTGGTTGGGGTCAACGTAATATCTTTTTTCTTCCATACTTCCCTATCAGCCGTCATCTCCACATTAACTTGCTTAACTTTCATATCATCTCTTACACAATCCTTTTCTTTTGCAGTCCTCGTCCCTTTCATCCATCTCGTTCTCGTTACACACGTTTAGTCTCGTCTCATTCATTGTCCATACCACGACATTCGGTTCCCTTTCAACTTTTGATTCGTTTGTTTAGTATTATTAATTAACGTCATGTCTGGGAACCACTTTATGAACACACGCGATGTGTGGACGGCACTCGCTACAGGCACGCGTGACGCGTACCGACGGGAGTGATGGATGAGTGACGCGTAATGAGCCTCTGGATATATGGTTTATTTTTATAAGGCTCATTTTATAAGGATCATTAGTTTTTATGAGCTTACTAGTCATAGGCGTAGGTCATAGTATCCAGATTATTCTAGATCCAGGTAAATTGGGATACTTCAAAATTATGTTTTTTATGAAATCCGATTGAAATTAAATGTCTCTAAACTCACTACGAGAATAAACGCACAGAGAGAAGTTCTAAAAATCTTGTTGTGGGATTTGCATCAATAAATAGCTTTAATTTATGATTTGTTTCAAATAAATAGACATCGCTCAGTTACAGTTTAGTCTTAACGATGTGTTTAGTAGCTAGATATCAATAAATTCCATTTTGACATAGAGGAAAGCGCTAATAAAATAAAACTATATTAAATTAGAGTGTTGGAATTCATTTTGCTAGTAGTTAATTATACGTGTCAAAGCCATTTGTGCCATACGACTGAAATGTATTAATTTACAAACTTCTCTAGAAGTTAAATATTGATATAATAAGCTGCAGTTCCTCTGTCTCCCACAACAAGTTGCCATATTTGCTATTTGCTCAATGTTCGTGCAGACAGCCAAATATAAACGTCAGCGTCTCACGCCAAGTGCTCAGATATTTGTGCACGGTTTTCATAATACGGAGTTGCTTAATTTGTTAGTGTGGCTGTGAGAATAGTTGACACAACGCTATTCCCGGCTATCCAGCTACCCACATGTACGGTGTGATAAATCGAGTTATTAGTTCTCCAAACGCATGATATGTGAGTCCGCTTACTTAAATCTAAATATACAAACGATTTTACTTACCTATAACCCTGTTCAACAAAAGTTTAGCAGTTAGCTGATATGGAATTACACAATTTTCGGTGGTTAGATATTCTACCAATTATGTGTCATAATCAGCTAATCGTTAGCACGTACGTGATATTAACAGAAACGTCATCGCCTCCGCTCATCTATATTTTTTATATAAATAGCCGACGAAATAGTAGACGATTCACCCGATTGCAAATAGTCAATGTCGGTATTGGACATCAGTAACATCAATGGCAAAGACAGAAAAACGAGACTCGCGTGAATACCCGTGTGACCGAAAGATGTAAAAAATATTTCAGTATACACATAAAAAGTATCGAAAAGTATTTGGAAATACCATTGAAGTATAATGTTATAGAACAGACATCTCGAACAAAATGTGTGTCCCGCCGGGAGGTTCTATTTTCAAAACTGAGCCCCCATTCTCCTTTCAAAATCGAACAAATCCACTGAAAATTGAAGCCGATCGGCGCCATTCATTGGGACATACATTGTATTCGCGGTGTCGGTTCTATATGCTAGTAATAATACTTCAATGGGAAATACAAACTTCGTTTGATAAGAATACATTACACTGGCATCGGCAGTCCGTTTATCGATCAGTGTATGACGTCAGTTGACTATAACATTAGGATCTAACGAACCGTGCTTACCGGCTGAGTATGGCAATATGGAATCAGAATGAATATATTCATTAATTGAATGGATAAATGTATTTATTCGCAATAATTTTATTGTGTTTACAATAAGATATTAATAAAATAATCAATCACAGAATCTCACAATTAGTAATATTTTCGCATAAAAATTACACAAATTCTTAGTATTTAACATTGCAAATCATTATTCTATTTTGATTTCTTAATATATTGTTTGTGAAAAAATATTGCTAAAGTTTGCTAAAGTATTGCTAAAATTTTAACAACGTTACATTAAAAAATGTTTAGACACATCTACGCTCCGCAAGATCAATGTAACCATTGAGAGAACAGGGTAGGAAGTGCTTATATCGCCGTAAGGCCTTCAACAATTTCTTTAGCTCTCGTAGCTAACATGAATAGATAAACCAATCATTGAAGTATTATTACTAGCATATAGAACCGACACCGCGAACACGATGTATGTCCCAATGAATTGGCGGCGATCGGCTTCAATTTTCAATGGATTCGTTTGATTTTGAAAGGAGAACGGGGGGTTTTGAAAATAGAACCTCCCGGCGGGACACACATTTTGTTCGAGATGTCTGTTCTATGACATTATATTTCAATGAAACCAATAGATAAGAACGACGAAATAATGCTCTGTCTCTGTTTACACCAAGAGAACTTGATACAATAGTGATGGAACATTCGGTCCTTTGATTACGCACATTAGGTAACGAGATCGCGTAATTTGTTAATGCTAGAGCACACACTCGGGAAGTTCAGCTTTCAGTTCAAGTTCGCGTATTCTGTAAAGCTCAATTAAAACTTTAAGCTTTCTGCTCGCTGCTGCTACCAATGTGCTTCCAATGTTCGCACTATACTACGTAGTAAGCAACTAGTGATCATTGCCCTATTTACTAACCTCTACTATTAAAACTGTTATTGTTTGTTCTGGCGGGATATGATATAAACTTAGTATGGATGCTTATTCTGTTTTATTAATAGCTATCATAAAGTATTTACGTTAGATGCAAACCGTTAACTTTTTATAACGATAAAATGGGAAAATATAATAGCCCGGTCAAAGAACACACAGAAACACAAAACTGCTAATTGTACAGTAATTTTCAAATCATCTACAGGACCTCTACAGTAGGTTCACAATTACCTATGAATAAAATACTATATCAAAAGTCCCTATCAATTTCAAGTATGCTAAAAGGGTAATTTTTACCGACTTCAAAAAAAGGAGGAGGTTCTTAATTCGACTGTATTTTTTTTATGTTTGTTACCTCAGAACTTTGGACTGGGTGAACCGATTTTGATGATTCTTTTTTTATTCGAAAGCAGGTGCTTGTCATGTGGTCCCACACGACAATAAGTTTTTGAGTAATTTTGAACCCCCAAATCTCGAAAAAATGTTTTGTTCCCTCCCCCGTCATACACCAAAACCTCCATTACTCGAAATTAATTTGAGTCATTACTCCTTGAACAGTTTACAACTAGGTGAGCGGTTTAAATCATTTATCCATGAACAGTTTACAACTAGGTGAGCGGTTTAAATCATTTATCCATGAACAGTTTACAACTAGGTGAGCGATTTAACTCATTTATCTATGAACAGTTTACAACTAGGTGAGCGGTTTAAATCATTTATCCATGAACAGTTTACAACTAGGTGAGCGGTTTAAATCATTTATCCATGAACAGTTTACAACTAGGTGAGCGGTTTAAATCATTTATCCATGAACAGTTTACAACTAGGTGAGCGGTTTAACTCATTTATCTATGAACAGTTTACAACTAGGTGAGCGGTTTAAATCATTTATCCATGAACAGTTTACAACTAGGTGAGCGGTTTAAATCATTTATCCATGAACAGTTTACAACTAGGTGAGCGGTTTAAATCATTTATCCATGAACAGTTTTCAACTAGGTGAGCGGTTTAAATCATTTATCCATGAACAGTTTACAACTAGGTGAGCGATTTAACTCATTTATCTATGAACAGTTTACAACTAGGTGAGCGGTTTAAATCATTTATCTATGAACAGTTTACAACTAGGTGAGCGGTTTAAATCATTTATCCATGAACAGTTTACAACTAGGTGAGCGGTTTAAATCATTTATCCATGAACAGTTTACAACTAGGTGAGCGGTTTAAATCATTTATCCATGAACAGTTTACAACTAGGTGAGCGGTTTAACTCATTTATCTATGAACAGTTTACAACTAGGTGAGCGGTTTAAATCATTTATCCATGAACAGTTTACAACTAGGTGAGCGGTTTAAATCATTTATCCATGAACAGTTTACAACTAGGTGAGCGGTTTAAATCATTTATCCATGAACAGTTTTCAACTAGGTGAGCGGTTTAAATCATTTATCCATGAACAGTTTACAACTAGGTGAGCGGTTTAACTCATTTATCCATGAACAGTTTACAACTAGGTGAGCGGTTTAAATCATTTATCCATGAACAGTTTACAAATAGGTGAGCGGTTTAACTCATTTATCCATGAACAGTTTACAACTAGGTGAGTGATTTAAATCATTTATCCTTGATCTGTTAAAGAAGTCATTGTACACTTGAATTATTTTGCTTTGAACAGATAAATAGTAATCGTGTACTTAGATTCCTTCTGCCCTGATCAGAGAATTGTGCAAAATGGCTCAAGTTACATCTAACTCCGTTAAAAAACACCTTTTATTTGTTATATATATATATCAAAAATTAGCACAAAATATGCCGCTTTATGACTGGGGAGACTCATCAATTTTTATTGTATACTTTAGGAACAGTGATTTTTTTCTCAAAAAAATAAACTTTAAAACGCTCTCCTTTAAAGATCTCAAAATGGCGCTTGAACCAAGTCGCCTTTTAACCGTCGATATCATCATATTATTGTAAAAAGTGATCCAGATATAGAGCACCTTAAAATAAGCTGAAGTTATACAATTATTTTGTGCAATGAACTCCTTTTATCGGTGAAACTATCAATTCGGAAAAAGTTCTTTGTACGAATATTGTATACGAGTAACCGCCCTCGCTTTGCTTCGGTTTTCTTGTTTTTTTCACCTCGGGTTATATTATTGGAGTTTTATTAAGGATCCCTATTTTTTTTTTGAAAATATAATATAGCCTATGTTACTCGGGGATAGTATAGCTTCCCAACAGTGAAAGAATTTTTGAAATCGGTTCAGTGGTTTCGGAGCCTATTCAATGCAAACAAAAAATCAAATCTTTCCTCTTTATATATTAGTATAGAAGTATAGATGACATGTAACTTGATTAATATCTTTCGTGTTGACACCCGACTCAATAGTTGCGCAATGGTTTAGTTTTTCTTAGGTTTCACTTTTCTCAGATATTTCCACCTGAGTGTGTCTGAGTGGCTCGGATTAGGGACGGTTCAGCGGCCCGCGAATAACAGATAGGGAATAATATTACAAAGATAAGAACGTCAGTGGATGTGTTATTGCTGGGCATAGCGACTGGTTGGCGAGATGGGATTAACTAGCTACCTAGCCTAGTTGTGTTGGAGCCTTGAAGAATTTTACAAGGCTTCTTATAGATAATTCCATGTGGGTGTAATGAGGCTATTATTAAAACAACCTTTTTAATAAAATACACAAAGCAAATAAAGAGGAAAATAAAATTTAAAAAGATAAACCAAAGTATTTAATAAAAAATAACTACATTAAAAATATACCTACACTGAAAAGCTAAAAACATAACATATTTTTTCATTCCGCATTTGTACACGACACGCATATTTTATGGTCTTAATTTCCACCTACATATGTATAGTATAGCATAATATGTGATCGGAAGATCCATTACCTATATAAAATATATTGGAATTGGAATAATTCATGTCATCTAACTCAATTAAAATTCTGTTCGCGAGAATTCCTAATAATGATTCATGAGAGGGAGCTCTCAAGCGACGTGTTGGGATCTATGAGGTTTATACATCTGCCATCGATTTTACTGACGACGCGCTCATATCCCGGCTTGCGTCGATACTGTGAATGATTGAGTAAGCAACAGCGGGCGCGGTTGGTAATTGGATGAGTGACGAATTTCTTACGAAGTGCTTAGGAGAGCACGTAAAGCCTTCCTTGCTTTGGAAGTTTTTGGACACCTAACTAAATAAACAGCGGATAACACAGAAACTTGGAATAAATTGGTTTCGGCGTTTCATAGGTAGGATAGGTACTTATTTATTTTCCAGTTCGGCAGAATTTTATTGTGGAAGCCTGAAGTTTGAAATATTTTAATAAGCTTCTAAGTAGTTATTATTTTGATATTGATAAAACTCTTAAAAAAAAGATTGATAGAGAGTGATTGATTGGTTTCGTTTCGTCATGTACATATCCCAAAAGTAACGAAGGATAATGAAACCTGGTACCAGGACCTTAGCAACGTGCAAGAGATCGTAATAGTGATTTATGAGACACCTCGCCCGTGATAGGATCTAGAGGCCGTGCTCGTAAGCTCCATTTTATCATGATTGAGCCGTCCTTCGCTGTCAAGGTCATGTTATGTCCTTAATCTGGATAGTACGTCAATTTTCTTGGTCAGATTTATGACAATGCTCAAAAATTTTAAATTTAGGCCCAAATAATTACCGAATCCTCCCTAAGGGTTGTCTGTGTTATGAAATTAGAGTACCACTTAATAAATATAACTTATTCGTAGGCCTAGCCAAAAGCGAAGCGAAACAAAGGCAGATTCCTACGTTACGTACAAATATCATAGCATATCGTATTACACGTGTCCACATAGGGTTAAAATTGCATTTCAATTTTAAAATTATAATATCACAGAGTAATTTGAATTTCAGATTGATTTTATCGGTAGGGATCAGATTAAAATGTTATTTTACTATTTATTTTATTCACCTCCCACGAGCAGACATCCCACAACCAACTCTTAAATCCCAGTTGTTGTGTTGATTTTGTTGATAAGCGAGCGATTTTTAGGTAGGTATATATTTAAGTACTTAGATTTATCGATCACAATATAATACTGATTAATGTGTTATAGAAGAACAATTCTTACACTATATGTATAGTACACAGTAAATACCTATACTCGTATTATATCTATCTATTAATGACGATTCACACTCATAGCCCCACACTAAGATTCCCTGTGTCGTGGGTGCCATGGACAACACACTAGACAAGGACATTCACACCCAGACCGAGAACAGAAATTCAAACTCATCATTCAAATTTCCGCCTCGCTGGGAATCGAACCCAGGACCCTTGTCGCGGCGATCCGGCATGGTAAACATTGCGCCACAACCATGTGGGGTACACTCACTGTAGAGAATGATTCTACATCGTAATTCGTAAGTTAAACTGGTATATGTTTATATGAAACAATGATTGTTCTCCGTCATGATTTAGTTAAATTGTGTTTGTTTTTGTCATACCATAATTGTCAGCTCATGATTTCTAAAGATCTTTTTAGGGTTCCGTAGCCAAATGGCAAAAAACGGAACCCTTATAAATTCGTCATGTCTGTCTATCTGTCTGTCTGTCCGTCCGTATGTCACAGCCACTTTTCTCCGAAACCATAAGAACTATACTGTTGAAACTTGGTTGTTGGTGGTTGAAAGATTTTTACACAAAAATAGAAAAAAAAAACAATAAATTTTGGGGTTCCCCATACATAGAACTGAAACTCAAAAAAATTTTTTTCAGCAAACCCATACATACGTGTGGGGTATCTATAGATAGGTCTTCAAAAATGATATTGAGGTTTCTTATATTATTTTTTTCTAAACTGAATAGTTTGCGCGAGAGACACTTCCAAAGTGGTAAAATGTGTGTCCCCCCCCCCCCCCGTAATTTCTAAAATAAGAGAATGATAAAACTAAAAAAAATATATTATGTATATTACCATGCAAACTTCCAACGAAAATTGATTTAAACGAAATCTATTGTAGTGAGTAGTTTTTTTTAATACGTCATAAATCGTAAACCGCAAAAAACATCGATCAAATTTACAACGAACTACAAGAACTTTTATATTATGTTACTTGCTGCTACAGAACCCTTCATGGGCGAGTCCGACTCGCATTTGGCCGCTTTTTCTTTTCAGTTTGAAGCTGAGCTACTAGGTTTTTAATATAAATAATTTATTGTAATACAAGCAACCGCAGCTCGAGTCTTCCTGTTAAGATTAATCGCACAATATTGTGTGACGTGTTGGATAAACTGAAATGTCAGGGGTCACAACGATGCAAGTCTCGAGATTGCAACTTTAATCCTAACAGACGATGACAGAACAAACATATCGTGATGGTAAAGGTCATCTGCTACTCGTAAGTAACTCCAAGTATAGTTGACCTTTGAGAAAGGAATGGTTTAGTCTTACAGTACGAGCATATCAAGTCAAATCAAATCAAAATCTTTTATTCATATACCTATAGGTATCACTGATACACTTATGCACGTCATATTTTTTTTAATCTACCAGCTTATCAAATTTGTTTAATTTTATCAAAGTAATTATATATAGTATGGTCGTAATTATATTATATAGTATTACTTATTGTTAGTCGTGTGACTACGCCTACTTCAGTGGTCCTTACAGCATTTACAGGCTATGGTCATGTATGTCAGGATCTCAATCGGATTATCCATTCACAGATATTTACGAGGGATTTGAAAGAAAATACAACATAACAGATGGCACTGTTTTGTTTCTACGCTTCATTAGATCGAAAATAAGTTGACTATAGCAGAGTATAATAAAATGTGTACAGATTCAACAAGATGCTCCTTCTACATACAGTAATTAGAACGTCAGCACGCCTGGTAGTCTGAGCCTTTGTAAAAAAAATACTAAACACTATTTACAATGAAAAACAACACGTTCTTCACAACTTACGAAAAACAATTCTGCTTGAAAAAGAAAACGATTTAGTATAAAGCTGATGTTTTTATCTTCGCAGCGGCGACGGCCGATCGCAGCCCCTGGGGAAGGGTTGTTATTATAATTTCAGCGTTAAGGCAAAACGTCCACGATACGT
Source organism: Thymelicus acteon (assembly GCA_951805285.1). NCBI lineage: Eukaryota > Metazoa > Arthropoda > Insecta > Lepidoptera > Hesperiidae > Thymelicus > Thymelicus acteon. Next base: position 1,868,964 of record OX638224.1, read on the forward strand.
CGTTATTTGTTTCTAAATGTAGTTGAATAAATTGCGCTATGTTGCCAGCGTGCTACATTTCAGTTATTTGAATTTTAGTAGGTTCTTTTTGTTGGTACTACGCAGAGCGAATGGGGTAAATAAATACAGTAAGTTTAGATTTAGTTTAGGTTTGAAAATTCGAATTGAAAGCATTAGGTCACGGACGTAAAAAAAAGACGGACGTAATCCCAAGAACAAATTCAGTGAAGCACCCATTGTAATACCAACTCTGTATTCGTACAAGTACACACACCCACACATTGACACCATACTGCTATGACATTGACACCATCGCGAATCAAAGATTACAAAATTACGCACATATGGTAAGCGAGCTGTCATTGCTATGATTCACTCTCGATTAGACAAGGTTACGTCCGTTCTTTTTTTACGTCCGTGCATTAGGTAAAAAAAAATATACAGGAAGTTTCAGTTCGAACCTTGCACACATTTCCATTTCTCGGACACACAAATTCGTATTTAGGAATATAACAATATAAAGTATTTCAAAAAGGTATAGTAAGGTATGACAAATATTTGAAAATTTTTACAAGACTTCATTTTCCAATAAACTTCAACCCAGCCGATCAGTAGCTCGAGCACGAATATTTGCGAGAAAGTATTCGTATGGTTAACGTAAGCAATTTGTCAAATTTGTATGGCATTTTAGTACCATTTACGTACGATAGGGGCGCTTTTGAAAAAATGCCATACAAATTGCTTACGTTAACCATACGAATACTTTCTCGCAAATATTCGTGCTCGAGCTACAGTAAAATGAACCGTACTAATGGCTTTGACACTGACATCTCCCTTTCTGGAATGAGATTCCGATTGAAATTTAAATTTCAAATTCATTTATTCGTATAGGTGTCACTAAACTTGACTGAATAAGGCAGTGGCTTTTAAAGCCATTAACTAATGGCCACTTGTGTCTCGTAATTGTGGAGACCTAAAGAGCTTATACACTTGTGTTCCAGTGGCTATTGGCTCCAACCAATGAATGGTTCACTACTGAGAACGTGTCAGTCCTCTTGAGGAGGTCTAGAGGACACTCCACTCCGAAGCACGAAATACTCTTGACATTTAGACTCTCGACACTCCAAATTACGATTGACACGAACCAAGATATCCTACATATTAAGTAATAAAAAATTCAGTACATTTCTCATCGAATAACGATAGCTGACAAGAGTTACTTTTCCCATACATAAAGGATACACGGCATCAATTCTTCAAGAACCCTTATGAATAGGAAAGTTTCAGGTATCAGACGGGCATCTTGCTTGAATAGACTCTATTAGGTGACACAATAGAAGGTCCATTTATGTACATACTTATGTATGTATCAGATAATATGTGAAGGTACCGGCGTCCTGCTGTATCGCGATCGATTGGGAACAGGTGTTCGTATTGTTCGTATACTCGTAGTAAGTCGGACAAACTATGTGCCAGTAGAAATGAACTTTGCATTTTAACTATTTTAAAAACTGGTGTATCTAATGATAGTTAAATGATAAAGAGTAGATTGACTAGTTGGGGTGTTAGTGAGATGATGTTAGTTTCCTGCTTGAAGGACCAGAATTAGAATCATTCACATAATTTCAAATTATGTAGTTATTACAATTCATAATTGCCATAATCATTCATAACATGATAGGAATAAAGAAAATTTCTACGACGAAAATAGTGCTTAGGTTTCTTGTAATATATAACTAAAGAACTGTATTCTGTATTTATTTCAAAATTCTAGCCTCAGTAGTTACGGAGATAAGGGGGGGGGGGGAGGGGGGAGAATAGTCAATTTTCGTCTTAAATTTTCGTTCTTTCTTGAATAATTTTAAAACTATCCATTGTAGAAGTATAACAAAAATATATTTGAGGTCCTTACAACAAACCCTTTCATTTGACGTACCAAATGATACGGTTTGCAAAACCATTTTTGTTAAATTTTGATTTCGTTTAATTTTTTTTTCAAAATTCAATTGTTTACATTATACCTTCGTCTTTGGGTCACAAAAAAGAACATGAGTACCAAATTTCAACTCATTTGATCCAGTACTTTCGGAGTAAATTGGCTGTAAATGGCGGTCACCCAGATGCACGAGTGATCCTAAGGGTTCCGTTTTTCGTTTTTTCCTACGGAACCCTAAAAATGACGTGCAGAAGTGTATCAGTGACACCTATATGAATAAATTATTTTGAATTCTGAATTTTAACAGCTGGCACTGGTCAGTCTTGTTTTTCACAATGAGAGTGCATATTATCAAGCCACAAAAGCAAAGCAAAAAAAAGCGGCCAAGTGCGAGTCGGACTCGCCCATGAAGGGTTCCGTAGCAGCAAGTAACATAATATAAAAGTTCTTTTAGTTCGTTGTAACTTTGATCAATGTTTTTTGTGGTTTACGATTTATGACGTATTAAAAAAAAACTACTTACTAGATTTCGTTCAAACCAATTTTCGTTGGAAGTTTGCATGGTAATGTACATCATATATTTTTTTTAGTTTTATCATTCTCTTATTTTAGAAGTTACAGGGGGGGGGACACACATTTTACCACTTTGGAAGTGTCTCTCGCGCAAACTATTCAGTTTAGAAAAAAATTATATTAGAAACCTCAATATCATTTTTGAAGACCTATCCATAGATACCCCACACGTATGGGTTTGATGAAAAAAACTTTTTTGAGTTTCAGTTCGAAGTATGGGGAACCCCAAAATTTATTGTTTTTTTCTATTTTTGTTTGAAAATCTTAATGCGGTTCACAGAATACATCTACTTACCAAGTTTCAATGGTATAGCTCTTATAGTTTTGGAAAAAAGTGGCTGTGACATACGGACGGACAGACAGACAGACAGACAGACAGACAGACAGACAGACAGACAGACATGACGAATCTATAAGGGTTCCGTTTTTTGCCATTCGGCTACGGAACCCTAAAAATGTAATGGTTACTAAATTAAAATAGTAAATGCAATATAACGCAAGGAAAACTCAATTTCGTTAGTTTCCAAATGTATTTCTGAAATGTGCTATTCCACAAAAATTACTTGTGTTGTACAGCAAGAGTACCTTGTCTTGTCTTGTCTACCTACTTGTCTGTAATGTTAATGGACTGAAATGGACCTTGGCACTCTCTATTTCTTTTTATATTTCTGCTAACTACACACGTAAATAAAATAGACAATCTGCATTATTCGTCTATCGCATATGTATCGTTCATTAGTGCACGTAAAATGTTCATTCATCCTACGAAGATGCAATTTTACAAATTGATTGGGTTCCGATGACAATGCATTTTTATGTTTATGGTGATCTGATACTATGCTCAGGGTTGGCTGCAAACAAAATTTCAAAAGCTTTTTTATAATTTTTTATTTTGAATATTACATTTGTGCAAAGGATTGCAATATTTCCATTTCGTAGCACGTATGATTTCTTCAAATGCAGTTTCGTCTTTCTCTTTTGATTCAAAGAGAGTCGATGTGTCGCCGTGTGTGCTGGCGCTTGACGTTATAATGCAGTTAGGGAGCTCGCCGATTTTCCTTTTAACGTCGCTTGCACTGAACGAGATTATGTTGGAAATTGTTTATCTGCCGCCATACGGTGTAGCTCGGTCGTAAAGCTATCGGGAGATAGCTTTTTAATGAAGTTTTAATCATTTTATATTATGTGGTTGCTATTGTTTAATCTTGATAATTTCAGTGTTGTATCTATCACATCTACTTTTGTTATTTCACTGATAAACATAATAACTTTATAAGGAAACTTTGCTCAAAAATATGTTTGAACACATGATAAGTATGTATAAAATAAAACTTATGTTTCCAAACTAAAATAATAAATTATACTCATCACCTATGTTGTTTTACGCATAAAACCCACTCATTATCGCATGAAGTTCACACGTAAGCGCCATAAAACCTCTAATTAGCACGTAAAATAAAATCAGATTTTTCCACATCCACCCAGGGTTGACTGGTGGACAATGCCATTAGGCATTAAGTTTTGCCCTTTGTTACTCTTTTTAAGTGGTGACATAAATTTGAATAAATAAATAAATAAATAAAATACCCTAATTCACGCATACATTCTAAAACTTTACACATTCGTGTATTCAACTAGTTTATGATATGCATAATATGTGTCGTATGATTTGACCACCTTGTGTATACAAGAAGATAGGAATTAATGCTTCACATTGTCATTAACCGCCACTTTGATCACAAAGTGAGAGATAATGTCGTATCGTTGTTATTGGCTGTTGATCAAGTTGGCACGGACCACACGGTACGCTCGGACTCGATCGACGGGGGCAATTCAGTTTCGCTCGCTCAGCACAGCTCGCTGGAGATCGGTTTAGCACTTTAGTCTAACGGCTTCCAATGTGATCAAAAATCTCATGATCTAAAATAATATAATCTATGCTTGCGATGGCTTTAAAATATGTTTTTGGAACGAAGTTCCTTATCGCGCGTTGCGAAAGGGGGCTAGGCGGAAAATTTGGTAACGAAAAGTTGTAACGACACTTTTTGCCGTCGTTAGTCGTTACAACTCGTGCGGCGTCGTTACATGTCTCTCTCTCTCTTATAGAAAGCAAGCCAGATATTTTCGTTTCTTGCAGTAAGTACTAGGATAGCAAAAACATGCAGCAAGTGTGCAAAAACAAATCTGGGGTATTAAAGGAGGTGGCCAACATCTGTATGGGCGTTTGCCCCACTTGTGAAGTATAATGTACACATTTTATTTTTACCTTACATTAAAGCTTACAATATCTACTTTGATAATTTTATCAATAAAAATCTGTAGAACTCGGGATTCTCCTTTTACGAGCAGTTTTAGCTCTTGTAGGTTGACAGTCTGATCAACATAAGTAATCGTGGAAAAGTGTTTTAAAGAGAGATTTTTATATTAAATACAAACTATTTATCTTTTGGATAATTCATTTATTTATTTTACTTTAATTATGACGTGCCCACCCCAAATACCAAACTAATGTAATCACATGAAAATGCCATACCTGTACTGCAGTGATCCATTCTACCAATATGGATTGAAGGTTTCTTGCTAGCGAAGATATTGAGTGACGCGCCATGCGCTCAATATCAACCACACAATTAATGCACCTCATGACAAAAAATCAAACACAATTATTATTTTGCAGAAATCTAACTCAAAAATCTTCTTTTGGCATTTGACAAATGGCAATATAGCATATATTCGTATTTCTGTCAGTCAATTGTCAACCTCCAGTGATAGCAATGGCGGTAATAGAATAAGTGTATACAAGACAACTTATTATTATTGTTAATTTATTATAACTACTCACTGCGGAGTTCAGAAGAAAATTACAATTCTAGTTATGTTATAATAAACGGAAAACATGTCTTTTCAGAGGACTAAAACCTTGTACAAATAAACGTATTTTAACCATTTCCGGGACAGTGTATACAACACAACTTATTATTATTGTTAATTTATTATAACTACTCACTGCGGAGTTCAGAAGAAAATTAAAATTCTAGTTATATTATAATAAATGGAAAACATGTCTTTTCTGAGGACTGAAACCTTGTACAAATAAACGTATTTTAACCATTTCCGGGGCACATGTTGGCCACCTCCTTTCTCATCGGCTTTGTTCACCTAGTAGCTTGCTACTAGGTGACAAACAGATTTGTTTTGGCACACTCGCTTGCATGTTTTTCCTATTCTAGTACTGACTGCAAGGAACTTCGTTCCATCCGGGTGTCCCGGGGACACCTCTCAAGTTTTTTTTATTACTGTTTTTGTTTCTGAAATACGTTAATTCTTTCATTATTTTATTACATCATTAATCATAGCATAAAAATAGAAATAACTACGTTTGATAAAAACACTAAGCTTTAGTAGATACTGAAAACAATGAGCGCAGGGTACCAATCGTAAATATTTTTAATCGTAAATACTTCTGAATCCATTTCAACGCAATTTTCAGTACATAATTATTAACTAAACCTAAACACCATCCACAATAAGTTCTAGCAAAGCCTAGATAGAATTGAAGTTACAGGTTCCCTACAGTTATCCATCGAATGCATGAATACTAAAATAAAAATAATAAAATGGGATAAACGTATGAAATGTCTGATGCAAGGAGTACCTAAATAATTGCTTTGGATGCAATTAGGTACCTTTAAGAACGCTAGAGCTTTCATAAATACCTATATTAACCGACGCGACACGAGGGCAAGTAAGCTAATAATAATAGCAATCAAGCGTTCCTCTTGACGTCTCCAAATGAACTTAAAACTAGAATACCATCAGTAACCTACATCCGCTGCTGGCGGCTGACCTTTTCACAGCGATCCAGATATTATTATCGTCTCGTAGCCAGACAATCTAAAACTACTGTTCACAATAAAACCTCTATATTGGTTTGCGCGAGTCACTTCAGTAGTGGACTGTATTTTTATAAATATTAAAAACGAGTAATCGCCCTCGCTTTACTTTGGTTTCTTATTTTTTTATACCTTGGGTTACATTATTGGAGTTTTAATTAGGATCCCTAATTTTTTTGAAAATATAGCCTATGTCACCCGGGGATAGTGTAGTTTCCCAACAGTGAAAGAATTTTTCAAATCGGTTCAGTAGTTTCGGAGCGTATTCATGCAAACAAACAATCAAATCTTTCCTCTTTTTAATATTACTTAGTATATAGATATATTTTAAAGTGGCAAAATTGTATAGGCACTATGAGAAACTGTTATTTGGGTATTTCGATTATATTTTTGGACTAAGGAGATAGACATTACCTCGGAGCTCTTTTTATTGACAGAGTTCGGATAATCTATACCTTCGAACAGATGGAATAATACATAAAAATAAAAGTAGCATATGTACACTGAGCTCGATGCGTGGAGCTTCGTATACGGGATTTTAATGTCCAGGATGTCCAAAAACTGATGGTAGCCATGCTTGCCATGCAGGTTCTACGACAACGACTCGACTGCTACGACAGAAAAAAAGTCGGCGAGTAGTTTCTGTATGCTATTAATATTTTTTTAAAACTAATTTAAATTAATATTATACTAATTAATAATCAACAAAAAATAGTGCCAAAATTGTTTAGCATGTAAGTGTCGTCTAAAAACATGGAAATAGCTACACTCGGCAAAAGAATTAGGTATGCAGGGCATGATTCTAAAACTTATGTAAAATTAATATTACAGAATGTTTGTGTTACTATCAATGTTAAATCATACCTTGCGTATGTAGAAAGCATTTTACATTGATTACAACACAAAAATTCTATAATATCTATCTATATCAATAATTACAGAATACTTTAGAAACATGCCCTGCATACCTAATTCTTTTGCCGACTGTACATGAGTACGACAAGGACGAAATTACCAGCGTAGATTTTTCCAATATAAGACGTACGACCACATCACGTATGTAAATGCATGCGTCAACGGACACATGAATAGTTAACAGCGGTCGATCGACCCACCGTCCGCGATGACGTCAGCGGACCTAAACATTGTATACCTACCAACATAACACGAGTAATGAGTTGGGCATATAAGGGATTTTAACTTTTTTAATAGCGACTGTCATGTAGCCCGAAGAGAGATGGATTCGATTTAAAATGAATTGAAATGAAATAAAATAATCTTTTATTCATGTAGGTATCACTTATGCAGGTCGTTTTTTTAATCTACTAGCTTTTCGGAAAGGTGCTATGTCATGGAGGAGAAGAAAAGCCGTAAAGAAACTCCTCAGCACATCTTTTAAAAATAAAACTTATATTTATTACAAAAATAGGTATTCTCTAACCTGAACAGAACTGGTTGCCTACTGGTCATTTCTAAGCATCCTTATCATTTAAATATTCATCTATGCTATAATAACCTTTGCCTACCTTTGTTTATCTTTATGTGTTGGATACAGCTCATACAGCTGGTAAAACTTTGTTTCATTCCACTGAAGATACAATCTTGCCGTAATATTGATACAGACGACCCGTAGCCTAGTTGGTAGCGACCATACCTGCGAAGCGAGGGGTCCCGGGTTCGATTCCCGGCCGGGACAGATATTTATGTGACATAAATTTTTGTACTCGGGTCATGGGTGTGATTGTGATGTGTTATAGGTATGTGTCGACCATGCCACCCACGACACAAGTTAACCTACCGCGGGGGTATGAGTGTGTTAGCATTTTATTTTTTATTTTTATTTTAGTTTTAACGTGGGTCCATTAGGTCAAAGGTTTTCAAATCATCCAACTCTTATTTTGTTTAACTTAATTTTTGTTATTAAATGCGTATTAAATGTGAATTATCACATTATGCCAAGAAAGTTTTCTTTTGAAGATGCAACCTGCACAACACAACTCCTGAGAGATTACCATAATGATGTGATTTGATTACTGTTACCTCGTTCTGATACTTCTTCGTGTGACACTACACATCTGCGAGTTTAAACAGGATTGCAGCTCTGTGAAAGATAAGTTGGATTGATTTGTAGTGTAACTGTAGAATTAAATGGTGCTTTGATCTACGGTTCATAATATTTAAACTGGTCAACTTCCTATGGGACTCCTGTAGACTAGTTTACCGTACTATAAATGTCTCCAGGAATAATAAATCTATTAGTATGAGTACATTAACCTTTCTAATACCTAACAAAGTCAATAACCGAAATGAGAATACTCATAATTGACATCCGATATAAGGTCTCCAAGCTCCGTGTGTAGGAATCCAATTTAAATTTTTGCCACTCTGTAAATTCGGATAACATTAATTCATGTAACAGATAACACAGGAACAGACAGGGAATCTAATTGTTCATCGGATTAACGGAGCCCTAATTAGTGTGAACAAAAGGAGATGAGCTGGCATTACATACTCACAGACTGTAACAAAAATATATGACGTAATAAAACATACAAATAAATAAAATTGGAGTGTCTGTTTGTAATATTAAAATAACCGCTTTTTACTAAATGCATTTGGATGTATACACGGTACATACCAAAACAAATTTTTTTTCAATTTTTGTCTGTCTGTCTGTTTGTTCCGGCTAATCTCTGAAATGGCTGGACCGATTTTGACGGGACTCTCACTAGCAGATAGCTGATGTAACAAGGAGTAACTTAGGCTACTTTTATTTTAGAAAAAAAAACAGTTTGATAGGCGATACGAAGTTCGCCGGGTCAGCTAGTATAAAATAAAAATTAATCAGAGAATCCTAGCATGGGGTCTAAGGCTACATGTATGTTTTTTTCTGTTTTGCATTTATGTTCATCTATAGGTAGGTATAAGTATAGTATGTATAAAAGGCAAAGTGATTGAGTGATGTATCAACGCACAGGCCAAACCCTTAGGGCTTGAAACTTAAAATTTCGCACACGTATTCCTCATATGACGTAGGCATCAACTAAGGATTTTTCAAAATTCAACCCCAAAGGGGGTGAAATGCCCAAGGGGGCGATAAGCATAATTTCCGCGAGCGAAGCTGCGGGCAGCAGCTAGTTAAATATATTTTTCATTTTTTTCATTAAATTGGAATTCAATCTGTTGTCCATATCCATACACAACGGGTCACCATCAGGGGTCTCAATTGCTTGTTCATTTGTCCTTCAGACTTTATAACAATATCGTTTCCAAATAATGCCCCCATGTTCAACTCAAACAATGGTTGTTTGTTTCAAAAGGTTATGTTTACAGGACGAAGGGCCAGTCGCTTATCATATTGTTTTCCATGTTTGATGTGGAGAATTACTAAGCTAATATTGGTTTACTGAGTTGCACTCACATCAATAATTTTCAGAATATCTTTAAAGTAAAATTATTGATTTTTAATAGAATGTAATGTTTATTATTATTAACTAGCTGACCCGGCGAACTTCGTATCGCCTAACAAACAATTTTTTTTCTAAAATAAAAGTAGCCTAAGTTACTCCTTGTTACATCAGTTATCTGCCAGTGAAAGTCCCGACAAAATCGGTCCAGCCATTTCAGAGATTAGCCGGAAAAAACAGACAGACAGACAGACAAAAATTGTAAAAAAAAATTGTTTTGGTATAATTATGTACCTTGAATACATCCAAATGCACTCAGTAAAAAGCGATTATTTTAATATTACAAACAGACACTCCAATTTTATGTATTTGTATATAGATGTATAGATGTATCTACCCTCGCTTTGCATCGGTTTTCGTATAGATCTCTAATTCTTTTTAATAAAATAAAGCTCTTATTACACAGAATTCAAGAAACAATAGAGCTTCCTATCGGTGAAAGAATTTTTGAATCGGGTCCAGTAGTTTTTGAGTTTATCCATTACAAACTGACAAAAAATCAAAACTTTTCTCCTTGTAATATTAGTTTAGAAAAGCGGCCAAGTGTGAGTCGGACTCGCCCATGAAAGGTTCCGTAGCAGCAGGTAACATAATATAAAAGTTCTGGTAGTTCGTTGTAACTTTGATCAATATTTTTTGCGGTTTACGATTTATGACGTATTAAAAAAAAACTACTTACTAGATCTCATTCAAACCAATTTTCGTTGGAAGTTTGCATGGTAATGTACATCATATGTTTTTTTAGTTTTATCATTCTCTTATTTTAGAAGTTACAGGGGGGGGGGGACGACACATTTTACCACTTTGAAAGTGTCTCTCGCGCAAACTATTCAGTTTAGAAAAAAATCATATTAGAAACCTCAATATAATTTTTTAAGACCTATCCATAGATACCCCACACGTATGGGTTTGATGAAAAAAACATTTTTGAGTTTCAGTTCTAAGTATGGGGAACCCCCAAAATTTATTGTTTCTTTCTATTTTTGTGTGAAAATCTTAATGCGGTTCACAGAATACATCTACTTACCAAGTTTCAACAGTATAGCGGAAAAAAGTGGCTATGACATACGGACGGACAGACAGACAGACAGACAGACAGACAGACAGACAGACATGACGAATCCATAAGGGTTCCGTTTTTTGCCATTCGGCTACGGAACCCTAATAACGGACACAGTAAACCAAATAAAGAAAAAGATATAAAAGATGGCCTCATTGCTAATGAGCGATCTTTTCCAGGTAACCTATAATCATAGAATTACTATTACTAGCGTATAGAAGGGACACCGCGAACATCGGGTTCGGGGGTGTGCATTGCAGCCGGCCGGCTGCATTTCATTCTGTCACTCAGCTGTCACTCGGCTGCGCTCATTGCGGCCGCATGTCGAAATTGTTTACGAAAAAACTCAAAAAATGCCGTCGTGGATAATAAGAATGTGTCACAATTGCACGACAAAAAACAAAAAAGATAATGTTATCACTTTATCATCAGTAAGAAAACAAAATCTTAACTAAAATCAACTAAAACCAATTTAATTAAATTATTGAGCAATGTTCCCGCCATTTTGAATGAAAAAATCATAAGGAGCGTTTGAACTTGGCAAGCCACTAGCGTGTTAATGGACTAAATAAGCTTGCCGACGCGACGCTTGTGACCAATTTAAAGTGTTGGATTTTTTGACACGAATCAATGGTCGTTTGAAATCGTTTAAACGCTTTTGCACGTTAAATAAAGTTGGAGTAAGAGCTTGTAAAGATTTGGAGTCGGTGACTGCTTGTCTTGGTTCGACAAGTGTCATAATTATACAAAGTTACTCTATGGCAAGTGTGCAAACGAGGCTTCTAGTTTGAAAAGAGAACGGAGGGCAAGCCGGCGGTGGAACACACATTTTGTTTGAGATAGCTTCTCTATGTATACTACCTCAATGCCTATAATGGGTCGATTTGCAGCCGATACAAATGTAAACAGACCATTAAAATCGTTTTCTAGAGTTTTCACCAACTGACATGAACATGAATTTGTACACCAAATGCGTTCCATTTAGACAAACTAATTTAGATAATACATTATGTTAAAGGTTTCAAATCGCTTCTATGGAAAATTGTCACTGCAAAGTGTTTGAATGATGACAGTGTTATTAAATTTTGTTTGTTTCCACATTTACTCGGAGTTTATAAATTGTTATCGATCAATATGTATTTATCTAAGAATTCACAAATACCTTACTGAGTAGTTTGTCTAAATAAAACGCATTTGGTGCATGAACATAATACATACTTATTACGGATACGGCTATTATTTTGAACGTAAGGGTATTTTAAGCAAAGTATGGTGGGGAGTTATTTGTAAGTAAGAGCTGACGACAGGGGCGTGTCAACGATATTTCCACGGGAATGGGGAAAGAGCAAGGACGGGAGAAATCAGATCGGGTAGTAACAGACACCCTCATCAATTTGATACTTATCGCGCACTTTTATTTTAAAAAATATTTATAATATATGTATAATATATGTAAAATAAAAATGAAAAGGATTCGCATCAGCCACGGACCTAAAAAAAAGATGGACGTAATCCCACAAACAAATGCAGTGAAGCACCCATAGTAATACCAACTCTCTATTCGTACAAGTACACACACCCACACATTGACACCATACTGCTTCAATCGCGAATCAAAAATTACGCACACATGGTAAGCGGGCGGCCATTGCTATGCTTCACTCTCGATTAGACGAGGTTAGGTCCGTCTTTTTTTCAGGTCCGTGGCATCAGCACATTCAATATTTGTTTAAAGTGAATACGATAGTTTATACGACCGTAATATATGGGTACAACAGCCATAATATTATATACGCCTTTCTCCAACATTTTATGGGTCCGAAATCCTCGATTACCTAGCTACCTGTCAAAGAATCGAATCAATAATATAGTGTTCCTTTACCCATTAACTTTATCAGAGATGATGAATAGGTTACTGGGATCGGCTGCATATTTTACATATATATTGTCAGCTTGTTCATCTGTCTGCCGGTACAAGTGCCACTCGAAAAACAATAAACAAATACTTAACTTTCCGAATGGGGCTAAATGAGAAGTTAAATATTTTTTTGAAATTTTTAACCTAATTATATTGACTTTTTTACCGTCCTAACGCCAAGACATATTTCTTTAGAGAGTTGGTTTCTACGTCTGATCTGTTTCCGCAGGAGATAATAACGCTCCAACTCAGAGTCACTAACGGTTACTTTCTTTTTTTGCTTCGCTGCTTAGTAAAGAATCACCGTACAATTTTTGTACTAAGGAGCGATTTAGGTAGCCGTTAGTGATTCTAAGTAGGGTCATTTAGTTTGTTGAGTTTAGTTAGTACCAATTATTGGAGTAAAATATGGAATCCATGAAACGTCTACAAGATCAGTAATAATTGATTTTAGGTTTTATGTTATTTACATGTAAGTAAAGTAGGTTTTTCAAGCAATAAGGGCAGGGCCAGTGGCGTAGCGTGAGGGGGGGCCGAGGAGGCCATGGCCCCGGGCGGCACATGAAGAGGGGGCGGCAAGCCACTCGATTTTTAAATAAAAAAAAAACATATACATTAAAATTAATTATTTTTTATTTAAATTTTAATGTGAATTGTGTTATGAAAAAAACAAGAAAAGTGCATTTTTAATTGATAAAAAAATTATTTCAAATAATATGGGGGCAGCAAAGATCATTGGGGGGCGGCAAAGTTTTGGTCGGCCCCGGGCGGCAGAAACCCACGCTACACCACTGGGCAGGGCTAGTGAACTTCAAAGTTTAACGTTTAATAAGGCCAAGCTTTGAATTAGTAAACAGGAAAGTCGCCCGCTGAAACATCATCGTACATAAAGGTGAACCTATTTCTGGTATACAGGTCTGTAGTTTTTATATTGTTACCGTAATATAGGTGGACTTCTATTATTTATGTATAGGTCGTAAGTGTCACCGCTGAGTCTAAGCCAACCTTTGAACCGCTAATCATCGAGGAAGATAATGATACTAACTGCCACAAAATACTACTTTTACTTTACGCAAAAACTACTGAACGGAAAATGCAGGGAAAAGCCGCCGTTTATTCCTCTAGCCGTGAGCAGATCGAGTATTCAATAAGTAATTTAACAGCCAGTAAGCATAATATAATCACAATTTACAATAGATAACACGTAACTTGTATGTAAAACTCCAAGGAGTTCAATTTAAAATTATAAATTCACTTCAAGCAATGATATTATAATGTAAAAAAGACGTAGATATGTCACTAGCGCGCCGACGATGAAGAGCGTAAGGACAGGCAATTGACCGTTCTGCTCGTAGTCGCTCTGTCAATACAAGACGATACGTACGCTTTTGTTGTTGTCAAAAGTGCTTGACATTTGACATACAGCGTTAAAATGCCTTCGCGTATTATACAAATGTGATTGGTGTAGTGAAACAAAAGATAAACGTGTGTGTGTTGTAACTCTTTTCAGAACAGATTTTTTGGTTCATTTGTAAGGGCATAACGTATCTATATTTTTTTAAATATCATTGATTTCAACGACTGATCAAGAGATCTGACCGCCCTAGGCTAATTATGAGGATGCGCCCCCGCCAAAAAAGTAGTGAGTAGAGTAGTACTGTGAAAATTTTAAGATGGTTCATAAAAGTTTTCAGATCGATTTGCAAGCGAAACTAACGTTGTCCTTTAATCTGCATGACATTCAACCTTAGGGTGGCAAACCATTTTTTAAGCTGATCGTACATAAAGGCAAAGTACCTCATTAAAAAAACACGGACACACTAACGCGCTGTCCTACGTGGGCGAATCAACGCGAACGCGAAGCGACACGGCGCGAAGCAAAAATAACAAACACTCGAGATGTATTGAAGTGTCCTACGTGACCAAAAGCACGTAGGGGGCGTTGCGGTGCGGCGCGATTTGAAGCGAACGCGATCAGTTGGTTTGATATTTTCGCGCGAACTTCAGCGGCGCGGCGTATGTCAGTGGCGGTGAAGTGACAATTCGCGCGCACGTAGGACAGAGTCGCTGCTTCGCTCCGCATCGCACTGAATTCGTATCGGATCGCTTCGCGATCGCGTTCGCGTTGAGTCGCCCACGTAGGACACGGTGTAAGGAAAGGACAATAAATATCAATCACAATATTCGCGAGTGCGTGATTCATATGACGGACGCACGACGATTTCAAAAGAGATAAGACAAATGAATGAAGCTAGGCAAAATATACCTACTAACTATTAACCACACCGGGGTGTCCCCGCACATCGTTGATGTGTTTCATTGCGCGCGGCAAGCTGCGCTGAGTGCCTAGTGCGAGTTTTGTTAAATTCGCCTCACGCACTGTCCTACGCGCTGTCCTACGTGGGCGAATCAACGCCAACAAGAAGCGACGCGGCGCGATGCGAAAATAACAAACAGTCGAAATGTATTGAAGTATATTTAGTCCTTATTTAGACACGCTAGTGGCTTGCCAAGTTCAAAGGCTCCTTATGATTTTTTCATTAAAAAATGGTGGGAACATTGCACAATAATTTAATTCAATTCGTTTTAGTTGATTTAAGTTAATATTTTGTTTTCTTACCGATGATAAGTGCAATGCACACCCCCGAACCCGATGTTCGCGGTGTCTATTCTATACGCTAGTAATAATAGTTCAATGGTCCAAACGTGTTAGGTGCAGCGCAGACGACGCTCTTTTTGTGCGATCGAGTGTGCGGACGCACAAATGTCTACATGGCGCGCAGCCGCACTTTTTTGCGCGTCGTATGCGTTACTGCATATAATTGCAAAGGTTCTATTTTCACAGACTTAAAAGTGCGTCACGGACAGTGTGCCGTCTGCGCTGCACCTTAAGTGATAAAAATCTACTTAACAGAAAATAGAAAAAAATCTAAATCACTTGTCTACTTGATTTCAAAATTTTAATTACTAAATTGTCCGTTTACAACTTTACACGTATTAATTTACTTAAAATTTAGTTAACTACTTAGTACATATAAACCGAACATTATTGCGAGGCGGATTAATCAAAACGCGCACTAGGCACTGAGTGCCTGGCAAGTGGCACTCCGTTGCCAGCTCACCCACTCGCTCGACCACCGATCGATTCGAGTAACAAGTCAGTGTTTGTTTTATGCGCGCTTTTTAAAATTTTAAAATTTATTGGTAAAATCAGGGACTCGTCTCTAGGAACTAGACTGTCTCGGTCTAGTTGAAATGTGTAGCCTGTGTAGGGTAGATGCAGTGATGCTAGATTAGTGCATGCGAAGACACGATTTTAGCGCGCCCCCCCGATCCTCGCGCCCTAGGCTGCAGCCTAATTAGCCTAAGGGTTAATCAGGCCCTGATTGATTTCAAGGTAATTTTATACCTACATGTATACAATTATACATAATTATTATGTACATAGAAAGTTCTTTGCAATTATAACTCTCTTGTACTTTTCCGAAGCAGACATTTCGGAGGTCGGAGGGGATAAGGGGGAAAAGCGGATTTTGTATCCCGCGCAGACAATATTATGTTCTACACTTTAATTACTTTTGCACTTTAAACTTTATCACAAAGTACATAGTTATATCACGCGCTCTACGTAAGATCATTTCGCTGTTCATTAGTATAATGTGTTCGCATATCACATACAAACCCTTTAGTGAAGGCTGCTGAAAGATTTAACTTTATCACAGAATATTCAGGTTTGGATTTCGTAAATAAAATTGAGATTTTCTTAAGGGCCCTCGCCGACGACGACTTTTTGTAGCGATGCTGTCGCGCGTTTCATGAACGCGCGACAGCATCGCTACTAACGCTTGTTAGTCGCATTTGCAACGCGCTACAGAAGCGATGCCAACGCGCTACTAACGCGCTACAACATCGCGACTGTATCGATTCAACGCGCGACCGTGTCGGACGACATCGGTATCTTGCAACTGTAGCGATCGCAGTTACCATGGTGCCGTTACTGAATCGCGTTTGTATCGCGACAGAAGCGCGTTTGTATCGCGACAGAAGCGCGTTTGTATCGCGACTGAATCTGGGCCCGTGGGCGAGGGCACACAGCTAGCGACCGCGTCGCGACTGTATCGCTGCGGACGCGCGACAGCATCGCTACTGCATCGCTACAAAAAGTCGTCGTCGGCGAGGGCCCTTAACGGTGCTACAGATTATAATTTGAAGGCAAATAATTCCATTCAACTTCCTACTAAATGTGACAGTTTGTAAGCAGGATTTTTATGTTTAGACCATGACAGGCCATCTGGCCTGTAACATCACACCTGCAGCCTGTAACATAACACCACAGTGCACCTGCACTCTGCACTTTTGGTGTGATGTTACAAGAACGTGCCGCGTTCGACGTGTCGGGCCTATTTCAGAAGGGCTTCCACGCGCCGCCGCGCCGTTAAGTCCAATTTAGACATAGTATGTAGTTAGGTAGATAATTATAATTTTTAACTAAAAGTGAATAATTTTAAGTGCGCGTCCAAACGTAATAATTTTGTAAAGTTCTTTAGTTCATACAATTCTTCACAACCTACTTAACTACTTAAGCATTTTCACGGACGTAAAAAAAAGACGGACGTAATCCCAAGAACAAATTCAGTGAAGCACCCATAGTAACACCAACTGTCTATTCGTACAAGTACACACACCCACCCATTGACACTTCACTGCTTCAATCGCGAATCAAAAATTACGCACACATGGTAAGCGGGCGGCCATTGCTATGCTTCACTCTCGATTAGATGAGGTTACATCAGTCTTTTTTTAGGTCCGTGAGCATTTTACTAAATTTTAACTAAAAAGTGCCTGTCCAAACATGTTAATTGAAAAGCCCCGCCCACCTACTTAACAGAAAATAGAAAAAATTCTAAATTACTTGTTTAATTGCGTACTAAATTTTAACTACTAAATTGTCCGTTTACGTGTATTAATTTACTTCAAATTTAGTTAACTACTTAATACGTGTAAACCGAACATTATAGGTTATGGGGAACATATTATCCCTAAACGCCTCCAAAGCCATTCATAAAAATGTATATTAATAAAAAACATAATATTCATAACAAAAGATTTTGTAAACTTTTAACTTAGAAATGTTACATGAACATAAAAAAGAAAAATCTAGTTGAAAATTTGACTGCTTTTCTTACATAGCTTAAAAACTGGCACATTAATGTATATATTCAGATAGGGACATAACTCGAACGATATTACGAGACGTAATTTACGAACGCCAATTAAAATACTTTTCTCCATGAATTCCCTGGGAGTATAAATTCAGGTTACTAACATTAATCTGCAGAAACTCATATGAAGGTCTAAGCTGGATACAGGTGGAACAACCGCGAGTAATAATCCAGCGGCTGTCCGGGTACACCCGGGTAAGCGCTCGTATTAACTCTATCCGGATTAGTTAGCGAGCGCGTCTCCTATACGTTGGAATTATATGTATTAGAAACTAGTTTTATGTTATCGGGCAGAGTATAATTACTTATATTGCCTATAGTAGGGTCGATTTGCAGCCGACACAAATGTAAACAAACCATTAAAATCGTTTTCTACGGTTTTCACCGACTGACATGAATTTGTACACCAAATGCGTTTTATTTAGACAAACTACTCAATAAGGCAAAATAGTATATTATGTTTAAAAAGGTTTCAAATCGCTTCTTGGAAATTTTGTCATTGCAAAATGTTTGAATGATGACAGTGTTATTTAATTTTGTTTGTTCCCACATTTACTCAGAGTTTATAATTGTTATCGATCAATATGTATTTATTTAAAAATTCACAAATACCTTAATAAGTAGTTTGTCGTAAAACGCATTTGGTGTACAAATTCATGTCAGTTTGTGAAAAACCATAGAAAACGTTTTTAATGGTTAGTTTACATTTGTATCGGCTGCAAATCGACACTACTATAGATTAGTTATCAGCCAGTTGCGCCGGGCGTCGGCATATTTTTTCCTACATCTTCTACAATCCTATCCTACCATAATACACGGACCTGAAAAAAGACGGACGTAACCGTGTCTAATCGAGAGTGAAGCATAGCAATGGCCGACCGTTTACCATGTGTGCGTAATTTTTGATTCGCGATTGAAGCATTATGGTGTCAATGTGTGGGTGTGTGTACTTGTACGAATAGAGAGTCGGTATTACTATGGGTGCTTCACTGAATTTGTTGTTGGGATTACGTCCGTCTTTTTTTTAGGTCCGTGTTATAATATTATAAATGAGGAGCTTAGTATTGATGTTTGTTTCTCTTTCACAAAAAAAACCACTGAATTTATTTTCATGACATTTAGTATTCATAGGGTAGTTATTATTCCGGAAAATGCAAGAAAAGGCGCAGACAGAATTCTAGTCATAATAATTATATCTCAGCCAACTTACACAGAACCTTAATAAATTATATCAAAACTGTAATCTACCTCTGAATTACCCAATCTATTAGTGAAAACGGTATGAAAATCCTTTTGGTAGTGTTTCAGTTAACCCATCCAGTTCAGAAGGACAGACTCGGCGGGGATTTTGTTTATAACTTAGTAGTGATAGTGAAAAACATAATCGTTGCCACAGATCGTAATGTTTAAGTATGATTTGCATCGCCTCCACGTGATTACTCTTTAGTTTTATCAGGAGGATACAGAGCCAGGTTTACACAATTGTAGAATTATAGCAGAGGCGTAGCTACCGCCGTATCAGCCGTATCAATTATACGGGGCTCCCAACGTAATGAATTTTAGGTGTTGGTTTAACCTATTCATAATGTTATTTGAGTAATAATTAAGTATTATATAAATAGTTATAGTATTTGGCTAGCTTGATGACGATTTTATTCTATGGAGAATATTTTTATTACCGTTTCACAATTAATGTTTTTACTATAAACACTGCACGCATTAATTTAGTTTGTTGTTTTATTTATATTATTAAAACTATATTATCGTAACATATACCCTAGTTTTCAAAAAAAATTTACGATATGGTGCGTAAAGTGGTCTATTATGGTACGGGTGTAAAATTAGCGCCTGACCGTAGCGAGGGTGCTAAACACCGTGCAATAATAGATTACTTACGTCACGAGTTTCGTATATTATGTAACAGGACAGTGTAATACTAATAAACAATAAACGCTGACATACTCATACACCTGCAGTAGAGTTTTACCTTTAGTGTCACAATATTATAAAAAACAAAACAACAGCCGCAAAATATTACTGAAAAGAGAAAAACAAGCAAGCACTAAAACTTTTGTTTGTGTATTATGCGGTCAATATTGCAGAAAAAAATAACCTTTTTCAGTAGACAAAACAAATGACGGGCCCAAAATGTTTGCCAATAAGCAGTACCTAATGAGTTTCAGGTGAGCTAGTTTGTTAACCCCAAAAAGTGATACCTAATAAATGTCTACACGCGTGTTACGTGGAAAAATTAGTGGCGCGTGCAGGGTTGAACTCAAATCAACCGATTTAAACACGATTTAAACGTCCCTTTTATGTGGCAGCTCTATCTATATCTATGGTGGCAGCTTTCAGTTTGTCATTAACGTTACAAATAAAATATTTCGTACCTACTTGCAAATCTTGAAAATGGGTTAATCGATTTGGGTGCGGTTTTTACCTGGGGTATTGTAGTATGCTTAACCAGTAATTACATAGATTAGTTGTCTGATGAAATTAGTTATTATTTAAATATATATATATATTATGTATGTATAGATATTGGGCGCAGGTTTCTTCATCTGATGTGATGTCTGCAGGACAATGCGGCTGGTGATGCCGGGCTGCGTGAGCGACGCGCGGGGCCACCCCGCCGTGCGGACCCTGCTCGTCATGGTCGCTATGGCGCTCTACCTCACCATGGGTAAGTGGACTCCCCAACCTAACGGTCCAACGGCCAGCCTAAGCCAGTGGGCTGAAGAGACATTAACGCCTGAATTCTTTCTACGTTGACGTCGGTCGCATTGTTAGCTGTGAATCTCTACTCCTACAGCGACGCTGCAAGTTGCAACTCGTGCCTACTACGCGTTCACTCTAAGTTTGCCCTTACCTCCCGTCCCGCTCCTCGTACCGCAACTCATTTAGTACGGACAGCAACGCTAGTCGCGTATTTTTGAGGTCCCGCGCGGCGCGTGCGTTCTTGACTTTGTTATTGATTTTGATGTTACTTTCGTTAAATTATTTTTCTATTGATTTATTCTACGTTCGTTGATTTTTGTCGCTACAATAAATAAAATAGAAAATGTTTTACACAGTGGCAAACGTAATTTGTTATTTAAGTTAGTGAAATTATTTGATTACGTTTTTGTCTATAGTAGCCGTTAGCTGTTAAATCGTAACGGTCGACGAGAGCAAACTTGAAGTGAAAACGTAGTACTTTAGTATCACAGAGGCAGTGTGAGGCTTCAGAGCTCTCAGTGTATTATTGCTTAACCGACATCCACAACTAACGGCCTAGAGAAACATCACAGTTAAACATGTTTTTATAACGTTTTATTATTTTTGTACAATTTACCCACATCATATAGCCACATTTAATAGTCAGAAACCATAAAAGTAATCTTCTTGACGTAGAAAATGCACAAAGGCGGTGTACCAGTAACAAAAGATATCAGAAAACTTCTCCAATGAAATATGGATTCATTTCAACTCGGACAAAAAGCGAAGAATTACAGTTAGAACTAAGCTATAAGTTTTCAAAAGTAATTTAAGTTACTTTCCTCATTTTCCCTTTTATTCCTCAATCTTTATCTTGAATAATAAATGGAGGAGAATAATAATTTTGAACATGGTGAAAATTATTATATTACAAAATATTTATGTATAGTCTTCCAAAGAATATTTAATGGAAACATATCAGTTATCACAAACAAATTGTAACATAATACTTACTTGAATAATAATTAAACTCAACTATCGTAATTTTGGACGATAAAGTTATACAGTCTGGCTATTTTGATGGATGTGCACATAAAAAAGTTAAGTATTAATTAAGTTCAAAAGTAAAATAGTTATGTTATTACATTTTTTTTAATAAATGAAAAATGAAAAAATGATTTATTCAGCAACCATTATTATAATACTTTCAGTGCCACTAGCTCCCACACTAGGATTCCCTGTGTTGTGTTGTGGGAAGCTAGGATTAAGAATATGCCTACGATATCAAAATTGGGAACGATAAGTAGGCTTCAAAATTAAGTGAAAGTTAAAGAATAACCTTCAGGGGTTCATGCTCTTGTATTTAATTTATTTCAATTACTATGATGTAATTGGTCTGTTTAATACCAAGTTATTAAAGATCGACAATTTTTCATTTATTTCTAACAATAAAACCAACGAAAAACTCATTTACGTGGTTAGGAATGCGCGTTAAGGCAACCGTCCTGGCTGATATCATTAATCACGAAATGGATGAAAAGGTCTCTCGTGAAAAGGTGTATCGTTAATGATCACATCTTTAATTTTCATTGGAACATTGTTGGAATTCATTCCAGGCCTCACAATAGACGCCCTACAAAAATCATGTAACTAGGCTTTCCATGATAAAACATTGAGTATGAACATTGAGGTATATACATAGAGAAGACATCTCAAACAAAATGTGTGTCCCCGCCGGGATGTTCTATTTTCAAAATTGAGCCCCTGTTCTCCTTTCAAAATCGAACGAATCCATTGGAAATTGAAGCCGCGCGGCGCCAATTCATTGGAACATACGTTGTGTTCGCGGTGTCAATTCTATACGCTAGTAATAATACTTCAATGAGTACGAATTAAAAATAGTATAAATTCATCTAACTTAATTTCGAGAAATCATTAACGAAGCTTCTACAACTGGGGCAAAAGGACATTATTTTCGTTAACAACGACTCTTACCAGGTTTCAATACGCCTACATAATTATACCGTCGCCTACGCGATCATTCTATAGCGCTGTGTATAATTACTAAAGAAAATGTCAGGCGCTTTTTTATACAATTTTATTCCTATTTTTCAGAAACGTTATTTCAAGCGTAATAAATTTTCCAATTCGTTATTGTTCTCTTTCAATGGTTTCCTGAGGTGGATTCTTTGCTTTCCTTTCTTTTGTTTTATGGGACACACAAATTGGGTTGTGAGGGTCCTTGGGTCCTACATGGGCCCAAGGATGGAAGAGTCTTTGTTTTGCTGGTTGCTTGGTGCTTGATCACACAGCATAATGTCAAACCCGTGACCTCATGACCGTGAAATGTTTTTTTTTCGGTCACAAATGTAGTAATATCGGACAGCCAGATATAATGTAGGTCACCTGATTTAACTGTTAACTGATGTCCATCATGGATGACGATGACCAATTAGGTACATATCATGTACTTACCTGGCAGCTCGACTGCTCTTTTGATGGTTATCCTAGAATTTGTGCTATGCAATTAAGTTGTAACTTCTCTTACTAGTAATAGTCTAGTATAACTCGTCCGAAATATCTGTGGACCTGGCTCAATGACGTCATGCAAACTGGAGAGATAGCAAAAAAATCGAGATGTAAAGATTAAAAATATTATTTTGATTTGTGTGTATCTACTTTTTTTACATTTTTTACAACTTTTAGATCAATCTGTACTTTATAGGGTTCTGTAGTGAAAGAGCCGTGTTTTTTTCATTTTCAAAGAATTGGATCACTTTGAGCACTAAATTCCGCTCTGCACGTTGTATCGTCCACCCTTCTTACATTACTAAATAATAATAAACAGCAAGAAAAAATAAACAACAAGAAACAATAAAGAATAATGCCATTATGAAGCAAGAATAATACACGTGCGTCGGCGCTTGTTTTGGCAACGGTACTGGATAGGCGAAAACAGGGTGAGGTCCGAGGAAGCGGGAGCGGCATCGAATTCCAGCGAGGTCCACAGATATTTCGGACGAGTTATAAAATAAAGTTTTACAACTAATCGATGGCAGTAACGAAGAGCCAGTTTATCAATTTCTGAACATATAAATGATCGTAATCTACTCTGGGTAGAGCAATGAACTAATATACGCATTCGTTCACTGGGGTAGAGTAAAACAAAAATTAGTGGTTAAATATCATTATTGAAAAGGAAATATTTGTTGATTCATGAAGTTCATATGCATTGACGACCCTGTAGGCTACAAGGTTGTTGTTGGTAGCGACCCTGCCTGCGAAGCGAGGGGTCCCGGGTTCGATTTCCGGCCGGGACAGATATTTATATGACAGATAAATATTTGTACTCGGGTCATGGGTGTGATTGTGATGTGTTATATGTGTTGTCCATGCCACCCACGACACAGGTCCGACCTACCTACCTACGACCTACGGTCGGGGTATGAGTGTGTTAGCGTTTATTTATTATTTATTTATTTATTTATTTATTCAACCAGATACAATGCGCGCGCCCATGCATGCCACGAAAGAATAAAAAAAAACCGAGCAAGTGCGTGTCAGGCCACGCGCAATGTAGGGTTCCGAAGTAGTAAGTTTATCGACTATTACTCATTAACTATGTATACTTATGCTAACATAGCCGTGATAGTTTTCCTTGTAAATTAATCATATAACCAATTTTTGGGATTTTTTCACTTGTCCAACTCCAACCGTTTAGCAACCAGGGGGGGGGGGACACTTGACTCTAACCAAAAATAGCACTTTTAAAGCCATAAATATTTTGCAAACGAATTAGGGGTGATTCCAAAAATGATCTAAGAAGGCACATAATATTTTTGAAAGACCTCTACAACGATACCCCACACTATAGGGTACGCGACGAATAAAAAATTCATCCTCACGTTATCTGTGGGAGGTACCCTGAAAAAAAATGTTTTTCAATATTTTATTCTACGATTCTGGAGTTTTAATAAATATGTGTATCCATGCCAAATTACAGTTTTCTAGCACTAAGGGTCTCGGCGCTTTGCTTCAGACAGACGGACAGACGGACGGAGATGACGAAACTATAAGGCTTCCGATTTTACTTCGGAACCCTAAAAAGAACGGATTGTCAGAAAATAATTTCAGTTCTGTTTGAAGAGCATTAATGAAATTGTAACATACAGGCCGTGCATACAGGATAATTATTTGATTTATCAATTCCTTTACGAGTTTACATTTTTATGAATTGTTTCTGGTTAACAGGGGCCACAGTGTTCCAGGCCATCGAGGGTCCCCTGGAGGAGGAGACCGTGGAGAACATCAGCCGGCTCAAGATGACCTTCCTCAACGAGCATCCGTGTGTGTCAGGTTAGTTCCATTCAATAATTAAATTATGTTATTTGGGCCTACCTATCAAGCATCAGCAATGTTCGGGGGTCCTGCTCTTCCATTTTGTACATCAAGATTATGTGTGTGTGTGTGTGTGTGTGTGTGTGTGTGTGTGTGTGTGTGTGTGTGTGTGTGTGTGTGTGTGTGTGTGTGTGTGTTTATGCGTGTGAGTTTGTCTAAATTATAACATAAGAGATGACGCTAATGTCGCTATGTTACTCTTGTTTGTAGTAAATAGACTGTACAATCAGTCACGTGGTTCTTCCACCAGTAGGTCATGAAACAGAGGAGGGTGTGTACACGTCCTTATCTCCTTGAATACTTAAGGTGTGATTCCATTGCGGCATGCTCAATTGCTCATGCTGATTTTATAACATTTTAGTGGCTCAGGCCAAAGCATTCGTTTACTGGGGCTCGTGATATGTTTTATTAAACGTAATGTCTTGGTAGACTATTAAATAGAATAGCAGACTAGAGTTCGGCATTACTTTGACCATTCCATTCCAGGATTGGTGTGAATGTAATGCGAGAAAAGTAGGTAAAAGGTTCACGAAAATATCTGTAAAGAATATGTTGTAATTACAGGTTGTAGTTGTATCTTGGTTCAAGTGCGTCTGTCTGCCTGTATGTACGCATCTCTGAAACCTCACCCTTATTCCAAAATGACAGTTCATATGATATACTCGTAGTTATACTTAATAACCTTGTTATCAAACTCTATCTAGGTTATCTAGGAACGTATATTGTACACAGATAAATGGGTACCGACGCGACGTCCAGTCGCATGTCATAGATAGTATTATGTAGATATTTGTTGGTTGCTAGATCTATCGAACGGAAACAAATATTTGGGACAAACACGCTTCGATTGTTGTATAACTTTTTAATTTAGGTGGACGGGGCAGGGCTTTGTTTATTGAAAAGTTTTTGTTAAGAAAGAAATGAGCGAATGAAATGGAATTAAAAATGTGAGCACGTCGCATTCTATTTTTGATTTTGAAAGTAAAATGTGTGCATCTGAACTGAGGGCCCACTTTTTTTTTCTTGGCGTAGCGAATTGAAATTTATAGAGGATTTAGTTAAAAATAGTTAAAACTTAAAGCAAACACTCATAAATTTCTTAAACGTGAATGAAAGATGTTATGGGCAAATTTTTTGGGCCCTCAGTTCAAATGTGTACAGAAAGTGGCATGGTATAAATCTCAGAAAGTACGACCTCTGTGTCAATAATTTTTATTTTAGAATTTAGTTAAGAATTTCTTAAAACGATTGATATCATTCTTAACTGGCTAGAGAATAACATTACAGATTTATCGCAGTTTTACTTGGGCCCTCAATCCAGACGTTTATGAACTGAGAGCCCAGGCGAAACATAGGTTTAAAGGAAGAAAAGCATAAATGTACATTGAAAACCCCTTAGATAACATCCCTATGAATTAGTTAAAAAAAGAAATAGTGATAAAGAAGTAACGGCTGAATGGTAAAACGGCTTCGAATTTTCGGATAACCTCTGATCTGAGGGCCCAATATTTTCGGCTTTATCGACTAGGTGCAACCACTTAGTTTGAAATAAATTAGCTGAAAAGTTTTTACTAATTTTTAACTAAAATTTTACATTCGGTTTTTTGTTCAAAATGCCATACTTTACGAGAAAATTAACTTTTTATTTTTAGTAGGAACAAAATTTGTAGGGTAACCATGATTGCAGAATAGGAAAATTATTAATAATAGGTTATCCGAAAATTTGAAGCCGTTTAACCATTCAGCCGTTACTTTTTTATCACTATTTCTTTTTTTAACTAATTCATAGGGATGTTATCTAAGGGGTTTTCAATGTACATTTATGCTTTTCTTCCTTTAAACCTATGTTTCGCCTGGGCTCTCAGTTCATAAACATCTGGATTGAGGGCCCAAGTAAAACTGTGATAAATCTTTAATGTTATTTTCTAGCCAGTTAAGAATGATATCAATCGTTTTAAGAAATTCTTAACTAAATTCTAAAATAAAAATTATTGACACAGAGGTAGTACTTTCTGAGATTTATACCATGCCACTTTCTGTAGGCATCTGAACTGAGGGCCCAAAACATTTGCCCATAACATCTTTAATTCACGTTTAAGAAATTTATGAGTGTTTGCTTTAAGTTTTAACTATTTTTAACTAAATCCCCTATAAATTTCAATTCGCTACGCCAAGAAAAAAAAAGTGGGCCCTCAGTTCAGATGCACACAAGTAAAATTATATTTCGCGGGAATTTCTAATGTAAGGTAGGACAAGTAAGGTAGGACAGAATTACTTCATGGATTCATTTGTTAAGAACATTGTTTTGCTGTGTAACAGGTGATTACCTATTTCAGAGAAAGATAACTTTTTCGCCATTTATGCACTACTCTTCATTTTTTTTTTTTTTTATACCGAATAAGTTAGTGCTTGACCACAAAACCACCTGATGGTTTTGTAAACATTTAATTTAAGCTACACGAGTTCTGACTATATTATACTCGTTTTTTTATCCTTTACATCTCCGTGAACTTTCTATGACAATATCATCCATTGTCATAGAAAACAGATATTATGATTACCCAAGAAAATGAAAAATCATTTCTCTAAATAATTATTTTTTGACAAAAAATAAAACTAACGAAAAAAAACTGAAAAGCGAAAAATAAAATAAACCATTTAGTATTATAAATTAAGATCCTAAATTAACTGAAAATAAATAATTTCGAGACCGTGCCAAACAAACAAACAAACAAACAAAATTAATTACATAAAGTTCATTTTATAAGTGCAGCAGCAGCGCGGAGCACATCTTTTCACCATTTGTTTTTTAGGGTTCCGTAGCCGAATGGCAAAAAACGGAACCCTTATAAATTCGTCATGTCTGTCTGTCTGTCTGTCTGTCTGTCTGTCTGTCTGTCTGTACTTGGTAAGTAGATGTATTCTGTGAACCGCATTAAGATTTTTACACAAAAATAGAAAAAAAACAATAAATTTTGGGGGTTCCCCATACTTAGAACTGAAACTCAAAAATTTTTTTTTCATCAAACCCATACGTGTGGAGTATCTATGGATAGGTCTTCAAAAATGATATTGAGATTTCTAATATCATTTTTTTCTAAACTGAATAGTTTGCGCGAGAGACACTTCCAAAGTGGTAAAATGTGTGTCCCCCCCCCTGTAACTTCTAAAATAAGAGAATGATAAAACTAAAAAAAATATATGATGTACATTACCAAGCAAACTTCCAACGAAAATTGGTTTGAATGAGATCTAGTAAGTAGTTTTTTTTTAATACGTCATAAATCGTAAACCGCAAAAAACATTGATCAAAGTTACAACGAACTACAAGAACTTTTATACTATGTTACTTGCTGCTACGGAACCCTTCATGGGCGAGTCCGACTCGCACTTGACCGCTTTTTCATTGGTTTGGCACCGCCTCAAAATTATTTATTTACAGTTAATTTAGGATTTTAATTTATAATACTAAATGGTTTATTTTATTTTTCGCTTTTCAGTTTTTTTTCATTGGTTTTATTTTTTATCAAAAAATAATATTTTTTTAATTTTTAGTTGCTATGAAAATTAATAATAAGTTATTGATGATAGATTCAGTTACCAGGTAAAAATGTAGTAGGTGAAATATAAATCATCCCCTATTTTCGTACCTTTAGGGGTAAAATTTTGTTTCCAAATTTAAAAAAGAGTAACTTCAAGGTATACAATATTCAATAAAAAAAGAATCATAGAAATCGGATCATCCAGTACAAAGTTATTGGGGTAACGGGTAAAAATTCCGTGGGTGAATAATCAATCATCCCCTATTTTCGTACCTTTAGGGTGGGAATAAAATTTTCAAAAAAATATGGGACCAACTTCAAGATGTACCCTATCCATTAAAAAAAGAATCATGAAAATCGGACCACCCTGCGCCGATTGCTGCGCGATCATACATAAAAAAAATATATATACGCGTCGAATTGAGAACCTCCTCCTTTTTTTTTCGTCGGTTAAAAAGGAATAAGTAGGTAGTATGCAGGACCGGTACCGAGTACCGACTTTACAAAATATATCAATAATTTCTATCATAAATGGGCGATATAGTGATATCCAATTCGTTTAAATATAGTATATAACTAGCTGACCCGGCGAACTTCGTAACGCCTAACAAACTTTTTTTTAATAAATATAGCCTAAGTTATTTAATATTCCTTGTTACATCTGCTATCTGCCAGTGAAAATCCCGTCAAAATCGGTCCAGCCATTTCAGAGATTAGCCGGAACAAATAGACAGACAGATTTTTTTAAATGTTATTTTGGTTTAAGTAGCATGTATACATCTAAATGCACTTAATAAAAAGCGGTTATTTTAATATTATAAACAGACACTCCAATTTTATTTATTTGTATAGATGTATAGATTAGATGTATGGTATATAACTCTGTATAATGCGATACGCTTCCGCATTAAATATTTCGGCATTATATTAAACAATAGTGTTGTGTTGTTTGTTTGTAATTATTACATTCTCTCGAATTCCGTAACATTATAATTATGTCAACGAGAAGATAATAAAGGGGATTGTTCGACATTGTTGTTATACATTTAAGATGTACCTAATGACAAGACATTGTTCCACCTCTAGGCGTGCTATATACTAAACTATGTTATAGAACAAAACCAACCGACCATTGAGACGTGTACCTACATCATAGATTACCCCCAATAGATACCGCATAAGTGAAATTTTCTTAGAGTTTGAACTCACAAAATTTGGCGGAAGGCGCGGGTTGCGGGGGACAAAACAATGCGCTGTGATTGGCTATTTCTTATTCATACTTGGACTTGACGGGTCAGTATTGGTCGACACTATTGTCGTCGACTTGCAAATGCACGTATGTGTTGGCGCGCGTCAGTTGCCTTGTATGCGGTATCTATTGGAGGTAATCTATGACCTACATAAATACCTACTAGTAATCCGCACTCGCTTCACTACGGAAAACCTATTCCTGACAAATAGTACCTAGGTACAACATCCAAAATATAACAATACAACTCTGTATCGATAATTTCGATCTATCGATATATTTGACGTTCTTGGCCACCCCTTGAGATATGATCTTGGCTCAGCTGTGGCTCAGCGCAGGTGCTGCTTATCAGCTATGGACATAGCGCAGTATTTTATCTGTGCTGTGTTCTATTTACTTTACACTTTACTACTGATCTGTACACATTACGAATCATTACAAGAATGATAAATGATTTATTTTCTTACAAATATTATGTTCATGTTGAAGCGCTCATAGTCCGGCGGCTTACGTCGATTCTAAGTGATCGACAAAGTTAAGCAACAGCGGGCGCGGTCGGTAGTTGGATGGGTGACCGCTAGTTGCAAAAATTTCTTGAGCGCTTCCGTGCTTCGGAAGGTACGTAAAGCCGTCGGTCCCGGTTGTTATCGTAAGATAACAGTCGTTAAGCCATGTCGGAGGCCCTCGGGTGGCATGAAAACTTCCGACAATTGGGTTGGTCACTAACCCCTCACCAATCCGCACTGGAGCAGCGTGGTGGAATATGCTCTAGGCCTCCTCAAGAGGAGAGGCCCGTGCTCAGTAGTGGGCCGTTAATGAGTTGAAGCCATTATGTTCATAACATGGAAGTTGATTCTCTCATAGTTCTTTTTTTATAAAGCCGACAAATGGGTCGACTAGTGTTCACCGGCGCGTCGTCTATGAACGTCAGCAACTCCAAAGGCATTACCGACGAATACTTCCAACACTTGGAAAGCCAACTTGGTACTTCCAACACTTGCTTTAGGCCTCCGCAAGATGAGACAAAGGTTTGCTACCTGCACACCTTTGAATTTTCTACTTAGTGTTCTCGATGGTGTGTGAACGTGTGGAATCAAATCCAAAATTACAATTAGCGTTATCAATAAGAAAAAGGAAGGTAATTTATAAACGACACCTTATCTTAGTTATCCTCATTAAGAGTTAAATACGTTCTTTAAGACGATAGTCTCGATAGTTCCCTTCACCGACTGACAAAGCAACATGATTGTTAATCTTCATAAGATTATTAGGTTTATACTTAATCTTGCCCTCGTAATAATATCTCAGGCTTCACTCTCTTCCTATTTAGATAGAAAAGATATTAACGAGGTACCGTCTTCGATTTTACCTCTCATTTATTATGGATCATCAAATTATATTCAGTTCAATTCGAACCCAATGAATAATTAAGCTTGGGCTTTTCATAAATGATCTCAACGTTCAGTGAAAGGCTGTTTTTAAGACTCTTTAGTTTGCGAAGACACTGTTTATACTTATGGCTTGTGTAAATGGTAACTTGTCGTTAAAATCTTCATTTTGTGGTAGCTTTAATTAAACCTGTCCAACGTGTTGGGATCTAACCCAAGCGCTTGCCTTCGACTTGGCCATAGACTACGAGTCGCTCCATGGAAGTGAGGATCGCCGGTCGGTAGCACACACAGACAGACAGACAGACAGATAGACATAGACACATTCTTCTTTTCTTTTCTTCTCTCTTTTTTTACCGGCAACGCACCTGCCTTAAAATAGTTTCTTAAAAAGCCAGAAGACAATTTCTCTCCATTTTGGAACCATGCGAACTCTCTTCTTTCTCTTATTTCCTAAAAACAGCGCTACATGCCGATGTCCATGGCCAAAATGTTTGTCGTAATATTTCGCATTTAATTTTGAGCGTAGGTACTGCATTTGTTCTACCCGCAAAACAGAATACGTCATGGGATTCCCCGGTGTATCTTCAAAGTAGGTGTAATAAAGAAGAAAATGACGTTAATATTCGAAGACATTCAAATTTATCGTTATGAGACTAGCCGTAGTCCCCGCGGAGTATAAAGTAGGTTCGTGTCAGCTAGCATTCCTTGTGCAACCAATATTTACATATTTACGTCACTCCCCATTCGCCGTCGTCCTAGCTTATCTCGCGTCCACATTTCAATACTCATGATAATATAAATTACGGTATTTATTTTATGTGTTTTATCGAAGATAGGATGAACATAGTGCACTTAGAGCTATTTGGTGGCTGCAATCCATTGTTTCTTACATGATATTGCACACACGATCTTGGACTTCATCTATTACTATTAGATGAAATTAGGTATTAAGCGTTCAAAGTATTAACCTAACATTGCTTTAATAGAAAGACTGAATTGAGTAACAAACTTTACTTTGCCGTTCGAAAACTGTCGTCCCCATACATCGACTTAAAATTTACATTTTTCATATTTTCCCTTTTCTTGTGTTATACGTTGCTTCTTGTCAAATTTCGTGACTTTAGGTAAACGGGATATATTATAACCTATAGGTTAGGTTACCTTGTGAATGGCAGTTTTTTTATATAAATAGCCGGCAAACGAGCTGACGATCCACCTGATGGCTATCGTCGCCCATGGACATTAGTAACACCAAAGGCATCACTGATGCGTTGCCGGCCAAGAAATAAAGAAGAAAAGGAAAGAAAGAAACGGCCGTATCTTTTTATTGCTTTGACTTAGAAGCTTTATTTTTTCACGGATTCAAGGGGAGTGCAAATCTGAGTATTAAATATTAATTTCAACTTGATACGGCTGGACATTATTTAAAATTTTAAGTTTTGTTAAGTTCGAGGATAAAAACGACTATGTAATTTATTTTTAGTCATAAACATAATCATAATCGACTCCTACTATGGAATTTGTCGCTCCATAAGATAACTTGCCTACAAATGAAAAACATGTTATTGACAGAGGTCTTATTAAAACCTGTTTGAGAGCCCACAGTGCCCACACGGTAATAGATCCGACGAATGTAATCCACTACCGAGTCCAGTCTAATGACCGCTCCTAACGACGGCTCTTGCGCCGAGATAATAATTTTCATCATACCTCCAAATGCCACTCACTGGCGGTTAGTTAACGGACGCACGGAGACACGAACGCGCGCGACCTACACGTCTATTATTTTATTAACGTTGGTGCCCTAAAATGTATCAAAATGACCGCCGAATATAATCAAAAACAAGTGCTGTTCTTCGAATCGAGTCACCCCAAGCGATTCTTCAAGTATAGCTGACCTCTCGTGAGAGCCGTTTTCAAACGGAATTACGCCGCTTACAATTAATTAATTCGACCCCAAGTGTTATTTCTATAAAATGACTTTTGTGACAGTTTTATCGACTTAAATCCAGACTAGATTCGAATATTAAGCAATAACATAATCGTTTTGGACTTACCGCGCTCTAGACAGTTCAACGTTTCTTCTCCTTTCGTTAAAGTTTCAAGACACATGATTTCGTAATGGATAATCTGAAGTACAAGCGTATCCAGTCGTATGGTAGCATGAGCTCGGCTAGAAGTGAGGATGACATGACGGTCCATAGCCAACTTTTCCCCTACCCGAAAAAAATGGTGGTAGCACGAGAAATATTATACGAAGAGGAGAACCCACCGTTTCAGCCACTGTTCGCGACTTGTAAAATCTTCGGCAAGTCGAGGTTCACTTGTTTGTTCGCGATTTATATCCTGTTCTATCTGGTGTACCTGGTTTCTGGTGCCCTGGTGTTTTCGGCTCTGGAAGCGCCCCTAGAGAACCAGATAAGGCTTGCAGTGATCCGCGCGAAGCAAGACTTCATGATCAAGCATCCGGAAGTTTTGGGTGAGTGAGTGTGAAAGTGTGTGTGTGATCATAGAATGATGTATGGAATGAGTTTCTGGTTTTAAGAACTTGTTCACAAAAAATTTCAACCAAGTTTTTCTGCCCTATTCTCTACACGAAAAAAATATTTTTCAGTGAAACGTTCTAAAGCCTTTTCCCCGCGCATAGATTTCCGAAGAATCGTAGAAAAAATAGACAAACACAAATGAGACATTGTAAACTTTCTCGATCCAGGATTCATGTGCCACATTTATGTTCCGGGAATCGAACTCGAGAACTCTCAGACAGGCAGGGTAACTGACTAAAGACTAACTGGGCTCATTAACATTGACCTCACATAAATTTTATTATGATAGTTTATAACAACCCTATAATATCCAAATTTTTCAAAGAAATCTTATCTATCATCTATACTCCTGCGAGTGAACACGCTGGGTATCCATTAGTTCTATATAAAACCAAAAAATATTTGTATGGATGTCCCTCGTAGATTCTGAAACCATCCAACCGATGTCCCCTATAAAGGTTTCATTTGAAAGGCAATAATGCGAAGATGGTTTGAGACCATCATGAAGTCGATTTTCATCTTTTCCTATACAAAAAATTTCCCTAAATGTTCTTTATTTTAGCTTAGTAACATACGCCGGGTATCCACTAGTAATAAAATATACCTTAATATTTTAATTTAAAGTCTTATAAAGTAAAATAAATAATTTAATGACTTCCTTATAAAATTGCATACTTATATTATATTGAGAGACCTATAGAAATTTCTATCGAAGTCGAGCGAAGAGGATCGTACCATATTGTTTATTACAAGTTATAATAATATTTCATAATATCTTAACAATCAGTGCGCGGTGAATGAACAACTGATTACAATATTAAATAATACGTTAACGAGTTCTGTGACTCCTTGACCGCCATTACTTGTCATTCCGCTGTTATTAACTAATGACGTATTCATTTACCTGACACTTAAAGTATTTGTTTTCTTGTAACTTTGTTAGAAGTTAGTAACTTAGTATTACGAATTAATATATTAAATTCGATGAAGAAATAGGTACCTCATG
Organism: Thymelicus acteon; assembly: GCA_951805285.1. Lineage (NCBI taxonomy): Eukaryota > Metazoa > Arthropoda > Insecta > Lepidoptera > Hesperiidae > Thymelicus > Thymelicus acteon. The sequence goes on from OX638224.1 coordinate 1,903,862, forward strand.
ACGATCCTGCACACCTGAGAGATCTTCTCAACTTTCTCAAAGGGTGAAGCCAATCCGCACTTGGCCAGCGTGGTGAAACTATGGCCTGTCATGTATCCATGTCATGTATCATCTCCCATTGTGAGAGGGCAGTTATAGGTTGAGTTAAACTTAATCTATACTAATATTATAAAGCTGAATCTGTTTGTTTGGTTCAACGCGCTAATCTCAGGAACTATATTTGTGTGTGATAGTCCATATATCGAGGAAGGCTATAGGCTATATAACATCATAAATAGTAGTTACTTTTTCTCAAATTAACGCGGGTTAAACCGCGGGCCACAGCTAGTAAACATATAAATCGTAACTAGTAATAATATAGTTTTATATTCTTGCGAGTTATTTATAAATATTTTATGGTTAAATGCAAAATATGCGTCGCTTTTTGCAAGGAGTGGCTGCATGGCCATTAATAACGTGAGTTTGTTGTTGTTAACTTGTCCTTGTGGAATAACTTTTATAAATTTAATATAGGTTTATAAAAACCTAGTAATCCGTCTTCACCTCGCTTAGGATATATGTATATACCCTTAGCCTTGAAGCAACTTGTTTTTGCCCTACAGCTTATAGCCCAGTGGTAATCAACCTTTTTTTCACACGGGCCACAAACACGTGTTAGTCATGCTGTCGCGGGCCGCAAAACAAAGAAATGAAAAAAATGGTATAGATTTTCGCGATTATTATAAAATAACTAGCTGACCGGGCAAACTTTGTTCTGCCAAAAATTTTTTAGGGGTAGGGGGATGAAAAATATATGTTGTCCGATTCTCAACCCTAGCCGATATGCACGCAAAGATTCACGAAAATCGGTCGAGCCGTTTCGGAGGAGTTCAACTTCTAACACCGTGACACGGGAATTTTATATATTAGAAGTAAATGTTTATTATAATACAAAAGCCTGGTGGGCCGCATGTTGACTGTAGAGCTGCTATAACTTGTAGTCTCTATGAAGTCTCTATGAAGGTGGTATTCATACGCAAAAATAATTGTTCAAATCTGACTGGCAGTTCCACAGATTAGCGCGTTCAAATAAATTAAAAAATTCTCCAGCTTTTATACTCTAGACTTACATAAAATACAGATTTAAATTCTGCCAAACTGTAAGCTAGTTTGCCGGCAGTTTATAGCTTAATTTTTTACAGATTTATTATAAACAGAAATAATTTTACAACAAATATGTTCGGAAACAGCGGCTATAATTTAAACGGTAAACATAGTACACTATATTAGTATAGTCAATAGATATAGTTCAAACCTTGTACGGGCTACATTATAATTTTATACGTATGTAGGTGGGTGATCGTTCGGTTTCGATTACCTTATAGAATGCTATCAAAAGCTTTGAAGCTACGCGCTGATTGCTTTTGCCGTTTGTACTATAACAAATAAAAGGATATTAAATTGAATATCAAACAGCAATATCACTATTCGATATACCCAATCTCAATAACAATTCTTCTTTCAGGAACGCTATGGAATATCGTTAAAAACAAAATCATTTGAAAAGTGTTCTTAAAGTCTAAAAGTTTTGCTCTATGACTAGAATGAATGTCTTCTTTGCCGAATGTATGTAGGTATGTTACTGTAATTATAACTATTTTCTTTGATCTTTCATTACTTCGTGCACTCGATTTTTCTTTTATTTTTAACCGACTTCAAAAAAAGGAGGAGGTTCTCAATTCGACTATTTTTTTTTTTGTGTGTTACCGCAGAACTTTGGACTGGGTGAACCGATTTTGATGATTCTTTTTTTAATCGAAAGCAGATGCTTGTCATGTGGTCCTACATAAATTTGAACGAGATCTGACAAGTACTTGAGTAATATTGAAGTCGGTTATTTTTTGTTAGTAAAATTTAGATTATCGTAACCAAGCTACTATGACCACCCTGTAGCCTAGTTGGTAGCGACCCTGCCTAGGAAGCGAATGGTCCCGGATTCGATTCCCGGCCGGGGCAGATATTTATGTGACAGATAAACATTTGTACTCGGGTCATGGGTGTGACTGTGATGTGATATGTGTCGTCCATGCCACCCGTGACACACGTAATTAACGTACTGCGGGTATGAGTGTGTTAGCGTTTATTATTCAATTTTTTATTATTATTATTATTATTTAATTGTCTGAGATTGTATAGAGTGGATGTAATAGCTGCTATATCAATAATCGTCTGCTTATTTGATGCTATTTGCATAAAATATCTTTTATACGTAGTCTAAGTTTTAAATATGTATAATACATAAATAATCACTATAAATAGTCACTACATTATTCTCCAAAAAAAAATTTGAACAAATAAAACGCTTATAAAATAAATAAATTATCACAAGACAGTACGACCTTGCTGTAATATTGTTTAAGACTAGAAAGGTTTCGTTAGGCATCCTTCTAAGGTATCTTAACATTATTATAGGTACGATATAAAAAGAGAGATTAAATTCGAAAGTGAGCCGAGCCCGCCGACACATTGTTATGACTGAATCGCGTCGAAGTCAAAGTAATTGAAAAGAAAACTCGCCAAAGAAATATTATAAGACGAAACTTCTAAAGGCTCTTTATGTCAGCTTTTTGAAATTATATTTTTTTATATTCAATTGTATTTCGTTATTTATTCAAAGAGTTCCTCTTGCCGCATTTGGTGTTTTGTTGGACTATCCTTAAATATATGAATTTTAAAGTTCTAATTAAAATGTTACGCCTCAACTCAGAGTCAAAAGTAAAGAATCACCATACAAATTGTGTACTAAGGAGCGATTTAAGTAACCGTTAGTGTCTCTGAATTAGTAACATAATGTCTAATATTTGCGAACCAATTTCCGTCTGCATGAAGCTGTAACAGCCTATAGGACCAACAGTAACTGTCCATTCGAAAAAAAATCTTTCTGAATAAAAATTGCTTCACTTTAATTTGGCTTTCTACTGAAATTAAATTCTCTGCACTATATCAGGAATATCCTAAGTTAGGTAGTGGAATATCTAGTAAAGTTCACGTCGGGTTTTCTTGCAATCGATATAGAACGTCAGTTGGACACACCCCCACTACAGGTCAAATGACCGGGCCATCTCATTCTTGCAGGTTCATATTGCATTGTATTAGAAAAGCGAGAAGCGGGTATCTCTTGAAATATACGATCAATCGATAATACTCGGAACATTAAATCTTCCTATGACGTATAAGGGATACGGATAGGGTCAGAGGTTACATTGGACTCAAGATGGACAGAACATAATGTAGATTTTATCAGTAATTAACTGTTATAAAAATTTAAAAATCCCCAACTTGCATTTTCACCAAAAACGAGTTTGAAAATAACCTTGAAACGCCTGAGCCTTTATAAACTGTAACTAAGGGGCCATCCATAAATTACGTCACACTAATTTCATGACTTTTTGACCCCTCCCCCCTCCTTGTCACAGCTGGTCACATTTGTGCCACTTCCCCCCTAGTATGACGTCACATATGAAATTTTACACCTAGAAATTATTAAATTAAAACAGCAGTTCCGAAATAGGTTTTATTTCCATTAATTGTTTTATAGCATACCATTAATAAAATTGTTACATATCAATTATTCGATTTTGAAATGTGATGTCACGAAATTTAGGACCCCCTCCCACCCCTTGTCACACAATGTCACACTACATCGACCCCACCCCCTCCCCCCTAACGTGTGACAGAATTTATGGATGGCACCTATGAACCAGCTCACGTCAGCTTGCAAACAAAAACCGCATCATAATCCGTCCATTCGTGACTTTAACGTCACCTCATCGTCAGTCTCCCCGCTGTCCGCTTCTCTCCTGTCCGTGGCGGTCGTTAAGTGACCTATCGGGAGCATATCGGCCAGCAATACCGCAGAGTGTCGACTGTCGACCCCATTGCATCTGTTACACAATGGACATTACGTCTTCCACTGAAGGTTGTTGCCTCCGCGATTTATTAGCTTGCATGTTCCTTAGTGCAAGTAACTTGTGACCTGTATTAGTGTAAGGAACGTGCAAGTTGTATAGTATAAAGACTTGCCCATTTGGCACCTTCCAAGCGAAGCGTCCTTTTCAACCCTACTATAGGGTACGCGACGAATAAAAAATTCATCCTCACGTTACTTGTAGGGGAGGCACCCTGAAAAAAAATGTTTTTCAATATTTTTCAATATTTTCTAGATTCTGGAGTTTTAATAAATATGTATATCCATGCCAAAATACAAGTTTTCTAGCACTAAGGATCTAGGAGCTTTGCTTCGGACAGACGGACGGACAAATTGACAGACGGACAGACGGAGAGACGGACAGACGGACAGACGGACAGACGGACAGACGGACAGACGGACAGACGGACAGACGGACAGACGGACAGACGGACAGACGGACAGACGGACAGACGGACAGACGGACAGACGGACAGTCGGACAGACGGACAGACGGACAGACGGACAGACGGACAGACGGACAGACGGACAGACGGAAAGACGGACAGACGGACAGACGGACAGACGGACAGACGGACAGACGGACAGACGGACGGACGGACAGTCATGACGAAATTATAAGGGTTCCGATTTTACTTCGAAACCCTAAAAATACAGTCGAATTGAATACCTCCTTCTTTTTTGAAGTCGGTTAAAAAGAAAGCAGGTACGTTAGTTTTTGTGATGTCCAAGTTCATGTCACCCGCACACAAGAAACTAGCTGGAGCGAGGGTACGACATGAATGTTTTTTAATTTGTTTGTAATAAGGAATAATCATCGAAAAGTTAGCCTAGTTGCTTATCAAAACTATATTATCTTGGTGTGTCAATAAACCAACTTATCTTACAGTCGTGAACGATAATGAATATCCAGTGGCTCCTTACGTGTCATTGATAATTTACGACTATGACTTTAAGACGGTTTTTTATCATCTAAAGTCTAAAATAATATAATAAAGAGTTGTTTGTTTGTAATGAATAAACTTAAAAACTACTGGACCGATTTTGAAAATTATTTCACCAATAGAAAGCCACATTATTTTTGAGTGATATAAGCTTTTGATTGCGATTATTAATATCACAGAAGACATAATAATTTTATGTGTTTGTCTGAATCTCAAAAATAGTGAGTGAATTTTCATGCGGATTTTACTAAAAGGTTAAGACGTAATAGGAGGAATATTTGTGTGTATGGGTATTGCGTAGATAATGTACATATCGCCGTATTAAAGCTAAAACCAACTAACTCGACCATTTTAGGGGAAAAATATTTTAGAGTTATTGCGGTTTGAAAGTTTGTACGAATTTTTTATATAATTCTGAGGACGTACAGACTCATTTTTATTCGTATTCTTATGCTCTAGAATCATAGATTACAACCATATTCATTTTTAGTATAGATATGGAATAAATTATACAGTAAAGACCTAAAACTGTTGTAAGGTACCTCAGTTAGTTGGTTCTACCACTCAAGTTTTATATGGTTATACAAACTATCTCTGGTTATCGTGTTTTATTACAGAGATTTATTTCGCATCGAACTATGAATTTAATGCTAAACTTTTATGTACTATTTCGATAAAATCACTTTTAGAATAGGTAGTTTTTGCAAAGTAAGCCAATTTAATTGGTATTATCATCAGATCTAAGCGACTTAGCTTTATATTTGTTTTACCATTCGAAAGCAGAGATTTTTCTGAGTCGAAAGGTGTAAAAAAGTGTTTTTAGCCCCCAAATTAAGTTAGTCTGTTTTAGCTTTAATACGGCGATATGTTGCAAATGAATTAGTAAATTAATGTGGTTCATTGACGTCAGGTATAACGTTTGAAGAAAATGATTAGATTACAATTGTTTCAGAATTTTCTGATACGGATCCTACTTGCAAAGCTTGTAACGTTTCAAAACATTTAAAACCACTATATTATTATGATCTATCTGTCCATAAAAGTAAGTAAAAGTAAAATGGTTTTACGGATGATGTTAATATTAGCAATATGGAACTACCGAATATATTATATTTACGAGTGGGTGATATGACGTAATAACTCCTTGGCTACAATACATTGATGTGGCGTAATATTAATAATTTTACCCTAAGGTGTTGAAGCCACGACGGAAAATCACTGAATTTAAATGAGTTCTAAGTTCCAACTCAACGAATCTCTTTTGACAAGAGTTATTCCTTTTCACCAGATCCTTGCCGGGCATAAGTTTCTCCTCGTAAATTGGAAGGCCTGGAGAATAACGATAAAGATTAAGAGTTTAGTAAGTTCAAAAGCTTGGTACCGTCTGTTGTTGGTGTTTAATACTACAGAATGTTTATGTTAGTATCAATAATCAATGCTTCAATCAAAGACTTAACATGAATAAAAACATAAAAAGCAACAACCCATAATTGTCCCACTGCTGGGCTCAGGGTCTCCTCTCACAATGTGAGGGGTATTAGGCCATAGTCTACCACGCTGGCCAAGTGCGGATTGGTAGACTTCACACACCTTTGAGAACTTTATGGAGAACTCTCCAGTGTGCAGGTTTCCTCACGATGTTTTCCTTTACCGAAGCAAGTGATAATTAACTTGTAATACGCACATAATATTTGAAAATTAGAGGTGCGTGCCAGGATTTGAACTCGGGCCCCTTCGTTCGGGAGACCAACGTTCTAACCGCTAGGCTATCAGTGCTCAGAATAAAAACATAAACATTCTGTAATATTAAAAAATCATGCCCTTCATGCCTCTTTTGCTGGCTGTATACGGCTTGAAGACTACGAAGTCGTAATACGTTATGGAGGCCATACACGATCAAGTATATTTGATGAAGCGTCAAGTGGACTTGAGCTATCTGGCCATACATCTACCTCATGCACACTGGATCAACTGGATGGCGCGTCAAGTCAAACTGCACATTTGACAAGTCAAACTGCAGACTTGATCAAGTACACTTGACCGTGTATGGCCTCCCTTACTTTAATAGACTTAACTAGAAAAGCCTTATCAACATCAAACTTATCTAAACAACGAAACTGAAATTAGCTCGAACATCATAATTATGAAAATGGCGACAATCTATTTAATAACGTATTTAATAACGTAATTATTCTAATTACCAATTGAGTTCCATTCCAGCCCAGCTAACCGGTTCATGTGTAGCTTTCGGGTATGGTTGATTTCTCGAAAGATAATTAATTAGGACGATTGCTTATCTTATACATTACAAAATCGAATTTCATTACGAAGAATTATCGAAATTTCTCATAATAAAATAGTGAATGTTTTTAAGAATAATTTAACAAAAACACGGTAAAACAATTTCCTTCTTCCCCACATAACAGAGAACAGCAGCCTAATTCACGTAACTTTAAGACGCATCGATTGAGTTGCAGTGACGCTGCAATCAAGTTGCAGTGACGCGGCAATCAAGTTGACGTTGGTTGACGTTTAGTGTCTAAACCGTATTCTCGTAATTTTTGAACTGCGCGTCGACTGCACGCAAACTGCGCGTGAACTTCACTTCTCCTGCACGCATCCTGCGTCGTGCGCGCCTGCCAAACTTTTCTTCGGCTATTTAGTACTCTCTGTTAGTGTTGTCATATGAGAGAACAAATAAACTTATTTTAATTAATCAAATACAATTTATTATGTTTCCATTAAAACACGTTGAAGAATATTTATTTATTATCCCAATAATGGTTTTTGTGAAACTTTTTGTAAAAAAAGTAATGATTTGTGCTTCAATTCACAAAAAAACATCATATGTAATTATGTTACCTCAATATGGCAGAATGAAGGTCTTTACTTTACCTCGTAATGCAATTAAAAAGTAATAAAAAAGTGTCAAAACAAAATGTGCGCCAAAGTTCGAGCCGACTGCGACTGCTTAATTTCTTTTTGTTTAAAAATTTTTGATGTGGAAAGATTTGGAGAACTTATCATTTAAATTATATTAGGTAATTATGATTATTGATTTTTATTGTAGGTACATATTAAATTTACAGCTTTCTAAGTTTAGCTAACCACTAAGTACCTCTGTGAGAATGCATTACCTTTTATTTTTAGGGTTCCGTAGCCGAATGGCAAAAAACGGAACCCTTATAGATTCGTCATGTCTGTCTGTCTGTCTGTCTGTCTGTCTGTCTGTCTGTCTGTCTGTCTGTCTGTCTGTCCGTCCGTATGTCACAGCCACTTTTTTCCGAAACTATAAGAGCTATACTGTTGAAACTTGATTGGTAGATGTATTCTGTGAACCGCATTAAGATTTTCACACAAAAATAGAAATCATTTCAATAGAATTTCATCAAACCCATACGTGTGGGGTATCTATGGATAGGTCTTCAAAAATGATACTGAGGTTTCTAATATCCTTTTTTTTTTAACTGAATAGTTTGCGCGAGAGACACTTCCAAAGTGGTAAAATGTGTGTCCCCCCCCCTGTAACTTCTAAAATAAGGGAATGATAAATCTAAAAAAATTATATGATGTACATTACCAAGCAAACTTCCAACGAAAATTGGTTGGAATGAGATCTAGTAAGTGGTTTTTTTTAATACGTCATAAATCTTAAACCGCAAAAAAACATTGATCAAAGTTACAACGAACTACAAGAACTTTTATATTATGTTACTTGCTGCTACGGAACCCTTCATGGGCGAGTCCGACTCGCACTTGGCCGCTTTTTCTGTTTATAGAATGTCTTCAACACCCTAGAAAAAAATTAATTAATTAGGTTAGAGGTATTGTATTCAAAAACACGGTAATTAATAATTAAAAATGATAAACGTCTATTAAACAATTAAATTATAATTTACTTACGAAATATAATTTTACTTTCACTGACTTCTACGTCTAATTGACAAAAGTAAGCAATGAGTCACTTCTAACTTAAAGAAAGCGTCAACAAAACTGCTTAAAAAATCGTACCGAGATGTTATTTCAACGTTAAAAGTTTATGAGAATACCCTCAAACTGCGATCGGAAACACGCTATCTTGACGAGCATCAACAGAATACCTATTTGTGACGTGAGCGTGTTTGACTAGCGCTCGCGTGACGTGAGCGTGTTTGACAGCGCTCGCGAAAGCTAAGAGAATACGGAAAGTGTTATTTTGATCGGAACGTCACTGCAACTGCACTGCAATCGAACTTCTTAAATTACGTGAATTAGGGTGCAGATCACTGAACAGACCAAACCTATTGTTAGAGGAAGCAAGGCTCTGTACCAATCCGCTTGGGGTTAGCCCTAAGGTTCACTCCTTTGTTTTGTTCCTATTTGTTCCTCCACCAATCCGCACTGGAGCAGCGTGGTGGAGTATGCTCTAGGCCTCCTCAAGAGGAGAGACCCGTGCCCAGTAGTGGGCCGTTAATGGGAATGGAAGCCACATTTGTTCACTATGGTAACACTTTTGTCTGCAGGCCACCTAAGTCTCCTTCTCTTTAAAATCAACCGCGAAATAGGTATACCTATAGGTTACCGCTTTCTATTTTGCCGGCCTTGCATCTACATACCTACTTTGTAAGAATAGGTACCCAAAGCCCGCAATCATTTCATAAGTGTCCCTAGTACTTATTTCTTCTCCAATGCACTTAATAACATAAAAATAAACAACAATAATATATGAATAAACGGTGTAATTACGAGCATATTGTCTTTAAATTAAACTCTGACCTTTGTGTGTCAATTATTTTAATTAACGATAATAACACTGAGTGAGCCCTAAATTACTTCAAGTACATGAAAATACCTACTTGCATGCGAAAATGTTCATGACCCATTGTTACACGCTTTATATTAGCTTCACCTGTATGTATGTTTGTAACTTGTAACCGACTCCTTTGGACTTGATTTTGACCCACTTCAAACGGTCGGATTTCTTTCAAACTTCGTAGACTTATCGAGGACCGATGACAATTCAATATTTAATGAAAAAAAGAAAGAAAGAAAAAAAAACTTCAATAAATCAAACTAAAAAATGAAAAAATAAATAATAGTTAAAAACAAAAACTAAAAAACACGCTTTTATACAAAATTCAACTAAAAAATAGAAAATTTTGAATTAAGAATCGTGAATTATAAGCGTGGGGTGCATGGTGTCAATGAGTAGAAGGGATAATAAGTATCTTAAAAAACACCCCACGCTTTACAGTCTGATATTAAGGGGTGCCTCAACACTTCGATACTAGAAAGCAAACACGTAGTAATAGTTGTTTCGTTAGATCCTCAAAAATTACAATTTAGTGCCCCCATGTGCACTGTCGTCTGTCCCACGGGAAAAATGTGATTCAACTTTTTTGAAAATGGTTAGGACGTCGCCTTGACTATCGATGGCATTAGTTACAGAAGACAAAATACTTCAATGAGAAACCCTGCGCCGTCGATATACATTAATTTGATCTGCACATTTGAAATATAATACGTCCTAAAACATATCACGACCCGTGTGGCGCAATGGTTACCATGCCGGATCGCCGCATCGAGGATCCTGGGTTCGATTCCCAGCGAGGCGGAAATTTAAATGATGAGTTTGAATTTCTGTTCTCGGTCTGGGTATGAATGTCCTTAATTGTCTAGTGTGTTGTCCATGGCGCCCACGACACAGGGAATCCTAGTGTGGCTATGAGTGTGAAGCGTTATTTATTTATTTATTTATTTAATTACTAATTACAGCTGAGGATTACAGTAGGTTTATCTGTAATATTTTATCATTTTGTAACGATCAACAAGCTCTTCACTCTTGTTGATTAACCACAAAAACCAATAGCCATCGTAAAATCAATATACCCCGATTACGACATGTTTCGGAATTTAAACGTGCCTACGTAATGAAGGCATACAATAACAATGATGTAATTAGTAATACATTGGCTTCAACCCATTAACGGCCCACTACTGGGCACGGGTCTCTCCTATTGAGGAGGCCTTCAGCATACTCCACCGCCACCACGCTGCTCCAGTGCGGGTCGGTGGAGGTAATACATTATGAAGTCAAAAATATATGAACAACTACTTTTTAGGGCAATTAACGAATTATAAAAATATTAGGCATTGTTTCTTCATTAGAAGTGAATAAATTAATGTTTGGGATTTTAATTCTGTTATTCATTTTATTTAGGTATGTGTTGTGCAAATAGATAAACCCAGGCACGTGCTATCAAACCGTCTTCATTAATTATTCAAAACATTTATTTCGGAGGCAAAAATATTTCTACGTATGCCGCGATGCCGCTTTATTGAACATCGCTTGAATTCTAAAAACAAGTTTCTATACCGGTTCTCGGAACAGCTATAAAGTATTTTGATAAACCAGTTTTCGGATACATGGATAGGCAAGCTCGCTAATAATCAGCTAAAAGTGTGAGTGTATCACGGACATTACTTTTCAACCGACTTCAAAAAAGGAGGAGGTATTCAATACGACTGTATTTTTTATGTTTGTTACCTCGGAACTTTCGACTGGGTGAACCGATTTGGATGATTATTTTTTTAATCGAAAGCTGGTACTTGTCATGTGATCCCTCTTACATTTGAGCGACATCTGACGAGTAGTTTTTGAGGTATCCCTAATTTTGAAGTTTTTTTTTGTCAAAAATTATTAATTTTTTCGTTGATTTTTTTTTTAATTGATTTCTTATTTTCCTGTCAATTGTTTTAAATTTACTGCATGCTAGATTAAGTTCTCGTGTAAGTAACTGTTGTCTTTATGAGAATGAATTGCACAAACACACATTTCACAGGATTAGTTATTATTTGCCTCCAAAAATGATGAGGTTCTCAATTCGGCTGCAGGTACCTATCCGTATATTTTACACTATAAATATGTTTTTAAAGGTTACCTTAGAACTCCGTCATTTATCAACCGATTTGGAAAAATAATTTTTAATTTAAAAAGGATAGGTACCTACTATTGTCCCATAATTTTAACAGACTTCAAAAAAGGATGAAGTTCTCAATTCGAGTGTTTTTTATGTGTGTCCGAAAGCTGGTGCTTGTCATGTGGTCCTATTTAAGTTTGAGTGAGATCTGACGAGTAGTTTTTGAGTTATCCGTAATAATGCGTATTTACGGCCGGTCTCAATTAATGTACTAACAGATGGAAGACTGTAGATAGGGCTACCATTAGTATGTTATCTGTCATATTTGGCAATTTTTGCGTCTGAAAAATTGACAAGTATGACAGATAACATACTAACGGCCGGTCTCAATATTATACTATCAGTTGAGCTCTGGTACATAACAGAGATAAAAAGTAAAGATTGATCTCCCGGCAACTGCCGTCTCTCAAATCAAAAGTAAGCAAACAAAAGTAAGATCATCGGTAGATAATCTTTCAGTGACATTTCTGCCTCTGGTTTTTACGTCCCTCTCAAAATTTAGTTTTCGCATAACAATATATTTTTTTATACTTTTTTATACTTTTTATTATAAAAAGGAACTCAGTGTTTTTGATTATGAACTTATTTCATTTTAATATTAAAATGATAATTTGTTCCAAATGTATTGTGAATTTCGCGGATGAAGTTAATAAAATAATGATAAATGTAACCTGGAACAATGCTTCAGTAATAACAAAACGCAGCATTTGACGTTTAGTACTGACAGGTTTCCTAGACAACGATGACATGTTATTGTCATTTGACATTCGTTTATGTCGTTTGGTTACCCAAAATATAAACAACGTGTATGTTCTCATAATTTTAGCAATATTAATTAGTTTTATAAATAAATGAAACACAGTTCAACAATTACCGTGAGTATAGACTTTATTTGTTAATAAAATAAAATAAAATATATTATTATTATGTTTAGTAAACAAACATTTGTAGTAATTGTAAATTGTTGTAATTGTAGCAGTGATAGCCTAGCGGTTAGAACGTTGGTCTCCCGAACGAAGCGTTTATTCCCACTTGTCCGGGGCCCGAGTTCAAATCCTGGCACGCACCTATAATTTTCAAATATTAATAATAATAATAATAATAATAATAATAATCTTTATTTCAGAAAAACATTCCATATTGGTAATTTGTTACACTTGAAATTTGAAAATAAAAATGTTTAACAAAATTAAAAGTTAAAAGCTACATCAAATTAATAAAATAAAATCTCGTCCTAAACATTGATATAAGCAAATCCAATTTCAATAAATTAAAACGAATAAAACTTAAATGAAAATTAATTAAATACAATTAAAAGTACAGATAAATTAAAAATTAAAAACATTAAAACATTAAAAATCATCATGTCAAATTAAAATTTAAAATCACAATTAATCCAATTATATTAAAATAAAATAAAATAAATTGATTTAAAAATAAAATTAAAATTAAAATTAGAATTAAAATAACAGATTTGTCGGCAAGTAATAAATTTCTTACTTAATATTAAATTTACGGCCCCTAGACCGCATGTGACACGTATTCCAGTGCCTTACCACTGGGCAGTCTGGCCGGTCCAGTATGGTATTCAGGAGACTGTTGGTGCTGTCCCGCACCCGCTGCATCACTGACGCTACGCGTTTCCGTATGATAGTCTGGAAACTATCGACGCGAGCTTCCGTAAACATAGCGGATGCGCTGCAGAAGCGGGGCAGCCCCATCAGCATCCTGAACCCATTGTTATACTGGACTCGTAGGGCGTTGAGTGATCTGCTTGTACATTTGGCCCATAGGCTGCATGTGTAGAAGGTTTGGCAGTATGCTTTAAAAAGTGTGTGTTTGACCTCTGTACTACACCGTGCAAACCTACGCGCCAACATGTTACATCTCACCGCCAACGCCCTACGCTCCCGTTCAATATCCAGGTCATCTGAGAGGTCAGCGCTAACCCAGTGCCCTAGGTATTTAAACTTGGTGACTTTATTTAAGACCGTGCCTCCAAGTTTGACTGGAGGTACGACCCTGGGTGTTCTATTTCCTGCTTTAAAAACAAGGATTTCACTTTTTGTTGTATTATACCTAAGGCCGTGAGCCACCGCGTACCTCTCACAAACTCCAATAAGAGCCTCGAGTCCTTTGACTGAAGGGCTGAGCAGAACCATATCATCGGCATAGCTGATGTTATTAACAAAAGTGCCATCAATTGAACAGCCTACTCCGGCTCTGCTGAGCCCTTCAATCAGTCCATTTATATACAGGTTGAAAAGCCGAGGAGAGGTAAGTCCACCCTGCCTCACCCCACACTCCAACCTGTACTCTTTCGAGTATGAGCCCGCCCATCTTACCGTATTAGTCTGGTGCTGATACCAATACTTCATTAAGCTGACCACCTCCTTAGGCGTACTAGTCTCCCTCAAGAGCTTTTCCCATAACAAGTTGTACGACACAAGGTCGAAAGCCTTCGACAGGTCCAAAAAACAGCAGTAAACTGGCGTTCCTCGTGAAGCGTAATACTGGACGGTGTGCTTGAGTCGCAAAATTGCTGTTTCGGTGGACAACCCCGGCCTAAAACCGAACTGAGCCTCGTGCAGCTTTATATGCCTCCCGAAAATGCGATCAAGAAGACCAAGATCAGATCAGATCAAGATATTATGTGCGTATTAGAAGTTAATTATCACTAGCTTCGGTGAAGGAAAACTACAAACATCGTAAGGAAACCAGCACACCGGAGAGTTCTCCATAAAGTTCTTAAAGGTGGTTGAAGTCTACCAATCTGCACTTGGCCAGCGTGGTAGAATATGGCCTAACACCCCTCACATTGTCAGAAGAGACCCGGAACCCAGCAGTGGGAAAGTTATGGGTTGTTGCTTTTTTTTGCTTTTAAACAAAAAAATTGTTGCCAAATGTACTAACGGCCGGTCTCAATAATGTACTAACATTTAAAAAACTGTAGATAAAGCTACCATTAGTATGTTATCTGTCATATTTGTTAATTTTTGCGTCTCAATAACCTTCGGTGGATAGAAAATATCTACCGATGACATTGATCTACCGTTCGGAGGGCCAAGTCATACCGTAGGTATGTTGGTCCATACAAAAATAAATACTTGCGTCTCAATAACGCTTTGACAGCTAACTGTTGGTAATAGAAGTTACCAATTATCGGAGTTTTTCATGTCGCTCGATTTCGACGGATAATTGGTAGATTTCTCGTATTGTAAAGAAAATTTATGAAAAAATCATGAATTTATTAATCAGTGATGAGTGATATTGAATTTTATGAAGCCTGTGTATTTGATTCTGCCTTTTTTAATACGGTACCAAGATCGTCGAAATTATCCTCGTATAAAATATATGACTGAATTGTGTGAATCCAATTTTGTTTATATACCTATATTCAGATTAAACATAATCTAAATTTTACTAACAAAAAATAACCGACTTCAAAATTACTCAAAAACTACTTATCAGATCTTATTCAAATTTAAGTGGGACCACATGACAAGCACCAGCTTTCGTTTAAAAAAACAATCATCAAAATCGGTTCACCCAGTCGAAAGTTCTGAGGTAACAAACATAAAAAAATACAGTCGAATTGAGAACCTCCTCCTTTTTTTGAAGTCGGTTAAAAACGGCAGTGAATGAGAATTGAGGACAATTCCTATCTTTAAAGTTTTAGGTAAGTAGGTAGGTATTTTAATAAAACAAGAAGACTAAGCTTTTTAAGTTAGATATATTTTGAAATTATAACAAAAACATTTCGCCTTTTCATTAATAATGGTGTATCCCTGCTACATCAATAGCTATTGGCCTTATGTACTTCATCTTTTGTGAAAGGTCTGGACTTCATCTGAAAAGAAACTTCCTTTAGTACATTTGGCAACAATTTTTTTGTTTAAAAGCAAAAAAAAAGCAACAACCCATAACTGTCCCACTGCTGGGTTCCGGGTCTCTTCTCACAATGTGAGGGGTGTTAGGCCATATTCTACCACGCTGGCCAAGTGCAGATTGGTAGACTTCAACCACCTTTAAGAACTTTATGGAGAACTCTCCGGTGTGCAGGTTTCCTTACGATGTTTATTGTTTTCCTTCACCGAAGCTAGTGATAATTAACTTCTAATACGCACATAATATTTGAAAATTATAGGTGCGTGCCAGGATTTGAACTCGGGCCCCGGACAAGTGGGAATAAACGCTTCGTTCGGGAGACCAACGTTCTAACTGCTAGGCTATCACTGCTACAATTACAACAATTTACAATTACTACAATTTTTTGTTTACTAAACGTAATAATAATATATTTTATTAACAAATAAAGTTTATACTCACGGTAATTGTTGAACTGTGTTTCATTAATTTATAAAACTAATTAATATTGCTAAAATTATGAGAACATACACGTTGTTTATATTTTGGGTAACCAAACGACATAAACGAATGTCAAATGACAATAACATGTTATCGTTGTCTAGGAAACCTGTCAGTACTAAACGTCAAATGCTGCGTTTTGTTATTACTGAAGCATTGTTCCAGGTTATATTTATCATTATTTTATTAAATTCATCCGCGAAATTCACAATACATTTGGAACAAATTATCATTTTAATATTAAAATGAAATAAGTTTATAATCAAAAACACTGAGTTCCTTTTTATAATAAAAAGTATAAAAAAGTATAAAAGTATAAAAAAATATATTGTTATGCGAAAACGAAATTTTGAGAGGGACGTAAAAACCAGAGACAGAAATGTCACTGAAATATTATCTACCGATGATCTTACTTTTGTTTGCTTACTTTTGATTTGAGAGACGGCAGTTGCCGGGAGATCAATCTTTACTTTTTATCTCTGTTATGTACCAGAGCTCAACTGACAGTATAATATTGAGACCGGCCGTAAAGGAAGTTTCTTTGCAGATGAAGTCCAGACCTTTCACAAAAGATGAAGTACATAAGGCCAATAGCTATTGATGTAGCAGGGATACACCATTATTTCTGAAAAGGCGAAATTTTTTGTTATAATTTCAAAATATATCTAACTTAAAAAGCTTAGTGTTCTTGTTTTATTAAAATACCTACCTACTTACCTAAAACTTTAATGATAGGAATTGTCCTCAATTCTCATTCACTGCCGTTTTTAACCGACTTCAAAAAAAGGAGGAGGTTCTCAATTCGACTGTATTTTTTTTATGTTTGTTACCTCAGAACTTTCGACTGGGTGAACCGATTTTGATGATTGTTTTTTTTAAACGAAAGCTGGTGCTTGTCATGTGGTCCCACTTAAATTTGAATGAGATCCGATAAGTAGTTTTTGAGTAATTTTGAAGTCGGTTATTTTTTGTTAGTAAAATTTAGATTATGTTTAATCTGAATATAGGTATATAAACAAAATTGGATTCACACAATTCAGTCATATATTTTATACGAGGATAATTTCGACGATCTTGGTACCGTATTAAAAAAGGCGGAATCAAATACACAGGCTTCATAAAATTCATTATCACTCATCACTGATTAATAAATTCATGATTTTTTCATAAATTTTCTTTACAATACGAGAAATCTACCAATTATCCGTCGAAATCGAGCGACATGAAAAACTCCGATAATTGGTAACTTCTATTACCAACAGTTAGCGGTCAAAGCGTTATTGAGACGCAAGTATTTATTTTTGTATGGACCAACATACCTACGGTATGACTTGGCCCTCCGAACGGTAGATCAATGTCATCGGTAGATATTTTCTATCCACCGAAGGTTATTGAGACGCAAAAATTGACAAATATGACAGATATCATACTAATGGTAGCTTTATCTACAGTTTTTTAAATGTTAGTACATTATTGAGACCGGCCGTAATTGTAGCCCTATCCACAGTCTTCCATCTGTTAGTACATTATTGAGGCCGGCCGTTAATTGACTTCGATTACCTTGATGATGTTCTTATTTATTTTTTGTATTGAATTGGATGTATTGAAGTCGGTTTTTTCTTACTATTTTAAAATGATTATTCAAACTTCAGTTTTGATAAAGAAATAGGTACATGAGGAATTGAAGGAACTCCTGAAATATAAAAGGGATGCGATTTTTATATAGGTACGTGTTCAGCGATAAATTCTTTTTCAACAAACTACACAACTTTTTAATTTATCTGAATTTCATTAGAATCTCGAAATCAATTTTGAAGTTTGTTACCGTAAAAACTTGAAAACTTTTTGGGGCAAGTGAAAAGTTTTGCGCTTATTATTTTAGACTGGCCTTCAAATTACTTCGTTAACTAATTAACTGATTTGTGCAAATTGAAAATCATTTAACTAAGTTGAACTAAGTGGATATTTTTCAATACACCGTATGGTATTAGTCACGGCTATTATTGTTTCCTGCTACCACCGTTTCCAATCAGTCTTCTAGTAGAAATGATGGCCTCAAAATTAAGTTGCTTAACTCGATTTTTATGGATATAGCCGGCAAACGAGCTGACGATCCACCTGATGGTAAGTGGCTATCGTCGCCCATGGACATCAGCAACACCAAAGCCATCACCGATACGTTGCTGGCCAAGAAAGAGACTCGTTTACAGCTGAAACATAAAGAATTACGAAGATGGAGAAAGAAATGAATAATTCATTCATTTTTTAATAGTTACTCGCTCATATCCCGCGCACAGACTGCACTAGGATTCCCTATTCCCGCGGGTCGCATGGACAACGCAAATGGGACTTAACTATTTAACATATCTGTAAGTACTAAATTGTAAATCTATTGGCTGACACGTGACGTCACAATGCAACAAATATAAACAACAAACAACGCGTCCGAGCGGTCAGTGGTCAGAGGCCATCGGGCTACGTTATCGACACCCCCTGCATTGATTGCCCACTCTGTAACTGCAATAAATATTTACTGTGGCCCGCTAGTACGTATCTATTTACCCAGCGTAGATACCCTACATAATAATGTACCTACACCTACCTACCAGTGGCAGATCAAAGATTTTTGGGGTGACTTGATTAGATTTTTTAAGAGCTTGAATTAGCTATGATGAAATTAACTTTTTGAAGTGAAAACTTCTTTAGCATCGTTGTGATTTGAAAGTCGATGAAACGAAAAAGCGACAGTAATAATCTAAATTTTACTAACAAAAAATAACCGACTTCAAAGTCCCAAAAACTACTTTTCAGATCTCATTCAAATTTATGTGGGACCACATGACAAGCACCTGCTTTCGATTAAAAAAAGAATCATCGAAATCGGTTGGCGTGATATTGAGTTATACGTCAATTTGTCGCGCACATCTTAACACAAATTTACGACTTATGTGGTTTTCTCATGGATGCCATTGTCAGATCTCAATAAAATTTATGTGGGACCACATGACAGCCACCAGCTTTCGATTAAAAAAACAATCATCAAAATCGGTTCGCCCAGTCCAAAGTTCTGAGGTAACAAACATAAAAAAAAAATACAGTCGAATTGAGAACCTCCTCCTTTTTTTGAAGTCGGTTAAAAAGAGACACACATAAATTCATAAGATTTAACATGGGAGAAAAAGAGATAGGAAGCATTAAACAGTGTTTCTAATGTTCGTGGTTTCTTTTTGTGCTACTTTAAAAAGTGCTAAGTTGTATTCATATATGGCGCAAGGAACAAGATAGAAGATTCGTTTTGTTGCTGGATAGATGACGCTAGCTGCTCATTTTACTGTTCATATTATGTTAAGAGATGGCGTTAGTTACCACTGTTTTATTTTTATTTTCTAACTTTGCATCACTATGATCGTTACTAAAACCTACAATTGGACGTATTTTCTGAAAAACCTTCCAAGCCACTCATATGTCGAAATTGAGTTAATAGTGCATAATTGACTATGGGATGCACATTAACCAGCTGTCAAAATTTGAAAACTCTACTGTCACTACAAATTAGCCCAACCCACATAGTATGGGGAAATGAATCTTTTTAAGAATTTGATACAACGGATCAAGCATACAGTAATGTGTCTGGATTAATTAATAGTGAATTTAATAATACTTTTAAGCAAAAACAGATTAAATGTGAGAACCTTAAAACTAAATTTAGTGATTGGGCAACTCCTGGTATATACAAAAGCAGAATTAAACTTTTTGAACTTTATGCGGAAAAGTCGACTTCCACAGACCCCGAATTTTTAAATCGTGTTAAAATTTATTCAAAAACTTTTAAACAAGTCTGTGCGAAAGCTAAATCTATTTATATTGCTAATAAGATTAAAAATTCTAATAACAAAATCAAAACTACCTGGAACATTATTAATAAAGAAACAGGTAAAGAAAAATTTAAGAATCATGAGTATACTTTAAAGGTCAATGATAAAAATGTTACTACCGATAGCGCAGTTGCTTGCGCATTTGAGGATTTCTTCTCGAAAATACCGCATGAAATAACAAAAAACTTAAATGCGAGCCCTCAGCTTGCTATGACTTTAATGGAATCATGTGTCGAAAAATGCCTGACTTCATTTAGCTTCAAATACATTAATTCCAATACAATTATAAAGACTTTTAAGTCTATAAAGATCAAGAAGTCAGGTGATCTCTGGGGTCTCTCTACTATGATAATAAAACCAATAATTAATTCCATAGCGCCACATCTAAGTCACATTTTCAATAAATGTATTGACGAAGGTAGCTTCCCCAATCTAATGAAACATGGTAAATTAATCCCTCTATTTAAATCTGGAGATAAAAGCGACCCCACTAATTTCAGACCCATCTCAATGTTACCAGTCCTTAGTAAAATCTTTGAAAAAGTTATTTATAACCAGCTGCTGTCTCATTTCTACTTAAACAAATTGTTTCATGTTAATCAGTTCGGTTTTTCGAGAGGAAAAAATACCACTGATGCAGGTATAGCACTCCTTAAGCAAATTTTTGATGCGTGGGAGTGTAAGCAGGATGCCATTGGTATTTTTTGTGATCTCTCGAAGGCGTTCGATTGCGTTGATCACAATATACTGATAAATAAACTTAGGCATTATGGTGTCTCAACACAATCAGTTGGCCTTATAAAATCTTACCTATCCGACCGTATCCAAAAAGTAGTTATTAATGGCAAGGAGTCCCCAGGAGCACACATTACTATGGGAGTGCCCCAAGGATCAATATTAGGACCCCTGTTATTTTTAATATACATCAATGATCTTCCTTATTTCACAAGGGACTTGTGTGAAACTGTATTGTTTGCAGATGATACCTCATTACTTTTTAAAGTTGATAGGAGAAAAAAATGTTTTGACGATGTAAATAATACTGTTTCCCAAGTATTGCAATGGTTTACATGTAACAACCTAATGTTAAATGCTAGTAAAACGAAATGTATGAAATTCACTTTACCAAATGTAAAACAGGTACCCACTCAAATAGTTATAAATAAGGAAGTACTTGACCTTGTAAATTCAACAAAATTCCTTGGCCTTACCATAGATTCACGATTACAATGGAGTCCTCATATTGAAGCCTTGTCTGGGAGACTGAGTTCAGCTGCTTACGCGGTTAAGAAAGTAAGGCTCTTAACTGACGTAGAAACAGCACGGTTAGTTTATTTTAGCTACTTTCATAGTGTTATGTCCTATGGTCTGTTGTTGTGGGGCTCAGCTGCAGATATTGAGTCTATATTTATTTTACAGAAAAGAGCAGTCCGTGCCATTTACAACCTCAGGCCTAGGGACTCGCTTAAGGATCTCTTTAAGGAAATTAATATTTTAACTGTGGTGTCACAATATATATTGGATAATGTTTTGTATGTTAAGAAATATTACGATAGTTTTCTTAAGAAGAGTGACATCCACAATATTAATACGAGGAACAAGGCTAAACTGATTGTACCAAATTTTAGACTATGTAAAACTAGTGGCTCGTTCATGGGTACATGTGTAAAGATTTATAATAAAATTCCATCGAAACTTACAGAAATGCCTTACCTTAAATTTAAAACTCATATTAAAAGCATTCTTATGACGAAAGGATATTACAAATTAGATGATTATTTTAAAGACAAGACTGCTTGGAGATGAGTTTTATGGATATAGATTTTAGTAGATGATAAGTGCTATCTGTAACTGTGAGCAGGAAAAAAACAAACCCGGAAGTTTCTTGCTGCTTCTTCTCCCGGGCCCTCTCACAGTAGGGCTTTGTCTGAAGCATTGGCATAACTTGCATGACTTTCAAAAAGTGTTTGTAAACCAAACCAATTTTGAATAAAAACATTTGATTTGATTTGATTTGATTTAAGTTAAATTATCTCCTAATCAACATCTTCATCTTCTATTTCAGCATGAAAATCTGGTTCACCCCCAAATCCTTCTGTTTAATCAGTCAACACTTCTATGCATTTTAACTGTTTATAAAATGACAGACAATCCTCAGGAATCAAGTGAAACATTGACTAAAGGTCATTTAATTTAGTCTGAGAAATAGACTTCCCGTTTGGCCAAAGAGGAACAAAGAGTTCTGGGTTTAAAGGAAGCACGTTTCCTCTGAATTTTCTCCCTATGTATAACTCTTTGTACTCACCAATATCTTAATATTTCATGAAGATAGAATATATGCTATCTTTTTTTGATTGAATATGTTTAGTTTTCAATAACTTTTTTCATTAAAAACTCGTTTTATCTGGGGGCACGGCAGTGCCCCCGCCAAGTCGAGCAAAAAAGCGGCACGGCCGTACCATCCTTTTCTCGAAGCAATTCAGGCCATTTTCGACCCCCTATAACTTCGTTGTGGATAAAGCTAGAAGCCTGAATTTTTAGTAACCAAGCAGGCATTGTATAAACACTGTATATTTCAAATTTCATTCAATTTGAACCAGTAGTTTAAGAATTATAACTAGTCAAAGTTTCTTAATTTCGTCACTCACTGACTGACTGACCGATCATCAAAACTCTAAGGCACTTCTAGCAGACATAGAAGCTTCAAATTTGGAACACAATTAGTGTTTAGTGTATAGATCAAGGAAAAACTAAAATATTTTGCAATTTCGGTTCAGTTTTCTAGATACATCAACTGCATAAATAACTTTGTAATCCCATATAAATATATAGGATTACAAAGTTACATTTGCAGTTAATGAATCACTGTACCTGTATAACAAAGTAACATTTGCAGTGAATGAATCAGTGTACCTGTATATAATATAATGGAATAATAGATGTAGATAGTTACCTAGATATAATTATGTTCAAAGGTAACTTGTAAAAGGAAAAAAAGTAGAACTATCTACAAAAAGAAATGAGATGCCAACAAAAACAAAACTTGTAAAAAAACCAAGTCTCGCAACTCAGTTCTTCTACCGTAAAAAGTTGTGAGATCCATGTAATACCAAGTCGGTTAATTTATTCAGTTCCTACTTTAAGGGTCCTTCTGTCTTAAGTTATTACGTAATTAGCTAACCTAACAAGTAACAACATCTTATAGTGACCATATTATCAATATTAAAAATATTTTATGTTTTAAATAAATAGATTGACTTGGCAATCGCACAATCAATCAAACAATATAATATGTAGGTACTACTTGTGAGATACATTGTGTTTTCGTGCGATAGTCAAGTCGATCTATTTATTTAAGACATAAAAGATTTTTAATATTGATAATATGGTCACTATAAGATGTTGTTACTTGTTAGGTTAGCTAATTACGTAATAACTTAAGACAGAAGGACCCTTAAAGTAGGAACTGAATAAATTAACCGACTTGGTATTACATGGATCTCACAACTTTTTACGGTAGAAGAACTGAGTTGCGAGACTTGGTTTTTTTACAAGTTTTGTTTTTGTTGGCATTATTATTTTGCCAGTTACTAATGATGTTTGGAACGTTTTTATGAATTGATATTTTATAACGTGACAAAGATATTGCAATATATCAAAAAGTTCCAAAGCTAAGTTTTTGCTAATATTTAAAAAAATATCAATGTTGAAAGTCTTAAATAAGGTTAACTAAAAATTTTAAAATGTTATGTATAGTATAACAATACTTGAAGTTTAAACTAAAGTGATTTCATGAAGTAATACAGGATTGAGCTTAAACCTAGATTTTCTCAAAATGTTGTTTGTGGATTGGAACGTCTTTCTGGAACTACGTCCAATTATCATCTTCCCGAAATTTTACATTCGTCTCATTATCTTGAGACTAAAATTTTTGAAGGTTTCACTTCTACCACGTTTGAATTGCACACGTTGTTTTTTTCGTCAATGATAGGGGGGAGTGTGCAAGTCCTCTAACATCGCCACTGAATCTGAATTTGCCATAATAATATATTCATACGACTACAACTAGCACTATTTGCCTCTTCTTTTGTGTAGATAAACTTTTGATTATTTTACAGTGATTGTTCCAAAGTTTCTCGGTTTCTAAACCGGTTCATTTTGTTAGCTACCTAGGTATATGGCAACATAAAAAATACTTTGTCTCTCTCATCGTAATAACACATTTTATTGTCTGGATGCTAGTTCGCTGGAGAGTAATAATAATGAATTAATCAGAATGTAATGTCATCTTACTAACAAGCACTGTAAATATTATTATTATTATATACTCACTACTAGTATTATATTCACATGAATAATAAACAAACAAATAAAACCCCGACAAACTGTTATTTAAAAAATCCATACCGTTACCCAATTCGTTCATTAACCACACTCATTTTCTATGGTTACCTAATTAACTTAATAAACGAATTTAATTAAATAATGTGAATAGCGTGTATTTTAAAATCAACAAGATAATTAACCTTGTTTAGGTGGACTGAAGACTTAAAGACGTCCGCTGGATTCAGAAGGCTTAGGACCGGTCCGAATAACGCAAGTTTGGGGAGTCCAGCAGTGGACCTCCAAGGGCTGAAGGATGGATGGCTTTAGTTCTTGTTTTTCACTGCAGAGACCACTTCTAATCAGTCGTTTTGTTGTACTTTAAGATTATATTATATCGGAGATGGCCAGCAAGTAAATTTCATTGTAGGTCGCCGTTTTCTCGTCCCACATCAATAAATTATTCCCACGTCCATTTTACGTCATCTAATTAAAACGTGGAGTCTCTTCGGCGCCGAGAGTGGAGACTGGAGAGTCTGTTCAGTTTGTGAACGATTTGTTGCTTCGTTAGCGTGTTCGTCTGAAGTCACTTAAATTGTACTAGAAATAAACGTGGAATATAAATCGATAAACGCTCGCTTCACACCTCCGCGCTTTGATTTCATATGCGGGTAGCAGATGGAATCACGAATACATCATTCATTCTCACGACTTGCCATGGCAAAATATTTATCTGTGAGAAAAACGTTTCCCTAGGTGAAATAGCGCACTACTGTCCTTTTCGATACATATACACACTTTTTTGGGGTCCCGTAGATAAAACGGAGCTACCTATTAGTAGGTACAGTATAGTCATGTCCGGCTATCCTATATAGCTAAGAGTTGAGACCATTAGTACTTGAAAGCTGTCCCTATGGCTAAATAATCTTAAATTCAAATAAAAAAAACCCTAAATAAATTAAAGCTAAGAACACTCGATTAAGTCACCTTTCTAACAAAAAAAAAACTAGATTAAAAGCGTTGCATCCGTTCGGGAGCTACGATGCCACAGACAGACATACAGATCCACAAACACACAGACACGTCGAACTTTTAACACTGTTTGCGTAGAGGGTTAAAAATATGTAAACTTTCGTGTACATAAAGTGGGGATTTTTTTCTTATCTACCCTTCACTGTGGAATTCGAAAATGTTGTGGGTTTGTGAAGACTATTATTCGATTCCAAAATCATTTTGCGAAATATTAAACTTTAAAGCGCTTTTTTGGGTTACACTCAAATGGCCCGGTTGATGTTGAAAATGTGAATAAATTCACGATAGTAGTTTAAATTACAAATTTAAAAGGAAAGTTATGACAGCTAGGTAAGATAATAGTGGATCAACTTTCTCGTACAACCACGGAACCATTACATTGCGCGTGGCCTAACACGCAGTAGTCGATTTCCACCTTATAATATTGTTTATAGTATAATACTTTATCCCATAGATTATACGAAGCCAAATGAAATTCCTCGAACATGAATCCATTAACAATATCGAACCATACTCCGCGAAAATTCAATTTAACCAGGAGAGTTTCAATCCGGTGGAAAATTATAATTCCATTCGTGGAAAATTGAGTTAAATAAAGCAGGATGGGAGGTAAAATAAAGCCAAATGGAAGATAAAAATATACATATTTTAAACAAGTTATGTATATCTATACCTCTATACATCTATACAAATAAATAAAATTGGAGTGTCTGTTTGTAATATTAAAATAACTGCTTTTTACAAAGTGCATTTGGATGTATTGTTTTGGTATATGTACCGTGACATATACCAAAACAATATTTTTTACAATTTTTGTCTGTCTATCTGTCTGTCTGTTTGTTACGGCTAATCTCTGAAATGGCTGGACCGATTTTGACGGGATTTCATTGGCAGATAGCCGATGTAACAAGTAGTAACTTAGGCTACTTTTATTTTAGAAAAAAAAAAGTTTGTTAGGTGATACGAAGTTCGCCGGGTCAGCTAGTAAAATAATATAAGTTTATTTCCTCGTTACGTACAAACGCCACTTCACCGTGCACGAGTTTCCAATTTGTTCACGAAGTGCGCTTCAACTTGAGCTTACAGACTGCTGTTGAAACTCAGTGAGGCATAATGATGTACTGGAGACTCTGGAGAGCTGCAACCACCGTATTCATCCTCACCATAGTTAATGACATCATCACGGCTTCATTTAATGATAACTATTTTATTCATGTTCGACGTTAACGGGTTGTAGTCATTCATTCAATTGACAGTGTGATTGAGGGTTAGGTTCTCCATCGCAGTCACTGCGACCAAGCTTGATCTATTGGCTGCTTCTTCATTTGGCGACACCACGACACAGGTTTATAATTCAAGTGGTGCTGCCACTTCTGTGAGGGTTAAGCCCTCATCCCTCAGTCCTCATTTAACTAAGTTACCATGCCGGATCGCCGCGCTAAGGGTCCTGGGTTCGATTCCCAGCGAGGCAAAAATTTGAATGATGAGTTTGAATTTCTGTTCTCGGTCTAGGTGTGTGTGTTCTTGTCTCTGTGTGTTGTCCATGGCACCACAGGGAATCCTAGTCTGGGGATATGAGTGTGAAGCGTAATTTTTTTAATCCTTCTTTCTTGGCTGGTTACTCATTAATGCCTTTAGGTTAGTAATGTCCAGAGGCGACGATGAATGACGTGGATGCTCTACTCGTTTGTCAGCTATTTATAAAAAATCGAGTTTCTCGAGCTATTATTATACTGGTACTGCGTCATGAAAGTCCCTAAAATGGAGTTACTTATTAATTAGAATTGCTTGTGTGACGTCCGCCCAAAGTCCCCACCCATTAGCAAGTAAGTAGATATTAATGGGTAGCTACATAATACGTTTTGTACTTTGTTGTAGTCGACTTGTTGTTGTACAAAAATAATATAAGAGTAGTTTAAGTATACAAGAAAAGAGAACTTGTTGTATAAGAGATTTTCTGCGATTAATACTCCGATTACGGATAACCCTTCTTAACAATCGGGTAAAAAGTACTCCCAAAACTTAAGTGAATTACGCGTACCCTACTGAGTACTAATACAGTTGATTAGAATTATAACTTAAGAGGATTACTTAGGATTATTATGACAAATCCTTGATTTAGATCTCAAGCGGATAATAGCTTGAGGTTCACTAGAGACCTTTTAATCGACGGCATCTTCGACATGATCAACAACTGTGAATGAATGATAATAAAATTAATGCAATACATGATATCCAGCAGTTATCAAAACCTATGATGTCACATAAAAACCACTCCATTTATAAAGAAAGAAAATCAGAATTTAGAATTTCGTGTTCCATTTTCCGTTACATGAGCTACAATTTCAAAAATAGAACGGCCTACAGAGATCGCGAGGTGTTATTCAAAAAAGATTGAATGAAAATTTTCTATTTATTTTCCGGGAATGAAAGATATTTACCTCGTTATGTTACACCCCGAGGATTAACAACACGACAACGACATCTGTGACCAGTTTCAAATTAATATAGTACAAAATGTACATATCAAAAGATTGCTTTTACTGTTTACGAGTTCTTTTGTCAATTCCTTCAACGTATGAGTATAAAAGAAATCCATTCGTGCCTACCTCTGAGATTAACAAGGCATCTGGGACAGGCTTCAAATACAAAGAATATTACCTACATACAATGATCTTATATTAAAATATAACATCATTGCCTACATATGTAATATCCATAAAATCTATTGAAAATAGCTGTATCACAGAGTCATTATAAAAGTAGGTAGTTGAGTAAAATAAAGGGAGATAATACTTTATAGACTATAAGTACATGTATACCTACCCATAAGAAGTTTCCATTTCTCAGCAAAAATTAATAAATAAACCCCAAGTTTAAGGAGTGTCAACCCTATTTAGGGGGTAACCACCCCACTGAAATACCGTGTAATGTCGTTACTGTTTTAATTATAGTAATTACCATAATGCTGAAGACGTGAACTCGTTTCTGACACAAGCTCCTTACGATTACTTTATTAAGTGAATTTGAGGAATTATTTCTCTCACTTGGGTGGCATGTTTTAATTTCCAATTTTACATTCATATAGGCTTCTACACCAATGATTACAAGATTCTTTCTTTCTTTTTCTTCTTTCTTTCTTGGCCGGCTACGCACCAGTGATGCATTTATGACGTATTGCTGATGTCCATGGGCAACGAAAAAAAAGACAGCTTAAACGCATCGGTGTGTCTGTATGTATGTTTGTGGCGTCGTAGCTCCTAAACTAATAGACCGATTGTGACGCATTTTTTGTTTGAAAGCTGACATGATAGAGTAGAAGTTATGAATATCTGTTCAGGTGTTTTAAGGTCATCAGCTCTTTTTTGTTCAAAATAAAAGTGTCAAGGGACTTTAAAATTTACAGCTATCCTTTAAACCCGTTTCTCCATTCCAGATGATAACTTGGAAGCCCTGCTGGACGAGGTGATCCGCGCGACCAACCGCGGTGTGTCGGCTTCCAGGAACGTCAGCGGAGGGCCCAACTGGAGCTTCGGCCAGTCCCTGTTCTTCTCCTCCACTGTCGTCACTACTATCGGTCAGTCTCTCGTAAAGTTTCTTTCTTCCTTTTCTGCTTTCTTAATTTCTCTTCTTTTATTGATGTTCTTGATCTCTGCTTTCTTGGTTCACGCTTCGGTTATGACTTTAGTATTATTGTATACTATATACTAGTATTACTAATGTTCATAGGTGAGCTGACAAGCTCTTTGACAAGTTCATAAGTGACTGCTAAGCACGAGTCTCTCTTCATACTCCACCACACAGCTCCAGTGCGATTTGGTGGCAAACTCATATGTCGAAAGTTTTTATGCTGCCCGAAGACCTTTGAAGTGGCTTAACGATTGGTACCTTATATTACGATAAAAACTGAGATCGACGACGGCCCACGCTATTGCTCGACACAAGCCGCCGAACTGTACTATCTTATTTATTGGTTGCTAAATAGATAGATCAAGGTAGCAAATTCTATTGAGGCGATACGGCGTGGATTAAATTGAAACATCGGGGTATTTATTTACTGAAACTCTTGTCTCGATCGCTATAAAGTCTGGCTAACCGCAGGGAGCTAGGGACGCGCCGTCAATCCTAATTTTACGACGCTCAGACGGTTTTCTGTGTAAAAATTCTCGGTAATAACATTAACTGCTGACGATGTTCTACTTGATGTTAAATTGGGGAGAAATTGAATTAGGTACCTACGTTGATAAATAAAAATAAGTCTCCGAAACAAGTAAAGAAAAGTAACTTAGTTAACGTCAGTTGGTGTGGACAGGACGGTTCACGGTCAAACAACATACAAAGGAATCGACTGACAAGTCACAAACTACAAAAGACTTTGTATGATGAACAGGACGTGGGTAATCTGCAAACAAAACTCTAGAAATTAAGAGTGACAGACAAACAGATTTAATGTTGTTACATTCTATCATAATGTTTCCTAAAATAGTTAATTTACCAAGACATACTCAGATTAAAACTCAATCTCCTATTGTTCCTGTTGTTCCTTTGAATACGGGTGAATTTCCCAAGTGCATTTTTGAGACGGCGAGGTTGAAAATTAATGTGTGGAGGTAAACTACAATTATACATAATTTTATATAGGTAGTTTATATAGTGATCTACACGATAGTAAAGTATTCAGAGGTATTTAATACATAGATTCTTAATAAAAAAATATCTAAGACCTAAAATCTAATTCCGGTGTACTGTCCGAACTCCATTTATTTACATATTTTATTAATTTAATTTTTTTTGGTAAATAAATTTAATTGAAAAGGAATGTTTTTTAGAAATACATTAGATAATACAACTAATATATATTTACGGAGCAATTTAAGATAGTTCAACAGCTTTTAAAACATCTCTTAAAAATGTCCTACAAAAAAAAGCAATACCGGTGGCGCATTTTGTATACTTCATAACTTGTTACAACACGATTTGGAAGACACCTTACTGGCTCTCCCCGCACCATTCAGTTGTGCTCTTGCAAACTGCGTGTTAGGATAACCGACTTGCTGCGTAATTTTCCTGTCAAACACGTAAGTACTCACTGCGGTGGCGCAGGAATACAAAATCATCCAATTCCGATGTCATGTATATTAGTAAAAGTACAAAGCAGATTATCAAGAAATTTTTTAGAGGCTTCCATTAAAGGTTTTCAGCCACAATTGTGAAATAAAAGTTAACCTGTGATTAACGGTGTTCTTTAAAATTCAAGTTTTGACTCTAATTCTAAGTCCGATGGCCTAATCTCGGTGGCCCCGGTGGCAAACTAAAGCGCATAGGGACGTGTATAGACTAGTGCCGATAATTTTTGAAACGAAAAAAAAATAATCGTAGGATGAAACCCATTGCAAAAGGAAGAGAATATAACGAAAATTAAAGGAAAAATAATTTACGGATGATCTGAGGTCGGGAAGTGGGGGAGGGGGGGTTCAAGGGTAAAAAATAGTTTATCTCAATTTCAGGCAAAACTACAAGTCCTATAGAAAAAAGTTAAATAGCAATGTTGAAAGTAATAAAAAGATCTACAACTTTTTATTTACCCTTTTTATACATACCTCAAAATTAATGTGAAAAATTCAAATAACCAAGTTTTTGGTTTTTATTTTTATCTTTTACAAAAAAAAATCATGAAATTTGGTGAAAATGAAATGACAACTATTTTCGCAAAAATTTTTCGGATTCGAGTTTTTATTTTTTTTTTGTCAATCATTGTGTACAATTTTGAGATATTTATTAATATTTACACTTTAATTAATCGAAAAACGTAAGATTCCATGTTACTTTGTTAGACAAAAAAATTACAAATCCATAAAACATAAAGATTGCAAAAAACATGCGAAAATTGTTGTCGTTTCATTGCATTTTCGGAGAACATTTACCATAGTAGTTTATAGTTAGTAGTAGTAGTAGTTAGTAGTTTATAGTTTATTTTTTATATTATTTTTTATATACCATTAGAAAGTAGAGATTACAACGAACAAAAATCTCACCGATTTTTAAAAAAGTAGATATTTTGACGTGAGAATTTTCGATTGAAAATTAGGTACCAAAAAATTGGTTATTTGAATTTTTCACATAAATTTTGAGGTTATGTAAAAAAGTGTAAATACAAAAGTTGTAGATCTTTTTATTACCTACGACTTTGCCATTTAACTTTTTCCATAGGACTTGTAGTGTTGCTGGAAATCGAGATAAACCATTTTTTATCCTTAAAACCCCCCCTCCCCCCTCCCGACCTCAGATCGTCCGTAAATTATTTTTCCTTTAATTTTTGTTATATCCTCTTCCTTTTGCAATGGGTTTCATCCTACTATATTTTTTTTTTACTTTTTACCGTTTTAGAAGCTATCGGCACTGGTCTAATAGGCCACAGAAACACAAGCGTGTCTAATCACCGCTTAAAGGAGTCCGTTCATCTAGACTCCTACTCTTCAAAATGTATCTTTAAAGTATTAAAATATGATCTTGCCTTTATTATTTCTCATTGGCATAATCAATTTCGGTGGATCAGATTCTAATTCCAGTGGTCCTAATTTTGGTGGCATTTGATAATGTAATTTCAAAATATCTCCGGAACTAATAATTTTTTTCTCGATCTCTATTAAGTGACTAATTATTACTACTATTTACAAATTATTTATGCCAAATAAAATGTATTAGAAACAGCAGGTTTAAATTTAATCAATTTCGGTGGCTCGGATTTTAATTCCGGTGGTCCTTTAATAATTTCGGTGGCATTTGATAATTTCAAATGGAAATATCTCATGAACTAACAAAAATTTTTCGATCTCTAGTATATGATTAAGTAGTACTAATATTTAGCTATAATTTAAGCCAAAAAAAATTATCAGAAACAGCAAATTTAAATTCGCCACTGTAATTAGGCAAAATTCGTGTTTGTTGAAATTGACCCATACGCGACTTTGTAAGCGACTTATTTAAACCTGGTTCGAATTGAATTTCCAAAAAGTTTGCAAAGTTAGTATAGTTAAGGAGAGCAACTTATTATAAGGGACAAAGATTGATCAAATGGTTTTGGCTGTGCGTTGTCTGTCAGTTCATATTGTGCGTTTTTTAAGCAAGTTTTTAATAGAGATTGGCCAGCAATGACTGAATGTATCTGTTTCAAAAAAGTCTTACTAATAAATATAATCTAATAGCTTGAAATTAAAAACCGAAACATATTTTAGCTAAGGCTTTTCGAGGAACAAAAGTTTATTGAAAATTCAAACAAACTTTCATCCCCTATTTTAATCACTAATGATTCCACCTGCAGTCCCGTATTAACATCTTCTTGGTCCACAGACTACGACCACGTAACCTCGCTGTCCAAACAAGACAAGCATGACATGAATAGATGGTTCTTAATATGTTTAATGTTCCTACATAAAACTGTCGGGGGTTTTAAATTTTTGAACACTTGAACAATTCCTTCGGCAATCACGTAGATTGATGAATTATACCATTTGACTACCTGTAGAAAAATGCATATTTTGAGCAAAATCAGTACAAGAAAATAAATGGCAATGGTAATGATTAAGGAGACATCGATTAAGTTAATAAAAATTAAACTTTACTTTTGTAAGTTTATTTCAAACTAGGTGACCCGGCGAACTTCGTATCGCCTAACAAACTATTTTTTTCTAAAATAAAATTAGCCTAAGTTACTCCTTGTTACATCAGCTATCTGCCAGTGAATGTCCCGTCAAAATCAGTCCAGCCATTTCAGAGATTAGCCGGAACAAACAGACAGACAGACAAAAATTGTAAAAAAATTTGTTTGGTATATGTATGTACCGTGTATACATCCAAATGTACTTAGTAAAAAGCGGTTATTTTAATTAACAAACATACACTCCAATTTTATTTATTTGTACAGACAGATGTATAGAAAAAGAGATATTTCACAAATACTGAAATCTGGTACGATACATCCGACTCTTCCCTAATAAGTATCGTCTTGTTTCCAGGCTACGGCCACGTAACCCCGCTGTCCAAGCAAGGCAAGTTGTTCTGCATGGTGTACGCGGTGCTGGGCATCCCGCTGACCCTGGTGCTGCTGTCGGCGCTGGTGGAGCGGCTGCTGCTGCCGGCCACCGCGCTGCTGCGGTCGCTGAACGCGGCCCTCGGACACCTGTACCGGCCGTTTACTATCCGGCTCGTGCACCTCACTATTATTGGTATGATTTGTTGATACTATATCGTATGTTATCGATACGTATCGTCGTAGCTTTAATCTTGATGTAGGTAGAGTAGACAAGTTCACTTCCTTATTAATGTATCAGAATAACATTTTTTGAATGTCTAATTACGCCATTGCTGTAAAGTATGGAAACAACCGAGGTGTTTCTTCCTACTCATAATTACAGTTACAGATAGTATTTATTAGTTCTATGTGCCTTTATGAATCTCATGTCCAAGTATTGTCCAGTATTGTCTTTAAAATAATTATCCAATTCGTAATTACGGTTTAGGCACAAAATGTCCCATTCGCGAAATGTCCGGCGTGCGCAAAAGGTCCCATTCGCAAAATGTCCTATTCGCAAAATGTCCTATTCGCAAAATGTCCTATTCTCAAAATATCCTATTTTTAGAAAGTTCAATTCGCAAAATGTTTACCTGTCGTCATAAGAATGCTTTGGTCTTTAGTTTTAAAATGGTATGGCATTTCTGTCAAACAAATATTACAATACTTGCAGTGCCCCTGCTGCCCACGGACATTTGTGGCCAACCTCGAATAGGGGGCCATCCATAAATTACGTCACATGGTAGGTTTCGATGTAGTGTGACATTGTGTGACAAGGGGTTGGAGGGGGTCCTAAACGTGACATCACATTTCAAAATCGAATATTTATTATGAATAGGTAAAAAAAAAAACAATTAATGGGAATAAAACTTATTTCGGAACTGCTGTTTTAATTCAATTATTTCTAGGTGTAAAGTTTCATAATATGTGACGTCATACTAGGGGGGAGGACGTCTCACAAATGTGACGAGCTGTGACAAGGAGGGGGGAGGGGTCAAAAAGTCATGAAATTAGTGTAATGTAATTTTTGGATGGCCACTAGGACTGATACTGTATTCTGCCCTATCCTCGTACAACACAGTACAATTATAATGATTGATATTTCCTTCCAGTGACAATGCTGGTAGTATTCTTCCTGTTGGTACCAGCGGCGGTGTTCGCGGCGCTGGAGCCCGACTGGGACTACCTGGACTCCTTCTACTACTGCTTCATCTCCCTCACCACCATCGGGCTGGGCGACTACATCCCTGGCGACTACCCTGACCAGCCTTACCGGCCGCTGTATAAAGTAGCTACTACGTGTGAGTATAAATTGAGCTTGAGTGTGTGTTTTGGGATATGGGTCATTTGGGGGATTTTGGGTGGTTGGGAAAGTATATTTTTTATGTAAATTTTATCGACTGTCACTACAATATCGACTGTTTATACTGAATACATCTATACAAATAAATAAATAGTCGGAGTGTCTGTTTGTAATATTAAAATAACCGCTTTTTACTAAGTGCATTTGGATGTATACAAGGTGCATATACCAAAACAACATTTTTTACAATTTTTGCCTGTCTGTCTGTCTGTTTGTTCCGGCTAATCTCTGTAATAGTTGGACCGATTTTGACGGGATTTTCACTGGCAGATAGCTGATGTAACAAGGAATAACTTAGGCTACTTTTATTTTAGAAAAAAAATTGTTTGTTAGGCGATACGAAGTCAGCTAGTAGGTAATAATTTAGATGGATGGATGTTTTTTGATCATTGAAGACCCGTATGGCGTACCTAATGGTTACCATGTCGGACCATGGTGCCTGCAAGAGCCCTGGGTTCGATTCCCATCGAGGCAGAAATTTTAATGATGAGTTTGAATTTCTGTTGTCGGTCTGGGTGTGTGTGTTCTTGTCCTTGTGTGTTGTCCATGTCACCACGACACAGGGAATCCTAGTGTGGGGCTATAATTATGTCGCGTTATTTATTGTTTATTTATTGATGAACCCACGAGCGTAGCACTCACAAACACTTTAGTGACATAAAACCTGTGCTTCCAGTCTACTTAATCTTCGGGCTGACATTCCTGATGCTGACGCTGACCGTGTTCTACGACATCCCGCAACTGAACCTGAGCACCGTGTTCTCTTCCGTGAAGCTGGACGAGGACCCGGAGAAGATGAGGCTGAGCGGCTCCGGCGTTATGGGACCGGGGTACAGTCTGATCATTTATTTAGTCATTGCATGAGGTGGCTTCAACCCATTAATGGCCCACTACTGGGCACGGGTCTCTCCTCGTGAGGAGGCCTAAAGCTTACTCCACCACGCTGCTACAGTGCGGATTGGTGGAGGGGTTAGTGGCCAACCCGAGTGTCGGAAGTTTTAAAACCGCCCGAGGGCCTCAGACATGACTTAACGACTGTTATCTAATGGTAACAACCGGGACGGCTTTACGTGCCCTCCGAAGCACAGAAACGCTCAAGAAATGAGCGCTTCGTGTTGCACGAAGTAACTTAACGAGAGTCATTAACAAACTACATTTTTTATGGAATTAGCCAGCAAACGAGCTGACGATCCACCTAACAGTAAGTGGCTATCGTTGCCCATGGACGTCAGCGACACCAAAGATACTACTGGTGCAGCCGGACCAAGAGTTGTATGGCTGCTGACACAAGAAAGAGGGTAGTAGCTATCCAATCGGACCCCTTAAAAAATAATAAATATTAAAATCAATATAGCGCTTCGTGTTGCACGAAGTAACTTAACGAAAGTCATTAACAAACTACATTTTTTATGGAATTAGCCAGCAAACGAGCTGACGATCCACCTAACAGTAAGTGGCTATCGTTGCCCATGGACGTCAGCGACACCAAAGATACTACTGGTGCAGCCGGACCAAGAGTTGTATGGCTGCTGACACAAGAAAGAGGGTAGTAGCTATCCAATCGGACCCCTTAAAAAATAATAAATATTAAAATCAATATTACCAATGTAATCCCTCCGGGGGCCCTACTACCAGCGGGCCTGATTCAGTCGCCTCTTATGACACCCATCTGGCGTGGAATTGGGGTAGTGTTGTTATAAGGCTCGAGCCTTCCGAGTCTAGAGCTCATTGAAGGCTCGAGCCCTCTAATAAGGCTCGAGCCTTCGCCTCGAGTCTTGCATGAAGGCTCGAGGCGGAGGCTCGAGCTCTGCATTCAGGGCTCGAGTCGAAGCTCGAGCTTTGTCTTCAGGGCTCATTTTGTAACATTGTAATTTTAGGGTTCCTTAATCAAAATGTACTGTGTTTTGACTACGGAACCCTAAAAAAGCCTTAACCTTAAAATTTTAAATTACGGCGCGCTGCGAATTTCAAATTTTTGGAGTTTTCTGCTTATAGATTTTCATAATTAAGCCCGTGGTATGAAATTTTATGGGGAGTAAAATCAAACTTTCTCCGTAGCGTTATGTGTTATGTTTGTAATTCGTAACACAGAATCTAGATGGCGTTGGATGGCTGATCAGTAACAACGCCATCTAATGATAGTAATAATCTTGGTACATCCTATTCTTATGATGTGAAACATCATCATCATCGTCATTCATCGTTGTCATCATTAGTCATCTTCATCATCTCCTTCATCATTATCACCACCATTCATCATCATCATCACTATTCATCATCATTATTACCATTCGTCATCGTCATCACCAGTCATCATCATCACCAGTCATCATCATCACCAGCCATCATCATCATCACCAGTCATCATCATCATCGTCACCATTCATAATCATCATCATCATCACCATTCATAATCATCATCATCATCACCAGTCATCATCATCTCCATTCGTTATCATCATTCATCATCATCATCACTAGTCACCATTATCATCATCACAGGTCATCGTCAATCACCAGTCACCATTATTATCATCACCATTCATCATCATCACCATTCGTTATCATTATTCATCATCATCATCATCATCACCAGTCATCATCTCCATTCGTTATCATTCATTCATTATAATCATCACCATTCATCATCGCCATTCATCATCATCACCAGTCATCATCATCACCAGCCTAATCATTATTACTCATTATCATTCTTCATCATCATCGTCATCACCATTCGTTATCATCATTCATCATCATCACCACCATTCATCATCATCACTATTCATCATCACCATCACCATTCGTCATCGTCATCACCAGCCATCATCATCATCATCATCATCACCAGTCATCATCATCATCACCACTCGTTATCATCATTATCACCAGTCACCATTACCATCACCAGTCACCTTCATCATCATCACCATTCATCATCGCCATTCATCATCATCACCAGTCATCATTTTCATTATCATCATCACCATTCATCACCATCATAATCATCATCCTCCATCATTATCATTATCATCATCACCATTCATCACCACTATTCATCATCATCACCACCACTCATCATCATCATTAGCCATCATCATCGTCATCACTATCATCATCATCGTCCATCATCATAAGTTATCATCATTCATCATCATTCTTCATCATCAACATCATCCTCCATCATCATCCATTGTTTGACTGATTTGACGATTGAAAGCTAGATGGCGTTAAACTCCAGGCGTGCGTCGGAGCTAAGACATATTTTTTTATTTTAAAATAAAAATATTTGTATCAAACTTTTATAAAGAACCCAATTTGGCATACCTATTGCAAATAATTATTTTTATTACACCTTACAGGATGTTATTATGCGTTTCGATAGATTGCTAAGTAAATAAAGCTCGAGCTTCGACTCGAGTCTTCAATTGAAGGCTCTTGAGCCTTTAAGGCTCGAACCCTTAAGGCTCGAGCCTTCTAAGGCTCGCGAGCCCTTAGGCCTCGAGCTTTGAAGGCTCAGTAGCTCCGACTCGGAGCTCGAGTCCGGGACTCGGAGCTCATTTTTCTCAACTCTAAATTGGGGTTAGTATTATAAGCCGCCCCAATACGACTGACATGACTACATTTATACATTTTAATTATTTAATTACATTATCAGGTACGGCATCGGAGGCCTGGTGATGCGCGATGACTACAACCAGCACGACCAGCGCCGTTCGGTGGTCCACATCCGACCGCACCTGGACGACAGCCCCAGCCCCGAGGACACCACGCCGGTCCACGCGCGAGACATCAGAGTGCACTAAACTGATCCGGCTCACGATTCTGACACAGTGCCGGGTTTATCTATGGCCGATAATAAAAAAAATGAGATTAAGTTGACAGTTGAAGCAAAGATGGCTGACTCTAGTCTATGGTAGTGGTATACGTGTCCATGGTCTAACCGGCACTGTTCGCAATAGGCATGATGACAAATGAAATACTGGTCTGTATTGTTGGGAAATATATTACAAGTTACAACGTATATCTTAATTCCGTAAAAAAATAAGGTTTAGTATAAAAAAAAACACTTCAATTTATACGTTTAAAATTCGCACCAAAACATTTTTAAGTGTCATGGCGTCGCTTTTGACGTCACGCCTCAGTAGTAGTTTTATTTTATGAAAATATTATTAATCTCGCTCATAATAATACAATAAATGCGTGTTTTGCAATCCGTTAATAGGGTTTCATTAAATAAATACATAATTTTAGTGATTTTTACTTACTGTCATCATGCCTATTAACTGATTCTGCGGTCAATGTAGCGGTTATCTAAACAATAATCTTTGAATGTCTGTTTAAATACACGGTCGTTGGGCCTACATATGTTAGGATTATTATGATTATTACGCTGCAATTTTGTTTGCTCTTAAAAAATATTGTAAAAATATTAGGAAACGAGAACAGGTGGATAAAGGAATGTTGAACGATTTTAGAGTGTGATTACCCTCACTGTTTACATTATATTATTCTTAAAAATATTGACAAACCTAGAATAGTCATAGATGGATTTAATGACACTAATGTAAACAAAATTAGTAAAGTGTATATTTATTGGTGTATTGTGGTACTTAGGAAATGGTATACATTAAATTAATTAGAAATTAAATGTGTCCATAATGTTTATGTATGTGTATTGCTTACGAATATCCTTCGAGTACTAAATTGTCTACACGTGTGTACAATTGTGTATCAATTGCAACTATAATTTTGTAGAAATATCTTGACAATATCGCACGTAAATCATCTCTTAAGGGTAACTGTTATATGAACACATTTTTCTTCTTCACACACGTTCATTGCTTAAACCATACTCTCAAATGTATGACTGCTCAATCTTATAATGTCCGTTCTCCATAAAAACCATGGCTGACCTTTCAACTAAAATTTTAATACATTGTCAGAAATAACTACCTAAGTAATTGAAAGTAAAAATATTACCTAAAAATACCGCTATAACGCTGACGGTACCCGTCCTGATCATTTCGAACGCAGTCATTTAGATGCCATAAAAATCTGGTGTTACTAGTCGAACTAAGTTCGTAATAAGACTGATGAGATTTTTTAAAACTCTCACTTTTCTATTTCAATTTATACATTTTTAATGCGAAATATCTTAGCAACGGACTTCAATAACCTTGCGAACTTAAACTTAAACTGAGCAGACTGACGTGAGCATTTCTCTCTATTTGACCAGAGTACCCGCTAACTATTCCTGTTAGTATTAGGTCGAACTCTGCTTTGATCTTCAGTTGAGTTACGCTTCCCGCCCATGTCAGACTTTTGTAGGACGTGTGCGTTGCACTATTGCTATCAGTACGTTCTGTTTTTCTCCTACAAAAAATCGGTCACCGATTAACGGACGTGGGCGGGAAGCGTTATCAGAAGACAGTTTTGT
This sequence comes from Thymelicus acteon, assembly GCA_951805285.1. Lineage (NCBI taxonomy): Eukaryota > Metazoa > Arthropoda > Insecta > Lepidoptera > Hesperiidae > Thymelicus > Thymelicus acteon. The sequence continues at coordinate 1,944,204 of OX638224.1, forward strand.
CGAACTCAACTTCATTTTATTATAGTTGACGCTTTTTTATCTGAACTCGTTAAAAATGTACTCGATAAATAGGACTAGGATAACCCGACTTCAGTTTTCAGTTCGGTATTCCAAATATGACTCATTTGGGATATAATTATGACCTTTAATCATTTAACTATGGGAACTTTGAATTTTCTATGGGAATTTTTAAAAAAAGACGAGTTCGACCGATAAGTACACTGATTCATGACACATATCGACTTTTGAATGAAATTTACAAAATAATATACTCGATCTCAACATAATCAGCGATATTATTGACAACGTGCACTAAAAACAATTCTTCTTTATATTCCTTTATAAAATAAAATAATTGTAACGGCACAAATTATTTCATAAAATGTGTTTTGCAATCGTAAAGTTATATTGTATCAGTAGTTCAACATACGTATCAATTATGTGTGATAGATGACCAATAAATCCCTAAAAGAAGTATTTATATTCAAAAAGTTATTTATTAAAATACATACAGTAGTATTTTATCATATAATAATATTATATAATATATCAAATACAAATATAATAAGTATTTATAAAAGTCTAAATGAAAGTATTCCATCAACAAGTGTTGGACAATTGGACGTATTTTTAGTGGGAATAAGTTTTCATGTGCCATAATATAACCGCAAGTCATATTGATATAATAGTGGAGAAGCACTTTTATGCTAAAATACATATAACTGGCTTTATTTTCAACAAAACTTGAGAAAAACATATCATTGTAACATTAACTTTAACTGATACCTGAGATCAGTTTTAAAGTTGGCATAATATAACAAATTTTTGAAATTCCTAAGCTTAATATTCGACTCGAGTTTAATTTTCATATTTTTTTATTAAATGAGTTCGATACTTTTTTTTTACTCAGACACGTAGCTTGGCTGTGACCAATGATTTTCCCTTGCAGCTCCTAAACAAATCTCTATTTACACGTAGATATTAAATGAGATCTAAATGATATTTTTCTCTATGTCTACACCGTGCTATGTAGTGATTGAATCGAAATGCAATCAATGACAATATTAGTAAAGCTTACGCAGAGATATAATAATATGTAATTTAAATAAGTAGTTACATAAAATGTTTATTTTGTTATCTGTCTGTACTGTCTACTTCTGAGATCTAGTAGGTAATATAAATATTAGTTGTAGTAAGTAATTTTATTATTACGAAAAATACATTTTTGTTAATAGCTCCGTTGTGCAAATCAAAGTAAATGTTTAATACTTATTATGGGTTTAATTAAAGTGCTCCAACTATATAATTGTTCATTTTAATTTGAAATTTATCGATGTCAGCACATAAAACACGCAAGATTTCTAGTATACTTATACTTATTATACTACTTATATATCTTTTAAAACATTCCCTTTATACATATAACCATGCGTAATTTTCGAATCGCGCACATCAGAATCAGAATCAATGCTGCTTCAGCGTTAAATTTCGGGAGAAAAAAGACACCAACAACAGAGGCCTTAAGGGCGGCAGGCATAGGCGAGATATTTTGGGGGCGACATGTTTTTAAACTGTAGCAAAGTATGCCAATAAAAGGCCGCTTGGTTATTAGAGGCGCCATTAATGGCTGGCTTCTAGTCGAGCCCCCTTTAGGATGGGATGCCCCTATTGATACGGATACTACGGCGATAGCTGCGCCCCTGAAACTTACGTATACCATTTGTCTACATTTTACGATAATTTTCGTATCAAACTCTCAACGATGAATCAGTATTGATTTTTGACCAGTGTGATTTAAGATAGCAACATATTTTAACACAGTGGCCATAATCTTATTGCCTATCTATGTGCCAAATTTCGTGCAATTTTTTACCCTTGAACATTCATATAAATGCAATAAATATAAACTTCAGTGTCATCTTATTTATTACTATACCTATATTTTGTTCATGGATATAGTTGCAATGGTCAACTCATGTCCATATTGCATTACTTAAGTATCTATCTATAGAAAATGAACTATAGCTACTAGTGATGTTTATGTATCTTAATATAAAATAACGCCCGTGACGGAGCTCATGCTAGACTCTCACTGTATCTGAAGTCATTCTGGATTAAAGTTCAGAATAAAGAATAATCGTTTTATTTATACCTTTATTAGAGGTCCTATATATATCTCATAGCCCTGTCTGCATGTAGTCGATCACCGCTTGCTTCAGAGAGCACGTTAAGTTCGGTTTAGAGGTATTAAGTAGTTAAGTAAATTTTAACTAAATTTTAAGTTAAAAGTGCCTGTCCAAACGTGTTAAGTGATAAGCACCACCCGCTTAACAGAAAATAGAAAAATTACTAAATTACTTGTCTACTTGATTACTAAATACATTTTTAATAAAAGTTAACTACCAAATTACTGAACTACTAAATTGTCCGTTTACACGTATTATTTTACTTAAAATTTAGTTAAAAACTACTTAACAACTTAATACGAGTACCTAACCCGAACGAACGGCCTAATGCCGGCGCGACGACGCGCGACGTTCCTCTTGAAGCAGCCTTACCGCTCATTTACACGCGCGTGTCGCGGACCGTCTCGTGGCGCGTCCGTAAGCCACGCCCCCTACGCGCGTTTGAACACCGCGCGAGCGCTCGCGCGAGCCCCTTTGTCGCGCGCCTATAAAACCGCTTCCGACGCGAGCCCTGCGAGCGCGAGACGCGCCGCGGTCTGGTCCGCGAGCGCCCTGTTCACACGCGCGCGTATGCGCGCGTCTCGCGGATTGTCTCGTGGCTCGCGCGCGCGTGTAAATGGGGTATTAAAAAGCCAGTGGCGGATTATCCCTACTAACCAAGCACATGCCTTTAAGGATGCGAAATTAATAAAATCGACCAAGTATGTATGAGTCAGAGTCATACTCATGCACTGAGGTTTCCGTAGAAACTTGTAGTGAACAAAACTAACAAGCGACAAAATAAATTGAATTGAGTAGGGTGCATTGGGGTAATTCCAAAAATTGGTATATTCCGATAATTCAAAATATCTACCAATCGTTAGCAGTATTTTCTTATTGGCAACATTGGTCTAGTCGCCAAGTTGATTATCCTGCCAGCCGTGGTTGGTTGTTGTTGCTGTGAGCTAGTAATGTCAACAACACAGTGTCAGGTTTCCTGGAACAAGTGTTTTCCGCGCTATTTTGGGGCAATTCCGAAAAAAATAATGTAGCAAAAAATAACATTACCAATATCATTAACAAAATTGATGATATTTTGTGTGAGGGGTAATTATGACTGAAAAAGAAATTTAAACCTTTCGGTCAAAGTGCAGAAAGAGCATAGAGAGAATAGTTTCGGATTTACCCAGTGTAGTTCGTAATATCCCCTACACCCAAAATGTCTTTTAAAGATAATTTTTGCGTTTCAGAATTTTAATTTATAAAATCCAATAAGGTGTTTTAGATTTTAATAAATATTAATAATAAATCGTTTTATTGAGTCAATAGAGCTAAAATAATTATGGGACCTAATATAAAATAACTTTGAATAATCAACCAAAACATAAACCTCTGCTCATCTCACATAATTTTATATTGGAAATACCCCAATGCACCCTAAATGTTTAAACTTAACTTTGCCGTTGTTGCCACTGTCTTGTCGTCCCTATATATCGACATAGATAGCCAATAATAAAAAAAGCTATTTTTTTATTTTTTTACGTTATTATAATAATTCATTGAATTTTTTCCATTCATACGTCTATAAATGTCAAGTGATCCGTCTTCAGGTACCTCTTCGAAGTTCGAAGCATGGTCTCCATTCGGATACTTAAACTTCTTGCTGCCAAATGACAAGGCGCCCAGCTGAGATTTGACAAGTTGTCTGGTGGTGTCAGCTGAAGCTATGACAGTTGACATTGACAGTGATAACTGATAAAATCAATTTATCGATCCACGTTCTTCCGAAACTCCGGGGAATATTTCGATATTTCTGAGAAACGCGTTTTAAAATGTCTGAAATGCATTATTAGTTATTAATTTGTGTAAAGAGAAACATATAATTTCATCAAACGCGCCAGTGTTAAAACTTCGTTGTAATACAAACTCTTCTAAATGAGAAAGACATTTTTGGTGTGGTAAAAATCACAAAGGTTATGTTATTGTTTTCATTTTGAATGTAAAATTTAAATACCCATTGATTAGACGGTATATTCGTAAAAATGGAAACCCCGGTTTCTGCTTATGCTGTTTATAAAGGTAATAAACAGGCAAAGAATAAAATAAAGAGAAAGCCAAAGAGCCCAGTCTCTCCAAAATCTCTGGCAAGAAATCTAAAGGAAGACGTAATGAAGGAGCTCGCTAAGAAAGTGAAGCGAAAACAGGAGAAGACAAAAGAGCCGAAGACTATTGGTAAGAAGAAGACCCACAAGAAAAAGAAGAAATCTAAACAAAACTTGAAAAATATTGAAATTGACAAGAATGAGACGGAGAAATCTAAACAAAACTCGAAAAATATTGCAGTTCACAAGAACGAGATGGAGAAATCTAAACAAAACCCGAAAAAGACCTTAAGTGACAAGAAAGAGACGGAACTGCCATCAACTCCAGAGATTGATGAAGTACCTCGGTTAGTAGCAGTCCCGGTAAATAATGCTGTTGAGCCAAACTCTGACGATGACGATGCTTGCTCCCACTCCAGCAGTGGAATAGAATTCACACCAGTTGAAACTGATAGTGCTGAAGAAGGCTTAAAAGTTTTCAAGTGGATGATAGCACCATATAATGTAACACAATTTCTGAATAATGTTTGGGAAAAAAAGCCACTGCATATTTCGAGAAAAAAGTCTCAGTATTACAATGATATTATTTCCACCCCCATTATTGATAGCATGCTACGCACTGAAAACATTCAGTTCACCAAGAACATTGATATAACATCTTATGAAAATGGGAAACGGGAAACCCACAACCCTGAGGGTCGGGCTCTTCCGCATATTGTTTGGGACTCTTACTTGAATGGCTGCAGCATAAGACTATTGAACCCGCAAACATATATTACCAAATTACACCTTTTGAATGCTACTCTACAAGAATTTTTCAATTCATTTGTTGGTGCTAATGCTTATTTGACGCCTCCAGACAGCCAAGGATTTGCTCCTCACTATGATGACATTGAAGCCTTCATCTTGCAGGCGGAGGGCAAGAAACATTGGAAGGTTTATAAACCGAGATCAGATGATGAAATATTACCACGAGTGTCATCAAATAATTTCACAGATGATGAAATAGGAGAGCCTGTGTTGGAAGTGACATTAGAAGCAGGAGACATGCTTTATTTCCCGAGAGGTTACATACATCAGGGTGTGACTATTGATGGAGAACATTCATTACACGTCACTGTTAGCATGTATCAAAAACATTCATGGGCTGATCTGTTCGAAAAACTGGTCCCTGCAGCGCTTCAAGTTGCAATTACTGAAAATCTTGAATTTAGAAGAGGGTTGCCTTTTGACATTTATGACAATTTTGGTCTAGTCTTCTCTGATGATACCAGCCCACGTAAGACTGACATAGAAGAGATTATCAAGACACTTTTTGATAAAATTAAGGATTATTTACCTATTGACGATGCAGTGGACCAAATGGCCAAGAATTATCAGCATGATGTTCTGCCCCCAGTCCTCAGTGATTTGGAGAAGGCAGTTACCGTATTTGGAGACTCCGACTTGATGATCGAGGGTGGGAAGGTAGTGAACAGGATAGAGATCGGTCTCGATACGAAAATCAGGCTTTTACGCAAAAACATCCTCAGGATGGTTTCGGAACAGAGCATCAGATTGTATTATTATGCTGAAAATTCTCTAGAATATCATGGGAACGAGCTAACCTTCCTTGAAATAGATGAAGACATGGCACCTGCAGTGGAAACACTAATCAAGTCTTATCCCAAATATGTAACTGTGGAAGAATTAGATATTCCAAATGAAGCAGACAAATTGCAAATAGCTGACGCCCTTTGGGGACGCGGTCTGATTATGACAGAATATCCACTGGAAAATATTGAGGACGATTAGAAATATTATTTGTGTACTTATCTAAGCTGTAAACTAAAATTTTGTCCTTGTTACATTTAAGTATTAAGTATTACAGGTTGTATTAAAGTAAAAAATAATTCAGTAAAAAAATGTTTTATTGTCAAAAAATGTATGAGCATTATGAGCACCTCATTCATTTTTTAAAAACATCACCATTCAGATTATAGTTACAAAGACTGCCTTACAGAGCTTGCTTACATAATAGCAGTTACAGTAATTTAAAACTGTTTTATAAACTACCTACATTAAATTTATTTTATAGATGATTCTAATTACTAAATGGACTTGTTTTGGATGCAATGTACTAATTATTATAACTATTGTATATTGATACCTGCTCAATATATTATAATAATCTAATAACAAAGTTTTTATTTTTAATGATCGGACAGAAGACAAAAATACATTTTTGTTTATAACACCTAACTGCTTCTAGGCTTTCACAATAGTTTTGCAGTGACAGATTCCAATATTTTAAAGATTGGTTAACAAAGAGAATGTTAGATTTACAATCCCACTCAATGAAAAATAATAGTCTGTATAATTTCTTCACAGAAAACAATACTAATAAATGATAAAATTGAAAAGTGAAACATCATCATAAGATACAGCATTAGTTATTGCCTCGCTTACTCTAAAACCTTGGTTGTTTTGGCAACATGTATTGTTATTCTTAACTTCAAAGGCATAATGGCAACTGGCAGTATAGTAATATTCATAATAGACAGTAAAAAAGAAACACTGCAAGTGTCTTTTGTATAAACATTTACATGTATATTCCTAGTTGTCTACTGTGCAATGAATATTTCTTATTGTATCTACACTGCTTTTAAAAGAACACTGGACAATAACGAAATATTTCGTCGTTGCGACTTTAAGACCTCTGTGTTATGTGCCATTTTTGGCAGGATCACTTTTTTACGTCAAATCATTCTACATTTTGAAGCACTATCTAATTCAAAATCTCATGTGTGTACGACCTTTTGCATCGTAATTTATTCACTAAATTCTAAATCACCTATGTGCTTGCTAAACAAAACTTTATCGATACCCTCAAAAAGCTGACATTTTACACATAAGAGGTCTTAAAGTCGCAACGACGATTTACTATTCCCTACTCTAGCTTTTGGCTAGAAATTATCTGATTCAATCAGCATTACTAATAGTAATAAAGAGTGGGGAGCCTCTTTATTTATTCAATCATTAATACCTTCAAGTGTTACAAAACTGCATAAGTTTATTTGAGAGTATCCTATCATCTTTTGAGAGTTTTAGAGAATCTATAAAAGTCAATTTTCTGTTTACTTTTGGGTGGGTTTAAACCTTAACCATGTCATGCATAAGCTAATGGCTATTTTAGCTTGTAATAAACCTATACAATCTAACTATTAAAGCACATTCATATGTTATATTGCTTCGAGTGTTACATTCATACAGGAGTATTCTATAGCATAAAATATCGAGATATCGTGCTGCAGACCACTGAACCACATATGGACAACACTTAGACTTACAATAACCACAATGTTGAGCAATATCCTTTGTTACTTCAGGTGTTTTAATATAATAAGATCTTATAGCAAACCGCATATGTAAGGTACCGGTTGTACGTAAGGTACCAGTTAGAATATCCTGCGGTCGCTTGCCGACACGTTACACAAGGTAACGAATGTGTAAGCTACTCTGTGACGGCAAGCGACCGTGCGCTATGTTTTTCTTTAGGTAAGAGTGGTGGTTCCTTATTTGAAATCTTTTCTTTAAATGACATAGGTTTTGTTTTGTAATTAGATATAGAGAGTTCAGAGTGTACAGAGTTTGAGAAAAATATATATCGACGTTGTGCACGAATTTCTATAATTTAATTAACCCTTTGATCTCATAATCTTGTATTAGTAGCATGGTGAATACCACATAAGATGAATGAGACGTAGCAACCCTGATGAGTTATAGGGTTGTGCTAAATGTATATTTTCATCAACATCCTTTAAAATAACAAAGTGTACACGGAAATTACAATCTCGGTTACATTGGTCCAAATTTAGATACTCGGTCGTTTGCGCAGACCATAATATGATAAACTATGTGTATGGTAAGATATGCCTTACTTTAATAATGGCATTCTACGCAGCCACCTGAGTTTTATGTTCTTGAGCTTTTAAGTTAGCTTTTGAAGCACACTTGAATCTCTTTTTGACTTCATTGTTCAGTCCCTCCCTGTTCCGTGCTATCTCAATTGCATAGAACTGGACTCGTGGCACCAGTATTGTGTTTTGCTCTGAATAATCTCCCTTTGCATCGGCTCTCAATAATGTACCGAAGCTGTAGTCCTCTACTATGGTCTTGAATTTTTCGCAGAATACACGCCACTTTGCTTTATTGGTATTATTTTTTATTTCGTCCTCTTTAATGTATGATATGTCTAGGTCTGGAAAATCTTGTCGGAAGTGTGTGTATATGAGGTCGTCATGGGGTGTCAGTCGTAGCCATCTGGTGTCCACTGAACACAGGACCTGAAGTTTAAAACCACACTGTCATGCATTTGTTGCCGAAATTTATAACAAAATCTAAGACATTCATGACTTACATTGAAGTATATATCGCTATGTTCCATTGCTCGCGCAGCCCATAGATGCTCCAGGGTTTCATCATTTCCAAATTCTTCAGCTGGTCTCGTCAATATGTCCTGTAAAAGCAAATAAACAGCACCATGTTACTAGTTCACTATGGTTATATTATTACTATTATTTAAAAATAAGGTCACATAGTTACCATATTGCCAATTAAAGATGCCCTTTGTTCAAATAGAACACTTAAAATAATTCTGCAATTTCTTTGTTTAGTTGTAATTGGAGATTTATTTTAAAAATACCTAATCACAACACAACTCCGGCAAAGAAGCTTCTACCTTTTTAGTTTTTTTTTTAAAGCACAGACTAAGATAAGGTCCATCTGACATCACAGGCTAGATATTTTACGTATACAGTACTTTGCTCTATGGTTCACCGTTCGGTTTGCTCTATGGGAGACAGGCGCCAGTGTTGCCAATGCTACGGCAATTACCGTGTTCTACGGCTTTCAGGCTAAAAATCACAAAATCTACGGCCTACGGCTGGAACTCTAGGGCCGTAGCAAATTCTACGGCTTTTCACAAATTCTACGATCATTTTGTTATTTATTATTTTCGCAGACATTTAACGAATGTTTAAACCCTTAAAACAGTGCCACTAGGCTAATGAAAAGTGTTTGTTGTTTTGTGGACATCAAATTCACTGCCGATGACCTTCTTTTTTAGTCCGAGCGCTGAACCGATGGTATATATTGTTGATCTTTTTCCATATAAACATGGCTTTTTTATCTAATGTACACGGCCTTCCAAAAAGTTTTATTGGCAACACTGACAGTCGCAAAGGGTTATGTACGTGCTTGTGAACTTGGACTATAGTCACAAAAGAAATAATAGTACATGAAATAAGTACAGAAGGCGAACTCCGCAAAATCATTTAAATAAATAGCGACTCTTGCTCCAACGCAATAAAGTGTAATTCAGATCACATAGCGCTAATCAAAAACGCGTAATGAGTTGCTTTCCTTTCTAAGTTCTAACACTATCGCTAATCCTCTCTGGCAATGTCAGGGTTGTCTTTTTTGAAATTTAACAAATTAATCTGAAAGTTTAATGACAAGTTAAATGACCATGCTACTTTAAGGCTAAGCGCAGATTGAGACTTTTTGTCTCGGAGACTTGACAGTCGGGTGACAGTCACGTCACTAGATTTTGCCGTCTGCTAGGAACTAGGTATTTGTCACCGTCATGTCACCATAGTCTGCGCACTCCCATATATCTTCATAGCACTCAACTGGGTGACAAAAAGTCTCAATCTGCGCTTAGCCTTATAAAGAAATGAGAAGATGGCCAAACGGCTTTTCTGAAAGTTTAATTTTTATTATGTGTGATAGATTACGAACGTATGACAGCCATTAAGAATTATCTGAATTAGTCAGATATGTCGAACGCGGCATGTACTTGTAACGTCATAGCTAAAATGCGGAGTGTGCCAGGCCTGCTATAGTGCGAGTTTTACTTGACTTATCGCAAAATAAATGACTCGTATAGAATCAAAGGTGGCTACCCTTTTTGGCAAAAATGAGATATTTATGACAAGATAGCAGATTTTGAATAAAACCGTTTCAGTTTACGGTACTGACCAGTATCGGCTATTTCACTTCATAAATTATATTATCATATCACTTCATAAAAATAATATAAATGAAATTAATATTCAAAGTTAATGACTAGAAAGTATGTAACATTTTTTAAATAAAATATTCCAATACATTCTGTCATTCATTCAAGTCCGATTATAAAACAATATTAATTTAAAATATTTTAATGCGTTATTTTTAATTATACTATATGCTTTACTATGTGTCAAAATTATGACAACATTGAACGCATTCTAATTTAGAGTGAGAAAGCTATTCATGTATAACTGTAAGTTAGAAAAAGACGTAAGTTTCTAAGAAAAATTTGATCGTTTGGTCCTCGTTTCATTCTACAATTTCATTGGAGGAGAAAGAAATAGGGTGGCGCATGCGCGTTAGGCCGACGCCATCTCTAAAGTACTGTGCATAAATTACTTGTTGAAAGATTTTGTTGGCGGATGTGGTACGATCGTATGCTAAGTAGTGATAAAAAGTGATAATCATGGAATTATTTTGCCGCGAGTGACGCCAAGTGCCCTTCGGCGAGGATCATCGATTGTGTCATCACAAGCGTAACCAACGGTGGTCAGGTTCTTGCGGAAGTTTCTTAGCTATAGCAACGCATATTTTTTGCGGCCGTCTCCGCTGCAGTCGCCTCACGCACAGCGTTATTTCATGAGCCGCAGTCTTCAAAATAGCCAGTGGTAACTATCTAAAGTTTCGTTTTCGGTTTACAAACAGTGCAAAAAATAGAAAGGACATAATAGCGGGCAGTTACCTCCGCGTTCTTGCGCGCGTACGCCTATAGATAGACGGTGTATTATGTATAAAATTATTGTTTTGGGTCAAAGACATATCGGTGTATTAACCTGCGACAACAACAGTATCGTGAATGCGCTCTATGTTTCAGGTCAATTGGTGGCGGAATAGTGAGTGAAGCTTGATATGAACTCCGCTTTGAAGCCGCTATCACAGCCGGGGGTGCCGCAGGGGGTGGGCCAGGCGAGCCCCGCCAAGGCGAACGTCGCCACCGCCAACCACGCCGTGGGCCTGCCGCAGGGCGCACAGAATTCCCTCCATCACGCATCAAACAGCTTAGTCGGTCAGAACTTGATACACCATGTACCCAACACGCCGCAGCTGCCCCCGCACGCCGCTCCCTCTATGGCCCCAGTGAGTGCTAACATGGCTCAGATGGCACAAAACATGAGCCACCACGGGAATCTATCACATCCCTTGATTACAGTCAGTCCCAGCAAGGCTCCCAGCACCAGTGCTCCCTTAAGTTTAGTTGCGGACAAAGTGAACCCGTCACAGCCTCTGGCACTAACGCGAACACCCGAGAAGAAGGAGCCAGACTCCAGCAGTCAAGCAAATGGCACCGTTGAATCCCCTAAACCAAGCTCAAACAGCCCAGCTGTGTTGAAAGCACAGAATCCAGAAAGCAATAAGGACAAGCAAGATATTGCTAAGACTTCACCGAGTACACCAAAACCTCCCGAAAAGCCCAGTAACGCACCTGCTACACCTCAGAAAAGTGAAGCATCAAACCCAGTAGCTCAGGCCGATGGTCCCGCACAGCCTAAAGTAGCAACTGCAAATGAAGCACCAGAGAAATCACCTTCAAAACCCATTGAAATGAAGCCTGCACAGACTGCTGACGTAGCTCCCACACAAAGTGACAACAAACCGGTTCCTGAATCAGCGAACGACAGTCAAGACAAACCTCCATCTCCACAAAAGCCTGAACCATCCTCAACAGAGAGTGCCAAAGTGGAGACTCCTGTTAAACTGGAGGAGAAGGAGGAACCTGTTGTAGACAAGCCAGAAAAGAAGGAGGAACCAAAAGAGGAAGTGAAAGAAGAAAAAGTTGAGGCCGCAAAACCTGAAGAAGTTGAGCCACCAAAGCCACAGAAGCAGGAAGAGAAAATTGAAGAGAAGAAAGTTGAGCCTAAACCTGTAAAGCCAGAAGTCAAGGTGACACCTAAGTCCACATTGAAATTAGCTACAGTGACCCCTCCCATGAGGAAACGGAGACAGGTTTCGGACAAGAGTGATGGTGCAACTCCCTCAAAAAAAGGGACAGAGGGTGATTCAACCCCAGATGCAAGGACCAAGAGAAATCGAACCAAGGTTTGTATTGCCTTTTTTAAAATTGCAATTGATCTGTGTAATTTCCCGCAGGTGCAGACGCTAATTTTAATGTTGTGTGATTATGTTTAAACCTACATTAAAACAACAAACAAATATTTTCAAAATAAAAAACTAAACTTTTTGAAATAAGCATAGTGGATTGCTGTAGTCTTAATAATTGGAGTCTTATATTGTTGTAAAGATAACAATCAGTTTTGAATTAGGAGTAATGATCATGGTTATGGTGTTTATAAAGTAAACAATAGGTCATGAAATGATATCACTTAATTTTTTTGTTAGTATTATAATATTTCAAAGAAGTTATTGAACATATATTTTGTTACAAATTATAAAAACTTATTGTTAGTAGAATTTAAAAGTAAAAACCAAAAAAAAAGTTATTTTATAGTCTTAAGATGAAGTGTAGTAGTTTTACTATACTTTATAATATAATTCTCAAAAAAATGGAATTAAATGACATCAGCATGAGAAACTGCTTAAACAAGAGCTGCTGAAACAAGAAAATGAAATTCAAGCTCTACATTTGACTTGATTGATTTTCACATACCTACCTAGGCTATAATGTAACTGTTAAGTCTGTAAGTTTGATGTAATACCTAAGTTACTTTTCTAAAATTTGGTTTGTTGGTTGCTAACTAATAAAAACTAGCCAAGCCAAATGTAAAGCTTGAATTACATGTTCTTGTGACTTAAATGAAATTAATGAAAAATGAGCCAAATTTGGCAGGTTTATGTGTAATAGTCTTTGAGTTATGAGGGGGTCAAAAGTGGCTCCAAATGGTTTGTGTAATATTACACACGGTGCTGCTCGCCAGTTCTGTTAGTTTGAAATTGGCTTGACATGCTACCGCGTGTCTAGATTATCAGTTTTTCTAGTGTCAAATTTCTTTTTTGTATTTATTTTAAATGCTATATAATTTATGTCTGTTACTTTAAGTAATTAATATTATTTTTTCGTAAACATAAAAATACATAATTTAATAAGAAAAAGGTTTGGTGGCAGAAACATTTAATGTTGTCATATAAATCCTTTTTAAAGATTACTGTATAGGAGTAAAGTAATACTTCATTTTATTTGTGATGACAAAATATACAAACCTAAAATTTGGATTATTACCTGTAATAATATAGTGAGGATTTATGAATAAATAAATAAATAAATAAATAAAATATAGAAAAAGATAGCAAATGTGGGCAAACCAATAGATATAACTGATTAAGGGTGATTTATTTGGGATCAGTAGAAACAAATGCATATACAAACATTCGAAAAATATTTTCTTCAATCTGTTCATAAATAAAAAAGGTATACCAATTTTAAAGAATCTCAAAATTAATCTTTTCTTATTTTTTTTTAAGTAGGCCAAAAAAACAAGGTGAGCAAAAATGGATAAACTTTTAATCATGGATAATGGCATTCTCAGATCTAGCCCTATTTAATATTAACGGGACTCCAGTATTTCTTGCATTCATTTTTTTATTTAGATGTAACAATATTAATGTTCGTTTTGTGACTATACTTATTTTGTGTTTATATAATCAGAAAATTTATATGTAAACGTGTATTTATATGTAAAATTTATATGTAATCACAAAAATGATGAAATTATTTAAAATTTTTATTTTTATGTTGCAGGTACAATTGTACCAGTCCCCGACCCCAGAAATAGCCATGGCTACGAAGCTTTCGGCGTCGGCAGGTCGCTCCACTCCTACCAAGCAAAATGATGATAAACTAATAGTCTTCTACAAGTAAGTCATCATAATTAGCATGTAATATTTTAGTAGAAAAAGTGAAGTGAACTGCTTTACAAAACCATTACTTACTTTTACAATAATTGATCTTAACCTGCGGCCGCACTGGCGGTTTTTCCCGCGACTGATTTTTAAACCGCGAAATTGATAGTAGTATATCTGTTAAAACCGTAATGCGGCTGCATGCTTAATGAACATCATTAATAATCATAATAATTTCTGTATTAATTTAAAAAAATTGCTGAGGAGTTGCTTTCGCCATTTCTTCTCCTCCATGACAAAGCAACTTTTCGATATGATACTTGATATAAAAAAACGTTCATAAGTGTATCAGTGATACCTATATGATTAAATTAATTTGAAAGGGCATCGAACCTAATTGGCACACCTACAAGTCCGCCATTTTGAAAAAACCTCGATTCGGCGGCCAGTGATGAAACATGTGTCAATCGATAGAGTAAATGATTATGATCAAAAAGTATTCAGTGATGAAATGTCGTAAGTGATATACTTTCTGAGATAAGTGAGTTCAAAGCTGTAGAAAAATAAAGCCAAAAACTTCGTTTCAGCGGACATTGATAAATCTATGTCATTCGATAGGCTAAATAATTACGATTAAAAAGTATTCAGTGATGAAATGTCGTAAGTGATATACTTTCTGAGATAAGTGAGTTCAAAACTGTAGAAAAATAAAGCAAAAAACTTCGTTTCAGCGGACATTGATAAATCATATGTCATTCGATAGGTTAAATAATTACGATTAAAAAGTATTCAGTGATGAAATGTTGTAAGTGATATAATTTCTGAGATATTTGAGTTCAAAACCGTAGAAATATAAAGCAAAAAAACTTCGCCAAGGCGGACATTGATGAAACATATGTCAATCGATAGGCTAAATGATTACGATTAAAAAGTATTCAGTGATGAAATGTTGTAAGTGATATACTTCCTGAGATATTTGAGTTCAAAACAGTACAAAAATAATGCATTAAAAATGATCATTTATTTTGAATTTATTGGGTCAGTAATGAAAAATAAGTATATTATGCCATATGTGTATGTGCTGCATAGGTACTTGATTTATTAATAACGGGTAGGTCTGAATTTAAAAAAGAAGCAAAGCAAAAGCAAACTACTAGGTTGGTTTATAAATAATTTATTTGCCACCAGCGGCTACAGCTTTGGCAATTACTCTAAACCAAAAGTTAAAATTCATTATTGGCTTAGTTTTTTATATCATGTCTGACAATCACTGAATCTAAAAATTCCGCTGGTGATAAAGGCAATGTTTCCTGATGTCGAGCCCATGCCAAGAACCATATAACACACATTATATGGGAACAACAGGACAAGGTTCTTTTTCCCACTATGCATGAGCAGTATCATCCCACGATTTTATCTCTACCCTTAAGTTGTTTGTTTGACGAATTTGTTTAATTTTTATAATACATAACGTAACTGAGGTAAGGAAAAAAGTGACCGGTACACTTCAATTGCTGTATCGCCATAAACACTTAACCATAAATACGCCATAAACACTGGTCATCCCTCACCTTGATTATGCTATGTGTTGTATAGATTTGTCAGAGGAACTTCTGAATACATTGGAGCGCCTTCTTAATAACTGTATTAGATATATCTTCGGTTTACGTAAGTATGACCACATTTCCCAGTTCCATTCCTAACTTAAATGGCTACCCATTCGATACAGGCGAAACTTCAGAATTCTTCAACATTTTATGCTATTTTGAATAATGTGTCTACTCCTGTTTATTTAAAGGAAACCCATAGCACTGCTTATTTCGGGAATTCCTTCACAATACAGTTCATACTGTTCTGGAACTCCTTGCTTGTAGACATCAAAAAATCATAGACTACCAAAAGCTCCTTCAAGAAGTCCGGCAGCACTACCTGAAGCAATTAGAATGTTGTCGCCCGTGGTCTTCAACCAGATGTTATATATGTATTTATAATTATTTATTTACTTAATATATAATATAATATGTATAATAAAAAAAAATAACTATTAATGTTTTATTTTTATATGGGTTTGAACTCAAATATCTCAGAAATCATATCACTTACGATATTTTATCACTGGGTACTTTTTGATCGTAATCACTTAGTCTATCGATTAACACTTGTTTTATCAATGTCCGCCGTAACAAAGTTTTTTACTTTATTTTTCTATGGTTTTGAACTCAAATATCTCAGAAAGTATATCACTTACGACATTTCATCACTGAATACTTTTTGATCATAATCATTTAGTCTATCGATTGACACATGTTTCATCACTGGCCGCCGAATCGAGGTTTTTTCAAAATGGCGGACTTGTAGGTATGCCAGGCTCCATACAAAAATGTTGGAAGCCCTTTGAATGTTGAAAAGCGTCAACAATATGTTTACTGGCTCCCTGATACTGCAACTGAAACGCGTATAAATAAAACGGTCGAGTTTACAAGGAGTGGTAGCTACCACCTGGTTAGCTTTGCCAGGCAGATAAAATACACCACCATGCAATGTGTTTACTTTTAACAGGCTTGGTAAAAAGGAGGTTCTCATTTTTTTTGTATGTTAGCTATCTCAGAGGTCTATCATTTATCAACCTGTCCAAAAATTCCCATTCTTTACAGTGTAAGAAAGTATATGCTTCCAAAGTTGTCCCACATTTTTCTGATCTTGGATCTCATTAGGGGCCATAAGTAAATTACGTCACCAATTTCATGACTTTTGACCCCTCCCCCCGTCGTTGTCGCAGCTGGTCACATTTGTGAGACCTTCCCCCCAGTGTGACGTCACATAATTATTATGAAATTCAACACCTAGAAATGATTAAATTAAAACGGCAGTTCCGAAATAAGTTTTATTTCCATTAATTGTTTTTAATATTTTTACCTATGCATACCAATTTTTCGATTTTGAAATGTGACGTCACGAAATTTAGGATCCCTTCCCACCCCTTGTCACACAATGTCACACTATAGACCCCTCCCTCCCCCCAAACGTGTGACGTAATTTATGGATGACCTCTTACGAATTGAGGGAACTCTTTCAAATATACAAGGTGACTTTGTTTGGAAATTTTGGAATCACGCTGTATAGCTTTATATGTAGCGATTTAAAAATGTTTTTCAAAGACTTATTTCCTTGAAGTTTTTTGATTGCATATTTATTGTTTGTGCCAGGAACGAGTACCTGGCAGTGCGCAACGCGGAGGGCGGGTTCTAC
The DNA here is from genome assembly GCA_951805285.1 of Thymelicus acteon. NCBI lineage: Eukaryota > Metazoa > Arthropoda > Insecta > Lepidoptera > Hesperiidae > Thymelicus > Thymelicus acteon. The sequence goes on from OX638224.1 coordinate 1,961,629, forward strand.
GTGTGCCAGGCGATGCAGAACGTGTACCGCACCACGCGCAAGATTAAGATCCGCTGGCTGTCGCAGGACAAGAGCGACTCCTCCGGGGAGACTTACAAGCCCGACTTCTATGACGTCACTGGTATGGGGTTTGCTCAATCTTAACGACCTAATATTATGACAGATTGTCATTTTTAACCGACTTCAAAAAATGGAGGCGGTTCTTATTCAACAGTTTTTTTTCATAACTTTTTACTGGGTGAACCGATTTTGATGATTCTTTTTTTTAATCGCAAGCTGATACATGTCATGTGGTCCATTTAAGTTTGAGTGAGATCTGACAAGTAGTTTTTGAGTTATCCTTAATAATGCGTATTTAATTACTTCAAGTACGTTGTTCTCATTTTATTACTTGTTTGAAGAGTGTTTCTTTGAAGACGGTTATTTTTTTGTTAAAAATTAGTACATATTATAACATGCCAAATTCAGGTGTGCAGGTTTCGTCTTAAGCTGGTAACGGAAAACTTTATGATTATGGCAATAAGAGCGAAAACATCTCGATACCCACTAGCCAGCGATGTCGTTGGAATAATAAATTTTTATAACCTTATAAATAGTAGAACAGAAATTCTTTCTTTTTCCTCTCCCTTTCTTGGCCTACAACGCATCAGTGATGCCTTTGTTGCTGATGTCCATGGGCGACGATAGCCACTTACCATCAGGTGGATCGTCAGCTTGTTTTGCCGGCTATTTCCATAAAAAAAAAAAAACAAAAAATAGAAGGGTTGCCATAAACACAAACACAAATCGCAAAAAAAAATTAAAAAGCGCAGCCTCCATCAGGAGGCTTGAGTCAACCACCAAACAACTCGTTGTGTTCCGGCTGGGGGCTTGGCAGTACTTTATTTATTTTTTTGCCTTCTCTCTTCCTTAACGCCAACACATCAGTGATGCCTGTTACTGATGTATAAACATAAAACACAAAAAATGTTTATACATTATGAACATTATAACTTTGAAACCATACAACCAATATGCCCCAAACCAGTTTCATTTGAAAGGCAATATTGCGTAGATGATTTCTACTACTAAAACAATGCTTTGGGCGCATTAATTAAGTCCATTCATGAAGTACATTTTTGGATTTTCCCATAAGTAAGATAATAGTAGGAACTAATAATGGGTAAATATGGATATGGGAAGAGGAGTGCTAACGGTCATAGAATAGTTGAACTTTTACTACAAAACAACCTAACACTACTCAATTCTGTCTTCAAAAAAACCCCCAAAGCTAAATGGACCTGGCTGTCACCTGATGGAAAGTATAAAAATGAAATTGATTACATAATAACAAACAAACCCAAGTTTTTCAATGATACACATGTAATACAGAATTTAAATTTTAATACGGACCACCGAATGGTACGCTGCCGTTTAAAAAAGCTCCCAACTCAAAGAGGTAGAAACAAAATAAATAATAAACTGCTGACACTAGAACACTATGAAAAAACCATTGACTCTTCGTTTACCAGGCCACTGATGGAAGTAGTAAAGTCTGACAGAAGTGTCACAGAAAAATATGACTATTTGGACAAGCAACTATCACAAGCAAGAAAAGTAAAGGCAACAACAAAGACAGATACAAAATTTAGTGAGAGGACAATAGAGCTCCTAGAAGAAAGAAAAGCATTAATGACCGACAAGTCAGAAAAAAAGGAGAATCGCAACAAAATATCCAGTCTGAGTAAACAGATTCGAGAAAGTATAAGAAACGATAGGAAAACAAAGAGAACGGAAAAACTAGAAATAGAAATCCAAAAAACAGGGGGAACAAGAAAAGCGTTTAAAGAACTAAGGGAGTACGGATTGGAATGGATACCAAAATTAAAAAGTAACAAATACAAACAAGCAACAAATCGTAGAGAAATCCGGAAACTGGCTACTGACTATTACAGAACCCTTTATTCCTCCAATAATGCCGTACAAGATAGTAATATCTACAAGAATCCAGTCACGAGATATAAAGATGTCCCACCAATACTCGTGCAAGAAGTTCAGAGAGCCATCATGTCACAAAAACTAGAAAAGGCTCCAGGACCTGACAGTATAACAAACGAGTTGATGCGAGGAACCGTAGAAGAAATAAGCCCAATTCTGACCAAACTATTCAATGAAATTTTAACAACTGACATCATCCCGAAGCAATGGAGCGAATCTCACATTATCCTCCTCCACAAGAAAGGAGACAAGGATAACATCGGCAACTATAGACCAATAAGCCTGATTTCAAATGTGTACAAAGTTTTTGCAAAAATAATTCTAGAGAGAATAACAAGGGTCCTAGACGAAAACCAACCGATTGAACAGGCGGGATTCAGGAAAAACTTTAGTACAATAGATCACATCCATACAGTCAAACAAGTCTTAGAAAAATACAACGAATACCAGAAGCCTCTATATATCTGCTTCATAGACTACTCCAAAGCCTTTGACAGCCTAAACCATGAATATATCTGGCTGAGTCTAGAAGAACAAGGAGTGGATGAGGCCTATATACAAATAATTAAATCCATTTACAAAAATTGCAAAAGTCGCATTAAATTGGAAACAAAAGGAGACCCTTTTCCCATAAACAGAGGCGTGAGACAAGGGGATCCACTCTCTCCCAAGCTGTTCAATGCTGTGCTGGAATACATATTTAGAAGATTGGATTGGGATAACTATGGTATCAACATCAACGGTAGCCGCCTTAACCATTTGAGATTCGCTGATGATATCGTCCTGCTAGAAGAAGACCCCAAGAAACTAGAACACATGATAAAAGCAATAGCGGAAAAAAGCAGAGACGTAGGATTAGCAATGAATGCAAATAAAACAAAACTACTGACCAACTCCACAGAGGTTAACATAGAGGTGGACGGAAACAGATTAGAATATGTAAAAGAATATGTTTACCTTGGCCAAATTATATCTCCCGAGGACTCTATGACCAAGGAAATAAACAAAAGAATAGCCTGCGGATGGAAAAAATACTGGTCCCTAAAAGAAATTATGAAGAACAAAGATTTAAGCATACATATAAAAAGAAAGACTTTCAACACTTGTATCCTCCCATGCATGACATACGGCTGTGAATCATGGGCGCTAACAGACAAGCAAAGGGAAAGATTAGCTAGTACACAAAGGGCAATGGAAAGAAGTATGCTGGGAATCCGACTAAGCGACAAAATCAGAAATTCCGAAATAAGAAGAAAGACCAAGGTTGCAGATATAACAACTCGCATAGAGCATCAAAAATGGGGTTGGGCAGGACACATGCTGCGTTGCAAATTAAACAAATGGAGCAAACAAGTAACCCTATGGTACCCAAGAGAGGACACTAGAAGAAAGGGGCGTCCGAAAACAAGATGGAAAGACGATATTTGCCAAACCTTGGGGCCATATTGGACCAGAGTTGCAGAAGATAGAGCTCAGTGGAAAGAGCTGGAGGAGGCCTATGCCAAGAGGCACGCCGAATTGCGAGATATCCTATGATAAAAAGAACTTGGAAATATGTATAGCCAAAGCTGTAGCAAATTCGGAAAAAAAGGGCTTTATTATTATTATTATAAGATAATAGTAAAAAAAAAACTAAATACATGGTTTTATAGTGTCAATGGAGATACTACAGAAAGAAAAGATGGATGGATGGACTGTTCTCCCGGCTGGAAACAAACCTGACACTATCTGACTTATCACAAAAACACATTGTCATCAGAACTAAAGCAATATGTTATATTTCAACTCCTTAGGATAAGTAGAAGTAGGTCTAATTAGGCTTGACCCAAACAAAAAAAACAGGGCAAGCTAAATAAAACCGTTTCAAAATATAGCGTAGTTCGTTATGTCCATTAATAATCAAAATTTTATTAACAAAAAATAACCTACTTCAGTATTACTCAAAAAGCACCTATCATATCTCGTTCAAATTTATGTGGGACCACATGACAAGCACTTGCTTTCGATTAAAAAAAGAATCATCAAAATCGGTTCACCCAGTCCAAAATTCTGAGGTAACAAACATAAAAAAATGCAGTCGAATTGAGAACTTCCTCCTTTTTTTAAAGTCGATTAAAAACACTTCCCATCCCACCAGACATGGAGTGCGTGCTAACAACGCTGTCAGTGACGCGCGCGGCGGGCGGAGCGCAGCGCCTGTCCGCGGGCGAGCGCGCGCGCGCCACCTCCATCCTGCAGCGCGCGCTGCGCGCCGAACAGGGCGCCGCGGGCGGACCCGTCACCGAGGAGCACCCGGATGGATGTATGTATTGTGGTGTCACTGTTGTTGTTGGTTGTGGGCTAACTTAACCTAACTTATGTAACTTAAACTAACCTAACTGTGCTTAATGATGTTTAAAAAAATATAGATATGTTATGCCCTTACAAGTCAACCAAAAAATCTGTTCCAAAAAGAGCTACAACACACACATGTTTATCTTTTGTTTCACTACACAATCACATTGGTATATTACACGAAGGCATTTTAATGCTGTCTTTCAAATGTCAAGCACTTGTGACAACAACAAAAGCGTGTGTATGAGCGACTACGATCAGAACGGTCAATTGCCTGTTCTTATGCTCTTCATCGTCGGCGCGCTGGTGACATATCTACCTCTTTTTTCAGCTTTCCTACCTTCCTACCTTCACCTCAAAATTTATGTGAAAAATTCAAAAAACGATAGAAAGGAAAATCGATAGAAGGTCAAAATAAGGTGAAAAAAAATATATTTTTGAAACAAAAAAATTACAGTATGTCAAGGACATACAAAGGTAAGTTTTCACCAAATTTCGTGAAACAATTTTTTTTTTTGTAAAAGATAAAAATAAAAAACCAAAAACGTGGTTTTTTGAATTTTTCACATAAATTTTGAGGTTATGTAAAAAAGTGTAAATACAAAAGTTGTAGATCTTTTTATTACCTACAACTTTGCTATTCAACTTTTTTCATTAGGACTTGTAGTTTTTCCGGAAATCGAGATAAACCATTTTTTTCCGTTAAACCCCCCCCCCCCCCCTTCCCGACCTCAGATCGCCCGTAATTTATTTTTCCTATAATCTTCGTTATATTCTCTTCCTTTTGCAATAGGTTTCATTCTACTATAATTTTTTTTCGTTTCAAAAATTATCGGCACTGGACTATAAGTGCATTTGGATGTATACACGGTGCATATATCAAAACAACATTTTTCACAATTTTTGTCTGTCTGTCTGTTTGTTCCGGCTAATCTCTGAAATGGCTGGACCGATTTTTACGGGACTTTCACTGGCAGATAGCCGATGTAACAAGGAGTAACTTAGGTTACTTTTATTTTAGAAAAAAGTAGTAAGGCGATACGAAGTTCGCTGGGTTAGCTAGTTTATAATAGGCTTTGTGCATGTGTGAATGTCCCCATAAGAATGTATTTGCCAATGCAAAAATGCGTGTAATAATGGATCCGTATGATTACGATTCTGAGATCTATCCAAGTGTGGGAATGAACACGATGTCACAACTGTTTTATCTTTTAATTTAATGTGTTATGTTAACCAAATAAGAAAATTAATAACAAAAAGAAAAATATCAGCGTATGAAGCAAATCTTTTTTTACATCTAAAGGCCTTTTTTATTACATCAAAGCCACAGATAAATAATGATTGAACTTACATTTTACTAAATGATTAGGACTAAATGTTTTACTAAAACATTTCACTAAAAACATTTCCTATTTTTGTTACATCAAAAAAGATTTTGTGTGTCTTTAAAAATAAAAAAAAGATGTGTGTGTGTTGTCATTGTGTATTATAGCGATACTAAGCATTGATATTTCAATAAAGTGGATGTTTCAGTGGACCTGTCGCTGTACACGGACGAGTCTCAGCTGGAGAAGAAGTCTCGCAAGCGGACCAGCTCCAAGGCCTCGCCCAAGACCAAGGACGAAGGGGATTCGGTGGTGAGTTACCGCTTACCTTATCTTACCACTCACCTTATTGTTACCACTATGATGCGTTTTTTTAACCATCTTGGAACTACTTTTTATTGAAATATTAGTTTAATAATCTAAATTTTACTAATAAAAAATAACCGACTTCAAAGTTACTCTAAAACTACTTGTCAGATCTCATTCAAATTTATGTGGGATTACGTGACAAGCACTTGCTTTCGATTAAAAAAAGAATCATCGAAATCGGTTGGCGTGATATTGAGTTATTCGTCCATTTGTCGCGCTTACTTAATATAAATTTAAACAAATTTAAGACTTATATGGTTTTATCATGGATGCCATTGTCAGATCTCAATAAAATTTATATGGGACCACATGACAGCCACCAGCTTTCGATTAAAAAAGAATCATTAAAATCGGTTCGCCCAGTCCAAAGTTCTGAGGTAACAAACAAAAAAAATACAGTCGAATTGAGAACCTCCTCCTTTTTTTGAAGTCGGTTAAAAATATAATGAATAGAAAACACAAATTCGTTTTGCCATTAAATGATTATTTGTCTTTAAATTTATTTGTTTTTGTGTTAGCCTCATTTTTTAATTATAAATAACGATAAAAAGACTGTAAGTTTGTTTGCTACATAGGACTTGTCGTAAAAACCCGAGTATACAGGGTGAATTTTTCAAGTGTTTGTGGATGGCCAATTAATTCGAAACTATGAGGAATAGCGAAAAGTGGCCATCCACGCACACTTGAAAAATTCGCCCTGTATATTAAGTGGTATAGTAGATTGCTTAATAAAGGTCCTATTTGTCCTTTAGACAAAGCAAATCTTGCTTATTGGCTGTTTTCCGTACTCTACTTTTCTTAAGGCAAGCAACTACCAAAAGCTTAAAATGTCTAAAACTGTCTTCTCGAAGAACAGAAGAAGTAGGTACAAATTCTCAATTTAATTCCAGAAGGAAACCCCCTCACCCAGCAAGAGGGCGAAGCCCCCGGCGCGGCGCGGTCGCGGGGCGGCGCCCCCCGCTAGCGCTAGCAAGGTAGGCATAGTCCAACGGATATATAGACATGTACGTATCCGCATCATCGCCTCATTATACGTGTGTAAGTGTGCGTGTGCGGTCTTAGGCGAGACACGTGGTCGTGCACTGGTTTCCAAATAGTCAGTTTTAGCTTTGAAAATTTACTCGTTTTGGAAATTATATATCGAATGGGATTCAAAAGTAATGTTGAAAAAAAAATTTGATTCAGTTTAGAACAATGTGGAGAACTATAATATAACTTCCACGAAACCTCTAGATGCAACTAATAATGAACTTTATAAGTGTTAGCTGCAATTAGCTGGTTCTTATAGACTTCGAATGTGCATTGGCTCTTTGAAAACAATTGCAAAATCAAATTGACTATTCTATTATGTTCACAATTTAAAGCCATGTCAATATCTAACAATTGTAAAAATTACTTCTACTGGAATGTGAAAAGTTCATTGAAGGCTATACCACGTGTTTAGCCTAAGGTGTGGCTTGCCGCCGCGCGAGAGCATGAGCGTGCGAGCGGGACGGCTATATGTTTGTTTAGGTCATCTTCAATGATCACTTGAGTGGTCTGGAAATGTATTATACATGTTTTAGTCATGGTGTATGTAAGACATAAAGTAACTTTGGATATCGGAATTTAGTTTGAGTTAAATATAATTTTTACTTCATATTTAACGAGCTAAATACTGGCCATATGGCCCAAAATTCTTATAGCAACGTAAGTAACTATGCCAAATTATAAGCCAATTCAAAATACTTGACATTCCCCGTCCTCATGGGAATAAAGTACATAATATACAATATACAATTGTATAAAAAAAGGTTTTAGTTGTTGTGTTCTTTGCCACAGATTGAAGCATTAATATGGCAGCTAATGTTAAGTTTCGCACTGACGTTACATTACAAAGTAAAAATGAGTCAAAATATTTTCAACAAAATATGAATGAATCTCGAAATTTCTTTATTGATAAATAGTCAGTCAGTATTTCAGTCAATAAACATTAGTTGGGTTGGATCGAATGCATGCAGTGTAGAGGCTCGAATGGCTGAAGTTTAGTCGTTCTAACTTTGGTTCCCGGGGAGCTTGCTTCTAGACTATGTTGTGTGCAATTGTTCACATTATTTTATAATTTGTGTCAAATATTATCATGTTTTTAATAAACCTTTTCGTTAATAATAAAACGAGTTAATAAACTGTAACAATTCAGATTCCATTTTGTAGCTATTTATGTTACATTAAAATATTAACGTCTTAAAGTCGCAACGACGATATGTTATAAATAAACAATTGATCTAAACAAGCTATCTATGTGCATATAAAAATATCACAATAATTAGATTTTTTTATTATTTTTAAAGTTTATAATACAAATAACGGCGTCCATTTTGTAGTTGTCACAAAATGGCGGACACCAACGCAGCTTGGTATTTTAAATATTAACGATACGACTAAAGTTTAGTCGATGGAGTACTGACTGTACTTGTCCTAAACAGACATTAGCCGATACTGTGAACCTACTGCATAGTTAGGAGATGTGTGCTCGGCGCGAAAGGTACTGTGTATGTATGTATGTATGATTGTATGAAATGTGCATGTCTATATTCTAATATAAACGTAATATTGTTATACTATTCCAGTGAGTGACTATTCCTGATTATTTTGATTGGGTCGAGGTATTATTATTATTTTTACTTTTATTTCATCATCACTGAACATTACATAGTCATGGCATGTTGTTTCGTCATTAGTCGTTTTGTCCTGTGAAAAATATGGGATATTATGTTATTGTTTAGTAATGGCAGGTAATTGACAGGATGTTAGCTTAGTTAGTTTTAAATTTTTATAACTACTTAGAAACTTTTTGTAGTTTTAAAATCTATGTCTCTCTGTCTCTTAAAGCTATAAATTATATTATCTAATGGATTGTTAAGTAATATTTAAAAGTAATTTTATCATAATATTTATACTTCAAATCTACCTACTGTTTCTATAAAACCTTATAGTTGTTCTAAAAGAATCTTTTATTAGTGTAACAGTATGGTTTCTCTTTAATCTGGGGTTAAATATTTACATGACCATATAGGAAATATTATAATTATAACATTAAGATGTATTGAGTCCTTCTTAAATTAAATTTCTCAATTTAAACATATTCTATATTCTATTATTTTATTTTCAATTAAATTAGTTTCAGTGATTAAATTGAGCTTTTAGAACCGATTTAGAATAGATTACCAGTATCATAGTATACAAATGCCAAAGGTAACATCTGTTACTCAATCACTTTAATTCTAAATTAAATTTATTCAACCTTACTATGGAGAATTTTAATTGAAAATATCATTAAGTCTAGGGCTAAGTGTTATGGTTAAGTTTATTTCGCGATAAAATTTGGGAGAATAAATAATACATGTGAATAATACTATAAAAGGCATATTTTTATGTGTATTCCAATAGCTACAGTGCGGATGTTTTCTCTCTGTCTTTCTTCCATATCTCATTCATGTTCATTATCATTGCTTGCTTTTGTGTTTTTGTTTTCACTATATATCTATTTTTCTTCTTGCGGCCTGATTTCTTCATTTATTTGCGGGTCCTTATAATTAATATTTTGATCAATTCTACCTATACTGTATGTTGGTAATGCATGCTACAGGAAAAATATAACTGAATAGAAATACAATCTATACAAGACAATTTTAAATCAGTCCAGTAGTTTTTAAACCTATTCAGTAATAATAAAAATACAAATCTTTCCTCTTTATAGTATTAGTATAGATAATATCATATACTTGTAAGAAAATTGTAATGAAATACCATTGTCTGCGTTAGATTGCATTTATGTTCAGGTAAGGAAAGTGTTTACAGACATTTGAGTTTAGTACAACTGAGGGCAGGTTTTTGACTTGTAGTCAAAAACAGACTGAACAGTTCATTTTCTATGTGATAATGATAAACAATTCTTAAATCAAAGTTATAGTTTCATTTTGTTAAATAAAAAAATCGTAACATTCATTTTATAAAAATTTTGCAAATTGACCGAGTGAATATTTTGTTAATATAACAAAATATGTCCAGAAAACTTGGTTATGTTTAAAAATAATGATGGATTTTCCGATATTTGGAATCAAGAAAACCTGTCCTGTCTATGTTAATTAAAGGTCGGCCATATTATCTCAATGTGAGGCTTCTTTTATTACTGAACTTGTTAAATAACATTAATTATTGTCACTTAATTTTAATTAGAACTTCTTATTGATAAATTCAATTGATTGAATGTACTTTGACACATCTTGCAATTTTAACTGAAACTAAAATATATTTCGAAGACAAACATAACAAACAATTCTCATGTAAAGTAGGTAATATTTAGTGTGAATTGTCACACTAAATATTACCTACTCATCTTTTTTTACACTTAATCATAATTAATTACTAATAAAAATGTTTAAGTCTTTTGAAACATTTGAATCAATTGAGACGATTGGCTCCAAAAATCAATCCTTATAAGCTTTGGGGACCCCATCACATTGAGACGATAACGGCTCTAGGCTAACAGAACGTAGTACACAAGTAGGGTAGCTAACCTGTAGCGCTCCGCAGACTGCCACGGCGGTGACGGACAAGAAGCCCAAGAGCCCGAAGCGCACGCCGACTAAAGCCGCCACTAAAGTGGTGACTCCCGTGGTGACCCCCAGGAAGGGGAGGCGAGCGGGGAAAGGTAAACAAACATTTTAAAGTATATAAATGCTTATATACTCATATCTGATATACATCCATGTACGATGAGCAACAGAATTAGGTGTGAATGCCCTGCATACCTAATTCTTTAATTTTATTTTTCGCTTTTCAGTTTTTTTCGTTGGTTTAATTTTTTGTTAAAAAGTAATTGTAATTTACTTAATTTTAATATTATATTATATTTTAATACTTAATTATCGGCGCTGGTAACCCTTACCTACGACTTATATTTTTTTTTTAGTTCACAATTTTCATTTTTACGGTTATTATGATTATTAAAATACTGAAGCTGTTTCCCCCCACAGAGAGGAAATCAACTCCTATCGTGCCTACCCCCTCTACTTCGACCGGCAAGAGCACTCGCACGCCGCGAAAGCCTCCAGCCAAGAAATAATATTCGCCCCCGCGTTCTAGTGAACGGACCTTGAGTAGTACCAGTACTGGTACCAGTAGCGCTACTAGCTCTAGTAGCCGCTGTCATGCGTTTGTACTTTAACCCTGTGGCCGGCGGGGAGTGTACGCGAATACGTAAGTGAATAAACGCGAGTGTTTTAGTGTTGCACAAATTTACATATTTTTTTATATGGTAACTTTTAGTTTATTTTTATTTTAGTCTAGTATTTTTTATTGTTTGACGTGTATTTGTGATGGATCTATGGAATGGGTTTCGGTTCTGCTCGCGAAGAAACATTTACATCGAATTTATTTTATTTTACGGTTCAATCGATTTCATGATTAAGACTTTGACGTTTGAGAACAATTTGTACTTATATTTTACTTGAGATGTTGCTCATAAATGTATGAGCCAACGCACACACAGACATTGCACATAATTATCCCTTAAAAACGCATCAAATTAACCCTTAAGTTGTTAGAATACATACAGTTTATGCAGCCATATTTGATGAATGGCAGCAAACAACATGATATGTATGTTTTGTATGTGTGAACTGTTGAATCGGTTAAATTAATCTTAAATTGTATTTCGCAGTGTGCGTTGGTTCTGGTATTAAATAAACGTGAGGTCTATATTTAATCTGTATACTTTGAGTACGCTAGCATTTCTGATGTTTCTCATATCTACTATGAAGTACAGAGAATACAAAATATTCATCAGGTAGATGGAAGAACTTTACTGTGTGCTTTAAATCGGATTCTAAATGTTACATTTAATACAAAGTTATATTAAATCAAGTTGCTTGATGATAAATTGTTTATAGAAAATAATAGCTTATTAAGAATATGAATATTCTGGATAATTATGTTAATGGATCAGGATGCTTTTTATTATCTAAATGCAATGTCATATTGTTCGCTGTACAGTCCATGTACAAATATTTAATTTGTTTGGCAAAAATGCATAATAATTTTGCATATTAGTGTACACTCCCTGTTGGCCTTTTATAATGTAACTTAGGGGATATTTATTTTAGTCGGTGCTCCGGCAATATCATTTTATCTTTTGTATTTTTTATATATGTAGCAGTGGACTGTAGATTTATTTTGTTATGTAATAACGTTGCAATTTCAGAAACGTGCAACATTTTTCTTGTTTTGCTAGTAAACCGTTTTAAACATCTTTTTTATTTACTGTTTGATTGTGAGTACATTGTGTATGTCTTATTCTTTACTAAGTGAGTTGTTCCGAAAAGCCTTAATGTATGTAATAACAGTTAGCTAATAATATTTTTAATTTGTGAGGAATTGTTTGTGACGGGTTCCGTGCGAGGGACGGCCGACGATATCAAGTTAGCGATGAAAGCAATATTGTTAAATATAAAGATAGTAAAGTATAATGTGTGTTAAAACTGTTAAGGTTTCAAGATTTATTGTCAATTTCTTCTACTTACCTGTTTGAGTGCTGATTGGAAAATGGACGATTAGAATGTGTACGGAACTCCGGAATGTGTCTTTCATTGAAATATAATAATAAATAAGCATTGATATAACGAAAGGATATATTTTATCAGCATTCCATTGTTTCCCACTGGGCATACGAGTTCAATACGCATCTGTTATTTGAAGCTTGTTCCTTATTATATTTCGGTGACTTCGTCAAACATTCATCACAATTTACAACCATTAATAGTAATATTAACGCATTTCTTGATGTCGATGTCGGTTTAATGATATTAGCTGTAGCAAGATTAATTTCTATTACCACGGTTGAATTTTAGCAGTCACTGTAAATATAATTACAAGTAATAAAAAATATCATATTTTAACATCGCCATCTGTGAGCGAGTAACCCTATTTCTTTGGTCATGTTCGATAAGTGTCGGCCGAGAATTGTATTGTGGTCATATTCGAGGAATGTCCATAGTTCTATCCGAGTCATGTCCATATTTCCATTCGAGTCATGTTCGAGGGTAGTCCACAGTTCTATCAAAGTCATGTTCGAGGAATGGCAGCGAAAAAATGGGGTTACTCCCTGCCGCAGGGGCCACGGAGCTATTATATTAAACGAGGTATTTTTACCTTTGTTAACGTTAAGCAATAGGTTTTTAAGGTTTTTTTGTATAAGGTTAATATAAAAATTCTAAACTTTTTTAGACTATTCGATTTATTGCAACGGAATATTGTATATTAGTACAAACTATTGAAATCGATCGGTGAATGTTTTTAAACATGGAATTATGAATTGAACTTTTTGCTTTATATAAGAGTATGTTATTTTGATACGAGTTGTGTTTATTTTCGATTAGGATATTGCAATGTCGCTTAACGACGGAACGAATGAAATTCAAAAATGTCTTCTATAGTATCACGAATCTGGACCAAGCATTTGTCTGTGAAGTAGGACTTGTGATGAGTTCTCGGGACTGCGACCAGTCAGAGTACCAAATGTTACGCGTCACTGCCTGCTAGATGAATCGAATATTGTTTATGCTATTAGGACAATTGAAGTTGTTTTATAAACAATGATATAGTATAGTCGGGTGCCGGGGGCCGTATTTTTGTGAAAAATGTGTGTCAAATGCCGTCCCGAGGGGAGGCGCCATAGGGCCCGCGGCATACGTTGACGACAGCTCGTGACGTCATCGCGTCATGAACACTATCAGTTTCCATTTCCGAGTAACGTTAGCGTGTCGGACCGTGTGTGTGAACATTAGGCAATCTAAGTACCTAATTTTAGGTGGTATTTTCATATAGGTTAATTTCTAAAGAAAAGATAAGTTTAGAGTATAAATTATTGCGTGTGTATTTTCTGTTCTAATGTAAGGTGTCGTACGGAGCGAATGTTGATACTGGTCCTCTGGTACAATAGCTGTAAAACATATTTTAGCGTTTTATACAAATAAAGATATCAATCGAGAACTATTGTAACAGAAAGTCCACAAATTTATATGCAATTCAGAAATAAATATAAATAATTTAAGAACAACGGTGTTTCTATTTCGAACTCTGTCATGTTGGGTATAAAACAACGCGCAAGGCGAATAGAAAAAATGCATGCTCTGTAAATATAATAACTGAAATTTTATAGAAAAAAAAATACGCGGCACGGATCTTGAGCGCTGAGATAATTATACTGGCGCAGAAACGACTTTTCTTTGGCGGTATGAAGTGAGGAGCAGGATGCTGTGGGCGTGGCCGGGAGCGGCCTGCGTCATGTCGTGCGATGTGATTGGCCCGTCAAGTGACGTTATAGCAGCGCTTGTAATTCGTGCTCTGAGCATGCGGTTACGTTTTGCGACAAAACTGAATTCTTGCGTTCGAAAGTATAATAAAATTATGTTCATTACTGTTTGTTGTTTTATAAATTTATTTTTATTGTTTCTTTTGTGAGTTATTATTCATTAGTTTTTCGTGGATATCTACCGCATATCGTTTATTTTTTTTATCTTTAATAATCACTCATATCCGAAACTAAATTTTAATAAAACAAAATTCTAAACTTGTAATGTGAAATTGTGATCTTCAATTGAAAAAACAAGTGATATTTTATATGCCTACTTTTCAATAGGTAGTAATAATTTGTTATAACAATGTTAACTATCACAATTATTATCTATTTGTTCATAATATGAATAAACTAAATAACTAACATTAATTAAATTTTTTCATCATAAAATTCTTAAAAATGTGTGACCATATAAATTCATCTCAAGTGTACGATGCGCGAAGTTTTTCGCCCAGCGCTCAACATCCGTGCCGCCAACTACAATACCGCTTCAATCACGAAATGGACTTAACTCTGTCATGATGGCCCAACATATTGATTTCCAACTATATTAAAAAACAATTAATAGAAATAAAACTTATTTCGGAACTGCTGTTTTAATTTTATAATTTCTAGGTGTAAAATTTCATATGTGACGTCAAGTAGGGGGGGGGGGGAGGTCTTACAAATGTGACCAGCTGTGAGGAGGGGGGAGGGGTCAAAAAGTCATGAAATTAGTGTGACATAATTTAAAAGCTGTTCTGGCAGTCAGTAGGAAACACTAATAAAATTGTGAAATGATGAATCTTTGTCTTTGAGCTGGCAACTGTTCGCAGGGTCTGTTCTGTCCAGTGTCCACGCTAATAAAATATATCGGGGTTCCTTTTTTCGTGTTAATAAAATCAGTAGCGATCTAACTAAATATTTTTCGAGCGACATGTACCTGGTCTACTTTTATCACAGGATGCTTCTCAAACCGAGCCACTTCGCTTCGAAAACTAGATTTCATTATTTAAAAGCTGTTTGGGAAATTGATGAAATCACTGAAATTCTCTGGGACCCGAACCCAACGGATTTTTGAGGACGCATAATGAAAGAATCGAACCCAGGATCATTGGCACTGCGCGCCGGTCCGGCATAGTAGCCGTAGCTTTTAAGGAATTATTCAAACCTTGCAAGAAATTATGTACTGTAACTGTACCAAAATTGGAATTTTAATATCAACACCATTGTCGATAGTGTTAGATAAGCCACAGGTTTCCAACTAACCATGAGTATCAATTTCGATCTGTACCTACTCAGTTTTTTAGACAACTATTTAGGAAACGATATTTCTATTAAATGATCATATAATGCTGGAACTAGTTTCTTTAAAATTTATTAACTAATATTTCAATAAAAGTTGAGCTTAAAAAGATTGTTTACCAAGCAAAATCTCCTTTATAAACATTTATTTTTTCAATGAATACTTCTAATCTGATATAAAAATAAAACAACAGTAGACTTTTTATTTGTTTATTACTCTTAAATCTATGTTTACGAGGCTTCCATCGCGGTAGCAGTCTCCTCAGTGTATTTTCCCTTGTCCTTGCCGAGGGCTGCCAGTCTGCCCTTTGATCTGCGGTCCAGGATCGCTTTACGGTCCTTGTTCATCTTTAGTTTGACGATAACACACTGGAAACAATAACTTCGGTTAACATGGTAGATTGGTAATAATATCAATCAAAGGAAGAGACAATATTCAGAGCCATGGAAGTGTTTCAGCAGCTACCGAGTCCCTTCTCACATCAGCATAGCTTCAGTGAGATAGAAGACAAGGCCTAAGTGAAAAAGGTTATCATCATTAGCATTCAAATATAAAAATGACTTCAATAAATTGTAAAGGTGAGAAAATATAGTTGTATGTCAGAAGTTGGCATGCACCAAGTTATTCATTTTGGCCGTTGCATATTGTAATATAGGGAAGCTAAAGATATGCTCCTGGCTAAGAATCAAATTGCAACTTGTAATAACTTTTTACAAGACTACAAGGAAAGGATTTTTTTGTATGTATCTTGTATGTACTTCATTTATTAATTACCTAAACACTAATCATCTAATTTATTTATTAATTGAGAAATAATCACATCTATACATTGATTCTTATGTGTTGAATATATTGGTGTCTTGAAGCAAAATTCCTAAGGTGTGGTATGAGTTTGTAATTATCAATTCATATTTTTAATAGTAATTTAGTCTGAAGACTAGGTTTACCTTGCACTTTATGTAAGTGTTATTTATATTGTGTAATGAATGAATATCACAACAAATAAGTGTCAAAAGGAATATTACAATATTATACAAGGATAACTTGAAGGATGTAAATAAAACCTTAGCTTTGGCAATTACAACCTATAAATCCATTTGCTATACCACTAATATTATAAATGTGAAAGTTTGAAAGATGTTAGTCTGTCAGGCAATACTACTCAAAAGATTTTCATGAAATTTAGCAAACAGGTAGATCTGAAATAGGACATAGGGTACTTATTGTCCCGAAAATGTGGGCAAGGCAGTGGTCAGTGCTAGTCTATACAAATTGTCTGTTTGTAATATTAAAATAACCACTTTTTACTAAGTGCATTTGGATGGATACAAGGTACATATACCAAAACAACATTTTTTATAATTTTTGTCTGTCTGTCTGTCTGTTTGTTCCGGCTAATCTCTGAAATGACTGGACCGATTTTGACGGGACTTTCACTGGCAGATTAACTTAGGCTAATTTTATTTTAGAAAAAAAAGTTTGTTAAGTGATACGAAGTTCGCCGGTTCAGCTAGTATTAAATATATTCCTAAAATATCTTTCTTATATATTGTTATGTACTATTCTTTATTTCTAAATTAAAATAGCTAACAAATTGCAAACCTTTGAGGGGTGGATGCCGACATACGCGCTGGCTCCATTGGCTTTCTCCCGCTGGATCCTCTCAATGTATACAACAAACTTCTTACGGTACACCTGGACTACTTTGCCCACTTGCTGGCCTTTGTAATGTCCTCGGACAACCTGCAACCAGTTCAAAAGAAGTGAATTAATATCAGATTAACTGACAAAACATTCAAAACATACAAAACATTCTAAATTTTTAGAAATATTTTAGAGTATATATGTCATATTTTAATATTATCCTAACATTACTCCTTTTACTTCCACAGATTTTGATCTTCACAACTGACAAAATATTAGGTTATGCTAGCAAGGCCTTTTTTATCAAAATTATTGTAAAATTTATTTGAAATACTAATTATAACATTGCGGAGAAGTGCAAGTATAATTTTAAGCCCTCTAAGGTAATTAATTAGAGTCAAGTGACATTATTTAAGAGTCTCAGGCAAAACAATCAGAGCCAATTTTTGAACCATGGTGCCGGCTAGCTAGCAGTGGTCAGTGCTGGCCAAAGAAAACCTTTAGCTGGCTCTAACCACAGCAGCAATCGCCTGCAGTCTGTGAATGGTTTGTCTTCATCATTTCATTTTGCACTCAGAACTCATAACCTAAGCATTTGGTCTGATCATTGGTGGTGTGCAAGATTTAGACTTAAAGTTAAGAAATACGGTTACAACAAAGCACATGTAGTGTTGTATGTAATAACTGTATCACTTTATTTTACTAAAACATTATAGGTTATGTATGTAAAACTATTTCAAGTTTACACACAAACACTATGTATGATGGACTCGTAAAGAACCGGTATGTTTGACATAGAACTCAAAATATAATCAATAAACTCACCTGAACTTCGTCGTCTTTACGAATGGGCATAGATTTGACGTTAAATTTTTGTCTTAACTCCTTGGAAAGGGGAGCAGACATGAGAACTCGCCTAATGTGAGAAGGCGCGCTGAAATGACGCTTTCTATTTTTCCTCCTCGAGGAAGTCACCAGTTTATTGTACTTCATCCTGGCACTCTTTGCTGAAAAGCCAAAATACCACGTTTAGTTCCAAACCCGAAAACATTAGGTTATTGTCCTGTGTGTGTTGAACGTCAAGTTGCCGCGGTCGTATTTTCTTTCAAAATTAATAACAACACGCAAAATATTCATGATTTACGGTAACTATGATAGAAAGGAATTAATTCAAATAATTTAGGACGAGGAATAACGTTTGGCATCAAAGATATTTTCGGATTAAAACGTACCCGATACAACACGGCAAAGACTCGAGTTAAAAAGAATCAGAGAATAAAAATAAATACTGACATTGACATTCCTGACATTTAAGCGACAGCATTTTATTATATTGCCATACTAAAAAATATTATAGTCATGCACCCTTATTAATAAAAATCGCTTAATCCAAGCATCATCTGAAGCTACACTTGGACTAGTTAATTCTGGATTAACTAAGTAATAACTTCGTAATTGCAATGTTATTAATAAATATGGAGTAACGTCGAACTAACAATACATTTCTTAGTCCGGTTTCAGCGAGTAAAATATGGCAACCTTTGTAATTTAAAAGTAAAAAGAGTGAGTCAGTGAATGACTTCATGCATTAAAATGACAGTGACAACAATATTTTGGGATTGACAACTTCAAACGATGTGATCAGTGTGCTTAGTGCGAGTTGCATCGAAAAGTTCACCTACCTCGATAACGTCAGTACATGACTAACGAGAAGTTGCGAGTGCCAGTTCCAAAACGTGACTCGTATCTATCCACGTTTGTTCATTGAAAATATCTATTATTATGTTGGCAGCAAAACCGTCGTTAAATCTCGTTAAACATCGTGAAAGAACCCAACCAAATTGAAAATAATACATTTATTTAGTTGGAGCAATAGTATCAAGCTACAATTAAAATAGTGGTGTTATACTGTAGTTTACTTGCCTAACGTGCTATAGATAAGTGTTTTGGTTGTTTGTTTCATATTAAATATTATTTTTTTCAGTACTTACTTCTCAATCATATTATATTGTGGCATTTTAAGCGAGAAAACAGGCAATATTAATTAATGGAACATAGCTACAGTGATACATTTGATATGGAAAAGTTTTTGTGTGGTGAGGTTATGTGAATGAAATTTATTATTTATTTAACAAGCTCAGATCAATAATTAACAAGTTCACGATTGGTGTAATATTTATTTAATAGGATTTATATGTATAAGCACAGTGATCTTTGGCTGTAAATACTTATTCACTACAAACAACAATTAATAGACAAATCATGTCTATTTTGAACAATGAAAGTTTTTATGATACCTAACATATTACAATATGAGGAAGTGTACAAAGTAAGAAATGTTATGTTCCTAGTATTTATTTATATCTTTATATTTAAGGTACAAATCAAGATAGATGGCAGAGTATCAAACTTGTCTCAACAGCACTAGCGCAGACTACTACTTCCAACAAAACAACAGCAATGCAACATTTTCCTCATTGTTATTTAAGAGTAAACGAGTAAACAAATACGTATATAAAGTAAAAGTATAAACACAGCAACATGGATTTGAGAATTGAGAAGATATGTCAAAATAAGGCCGCTACAAATATAATCATTAATTTATATTACAGTGTATGAAATGTGAAGTCTGTGACCATTGTAATTTACTCATTGGTTTTCTATTGAGATTGGAATTGAAGGTATAACATTATGTGGGAGAAATAAAACTTTAAAAGACAGATTGTGGTTTTCTTGATAATTTTATTTTAGGAGGCATATTATGTTGAATATGAAATTATTAAGGCATTACAGCATTATTATTATTATGTAATTTTGGTTTAAAGAGTGGAAATAAAACGTTGAACGGTAAATAATTTTTAATATAATATTTTTGTAATTCTTCTCCGGACAACAGTATTCAGCTGGATGTCAATAGTCTTAGTTGTAATTCAATCTTCCCCTTTTGTTATTGTATTCTTTATAATTGCTCTTCAACACCTTTCCTTTAATAAAAATATATGACAATTTTATTGTGTTCAGCAGTATATTAAAATCTTTTATAACAAAGGCTAAATATATAATTGTAAAATATAATACATAAATATATTAAATTAAACATTTTAATATATTATGCCTTATTAAATTATTCTCTATCTATTTTAAAACAAAGCAGGCCCTTAATATCATTTTGGCACATTACAATGGCATGGCATAATTATAGTGAAGTACTATCAATAAATCTTCTTGCTGGGTATATTGGCTTGGCAATAAATTTAAAACATTAAGAACATAGATATAATTTAGGATCTCAAAAGTGTAGGTGCTGATACGTCATAATGATAATATAGTCCCAAGTAGATAATATATTGAATGTTAATTGCATTTCTAGTATCTAGTTACCGCTTGCCTCGCAGCTGGGTATTCAGTTTTTGGGTTTATCAAATATGTCATTATTAAATAAATATTTTCCTTGATCCTTGAGAGCTCCAATGCAAACGATATTGTCACCTTTGGCAATATTAAGTTGCATAATAAAATAATTCATTGAGTTCATACTTGTAGACAATTTTAAATAAACTTATTTAAATCTTAATTGTGTAGGTAATGTAAGTACCTTTTATTTCCAAGAGTCCAAGTCAAGACACAATAATATTAGGTTTATCAAGTTCCTTGCAAGTAGTTTAAAAGTTATCTTCTTTAAAAATATCTTCATAAACTTTTTAAAAACTTGGTGACATTCGCCTTTGGATTAGTGTTTATGTTTAAGTACTCTGTGACTGTGATTGCGTAGTGTTTAAGTACTCTGTGATTGGATTTCCGGAAATTCTTTCTTGCATGAACAATACAAATACTACTTATCAATAATTTTATTCACTTTAAGATTTAGTGGCCGCAAACATGCTCCGAGCAATTATAAATATCCAGCCATAATTTTCAAGAAACAGAAAAAAAGTTTAATTAAAATAATAAACCATCTTTTTATGATTTCACTAGTAAATTTCGCGTGAAAACTTTTCGGTCACGTGGTCCCATAGTTTTCGCAAGCTACGTATTGGAACTGTCAAATAAAGCCACTCGCACTCGCGCAATGTTCGAGAAACAATACAATAACCACTGACAGATAACTTCACTGTGAACTTTACTTTCGTGAACGTGAGCGCATGAAACTCGCACTCGCGCATTTTTTTTCTTCACTTTCCCGCTAGATGGCTCTGCTTCGATCCCATACAAATTTGCATTTACGTAGCGAGCCCGTTATGTTACGGAAAACTCGCACTAAGCACACAGCTTTCAATTTCAAGCGCCTAATTTCGCTCCTCGCAGTTTGTTTCATGCTATGGTTACTTGTTAAATTTAAAATTGATTTATATGAACCAAAAACGTGCTCGCTCAGTTAACTGGGATGAAGAAGAAAAGGTCAAAGAAAATATCAATGTGAATGACGTTTAGTTAGAACAACGAAGAACGTAGTGATTAAGTACTCTGTGCAACGAAGTACTCTTGATATGCGTCAAGTCAACGTCAATGTCGTCAATGCACGCCTAGTCCACGCCTAATCAGTCGCTAAACTATGTAGCGACATGGACTAACTTTGATTCTGAGATGAGACTCGGAGTAGCTTACTTCTTCGTTACTCTATATTTATTAATACTGAATTTAATTAAATCTTATTTACGACAAGTTTTAAAGTTACTCTTGCTTTAGTCTATGTTTATTAATATGGCCGATGGAGTATAGCACGGAACACAGACACCAGTGGAAGTGCGATGTGGGCGTGGCACAGCGACTAATAGTAAGCGGAGCTTCGCATACTTGCCGGCATAACTCATCTGTCACTGAGCTGCGTCGGTTGTGCATTAAGTAAAATAAAATTTGTCTTAAATTACGTCAATATGCCTTACTGTGCAATTTTGGAAGGCAGGAATGATAGCGAGCAAAGAATTTATTTAATGGCGGTGTTTTATACCACAAATAAGCTTAGTTTTTAATTTATTTTGTAATAAATCAAATTCAAAACATATAATTAAAGGAAATAATATAATTTATGATCAAAAAGCTACTCAGTCACTTGGCAATAAGGTTCGTTTTATGTTTTAGATGATATTGCTACTCGGCTATTGTTTTCTAGAACATTTTCTGCTACTCGGGGAGGGATGGGGTACAAATTTATGGATATCGGTAGTTTTGTAATTTTATTTTTAGTTAAAAGTATTTCATATGAATATTACAATTATAATAATAATAATATTCTTTCTTTATTTTAGGGATTTGTATCATATGTATGTACAGTTCTGCTATTTGGTGTGCAATAAAGTATTGTGTTGTATTGTATCATAAAAATGTATTAAAATAATATGAATGATTTTTTTTATTTGAAATCATTGGTACATAATCTAGGATCCTGACGAGAAATATAAGCGCATGCGCGCGACCGGCACAGCATGTCTAAAATAAAATTCCACGAAAATAAATTTACCTTATTTGTATAATGTTAAGGTTGAGATGCATCCCAGTTCATATCAGCATTGTCTTTGTAGCTACGTTTAGCTTTATTGAAATTTCACTTATCGACATACAATTAAAGTATATTTATTTTCGTTGCTAAAAATGCCCAGGCTTGGTATTCGGTGACTATTTAATTGATTCGCGATTGACGCAGTATGGTGTCAATGTGTGGGTGTGTATACTTGTACGAATAGAGAGCTGCTATTACTATGGGTGCTTCACTGAATTTGTTGTTTGGGATTACGTCCGTCTTTTTTTAGGTCTGTGTTTGATATATAAGCTTCCAAAATAATGAACAAGTGTTCACATAGGAAGTACAAAAACAAGAATCTTGTGATATCGGACACTCAGACAGTACCAGTTTCAATATAAATATCGATAACGTGGCAAAAAGCACAACGCACATCTCTAAGCCTAAACGAAAAATAGTATTACACAGAATGATGTTGTTAACCAAAAATGTAACTTACCGCAATACTTGTAAGGTTGCTATTCAATTTATTGTAGACTCCAGTCACGACATCTAGCGTTCAGAAGATGGAATTATTTAATTGTTTTCCATATGATTGACATTGTATGATATTGTATTGTCAACCTTATTGGTAAAGTAGTTAAGTATATATTACTTGTTACGCAGAATAATGCCATCTAGCGGTGGATAGAAAAACTTAAAATGTATTATGATCGTAATTGATAAAGGTTCTAAGGTCACTGAATAAAACATGGAAAAATAAGAATTAACATCGAGCGTTATGGTGCATTTTCAACTATAAACAGCGGGTTTCTTAGACTATTCGTAGTTGAAAAGTAACAACCAATTAAAATGTGAGTTTCTTAGTAGTAAATAATACGATTATGGATTTCCTTGTGTTTATTTGGCTAGCACGGTTCCCATACTAATCAACACTTGTACCATTTCCACTTGTGTCTGTGTTCCGTGGAGTATAGAATGGTAGAAGGAGGGCCATCTTTTATGAGGGGAACGTTGAAAAAGCGGCCAAGTGCGAGTCGGACAAGCGAGCACCGTAGCAGCAAGTAACATAATATAAAAGTTATGTAGTTCGTTGTAACTTTGATCAATGTTTTTTGCGGTTTACGATTTATGACGTATTAAAAAAACTACTTACTAGATCTCATTCAAACCAATTTTCGTTGGAAGTTTGCTTGGTAATGTACATCATATATTTTTTTTAGTTTTATCATTCTCTTATTTTAGAAGTTACAGGGGGGGGGGACACATTTTACCACTTTGGAAGTGTCTCTCGCGCATACTATTCGGTTTAGAAAAAAATGATATTAAAAACCTCAATATCATTTTTGAAGACCTATCCATAGACACGTATGAGTTTAATGAAAAAATCATTTTTTGAGTTTCAGTTCTAAGTATGGGGAACCCCCAAATTTATTGTTTTTTTTCTATTTTTGTGTAAAAATCTTAATGCGGTTCACAGAATACATCTACTTACCAAGTTTCAATGATATAGCTCTTATAGTTTCGGAAAAAAGTGGCTGTGACATACGGACGGACAGACAGACAGACAGACAGACAGACAGACAGACAGACAGACAGACATGACGAATCCATAAGGGTTCCGTTTTTTGCCATTCGGCTACGGAACCCTAAAAAGCTATTTACTGAAAATAGAGGTTCCATGGCCATTTCAAAATGGCGTTAGTAGACCAATGCTGATAGCTTTAAAAACGATAAAAAGTGAAAAAAAAAATAATTATAGTAGGATGAAACCCATTGCAAAAGGAAGAGAATATAACAAAAATTAAAGGAAAAATAATTTACGGTCAATGTGAGGTCAGGAAGTAGGGGGAGGGAGGGTTAAAGGGTAAAAAAGGTTTATCTCAATTTCCAGCAAAACTATGGGAAAAAGTTAAATGGCAAAGTTGTAGGTAATATAAAGATCTACAACTTTTTTATTTACGCTTTTTTACATAACCTCAAAATTTATGTCAAAAATTCAAATAACCAAGTTTTTGGTTTTTTATTTTTATCTTTTACAACAATTTTTTTTCCACGAAATTTGGTGAAAATTTACCTTTGAGTGTCCTAAAGATGCTGTAATTTTTTTCCATTTTTTCATTTAAAATATTTCTTTTTTCGCCTTATTTTGACTTAATATCGAAAAAGCACCTTAATTTTCAGTCGAAAAATCTCACGTCAAAATATATGCTTTTTTAAAAAAGTTGGTGCGCTTTTTGTTCACTGAAATCTCTACTTTCTGATGGTATAAAAAATATACACTACTATGGTAAATGGTCTCAGAAAATGCAATGTTGCAATTTACCACAGTAGTGTATATTTTTTTATATACCATCAGGAAGTAGAGATTTCAGCAAACAAAAAGCCCACCGATTTTTTATAAAAGCAGATATTTTGACGCAAGAATTTTCGATTGATTCCCCCCTCCCCCCACTTCCCGACCTCAGATCGACCGTAATTTATTTTTTCTTTTTTTTATATTCTCTTCCTTTTGTAATGGGTTTCATCCTACTTTAATTTTCTTTGGTTTCAAAAATTATCGGCACTGGTCTATAGTGTGTGAAAATTTGATATATGAACATGGCTGTTGTAGACGGAGTGTAGTTTGCTGAGTTATGCCACCCATAATGAATGGCGTTAGTGTCTGAAAAATAGATATTCGAACATAGCTGTTGTAGACCGCACCGCAGCGCTAACGATAATTGAATGCGTTTTAACGGACACTTTTCATAAACAGAGATAGCCTTCCTTTTACTCTATCCTCCATGCAATATAATACATTATTATACCTCAATGAAATGATTATATGTGCCACTTTCTGGATGGTAAAATTCGATTCAAAGAAATAAAAAAATTGTATTAGCTTCAACTATCGATGACGATTTATTGCACATTTGACACATTTTTATTTTGCAATAATAATTTTTTTTCAATTCATTTATTATTGGTTTTGCTGACAGTAGTTTTTGGTAGTTTTATGGTTTTGGTTTCGTGTGACGTCACGCAGCTGTTATTGTGACAAGGTTCCTGCGCATTACCAACACGCGAAAATTAATATTTAACCTAGAACTGAGGTTCGGAATAGCAGAATAACTAAAAATATATAGAAGAAAACATAAAGAACGAAATAAACATAAAATTGATTATGAGAACGAGGATCAGTAAAGTTATAGCAAATTCTATAGAACTAGTATCCACGCGATTCTTTATGACATATGAATGATATATCTTTTTGAATCATCCAAATCGGACCATTACTTACGAAGGTCGAAGATATTAAGTAATAAACATTGCCGTTCTGGCCGCTAAAATTCAAACTACGCGGGTGCGTGTGACGTCACAATGCCCGAGCGCAGCCGGCTAATGCACTCCTTCTTCATGATTTGACGGAGCCGATCTGACGCAGTTGCCAGTTGGTCACTATAGTATAAAACGTACATAATATACCTAAGTACTAATAAAGTAGAAGCTGGTTTTGTACAAGCTCAATCAGATAAACTTCCAAAAGTGGATTCTTTCATGGTTTTTGATTACCTAGGTCATCATTATAAGTTCACCAGCGCTAAATCCGTGGTTGGAAACCACAAAGATAAGGGTGCTGTTTATTTATCTACATGTACGGTTATCATCAGAAGTAGCTTAACATTTTAGCACCTTGTTACATATTTCTTGAATTTGTCATAATGTTGTTCGGAAACCGTCGAAACAGTTACTATTACAAAATACTATAATGTTAAGCTGTTTCTGAGGCTGACTGTTGGTAGGTAGGTACTTATTAGGAATCTTTAGGTCTAGCTTCTAAGCTGTTAGTAGTAGGTAAGAGTAAGAAAGAATGAATGTAAAGTATACGTACAGGGATGTATTCAGAACTTATGAATGAAGTGTTTAAAGTTTATTGATAAACGAATGTTGTTTTCGGTATATGTAGATCATTTCGCGGATGGCTTTTTAACCTACTTGCGCTTTATAGTGCATAGTTCCCTACACTGATGATCTATGACAGAAACCTTAATATTGGTTGTCAATGGCTGTTTTTTAGGGTTCCGTAGCCAAATGGCAAAAAACTGAATCCTTATGGATTCGTCATGTCTGTCTGTCTGTCCGTCCGTATGTCACAGCCAC
Organism: Thymelicus acteon; assembly: GCA_951805285.1. Classification (NCBI taxonomy): domain Eukaryota; kingdom Metazoa; phylum Arthropoda; class Insecta; order Lepidoptera; family Hesperiidae; genus Thymelicus; species Thymelicus acteon. The sequence continues at coordinate 1,988,562 of OX638224.1, forward strand.
TTTTTTCCGAAACTACATATATAAGAACTATACTGTTGAAACTTGGTAAGTAGATGTATTCTCTGTACCGCATTAAGATTTCCCCCCCCCCTGTAATTTCTAAAATAAGAGTATGATAAAACTAAAAAAAATATATGATGTACATTACCATGAAAACTTCCAACGAAAATTGGTTTGAATGAGATCTAGTAAGTAGCTTTTTTTATACGTCATAAATCGTAAACCGCAAAAAACATTGATCAAAGTTACAACGAACTACAAGAACTTTTATATTATGTTACTTGCTGCTACGGAACCTTTCATGGGCGAGTCCGACTCGCACTTGGCCGCTTTTTTGTAGTAGATTTTTTGATAGATCAGACGTTGCTAGTTCATTGATCCAGACGTTACACACAGTTTCTTCTGCGACATCTATGATGGAATCTGATGATCTCAACAATTCAATGTTTTTATTTTTATTGTTTTATGCCTTGAGCAGGCAAACATGCAGATGGAACATCTGATGGTATGAATGGTGGTATGATGGCCGTCCATGGACATTAGCAATATGGGAGGCGCCCCCAATGCGTTGCCAGCCTAGGAGGAAACGATATACCCACTTCTTGAAGGACCCCATGTCATTGCTAAGTTCCCAAACAACGATGCAGGAAGTTCGTTCCACAGTTTGCACGTGCGTGGTAGGAAACGTGAACCGAACTGTGGACGAACGCCAGGTCGATTAGAGTAGATATTGATTTCCATCACCGCACATCCCGGTGTGAAACCAGGTATACATACGAGTATTTATGAAATAATAAATCGAAATATACAGTAAAGCATCATTCAATCATATCATGTGCTTCACATCGATTCCGTTCTATTGAACGTTTTACAGGGTTCATAAGGAACGCCTCTTTCGCTTTTAGTAACCAATTAAGTCCCTGAGAAGAATGGCAATAAGAGTAGGAAAAAATAAAAATAAAAATATATTAATTAATAAACGAATAGGCTCTACAGGCTGAACAGTAATAAGTAGTCTAACGGTTTGAACGTTGTTGGTGTAACGAATGCGGGGGCTTGAGTTTGAATCCTGATGATGCTGTAGTTTTTAAAAAGCCATTTGCATATTAGAAGAATAATTGCTTGCTTCGATGAAGGAAAACATTGCGAGGAAACCTGCACACCCAAGATTTCGAAGACGTGTGTAGTTCACCAATGTACACAAGTGCGGCAGCCTGGTGGAGTATGGGCACTATAGCCTATGTCCGACGACCCGCGTGACGTAATGGTTAACATCCCGAACCGTCGTTCGAAGTCCTTGGTTCGATTCCCAGCGAGGCAGAAATTTGAATTTCTGTTCTCTTATTTTTTATCTCATTTTTTATACAAGAACACTCACCTCACACCCAGACCGAGAACAGAAATTCAAACTCATCATTCAAATTTCTGCCTCGCTGGGAATTGAACCCAGGACCCTTGGCACGCAAATTCGGCATGGTAATCATTGCGCCACACGGGACCCTTTCGATTCTTATGATTTGGCTTAAAACTTATTCGGTCTTATTACAGCTCAATTTTTTCATGGTATTAGCACGGTATAAGAACTTAAAGGGACTCATCGCCTTTGATGTCGAAAGGAAAGTTGATACCGTCTAATAAACATGGCGTCATTTTTGTAGGGTTGCCACCTGACGTGATATAAAATTACTACCATTTTACCTTCTATTTTTATTTTTTGATTTTTTGACCGACTTCAATTAAAGGAGGAGGTGTTCAATTCGGTTGTACTTTTTACTTTTGTCAGGCCTGGCGCACTCCGCACTTTCTGTATGAAGTTACGAGTACATGCCACGTTCGACGTGTCAGGCTAATTCAGAAAATTCATAAGGGCTGTCACACGTTCGTAATCCGTCACACGTGACGTCATCACACATTACACGTTAGTTCGATACAACGCGCTGCGTCGTGCCAAATGATATTAACTAAAATGAAGGAAAAAACATATTGCATCGCATTCCGCTACCTAAACAATAACGAGGATCCGAATCTCACGTTTTTGATACGCATACTAGCATAAAAACCTAAGAGATAATATTTGTTTCATGGACAAGGTAAATACCAATATAATGCCTTATGGCCATCTTCGTAGGTTAAAGTACCTGTACAGACATTGTCAAATAAAATAGTTTTTTTGATCTACATACTACTAAGTACCTACTTACTTAGCCTATATTTATTTCAAACGGCATTTGTCCATAAGAGTAGCTTGGGCATATAACTGGTAATTAAACTTTCAGATTAATATTTTTATTCTTTCAAAAAAGACAACCCTGACATTGCCAGAGAGGATAAGAGATAGGGTTAGAAAGGGAGGCAACAGATTACGCGTTTCTGATTAGTGCTGTGCGACCTGAATTACACTTTATTGCGTCGCGCGTGGGAGCAGAAGTCGCTATTTATTTAAATGATTTTGCGGAGTGATTTTTCTGTACTATGTACTATTATGTGTTCTGTGCTTTTGTTACCTCATATCTCCATAAATTACCAATCGATTTAAAAAAATATTTTTATAATTCTAGATTGGTCTTTATTATAATTATGTAGAAAATTTTGTACTGATAATAGGAAATAAGAAAATTTGATATTATATTTTTCAAAGAAAGTTTAATTGAAATCTGGTTTTATAGTAAGATTTTAATCTGTTTTAGTTCAAATGAATTTCAAATAATCTGTGACACATTTTATAAATAATTCAATTCTAAGTAGTAATCTACACTTGGCCAGTGTGTACTATGCCCTATGAGCGTAGTAGGGAGATACATAGCTAGGGTTGTGATAATATAATACGAAGAATTTAGTTAAAAAAAACTCGATATATCAAGTAAATCAAACAAGGTTCCTAAATTTTAAAAGTAATATAGTGTAAAAAGTAAACAAAAATACATTCTTAGAAAGGTCAAATGGCGCAAATCGTTCACAGTTAAATTATAGGTATCGCATAGTTAGTTAAAGTTTCTAGGAAAATTATTTTATAAATATTTGACGAGTGCGTAGTGGATTCCTGGAAATATTCCCACTTCTATTCAATTCTACGAATGTAAGGAATACAATGGAGCGACTCAGAAAACTCGTTGTTCTTCAGTAGTTCTGTTGTTTTTCAGTACTTTCAATGCAAAAGCATTTTGAATATTAACAACGCATTTAAAAAAATCACTCTTTCTTTAAAAACATAGGATACCTCGTACGTAATTTCTCGGTCTAAATACTATAGATTTATTATGGCTGACAAGCAATTAGAGCATCTGATGTTAAATGGTCGGTGCCACTCATATAAATTCGTAGCACCAAATGCTTTAACAACGTGTTGTAGGATAAGGAACCCTAACTTACCAAAGGTTCCACTTAGAAAAGGTCATTACACCAACTCCTCAACTATTGGTGAGTCGGTTTGTCCACATCTAGTTGGTATAATGTGCGAGGACCTCAATGCTTTTCAGATACTGCAACGGAAATATTTAAAAATATTTCTCTATAGAAGATTTTAAACATCGTAGCAAAGCAAAGCAAAGCAACAATTCATAACTGTCCCACTGCTGGGCTCGGGGTCTCCTCTCACAATGTGAGGCCATTCGGCCATAGTCTACCACGCTGGCCAAGTGCAGATTGGTAGAATGATTCATCGTAGACTGAACACATTTTACTATGATACTGGTACTCACGATATTTATTTTGTATACGGAAATTTGATCCAGTTGCATAGATTGTGGGCACAGATGAACTTATAGATTAATATTGTATACTGGGATGAACTGCGGTGGCGCGTAGAAACTTTTGACAGGATGACAGATGACAGCATGCTAGTACATAAAAGTGTCAAATGTCATCTGTCATCCTGTCAAAAGTTTCTACGCGCCACCGCAGTTTATCCGTGACCACGATCCATACAACTGGGTCGAAATATCGGTGAACAAAATAAATATCGTGAGTACCAGACATAGTAAAATTTCTCTATAGATTGGAAAAAGCTACCTCCATCTGTCTTTTTACAACACTACAGACTCTTAGATTCCCTGTGTCGTGACTGCCGTGGAGAATACAGAAACAAGAACATCCAGACCGAGAACAAAAATTCAAACTCATCATTCCAATTTTCGTCTCACTGGGATTCAAACCTAGGACCCTTGGGAAGGCGATCCGGCATGGTAACCATTGCGCCACACGGGTCGTCCGAACTGGGGAACGTCTGAACGTACGAACCGAACTGGGGGGGTTTTGTTCTTAAGGAAGTTTAAGTGAGCAGTTGATTAAAGCCAGCCAAAGGGCGTTGAGTTCCGTTGTATAATATCACCAAAGGCGTAGCTACCGCCGTATCAGCCGTATCAATTATACGGGGCACCCAGCGTATAGGGGCCCCTACTAACACTCAAAAAAAAGCTCGCCAGCGCCCTACGACCACTACAGTTGGCACTCCTTTTATATTTGACAGCTAACGTCCAGGGGGCCCTACAACAAATATTGATATGGGGCCTCTTTAGGGCTAGCTACGCCACTGAATATTACCTATCGCCAACATGACGAGAACTCGCATATACGGCGGTTAATTTATAAGCATTTGGCGTGGGCAGTGACGGTGTCTGGCAGAATTCAGCATAATTTCTGATACGTAAAAATCTATAATGTCCTGCTTCATAAATCAAGACGTACGTCACACGTAGGTGTATTTTTATTTACTTTATTTCCTCCGTTCTTTCATTGCTTACGTACTTGATGAATGGTTATTGAGGCGTGCGACGTGGGAATAATGGTGTTTTTTTCTAATTTTCATTTACAATTGTACTCTGAATGTGACCTATGTTTAATGAGTGCGTTTACCTCTATTTTTTAAGCTTTGTAATCCAATTTTTGCATTCAAGACTATTTGAAGTGATTCGACGATGTTAACCACGACACAGGGGACTAATTAGGTGTAGTGTGCCTCATGTTAAGTTGACGATGCGGCGACGTATGCAAACTTTCTTATAATACTTAATAGTGGATAGTAAACAAATAAACTGGCCCAGCGATAGTAAGTCACCACCTTCTATCAACGCCCGTAACGTCAAATTAATACCGGTCTACCAGAAGCGCCACGTTATAAAGACGCACAAGTCCTTAGAAAACAGCTCACTGGACCTTCTAGAATCAAGATGACAGCCTAAACGAACTCCAGGGGCACGAAATGTACCGTTAACATCCGATTGTCACATTAAATCCGTGTCAGCTTCCAAATTGCTGAGTCGTCCAGGCGAAGCGACCCTATGACCTCTGAGACGTGCCCAACCCAGCACAGTGCGTGTCGAACCTCGCAGAGGGCTCTGGTGTGTCAACGCACGTCCGAGCCTGCGCAGTGCGGACCGGTCGCCCGGGCCGTTCAGTGAATGAAGCCGCGAGAAGGAGAGTGCACGCGCGCACTACCCACACACATCGACCTTTGATATGAGTGACGTGCAGTGATCGGTGCGAGTGATGATCGCCGAGTGAACGGAGCGATGGCCGCGCGCTCGCCCGAGCCCGCTCCCAGGAAACCATGTGCCAACGCGTAGGTGAGTCACTGTCTCTCAAGGTCACCCCGTAAACAATCGCTGACGACCCCATCAAACCAACACGTCCTGTCAAAACGCACGCCAAGGATACGCGGCGCAAGATAGACATGCGTCGTTGTGATAACTTGTGCGGTTTGGATGAAATGGGTGTGTTTGTGGAAGATGTAAGTCGTGTTTTGGAGGTCCGTGAAATACATGTGTCGTGAATTGTTTGATAAAAAAATTCACGTTTAATTAAGATTTAACCATTTATTTATTTTCGTTATTTACATATTTATAATTCGTTCGTTTTAACGTGCAGTTTGCTTGTTGCGTACGTTTTGCAAAATACATCTTACGTAGCTTTACTTTGTATGGATAACAGTGTAGTTGATTTTATTGAAAAATATAGACTCACTTTGGTTTTAAAAGCGATTAGTAATAATAATAAATATTATGCTTGACTGTAACTACCTGGTAAGATTGTAAAGTAATTTTAATTAATATGTTAGAGCTTTTAAAATTCTATGCCTGTGGCGGTAAACAAGAATTTTGAGGTTACGTAATTAATTACGAGTTGTAGCCGACATCGCGAGACGAAAGTTTCTACATAATTCTTGAAGCACAAGACTTGCGTGTGACTCGGGATTTGTCTTCCTTATTAAACATATCAATTGTTTTACATTCAAAACTTTAATTACGAACACAGAACAATGTATTTTTTTTAGCTTGCTGATACTTTAATGTGATACCTTGTGTCACATAAAAAATTATGTTTAATATAAATGATTTTACTTTTAATTTTATTTATATTTATATTTTTATTTTTATGTGGTATTGTTGTTCAATGTTTTTATACCTTTTAAACCCTTCAAGTTTCAGAAAATGAAACATAAAATTGGGGTATTTTAAATTTTGTTTTTGGTAGTTCATATTTTTATGAGTAATTACAGTTAGAAAAAGATACTAAAAAGAGTTACTTACGAGGTATTTTAAAATCACACTAAACGTTTGATTTACCTTAAAATACAAATAAAAATAAACATACAGGGTTAATAAAGTAAAATTATATTTTGATCATTAGTTCCTACATTTTACAGTTATCGAATAAAAATAATTTACAAAAATAATAAAATTAATTATTGCTTGACAAAACAACAAGTAAGTGCCGATGAAGTCAATCAAATTTTATCGTGAAAAAATATTCACAAAACACATTAAAATGTGTTAGAGCACACAAGAAATAATAGTACTTTAAGGTTTTAGATATAGATAGAACGTTAAATTCGTAGCACGGAACGCGGAATTCGTAGCACCGTAGCAGTGCTACGAAGGCTACGCCAATCACGTTTATCTTTGAATGGCGTAGCTGTATCATTTTGCGCGGAGTTTACCGTTTCTTATCCGATTTCCGAAGCTAAATGGGGGGAAATTGTAAAGGGGATATCGGTCGCGGTCGTGGCTGTTGAATAAAGTTTTCCGTCGAGCCGCCGCGCGTTCGGAAACGTATTCCGAGTTGCTTTGCATTGCTTAATAGGCAATGTAAACATACTAACAAAGATGTTGCCTCAATGACAACAATGCTGGTGAGTTTTGTTGGACATTAACGTTTCATTTTGAAGGTTTATTATCGTAGCAAAAACGGGTACTCACGGTTTTTGTGTTTTTCGATATATCGACCTAATTAAATGAATGGGTCATGATTTCCTGTTGTTTGGACATAATACGATATAGATATTATGTATTATCATAATATCTGATGATCGAAGTAGGTACTCACGACTTTTGGATTTTATTTAACACATTTACATATACCGTAGACAATATATACCGTACAAGCAGTGCTAGCCTAGCGGTTAGAACGTTTGTCTCCCGAACGTAGGGACCCGAGTTCAAATCCTGGCACGCACCTCTAATTTTCAAATATTACGTGCGTATTACAAGTTAATTACCACTTGCTTCCGTGAAGAAAAACATCGTGAGGAAACCTGCACACTGGAGAGTTCTCCATAAAGTTTTCAAAGGTATATGAAGTCTACCAATCCGCACTTGGCCAACGTGATAGATTATGGCCTGTACCCTCACATTGTGTGAGGAGACTTCGAGCCCAGCAGTGGGACGATTATGGGTATTTGCATTGCATAGACAATTGACCATATGAACCATAGACATTAGAAGACGGTACGTTTTTTTATCCAAAATTGTATATGAGCCTTAGATTATCACACACCCACTTATCACTCATACCTATAATTCCGTGAATCAGGTGGTGGACATAAAATAAATATTCATAAAATGTCATGACCCAACTACAAACATTTATCTAACATATAAATATTTACTTCAGTCGGGAATCGACCTAGAAACCCTGATTTCGCTGCCAGGGCCCCTACCGAACAGGCTACAGGGGCTTAAAAAGGGCTGATAAATACATACAATTGCAAATAATGAAATAATGTAACAATTAAATGGAAGTACAGTGTGTACTATATTGTACTGCGTGAGTGTCTTTAATAAGTGAGATTTGCTTTTTTAACCGACTTTAAAAAAGGAAGAGGTATTCAATTCGACTGTAATTTTTTATTTTTTTTTATATTTGTTACCTCAGAACTTTCGACTGGGTGAACAAATTTTGATGATTATTTTTAATCGAAAGCTGGTGCTTGTATGTGGTCCCACTTTTTGAGCGAGATCTGACTAGTATTTTTGGAGTTATCCCTAATGTTGAAGTCTTTCATAAAGATTTTTATGAAATATTTCATTCGTATTTTTTGTTTTTATGGAAATGAGATATGTCGTTGGAATCAAATAGAGCAAAGTTTTATATATTTTCTATCAATTTGTTCATTTATTCTATCCTACCAACAAATGTGAAACAAAATTTTAAACTGAATTCATCGTCGACCGAACACTTTTTACTATGATACGGTCACGGACCTAAAAAAAAAGACGGACGTTAACCCAACAACAAATAATTCAGTGAAGCACCCATAAGTATACCAACTCTCTATTCGTACAAGTACACATACCCACACATTGACACCACACTGCTTCAATCGCGAATCAAAAATTACGCACACATGGTAAGCGGGCGGCCATTGCTATGCTTCACTCTCGATTAGACGAGGTTACGGCGTCCGTTTTTTTTCATGTCCTTGGATACAGTACCTATTGTTGAAAGATGTCATGACAGCATCCTGTCAAAAGTTTCTACGAACCACCGCAGTTCATCCAGGTCATATCATCATCATGGGTCGAAATATCGGTGTACAAAATATGAAATGAAATGAATGAACGTGCTAACCGTTTTACGGAAAAAACATTATGTCACACAGTCCATATCGTCCATATCGATTGGGACGTTTATACATATTGTCCATTGGACGACCCGTGTGGCGTAATGGTTACCATGCCGGATCGCCGCACCAAGGGTCCTGGGTTCGATTCCCAGCGAGGCGGAAATTTGAATGATGAGTTTGAATTTCTGTTCTCGGACTGGGTGTGAATGTCCTTGTCTAGTGTGTTGTCCATGGCGCCCACGACACAGGGAATTCTAGTGTGGGGCTATGAGTGTGAAGCGTTATTTATTTATTTATATGTTTGATTTAATTTTGTGAAACCACTATTTCGAGCGAAGCCGCGAGCGGAAACTAGTCTTTTTTTTCTTTTATTTAAAAAAGCCTACATATGAGCTGACGGTCCACCGCGGCACCGGTCTGAGTGGCTGTCGTCGCCCACGGACATCAGCGACGCTAAAGGCATTATCACCCTTTCGTTGCCGGTCAAGAAAGAGAGAAACTCTCGACCCAAAAGTAGTAACGTAATAATAATAAGGCGTAAATAATCTAAATCCTTTCTTAGTTAACTTTGCCATTGTCATATTACATGACCTGCGTGATAAAGCCGTCATTTTTTTTCGTCGTCATTTGTTTGTCGTAAATTAATGTTTACTATACAATACAACAAAATATTACGACACAAATCCCTAAAAATATATCAGAAGCACATAAAATTGAAAAAAATACGGTAGCTACTCGTACTATCGTTAGCACTTTGTTGTTCCAGAGGACTTTTAAGGTAGTTACTGAAATTGAATGGACAGATTAAATTTACACAGTATTATACATAACATACTTACTATACATACTTATTATAAATATGTACTTAATGTATCTTCGGTCTTCAATTCATTAGATTATCTATAGCGTGGCACGGGTGATGGTTACTGGCTAACTTAAATCTATACATCTATAAAAATAAATAAAATTGGAGTATCTGTTTGTAATATTAAAAGAACCGCTTTTTACTAAGTGCATTTAGATGCATACCTAAATATACCGTACATTTGTATATACATGTACCGTATTTGTACATAAATGTACCGTACATTTGGTTTGTCCGTCTGTCTGTCTGTTTGTTCCGGCTAATCTCTGAAATGGCTGGACCGATTTTGACGGGTCTATCACTGGCAGATAGCTGATGTAACAAGGACTAACTTAGGCTACTTTTATTTTAGAAAAAAATATTTTGTTAGGCGATACGAAGTTCGCCGGGTCAACTAGTATTTTATGTAACCCGAAGACCTGCGAAAAGGCTCAAGGCTTCTTCATAAAATCAGTCAGATATTTAAATAAAAAACGTTTAATAACTAAATAATTAACTTTACTTATTTTATAATAAACGAGTAACCGCCCTCGCTTTGCTTCGGTTTTCTTATTTTTTTACACCTTGGCTTACATTATTGGAGTTTTATTAAGGATCCCTAATTTTTTTGAAAATATAATATAGCCTTTGTTACTCGGGGATAGTGTAGCTTCCTAACAGTGAAATAATTTTTCAAATCGGTTCAGTAATTCCGGAGCCTATTCAATGCAAACAAAAAATCAAATCTATCCTCTTTATATAATTAGTATAGATAAATACAAGACCAAATAAGAAATAAGCTCTCGGACTGACAGAATTAGTACAACTCGGAATGGATGGTACAGAGTCGATGGCAGCGATGTATTAAGGTCTGTAGGTCGTAGCGGCTATTTTCGCCGTAACACGGCTTCGGCTGCAGAAATTCTATTCCACAGTTTTCATTCAGAAAATAGGAGGTAGATAATTCAGTGGATAAAGTTTCAGATTTTAAAAATTCAGCGAAAAGTCCTGGTTTTTAATCGACTTCAAAAAAAGGAGGAGGTTCTCAATTCGACTGTATTTTTTTTATGTTCGTTACCTCAGAAATTTGGACTGGGCGAACTGATTTTGATGATTCTTTTTTTAATCGAAAGCTGGTGGCTGTCATGTGGTCCCATATACATTTTATTGAGATCTGACAATGGCATCCATGATAAAACCATATAAGTCTTAAATTTGTATTAAGTAAGCGCGACAAATGGACGAATAACTCAATATCACGTCAACCGATTTCGACGATTCTTTTTTTAGTCGAAAGCAGGTAATTGTCACGTAATCCCACATAAATTTTAACGAGATCTGACAAGTAGTTTTAGAGTAACTTTGAAGTCGGTTATTTTTTGTTAGTAAAATTTAGATTATATCTTTTGATAAAAACTGAAACATCTGTTGTTTGGCCTTGGCTGTAGTAGTGTATTTTATACTACTTTGTGGGCTGCAGTAGTCGTATTTCTGGCGTAATACGACTTCGTTTACAGACGTGGAGAAAATTGTGCTTCTAAGTTTTCACTTTGAATGTGGGAGGGATAAAATTCTATTGGTAATTCATAAGATTTCAATTTGCTGAAAGTAGCTCAGCTCAGTAACTCGCTCGTGATACGAGGACTTAACTTAAACTATCGTTGTATTTTAAAGTTAATATTATAAAAACTTAATATTTTTTTTGTAATATTCACATTCAACACAATATTTTGTCTAGCTCTGTAGAGCCCGATTTTTAAACGCGTCCTTAAAAACAGTCTTTTTATTGTAATTTGTAATTTAAAAATAAGGCTGACACAAAATGAAAATGATTTAAAGACATATAAAATCATTTATACGTCAAAAAGAATTCTTGTTTACTATTATTTTTTAAATAAATTAAAATTATTATTTCGGTAAAAAGTAGTACCAACACTTTATACCATAAGTTTAGAGGTTTAGCCGAGACAAAAAAGATATTATTGGTATAAAAATGTGTAATCATTTAGATAATTACCATGCGTATTGATTTCCTTACTCAGGTACTTCACAAGGTAATTTCTCGAATGAGAATAAAATTAGAATCCCTTGCTCAGCTAGATTGCCGACACAAGGTTGTCACACAAGCACAAGCTTTAATAATTCGTGAAAAGTACCTATACATAATTAAACTATTCGTCGTGTTCATTTAAAATATTTTTGTGAATCTACTTTACATGATGTTCTTTGAAGATATAACTTAGGCTATCTCTGAATGCACTAGCGTACTAGAGATGAATGAATAACTTTCTTGAATTTACTTATCTTTCTGAAGGAGGGCACTGGTGATCCATCACAGGTTTTAACAGCCCACATGGCACCAGGTCTGTCACAAAGTAAGCTGTTAGAATTAATGGAAAAAAAAATTTCAAATTCAATAATGACATTATGGTCTTCGTAAAAGATGGGAATTTAATGTTCTCCATCAGTATTGACCCCGCACATATGTAGTCACTAGCACAAGAAGGCTTTATATGAAAACAAAATAAAATATCGAAACAATATTATCTATACATCTGTACATCTGTACAAATAAATAAAATTGGAGTGTCTGTTTGTAATATTAAAATAACAGCTTTTTACCAAGAGCATTTGGATCTATGCACGGTACATATACCAAAAAAACATTTTTACAGTTTTTGTCTGTCTGTCTGTCTGTCTGTCTGTTTGTTCCGGCTAATCTCTGAAATGGCTGGACCGATTTTTACGGGACTTTCACTGCCAGATAGCTGATGTAACAGGGAGTAACTTAGGCTACTTTTATTTTAGAAAAAAAAAGTTTGTTAGGGGATATGAAGTTCGCCGGGTCAGCTAGTAATGAATATAGACCACCGATCTTGATATAAGCGAAACAATATTATAATGAAAATAGGCTACCGATCTTATATGGGTTATTAATATTAATCCTAAATCGAAAAATGGTCTTTGTAGAGCTATAATTCTTACTTTTAATAAAAGACGTTCAACGATATCCCGCAATATGGCGTAGTCGAGGAATGAAAAAAAAAATTCATGAGGCACCCTGATATTTTTTTTGCGATTTAACCCGCTAAATAGATAAACACCTGCTACCAGAATTTTCCTATAAACGTACCCGTTGATCATAAACCCCAATAGTTTATAATAATATGCAGTAAACATGACATAACTCAATGCTGGTCGCACTTGGCAACGGTTTGGCACAATCGATTCTTGGTTATTGGGTTGAGGTCAGGTTTTATTGGAGTATTAATATCCAGAATATCCGGATCTATCTTCTGCATGTAAAGGGAGAGAAGAGCTCTTTGTTTATATTTTAGTGCCTGTGATAAACTGCGATACTGAACTTCACTGGATACAAGTACATAGCGAGCGGAGTAGGAAAGATCTTAAACGTTTTTATCATTATCTTTTAAACCGTAATAGGTAGATCAGACACTTGAATTCTTTATAAAACGTGAACGTTACTTTAACTACTTACACACACACACACACGCGCGCACGCACACACACTCACACTCACATATACACACATTCACATACATTATTATTATGTAAACATTCAACAAAATATTATCATGTAATTCAAATTATGATCTCAGTTTGTAGTAATATTTAAATTTGTTTATGATTTATTATAATATTGTATGTTAGTAATAATGAAACATTATACTCCGAGGTTGGCGTAAACAGTGGCAACACAGTTAAAGGTATACAGGTCTGTGGTTAATACTATAGCCAGTGTTTACGAACATACAAATTAATTTTGTTCTAAATAAATCTTTAATCTTAAGTTTAATCTTTAAATCTTTAGCTGCTACAAAAGGGAATAGCAAAAAAAATTGATACACAAGGTCCCAAGAACTTTTTTTCGGCAATTTCGCACGGTGGTACGAAACCTTGCCAGTCTGACTCGCACTTGGCAGGTTTTTTATATCATGTTATATATCAGACCATACACAAACGGATAGTTTGATGGTGAGTTATCACCTCTGCGTACAGACAATGATAAGATCAAGGCTCAGATTCAAAGCCACTGACGTTGATTGGAAAAATGCAAGATTGTCGACATTACCTCAATCTCAATAATGAAGCAACCGAAAATGAGAAACACAAAAGCATTTTACGAATGCTTTCAGAAACAGGGTAGCTAATGAGACATGTAAAGAATCTTGCCAAGCACGACTATCACCCATTTGACGACCCGTAGCTCAATTAGTGAAGGCAAAATGAAGCGAAAACAGGGGCCGGAAAGACTTCTTCTTTCGGTAATAAACTAATGGACTGGGATACTGGGCTTGAACAAAGATAAATTCCCGACATCCTCTAAAGGCAATTAAAGGAAGAAGCTCAGTTAGTCCGAAGTAGTCCGAGGTAGGTTAATGTAGATATTGTGGGCATTTGTGATGTATGCCATATCATTCGCGACGATGGAGACCTGGCTTCCTTTTTCGATAGTAGTAGCCTCATCATAAGGATGGGTTATGTACAGTGTACACGTCCTGGGAATGAGTGAGTGTAGTATCACCTGTTGTTTCGAGATATCAACAAACTAAGGTAAGCGTTCGTGTTAGTCTTGAACCGACCTGAACTATCGGTCACTGTCTTCAGGTCACTCGCTCTCTTCGCTACATGCTGCGTGTGGCCTTTTCATCACGTGGCTTTTATGTTGTTTATATTTAAGCCTTATACCGAAATATTTGTAGTTCTTCTAGCTTATGTGCTTGCGTTAAAAATTTTTTGAAAAGCGCTCTAACTACCTACTTTGCATAAATGCGTTTTTAGATATCCCACAGCATTCCGCGAAGCGCTTTACTCGTATGCGCTATATGATTTAAAACGAACACGTGTACTATACTCATAAATATTCGTAGTGCCAACATTTCGTCATAAAAATGAACTACTGTAAGTTTTTACATTGTAAGTTTAATAGTCGACAAATGAGCTGAAGATCCACTTGATGGTAAGTGCCATTGTCGCCCATGGACATCAACAAAGGCATCACAGATGCGTTGCCGGCCAAGAAAGAGAGAAGAAAAGCTTGCTGACTCAAGCAAGACGATAGTAGTGTGGCGACGACACGCACACGTCACACGGTGACGTCACGCCGCCGCGCCGACCTGAATCACGCTATCGAAGTTTCTACAATCGCCGGCATATATACGAGTACAAACGCTCCGACAACTGAGGCGTGATACGGAAGTTTATCATATACTCACGTATTAGCGATATCATCACACTCTTATTTAGTGATTAATAAACATAATTTGTTAAGATTAATTAAGCTAGCGTAAGCAATCTAGTCACGTCCATATATTGTATAAATAATGTTGAATAAAGTTAATGAGGAGAAGTCTCGCTCGACACCTAAACTGTGGTTGGATACTTATTCTCGGAGACACCCTCTCCGAGACCGTCCCTCTCTATGGCCACGGCATAGCTCTGCTCGAAACGGGAACCTATCTGCTGCTGGACCCTGGACAACACATGGCGACCCTTGGCCCCACAACACATGGCGACCCTGCCTAAGGAACTTGGACGGCGTCACCCTTGCCTGAAGAACGTGGACGGCGTCACCCCCACATCATATGGCTGCTAATGGAACATGAACGGCGTTAGCAAGAATCGTGGACGGCATCACCCTTTGCAGAGAAGTACTGAAAGAAAAACGAGATGGGAGGCTATTCGTCTGAGGAGGAGGTTGTAATGGTGCAGACTGCGTCGTGAGGAGCGAATGCTGCATTTTGATCGGAGATGTCACGTCAGCCGGATCTAGCAAGAGGTTACCAGGAGGGAGGTTCAGCGCGCGGTGCAATCAGCCTAAGTTACGTGAGTCAAATATGTCTGTAATTTAACTCTTATTGTATTTGTATTTTGTATTTTTTTTTTCTCTCTCTTCCTTTCTTTATGTTGTAAAATGTGTACGATGGTATATACATTTCAATGGAAGTAGAGCTCACGTCATTATACATTAGATTAAAATTGTTAAGAGAATATATTGTTAAGTTAGGACCCAGCAGGAGGTCGGGAAAAAATTTTGAAGAAAAAATTAGCGAAGCCAGAGCTATTTATAACCGATATAAATTAATTATTAAAGATACGGTTAAGTTCTCGGAGGAATTAGCGCTATTAATCGAGAAAATCGAGGGATTATATAAAAAAATAATTGTTTTCGAGACACCGGCAGATATCATGGCGTCAGAAAAGTTTTCTCTTAAAACAGCGGTCAGCTTGCTACCAAAAATGAACGGTAGTGAGCAAGTAACTCTGGACCTGATAGACGCAATATCATTATACGAATGTTAGGAGCGGACGATAAGGGGAAACTTATAAAGTTCGTGCTCACCACACGGCTCAACCAGGGAGCTAAAATGCGTTTATCGCCTAGCTACTCGACGGTTGCTACACTTATAGCGGACATGAGGACGCATTTGCTTACCTCAAAATCAGATGTCGCCATACAGGCTAAGCTCGCACGTGCGAGGCAGGACAATAGGACGATTAGTGACTACGGCTCGGAAATAGAGAAACTAATGGTGGATTTAACCATCTGCCAAGCCGAGGAAAATGAAGAGGCCCTTAAGGTATTAAGTCCCTTAAATGAGAAGTTAGCGGTGAGAAAATTCGCGGACGGGCTGCGTAACCAGCGGCTAGGGACCATAATTACGGCTAGGAATTTAACATCGTTAAAGGATGCGATCAGAGTGGCAGAGGATGAGAATTGTGCTTCTTCTGCTCCATCTGGATCATGCATGACTTTCCGGAACAATTATAAGCAGTACAGGAATAATCGAAATAATAATGGTTTTCGTGTATCGGCGTATAATAATTCTAATTACAATCATGCGCAGCAGAGATCAGCTGTTGATCGTACGTGTAAAAATGCAAATCATAGTCGGTATTATAATAACACGCGCGGTCGTGCTCAGAGAAGCAATAATTTTCAAGGACCGCATGGTCAGCAAAACCGTAAGCAGTTAGCATGCATTGTGCAAGATTCGCAAGGCCGTGACTCGGATGCAAGGTCAGGTTCGGAAGGTAATGCAGGTCAGTTTTTTCGAGTCTAAGCATATTTTAGCTTGTAATAGTATTAACTGGGTTAGTTTCTTAGTAAAAAATATATATTCAGAATGGTTAGTAGATACTGGCGCATCATTGTCTGCAATAAAGAATAGTTTTTTTAAGAGTAGTTCGTTGAATTCTAAGATAGTTAAGGATGAATTAATAATTGACGGTGTAGGAGGTAAATTAAAAGCTATGGGATACGTTTATTTAAAGCTAGAATTTAAAGAATTGTCTTTCATGCATAAGTTTTACATTTTTGATGATTTACCGTGTAGAACAGTTGGCATTTTAGGTCAAGATTTTTTGCAGAAATATAGAGGTGTTATAGATTTTTCAGAAAATAAGTTATCTCTTCAACAACGGAAACAATTAGTTTCGATTCCTTTAAAGTGTTATAATTATTCTTTAACCATTTCGCCGCGTTGCGAAATGATAAAGTATTTACCTGTCAATAGAGTAGAGGACTGTGTTGTTATAAGAAAGGAGTTGCAAAAAGGTGTTTTTCTGGCTAACAGCTTAGTTAGACCTAAACACGGAATGGTACCCATTAGGATATTAAATACAACGTCAGAAGAGGTAGAGTGTGATTTAACGAATGTAGATATTAATCCGTTATGTGAATATAATTATTGTTCTTTTACGGAACCAGAGAAAAGCGTTGAACGCATTAAGAAAATATTTTCTCTTCTCCAACTCGATTATTTGAATGATGAAGAACGATTGAGTATTGAGCAAATTTGTGCAAAATTTCCAGATATTTTCCATATTCCAGGAGACAAGTTATCAGTCACAAATGTGTATGAACAGTCGATAAGATTAAAGGAAAATATTACTCCAGTATATAGGAAACCGTATAGGATACCTTTTGTGCAGAAAAAGGAAGTTGATAGGCAGGTACAGGAAATGTTAGAGAATGATATAATTGAGGAGACCGTGAGTGAGTGGTCGAGTCCTATATTGATTGTACCTAAGAAAGTGGATAGGAACGGAGAAAAGAAGTGGCGTGTAGTAGTGGACTACAGGCAGTTGAATGAGAGGATTCTGGATGACAAATTTCCTTTACCCAACATTAATGAGATTTTAGATTCATTATCCGGTGCTATGTATTTTAGTCACTGTGATTTATCCCAATCGTATTACCAATGTAGTTTGGATGAGCAAAGTAGGAAGTACACATCTTTTACAACAGATAAAGGTCAATTTCAAATGCGAAGGTTACCAATGGGGCTCAAGATTAGTCCCAGTTCCTTCAGTAGAATGATGACAGTAGCTATGTCTGGATTAAATTATGACAAATGTTTAATTTATTTGGATGACTTAATAATTTTTGGTCGAAACCTAGATGAACATAACCGTAATCTTTTGTCTATTTTTTCACGATTAAGAAAAGTTAATCTTAAGCTAAACCCTACAAAATGTGAATTTTTAAAGAAACAAATTCTTTACTTAGGTCACATTATCTCATCTGAAGGCATTTTACCAGATCCGGAGAAGGTTGTGGCAATAAAAAATTACCCGCGACCCTCCACTGGTGACGAAGTAAAACGTTTTGTAGCATTTGCAAATTACTATAGAAAATTTATTCCTAATTTTGCTAATATGGTAATACCGATGAATATGTTGTGTAAAAGAAATGTTGTGTTTAAGTGGACGGAAGAATGTGAAAAATCATTTTTACTGTTGAAAGATGCATTAATGAATCCTCCAATATTAGATTTTCCAGATTTTTCTGAAAGTAACACATTTACGTTACAAACTGATAGTTCAGGATATGCGATAGGAAGTGTATTGTGTAATGGGAACGGGAAACCCGTTGCATATGCTAGTAGGTCTTTAGGAAAAAGTGAGTTAAATTATCCTATAATAGAGAAAGAATTGTTAGCTATAGTTTGGTCAGTTAAGTATTTTAGACCCTATTTATATGGTAGGAAGTTCGTTGTAAAAACGGATCATAGACCTCTTTTGTATTTATTTAATATGACCGATCCTTCAAGTAGATTAACTAAGTTTCGTTTATGTTTAGAGGAGTATGACTTCGAGGTCGAATATATAAAAGGAAAAGAAAATGTATTGGCAGACGCATTGTCTAGGATAGTGATTTCAAGTGATGACTTAAAAACAATGCACGAGAAAAGTATCTCAGTGATGACACGAGCACAATGTCGTTTACAGTCACAGTCAAAGAATTCGGATATTCGTGGTAAAGACTCTTCGGTTAGTAGGACTGATCACCCTAGAATCGTAGAAGTTCTTAAGAAGGAGAAAAAAGATATTGAAGTACTTCAGATAGGTATAGATGAGTGGAAAAAGTTGTTACGTAACAAGGAATATACTAAAATATTTTCAAAGTCGCGCAAATTATTGTATGTGCCTGAAAACTCGAGTATTTATGTAAACTATGATTCTTTATCGGCATCATCGCGAGACGAGTTGTCGAAGGAAATAGTAACGTTTTGTATTGAAAAAGGCATAAAAGAAGTAATCATTGTGAAAAATCGTTATAACGAATGTATGATTAGAAGAATGGCGGAATATTTAAAAGATAATAATAATTTGATATGTGCAGATTTTAAAGTGTGTATAGTGGCAGGAGTACATAGAGTACAAGATCCTGATGAAAAAAAGGTTATTATGAATGATTTTCATATTTTACCCACAAGTGGACATACGGGTATTCGTAGAATGGTTAGTAATATAAAGAAATATTATTACTGGCCATCTCTCGAAAAAGATGTAACAGACTATGTACGCAAGTGTAGTAAGTGCCAAAAACAAAAGTTTCACAGAAACGCTAAGGAACCGATGACTATTACTACGACAGCATCAACATCTTTTGAAAAAATTTACTTGGATATAGTAGGTCCATTGGATAAGGACGTAAATGGAAATGTGTATATATTAACACTACAATGCGAACTTACGAAATTCGTGGAAGCTTATCCGTTAAAAAATAAATCTGCAAATGAAGTAGCAAAAGCGTTAGCAGAGAATTTTATTCTGAGGTTCGGTGTACCTCAAAGTATAGCTACAGATAGGGGTTCGGAATTCATTTCTAACGTTATGGTAGAACTTTGCAATCTCTTAGGCATCAATAAAACAATATCCGCTGCGTATCATCATGAAAGTATCGGTTCGTTAGAAAACGCTCATAAAACTTTAGGTGCATATTTGAGGATACAAACTAATAACAACACATCAGCATGGAGTTCTTGGATTCCGTATTGGTGTTTTTCTTACAATACAACAGTGCATACTGCAACCAAATATACGCCTTATGAGTTAGTTTTCGGGAAAACATGTAGGTTACCAGCTAATTTTCAGAATGAAACCGTAGAACCATTGTACAATTTTGACGATTATCCCTTGGAGTTTAAATATCGATTACAGAGAGCTCAGGCGGATGCTAAGAAAAATGTAATTGCTAGTAAGATTGCAAGAAAAGAATTGTACGATAAAAACATTAACCCTATAGAATATAAAGAGGGAGACTTAATTTTAGTTAGGAATGAAATTGGAAGTAAATTAGATGGTATATATAATGGACCCTATGAGGTCATAAAAGACGAATCACCTAATGTAAAAATTAAATATAAAAATAGAATAGATACTATACATAAGAATAGAACTAAATTATATTGTAATAATAATTAATGTTTGCACTTTGTTTGTTTTAATTTGTATCATTGTTTTTTTTTACATATGTATAACTAAATTTATATAGCATTTTTAATTGAGTAAAGTTGAAAAAAAATTGTATTGAAAAATTTTTTTTTTTTTTGATAAGAAGGGTGATGAGGCGTGATACGGAAGTTTATCATATACTCACGTATTAGCGATATCATCACACTCTTATTTAGTGATTAATAAACATAATTTGTTAAGATTAATTAAGCTAGCGTAAGCAATCTAGTCACGTCCATATATTGTATAAATAATGTTGAATAAAGTTAATGAGGAGAAGTCTCGCTCGACACCTAAACTGTGGTTGGATACTTATTCTCGGAGACACCCTCTCCGAGACCGTCCCTCTCTATGGCCACGGCATAGCTCTGCTCGAAACGGGAACCTATCTGCTGCTGGACCCTGGACAACACATGGCGACCCTTGGCCCCACAACACACAACATTAGTCGGGGCTCAGCCACCTCCCAGGCAACACATACAATGTAGCTATCTAGGTGAACCCCACGCGGTCACGGAGAGTAAATTATAGGAATAAATAATTATAATATTTATAGTATTAATGAAATAGTAAAATACTTGTCAAATCTCGCTCAAATTAATGTGGGACTACATGACAAGCACCTGCTTTCGATTAAAAAAAGAATCATTAAAATCGGTTGTCCCAGTCCAAAGTTCTGAGGTAACAAACATAAAAAAAATACAGGCGAATTGAGAACCTCCTTCTCTTTTTTGAAGTCGGTTAATTACCAATATAATCTCTCCACGCTAAGGCCGCGAAGGGCCTTACATCATATTATATTAAACTAGAAAGACACTGCAGTAAAAAAATTAAGGTTACAATTTTTTATGATAAGACAAGTAAAATTTTTTTAATAGTTGTGGGCATCGTATGGTAAGTTTGTGTGCATGTACGTTTGTGTATGTTCATGTTAAAAATGACAATACGAGTATATGCAATGCACTGTATCGCTTTCATAAATAAGCTGTTGAATAGCTTAGTAATTTTGGATGTTTCGATTTTAACTACTTATGTATGCATTGTAAAAACTATGATGTTTAATATGCAAATTGCATATGTACCTGTGTTTACAATATCTAGGACTAAAATGTACACTGGATATGTATATGTAATATTTATTTTCAAATAAAGATCATTTGAAATTGAATTGAATTGAATGCACTGTATTTATCCCACGTAATTCGTCCTTTTCAACCAAGATGAATTAATATTTACTACTTGTTGTACAAAAATATTGTATTGACTTGTAATAATGCGTTTTGGTGTGAACTGTAAGCACAAGTAATTTGCTTAATAATAAATAAATAAATAATAAGATGAAGCCGTAATTAAAAGTCAATAAACTGAGAGACTGGTCACTTTACCGCCATACTGAGCACTAAGCACGGTATGCCCAATTACTCTCGTAATGAAGTAATTACACGAACAAAGTCAAAGACGGGGTGGCGTCTACCTCCGGGTGAGCTATTTTTATAGCCAACTAAGATCGTTGTGAAATTATGCGGGGCTGATGGAAGTTTTATGCAACAACGTGTTTTACTAATTTCTTTTTATTAAAGTTATTGATTAATTGTATCTTAGGGTTTAGCGTGGGGCTTCTAGTTCTATTAAATATAAAATACTGCGTAATAAGTAGGTTAAGTCAATTGTTAGTAGGTACTAACACCTATCGGGAAATACCCGATAATTTTGAAGCTCGTGTGGTATTCGGGGGATTATTTTTCCAATTTTCACAATTGAATTCAACCTGTCAGTTTGACGTGTGGTTAATTTGACTGGATCATGTTTTGTTTTTTATATATAGCAACTACCAGAGAAAATTTTCAAAAAATTATCAGTATAATACCATGTAGGTTGTACCACGTGACGTCGAATGGTGCAATTCTATTGGTCGATATTTGGGTCGGAAAAATAATCACTAATATCCAATCCATACACACATATTATATACTATATAACACAAAAATGTTTGTACGGATGTCCTTTATAGACACTGAATCCATTCGACCGATATCCCTCAAAATGGTTTCATTTGAAAGGCAATAATTCGAACATGGTTCATCATCATTAAGCAATGCATTAAGCACATTCAGCCCATTGATAAAGTCGATTTTCTACTTTTACAGTACAATAATTTGAAGATAATTTGGAACGATGGCGCATCAACGTTATCACAAAAACACTGATCTGTCATATTTATCAGAAAATAATGTATCGTAGTGGAACGTGCCGAGTATCCACAAGTAGATATATATTAAGAAACTTTCAGACACTCCATGGAGTACAGAGGGTAAGGAGAGCCATCTCATATGGGTGGAAAGTTGAAATAGTGCCTGGGCACTATTTCAACTTTCCACCTACACATACAACTGGTTGTATACTGATAATAGAGATTCCAATACCATCCTGCAGCAATAGCGCTGGCGTCGGAGTAACTACGATATGAACATAGCTGTTGTATACGGAGCTGGGGAGTGAAGTTTGCTGAGTTCAATAAAATTTATCTTAGGCTACCGCAGCGCCACCCGTTATTGGACGCGTTTTTACGGACTCGCGTTTTTAGCTCTCCTTACCTCTATACTACCTCTATACATACTTTCGTATAACTAAGGAACTAAAAATGCTGTGCAAATAATGCAATAATACTTTTAAGGGCTGCAATTATCAGAAAACTGAATAAGTGAAATAGTTTAAAAGACAAAAAACACTACACAGATTATTCAACCCGCAAAAGTTACTCGTAGAAAAATTCCTTAAAATAGTTCAAGGAAATAAAATGGTAACACACATAAGTGCTCGGCAATGACTGGGAATTCATCAAATCATGTTTTAGGCTAAAACTTTTAGCTTTCATCGATTAATAATTGCTATTTTTCATAAGTTAATAATTTACTGGAAATGGACGAAAGAAAGTATCGATACTTCTAGAAAGTATCGATACATCGAAAGTATCGGAACAAAAGTATCGATACCAAAAGTACTTGGTATCGAAACAAAAGTATCGATACCTAGAAGTATCGATACTTTTTGCGTATCCCTACTAACAAATAACATAAATTTAAAAATTAAAAAACCCACCTGCCACCAAAAAAGCTATCATGATATACGTTTTTGAAATCCTTATGGTGAGCCACAATATTTGTTTTTTTTTTAATTTCACTTATCTAAGAAAGAGGTTATCAAGACGAATCTAACGATGTCTTAATTATATAAATCGATTCAGCGGTTTGAAACATACATACAAGATAACCGCGAAAAACATAACCCTTCCTGGTAGTCACGTAAAAATATATCACATCGCTTCGGTAACCATTACAAAAAATAATCGATCCCAAAATAATAATTACAGGCATTTATCAAAGATTTTATACAATTTTCAGGATAATCTTACCCATCTAACCTTTTTCGTCAATCACTCTTGTCGCTTGGCAAAATATACCTGAAAATCCAAGAATAAATTTTGAGAATATCGCGTTGAGATTGACAGACAAACGCAGTTTCTTTTATATCACGTAATCGCCTAGAGATGATAATTAAGCAACGACAAGAAAAAAAAAACAAATGTAACATAACTTTGGTAACTAATACGTATAAAAAATCCGTGAGTAGCTAAAATTAAATTTTTCAAGAGAGATTATCGTCTTCTGAAAAACGAATGGTTGGATATTAGCATAAGTGATATCTTTTGGCTTTGTTCATCCTACTAATATTATAAATCCGAAAGTTTGCGAGAATGTATTGATGTGTCTTTTACGTAAAAAATACAGAACGGATTTTTTTGATAATTAGCATACAAGTAGACCATGACCTGAAATAACATCTAGGCTACTTATTTTCTCTAAAAACTCGGGCAAAGCAGCAGGCAGAGTGCTAGTTGAAATATATATATAAGTTACGTTACGCTTAATCCAGTTATCTATACGGTACAAACAGTATGATAGTCATTCAGGCGTCTGGTCCTTCGAGCCGGATATATCGTCTTTCTCTACTAACATGATAATAGCGTATTTAATGTGCAAATGTCTCGGCCTTTCCCCGAAGGACGATCTCTCTACTATGAAAGGGATAAGATGGCTGTATTCCATATTTACATTTGAATTGTGACATCCTTACTACTTAATTATTATATTTCTGTGCATTAAAGACATTCAAAATCTTAACTATATTATTAACAAACGCTCACAAGTTAACATCATGAAGGATCGTGTCTACGAATATTTATATGTGACTCTCTTCTTATACATATAATATTATTATCATTGTTTATGATACAAAATGTGTCCTTGCAATTCAATGTCTTTATCACTAGGACTGCAGGGTAATTAAAGTGCATGCCTGAGCAAAAACATAACATCACTTGGAATTACTGAAGATAAGTTGTTTTTAAGTGCACATAATGGTGCTAGAACGTGATTTTAATACTAACATTGTTTTCTCAGTAAAGATGTCAAACTGAAATAAGGACGTGGTCTCATTGAGAGCCGTTAGCTGTAATATAGGAAGCTATTAATTTAGATAGTAAGCAAATAAAACATTGCTAGTATTGTAAACAGCATGGCGGTCGTATTCATTGGGATGTTACAAACTATAACATCGTAAACAGACGTCGTATTGTTCAGCACACACCTAAAATTTATTAAGCTGATGTTCTACCTATATTAGAAGAGCTGGAATTTTAAAAGTAAAGAATTGACGACCCGTGTGATTCAATGGTTACCATGCTGGATCGCCGTGCCAAGGGTCCTGGGTTTGAATGATGAGTTTGAATATCTATTCTCGGTTTGCGTATGTGTTCTTGTCAATGAATTATAATAGATCGCTGGTTCTTGTCTTTGTGTGTTGTCCATGGCACCCATGACACAGGGAATCCTAGTGTGCGGCTACGAGTGTTTAGCGTTATTATTATTATTATTAAAATTTATATTTTGATATAAAAACTAGTAAATGACAATTGGTTACTCCTTGGACTATAAATAGCTCGTAGCCTTTAGTTAATAGCTCTCAATAGTGTCGCGCCCTATACTCATACCGAATTACTGACCATTAAGGCGGTATACACATGAGCCTTTGTCGTTAGTCACCGGCAACTAGAAATGTGTAATAATGTGAACAAGGTTCCGTTCGGTCGGCTAATAGGTTCTTGCTTAACTGGCGGTATTTAGTCATTGATTTATATCGTTGACTCGTGTGGCGAAGTAGACCAATTAACGAACTACTATAGTGGACCGCTGTTCAGAGGTCTAAGTGTTTAAATTTATTTTATCAGACTGTGAGTGTGTTCTTGTCTTTATATTTTGTCCACATTAAGCGGTATCGCTAGATTTTTGATTGCAAAAGAACCGCAGCAGAGCAGATTAAGATCACGTAGGAAGGAATTACAGCTAATTGCACTTGCTGTGGACACTATAAACAACGTGGTTTCCACTTACTTAAACATGTGTTCAGTTTATTTATTTATCGCTTTATCGTTTAGCAAGAAATACTTAAACACGTGTTAAAAGTACGGAACGGACACATTCTATAACAAATGTAATAATATAACAATGTAATGGAGAATGGTCCTCCACCAATCGGCCCTGGAGCAGCGTGGTGGAACAGGCTCTTCCTAAAGAGAGACCTGTACTCAGTAGTGGGCCATTAATGGGTTGAAGACAATTATGTAATGTATATTTTCACGTTATTACACTGATACCTAAAATTTACAACGTGATAATATGTACTTTTTTACAAGAAAAATAACCGACTTCAAAATAACTCAAAAACTACTCAACGATCTGACGAGGTCAGATTTATCTCAAATTTAAGTGGGACACATGACGAGTACCAGTTTTCGATTAAAAAAAGAATCATCAAAATCAGTTCACTCAGTCGAAAGTTCTGAGGTAACAAACATAAAAGAATACAGTCGAATTGAATACCTCCTCCTTTTTCCACAAGTTGATTGTTTTTAAAGGTATATCAGAGAAACGTCGCTACATCACGTAAACTTATAGTATGGTATGGGGTATGGGCCCACCGACATGGTTGGGCCACTGAGAGAATTCATTCCTGACGTCTGTCAGTGGCTCAGTTGGTTTGGTTAAAGCCATTTCTTAGGCGCAACTTAGAACTCTCGGAACGATTTCTCAAAACATGATTCTTAGTCGTGGTTGGGGACGCGCTAGAGTAGAGACATATTAGAAATTAATTATTAAATTTAGTTCGATTAAATCTAGAGAGAGAAAGAGAGAGAGATTGAGTGAAAGAGAGATAGATCTCTATCTCACAAAAAAGACAAAGGGATACTAGTACGCCATGATGTTTTTGAAGATGAATGACGAGATTAGAGCCAAGCAGCGTAACAATATCTACGATTATGACCCCTTCAGATTCCTACTAATATTATAAAAATATATTCTAATAAAGCACGACAATGAACGAATATCAAACAAGTATTTTCCAAGAAAATTCTAGAAGAAAATGTGGAGAGCTCGGAGATATTCAACGAAAATGATAAAGTGCTTTCGGCGCGCCCCGCCCACGTTTTAAAGTAGCAACTTGTTACAAGTAACTTATTTAGTTTAAAAGGATAAGTTTACGAAACGAAAAAAAGAGAAGCCGCTAATTTAAAGGTAGTTGATGTAATAACGTTAATAATTTATATTCAGCGTAAAATCAATTTGGACTTGTACTATTTAGTTGCAACAATTAGGAAGACGCATAGCTTGGTGCGTTGTAACATGCTTTAAGGTGAGTTGGAGCACAGAAGACATATTAGTACATAATAGTAGTCGGAATAGACATTTAATAGTTACTGGTAATAACCTACTGCGGGGGTGTGAGTGTGTCAGCGTTTAGCGTTTAGCGTTTATTGGTGAGACAAGAATGGATGTGTCAAAAAAGGTAAATTTATACCAATTATGTAGATGATTTCAAATTTAACTTATCGTAGATTGAGCACATGTAGTTATTATACGGGTACTCAGGTATTTTGTACACCAATATTTCGATGAATCGCATGAATGGGTCTCAGCCATTAACATTACATTTAAAGTCACGCTAGTCTAGCCGTATTTAATATAAAAGATAGCAAGTATATTTATATATCTAAAGAGAGATTACCGAAACCAGTAAACAAACATTTTAACTGTCATATAAAAAATCTGCTCCACCGGGTAATTGAACCTAGGACTCCTCGCTTTCAAGGTCACTACCATCTCGGATCTAGAATCAAAATCTACGGCGAAGGCGTGATAATAAAAGACATAATATTCAGACGTATGACGTCACATATCTGAAAGGTTATACAAACGCGTGTGATGTATAATTAAGCGCGGGCTGCGCCCAACGGATCTGCATGTTAATTCGTAGACCACAGCGGGTGCGTGGCGCTATTTATTATTTAGAGAAAGCTGTTATTATAATGTAGGCTGTAGGCTTCTCGACTGAACTTCGTTGTTCTGGACGGTGCCTAAAAACCCTTAAGCCCTTTGAAATCTAAAAAGTATAGCATTTATTTTATAAGAAGGATTCTGAAAACTGCTATGGTCGTGAGTTTGGTCGACAGATATGATAATTCATAATTTATTGATCGGTATTTGTAGTTTTTTACAATTTATGCATGTGCGAATTATAACTAAGAACAAGATTGTATGTGCCACTGCAAAAATAATACCGAATTGTATCAAATCAAGATAAGCAATAAAATTACTCATCCAAGTGGAAATGAGCCCTTAGTAATAGTAAGGTATTTTCTATCTTTCGTACTTGCTGCGGTGAAATACCAAAATTTACATATCTCCGTTTTATTCTCCTTGCTTCCAGGAACTACAAAGCAGTTGTAGGATGTATCCGCTTGCATGCAAACAAATCTGTTTATTCGCTAGTACCACGAGCAGCCGAGATCTCGCCGTCTTTTATTTGTGGAATACTTACTAAACTCGGCAGAACCGGAATGTTATAAATATTCATAGAGAAACCTTTTATTTCATGTCTGTCTCTGCTCATCCGCGTTCGGTAAGGTTTTCTGAAAAGAATTCGTGAAAATCTATTTCGCGATTTATGGAGAACTGATCGTAGACAGTACTTAGTATAAATATTAAGTATTCTGAATTGATATTCGTATCTAAAATAATACAAATGCTTAAAAACAGTGATAGATAATGGTTTTAACTTTGCTGTCTTGTACAAGAAAGCATGAGTTCGAATTCTGCTCACATTCCGAATTTTCAAAGCTATACTCTAATTTCTTGATAATGTCTCAAAGATGTGTGGAGTCTGATCTACATTGGCCAGTGTGATGATAAGGCAGTAAAGTTGGGCTTACACGTATTAAGTAGTTAACTAGATAACTAAATTTTAAGTAAATTAATACGTGTAAACAATTTAGTAACTTTTTAGTTAAAATTTAGTTAACTACTTAATACGTGTAAACCGAACATTAGGCTGTATTCTTTACATTGTTTACATGTACATTAGCAATGATGATGACGTAAAGATAGAATTTTCACTGTAAGCTTATTTAAATAAGTAATGATCTTATCACATGTACTTACTCCTATTCCAACTCCAACTGAACACACAATAAGGTCAACCGAAATGTAATTTACTAGTCGGTTAGCGTAAACTGCGATCGAATACGGACAAATCCAGTAATGTAGATTTATGCGCCTTAAGAGACCTCACAATAGGTTTAAACAACGACCGTAGATGTAGCTAGTCCAGAATCACACGGTATCATAAACAATTTTATTTATTCAACTGGCACAGTTGTACACGAAATTGTCTGGCTGCCAGTAATTGTGTTTGCGATGCTCATGCTGTGCTCGGGTGTACTTTTTGTTTTCACGGTCTCTGGCCAACATTAAAAAGAGAATCGAAGAACCCAGTCGAAGTCAGGAATATGGTACGCCTTTGGAATATTTCAATGACACGTTGTTATCATATTGTTAGCAATCGACGTATGCAATTAATTGTTGGCAGCACTGGCCGAAAATAAAAGGGGTCGAAGAAAAATATTATCGTGGTTACATTCTATGTTCAAATAATGGCGCTTGTTTTAACTCGAATGGATAGTTGCCGTTGGCCCTAGTTGTCTTTAACTGACATTTTCACAAAGGGGCGAGGTTGGAAAAGCTCAGTCAAGAAGACAATTTTTTGCGAAAAGGTAGGACTAGCTCACTCTTTTTTTTATAGAAATAGCCGGCTATTGAGATGACGATCTACCTGATGATAAGTGGCTATCGTCACCCATGAACAGCAGCGACATCAGAGGCATCACTGATGCGTCACCGGCCAAGAAAGAGAGAAAAAGGAAAAAGAAAAGAACCCTCTTCAAGGGATAGGGGATCTCACCAATATCACATTGTCGGCCATATTGTATATTTTAAACTCATCGAGGACTGAATACATTTTACTATGATACAGATTATTATTATTATTAATTATTATTATTATTTATTATTAACATTTTTATTCTTCTATGCTCGCTCTCTAAGAATAACGTTAATAATGAAGGAGGAAACAATATTCTTTATAAAAGATGTCGGAACCTTTGCGCACCAATGCTGTATCTTGTTTCAAAGTAATTTAGTGAAATTGGATCATTCTTTCACCATCCCTTCTGTATAATAATGTACTGTATTTTTTCTTTTGTTATTAATGAAAATGAAGTGTTTCTTCAAGCAGTTTTTTATGTACGTACTGGCCAACAAATAAGCTACGTGAAGAAAGAGTAAAAACATAAATAAATAAATTATAATTTCCTTTGAAGTTGCAGTTGGAACTTGGTTTTCACGGACGTAAAAAAAAAGACGGACGTAATCCCAAGAACAAATTCAGTGAAGCACCCATTAGGAATACCAACTCTGTATTCGTACAAGTACACACACCCACACGTTGACACCATACGGCTACGAATTGACACCATCGCGAACCAAAAATTACAAAATTACGCACACATGGTAAGCGAGATGTCAGCTGTCAGCTTCACTCTCGATAAGACAAGGTTACGTCCGTTCTTTTTTTATGTCCGTAACATTTCCTCTGTTTCTATATATTAAATATAATATTTATACCTTTTCTTGACACATAATCTTAATATATATAAATTACGTGTCACGTTGTTTGTCTACGATGGACTCCTAAACTACTTAACCGATTTTACTCAAATTTGCACACCGTCTGCAGTTTGATTCAACTTGAAAGATAGGATAGTTTACATCTCAAAAAAACTTATGACAGAATGAAGTCTGTCCGGGCAGCTAGTACGTTATCATAAATAAATAAATGAATACCATATAACTATTCCGGTTCCATCCCTCATGATGAGAATTTCGGCCATGTGCCAATAGTCACTGGAACCTCATGAGATGCGTTAATAAAGACAAGTTATATATTTCTGCTAACTCAGCGAACTCATACAATCGCTCGCCAAAATTACAATTTTACGTAAATACGTATTAAATAATAATAATAAATAATAAATAAATAACGCCACACACTCATAGCCCCACACTAGGATTCCCTGTGTCGTGGGTGCCATGGACAACACACTAGACAAGGACATTCATACCCAGACAGAGAACAGAAATTCAAATTCATCATTCAAATTTCCGCCTCGCTGGGAATCGAACCCAGGACCCTTGGTGCGGCGATCCGGCATGGTAACCATTGCGCCACACGGGTCGTCAAATACACATCAATAATTCTGATTTGGTGATAAGTGACCCAATGAGACTGTTGTTATGGCGTTTATTTTGTAGCGCACGAAATCAATATTTGATGAGAGAAAGATCAAATTATTATTAAGATAGTAGAAGTCGAATATTTGAAGTGGTTCTTAGCTCTCATTTAGTCACCAGTATTTATTTATTTAACTCTTTATAATTGTACAGTGTACACCCATAAAATAATACAACGACAGTCTACAAGTAGACAAGTGAAGTAAACATGAGGTACAAAGGCGGTCTTATCGCTACACAGCGATCTCTTCCAGACAACCTTAAGATGTGGAGACCTGATTAGAGTAAGATTAAGAGGCCGTGCAGAAAATTTAGTCGATCGAGTTTAGGCATATTCATTGCGAAGCTATGTTAGTGTGCATCGTTCACGCACACACGGCCAAAGTTCGAGCTCGGCATGAGCTCAGTGATCGCTTAAACAATTTTGATCCTTTCGTTGATAATTATTTTAGGATACATAGTAAGTACAGTTTAGAAATAAAAGTCTGGAATGTTTTTGTATATTAGTTTAATATATTTATTACAATCAACATGTTTTATTGGTACCTACACGAAGATCTCTTAGAGAGAGTCTTAATGATTGATGATTCTTACGTCAATCGATTCGTCTTAACCTTGCGAGTGTCACTAAAGACATGACAATAATTAAATTGCCCTACAGGGACAATCAGACGCCATACTGTCTAAATGAAAAAAAAAATATTGACGAACTATGTACAAAAATGATTCAAAAATGATTTTTAGCTTCTTTTTATTATTTTGCATTTTGAGTGACAGTTTAAAATATATAACGATTTAAAGTTGGTTAAACAACCATTCTCGTTAATTTACTAACTCCCGTAATGAAATGACGACATTGTGAATTTTACCGTGTTGTAATCCTTATAAAGAAGTCAATGAATCCTAACTAAAAAGCGTAAAATAAAAAAAAAGAAATAAAAAAACGACTGCGTAAAAAACCTAAAAAGAAAAAAACAAGCCCAGTAGTTCAGAATGAACAACTACACCATAGAAGGATTACCAGTCGGACTCGGGTTGCTTGGGAAAATAATAGTTTAAAAAACTAAAAAACACGCTTTTATAGAAATTCCAACTAAAAAATTGCAAATAAATTTGAATTAAGAATGGTGGCTGAAAAGCGTGGGGTGCATGGGTTCAATGAGTAGAAAGAAGGATTAACATTTTGATAATATCTTAAAAAACACCCCACGCTTTTATTACAATTACACGATTCTTAATTAAAATTTATTTTTTATTTTTTAGTTTGATTTTTTGTAATTAAATTAAGTTTTTTTCTTTCTTTTTTTTTAATATTGAATTGTCATCGGTCCTCGATAAGTCTACGGAGTTTAAATAAAATCTGACCGTTTGAAGTGGGTCAAAATAAAGTCCAAAGGAGTCGATTACAAACAAACATACATACATGTATGTATGTTTACAGGTGAAGCAAATATAAAGAGTGTAAAAACAAACAAGATTTGATTGGTTGAAGAATAGATCCCGACCACGGAACACAGGTCCCGACTATTAATCCTTCTATGGCGTAGTTGTTCAGTATTACTTTTTAGTATTGTTTTTTTCTTTTTAGTTTTTTATGCAGTCGGGTTTTTTTTAGTTATTTTTTTATATTTTGACAGCACCATAATCTTAATATATATATAAATTACGTGTCACGTTGTTTGACCGCGATGGACTCCTAAACTACTTAACCGATTTTAATTAAATTTGCACACCATGTGCAGTTTGATCCAGCTTGAAAGATAGGATAGCTTACATCTCAAATAAATAAATAAAATTGACAGAACGAAGTCTGTCCGGGCAGCTAGTATGTTATATTTTTTTCTCTTTTGCCCATTATTATGAACAATATCTGAAAATAATGATTTTACGAGATTACATCAAAACAATATATTAATAAGACGTTTCTTTTCTGGTATAGAAAATAGCTCTTTTATCGCTTTTGGGTTTTGGTCCTTATTTTGGCACAATTTTGGCTGAAATGCCCAAAATAATTAGGCGCATACAAAATTTAAACTTAATCGGATGCATGATTTTAGCACGCATAAAAGACGAACATACATATAATATAGGAATATGCTTATACATTAGAATCATAATCATAACATAACTAAACTAACAAAAAAAATACTTAGTATCTAGTATCAAGAAGTGTTTGGTTGCGCTATATTCGTGGCGAATTGGCGTATTTCGTGGCGCACAAAGTGACAACAGCGAGCGATACGTCCTTCCTCAGTAAGCGCGTGGCGCAGACTACTGCTAAAGACCGCTCGTCCGGAGATTTATAGGACTGAATACAAAAATTGTTTAAAAATACTATTTTAATTTTAAATGGACTAATTTTTTTTTTCAAGCAAGGTAACATAGTAACCTTAGTTAATAAATATTTTTTGTTTCTATTTGGATTATGTATTCATAGATAAAAAATAAAATTTCAGACGAATAATTGTCAGAAACTCTTTGATTTACTGAATTATTTTAGGTGTATTACTGTGTGAAATAAATTAAATTGACTTGAGCATTCCAAATTAGAAGATACAATTGTACCATGGACATTTTTATTGATGCTTAAATTATTATATCTTTGATGTAATAAAGCATCTAAGATGGCCAAAAATAAAATTTTATGAAACATCATTTGTAAAAACGAGGTTTTTACCGATTTATGTAAATAAATTGAAATATTTATTTAGAGCACTCCAAAGAAAAATAATCAAACTTTCTCGGACATGTACTTTTTTTTATTTTGGTGATTTCCCGAGACCACAATCACACTTCAAAACTCGAGTCAAACGCTCAAATATGAGTAAAATTCGGCACGGCCTCTTAAATAAGGTAAGGTGCACGAATAATATGGAGGAAATTACAAAAATATTTAAGATAATATGACACGACAAGAATAGGAAGTAGAGAGACGGAAGGAAAGAGGGAAACTGATTAATTAGAGAGATAATGGGAGATAATTTACTGGTTTTTAAAATAATTTAAAGTACCTACTCGCGTTACGAATACAGTTGGGAAAGGCGTTCCAGAGACGCACTGGTAAATAGTAGAATGTTATCAGCGCTTCATCGATACATTGATAACGACAACATACATGGACATGTACATGCATGTACATTCAGTGATACATTGATCATTACGTCAAGAGAGTGAGAGTGAAGGGGACTTAGAGCGGGCGCGGTCGGTGGCGGATGGGTGGCCGATAGTGGCAACATTTTTTTGAGCGTTTCCGTGCTTCGCAGGGCTTGTAAAGCCGTCGGTTCCGGTTGTGATCGTAAGATAACAGTTGTTAAGACACGTCAGAGGCCCTCGGCGGCACCAGAAATTCCGATACTTGGATTGGCCACTAACCGTCACCAATCCGCACTGAAGCAGTGTGGTGGAGTATGCTCTAGGCCTCCTCAAGAGGAGAGACCATTAATGGGTTGTAGCCATGTTCCTTCCACAGTCGTGGAGTCAACTGACCTGTGAGTGAGAGTATTGAGACTTTAGATGATGGGTCCAAGAATATAATAGTATAGTGACTATGAATATTGGAATGAAAGAGCTACTTTGCCGCTTGCCAATATTATTATGTATTCTATGCCAATATGTACAATACTTGTAAAATTTGATCACTGTGAGATATTATTTTGTAACAAATGTTCTTCATACAAAATACAAAAAAAGTAGTACAATCTCTCTTTCCGAACTAAATGAGATCAACATCACCGCGTCAATTAATATGCACTGCACATAGGTCTAATCGGACCAACTAAGGTGCCTTGTATTGAACGCGCTTTGGCCCTGTGATGTCAATGGTTAACGTTGTGTTAATAAATGTATCTTATTTTAGAAACAAGCATTTCTATCATCAGTTCATTGTACAAGCAGCGTATAATGTATAATAAATCAAGGTCCATTCATAGTTCCATGATACCAGAGTAGAATGACGTACATGTGTAATAAATTTGCTCAGTGTACGCAACGCTAGAGCAGCGTGAAACAAAGCACTGGCAATAAATGTCATGGCGTAATTAATACGTCTTGGAACAGTTAACGAGTTTCATTATTATTAATATTACAAACTAGCACTCAGCCCGCAGCTTTCCCAGCGATTTCCGGGAAAATAAGTACCCTATGTTAATTTTGTTATGTTAATGTTATGTTAATTTTAAAGTATTTAATATGACTCCAGATCATGGCCTACCTGTGTGCTAAATTTCATGGAAATCCGTTCAGTAGTTTTAGCGTGGAATAGGATATCTATACATCTATACTCTATACAAATAAATAAAATTGGAGTGTCTGTTTGTAATATTAAAATAGCCGCTTTTTACTAAGTGCATTTGGATGTATACACGGTACATATACCTATACAACATTTTTCACAATTTTTGTCTGTCTGTCTGTCTGTTCCAGCTAATCTCTGAAATGGCTGGTCCGATTTTGACAGGACTTTCACAGGCAGATAGCTGCTGTAACAAGGAGTAACTTAGGCTACTTTTATTTTAGAAAAAAATAGTTTGATAGGCGATACGAAGTTCGCCGGGTCAGCTAGTTATAATTAAAACAATTTGCACAGTTTTAAACTTATTTCATCGTGGACTGTACACATTTTAGCATAATACGTGTACTCACGATATTTTACACGCTGATATTTCGACCTACTTGCATGGTTCGTAGTCATCGAACTCCAATCAATATTCGATTCGAATCGATATCGAAACCGAATCCATATCCGTATCATAGTAAACATTATAATGGTTTTTGTTTGTTTTTCATGCGTTTGCGCATTGTCTATCTAATTGAGTTAAATCTTTGGTTAGCTTCGTTGTGAGGTATTCAAGTGACAGTGAAAATATATGCTTTATGAAGAAGGTTAACATAACTTGGTCTGTGCGTAGTCATTTTTAAAGTATTGGATATTTGGATTAATACATTTAAGTTTAGATAAACTTTACCTACTTTCGTTAGCCCACACTCATAACTCATAACAGCCCTTGTAGAGATGTTAATAAAATAGTAGTAACTAAGTATTTTGCTATAGATAATCCTTGACTTAGTATAGACAATCCTTGACTAGGTAACCTACCTATAAGATAACAGGTAAAATATTTGTACAACGCAGTTTTCACAAATAATTGTTTCATTTTTGTGTGAATACATTTTACGCGTACTCAGGATATACATAATATATTTTTAGATATATATTTTTTGACTTTGGACGTGACCACGATCTATCTAACTGGGTCGAAATATCGGCGTATAAAATATGCATAGTTATATATATGTATATCTTAAAACTGAGTTTAGTCCACGATGAGTTAAGTTTAAAATTTTGTGTGAATAATGGTGATTATTTTTCCGACCCAAATATCGACCAATAGAATTGCACCATTCGACGTCACGTGGTACAACCTACATGGTATTATACTGATAATTTTTTGAAAATTTTCTCTGGTAGTTGCTATATATAAAAAACAAAACATGATCCAGTCAAATTAACCACACGTCAAACTGACAGGTTGAATTCAACGGAAAAATAATCCCCCGAATACCACACGAGCTTCAAAATTATCTGGCATTTCCCTCAAGGTTCCCTGCAAACAAATAAAATCGTCAAGTTTTTCAGGAAAAATCACGAGCGCTTCGCGCACGTTATTTTTTAACCTGAAAAACTTGACTCCTTCATTTGTTTGCAACGAACCTATCGGGAAATACCCGATAATTTTGAAGCTCTTGTGGTATTATAAGTGATAATTTATTTTCTTGAGTAATTAAAGAGTAAACTAAACCAACCTGCCAACTGACAACAGTATATATCTCGCAATATGATATACTGCTGATGATTTTAAAGAAATATTCCTTGTTTTTGCATTCAAAGCTTTATAATTATATTGGAGTCCCCCATTTCACAGCTTGTGCATATTAAATAAATTGGACGTGAGGAAGCCGGTATAATTTTAATTTAAATATTCGTTTCATTCATCAAGAGCATCAATGATTTCGTTTGTAAAATATTAAAGAGTGTAACGAACGAGCAAAGGAATATTTTAACATGGAAATTCTTCGTCAGAATTACCTGGCCAATAAAGTTGGTCACCTTTCACGGTTCATCCGGCGCGGCAACTTTGAGAGCTCGCTGAGAAACTCTTCGCTCTTAAATATAATTGGATTTGTTAGTGTGAAGTTCGTTGTAGTGATAAATTTAAAAAATCGTAGCCGAGTGTTCTATCGCGACTAACTCGTTTATAAAAAGGTTAGTGTAACTAAGTTAGTGTTATTGACTTATATTCGGCACGGCTGATCCTGTGGTGTGACTCCACAATTATCCAGATCCAGTGTGAACGAATTTATGATCATATTATATATGTATATTATACCAGGAATCAATTAATATTGACCACACATTCTCATCTGAATGATATTTTATTCGCATTTAATTCTCAAGTAAGTCTTAATTTATTTCGTAATTTTTGTAGAGCACATGTAATAATTATCTTTTAAACTATGCATTTAACATTATGAATAAATTATATTAAAGTCCATCATAACAAAAGTATTTCTTAATTTCCCAAAAAAACAAAAATATCATTACTTTATTTACGGAATGAAACTAGACATCTACCTTAAAATTTACTTATCAAGCAAAGTTCAATTATTTCCTGCCATTGATTAAAAATCGTGCTTAACTGACAATCGGACTGTTTAAAAAAATCGAAAGTATTTTAATCAAAAAATACAGTAATCACAAAACCAGTTACATTCACAGACGAGTGTTAAAGTAATCTCTAGGTCATAACATAACATGGGATATTTTAAGCCTCAAAAGTAAGTCCTTGACAACCGCCGTTCTATTAAATACCCGTATGATATTTTTAGCGCCTATTCCCATTTACTTGGGTCTTCTATATATACGTGACCTATAGCAGTAAGCCAAGTGTGTAAATAGGACAGGTAAGGAAACGGTGCGTACAGGATCCGGTATTAATAGATGGGCAGGTAGATTATCCTGAGTGTGAATGGACGTCATTACATTCAATTTATCGGAAACGTTCCGTTATAGGGCAGCGTTTGTGATTTATAGGGATAAGGTTTTTCCAGCCCTGATGTGGACATTCTTTATGAAAATAGAGCATATAATCCGAAGTTTTTTTTAGTGTCAATAGCCGAAAAACGAACTGAAATGGTCAACGACGCCTTTAAACATCTACTGATTTATGATTTAAAACATGTAACTTATCATCGACTGCTCACATTTTGCTATAATACGAATACTCGCGATATTTATTTTATGCCCACATTTCATCCGATAGAGTTCAGCCGTGACCACGATCAATTCAGCTTTTTGAGGGAATCGATAAAAATCGATAAAATTTTGTTTAGCAAGCACATAGGTGATTTTGAATTTGGTGAATAAATTGCGATGGAAACGTTCACTGTGGAAACGTCGTACACACATGAGAGTTTTTGAATTCGATAGTGCTTCAAAATGTAGAACATTTGACGTAAAATAGAGATTTTGTCAAAAGTGGCACATAACAGTTAAGAGGTCTAAGTCGCAACGACGATATATTATTTTACCAAAGGCATCGCCGATGCGTTGTGGGCTAGATACGAAGCGAGTACCTGTATTATTTCTGTCTCTCCTATACTGCTGTACTTGAATGCATCTATATTGATGAGTTTCGTCATTTTCCACGATCAGTTTCCCGTAACTCAAGCACTCTTCTTGAGAGAGCACTCTCGCCAACCGATAGCATTTAGAGTTCAACTGGAAATGTAGATTGGCTACCATTATTTACAGTACCCACTGCAAATTCTATGCAATCATTTTGAACGTTTACTATATATAGTAAATACTAGTAACTACCCTCGTTTAACTAGAGAAACTTATGCGCAAGTACATGAGTAAAATACTCAAAAATACTGGAAAAAGTCACAGACGCAATCATTCAAATTATGTTAGTTACCGTTTTATTTGTGAACCGATTAGAGTGAGACAAATTCTAAATGGTGCCTTACATCAGCTTGCTATGTTATATGCGTAAATACTGTGTCCAAGTCGGTTAATATAACGGATATGACCTATATGTAATATTTAGCCGTATTGGGGCGGCTTAGAATACTAACCCCAACCCCAATCCAGATGGGTATCGTAAGAGGCGACTAAATCCGGCCCACTGGTGGTAGAGCCCCTCGAGGGGTTGTATTGGTAATATTGATTTTAATTGTTAATTAATACTATTATTATTTCTCCATGGAGTTCGCCTGGATAGTCTACCACCCTTGAGCATGAGTCAGCCGCCAAACGACTCGTCGTGTTCCGGCTGGGAGCTTGAGAGCCATTTCTTTTTTTCTTTTTCTTCTTTCTTTCTTGGCCGGCAACGCATCAGAGTGATGCCTTTGGTGTTGCTGATGTCCATGAAATACGATAGCCACTTACCATCAGGTGAATCGTCAGCTCGTTTACCCCTATTTCCATAAAAAAAATTAAGTGTGTTCTGTCGCTTATTGATATCAGTATTACCAAAAGTATCATGCGTTCACACACACACTCGCAAAGTAAGGTACTCGTATTGTTTTTACTTTTTAACCTTCCGAAACTACGACCGAAACACATAAAAACATTCACGGTCGTTTTTGGGAATGAGCGTGATATCTGCCACCACATGAGTGACCGGATCGGATAACAGGAGTCTCTCCTCGTCTGTTGTTCAGCAGGGTAGCTTGGCTTACGCTTTAGATCGCTGGATGACCTCAGCTGTGGACATCCACTACATACTTATTATGTTCATTTGCCACTAAGATTAATATACAACCCAATAAAAAGGATTCGAGTTTTGTATTAAAACAAATAATAAAACTTTAACGAGCTCCATGAAATAATAACTGGAATTTTAATTCCGTCTGAAATGGAACATCACGTTTGACCTCAGTAGTAAACTTTGGTGTAAAGGTGTGTGTACACAAATGCTAGCGGGAGCCACAAGGAAATGTTTTGTGTGTGACTTTTGTGTTAGTAACTCAGTGGTTAGAGTTGTAATTCCAATGATTTAATTCGTGATCCTTAAGTTTAATTGTTACTAATCTTAACTTTATCCAGAATCTTTATAGACTTTAGATGGCTTTTAAAACAATATAGTTATTTGCTCTATATTTGTTTCTTCAAGTTCACGAAGTTCATAATAGTATATTATTCATTAAATTTTCACGTATATGTATATATATATTTAATTATATAATTCATAATTATATATACCTACTAGCTGCCCGGACAGACTTGGTTCTGTCAAAAGATTTTTTTTACTAAAACCTTCCGTGTGTCAAGGGAGATGCAAGCTATCCTATCTTTCAAGTTGGATCAAATTGCACACGGTGTTCAAATTTGATTAAAATCGGTTAAGTAGTTTAGGAGTCCATCGCGGACAAACAACGTGACACGTAATTTATATATTATATTAAGATTTATACATAACTCGTAGAGTTCTTAGTATTTAATGCCACCATCGCTGTTTTCTGCTTTAAGGTTGACTGGTAGAGCCTCGCCTTTTATACCACCTATCTTAGGTATAATGAAGATTAAATAAATAAATAAAATTGGAACTGGAGCGTATTTTTGATGACTGATATTTTGTCGTTCTAATTCCTACTAAGACTCGACAATAGATTTATAATTTACCTGAAATACTAAATTCAGTACATTCTGAATGTAATAAAACGAGTGTGCCTTATCCTTAATTCCTATAAAAACATAGTAACTGCCATTTTAAAATATTTTATTATCAGAGGAGCGCCATTTTGTGGTGAATGCGTTGTAAAATAAGTTTAGGTCCGTCGTTAAAAGATCACTTTTTCCCCGTAACTTTTCACTTTACTTTCGCAAGCTCGCGGCACCTTTATGTAATAAAATCCGGGATCATTTGGCGCCCTTAATATATTGGTGTTTTACAGCCAAAAGAGTATTTGAGAGCATTTCAACTCTTACTTATTTTTTGTTTCGGGGAAAAGAAAAAGAATCCCAATCTTTATTGGATTTGTACCCTTTAATCAGGTATTAATGGGTACAAATCCTATGTCTCACGAGACATCTGGCATACTAGGTTATGGGATATTGTTGGTAGATTTAAACAATGATATTTAAAAAAATATAGATACGTACTTATACTGCAAACTCCCAGACATTTCACTTCCTTTTACTCAAATTCTTTTACCTTAACTGCTATACGTCTCTGGAATGCCCTTCCTCTCCAAATTCGCAAAGCTGAGACCTTACTTTCCTTTAAGAAATTAGTAAAGAAGCATTACCTACATCTCTAACTCTTATTTCTTCAGTTTTCATTTTTCCTGTTCACCGTTCTACGTCATACTACGTCATACAGTCCGTTATCTATGTGTTTACTGAAATAGTTTGTTTTCCTTTATGTTTTTATTACTTTATTTATGTGTACACCCTACCCTCCACATTCTCCCAGACTTGTCTATTCCTTCATCCTGTTGGGTTGCCTGGAAGAAATCGCTTGTAAGCGATAAGGCCGCCCTTTGTATTGTGCTTAGTTGTAAAAGTTTTGTGTATATTTAATATAAAACTTATGGTGTACAATCAATAAAGAGTTTATAAATAAATAAATAAATACGTTATGCCCTTACAAATCAACCAAAAAACCTGTTCCGAAGAGAGCTGCAACACACACACGTTTATTTTTTGTTTCACTACACCAATCACATTGGTATAATACAGGAAGGCATTTCTTTATCTTCTTGTAATGACAGAGCGACTACGAGAAGAACGGTCAATTGCCTGTTCTTACGCTCTTCATCGTCGGCGCGCTAATGACATATCTAGCTCTTTTTACATTATAATATTGGATTTAAATTAGAGCGGACAATAGGTATAATCTACTACTTCAAAATGTTTTATTACACACATTGGGAATTTGTATTTGATTAAACAAGCGATAGTTTTCTAATATATACATTTATCTGTAGCTGAAAAACGCATTAAGGCATCCCACTATAACTAATATGAGTATAATGGATTTTTAGAATAGAATAAAATAGAAATAGTTTATTTTGTCAAGCATAATGCAATGCAACAAGTTATAAATAGTTACTTAATAATTAAATTAAACAATTAGGTACATTACATAACCTGCTGCAGAACCGTTCAACAAATAAAAAAAAGCGGCCAAGTGCGAGTCGGACTCGCCCATGAAGGGTTCCGTAGCAGCAAGTAACATAATATAAAAGTTATTGTACTTCATTGTAACTTTGATCGATGTTTTTTGCGGTTTACGATTTATGACGTATTAAAAAAAAACTACTTACTAGATCTCGTTCAAATCAATTTTCGTTGGAAGTTTGCATGGTAATGTACATCATATATATTTTTTAGTTTTATCATTCTCTTATTTTAGAAGTTACAGGGGGGGGGACACACTTTTTACCACTTTGGAAGTGTCTCTCGCGCAAACTATTCAATTTAGAAAAAAATTATATTAGAAACCTCAATATCATTTTTGAAGACCTATCTATAGATACCCCACACGTATGGGTTTGATGAAAAAAAATTTTTTGAGTTTCAGTTCTATGTATGGGGAACCCCCAAAATTTATTGTTTTTTTTCAATTTTAGTGTGAAAATCTTAACGCGGTTTACGGTATACATCTACTGACAAAGTTTGAACAGTATAGTTCTTAGAGTTTCGGAGAAAAGTGGCTGTGACATACGGACGGACAGACAGACAGACAGACAGACAGACAGACAGACATGACGAATTTATAAGGGTTCCGTTTTTTGCCATTTGGCTACGGAACCCTAAAAAGGGACGCACTCAGCATATGCCGCGGCGAACCACGGCTACTGGCCCTTTGTTGCATCGAAGTTCGGACGAAATGATGTCAGTTTGCCGCTTAAGGACAATAAAGTTCAGCTTCCACTTTAGTTACAATAAGTGAGATAAACAATTTAAAATAATAATAATAAAAAAAAAAACACATAAAAATAACAATCAAATATCAAAAATGCTAGTATAAGGGTTTAGAATAATAGGTAAAAGCTTTTTCAAGTATTAAAATCACGCTAACTGTTACACTTGTCCTCCTTGTATGAGATTGATGTATTTTCTACCGTATCTGCCATACAATTACTATACCCTGTTTTTTAATTCCGCAAACTAAAATTACGTTTCCTGTGTTGCACGATTTTATTACTTTTTAAATAGCGATGTACCGTAATCGGAAAGATGTTTACGATCTATGATTGTTTTCCGATATTTGTGTTTGAAATAAATACAAAATGGTAATTAAAAATAAAAGGCAGATAATTCTATAGAATATAATTTATTTAGACTCAGAATCTAACTCAGAACTATAAGAAGAAATACCAACTTTTATTATTAAATGTTCGACCATGTTGTCGATGACATGGCCTAAATTGCACATTTCATTTTCTATTTTTATAACGTGTCTATTTTTATTCGTCTTTAGGTAGGTATCTCTGCGAAGATTGCAATTCAATTCA
Organism: Thymelicus acteon; assembly: GCA_951805285.1. Lineage (NCBI taxonomy): Eukaryota > Metazoa > Arthropoda > Insecta > Lepidoptera > Hesperiidae > Thymelicus > Thymelicus acteon. Next base: position 2,032,276 of record OX638224.1, read on the forward strand.
ATTATATTATCCTTTGTTGGTACTAATCAATACAAAATGGGCTGCAATTTTAAATTAAAACGTATGTCGATAAATCTACAATCATTTTTATTCATATTGATTAATTCAAGATTAAATTTAATTACATTAAAGTTAACCGTTAAAAACAATAAATATCTTACGATTCAATAAACAACTGGCAACATTATTTTAGCTTTTGACATTAGCGCCTGTCAAATCGGTTTGCCGAATTAAAAAACTTGTAAACTCTTTACAAGCCTATTTACCGCAGGGTTGTTCACAAACTAAGTTGCTCCACGAAAAGCCTAAATTAACTTGGCATTTAGCCGTTTTAATTACTTGTAAAGCTGTAAAACTGTACAGTTCTCGCTGTTAAGCTGTTAGCAACTAATCTCAAACTGTGATGGCCCGGAAACGAAACTCAGTTATGCGGAACGAAACAGTTAATTTTAAATTGTGATAGATAAGCCAATATTCATGTATGGGTTTTTAGGGTTCCGTCCGTCCGTCCGTCTGTTCGTCTGTTCGTTAGTCCGCCCGTCTGTCCGAAGCAAAGCGCCGAGACTCTTATATACAAATTTATTAAAACTCCAGAATCGTAGAATAAAATATTGATTTTTTTTTGTCGCGAACCCCATAGTGAGAGGTATCGTTGAAGAAGTCTTTCAAAAATATTAGGGGTCTTCTTAGACCATCTTTAGTATTAGGGGTCCTTTTGCGAAATATTTGACTTTAAAGTGCTAATTTTGGTTAGAGTCAAGGGTCCCGCCCTGCTGGCTAAACGGTTGGAGTTGGACAAGTGAAAAAATTGTCAAAAATAGGTTATATGACGAATTTACAAGGAAAACTATCACGGCTATGTCAGCATTGACTAATTAATGAGCAATAGTCGATAAACTTCTGAACCCTAACTAACTTCGGAACCCTAACATTGCACGTGGCATGACACGCATTTGCCCGGTTTTTTCAATTTTAACAGAACTTCAACTATAAAAATCTACTTATATCAATCTTGATACATACATGCCTTGATGTCAATCCTCAAAGAAAAATCTGCCACATTTAAATTATAATTATTTATTTGTCTCATATATTTGTTTTTTAAACTTTATTAAAATTTGACGTATTTACATTTACCGACTCACCATTCACACGTAGGTATATTATATTTTAATACTTTAGGCACTTGCGTAATTTTGTAATTTATGATTCGCGATGGTGTCAATGTGTGGGTGTGTGTACTTGTACGAATGCAGAGTTGGTATTCCTATGGGTGCTTCACTGAATTTGTTCTTGGGATTACGTCCATCTTTTTTTACGTCCGTGACTTTAGGGTAATAAAAAATATTCCTAGTAAAATGTATTCGTGCTTGCCTGTTTTTTCTTTCATATACCTAAACAAAAACCCGCGCTGCATGTCGTGTTACCGCGAAAATTTGACCGGTCCACGTTTCGTTCGTTATGAATTGAAGAGCTCAGTGTTTTCAATTTAAAATTGAGCTTGTTTTCGGCAAAATTATTTGTGTCCGTTTGAATACATTGCTGTTGCAACAAAATAATCGTTTGGTGGAATTATCTGAAAGTCATTTAAATTCATGGAGTTAAGTTAAATAGCCATTGATTTTATAAACTTACTAGACTAGATTCCGCCCGTGACTTCGCCCGCAGAAGAGTGGTTTCATAAACATATAAACGTCCAGTCCAAGTCATCCAAAATCCGAATGACTTGGTTTATTTGTTGGGTCTGGACATGTTTTGTTTGTCATATAAATACAAACCATACATATATACAAACATCTTCATAAACTTTCGTATTTAAAATATTAGTAGGATAGGATAGGATAGGATAGGATAAATGAATGCTGGCCACATTACATACTCATGCTTTAGTCACGCGTTAGCAGTAGCTGATTAAGCATCGATAGGTACAGGTAATGACCACATCAATAAATCATTATCTGTTTTATCTAGCTACTGGATTACCTGTATGGCGTAAAGTTAATATCGTACACTTTCTGTTGCGTTTTATGTTGGTACAGTCGGCCTCAGAAGTAGCTTAATATTTTAGTACCTTGTCACATTACATTTCTTGAATTTGTCATAGATGTTATTAGGAAACCGTCGAAACAGTTACTGTTACAAAGTACTACATATAATGTTAAGCTACTTCTGAGGCCGACTGTACATGTATTTGCACGTTAATGTACCAATTAGTTATGAATGTAATGGGTTAATATTTCTCTGTGACGATACCCGGAAATCCACCTATTTGCTGTTGTTTACTCACAATCAAAATAGTAAATTCTTTACATTAGATTTCGCTTAAGGAATGAAAACTTTCGACACTTGTCTTGGGTGGGCCACTAACGCCTCCACCAATCCGCACTGGAGCAGCGTGGTGGAGTATGCTCTAGGCCTCCTCAAGAGAAGAGACCCGTGCTCAGTATTAGGTCATTAATGGGTTTTAGCCAGCCTGATTTCATTTACTGTAAGTGAGGTGCCAGATATCACTGAGTTACGACTGACCACTACTGTATACGATAATAAATTCAGCAGGGATTGCATAAAATCGACTATCTAAGTAACAAGGATAATAAATAAATTGGCTAAGATTCAAATATCTTAAACCCAAAATTCACACAAAAGATCATTAACAAAGCGTGTCGTTAACCCCAGATCTAAATATTAACTACTGTAGGAATATTACACCGCTGTAGTGCTTCGTGCGAAGTTTAATATTGCATTTATGAGGTCTTCCGAGTCGTAAACTACGTTGGCAAGGTTGGGAACCGATCTACGTCACTGCATTTTATCATCTTATTATGTCATCATATAATAACATCTATACTAATATAATAAAGTTAAAGATTGTTTGTTTGTTTGAAAGCGGTCGGTCTGGCGGTCCGTATTTGAAATGTTTCGACTTCAAAAAAAGAAGGTTCTCAATTCCACTGTATTTTTTTTATGTTTGTTACTTCAGAAGTTTCGACTGGGTGAACCGATTTTGATGAGTCTTTTTTTTAAATAATAAGTAGTTTTTGAGTAATTTTGAAGTTGTTTTTTTTTATTAGTAAAATTTAGATTATTTTGTGTATGGAGCCACATTCATGAGGATGGCTATAAGCTATAAGGGTTACAGGGTATCCGAAGCGAAGCGAGGACGAGATAATTTTACATGGGCAAATGTTTGTTTATGACGAATTTTGTATCAAAATAACTTACTATATAAAGAGCCTATGGGTAATTTCGTTAAGTTAAATTTTATAGACACATAACTACATACATCTGCATCGCATGTGGATTTTAAATGAATTAATAGATTTAGATATTAATATAGAAACCACATCAAAATCGTTGCTGCAATCACAAGAATTACGTGATGCTCAGATATCATCAACTTAATCATTATATATCAAATATTTCTTCTATCTCCTTATCCTTAGCTTTAAATACATTTACAATTGTTATGATAAATAGGAGATGGATAATATCGGTAGGGTTAAATGTCAATTAATATACTAGTAAGATATTTTTATATGACGTACGCATGATATCCTATAATCTTCATCATCTCGGTATAAAAACTGAACTGTCTATAGAAAATACCTAATACTGTCTTACACGAGCTGTAATATAAGTTAACGGCCTGCTAGCATCGTAAACGTGTCGTCGCCTCCTCAGGGCCGTTGCAGTTTACAGCCATAATAATAATCTCGTTATGCTTTCACTTCTTAGCATTGCTTTTTATGAACTGATATTACCTGCTTCACATCTATGTGGTGTGATCACACCACTATAATATTTTTTAATGAAATAGCGACATCTCGTGGTATTTTTTATAAACTAAATACCTTATAAGGGATACCCGCTGTGTGCATACAACGCAAAAAAATATGTATGGAAAAAGTACTAAAATCGAAAATGTGCTTTAGCGATCTCAAACCATCTTCGCATTATTGCCTTTCAAATGAAACTATTTTAGGGCATATCGGTTGTTCCAAAGTCAAAACCTTGGACATCCCCACAATTTTTTTTGTGTTTTATATAGATGATTATTGACGATTCAGCAGATTTCAGATATGAAAATGTTTATTTTTAGTAAATTACCGGCAAACGAGCAAGTCATCAAGAACCATCACGGTGGCGGATGGTCCCCATGGACAACAGTAACACCGTAACGCGTAACCATCACTGGAGGGGTCACCAAGGAAAGAGAATAAATAAATGGCCATTTTTTTGGGAATTTAATAAAGTAAAGCTGTTATCTGATTCGACATTAGAAATGTTGAAAATATGGATAACGAGTAACCGCTCTTGCTTTGCTTCGGTTTTCTTATTTTTTACACCTTGGGTTTCATTATTGGAGTTTTATTAAGGATCCCTATTTTTTTTTAATATATATATATATAGCTTAAGTCACCCGGGGATAGTGTAGCTTCCCAACAGTGAAAGAATTTTTCAAATCGGTTTAGTAGTTTCGGAGCCTATTCAATGCCAACAAACAATCAAATCTTTCTTGTTTATAATATTAGTATATGACGGCGTTTACGTCAAACATCAGGTTGACATGACAGTCGGTGTCAACCTAGCGAAGCGTCATTGTCGTTGGTAGGACGGGAAGCCATCTTGAATGACACTTTTGAACGAGACGGCGCCCGCGCACCACGCTTGTGACGAATCGCTTTGTATCTTCGCCATCAAGTTACTTTAAAGTTTAATTGAGTTAATTCCTCATGGTAATAATTAGTAGCTATCTAATCATATTGTGATTTTGGTGCAAATAATTAAATTACGTGGATTATAATCTGAAGACGTCTGTTTCTGCTTTCACGCCCACCTACCCACACAATTATAGAAGATGAGTTCTGGTGAAGGCCCCCCTGGCTCTTCATCAGAAGTGGGATATGATTCGGCCCAAATTGAGGGCCAGAGGACCAAAACGGACGCCGAGAAACTACTCAACAGCATGGAGACGCTGCTATCTCGAGTTCTCGCAGCTCAGCAAACACCAGCTGTGAACACTAGTCAACCTACGCAGCTGCTACCCTTCAATCCAGACGACCCAGATGCTGACATAGATGGTTGGTGCAATATAACCGAGGTCATCGTGCAAAAAAGGGGTTTGGATGGAGTAGACCTGCTTATGGCCCTTACGAGTGCTCTAAAAGGACGATCTGCATCTTGCCTTACTAAATTAAGTCTACAAGAAATGACCTGGAGCGTGGTCAAGCAGTCTCTTTTAGCGAAGTTTTCAAAACCTAAATTGCTTCAAGATTACTTTGATGATATTTTACGATTCCAAATCGGAGCCAAAGAAACAGCTTCAGAATCCGCCCTTCGCCTGTGGAACTTAATAGAACGAATTCCAAAGATTGTGATGCCTGAAGAAGTGGTAACTGGATTTGTGATTTCAGTACTTTGTCAAAAGGACGCCCTAATACGTCGCGAGTTAAACGCCCACAATATCACCACTCGTACTCAGTTATTCCGAATACTGGGAGGTGTATCGCTCAAGCGTCGATCGGATGGTGGAGAAATCAACGAAATCGAGATCAAGCGTTATCGCCCCAGTGAAAGATTCTCAGGCAAATGTAACTTCTGTGGAATATTGGGTCATCGCTTCGCAGAATGTCGAAAACGCCGTGATAACTCCGGACTCATATCTCAAGACACCCCGAGCTCATCACGCGTTTCTGAGAACACAAATGCTGTGACCTGCTACATGTGCGGACAAAAAGGGCACGTGACAACTAACTGCCCTGACAAGAAGAACGGAAGCAAGGCTGCGGTCAAGGAGGTTCATCTTTGCGAGCACCGCCCTTCTAGGGGTACTCTGGTAACATCATCCGGTGAGTCTGTTGCTTTTTTATTCGATAGTGGATCGTCTTGCTCACTTTTGAAGGAAAGCTTCCGCGACAAGCTCTCGGGTACTGTGCGTAAAGATATTGTTTATCTTAGTGGTATTGGAGGTAATGACATACAATGTACTACACAAATTCAGAGTGAGGTTAGGATTGATGGTCATTTAATAGACCTGCTTTTCCATGTTGTCCCGGATCGTAATATATCAGATCCTATAATAATCGGTAGGGATATTTTTGATTTAGGGCTGTGCGTGAAAATTGATAACGATAACCTTGTTATATACACCAAAGAGCAATCTCAATTTTGTAATAAGACTTTAGATGCATTCGATTTTAGTCAAATTGATACAGATTTACAGGGAAATGATAAAGAAATGTTGATTTCAATGTTACGAAAATATTCTGATAATTTTATTGAAGGTATTCCTACCAAACGGGTTAAGACAGGGGTATGCGAACTTAGATTAGTAGATCCACAAAAAGTCGTTTATAGGTGCCCCAATAAACGCGCTCCCATAGAAAAACAAATTATTAGGGAACAAGTCCAAAAATTGTTAGATGCAGGAGTGATTCAGGAGAGTTCTTCCCCTTTTGCAAGCCCCATTGTTCTTGTTAAAAAGAAGGACAATTCGGACAGATTATGTGTCGATTACAGAGAGTTAAATTCCAATACCGTGCCCGAACGTTACCCGTTACCTCGCATCGAGGAACAAATCGATCAGCTCGCTGGCGCTAATTTCTTCTCCTCATTAGATATGGCTGCTGGCTTCCACCAGATTCCTGTTCATCCCGACTCAGTGCAGAAAACAGCCTTTGTCACAAATGAGGGCCAATACGAATACCTCGCCATGCCATTTGGCCTGCGCAATGCGCCCTCAGTGTTTCAGAGATGCATCACTAAAGCCATGAGCCATTTAAAGGATAAACCATTAATCTACATGGATGATGTGCTCTCCTATTCTGTGGACATCTCTGAGGGTCTCCAGCGCCTTGACGATGTGTTGGCCGCTTTATCGGATGCTGGCTTTTCATTAAATCTTAAAAAATGTAAATTCATGAAGCAAAGAATCGATTATTTAGGATATTCTGTACAGTCAGGCGTGATTAGACCAAATTCGCGGAAAATTCAGGCATTGGTAGATGCCCCTGAACCGAAGTCAGCTACAAATGTCCGGCAATTCCTAGGGTTAGCGTCTTATTTCCGAAAATTTATTCCTGCATTCACCCAGATTGCGGGTCCCTTATATCCTCTTACAAAATTGAAAGGTCGAATTACTTGGACTTCTGAACATGAGAGAATACGTAAAAGGTTAATAGATATACTTACATCTGAACCCGTACTTACCATATTTGACCCGGAGCTTCCCGTTGAGTTACATACAGACGCTAGCTCTGACGGTTACGGAGCGATCCTCTTACAAAAAAAAGACCACTTACCCCACGTCGTAGAATACTTTAGCCGTCGAACATCAGACGCTGAGTCTCGCTACCACTCTTATGAGCTGGAGACTCTAGCAGTCGTCAGGGCGGTAGAGCACTTCAGACACTATTTATATGGTAGGCGTTTTGTAGTTGTTACGGATTGTAATTCATTGAAAGCGTCGAAGTCTAAGAAGGACTTAACTCCCCGTGTATATCGCTGGTGGGCATATTTGCAGGCCTACGACTTCGATATTGTTTATCGCGAAGGCAGTAGAATGGAACATGCTGACTTTTTGTCCCGAAATCCTTTACCTAATTCTGATACGGTTAGCCCCTTAGGATCTCCCAAGGCGCAAACAAAAACCATTCAATTTATTGAACTCCACCAAGGCTGGTTATCTGTAGAACAAAAAAGAGACGTGGAAATCCAAGACCTTATCAGAAAATACCACAATAACAGTTTTCCTGAAACTGTAGCTCAAACATATGACGTCAGAGAAGGCATCCTTTATAGGAAAATTGTTCGTAATAAAGTGGTTTCCTGGCTGCCAGTAGTTCCACGGTCCCTTATTTGGACTCTTATAAACCATGTTCATAACGAACTGCAGCACTTAGGTAGGGATAAAACGTTAGATAAGCTTTATGAGAAGTACTGGTTTCCGGATATGTCTAAATGTGTTCGGAAATTCATAGACTCTTGCATAATCTGTAAGGCTTCTAAAGGCCCGTCGGGAGCTCAGCCCGTTCAGCTTCACCCAATTCCGAAAGTGTCTGTGCCTTGGCACACAATTCATATTGATTTTACGGGAAAGCTGAGCGGGAAGAGCGACCGAAAAGAGTATTGCTCAGTAATTATAGACGGTTTCACAAAGTACGTTCTACTCGAACACACCTTATCTGTTGATGCGAAAAGTGCGATACATGCACTACAAAAAGCAGTTTACCTTTTTGGAGCACCAAAAAGGATCATCGCAGATCAAGGCCGTTGCTACATCAGTTCTGATTTCAAAACTTTTTGTGACGAACATAAAATAGAACTTCACTTCATCGCGACAGGGTCGAGTAGAGCGAACGGCCAGGTCGAACGAGTAATGCGTACTTTAAAAAGCCTTTTAACTATCGTCGAAAACGATCCTAATAAAACGTGGCGCGATGAGTTAGGAAATATTCAGCTGGCTCTAAATAGTACGAAATCCACGGTAACTAAATATTCTCCATCAGAGCTCATGTTCGGAATTCGTTCCGATTCACTGGGTATGTCCATAATAAATAATAATAGTAAAGACGACGAGGTTCGTTTGGATCTTGATTCGGTTAGGCAGGATGCATCGGCAAACATTCAGAAAGCTGCTGAATCCGAAATCGTTAGATTTAATCGTGGTCGTGCAAGAATTATACCATTTTCTAAAGGAGATTACGTGTTTATCAAAAACTGTGAACGCAATCAAACAAAACTCGATAGGAAATTTAGGGGTCCATTCGTGATCACAGAAGTCCTAAATAATGATCGCTATGAACTTAGAAGCATAGTAGGAACTTCTAATCGAACTCTTAAATATTCCCACGAAAATTTGCGCGCAGTACCCCGGGGACATGACGGATTACTTGAAATCGCATCTAGTCTTTTAAATGAATTTGAGGCCGAGACGGCGCCTGATGATGTAGAACATACTTTGTGCTCAAACAATGAAGACGAGTCATTAGATCGTCTTGAACCCTTGACCGTATGCTCGGACACTGCTTCTGCTGACTCGCGCACTATCACAGCAAATTCAGATACCCTGAGCGTACACTCAGACCCCGAAACATGGGAGGTTCTACATGAAGTTGAAGTACACACAGAGCAAGACAATTCACTAGCATAGGCAGGTATAGTACAAATTATCGTTACAGGTACTGTAATGTAAGTACGTGATAACTTTATTACTATTCCAGAGGGATTAGTTAGAAGGCACACTGGATTCGTTCCAGAAGGTAGACGAAATATGTCGTCCGAGTTACACCCGCGGGCCGGGTTGACTTGTCACAGTGGTTTGTTAAGCATCATCTGACGAAATCTGTCGTCCGAGTCTGATCCCTCGAAAGGGCTGACTTGTCCTGGATGACTACTTGTTATTAGAAAGACGAATTGTGTCGTCCGGGCCAAATCCTACCTAGGATTGGCTCGTCTAGAAGTTTACAAAGTCGAAAATGTGTCGTCTGCATTGTCGCTAAAGCTCTGGCTAAAGCGATACACTTGCGTGATTAGTCCAAGTGATTGAATGATTCTAATATCTGCGTGCTAATGAGAATGGTTAAGTCAGGATCAAGGAACACATACTCTCTACGCGGGGTCAGGATGAGCGAACGGACTATAGTCAGTAATTTGTTCCAGATAAATCGCCCGAGGACGGTCGAATGTCAGTCCGGCCGTGACGGCGTTTACGTCAAACATCAGGTTGACATGACAGTCGGTGTCAACCTAGCGAAGCGTCATTGTCGTTGGTAGGACGGGAAGCCATCTTGAATGACACTTTTGAACGAGACGGCGCCCGCGCACCACGCTTGTGACGAATCGCTTTGTATCTTCGCCATCAAGTTACTTTAAAGTTTAATTGAGTTAATTCCTCATGGTAATAATTAGTAGCTATCTAATCATATTGTGATTTTGGTGCAAATAATTAAATTACGTGGATTATAATCTGAAGACGTCTGTTTCTGCTTTCACGCCCACCTACCCACACAATTATAGAAGATGAGTTCTGGTGAAGGCCCCCCTGGCTCTTCATATAGATAAACATTGCACATAACTATGTTTGCTATAACCCAGTCAATAAAGCCAATCACTTGATTTGTCAATCAGTTGAGTTGCTTCGACACTCGTAAACTTCAGGCCATTTTTATGATCGGAGACAATTTATAACTTCGCCGTGGTATGGGTGGAAAAATTTCATTTCTTTCCGATATATTAACTTACGGTGGAAAATTAAATATTGAGGTCCAATCACAATTTGATCCAGTTTTTTAGGGTTCCGTAGCCAAATGGCAAAAAACGGAACCCTTATAAATTCGTCATGTCTGTCTGTCTGTCTGTCTGTCTGTCTGTCTGTCTGTCTGTCTGTCTGTCTGTCTGTCTGTCCATCCGTATGTCACAGCCACTTTTCTCCGAAACTATAAGAACTATACTGTTGAAACTTGGTAAGGAGATGTATTCTGTAAACCGCGTTAAGATTTTTACACAAAAATAGAAAAAATATCAATAAATTTTGGGGTCCCCATACATAGAACTGAAACTCAAAAATTTTTTTTTCATCAAACCCATACGTGTGGGATATCTGTAGATAGGTCTTCAAAAATGATATTGAAGTTTCTAATATAATTTTTTTCTTAACTGAATAGTTTGCGCGAGAGACACTTCCAAAGTGGTAAAATGTATGTCCCCCCCGCCTGTAACTTCTAAAATAAGAGAATGATAAAACTAAAAAAAAATATATGATGTACATTACCATGCAAACTTTCAACGAAAATTAATTTGAACGAGATCTAATAAGTAGTTTTTTTTAATACGTCATAAATCGTAAACCGCAAAAAACATCGATCAAAATTACAACGAACTACAAGAACTTTTATATTATGTTACTTGCTGCTACGGAACCCTTCATGGGCGAGTCCGACTCGCACTTGGCCGCTTTTTATGATAATAGTTGTTACCGTCGGCCATGGATGTTAATCACAACAAAGGCATCACTGCTGCGGTGCCAATCAGAATGAGAAGAGAAGAAAGAAAGTTCTTTAAGGAACTAATAGTGGATTCCGTATTGAAAATAAAAAAAAAAACAACAAAGAAAAGGTTTCATCTTAATATATTATTATTCAAAGTAATTGGATTCCGAGGTTTAAACCTAATAGGAATCCATTATAAGCTATTACACAAAAATTACAATTAGAAAAGGGAGCTTAATAAAGACACATAAAAACATATTATTTGTAATATTTGAAAATTAAACTAACACAATTTTATTATAATACGGAAAAAATATAAAGGGAAAAGTTCAATTTATAATAGATGTTTGAATTAAATGTTTGAATGTAATAAAAATATTTTTAATAATAAAAAGCATGCTAAGTATCTAATACCACCGAGATTGAACTTGAGTAATATTACCACCAGAAGGAGATAGCTTTACAGTAGCTCTCATTCTTACAACCATTCATTTATTAATCTGTAGACTCAGGAGATTACTGATCTGTGGATATTGAGATCCTGATAGAGCCTCGTCCTGAGGGATCAGTAAGAATGGATCATTATTGTTAATAATGTATATTGGAATTATTCATCATTACGTATACTTGCTTTTCAGAATCGAACGCCTAATATCCCCTCTAAAGCTCCGATAGTCTCCTATTTGACTACTTTTGTTAATTTTATTACCAAATCGACATCAACTTTAAAGCCAAAACGTAATCTTGTTTTGCAAGAGCCAAAGACCCGCCATTTTTATAGCATTTTATGGCTGTTCTATCAATACCACGGGACTTTTTAAACCTCGTACGAATGTAAAACCAATTAACGAGCGAACGACCCATAAATAAATGGTAAAACACGTCATAAATTGCAAAAGCTCGATGTTTCGATGAAATTGATTAAAGAATTTAATGAAAATTTGGAAGTTATTCTTTCAACAGAGCTAATAACGAGTAGATATGGCTTTACACTAATGAACATATAAAATTATCCGAAACCTTTGTTGTACAACAATCAAGCCATGTTATCGCTTATCGCTTATGAAGCATTTTTAAACGACTCAAAAAAGAAGGAGGTATTCAATTCGACTGTATTTTCTTTTATATTAGTTACCTCAGAACTTTCGACTGGGTGAACCGATTTTGATGATTTTTTTAATCGAAAGCTGGTGCTTGTCATGTAGTTGTAGTTTTTGAGTTATCCCAAATTTTGATGTCGGTTATTTTTTGTTAAGAATTATTTTTCAGAAACCTTTGAGTACACGATTGACTTAAAATAAATTTACATTTATTTTATACCACAACATTTATCGATTTAATACATTTTTAAGAAGAATTACTATATTAAATGCTCATAGGCCAAGGGAATCCAGCCCTTGGCATGGCGCGCTAAACAGGTCATCAATAGTAAATAACATAATAGTTTGAAAAACTAAAAACAAGCTTTTATAGGGTAAGTGCACCGAAGTAAATAAAATTTAGACTGTTGAGGAATTGTTTTGTGGTTTCAACCAGGTTTCAACTCATTAATGGCCCACTATTGAGCACGGATCTCTCCCTTTGAGGAGGCCTAGAGTACTACGCTGCCCCAGTGTGGATTGGTGGAGATTTAGGAAACCGTTAAAGTTAACCGGTAAGGTTAACCGGTAAGGTTAACCGGTAAGGAGTTCCCTCACCTGGAGCCAAACCTTAAAGGATAATCAGGATATGCCTATCATGAAAACACATTGTCATCGTAACCATACAAATATGTAAAATTTTAACTTCGTAGGATGAAAGAAAGTAGTTCTAATTAATCTTGTAAAATTTGACCCAAACAAATAAAGAAAAAAACAGAGCAAACTAAATAAAAGAAAGAAAGAAAAACATTTATTTCACACATAGGGCACTGAAACAGGTATACATAAAACAGTCCGCATAAATAAATTGTTATGTTTAAAATGCAGTGCCATGCAGATGGAAGGAAAAAAGTCACATTCAGCGAGGTCCACCGATATAAAGCTTGTTATAGATTAAAACTAAACTGTTAGAAAATCCACATTCAGTGCATAGGCTGCCTTTGAAGACAAGTAACATTTGCATTTTAGTGCAAAACACGTGACATTAAAATAACGTTGAAGTTATAGGACATTTCTGATCATATTAATTCTATGGTGGCCAAAAAAAACAACATAAAAAAAATTCCGCTTGCATGTCCCAATGGTGCGCGTCGTTCTGTGCTTATGAGAAGTATTTGGTTTTTAATTTGAGCCATCCTTTATGAAACAATTTGTTGGTTTTTTGTTTCGTAAATTAATAAAATGACAATTGTTGAGTATGGGCCTTTTGTATACAGAAAATCACTTAATAGTCATTGAGTTTAAGTTGACAATATAACATACAAATTCCTATTAATTTATCTGAACAATAAGATAAATAATCAGTTTCGATTTTGTACACCGGGAAAGGTAAATAAGTATAAAATATAGTATTCCGACAAAATAGATAAAAGACAGGAAATTCTGAAAAGTTAGTTTACAAAGTTTAGATTGTTTTGTAAAACTATTCCAGTAATCCAACTACACCTTATTCATAAAACTCATTCATAGAACCGGCCCCATCTATACTAATATTATATAGAGGAAAGATTTGATTGTTTGCTTTGAATAGGCTCCGATACTACTGAACCGATTTGAAAAATTCTTTCTCTGTTGGGAAGCTACCCTATCCCCGGGTGACAAAGGCTATATTATATTTTCAAAAAATTAGGGATCCTTATTCCATATTCCAGTACCCTTAATAAAACTCCAGTAATGTAAACCAAGGCGTAAAAAATAACAAAACCGAAGCAAAGTGAGGCTATATATATGTTTTTATTGTTCATGTACATACACTGTTTACATCAAGAGAAACAACATCGGAAAATTTGTATATAGGTTCTCTATTTTCGGGTAAGAGTAAGAAATAAATGCATGTTGTCTGTAAGTCGCTCGATTCTTTTTAAACTTTTCTAATTTGCGTACACTCTCAGATTCGCGTTTCGTTGGAAAATGTAGGTCAATTCATCAGTGTGACCCACTACTTCATGTTTCTTGCGATTTCTTTCAAGTTTTATTTTGTTCGAATATTCCGTAACATTTGTAAAAAAAATATTTTTATTTAAACATTCAGTTACTTTGAAAAGTTTAAGAGGAAATATCCGAGAAAGGGGCAGAAGAATCATCGACCCATAGATATTTGTAACATCATACCTGCATCATCAGTGCGTTGCCAGAATAAAAATAAGAAGAAAAAGAAAATCATCTTTTTTAATGTTTCCAATATAGTATTATGTCTATGCAACAAGTATAGAATCTAATATAAGTAGGTACCAGAGCACGATTTTATACCAATAAAAATACCTTTAAGAAGCGAGATTTATTGGACGAAAAACATAGTTTAGTAGCTCAAAAGAATTTCGATAAAATGCATGTAACATAGGTTACATACATGGCATAGCCCATCCCCGCATTTTTCACACTGCTGAGCGTAAATTAAACAAAACAGAACAAAGGTATACCACTGCGTTAATATCACATTTTTAGTTTGTAATTATTTACATTCATACAGGATGAATTTTTCAAATGGGCGTGGTTGATGGCCAAATCCCAAACTTTGAGGAATAGTGAAAAGTGCTTAAAGGAGTCTCGGGCCCGCTTTTGATGAAAACCAAAACTGCATCATTGGATTTTTGAAAATTCAGTGTTTCCAGCCAGATAGCGAACCCGTTAATTTTGAAAAATCATAGGTACCCCGTATCACACCATTCGATAGTGTCGCCAATAATCATACAATTCTGGGAATATAAATATAATAAATATAATAATATATAATAAATAATAAATATAAAATATAATAAATATAATATAAATATAAAAAATATTAATATTAATAAATTGTTTACGTGAAGCTTTATCACCAGGCAGGCCGGCTTCTGTTGCCTCTTACGACACGTTAGTTTACCGGTATGAGATTGGGGTCCGTATTCTATCCGCCCAAATACAGCTAAACATGACATTTTAGTTGTATGATGTTTGGTTGATTGATTGTTTTTAATTACATACAAGTACAAAATACAAGGTGTCTCAAAAGTAAGTTCACATTTGCTTATCTTATTACGCGAAAGCAACTATTCTGAGGGGCGCGGGGGGTATGTCAGTCGGTAGTCTGGCTCTTGGGAATTTAGTCGCTATGGAGCGTTTCTCTGGTGCGGACCGTGCGTTGTGCGTACGTGAGTTTTACAAAAACGGTAATTCGGCGACTGTAGCGCGTAGAAAATTCTGCAGTATTCGACATATTCGTCACTTAAATGATGCGCCTAGCACTCGTCTCATTGCAAAATGGGTTGAGAAGTTTGAAGAGACTGGGTCAACTCTGGAGAAACCAAAATCTGGGCGACCAAGAACATCAAGAACAGCCGAAAACGTGGACAGTGTTACTCAGTCTATTCGAGATGATCCAAACGTCTCGATTCGGAAGCGTGCTGTTGCTTTAAATGTGCACAGATCTTCATTATGCCGCATTTTACACAAAGATTTAAAGCTGCACCCGTACAAAATTCAGTTAGTGCAAGAACTGAAGCCTCAAGATGCTAGTCAGAGGCTTGCCTTTGTAAATCAGATGATTGAGCGCTTTCCAACGTTCACCAACATCTTGTTTTCCGATGAAGCCCATTTTCACCTGAATGGGCATGTAAACAAGCAAAATTGTCGTTACTGGAGTGCAACCAACCCAAAACAAAAACATCAGAAACCGCTACATTCACCCAAAGTCACCGTATGGGCAGCGATGTCGGCGCGAGGAATTATCGGCCCTTACTTTTTTGAAGATGGAAGGGGACGCACACTCACAGTGAATTCAGAGCGTTATGTGGAGATGTTAGACGAGTTTTTCGTACCCCAACTGCAAAACTTTCCTGGTTACAACCAAAGAACATGGTTCCAGCAGGATGGAGCAACTTCACACACGTCCAACAGATCTCTGCCTCGAGTTCGAGAAATTTTTCCGAACAAATTAATCTCCAGGCGAGGTGACATAAATTGGCCTCCACGGAGTCCCGATTTAACGCCTATGGATTTTTTCCTGTGGGGTTATGTCAAATCAAAAGTTTACGCTAATAAACCGACTTCCCTGGCACAATTAAAAGAAAATATCCGTCATGAAATGGCAGCCATCACGGAGACTACCTGCCGAGCTGTCATAGGCAATTTTAGTGCCCGACTAAATGAATGCCGAGAGCGCAACGGTTTACATTTGGACGATGTTATTTTTAAAAAATAAATTCCCAAACAGTGTACTTCAATATAAAATAAACATTTTTTCAATAAAGCTAAGACTTTTCTTTTAAAAAAAGATTTAAATGTGAACTTTCTTTTGAGACACCCTGTACATAGTGATAAGTCGCATCATAGTATAAAGAGCACTAATAAAAATCGAATAGCTCAAGCACGTCTTATAAAGAGTAAAACACCGTAGGTTTAGAACAAATTGATTTTCTCCGACAGCACTATTTTCCTATTATAAGGACCGAGCACTTGTAGACGAAGCTTCTTACCAACTACGTAGTTAAAAGTAACGAGACTTGAGGTACTCTCTCGCTATCTTTACTCCTTTTTACAATCTTCTTGAAAGCTCTAGTAGTTTTATAAATAGTAGGTACTTCTATATTAAGTTAACGTTTTAGTGCATGTAGCAAAAATTAAAGAAAATGTTTTAGCAGTTTCGATATATTAGAAAATGTTAGTTACGCGCCAACTCAGAGTCACTAAAGGTTACTTAAATCGCTCCTTAGTACAGAATTTGTATGGTGATTCTTTACTAAGGAGCGATTAAAGTAACCGTTAGTGACTCTGAGTTAGGACGTTAGATGATGTACCTATAATGATTGTTTATTACATGGCCTTATACTTAAAAATTTTACTCAGGGAATTGCATTCCTATCTTTATGTAAGGTACCTTGTCTTTTTTCATTTCGGTAAAACAACCAAAAAATCTGAAGTTAATGCAAAGTTACGGAAAACAAATAATATAAGAACAATGTTATCTAGATTATTTAACATTGTACAGTTTAAATTGTCTTGTTATCGAAACATCCGTCTTTTTAACGGACTTCAAAAAGGAGGAGGTATTCAATTCGACTGTATTTTTTATGTTTGTTACCTCAGAACTTTCGACTGGGTTGAACCGGGTTTTTGATCCTTTTTTTAGTGGAAAGCTGGTGCTTGTCATGTGGTCCCACTTAAACTTGAGGGAGATCTGACGAGTAGTTTTTGAGTTATCCCTAATTTTAAACTCTGTTATTTTTTGTCAAGAATTATACTGATTTACTGCTTAACTTAAGACATAACAAAATATTTTATCTCGCAAGATCGACACAAAGCGGCATATTAAGTTAGTTTTTAATTACATTCTATAAAGCGTACTTAGGTTTTGCTCAGACAGAAAAAACCGAATAAAAGTAATGGTTCTAAATCAACCTTAGTATTAGTTGTTTCAAGGGATTTTTAAAGTGAAACTTTTATTCTATCGCCCCAAAATTTTTCGTCCATCTATCACATGTCGCATTACAGTCGGCCCTGAAGTAAGAATAATAATGGAGATTCAATGATTTAAATAAATATATCTCTTAGTTTTTAATATGCGTCTATCATCTAAATGATTGTATTAATTATGTATTCCGTACTCTAATACGCAAATTGAAGTTAAATTTTATAATTTAATATCTTGTCTACTATTGATTTCCCATATCATTCCCATTTTTTAATAATTAAGTTAAGATTAAGAACGCAATTCTAATACCCTAAATCGAATAATTTTCTAAAATTTTTTAGTTAAATTCCTACAAACCGAAAAAAGTTCACCGAAAACAAATCACTTGCATCGTGGTTTCATAAAACCACACTTTCTCTTTTTAAGTCTCCTGTGCAAACAGATAGCGTTATTATAATTTCTGAATGTGCAAATACGCAAGCGAAAGTGTCGTGTGGTTTAGGTGAAATAGATTTGGAAATATAGCGGTTAACATCATCCATTAGTTTATTTATGGTTTTGGTCTATTAATTGGAGTACAGTGCAGTACATTAACAACTTGCTATAACTTATTTTAATTACATTAGATACATAAAATATAATAACTATTTACCGTCTACAGTCCAGACTATGTAGTCCGCCCAACTACGAGTTAGACAAAGGCAGCCATTTGCAACTTATCAGAACGCAAAATGGCGTATTGGTCGAGAAGGTTCTCTCGCTAATTGAAAGAGCTTTTTCAACTGTCGTCTTTGTTACTTGTAATAAGCTAGGATGTTTCTTGTTACTGCTCTTTCTTTGCAAGTCAACTGCTTTCTTAAAAAGGTTTATACCTAGTTACTTTTTGCATTGGGTTCATTTTATTATTTGACATTTCTTGTAAATATTCCACTATGAAAGTAATGTTTCCTTTTTAATGGATATAGGGCGTCACTTAACCAAGTCTATCAAGGAATGACACACTTCACATACGAAGAACTCTCAAGTATGTATGGCTCTTTAGAATGATTTCCTATACCATTCAATTTAAATAATGAGAGCAACGAAAATATACTGACACGTATATGATAAAACTTTGGTCTCTTAAAAAGAACTCTGACTCCGTCAGCTATGGATACGGACCGTTGGCAATACCTTCATCCGTTGTTTAGACTTTACTTTATTTTTTACTTTACACCAGAAAACGCCCATATTTTGCTTGAGCATGTGCACGCCATGCATCAAAAAGTGTATCCCAAGGTCTACCTTTTTTTTAGTCTTACCTTTAGAGATAACTTTTTTTACATGTGAATATTTGACTGACTATAAAAGTATTGTATCTTCGGTACGATATGGTGTAACGAGGTGTACTAATACCTCGTTCAATACTCCTTGGCTGGCAGATGCATTTTACTTTTAAATTTTTAAATATTGACATTGGGTTTTTCAAAGAAATAAAAATCATCTGTCAGCTGGGTTCCCTTCGGGAATGATGTAAATATGTACGATATTTTTATTTTGGATATTTTTATCACTTTTATAAATTTTGTATAGTGCCTAATTATGTAAATATTTTGATAGTGATTGTATAGGATATTTATACCTTGCAAAATAATTATACCTTGAAGAATCTGAGTTGTTCCTAATTGAATAATCTCTTACCCCGCCCTGAGCTACCTACAATTACTACTGTCGAGGATCTGCCCCCTCGCACTGGCGCCCAATAAGGTTTAAGGTAATACCTATGTCTCGCAACTCCTTCATAGAACAGTGGATGTGAACAGTCTGTAACATTCTAAAGCAGATCACAAAATACATGTATGTGACCTCGAGGACGGCAGAAAAGGTGCTGTATATGACTACATAAAAATTTTTGGAAGACAAGAAGAGAAATTAAATGAAAGGTTACCATATTATTAATGTATTTGTTTTAGTTTTCAAAATTCTAAAAGACATTATCGTCCCCTTCCCATAGCGGCCCTTATTAGTTATTCGAGTCATTTTTTATACTTATAATTATAATTATTGTAATTTTTATTGTTATTACACAAAAATGGCATTTTGTTGTTGTTGCTTAGTGACGATTAATTATTGATTGTCAATGAATTATTGATAATTATTGTGTCATATTTTAATTTTATTGTTACGTTCGCAGTATCAATTATTATTCTGTCGAACGGAACGAAATCTAAATCTATAAATCTGTAAATCTGTAAATATTGTATATCTACTAAACATACTATATTATTTACTATAGTTACAGAGCGGATTACAACTCTTTAAATAAGCCTAAGGTACGAGCGGGTCGTGACTCGTTAAATAAGCCTACACCTTACTTACATCTGACCTTCTGGGTTATTTGTCAAGAGCGGATTACAACTCTATAAATAAGCCTAAGGTACGAGCGGGTCGTGACTCGTTAAATAAGCCTACACCTATTACTTCATATAAAATATGTAAGTATGTAATGTATGTAAATAATATTTATGTTTGTAATTATATAAATAGATGACTACTTTTATACTTTACACTACTATACATTCTTACTTTCTTTGTAATATACTTTTTTCCTTTCTCTGTATTATACTTTCTTTATACTTTTATTTTTACTTTTAAAAAAAAAATCATTAAGATTTTTTTTTGAGGGGAGCCCGGGGTATTGTAACGAGGTGTACTAATACCTCGTTCAATACTCCTTGGCTGGCAGATGCATTTTTCTTTTAAATTTTTAAATATTGACATTTGGTTTTTCAAAGAAATAAAAATCATCTGTCAGCTGGGTTCCCTTCGGGAATGATGTAAATATGTACGATATTTTTATTTTGGATATCTTTATCACTTTTATAAATTTTGTATAGTGCCTAATTATGTAAATATTTTGATAGTGATTGTATAGGATATTTATACCTTGCAAAATAATTATACCTTGAAGAATCTGAGTTGTTCCTAATTGAATAATCTCTTACCCCGCCCTGAGCTACCTACAATTACTACTGTCGAGGATCTGCCCCCTCGCACTGGCGCCATTGTAACGAGGTGTACTAATACCTCGTTCAATACTCCTTGGCTGGCAGATGCATTTTACTTTTAAATTTTTAAATATTGACATTGGGTTTTTCAAAGAAATAAAAATCATCTGTCAGCTGGGTTCCCTTCGGGAATGATGTAAATATGTACGATATTTTTATTTTGGATATTTTTATCACTTTTATAAATTTTGTATAGTGCCTAATTATGTAAATATTTTGATAGTGATTGTATAGGATATTTATACCTTGCAAAATAATTATACCTTGAAGAATCTGAGTTGTTCCTAATTGAATAATCTCTTACCCCGCCCTGAGCTACCTACAATTACTACTGTCGAGGATCTGCCCCCTCGCAATGGGTGTGAAGTTTTTAATTACTGGGACATCTGGATGTGGGTGAAAATAAAATTAAAAGACTTTTACACTCTTTCATACGCGAAGCAAGCGAAGCGTGGCATAATTAAACGGTACAGTAAATATTATTTTCCCCTGAATCATTATTAAAACGGTCCGACCGTAAACAGATTGTGTTCATTACTGTAAGTGTTATCGCAAACAGTCGATATTGACGACGATCTGACAGCGATATTTTACTGGAAGTGCCCCATAACTCATGGGACAATAAAGCTTCTTTACGGGGCCACCGTTGATCTTCTACACCATAAATTAAATAGGTCAGATAGGCTACGGAATCAATTGTTTTTTCCTACGTAGGCTCTCGCTTTAGGTATTCATCCATCTATCTATACAAATAAATAAAATTGGAGTGTCTGTTTGTAATATTAAAATAACCGCTTTTTACTAAGTGCATTCGAATGTATACACGGTACATATACCAAAACAACATTTTTTACAATTTTTGTCTGTCTGTCTGTCTGTCTGTCTGTCTGTTTGTTAAGACTAATCTCTGAAATGGCAGGACCATTTTGACGGGACTTTACTGGCAGATCGCTGATGTAACAAGGAGTAACTTAGGCTACTTTTATTTAAGGAAAAAAATAGTTTGTTTGGCGAAGTTCGCCGAGTCAGCTAGTAAAATAATAAAAGTAACTCATTCTATGTACAATTAAATAGAAGATATTGGCAACAAAAAAAATTTGACGATATTTATTTACGCATTGCCATTGAGTTTTACTCTTATATCTTTACCCATAAAATATGATACATGTTTCAGAGTAGTAAGAGTTAGCTACCCGTGTCCTGCTAATATTAGATTGAACTGCGTATCGCAGTGGTATATTGTATTGCATTACATACATGTATATCTATCTTTGTTTGGACGAATCATGGTTATAAATAACGGCAAACTATTGGTTTAGTACAGAGCGCTCAGATACCCTTTTCCCTTATCAGATTACTCCGAATACATCCCGAAAATAGAGAAGAAAATACTTTCCTTATCTAGACTAAGTTCCATTTACAAGTTCTGTTGACAAACAAGCTCATACAACTCAATGGGACAGTAGATTTCTTCGAGTCAACAAATATAGATCTTTGTAGGGATGTTATTACTTTGTACATATTGAGAATCCTGTAGTTGGTACTTGGCTATTACGATAGTACTTGGTAAATTGAATCTAACGAGGACAAGAAGAAAGGAACGCTTTTAGGCATTTATGTACCTAAAAATGGGTTTTTTGCTATTGAAACTTTGTACAAAATATTTTGTTGCCATGGAAGCTAAAGGGAATCTGTGTAGTGAATTTTGAGGCTAAGCCCATTTGCTGAATCCTCTTACGTTGGCTCACCTGTCGAACTGTGACTAACACCGGCTAATACCGAGTGGGAGCCATAGATAGGGCGTAGTAACATTAGTCACACTACTTCTACTGTAGGCACACCTAATGGCCGCTTTTTTATTGGACGCTTTTTTATTGCACAGTAAGTGCTGCCACACTACAGTTATAATTTTTTTTCATACTGGCAACGACAGCAGTTGAGGCATATTTCTATGACATTGTATTAAACGCCTTCTCATTGAATCATTGGACAATATCGCTATCGACGGCAGCAAGGCACCCAGAGAAACGACAGAAAATGACTTATTACTATTTTGTTTTCACTTGAAATGTGATCCTTTGAACTTGTAGTTCGTTCAAGAAACATAATCATGGAACCCAGCCCCTTGTTTCCCTAATTATACAATTTGTACAAGCTGACAGAAATTTTCGGGAAGCTCCTGTCCGATCTCCAACGCCCCTTAATTTCTGGCGCCCTTCAGCGGTTAACCCTAGATTACCATGCCCTGATTAGGGATGGACGTAGATTAATGAAAGAAGAGACGGCACATAGAAGTTACTGAGGCTTTTAAAATTTAGATGTTAAGTAAAGCTGATTGAGTTTGGTTATTGTTGCTGCAAAACAAGCAAAAGGCAATTTATCCTAATAGGTATAGGTATATAAAATAGGTATCGACGCTTGAAAGGCAAAAATTACCAAGCGACATGTTGACAACTTTACACTATAGGCGATTTTTTACGATTTCTTTAATTAATTGTATTAGTCTACTTTGCAACAATCTGCGGATAACATGATGGTATATAGTTTAAGACATGCGTGGCACCTCCCTCCCTCCCACAACGGAAACATGCACTATAATAAAATTAAAAGTATGTACCAACATACATACCAGCACCACAACAACAATGGATTTCCGCAAAGTAACGCCTGATACTATTAACTATACGATTTCTTTTCTAAAATTTTAACTATAAAATGCTCTAGTGTGAAGTTGTCAACATGTCGCTTGGTAATTTTTGCCTTTCAAGCGTCGGTATGTATGTATGTAATGTATGTAACCACCCTTACAGCGGTAATGGTCCCGCTTTGGTCTGTAATGAGCCTAGCCCTTCGTGAATAACGGAACCCTATTGCTTGTGGTAAGTATTCATAAAACGCATAGTAAAAGAGTTAACGTAGTGTGCAAATTGGTGCCGTATTACACAAGTCATTGAACACGGCGACTATTTGCGAGTCAGGCTTTACTTTAGTAGCCTGATGAAATAGAAAACGATAAAAATGTACATATAAAATGTGAAGGAGTAAGTAGTTAAGTGTTTATCAGCAACTTTCCCGATAAAGTTACTTATTCTAGTGCGGAAGTTGTGTAGCCTCAGCCGTATTGAGGTGGCTTAGAATACTGACTCCAATCACATGCCAGCGAGCTATGATGTCTTAAAAGGCAATAGAAGCTGGCCCACTTGGTAGCAGCACCACCAATCTGCACTGGAGCAGCGTGGTGGAGTATGTTCTAGGCTTCCTCAAGACGAGAGATCCGTACTCAGTAGTGGGCCATTAATGGGTTGAAGCCAATTATTATATATCTTTCTGTGAAGCCTCTTCGTGTTCCGGTTGAGAACGGGAGTAAGTTCTTGCTTAGTTTTCTTTCTCTTTCTTTTTCTAGCTACCGACAGTGAACAAAGACATTATGTCCACGAACGCTGAATGAATTATCCTCTTGTTAGAAACTGCCATTGAATGAGCCCGTTATTATCGTCCGCGGATCGATTGTGTGGAAGCTGCTAGCTTATACACAATGTACAGATTTAGCGGTTTAAATCGACTGCTGTCACAATAGCTAAGGCTAATTTATCCTTCTTGTTCGCAACCATCGATAAGCAGTGACCAGTAATCATTAGCTGTATAATGCAGTCTTGGGTGGATGTAAATACAAATAACGACGAATTCACAAATTGACGACCTTGTAACCTAGTTGGTAGCGACACTATCTGCGAAGCGAAGGGTCCCGGGTTCAATTCCCGGCCGGGAAAGTATTCGGGTCATGGATGTTATTGTGATGTTATTGTTATATGTATCGTCCATGCCATTCGCGACACAGGTATACATATGTATACCTACTGCGGGGGTATGAGTGTGTAATTTTCATGTTTGATCAATAAATTACCTATGTCACAGGGGACTGTAGATAATCCTATTTTTTGTAGATTTAGATTTTGAGGGAAAATTCTGTCCGCGTGAAGTTGTAAAGGCTGTAGGCCAACAGCAACTGTCCATTCGAAAAAAAAATTAAATTATGAAAGAAGAATGCCATTTGTGACCCAGACCTGACATGAAAGAGACCTATCTCAGTTTTTTCATATGTTAACATACAATATATTGCCTTGTGTTTTCCGGCGCAGTACTGAAAGATATATTTCATCTACTTCCACTAGAAATAAATGCATAAACGCATTGATTTTTGACTTATAAGTACCGTCAGGTATGATTCTATACTTGGATCAGTTAGATTTGTTTTTTTTTCTAGTGAAAATGGATAGCTATAAATGTGATAGCTTGTATGAGCACAGCGCTAGTATGATTATATTTTTGTTAGCGATTGTCATTGAAAAAAAAAATGTATATTTGTGTTTCATTATACATACCAAAAAATTAAGTCTCGTGCATGTCGGGTTTCATACATACACTAGTACCTAGACCATAATCTGGAATAACATATAGAGTTTATGTTTTATCCCGGAAAACGCATTGGGGAAACGTAGGTACAGCGCTTGTCTAAACTAATATTATAAAGAGGAATGTTTTGATTTTTTGTCTGTTTATTTGTTTGTAATGGATAAACTCAAAAACTACTGGACTGATTTCAAAAATTCTTTCACCAATTGAAAGCTACATTATTCCTGAGTGACATAGGCTATATTTGATTAATGAAAATGAAAAATTAAAAAATGGAAAAATGATTTATTCAGCAACCATCATTACAAACAGTTTTAGTGCACTAGCTCCCACACTAGGATTCCTTGTGTTGTGGGCAGCTAATCCTAGCTTCCCACAACACAAGGAATCCTAGTGTGGGAGCTAGTGGTTGATTTGATACCCATCAAATCAAATATCTTAAGTTATCAAGATTATGATTGGTTATACGTTACTTCATGACAATTAAAAATGTTTTTTGCCCAGCGAAGTGGGTACGGTGCAGCTTGTTTTATATAAACCATGAAACGTATAAAACGTAAATCATGTCAAGTATCGTTCGGTCAAAATACGACCAATCCAGATTTGGATAGATTTTAGTTTCGATTTAAATACCGAGCGAGCGAGCGCGGGCTGTTTCAACCACGGTTACATTTAAATTAACATGTTTTTTTGTAGGATTTAAATCTGTGTTATTTAAACTATTACCATTGAAGTATAATGTCATAGAACAGACATCTCGAACAAAACGTATGTCCCGCCAGGAGGTTCTATTTTCAAAATTGAGCCCCCGTTCTCCTTTCAAAATCGAACAAATCCATTGAAAATTGAAGCCGCTCGGCGCCAATTCATTGAAACATACATTGTGTTCCCGGTGTCGGTTCTATACGCTGTTAATAATACTTCAATGACTATTATAAGTAGTATTACGTCTTCTGTGGTTATATTCATAATCAAAACCAGTATTATATAACAGAGCCAAATATAAAATATTGTAAGTATCTTAGAAATGTTGTGTAAGTCTGCTACTTAATAGATTTAAAGGCATATTTTTGTAATCATTATGTTTTTGACGGCCCTGTAGCGTAGTTGGTAGCGACTCTGCCTGCAAAGCGAGGGGTCCCGGGTTCGTTTCCTGGCCGGGGCAGATATTTATGTGACAGATAAATATTTGTACTCGGGTCATGGGTGTTATTGTGATGTATTATGTGTAGTCCATGCCACCCGCTACACAGATAAAAACCTACTGCGGGTGTATGAGTGTGTTAGCGTTTATTTATTTATTTATTTATTTATTTATTTATTTATTTATTTATTTTACAAATAATTGTCAAAATACGATTTCAGTAACAGATTTTTTTTTTAATTAGGCAAAGGAGTTAGCTGTCGATATAAATGCAGTATTGTAAATCGCATTGGCTTCACGCTTGTCACTTGCACGCCGGCGGTCACTGAGATTAAATTTTTTAAAATTTCGTCGCCATTTCCGATTTAAAGGTCCGAAGCAAGCTGTGTATAGTTAGGTCCCTATTTCAGGTCAATATGTACGGTATAAAGGTTAGGGGTATATTTATAACGAAAATTACAGTTTGAGTAATTTTGTACAGTACTGTAAGAAACAAAATAATTAATAATCTAAATTTCACTAACAAAAAATAACCGATTTCAAAATTACTCAAAAACTACTGGTCAGATATCGCTTAAATTTATGTGCGACCACAGGACAAGCACCTGCTTTCGATTAAAAAAAGAATCATCAAAATCGGTTGACGCAGTCCAAAGTTCTGACCTCCTCCTTTTTTTGAAGTCGGTTAAAACATAAGTTTTGCTTTATCTAATTTACTAATAGTAAGGTATTTGATTATTTGGTTAAAGACGTTTATCATGTAACGATTTCTTGTCTTGAAAAAAAACGTGGTAAATAATTGTAAAATAGTAGTAGTAGTTCTGCATGTGCAAAATTACACTGAATTTCAAAGTTACCAGTCAGGATTTAATATAAGGACATTCGCAGCCTGTCGCGTCACGTGACTGAGCCTCCACCCAATGTCCTCATCATCTCCCTCATCGTTCAATGCACCGGATTAACATAAAATGGTCCACAACGGGTAATCCTCACGAAGCCAAGCAAATGTCTTTACCATAATGGAACTTCTACGCTTTTATTTAAAAATTCCGATTCCGTGTTTACTCAGTAGCGAAATCGTATTTTAAACTTTGTTACGTCGTAAATTAGGTTTAATTTTATACCACGTTGATAGATTAAAATGATATTAAAGTTGTTCTTTCATGTTCTTATATTTTATGTCAACTTGAGTATAATATTTTCTAAAGCTAAAACAAACTCTTGGTTAATTTGCCGTCAAGAGAAGATACTTAGAATTTAACATAGTAGCTATAATTTTCCGTGTTATTCTAGCGGAAAACCAAGATGCTTGCCCTACCCTAGAAATGTTTACGCCTTTTCGTAGCAATAACACTCAGATCGTAATATTATTAAAAAAAAGAGAAAAGAAAAGGAAGTGTATTTTTTACGTTTATTGTCTCAGAACTTTGTCATTATTTTGAAGGAAGCATTTCAAGATTGGTTCCATTCTCGACAAAATTCATTTTTGAGTTTTATTTCATTTGTATTCTCAAGTTTTTATGGGAATGGTTTTCAAGCGTTTTGAATTATTCGCAGCCACTTTCTCTTTGATCAGAAATGTATCGATGAGGTTCATTGTATGTGTATGATCTCAATGAGTGATGGTGATTAGTTAAAATTAGGAGATTCGTCTGCTCCTTTATTAATTAGATTTAATTCCATTCCGTAAAAATTAGTGCCTCAAGTCTAGTTAATGAAAAAAAATACCTTGGTACTTTAATATATTTTTTCACAAGGTTATAAGGGCTGACCTAATTCTTTTCTCTATTGTCTTCGAAATAAACGGGTACTTCGACCCCTATCCCTTGACGGTTTCGCACCCTTATCCACACTGTACGTTTAAATGTAATTACAGCGCGCCCCTGCCGCTAACATGCGATAAGCTGATCTCAGTATGACATAGGTAACTCGTAGGGATGTCAAAAATATTTTTGAGTTTATTTAGGGATGTCATAACTTTGTGTTGGAAAAATTTAAACATAGCCTGTAACACCAGAATAATGTATGAATATTATTTTGTTTGTGATATTATTATTATTATATTGTGGATTTATAAAAATATTTTAATAACATAATATTATTAATAATATTAATATTATTATATTAATTTTAGTAATATTAATATTAATAATATTATAGTTAAATTATAATATGTAAAGGTATGAGGGGTGGACACATTTATAATGCTTGCCGAGTAAAATATTTTTTTTTCTTTTCTTTCTTGGCCGGCTATTTAACGTGTGGCGACAGCGCACACGCGTCACACGGTGACGTCACGCCGCGCCGCCCTGAATCACGCTATCGAAGTTTTCAAAGATCGCTAGCATATATACAAATGCTCCGACAAGATCAGTCGGGGCTCGGCCGCCTCCCAGGCAACACACCTCGCCTGGCGGGAGATCTCCCTTTGCCAAACTGGTGACCCTCGGCAAGAACACGTCCCTTCGAGCACCGATAGCGGCAGCAGGCATCCCTCCCCCCTCACCTCACCGCTCACACCCGACGGACAGCAGCAACATCTCCCCGCAGTCTCAACTCCAGCCACACTAGCTCATCGGGTGCATCGCAGCGTATGCCCAAGACGCTTCCTGTCCCCGTTCCGACTACTGTCTACACGGCGGCTCTACTGACGGCTTGAGTACACATCACTCGCCCTCTGCATTGGTCGTCTCACCCTCACATCCCGACTCACCGTGGATAAGAGGGCATTCCGTGGACACACATGGCTGAGCAATCATCGCGGCGCATGGACTGCAAGATGTATCGACCTCCGGTCTGAGCGGGGGGGGTGATGTGGCGACAGCGCACACGCGTCACACGGTGACGTCACGCCGCCCTGAATCACGCTATCGAAGTTTTCAAAGATCGCTAGCATATATACAAATGCTCCGACAAGATCAGTCGGGGCTCGGCCGCCTCCCAGGCAACACACCTCGCCTGGCGGGAGATCTCCCTTTGCCAAAAACGCATCAGTGATGCCTTTGGTGTTGCTGATGTCCATGGGCGACGATAGCCACTTACCATCAGGTGGAGTATCAGCTCATTTATTTGCTATTTCCATTAAAAATGTCCTTTTTGTTGCATATTATAAGGGGACATCCATAAATTACGTCACACGTTAGGGGGGGGGGGGGGTCGATGTAGTGTGACATTGTGTAGCAAAGTGTGGGAGGGGGGTCCTAAATTTCGTGACGTCACATTTCAAAATCGAATAATTGGTATGTATAGGTAAAATCTAGGTGTAAAATTTCATAACATGTGACGTCACACTAGGGGGGGGGGGGAGGTCTCACAAATGCAAATAAAACGCTGTATCAAGGTGCTCCCGAGCTTTTATTCGTCTAGCCCTCCAAGACTTGAGAAACCGCTGGGCTATTGGGCTTGAGAGCCAGTTCTTTCTTTCTTTTTCTTCTCTCTTCCTTGGCCGGCAACGCATCAGTGATGCCTTTGGTGTTGCTTATGTCCATGGGCGTCGATAGCCGCTTACCATCAGGTGGATCGTCAGCTCGTTTGCCGGCTATTTCCATGAAAAAAACCAGTCTCATATACAGTCCGCACTATTCCCTACACTTTTTTTATATTGGTTTAGTTAGCAGATACGCACGTATTAGCCCAATGACGCCAGTGATCTTGTAACTGACCTTGTTTAATATAGGTTACTAAACACCTTAACTATAAACAGCCATACACGTGTCTCATAAATTGATCTCAAATCACGATTTACCAAGTTCAAATTATTATACGACCACCAATATTTCTCAGTAATCTAAAACGAACCTTACAGATTTGTTATTAAAGCCGAAGTTTCTTTCAGTCGTTGTACTGAAGACTAGTATTTTCTTGTTAATGTTTCGAAAACATTCATCTTGCACAAAGTGGAGTAAAAGTTAGATTTTTAAAATAACTTTTTTTAAAGATAGTTTCCTTAAAAAGTATGTTTACTACTACTATGATGTGTGTGTTTTAATAGTATATCTACCTATTGCAGTTATAACCTGTAACTAATATTTAGAAAACATTTTATAATGTACAAAAAAATAATAATTC
Organism: Thymelicus acteon; assembly: GCA_951805285.1. NCBI lineage: Eukaryota > Metazoa > Arthropoda > Insecta > Lepidoptera > Hesperiidae > Thymelicus > Thymelicus acteon. The sequence goes on from OX638224.1 coordinate 2,062,464, forward strand.
TATGATGTATTAAATAAATAGAAATATTTCCACTTACTTGTAACAGTGAATCACACAAGTGAATCACACAAAAAAATATGTTCAAGATACGAGTAAGATGACATAGAGTAGTACGACATACATTTTTTAAATTACAATTTTAATTTAAAAGTGTTCGAAATTGGTACAAATACCTTATTTCGGGAATCCCAAGCAAGGAGAATCAAATTTTAAAAATCGTATGCGATCAGCTTTAGCAAGCTAGTTAAAACTGTGACTTGAATAAATTACACACCTAGAGTAATATTTCAATATTGGGTGGCAATATCGGGCCGATGTCAATATCGGGTCGCAATACCGCTCCAGTGTCGGGCGTCCAATCGAACAAGGGTTGTCACGTACTTGCATCGGGTTAAATTGAAAATTTAATCTCAAACCGAGTATCGAGAATTCTCTCTCGGTACCTGTGGTAATGCTGAGAAGTATTGAACTTGTTCAGACGAGTACAAAAATGTCGAGAGCTCTTAGTTAAGTTTTAACTGGGAAATTCTTCGCGTATCTGTAATTGTCGTACATGAATGAATGGAACATAGATTACCCCCAATAGATACCGCATAAGTGAAATTTTCTTAGTTTGAACTCACAAAATTTGGCGGACGGCGCGGGTTGCGGGGGACAAAACAATGCGCTGTGATTGGATATTTCTTATTCATACTTGGACTTGACGGGTCAGTATTGGTCGACACTATTGTCGTCGACTTGCAAATGCACGTATGTGTTGGCGCGCGTCAGTTGCCTTGTATGCGGTATCTATTGGAGGTAATCTATGGAATAGAATGAATAGAATGAATGACCGAATGGAATGTTACCGGTCGGTATTGATTACCAGGATTCTCAGATTCTGTAAGAACTGGTTAGTTACCGATGTAATTGTTATTGTGTCGTCTAGATACAATGATAGGTTGGTTGGTTAGATTTATGTTAGGTATTAATCTTACATTGAGCTAATTAGTGTCTATAATATTCATTAAATGATTTATTTTAGCTATAGTCCCTGGTATAGTTTTTTAAATAACGAAACTTACACACTGGATTCCTTGTGTCGCGGGTGCCATGCATGACACACAAAGAAAAAAACACGCACCCAAACCGAGAACAGACTAATCATTAAAATTTTCGCCCCATTGGGAATCGAACCTGGACCCTTTTCTCGGTAATGCAGCATGGTAACCACCTTGCCACAGCGGTCATACACGGTCATTGTACAAGTTATACAATGTAACTATTACAGTGACGAGCACAAAATTGCAACTTCTATAGTAACCCGTAGTATATACTACCGTATACAGTGCCACCAAGTTATCTGTGAAATGACGAAAATTGGAACTAATGCCGCCCCATTCATAAGTGCTTTGTGTTCATTCATTGACATTTACTACGTCTCGAATTGCGTCCAATGATTGGTCCAATGCGTCCGACAGCGCCCTCCGTCAATTCACAGATAAGTTGGTGGCACTGTATACACACGGACTCGTACTGCATAAACATAAGTGAATTCCTTCAGCTCGCGCGTCGCAATCCGCTTACCCGCGGGAGTCGGAACCGCGTTACATCGCGACCCTAATGCCGTTTCCGATCGCGACTCATTGAATTGCGACAGATACGGACTTGTTTACTGCTGCACCGGAACTTGAAGTTATACTTGTCTTATTACAGAAGCTTTAGCTATATTTACCTAATACGTGAATCAAATATTCGTACCTGTTTGATGCATGTAGGATTCTGAAAGGTGTAGTTAAATTTTACATGGAAATGCAGAAAACTGATAAATATGTGTTACAATCTATACAAATAAATAAAATTGGAGTGTCTGTTTGTAATATTAAAATAACCGCTTTTTAGGGTTCCGTAGCCAAATGGTAAAAAACGGAACCCTTATATATTCGTCATGTCTGTCTGTATGTCCGTCCGTATGTCACAGCCACTTTTTTCCGAAAGTATAAGAACTATACTGTTGAAACTTGGTAAGTAGATGTATTCTGTGAACCGCATTAAGATTTTCACATAAAATAGAAAAAAAAAACAATAAATTTTGAGGGCTCCCCATACTTAGAACTGAAACTCAAATTTTTTTTTCATCAAACCCATACGTGTGGGGTATCTATGGATAGGTCTTTAAAAATGATATTGAGGTTTCTAGTATAATTTTTTTCTAAACTGAATAGTTTGCGCGAGAGACACTTCCAAAGTGGTAAAATGTGTGTCCCCCCCTGTAACTTCTAAAATAAGAGAATGATAAAACTAAAAAAAATATATGATGTACTTTACCATGCAAACTGCCACTTAAAATTGGTTTGAACGAGATCTAGTAAGTAGTTTTTTTTAATACGTCATAAATCGTAAACCGCAATTTACCTCGATCAAAGTTACAACGAACTACAAGAACTTTTATATTATGTTACTTACTGCTACGGAACCCTTCATGGGCGAGTCCGACTCGCACTTGGCCGCTTTTTTACTAAGTGCATTTGGACGTATACACGGTACATATACCCAAACAACATTTTTTACAATTTTTGTTTGTCTGTCTGTCTGATTGTTCCGGGTAATCTCTGAAATGGCTGGACCAATTTTAACGGGACTTTCACTGGAAGATAGCTGATGTAACAAGGAGTAACATAGGCTACTTTTATTTTAGAAAAAAATAGTTTGTTAGACGATATGAAGTTCGCCGGGTCAGCTAGTGTGATATATGTAAAAAATTAATAGTACTTACACATTATATACACCAGAGCAAGGAGATTACAACAAAAAGGAGAAAAGATAGAAACTTACAGAAAAAACGGTTTTGTATATGTTTTAAAGTATCTTTGGTTTTATAATATAACCCACTAACCTTTGACGTTACTGTTATAAAAAATTGTTTTCATAGCTTTGGTTTTATAATTTGTTCAAACAAAATAAGTTAAATTTAAAAGTCTATAGTTTTATTACTGACGGGATATCGAAGGCTAGAGATTAAAATTTCAATATTTTTCAGGTCAATTCCCCGGTCGAAGTTGCTTTAGAAAATATGAAAGATTCTTTCTGGCTTAGCACGTGTAGAAGTATAGGTAGATTGTTCTTTCTTAATATTTATATTACCATAATTTAACCGCTTACCTACACAAATATCCTAATCGGTCGCAGTGTCTGAGAGAAATGTCTTTTAGTCCAGTTACCTACGTGTAGGTGAGGCCCTATGGTGAGGCCTAACGAGTTCTTATATAAATGGAGACCAAGCTTCGAAGAGGTGAACCTGAAGACAGATCACATGACATTGGTACCTACTCTAATATTAAAGTGGTATTCTCATTCGAAACCAAGCCGAAAAATAAACACGAAGTCTGGATAATGAATATCTCAATGAATGAATATCTCAGTTTTTAGACGGAGAGCGCGGAAGTTCCATTATGGTAAAGATATTTGTTTGACTTAGCGAGGATTACCCTTTGTGGGCATAATCTTTTATCAGGGCATTAACAATGAGTGGTACGAGCGACGAGGAGGATCTTGTTTGCTGAGGACTTTGGGTGGAGGTTTATTTATTTATTTATTTATTTATTTATTTATTTATTTATTTAATCAACACTGTATTGTTTGTGCACCAAAACATAATATACATAAAGAGCACAAGGAAGGAACACAAAACAATGGGCAACCTTATCGCTTTAAAGCGATTTCTTCCAGGCAACCCAGCAGTAAATTGAAATAGGAAGATTGAGGTTCGGTCACTCGACGAGACAGGGACGGCTGTGGAAGTCTCTAGAATAATTTTTTATTTCCAAGGCCACGAACACAATTATAAGTAAAGTAAAAACAGAATTATAAAGTAAAAAATGTGAGCCGTCACGGGACGCCTGGCAGATGTGAAACATCGACATTATTTTGTAAAAGTAATATGCAGAAAAGAACATATTGTGATAGGAACTAAATATGTCATAATGATAAAATAAAATATTACGATAATTATCACGGTCAGACATTTTATTATCAGAAAAATAATTTGTTTTCAAGTAAAACACAGGTTATGTTTACTGTAGTAAACAACACTGTGTACACTACGGAGTATACACTATAGCTATTCGAGCTCAGTGTAGCGAGAAAGATGGCGACGCGTCGCCACGGCATGCGTCGCCACGCCAGAAATCGGTTTTACGTGCGGCTATAGATGTTTCACATCAAAAATAAAATAAAAAATATAACATACAGTTGGTTCAAAATTATTGTTAAATTGTTCGCGTGTGTCCAGTGGCCTAGAAACAGGAGCTCGCTCAGCATAATGCCGTAGTGTTGGCTACGGCGCTGATTTCAGTGAGTCCTTTCAGTAATGTGTATATCTGGATTGAGGACCCACTTTTTGTTCTTGGCGTAGCAAATTAAATAGGGGATTTAAATAAAATTACTTAAACCATAAAGCAAACACTCATAAATTTCTCAAGCCTTATCGCTTATAACCATTTTCTTCCAGACCTTGCCTTATTGAAAACATGGACTGTCTAAATTCTAAAACGTAGAAGTCTAAAATGTTTAGTAACAGCCCGCATGCAATGGGCAAGCGTGCAGCCAATGTGTTATTTTGCGACACTGCTTTTCTACAGTTTACTCGTAGCGTTCTATCTCTTGACAACAGCAGTTTTATACAGTTAACTGTACCTAAATATAACTGTTCTCAGCTTCCACACAATCGATCCGCGGACGATAATACCGGGCTCATTCAATGCAATCTTCTACCAAGAGGATAATTCATTCTGCGATCGTGGACATTACTGACAACAAGTAGTGACAGAATCACTGTTCACTGTAGAACAGGTAGTATCCAAGTACACTGTAGTTACTTGTTACTGCGATTTCTATTTTTTTTGTATCTGGAAAATATAATAAGATGTCCGTAGGCGAACAAAATAATCGACTTTAAAGGACAATGCCCATTTGTGCCCCAGAAATGCCCAGATAAAGTATATTACAAGATTGCTTTAATAAATAAAAACTAGAATTATGTTGTTAATTTTAAATCATATGAAGCACTGGTTAAAAAAATAAAAAAATAAGACGTAAGAAGAATATGGTATTTGGGTTGGGCTAGACATGAGACGAATATATCGAGACCAGCATCATATTTACATAATATATTACTTGTGATTAAAGAATAAAACAATAAACACTTACCTACTTATACGTATACTTCTTTTTGATTTTCTTAGCAACCTGTATCATATCACCAGAAACCAATACAGCAATATAGTTTAATACAACCCATGCTATTTTATTGCTATGTGCTTTTATAACCTCATTAGAAACACCGGTTTGTCATGAGTACATATTTGGTGAGTGTGAGTACATATTTGTTTATCTGATAACATACAGATAAGTATGTAAAAGAACACATCTGGCTTAACTTATGTGATGATCATGAAGTTCCTAGTGAAAACTAATAGCAATGCATTCTGTAAACGATAAAATGTATAAAAAAACCAGTAGGAAGTTATCATGTTTAATGTCCAATATCGTTTGAACCGGTGCTTTATATGACATTAAATCTAGATATCATATAAATACTGTTAAAAAGTTATCATATGACAAAGAGCTGCAATTTGGGTATTTGCATGGCATTGCTGACTTTCAGCTCCATACTAATATGGGCATGATCCTTTAGGTATAACACAAAACCTACTTGTCAAATCTCACTCAATGGGATTACTTGACAAACACCAGCTGCTGAATATAAAAAGAATCATCAAAATAGGTTCACCCAGTAACACACATAAAAAAATACAGTCGAATTGAGAAACCTCCTCCTTTTTTTGAAGTCGGTTCAAATAGAAATTACATACACTTACGACTAGAGAAAAAGATTTTTCTGTCACATAAATACCCGACTGAATCCACAGAGTACTTAATCACTACGTTTTAACTGAATCCTTCGTTTGGCAGATGGGGTTACTATTAACAACTAACACAATAAAAAAATAACCCTGAAAACATTGCTAGCACACTAAAATGGAAACACGGGTGTAAAGTAAAATGTAATGTTAATACAATGAAAACGGATGTATACGTTTTATCCGACAAACTATATATAGCAGTGGCGTGTGGACGTGTCGGTCCGTGCGCGCACGTACAACACAGCGTACAGAGAACGCAGCGCCACCTAGCGTTAAATATGCAGCGACACGCGAGCTGCCTGCGATCCTAACGTCTGTATGTCTTGTTACATAAATTACCTCAAGCTCGTAATGTACTCTGGTTTGATTGAAGAGGTAGATAAAAGAACGTATTCTGCCAGGGGTAGAGATGATTTTATAAACAAACTAGCTGACCCGGCGAACTTCGTATCGCCTAACAAATTATTTTTTTCTATTTTTTTTTAAATAAAAGTAGCATAAGTTACTCCTTGTAACATCAGCTATCTACTAGGGAAAGATCCGTCAAAATCAGTCCAGCCATTACAGAGATTAGCCGGAACAAACAGACAGACAGATAGACAGACAGACAAAAATTGTAAAAAATATTGTTTTGGTATATGTACCGTGTATACATCTAAATGCACTTCTTAAAAAGTTACAAAGACACTCCAATTTTATTTATTTGTACAGATGTGTAGATTAAGAGAATTACATACATTAAAGGAAAGAACTAATATTAAAAATGAGAAAATTGATGAGAATGTTGTTATTTGATGTTTATTTTTCACGAAAAACTACTGAAAGATTTTCATGAAATTCAGTACACGTGTAAACCATGACTCGAACAACATATTACCGGTATCTGAAAACGGTACTTATTATCCCGAAATCTTCAGAAACAAACTTTACATTAGGATCATTTGTACAATTACAAAGTGTATTTGATTTAAAATGTTTATTTTAGCTTTTGTGTACCTACAGCTAATTAATTACACGGTCTGTACACTGGTGTATAGTAATATAAACGATAGTATAGCCCATTTGCAGTTGTTCCCGCAAGACAGCTGACATATCCGGATGTGCTGCTGTGACAGCCTACGGAAATTGTACATTGTGCATAACGATCTAAGTAGCGCTTTGGACGTGTTAAGGATATTAAATTTCGCTAGCTGGTTTAATAAAGTTATACCTACATAACGGACATTTATAAATAAATAAAAAATACATCTATACAAATAAATGAAATTGGAGTGTCTGTTTGTAATATTAAAATAACCGCTTTTTACTAAGTGCATTCAAATCTAAACACGGTACATATACCAAAACAACATTTTTTACATTTTTTGTCTGTCTGTCTGTTTGTTCCGGCTAATCTCTGAAATGGCTGGACCGATTTTGACGGGACTTTCACTGGCAGATAGCTGATGTAACAAGGAGTAACTTAGGCTACTTTTATTTCAGAAAAAATATTTCGTTCGGCGATACGAAGTTCGCCGTGTCAGCTAGTCTCTCATATAACAACTGATGTAAGGTACGACTAATCAGACACAGTGGTGGTCGGGCGCCTCGGAGGGATGCAGAGTGATGGTCCGAGGGTCAGAGGCTGGGGGCTTGAGAGTCAGTTCTTTCTTACATTTTCTTCTCTCTTTTTTAGCTGGCAACGCATCAGTGATGCCTTTGGTGTTGCTGATGTCCATGGGCGACGATAACCACTTATTACCAGGTGGATCGTCAGTTCGTTTGTTGGTTTCCATAAAAACCCCTTCATATCTATTAAACAGCGTTCAGTCACGGGTCGGCAACTCTCATAAATATATTATTTGATGCGTTGTGTCCGTTCGCCCGTGGTAAAACAAATAATAAATTCCCGTATAAACGCACCGGGTAGTTCACTACGTAGCAACCCTGTTTAACATTACCAATAAAGGTTTTCGTTAAATTCACCAATGTGGATAAATTAAGGTTACATTTATATCCTTTTTACAAATTCATGAATCAGTGAATAATGGTCTTCTTTTAAATTAAGAAGGATAAGGTTTAATCCTAGTCCTATTCCTAATAATATTATAACCTGAATTTTATTAAAAAAAACCGACTTCAAAATATTAAAGAAAAAACTACTCGTCAGATCTAGCTCAAATTAAGTGGGACCATATGACAAGCACCAGCTTTCGATTAAAAAAAAGAATCATCAAAATCGGTACACCTAGTCGAAAGTTCTGAGGTAACAAATATAAAAAACTGGACTATATCTCCACTTACCATCAGGTGGGATTGTGGTCAAGCATTAACTTATTGTAAGTAAAAAAACAGTCAGATTGAATACCTCCTCCTTTTTTTGAAGTCGGTTAATAAATGTGAAAGTTTGTGTGTTGATCAACAAAATACTACTTAATTTTTTTTGCAAACGTTTAATAATAATCTAAATTTTACTAACAAAAAATAACCGATTTCAAAGTTACTCTAAAACTACTTGTCAGATCTCGTTCAAATTTATGTGGGATTACGTGACAAGCACCTGCTTTCGATTAAAAAGAGAATCATCGAAATCGGTTGGCGTGATTAGAGTTATTCGTCCATTTGTCGCGCTTACTTAATACAAATTTAAGACTTATATGGTTTTATCATGGATGCCATTGTCAAATCTCAATAAAATTTATATGGGACTACATGACAGCCACCAGCTTTCGATTAAAAAAAGAATCATCAAAATCGATTGGCCCAGTCCAGAGTTCTGAGGTAACAAACATAAAAAAAAATACAGTCGAATTGAGAACCTCCTCCTTTTTTTGAAGTCGGTTAAAAACTATTCTAATAATAAAACAAAGTTAAATACACTACTCATCTTTCATTTTTATCAACAGTAAATATTTAACTTACCTCTGCATTAAGGGAAGGTATCTAGGGTATAGTATTACCGATATCACTTAAAAAACCCCGTCTGTACGGTGAGTGGGACCGAGGTAAACAGCTCAGCAAAGTAGGTCAATCGCTACTAATGCACGCTTGATTGATGCTTGGTCCCAAGGCGGTCGCAACCCTCCCTGTACTGAAATATCGCGACAAATCCACGAAATAAATTTTATTCAAATATCAACAAAGTTCTGATCGATCTATACATAAATTACAGGTAATCAGATATTCGAGTGTACAGATAGGAATGTAATCCCGGTGTAATGACTTCGAAATGGTTTCAACTAAAAGTTTACGTAAAATTCATGTTTTCAGAGATGGAAAATTCGTTATTTTTTTGTTTTGAATGTCGTTGGTCCGGGATATGTTGATCCTTGTTGTGACGATTTATTTCATTATATGTATAAAAGCATAGGATTTGTTTATTGCTTGATTGATTATTAGGCATTTTTGTAATTTTATGTTTACTCCTTTTTATCGTTTTTGGTTTAGCAAAGGGAGATCTCTCCTGGAGACCTGGACGGCTATTCTCTTTTGTAACTTGACAGCGGAGTTTCAAAATTGACGTTCGAGTTCTAGGATCACTTCACTTCGCAAGTGCGTACTAGATGATTAGATAATGACATGTCAATATGATGCAAGTTCACTTTTGTTTTGTAACTTGACAGCGGAATCCACGATGGGTTTCTAAATTTAAGTTAGAGTTCGAGACTCCCTTCACTTCGCAAGTGCGTACCAGATGATTAGAGAATCACATATCAAGATCTCGGACTCGAACTTCAATTTTGAAACTCATCGCGGATTCCGACAACAGAATAGCCTTCCTGCATTGGAAGCCGCCAAGCTTCTACTGATCTAGTCTAAAAATTTTATATGCGAGCGATACAGAAAACTTCCATAGCGTGATTCGTGTGCGATGCCGCCACATGCATCGGTATCAGTTTACAAGTGATCGTAATAATATTGTAGTGTTAGCAACTTCCAGGAAGATAATGACGTGCAGGGGGCATTCAGTGCCAATAAATAGACGTGCGCTGGGCAGTACCGAACACTTTGCCCTTGGACGTCTTTGCGTGCGGAAGCTCTGCCGGATTGCGGGCTGGTTAAATCAATTAGTGAAATTAATAAGTTATTTGTTTCGTGAGGTTTTTATAAAAATTAAAAAGCGGCCAAGTGCGAGTCGGACTCGCCCATGAAGGGTTCCGTAGCAGCAAGTAACATAATATAAAAGTTCTTGTAGTTCGTTGTAACTTTGATCAATGTTTTTTGCGGTTTACGATTTATGACGTATTAAAAAAACTACGTACTAGATCTCATGCAAACCAATTTTCGTTGGAAGTTTGCTTGGTAATGTACATCATATATTTTTTTTAGTTTTATCATTCCCTTATTTTAGAAGTTACAGGGGGGGGGACACACATTTTACCACTTTGGAAGGGTCTCTCGCGCAAACTATTCAGTTTAGAAAAAAATGATGTAAGAAACCTCAATATCATTTTTGAAGACCTATCTATAGATACCCCACACGTATGGGTTTGATGAAAAAAAAATTTTGAGTTTCAGTTCTAAGTATGGGGAACCCCCAAAATTTATTGCTTTTTTTCTATTTTTGTGTGAAAATCTTAATGCGGTTCACAGAATACATCTACTCACCAAGTTTCAACAGTATAGCTCTTATAGTTTCGGAAAAAAGTGGCTGTGACATACGGACGGACAGACAGACAGACAGACAGACAGACAGACATGACGAATCTATAAGGGTTCCGTTTTTTGCCATTCGGCTACGGAACCCTAAAAAGGTGGTGATTATTATTTTTCTTTTTTTAAACGTAGTTTAAATTAGTTCCTAAAAGTATTGTAGTTATAATTATAAATGTTTTGTTTTCAAAGTGTTCCGTGCTTGAGTACCCTTAAAATAGACGACAAATTTTAATGGTATCTTGTTGGAAGATATTTAAAAGTCAATGTAACGTCTAGGGTAAATCATCTACTCAAAGCTTTAATAGCATGTGGTTGTCGCACCTTAATGTTAATTAGGCGAATAAAGTGTCAGTTAACACTTAGTGCGTTGAATTTTAGCTAATGTTTCAAGTTTCAATAGATTGTTAATTGCTTTATAATTAGGCCAGGAGAAACAAGACATTGCTTGTTTTTAAGCTTATCTAGACATCTTTAAAATTAAATAAATTTAAAATACAAATGTGTTATGAATTTTCTTTCGCTGTTCTTCAATGATAGAAGCCTTCCTGAGATGATAGAAAAAGCAAATAATTACGTGTTTGAGTGGTTTCATAAAAAAAGTTTTAATACAATGATCTGTGGATAATCTTCTTTGCCTCTTCAACTTGTCGTCTTGTCTCCCGTATTAGCACATCTATCTATTTATTTAATACGAGTAACCGACCTCGCTGTGCTTTGGTTTTCTTATTTTTTTTTACACCTTGGGTTACATTATTGGAGTTTTATTAAGGATCCCTAATTTTTTTGAAAATATAATATAGCCTATGTTACTCGGTGATAGTGTAGCTTCCCAATTGTGAAAGAATTTTTCAAATCGGTTCAGTAGTTTCGGAGCCTATTCAATGCAAACAAAAAATCAAATCTTTCCTCTTTATATATTAGTATAGACGAGTAACCGACCTCGCTGTGCTTCGGTTTTCTTATTTTTTTTACACCTTGGGTTACATTATTGGAGTTTTATTAAGGATCCCTATTTTTTTTTGAAAATATTATATAGCTTATGTCACCCGGGGATAGTGTAGCTTCCCAACAGTGAAAGAATTTTTCAAATCATTGCAATTCAATGCAAGCAAACAATCAAATCTTTCCTCTTTATAACATTAGTATAGATTTATTGTACAAAGTATAGCTAGGTTTACAAGGGCAAACTTATTGCCCATTGATGGCATGGCTTGGCTTGACTTGGCATTCTTTCCCAGTCAATTCAGGATGATGGTGAGAACTGTTCTATAAAATAAATACAGACAATAAATTGGTCTGACAAAAACATAATAAATACATATCTCTCTTCTTTAAAGAAACTAATAATAAGAGATTTGAACCCCGACCACCAACGTTTTGAACCCGATTATTTATTTACCCCCAGTTTATTTAGCTCGATCTGGGTCAATCGGGACTAATGCACGCGGGCGATGTCCCTCGATGACATAATAATGTCGGCTCTGACGGGAAATGCGATTAACACTTGGATAATCGTAACTTATTGTTAAGTAACCTAACGCATAACTAAATTTCATTTACTATGCTTAGTGCAATTATAAAGGATCTTGCCGTAATGATATACGTATGTAATAAAATATTATGTTATCTAATAAATCAACGAATAGTATTATATTAAATCGATTTAAACTTCTTCATAAATAAAATCGATTGTTATACAAAATCGAATCGGAATAACATTCCGACATCACTAATTGCATTGACTAAAATGATAGGTGAATTAAGTCTACTTATATCAACTCACCTTGACCAGTAGATTTAGATCACCTGAGTGCATAGGTGAATAAAGTACATTTACGTAAATTTTGATGGAATTTATTATCCCGTAGTGGCAGAGAGAAATATTTTTACAGTAAAATGCATTCAAGATATCATGCACCTAGATGACCAATGAACTAATTGATCGTAGTCACCGTCAGCCCAGGACATCTTCGAAGACATCGGGAAAACATGTCACGTATCGTCACGCGGTCACGAAGATACTGCGTTGATGGGGAAAAACTCTTTATGATCATAAACGGCAGATGAGATGAGAGTTTTACGTCAAGTTTCACGTTTAGCTACCATCGCGACAACACGCTAACGACATCTTCTTAATGAACTTGACACTGTTTATGACTAACTACCCACGAGATTGCACGTTTGAGTAAATTATCAGCCATTTTCTCTGTTAAAGTGTTAATGTCAGCGACAAGCCATTTTGTTAAATGACCGGGTCATACGAAGCAGAAACACATAACTTATTATTATAATAACACTAGCTTATCCGGCGAACTTCGTATCGTCTAAGAATGTAACAAATCAGAAATCATTAAAATCGGTACAGCCGTTCTTAGTTGTTACAGTTTCTGTGTGCTCCTCCCTCTCCCTCTCCCTCTCCCTCTCCCTCTCCCTCTCCTTCTCCCTCTCCCTCTCCCTCTCCCTCTCCCTCTCCCTCTCCCTCTCCCTCTCCCTCTCCCTCTCCCTCTCCCTCTCCCTCTCCCTCTCACGCTCCAGCTCCCAAGTAAAAACAGGAGTCATAAAAGACGCTAATAATAATAACTAATAGCTATCTATCAACTACACATAACAAAAGTTTACCTTATCCCGCAGGAACAGGTCTATTTTCCGGGATAGAAAGTATCCTATATCCATCCCCGAGCTTTATTTTATATCTGTATAAATAACTAATCTATCAACTACATATAACAAAAATTTACCTTATCCCACAGGAACAGGTCTATTTTCCGGGATAAAAAGTATCCTATGTTCGTCTCCTGATTCTAAGCTACCTCCCCACCAATTTTCAGCCAAATCGGTTCAGCCATTCTTGAGTTATAAATAGTATAACTAACACGACTTTCTTTTATATATATAGATGAACAATTCTTTGGTGAAAAGTATAGTAGCGTGCAAAATTTGTATTGTTTTTTTTCCATTCGTAAAGCTTCGTAAATTCGTAAAACATAAATTCACAAACATGATTTTAGGCGAAGTTAAATAAAACCTCGAAATAATTCAACTAATTTAAAAAATAATTCAACCAGTGAAATCGTAAATATCAAGCCATAATTTACGACTCAAAGAGAATTCGCACTTCACTTTCGTGAAAGCTCTTCAGAAACACGGTTATATTAAACAGGGATCATGGGCACTTCGGGCGAAGATCGTGTGCGATTCAGCCATTGAAATACGAATCGTGTTGGAATGTAATAAGGTTCTACTTACAATACCGACCGCGTAAGTACAATCCCTTTCGCACAGAAAGTATTCAATACATACAGATTAAAACGGCGAGCTGTGTATGTCTTATGTACGGTTGAGGGAATTTATTCGTTCTCAGCCGAAGATTTGAATTTTATATTCGGACCCAATATTCTAGAGCGCTACGACTCGTTGGATGCTTATTGCATTACTTACGGATGTTTTAGAGCACTTGAATCGGTCGGAAAGTTGCTTACAGATAATCTTTTCATGGCTTCCTGTTCGAATTTAAACTTAATTTATTTACTTTTGCATCAGAGCTTTCTGTAGAGCAGACATTTTGCTTAGAGGAGTAATTTCTCAGTGGTCGGAATTAGATTACTTCGTTAATTCATTCTACTAATATTACACATGTGAAAGTTCGTGAGGATATACAGATATATATTATTCTTTCATGCAAAAACTACTGAAAACACTGGTTTTCATTAACTTTAGCACACAGGTAGACCATGATCTGGAATAACATATCCATCCATCCATCCATCCATCAGCCTTTGGAATTCCACTGCTGGACATAGGCCTCCTCTAACTTGCGCCACTCTGACCGGTCCTGAGCCTTCTGAATCCAGCGGATACCCGCTGTCTTCTTCAGGTCGTCAGTCCAGCTGGGGGGCGTCCCGTGCTCCTTTTTCTGAGGCATGATCTCCATTCGAGGACCTTTCTTCCCCAACGGTTATCGGTCCTTCGAATATGGCCAGTCCATTGCCACTTCAGCCAGCTAATTCTCTGCACTAAGTCGATCAGCTTCGTTCGTCTACGGATTTCATCATTTCTAATTCGAATAACATTCGAATAAAATATAGGGTATTTATCATCTCAGAAAACGCGAGCAAAGCGGAGGGCAGATCAATAGTTCCTTATGTGTGTTACAATTATGTGTGTTACAGTTATGTGCGTTACAGTTATATGAAATAAAATAAAATAATAAAACCGTCATTGCTCATGTTTATACTGTCAGACACGATTCAACATTTAATGCGTTTATATTCTGTGAAGTCAACTAATCTACCGAGACACAAAACAATAACTAATTTTAAATAGAAATAGAAATTAATCTTTATTGTTTCTGTTGGTACACATAACATGTTATACAGGGATGAACTATTCTTAACAGGGACCCATTACGGGTATACAATAATCTTAATAATTCGAATACAAATTTTTGTAATACTAAATTTTTTACTAAGTTTTTTAATAATACAAATTTTAAGCTAATTTAATTACATTAATTATCTGTTGTAATAAAATAATTGTTAAATATGTAATATCTATAAATTCAAAATTCAAAGTAATGTATACATGTAGGTATCACTGATACACTAATACACGTAATTTTTAATGTACCAGCTATTATAATATAATATGTTTATTAAATTGATGTTGTTAGTTAGTTGTGGTTAGTTTTGTAAATTTTGACTTTCATTAAGTGAGCCGTTTGTTCGTATGATCATATTACTTACTAACTGTTCATTAACATTCGAATAAGTTGATTGATTTTAAATTTAACATCGGACGATTCCACTACAATCACAAAGTACTGAAACACTACGTTTTAACTAGAATGAAGGGCCACATCGACATTACTAGTTCCTAAAATAATATGTTGATGGAACATCTAGTTTAATATACCAATTAATTAATTAATTAATAATTAATTAATTATAAATAATAAATAATTAAATAATTATAAAATATAAAATTATAAATAAAAATTAATTAATTAATTAATTAATTAATTTATTTATTTATTTAAATTTATGTCACCTTATACAAAAAGAATAAACAAAGGGCAAACTTAATGACTAATGGCATTGTCCACCAGTCAACCTTGGATGGATGTGAAAGAACTGATGGCAGGTGTTAAAACGACTTGAGAAAAAACATCTAAAAAAGGAAGAAAAACAAATATTACTTACGTACAATATATGCAACCAATATCGTGATGGTATAATATAAACTCTTCCCCTGTGCTATGCACGTGTGCACAGGAACGTGTCGTCCCAGCTCCAACCAAGCCTCTAGCGGGCGCTAGAACGTGGAACCTACGACGTAATTAATTACTCTAGTTATTACTAGTTTATAAAAGCGTTGGATCCGTTCCAACATCCGGCTCTTACATAACGGGCCGTGTTAACGCTGTATTTGAATAAATATCTGTCTGTTACTCTCCCGTCCATGGCTTGGGTGTTTTTTGATGTGGCTTCCAATAAAAAAAAAAAATAAAAAAAATAACCCTTCACACTCATAGCCACACTAGGATTCCCTGTGTCGTGGGTGCCATGGACAACACACTAGACAAGGACATTCACACCCAGACCGAGAACAGAAATTCAAATTCATCATTCAAACTTCAGCCTCGCTGGGAATCGAACCCAGGACCCTCGGTGCGGCGATCCGGCATGGTAACCATTGCGCCACACGGGTCGTCAAAAGATAAAATAAAGGTAGAACAGGGCATGGTTCATTCATAATATAAGACGCCTAGAGCATTCATTTGCGGGATTACCTAGTGGCCAACTTAAGTACTTGAAGTTCTTACGCTCAAGGCCTCCGATGTCATAATTATTATCTATCGATGGCAACTGACGCTGATGGTCTATACACCTTAGGAAACATGAAAATGCTTGAAAAATGTCACCCTTTCGCCCCGATTCAGAATCACTAACGGTTACTTTAATCGGTCTTTAATACAGAATCGCCATACAAATACTGTACTAAGGAGCGATTTGTGTAACAATTAGTGACTCTGAGTTGGGGCGTTAGTAACTTACATTTAAAATACTAACATCGGATTAAAATGTATGGTGAACATTGCCTTATCCGTAACTTTTATTGCTACGGCGTAGCACAGTGTCTACGCCTGACGTAGGACGCTACGAAACATTAGCGCTACGCGGCATAGCCTAGCGCATGTCGGTATAAATACATGTCTGTGGTATGAAATCTAGTTTTGTTTTGGCCTCTATTGTTCTAGGTTTTCTTTGTAAAATAAATACGAATCCACATTATGACGTTAAAAAGAACTGTTCCCGTTTAACATACATTCGCAACGTATAAAGCTTAGATTTTATGGCGTGGAAATAGCGAACGGGCAATGTAATTTATGGCAGGTAGAAACTTCGTAAGGTCGCTAGAGCGGAAATATGTAATTTCGCCTCGGAGTAAGATGCATCACACGAATGCTTTTTAGTTTATAGTTTGGGCTGGTAACACTTCTATAGTAGTCGTTAGTCCATGTTGAACGGTTTATGATTAATTTCAGTTTGTTTTGTAGCGAGGCTCAAAAAAATCTATAGTATTTAAAAATTACAATAAAAAAAGATGTTTTAAGCATCCAGTTGAAACAGATTCCTTTTGACGTCTATTAAATAACGAGCACAACATGTTAAAAATGGGTTCCAAGTGTTCTTTCTTTTTCTTCTTTTTCGAAAGTGTTCTTTCTTCGGTAAAGTTTCTAGTAATTTATCTATGACCCGGCGAATTTCGTATCGCCTAATAAACTATTTTTTCTAAAATATAAGTAGCCTAAGTTACTCCTTTTTACATCAGCTATTTGCTAGTGAAAGTCCCGTCAAAATTGGTCCAGCCATTTCAGATATTAGCCGGAATAAACAGACAGACAGACAGACAGACAGACAAAAATTATAAAAAATGTTGTTTTGGTATATGTACCGTGTATACATCCTAATGCACTTAGTAAAAAGCTGTTATTTTAATATTACAAACAGACAATCCAATTTTATTTATTTGTATAGATGTATATGTATGTAAACGTGCTTTTTTTGCAAGACACTACGCATTGGAGTTGATATAAAACGCCATCTTAAAACGTCAATGTTTTTGATGAACGAGTTTAAAATTCTCCTTTGTACAATTACGTCAGTTACTCCTTTATAGTATAAAGCTATATTTACCGAGCTGTTTGAGTAGAAGTAATGGGGCGTTGAAAAATGAGATCGGTAAGGAGACGCTTTGATCATCAGACCATTGTTGTTTTTCAGAGCTGGCGTTATTTATGTTCTGTGGGACAGAAGGATGAAATAAATAAAAAGTTATTAAGCCGGTAGTATTGTGAAATATTTTCTTATCTTTTCACTAGTGAACGCTCGCTTCGCTGCGGCAAGTCCACACTCAAATAAATGTATGGACAGTTTTATTTAATCTAACGTAACTTTTTTATTTTTGAATTAAATTTGAAATAAAATTGCACTGAATGTTAACTTAAGCTACTACAATACATCAGTGAAAATTGCATCTAAAGTTTTTAAGTCATTCCTGAGATTAGCCAAAACAAACGCATAGAGACAGACATAAAGAAACAAATTAAAAAAAAAATGTTGGAACGGGCAAAATTTTACACTTTCGCGGCTATAATGAACTTTTTTAAATACCTTTAATCAAAACAAAAGTCACACAATTTAATACTGTAAACGGAAAATAATATACATATTTTTGATATTCAATTAATAAAATATTTTTTTAATTAAGTATCTATTACAAAAGCAAAAGTTCCGCATAGTATTTTTCTTTTAAATTCCTGACTATTGTATAAACTTTTCAAAGCGTTAGGTGTAGGTGAAAACCATCTGAAGAGGATGACTCTCTCCGTACCGATATGTATATCCAGTCAGAGCCACCTTAATCCCTTTGTTACCTCAGAATGTAATCAATAAATGATTGGCTGTGGCAGTTAAACAATGCACAATCCACACAGCCGCCAATCAGCTAGCAATTCACTGGCAGACGCATTCCGGATAATTCCGGTTGTTACCGGTTCGTGCGACCGTTTCGTTGTACTTAGGTATAGGTAAGGCAACTGCGTCGTTTTGCGATTAAATACCTTAAATATTCCATATATAAGGCCATTAAATTGGCCTCATATAACATTAAAGTTTATGTTACCATGTATAGAAAAAGGTACTATCAAAAAATCAAATATTTTCAATTATTTTTTCCATCTACCGTCACGTTTCGACGATACGACGTCATGATGTGACGAGCGTGAAATGTGGTTTAGAACTTCACCTTAAAATAAATGTGTTTAAAACACCTGATGCACTTTAAAGACACTCGATCCGACGCACAATAATTGTAATGCCCATATTGTAAAAAATCTTAAGCTTAACTCCGGAAAGTTCCAGTTCAAACCGGTTCAGCTAGCTAGTTCTGGCGCACGCCGGTTCTGAAATCCAATTTTAAGAGACATTCCGTATCAGCCACAGGTATTCATAATAAATGCCAGAATTAGGCCCCTTGCTCAGCAGAGCGGAAGGCAAATCGCTTACGGTTCGAAGGTCGGAGGTTAAGGTACGTTAAGTTGGTCTGTTGATTAACTTATGAGATGTGGGAACTGTGCATGACTGTAATGTTGTGATGTGGATGTTGAAATTAGTTACTGAGAGTCTTCGGTGAATATTCTTGTTGTATGTATGTAACTAACCTTAAGAAAATTATTTTTTGTTGTACAATTAATCATTTTCAGCTTTGGATTTTTGCTTACGCTGGGATATTTTAAAAATATAGATACGTTATACCCTTACAAATCAACCAAAAAATCTGTTCCGAAAAGAGCTAGTTACAACACACACAAGTTTATCTTTTGTTTCACTACATCAATCACATTGGCGAATACACGAAGGCATTTTAACGCTGTATGTCAAATGTCAAGTACTTTGTACATCAACAAAAGCGTGCGTATCGTCTTGTAGTCACAGAGCCTCTACGAGCAGAACGGTCAATTACCTGTTTTTACGCTCTTCATCGTCGGCGCCCTAGTGACATATCTACCTCTTTTTTACATTATAATATCATTGTATGTATTATAGTACCATAATTTTAGTAGTTGTGATGTCGTGTGCAGTACAGTGTAAAGAATAAGATGTTGTTCTTAAAATGTCTTTATTAGTACGTATACTTCTGATTAATTAGTATTAACCTAACTTATATTAAGGTTTCTTAGCTACACACTACAGCCAGATTGTTCAGTATAAGCGGAAGATTTATCTATGAAACATATCCAGATATAGATTCTTATTTTAATGCACTCTGCGTACTTTGGTAGAATAATAACACCATCTATTTTCAAGTCTGATCTATTCTTATGAGAGTTAAGAATGGAAGCAATGAAAATACGAAAGAAGTAGTTTTACGTGATGCGTACACATCGACAAAACTATTATTAAACTAAATATATTTATAGTTATTAGATAAGACCATGAAGAATTTTTTTAAGGTAAATACCTTAATTATCCTTTGAAGGTTATACCATTAATCCTCTAAAATAGATTTTGTGTTAACAAGTATACAAATCTACCAATTTAATCGTACGAGAAACAGCGAACTCACTGGGACCCTCTAATTCCTCTCCTAATGTCGAGTGTAACATTGTTTACTCGTTAGAAAACATCGCTCGAAGACAAGGAATGCTTTGATACTTATGTTGGTTCTGAATAACTAAACTTCGTAGGATAGGGAGATACACTAAATTATTCTTATTGGTGATTTAAACGAATACATAGTATAATAATATAGTTATTAATTAATTTTATTTAATATAACACAATAAAATAATACACTCGCTGTACGATATCACTATACAGCCAATATACAAATACGTCAAGTAGAAGCTAAAAATTATAATTAACTTACAAACAATATTTTGTTGTTCGTAGTTTTATACGTTTTTATAGTTGTGTGGTATTGTTGTGAGATATTGTTGTTGTTGGTGAGATATTGTTGGAAGTCAAGTTATGACTTGTTTGTGTTATTTAAACGATAACCGATTTAAATGAGAATATAAGATCAGAATCGACAATGAATACTTAAGAATAAAAATTAAAATAATCTTAGCTTTTCTGAAAATAAACCCTTTCCTTTTAGGGTAATCAAGACCTTATAATTTCTTTGTTCTGCCCTAAGATATACTCGTAATAGCAGGGAATGCTGTTAGTATTAGGTCATTTTTAGGTCACTGTGTTCCGTTACTTATGTCAGGTTCAATAAAGAATAAATAAAAATAGTCGAACCTCATAAATAAAACAGGATTTTTTAAGTAACTTCTGTTTTACCTTTAAAATATATTCGAAATCGAACGAAAACTCATGGACGTCAAAGCCAAAATCATTTATTCATATAGATATCACTACACTTATGCACGTAATTTTTTAGCTATTACCCTTTCCGAAAGGTGCTTTGACAAGGAGGAGAAGAAATTAATGTAAAGATCCAAAAAGATCCGATTCTTAAAACTAACAAGACTTATTTAGTTTTAAGAATCGGATCTTTCATACCCTCCTCGCTAATGGATTGCAGTCACTCCTTTTATCTAATATTAATGAAAATATTCACTAAATTGGGTCGCGTGTCGTATTACGTTATCAAAAATTTTGAACAAAACAATATAAACAAAAACAATATTAAAAAATAAAACAATATTCAAAAAACAATATTATAACAACATTCAAAAAAACAATATTAAACATAATAATAATCATTTTTTCATAACGCACTATTTGTGTCACCGTCACCGTGTCACAAATCTTAACATAATTTTTTTCATTTATTTCATAACGCGCCTAAAGAAGTATAACTTCAAAAAGATCGATCGGAGGCAGCGCGGGAGCGACTCGACTTAGTTCGTTTAATATTTGAGTAATAACTCCGTCATGAATATTATTGTGTTGTGTAGAGGACCGCATTTTCAAAGTTTGAGCCTAGGGAAAAAATCGCTCGCGATATGCGGTGCTAAAGAAAATTAATACTTAATAGAAAATAGCTAGAGTAATAAATAATGATACATTACTATAGCAGTGTACGAACAGCGCTCATAGCTCGGTGGCTTGCGTTGATCCTAACTGATCGACAAAGTTTAGCAGCAGCGGGCGCGGTTGGTAGAATGATGGCCGACCGCTAGTGGCAAACATTTTTTGAACATTTCCGTACTTCGGAGGGCACGTTAAGCCATCGGTCCCGGTTGTTATCGTAAAATAACAGTCGTTGAGCCATGTCGGAAGCCATCGGGCGGCATGAATATTTCTGATAGGTACTTGGGTTGGTCAATAACTCCTCCACCAATAATGCTAAGTAGTGGGCCATTAATTAATGGCAATCGAAACGGATTTCCATAATTCAGTATCATGTATTTTAATTCAGTCATTACATTACTAGCTGAATACGAACCCAGATCAATTTAAATCTGATTTTGCATGATAAAATATTCAGGATACTTATAAAATAAATGCAGCGTAATCCGATTATTATAGTATGGCGTTCTCTCCGTAATTTAATTAGAGAGCAGCTCAAAGCTACAGGAAATTTTTTCACTTCCTTATAATTAGACTTGCTTAATTACGCTATACTGTGAATACGTTACGAAGGATTTTAAATATTCTCATCTGATTTACGGAGAATTATTTGTGAAGAGAGATACATTGGCTGGGATGAGACGGGAAATATACTCAGCATCAAAAGAAATATTCCTGACCAACTTCAGAGGAGAGTGGAGATTAATTATTATTAAAGCTACTCTATGAGGGCCATCCTTAAATTACGTCACACGTTAGGGGGAGAGGGGGTCAATGTAGTGTGACATTGTGTGACAAGGGGTGGGAGGGGCCTAGATTTCGTGACGTCACATTATAAAATCGAATAATTGGTAGGTATAGGAAAGTATTATAAAAACAATTAATGGAAATAAAACTTATTTCGGAACTGCTGTTTTAATTTAATATTTTTTTTATGCCTTAAGCAGGCAAACGAGCAGATGGGTCACCTGATGGTAAGTGATCACCGTAGCCCATGGACATTAGCAACAATAGGGGCGTCACTAATGCGTTGTCGGTCTCGAAGAAAAGAAAAGATCCGCTTCTTGAAGGACCCCATGTCATAGCTTAGCGGGAACAAAAAGGTGTAAAATTTCATAATAATATGTGACATCATACTGGGGGGGGGGAGGTCACACAAATGTGACCAGTTGTGACAAGGAGGGGGGGAGGGGTCAAAAAGTCATGAAATTTGTGTGATGTAATTTATGGATAGCCACTGAGGTTGAGATATGGAATTTTAAATTACAAACTTACATTGGGCTGGAAATCTGTAAAAGGTGCTTGGTCTCTTTGAAAGAATTCTGGTTTATGTTTCATTGAATTAGTTTATGTTGTTCGATGTTCGAGCAATACCCAAATGGTCTAGTTACGGTAATATTAAAGCTCCATAATTTCTTTCAATATAATTTGTATTCCTTCTAAGGAAACCACAAAGCAACTGTCTTTCCTTTTAAATCTAAGGTATAAAAGAGTCTTCTTTGATTCAAATATTCTAGCTTCATAAGTCACAGAAAATAAAGTACAAGTTTTTATGTAGGTTTTAAAATGTAAAGTCTGGAGCGTGTCCTTTGAAAATAAAGAGAAGGAAGAAAATGAACTCGGGAGAAAGAGAAAAATTTGGTTTGATTTAAACGGCATTTATTTATTTTATTTATTTATTTTAACTTCTGAACCTTATTACAATGTAAAAGGTACAAAGGCGGACTTAATGCTAAAAGCATTCTCTACCAGTCAACCGTAGGGAAGTAAGAGAAACATCAATGGCGGTATTGTGAAAATAATGAAGAGAAAAACAAAATACTTATAATAAAAGTGTACTCAATAAACATAAAATTATATCTACGAATATACCTATATATTTATATATTGTACAAATAAATAAATATGTTCATTTATAATACATATAATATATATATATATATATATAATACGAGTAACCGCCCTCGCTTTGCTTCGGTTTTCTTATTTTTTTACACCTTGGGTTACATTATTAAAGTTTTATTAAGGATCCCTAATTTTTTTGAAAATATTATATAGTCTATGTTACTCGGGGATAGTTTAACTTCTCAACAGTGAAAGAATTTTTCAAATCGGTTCAGTAGTTTCGGAGCCTATTCAATGCAAACAAAAAATCAAATCTTTCATCTTTATATATTAGTATATTAGTATAGATAAAAGTGGGATGATAAAGAAACACTTTATTGAGATGTTCATTTACCTATCATAATACATAAACTAAAGTGCAGTGAGAGGGTTATTATTATATGATGTATTTTATTTTCAAACTAAGCATTCTGATATCCTTATTCTCTTGAAACGGAACACTAAACGTGAGTAGTTTGTCTTACGCTGTCATGAATTTTTCTCATAAATCTAGTTAACTAAGAATTTCTTTAAAGTTATTGTAACTTGGACATTTATTGGGAAACTTGGCCATTTCAATAATGGGGTTTTAAGCGTTTTATCCAAGTTGGTGACAATGAAAGGTGGGGCTTTCTTTGTAGCTTAAATTGCTAAACGATTCAACTTTTATTTTATTTGTTTTGACCAAATGACTGAAGGATTTGGGAAGTCCTTATACCATGTAATTTATTATGTGTACTTCGAAGGATTGGATAATAATAATAATAATAATAATTTATTTGCTGAATTTAGGTACAAATATGTTACAATACATTTAATTTAAATTCCTCTAAATTCTGCCTATTGGCGTGCAAATATACAGTCAATCATTACAATATTTAATTTAAACAGATTAAAATTCTATACATTATTAAATTAATATGTCAGTTGGTAATATGTATTGGAATATTGGAATGAATTGCTCACGTCGGTGTTTTCGTTCAAGTAGCTGTGATACAATACAACCATGATTTTGCACGTGCACAGTTTATACGCCGTCAGTGTACATGCTTGGAGTACATTATAGCTATTCTAAATCTCTCCCCCAACGGTAATTAGTCCTATAAACAATGAAGCTATTCTATTGTCAGTTCAGCCACCTATTTCTGCTATGTCAGTCATCCTTGTCGGCCTATCTACTGATTTTATCTATTCCGATTCGATTAAAGAAATAGCGAATAACTCTTGCACAAGATTTTGAGCTTTGTTTAAATAATACATGAAATTGTGTTTTGATTTCATTTCTCGTATCATTATTATTTCTTTTATGGTCAAATATGCATATTTATTATCATACTAAAAACAGTTATGACCAATACATTAAAAAAGTGACCTAATGGATATAATCAAAATCAGTCGTAAGAGTGCCTGCTTAGCTTATAAACAAAAAATCGATGTGATACATTCTGGAGCCCGGAACTAGAGTCGGTTTTTCCGTACGATTAAAATAATTCATTCCGAATACTACAGCTCAAAAGCTTAGCCGCTTTTTCACGCGGTGTAATACAGTACAGCCCTAATGAAGTGCCGACTTGCTGAACTTTAGTTTCTGCGTAACTGTGAATTCATGTGTCGCTAAACAAAATCAACCTTTACACCTACGCGCTTTACGTCACTCAGAATAATATGGGTTAATGTCTACTGGTAATTTATAATTTCATGTATAAAATTCGATCTTCCAGCGCGTATTTTCGCTTGGATTTAGATATGGACGTAAACTGCTATCTGTAGATAGACGTTATTGGTATGTTGCTGTTATTATCTGTCCGTGAAGCCTACCTGAGATACCCTTCTTGCTTGATGCCTACGGTGTTACTGCCGTCCATGGGTTGCGATGCCGATGACCAGTTACCGTCAGGTGATCTGTCGTCGTTTGTTGACTTGTCACATAAAATAATATACTTAACCCAAAAAATTACCAACAAAATTGCAATTGATAAGACCACTGCCATTATAATTATCACTAAACATAGGTATATAAAAATTTCCATGCATATTTCTTTTATTTTTGAATAATTATCTCAATTAATCATAGATCCTATTATCATATCTGAATTTTGATAAATATGAAATTAATCCAAATGTCCCTTGAAATAAAAAAGATAAAAATAAACAAATTTAAAAATCGCTTAAAAACTTTAGTTTAGTAATGTTATGTTTGTCGGCAGGGGGACCCGGTGTCGGTCTGCGCGCGAGCCGCAGCGAAGCGGGGGCCGCCGGCTCGGCGAGTTGACGTCATGCTTATCGCGTCCAACTACTCACTCAACCTGTCAGACCTGGAGATCGGCCGCGAGCTCCCCTCCAGCCCCTACAGCCTCGTCCAGAAGATAGTCATCGCCATCATCGCCAGCCTCCTCTCCGTGCTCACCGTCGTCGGCAATTCCATGGTCATGATCAGCTTCCGAATCGATAAGCAACTGCAGACCATCAGCAACTATTTCCTGATCTCGCTCGCGGTCGCAGACATCGCCATCGGGTTGATATCGATGCCGCTGTACACGGTGTTCACCATCTACGGCTACTGGCCGCTCGGGCCCCACGTCTGTGACACTTGGCTCGCGCTCGACTACTTGGCGTCGAACGCGTCCGTCTTAAACCTTTTGATAATCAGTTTCGATAGATACTTTAGTGTTACGCGCCCGCTCACGTACCGGGCTAAGAGAACTACGCGGCGCGCGACTGTGATGATAGGGTGTGCGTGGGGATTCAGTCTCGTGTTGTGGCCGCCGTGGATTTACGCGTGGCCGTACATCGAGGGCGAGCGGAAGGTGCCGCCCAACAAGTGCTACATTCAGTTCATAGAGACTAACCAGTACATTACCTTCGGCACGGCCATCGCGGCCTTCTACGTGCCAGTGACAGTGATGATCGTGTTGTACTATAAAATTTGGCGGGAAACGAAGAAACGGCAGAAGGATCTGCCGAACCTTCAGGGCGGGAAGAAACACGACTCGTCGAAGAGATCCAACTCAAGGTCAGTTTGTTTAATATTCTTTATACAATACTTTATTACCTGACGAAAAAACTGCAGTAAATGCTTTTAGAACAAAACATGAACAAGCCTTGGATTGTGAAATACTCGTATGCAGAAGGAAGATATACATACAGAATATACAGAATATACAGAATATACAGAAGGAAGCTAAATGTAAAATGTGTAAAAATATATCTACGTAATCTGTAATGGTGCTGTCACGCATGCTAGAAAGCAGCATGCTATTTAAGCATACATGCCTAAAAATTTAAATGCATACACAAGCATACGCTGAGCTGGACCCCTGACGTTCGTACCTACATGGCCAGAAGGGGTGCGCCTGCATGGTCGCTACAAACTGGGAAGGTAAACACACACACCATGGATCGTTGTATATATGAAATACTGTTCGATATTGTTGGGAAATATTATTATAATTACATCGTATATCATATTTCCGCAAGAAATAAGGTTTAGTATAAAATAAATACATTTCAATTTATAAGTATAAAATTTGCTTCAAACTGTCATGGCGTCGATGTGACGTCACTCTTTAGGAAAATAATAGACAAGACGTCATTATCAGTATGGTGATATTCATTTGTTTTAAGAAGTGTGACGTAATTCGCGATGATTGAGACTGATTGGCGTTCAAGCTAACATGGCGGCTTGCCGTATTTTGTAGTTTTATTTTATCAAAAATATTGTTAAACTCGCTCATAATAATACGATAAATGCGTGTTTGTAATCCATTAATACATAATGTTAGTGATTTTTACTTACTGTCATCATGCCTATTATACATTCAAATTCTCCTAGACATCCGTCGTAGAGTTGAAACAAAAAGGTTTACAGTTTACAGTACAACATAATGTTTGCAATAGGTTTAATAGCAAATATGTTAGCTATAGTCCGATTATTACATCAGTCTTATTTGGAAAAAATAAAAAAGAAATTATGTACTTATGGCAATCTTTAAATTATTTTAACTTTAAGTCAGCCTTATTTTTACACTAGTTTTTACACGCGGCTTCGTCCGTCATACAGTTGTTTCGAAACGAAATGTTTAATCAATTAATAATTTAGATATACGTGATTTCATAGATAGCGTGGATATCGATTATTTACAAACCCCGCGGGAACCCTGAACTTTCCCGGGATAAAAAGTAGCCTGTGTGTTAATCCAGGGTAAAGGCTATCTCCATTCCAAACAGCCAAATCGGTTACGTAGTTGTGGCGTGGTTGAGAAACAACCATCCAATGTTTGGATCACACTTCACACGTCACAAACTTTCACATTCATAATATTAACAGGATTACAAATTACGATAATAATATTAATTACAATTAAGGAAACCCCTGACAGTTTTATTAACACTTAACATAACTAAGAACACTCTCAATGAAGTCATCTTTCAAACAAAATAAACTAGATCAAAATCGGTTCATCCGTTTGGGAGCTACAATGCCAAAGACAGACAAACCCCCCAACTCAGAGTCACTAACGGTTACTTAAATCGCTCCTTAGTACAGAATTTGTATGGTGATTCTTTACTAAGCAGCGATTTAAGTAACCGTTAGTGACTCTGAGTTGGGGCGATAGAGTTACACAGACACGTCAAACTTATAACACCTCTCTGTTTGCGTCGGGGTTTAAAAATACTCTGTAAGATTTTTTACCCAGTAGGACTCGTATAAAAAATCACTATACGATGGAACTCGTTTCAACGACGGTCCGTGAATCATTATTCACAGAACTATAATTACAAGCAAGTTCTTTTGCTAGCGTCCTACATATCGCCATTATTGAATTTCAGACCGTACTGGACTAAAATAAGTTCCATTATCAGTTGCACTACTTTCGTAAATGTAACCTTACTCTACTCGAATAAGGTTGGTAACCGAAGCTTAGAAATTTCACAAAAAATCCCGACATTTACTGGACGTTTTAGTCACTAATACATTAGTATGTAATCTTAATATATATAAATTATGTATCACGTTGTTTGTCCGCGATGGACTTCTAAACTACTTAACCGATTTTAATCTTTGCACACCGTGTGCAGTTTAATCCAACTTGAAAGATAGGATAGCTTACATCTCCCTTAAGGCACATAGTAATAAAGAAAAAAACTTTTAACAGAACGAAGTCTGTCCGGGCAGCTAGTCTATATACATATATAAAAAACAATTGCTTTTTGTTTGTCTCGCTAAATTAAAACTAAATGGCTGGACCGATTTGGCTAATTTTGATCTTGAAATATTTATGGATTTTCAGGGAAGGTTCAAACGGTGAGAAATATA
The DNA here is from genome assembly GCA_951805285.1 of Thymelicus acteon. Taxonomy (NCBI): domain Eukaryota; kingdom Metazoa; phylum Arthropoda; class Insecta; order Lepidoptera; family Hesperiidae; genus Thymelicus; species Thymelicus acteon. Next base: position 2,091,287 of record OX638224.1, read on the forward strand.
AATAATAAATAATGGAAAATACTAAAAACGACAATTTAATTTTCCAATAAAAAATGTTCCTAGCTGTGAAACATTTTGATGTATTTCGTCTTTTTAGAAATACTCAGTCGTTTGACAGTTAGCGCGATTGACAGAATATGAGAGGGAGAGGGAGAGGAAGAGAAAGAGAAGAGGGAGAGGGAGGGGAAGAGGAAGAGGAAGAGGAAGAGGAAGAGGAAGAGGAAGAGGGAGAGGGAGAGGGAGAGGGAGGGGGAGAGGGAGATTGAGAGAGAGCGGGAGAGGGAGAGGGAGAGGGAGAGGGAGAGGGAGAGGGAGAGGGAGAGGGAGAGGGAGAGGGAGAGGGAGAGGGAGAGGGAGAGGGAGAGGGAGAGGGAGAGGGAGAGGGAGAGGGAGAGGGAGAGGGAGAGGGAGAGGGAGAGGGAGAGGGAGAGGGAGAGGGAGAGGGAGAGGGAGAGGGAGAGGGAGAGGGAGAGGGAGAGGGAGAGGGAGAGGGAGAGGGAGAGGGAGAGGGAGAGGGAGAGGGAGAGGGAGAGGGAGAGGGAGAGGGAGAGGGAGAGGGAGAGGGAGAGGGAGAGGGAGAGGGAGAGGGAGAGGGAGAGGGAGAGGGAGAGGGAGAGGGAGAGGGAGAGGGAGAGGGAGAGGGAGAGGGAGAGGGAGAGGGAGAGGGAGAGGGAGAGGGAGAGGGAGAGGGAGAGGGAGAGGGAAAGGGAGAGACTGATAGAAGGTATAAAGTTTGCCGGGTCATAGCTGATTAGATATTAGATATTTTACGATAGAAAGATATATTTTCGTTATTGTAATTTGAAATACTAGTTGTATCGGGTCGGCTGGCTGATCGTTGGGCGGCGGCGGAAGTTCGAGTTTTAGCATAATGATTTGGCGATAAGGAGAAATCGGGATCACAATACCTCACGTAAAGCACATCTCTTCTCATTTCCGATTTCGTAGGCTTTATTTTCTTGCCAATATTTCTAATTTTATTCAAATACTTTTGGAGACAAACACTTATTATAATTATTTATTATAACTATCGATCGAATAAAATTTTAATGCCAATAGTTGATATGTACACACACTGTGTTAATCTTAAAAATTGATAAATTAAAATCACAAAGTTTATTTATATCAACTGCCAGCTGATGGTAAATGGTATTTTTGAGAGTTAAAGTTCATTACTTTTACCTTGCACATTAAACGCGGAATACCTCTTGACTACAGCGCAAACTTTTTCATTGTTTAAACCGAAATTAAATTCCTCTGGTTAATGTACAGAGCGCAAAGGAACGTCAGCTTAAAAACACTTTAATGTAATGAAGTAAATACTACAAAAATATTTTTACGGAATTCGGTTAAATTATGTCGTTTGCTTGAAATTTTGGGAGGATTTACAAATATCACATTACTTAAATAAAAAAATGCTATTGTTTTTGTTATTCACTGCAGTTATAAGCAATACAACTTATTACGCAATAAATAAATAAGAACACAGGTGTAGTATTTATTATTCCAACGTAGTATTATTATTATTCCACGGACCTGAAAAAAAATGGCGTAACCTCGTCTAATCGAGAGTGAAGCATACAATGGCCGCCCGCTTACCATGTGTGCGTAATTTTTGATTCGCGATTGACGCAGTATGGTGTCAATGTGTGGGTTCACTTGTACGAATAGAGAGTTGGTATTACTATGGGTGTTTCACTGAAATTGTTCTTGGGATTACGTCCGTCTTTTTTTAGGTCCGTGTATTATTCCAAGTATTTATTATTCCAACATAGTTTATCAAAAGATATCTGATCAACAGAAATAATGATAACTGAACGTATTTTCGTCACAGTGCGAAATACCTCACGAATTTTTACTGCTATCGGTACTCAGCTTACTATTAATCGCGTTTCTTAAGTCAATCTATTTAATACCGATTTATTAAAGCTAGCTCGGAGCGCTTTTTATTTATTACGTGTTAAGTACTTTCTCTAACTTGGGGGTAAGTAGCGATACTTTAGAGGTAATCGAAGAAGGTAAAAGTCCATTACCTTACAGTACGAGTAACGTCTTACCGGAATCTCGTACATTTGATCAACGGAAACGACTAGAAAGATTAATCGTTCAGAGTGTACGTGAGACGTGCTCTCAGATCTAACAGACTTTGCCAATGTAAGTTAAGCGTATGTATCGTAAAATAACACGTGGTAACCCGCTTTATATTTCTAATTTAAATTCAGATTCATTTATTTGCTCGAAAGTGGGTATGTAACAATGTTCTAAAATTAATCATAATATTATATCCTCCACATTCCACCATATAGGTAAGGCATGCAAATTTCATTGTAACTATAATTTACGTTTATATCTGTCAATACTACGTTTTTACATTATAGTCTATATATTAATTTATTTATAACTATATACATCTAGCTATTATTATTGGAATCGGTCAGCCAGCGATGATTACTCTTTAAGATGATTTAGTTTCATTGGTTGTTGGGATAGGTTACATTTATGTAAATGCAATACTTCAATGAGAAGGAAAAAGATAAAAAGTACGAGCTTTTGGACAATAAATGACTGCTAATTTTTTATAAATAAATATGTTTGACTACAATCCCACCTGATGGTAAGTGGCGATGTAGTATTGGGCGATAAGACGCACTAACTTAGTAAAAGTTTCATTTTATATTATTCACTCTCGTCTTGGAGACACTTCTATGTGCGCACTGTCCTAATAGCCGCAATGCGTTTGACCACGCGGCTGGCCGCAGGATGCGGTTTGCAATTGCGGTTAACCGGGCAGCGGCAAGCCTAAATTAGATTTGAATTGACCAGATACAAGCTTATATTATTTTATATACTGTACTACCAAAGCAATAGAAAATACTCTATTTTATATTGAAAGACATACGCGTATCACGTAGGTGGAGCGTTTCACAAGAATTTGTTACCAAATCGAACACGTGCGTAGTCTATTATGGATTCACCCCTTGCGATCGTGAATTAACTCTGCGAAAAAGGGTTCCAAGGATTTCAGTCCTAAAACTACTTTTTTCTAACAATGCTTCATTTAATTTAGATGTTTTATGCTTTCACTGTATGGCTTTGTACCTAAGCTATTGAAGATATTCAATAAAATATTTATTTTTATAGAATGGATACTTTTAATTGACATTTTTTTATCGGTGAACCCATTCAAATAAATAACTTAACTACACTTAAATGTTAACCCAAGTTTTCTATAATACATCAGTGAAAACAGCATCAAAATCAATAAAGCCGTTTCTACGATTAAATAAAACAGAAATCTAAACACAATCTAAAAATCATAGTTATGGAATCTATTGCGTTAGTAAATACCTCCACTAATAGAGTTTGTTCAAATCGAGATTTTGTGAAAAACTATAGTTCTATTCATATGGTGATTGATACAAGTTTGAACCTTTATATTGCGTCATTCCAGTTCCACAGATAGAAAATAAATATTAATTGAGGTCGCAATAACTCATAAGTATTCGATTCGAAGCCGAATAATTGGTATATCGACCGGCGCTGATTGGAAACTGTAAACTGCTGGAGCACAATTATCATGTCAAAGGAAGTGTTTACTGAGTTTTGATGTCTTTGTGTGCTCACATTTGAATGCACACAAGCAAAGGAAATTTAATTCTGACGTTTGCGTTCTGTATAAGAGAGTTCCGCTTTTAAATTAAAAAGAAATATGATAATGATTTGATTCTTATCGTTTACATATTTATTGATTAACTAGCTGATACGGCGAACTTCGTACCGCCTAACAAACTATTTTTTTTCTAAAATAAAAGTAGCCTAAGTTACTCCTTGTTACATCAGCTATCTGCCAGTGATAGTCCCGTCAAAATCGGTTCAGCCATTTCAGAGATTAGTCGGAACAAACAGACAGACAGACAGACAGACAAAAATTGTAAAAAATGTTGTTTTGTTATATGGACCTTGTCCAAATGCACTTAGTTAAAAGCGGTTATTTTAATATTACAAACAGGCACTCCAATTTTATTTATTTGTATAGATTATATAATATTACTTAAGTAATAATGTTTACAACGGAATAGTAAAAGTTAGTTATAAGAGTAGGTACCACAGACATGTATGTAGGTAAAGTATGAAAATCTGTGTTCACGTTTAGAACATCGCACGTCCGTCTTTGGGAAATATTGATTGCTCGTTTGTCTGCTGAATAGCACACAAAACAAATAATAATTTTTTTTAGTTGGATTTTCTATAAAAGCGTGTTTTTTATTTTTTTTTAACTATTATTAATTTTTTAATTTTTTAGTTTGATTTTTTGAAATAAAATTGAAGTTTTTTTCTTTCTTTATTTTTTCTTTAAATACTTAATTGTCATCGGTCTTCGATATCGAATCTTTTTTGAAATCGGTTAAAAAATACGTTACACGATATCTCTGGATTTCCCACTTTATCAAGCTTTAATTCTTATTTCCCAGCCTAACACGCACCCGGCTTCGTCTATAACCGACAAATTACCACACGGCGATCCTTTATTTCTCCACGTATCTAATAAAAATACCTATCGTCTAAGAGCTCTTGAAATTTCACCGCACACCTCGAGCTCCCCCGAGCCCCGTTCTACCCAGTTTGCCCCACCCCAGTCCCTTCCGGCCCCATTCTAGCCCCATTCAAGCCCCGTTCTAACGGAGGCAAGACATTACTCCGAGATACGGCCGAAGATTTACGCCCCAACGAACTTAAGCTGATGCAGGAATTTATTTTACGGGTCTTGTTGTACGACAGTTGAGATTATTCTTGTTGCGATTTGCGAGATTGGAACACTTAGGCTACGTCCGCACAGACAGGTGGCTTGCTTAGTGCCTAGAGCCTAGTGGTTTGCATTCTGGCTACTTGCTAGGATATACGGTGAACGCACTGAGAGGTGGTTTGCGTGGCGGGTCGCTAGGTGCCTTGGTCATTTTGCTTGTCGGCACGTTGACGAAATGTCACTCTCAAAAATGTCTTACAAAATTAATGAAATAAATGCAATGAGATCATTGAATAAATGCAACAATTTCTCGTTTCAGCTTTTAGTTTTTGACATTGACATTCATCAATAATATTATATCCATGACAACCCGACTGTCAATCTCATTTTTGCTTCAAAAATGCCTAGCGCCTAGTGACAAAAAACCAACACGTTTGTTTACTTCGATACACGCTAAGCGCGTTGCTAAGCACCAAGCGCGCAGTGCGGCCAGTCACGAACACTCTAGATCGTTTGTTTTACTAAGCTAGTCGCTAGGCTAGACTAGCTAGGCTCTAGGCGCTAAGCAAGCCACCTGTCTGTGCGGACGTAGCCTTAGACGAACGTATGTGAATTAGTAAATTGTCATAATATGTTAAACTATCTTTAGTATTACTATGTTGCCGGTAGTCATATCACAGGACACTCTTGTAATATTTTTTTCCTTAATATATAATGTGTCATGGTGATTCGTTGCTGTTCATACCTCGAAGCAGAATTAATTTAGCTTCGTAGCTGTATCAATAGATTAATTTTATCAAATTTAATTAACAGTGACTCTCTGATGTGTTACTTATGAATTAGGTCGAGTGTCCACTGACCACTTACTATTAGGTTTTGTCGATATCCAAGCTTTTTAACAAATCTATATACAAATAAACAAAATTGAAGGGTCTGTTTGTAATATTAAAATAACCGCTTTTTATGCATCTTTGATGTATACAAGGTACATATTATACCAAAAGAACATTTTTTACAATTTATGTCTACAACTTATGGCTGGACCGATTTTGTCGGGACTGTGACGGGACTGGCAGATAACTGATGTAACAAGGAGTAACTTAGGCTACTTTTATTTTAGAAAAAAAAGTTTGTTAGGCGATACGAAGTTCGCCGGGTCAGCTAGTCTATAATAAAATATGACAATATTGTTGAAATAGAATTGTTGAGAGCATATTAACAGTCATTTTCCGAAGCAGAAGTAGAAGCAAAATTTTAAGTTCAGAAACGTGTTCTAAAAAGATGATTTGTGTTTTTGATATTCTGCGAGTAAAGTGTGTTGCAGCACTTTTTTCTAATAAGGGGCCATCCATAAATTACGTCACACTAATTTCATGACTTTTTGACCCCTCCCCCTCCCTGTCACAGCTGGTCACATGTGAGACCTCCCCTCCCTACTGTGACGTCACATATTATGAAATTTTTCACCTAGAAATTATGAAATTAAAACAGCAGTTCCGAAATAGGTTTTATTTCCATTATTTTTTTTTTAATTTACCTATACATACCAGTTATTCGATTTTGAAATGTGACGTCACGAAATTTAGGACCCCCTCCCACCCCTTGTCACACAATGTCACACTTCATCGACCCCCCCCCCCTAACGTGTGACGTAATTTATGGATGGCCCCTAAATGTTTTCCGTGAAGTGTTGGAAACTCCGAATTGAAAGGGTTCCCGTTAAATTGTCTGAATCCGGTGTACTTGTAAGGACATTACAGTTGATTCATAGACGCTAAAACACATTGAAGCGCCGTGTAAAATGAACGAAGTCGCGACGCTAACGCCAAAATGAAGTATTCTGCACCTGCGTCCCTCTCGCTCGTTCCCACTTTCCCACTACGTACGTCATTGATAATTTGGTTTGACAATAATAATTCAATTTAGGAGGGATTTATTAAAACTGAAAAATTAAGTTTTATTTAGAGTTTGAAAACTATTTAGTTTTAATCAGAAACTCAATTTAGATATATTGATGTTAAATTTCTTGTTTTTCACCACTGAACTGTAATTCTTAATACTGAAAGAAAACGTCTTGCCATGACAGTTCGTAAAATGTATAGCGCTCATAGCCCGGCGATATGCCAGCAATATAATGATTGTAATGATCTCAAAAAGAAGTAACTACAATACTTTTGACTCAGGGATTTTTATTTAAAACTTATAGATGTTTTATTTAAAAACTGGTTAGAAATGTAACTAGCGACTGATACGATTATAGTCAATCTAACACGAGAACTTTTATTTTTCAACCGACATCACACATGAATCATAGGATATTAACTCCAGATCTAATGAGTTAAATATACTCGTATATACGGGCTGTTCCGAACAAAATCCGTGTGACATTTTTCAAGCATTTTTCATACTCTGTGACAGCGCTTCGTTCGGTCAAGTTCGGTTCAAGATGGCGGATATCAAATGTTTTGCACTAAATAATTTTTAAAAATGTAACTAAAAATAAAGTTATTTACCAATTATGATTTAAATAAACTCAAATAAAGTTCAAACGTAAATAATGAAGACGTTTTAACTGTACACAATAAACAATATGCGTTATTATGTGTTCTGGAACGGTCGGGGTTTTCCAAAGACATCTACTTGTCTCGCTTGCTCGCAGCCGACTAAAATGCGTTGGCACCATCTGGTGTCAATGTTGGTGACAAAACTTTTAGTACTGAACAGCCTGTCTAGTATAGTATATACCTAGGTCTATGGTCATAGTACACGCGGTGTTCGCTAGGCGCTGTACAAACGCCTGTTAGTATTCATGATCACGTACGGCCGTGACCATTCTTCATGTAACTGGATTATTGGCTAAGCGGGACTAAGTGGTCTTTACACAAACATAATAACTGCTAAATTAATCCATGTTATTGAAGAATTTGTTATCTTTGGAGATAAATCTAATATACTTAATGAAAATCTCGTGTCACGGTGTTAGTCGTTGCACGGCTCGACCGATTTTTATGATTTTTTTGTGTACATTTGGTAGATATGAGAATAGGTTGTAAAGTATATTTGATGTTGCTAGGGATTAGGGTGTATTCAGAAAAGTTTTGGTAGAACAACGTTTGCCGAGTCAGCTAGTTATGTATAATATACGATATTGAAGGATGACTGTAATTAAAACTTCTGCATTACTAGTTCACATAATATTAAGTAGTTCACATAATAATAGTATCAATGTGGTAAAAACCATAGGGGAATAGAGATGCCAGTCGACAAAATGATGCCAACGCCATCTAACGGAACTTGAGTAAATACTTCTTTGGTTATGGTTAACCTTTACTATTTTATAAGTTCTTTAACCGTTATCACCTCCCATAACTGTCCTACTGCTGCCCAAGTATGAGTCACGGGTGACATTTTTAACCGACTTCAAAAAAAGGAGGATTTTCTCAATCCAACTGTATTTTTTTATATGTGTTACCTCATACCTTTTTACTGGGTGTATCCATTTTGATGATTCTTTTTATATTCGAAAGCTGGTGCTTGTCATGTGGTCCCATTTAAATGTGAGCGAGATCTGACGAGTAGTTTTTGAGTTATTTGGAGTCTTTTTTTTTAATCAATTTATTTATGTTAGTATGGTAAGTGGCAGCATGGACATCAGCGAAACCAAAGGCGTCACCGATGCGTTACGTCAAGAAAGAAGAAAAATAGAAAGAACTGGCCTTCAGCCGGAACATAATGAGTTTACACACACACAACTAACACATCACTGACTACCGCAGAACAAACACAATTTTATGTGTGAAATTTATATCTGCCCAGCCGGAAATCGAACCTAAGACCATTCGCTCTGCATGGTCAACATGAATATCTGAGCCACGTGGTTTTCAATAGGTAGTTATTTAAAGAAATCCTAACCATTTAATCGTATAGGTATCACTGATACACTTTTGCACATACATTTTTTGAATCCACGACAATTTAGCAAAGGTGCATTCTCAAGGGGGAGAAGAAACGGTGAAAGTAGGATTTTAAAACGTCCGTACTGAAGTGGAAGTTTTCCATAGAATTAATTGAACTTCAAGCAAGCGAGGCGGTGTCCGTGGCAACCAGAACATTTATCAGGTTCTATACAGAATCACCACAAGCGAATAGCGACTGGCGAGGATATAAAACTTGTTAAATAAGTTTAATACCTTGTTGGGAAATAATCGCAGATATGAATATTTTACTTTAGTTAAACTATTACTTTTTCCAATTCAAATTCAGAAAATAGCGGGAATCTAGATTCGATGATAGCAGGGTGATTGAAGTGGCTCCAACTAGGCAGCGTTTATTTGTAGTAGTAGACTCCAAAAAGAAAATAAAGTCAGGTGTTCAAGCCAACATCCCTAATTTATGATTAACAATGACAAAACAATGATACAATACAAAATACCGGTGACTTTTTCTATATGTCGCAAAAATGTTCAATATTATTAATTACTTGCTATGTATTTTCACTTGTCAGTCGCAGTGTCAGAAAATCAGTCCTCCGCTTTTCTTTTGGCCTGCAACGCATCGGTGATTCCTTTGGTGCTATTGGTGTCCATGGTGACGATAATTTTTTACCATCACATGGTTCCTAGAATGGCTCTCTTAACAAAAAAAAACTACAAAATTAATCTTGTTCTACAAAAAAATTAATCGTAGTTCTTAATTACGGAAAAACATTATTGCTTACCGTTTCTTGTAAACATAAAAAACCTTAAAAACAATAATATATCTTTCTATCTGTTATCGCTTATCGCTGGTGATGGTGCAACAGCTGTAACCATGATAAGGCGCCTGCCTCGCGATGTAATTTGTCCTTTGTCGTCGTACAAAGATTGCACCAGGAGGAATTTATATAAGAAATAAAAATGGCTGCCATAATTACGAGTATCTTGTTAAGTTGATTTCTTTATGTAAGCTAGCGAAAGTAAATTCTACCATGCTACATGAGCAGGTATGGAATTAATGTTCGGTTTACACGTATTAGGTAGTTAAATACTTAACTAAATTTTAACTAAATTTTTTGTAAATTAATAAGTGTAAACGGACAATTTAGTAGTTAAAATTTAGTAATCTAGTAGACAAGTAATTTAGCAATTTTTCTATTTTCTGTTATGTAGGTGGGCGGCCAATCACATAACACGTTTGGACAGGCACTTTTTAGTTAAAATTTAGTAAAATGCTTAAGTAATTAAGTAGAATTGTATGAACTAAAGAGCTTTACTAAATTATTACGTGTGAACGCGCACTAAAAATTTTTCACGTAAAATTAATTAATTTAGTTATTTACTTAACTACTTAATACGTCTAAACCAGACTTAAGGGATAAGGTAGAAATAAGTAGATGTCTGTCCACATCTACGTAAAACTAGCGCTCTCCCCGCAGCTTTGCCCATTGCAGTATAATGTCATAGAACAGACATCTCGAACAAAATGTGTGTCCCGTCGGCAGGTTCTATTTTCAAAATTGAGCCCCCGTTCTCATTTTCTCACAAACTTTCACATTTATAATATTGGTAGGATAATCAATCAATCAATCAATCAAATATTTTTATTTGTGAAATAAGGTACATAAGGGTGGTAACATTAATACATAACTCGCTTACTCTGCCAATTATTGGCGTACAAAGTACAAAGTATAACTTAGTACTTTACTTATAACTTGGACTTTCATTACATTAAGAAAATGCAAACATCGTAGCAACGTGAATATTTTGTTCTCAACAACAGAAGCTCTGACATTGATGGATCGCGGTGTCGAAGGAAGCTGACTTATGGTGCTCATCGGCTAACTACCCCGCACTAATTACTAAGTTAATTAAATGCAAAGTTATTTAAAGCTGGCTCATTGATAAGCAAATCGCGAGGTCTCCATCAATCCTTGAGTCGAAGTTGACCTTCTCTGTCGTGGTTCACCCTGCTTAGTAACAGATGAATATATGGGGTTAAGGGAATCTATGGGGTCATGAGCATCTAGGGTGGCACGGAACTCTATACGGCCATTGGAATCTATGGGGGATTCATCGTAGGTACGATTTTGAACTCTGACCATCCAGGTTTTTTTAACTGACTTCAAAAAAGGAGGAGGTATTCAATTCGACTGTATTTTTTTTTTGTTTGTTACCTCAGGACTTTCGACTGGGTGAACCGATTGTGATATTTTTTTTTAATCGAAAGCTGGTGCTTGTCATGTGGTCCCACTGAAATTTGTGCGAGATCTGTCAAGTAGTTTTTGAGTTATCCCTAATTTTGAAGTCGGTTATTTTTTATCAAGAATTATTTCAATACTACTTTAGTATTATAGTGTGTGTTAACGTTATATTTATAATCTGACACTAGATTGTTCTAAAAAATGCTGCTGTGCAATGTAGTCAACATTGCACAGCAGCATTTTTAGCAGCTTTCTTAATATTTGAATATTTATATATTGTGTTAAAATTTGCCTCTTATAAAGAGTTTTACATTAACTTATAATAAACCATAATAATGTTAAAATTATAAATTTGATCTTTCTTGATTTTTCTGTATAATAAACTTACAACTAAACTCTCCTGCATGCTCTTCTTATGCATTAAATGATACAAAGACCCTGAATCACATTGCTACGAAAAATAAAAATGCTTGTGGGATACTTTCCTACTTCCCCGACCGAGAAACTTACCATGTAAAGTAATATTTAGACAATGCTTCAGATATTATGTTTAAGAAGTTAATAGAAGAATAATCTTCATCGCGGAAATTACGGCAATAAAATATGAAGTGATGTAATTAATTCGAGCTGGTTTCCTTGGAAACCCTCGGCTTCCTTGCAGATGTTCTGTATTAATTTTCATGCTTTTGTGTTCATTGATGAACGAGTTCGTTGACCTAGATCACTTTGTACGGAAACGTCGATGGACGTTGTTTTGTTTACGGATGCGACTCTATCACCGTAATCCTCTGTTCTTGGTGCATTATGTTGCACGATGGAGAAAGTTTTGGCTTTCGGTTTCTTGTAGGGTTGCCAGATGGCGAGACTGAAATATCGGAACAAAACTTCAAAAAGTCGGAATTTGTCGGGACTTTTTTTGACGTGATAACGTCTGTTAAAACGATGAACGCCGGGCGCACGCACGAAAAAATGTAGCGTTCCGCGAGCGAGAGAGCGGCAAAAGCGAGAGAGAGGCACGATCGGCTACGATCGGCGTATCGTAGCCGATGCCGTAGGCGAGCCGTAGGCGATCGTAGTTGAGTGGAGCGGAGCGAAGCAGGGCGGAGCGGGGCGGAGCGGAGCGGGGTGGAGCGGAGCGGAGCTTTGTCATGACGTTCTCACGTTAAACTACCGTCCGTAAACCGACTCTACAGACAACCATTTTTTTCTGTAAATAGTTCGCAAACGTGCTAACGACGAAAAAACGGCTAGAGCGCGTGGGGGCAAACGCATTTTGTTAAATCGAATGAATTATCGGGACATTTTGTATTTTGTCAGGAGTCTGGACATCATGTGAAATGTCGGGACAATCCAGACGATTCCCGACTATCTGGCAACCCTAGTTTCTTCTGATAAGTATTTTAAATTTGGTTGTCAGTATGAGATGCTTTCAGTATTGCAATTGGAATGCAGGTTGCATGAATACAAATGTTACGACGTCAGTCCGGCCTCAGCTGCCCCCCCCCCAGGCAACACCGTCTCGCCTGATGAGAGATCTCCCTTTGCTTAAACTTCTTTAAAATCATTCAGTTTCAACGATTTAACGACCTCCGATGTAACAACGATGTAATGTCTCCATGAAATATAAAAAATTTCCATCGTAATGTATAGGGCTCAAGGTTGAAATTCACTTGTGTCGATATTACGCAGTTGAACGAAACATTTTCTATTTCGTATTTCATGATTGTGTCGACGCAGTAACAAGTCGAAGTCAGCGTTCGATTTTAAATTATGTCATATTTATTCGATATTGTTGTAAAATAGGTTACTTGCTGACTGTAAGTTACTTTTTATGGTTCCGTAATGAAAACGGAACCCTTTCGCCAATTCCGTCAAGAAAACTATATTTTGGCATGGATGGAAATATACTTAAATTAATAGCAGCCCGAACAGACTGCGTTGTGTCAAAAGTTTTTTTTATTAAAACCTTCCGTCTATCCTATCTTTCAAGTTGGATCAAACTGCACACGGTGTGCAAAGATTAAAATCGGTTTAGTAGTTTAGGAGTCCATCGCGGACAAACAACGTGACACGTAATTTATATGTATTAAGATTTACGAGTATATTGTAACAAAAAACCTAGCTGAGGTAGTGTGTATGGGGGTCCATTTAGAGATTTTAGTGATTGCAGTGGCTTAGCTAATTGGACGGCATGTTTCCATCTAGTAATTAAAATTAGATTAAACATCAATTCCAATTTCAATTGAAAACCGTGTTTTTTCCTGCCAGATGGATTAAAAAAATGTTTTAATAACTTTGTTGTTAATATCGTCTTAATGTTTTTAAGAATAAAATTGTTCTGTCATCATTTCTTAATACGTGTGCAAAATAATAAATTTCACTATCTTACTTCTCACTCAAGCAAGTACTCACTCAAGTCTCAATGCAACAATGGACGTGAAAGTGTGTAAAGAATAAGAACAAACAGACACACATACAAATAAAAATAAACACACATACACATTCATAAATATACGTACATATACGGTATTTGTAATATTAAAAAGCTATATGAATTACTATGTATTAAAACTATAAAATCTGAATTTTACCAAGAAAAAAATAACCGTCTTCAAAATAACTCAAAAAATACTTCTCAGATCTAGTTGAAATTTAAGTGGGACCAAGTGACAAGCACCAGCTTTCGTTTAAAAAAACAATCATCAAAATCGGTTCACCCAGTCGAAAGTTCTGAGGCAACAAACAAAAAAACCAGTCGAATTGAATACCTCCTCCTTTTTTTGAAGTCAGTTAAAAAGCAGTGAAACGACATTAATACGAGTATAAGCGTAGAAATCAACCTTTCTCACAGGATATTTTCCCTACGCTCCATTTTTCACAAACAGTTTGCACCAGAACAGAGCAAATAAACTGCACCAGTGCATTCTTATGTCGAAGTGCACTTGTACCACTTTCAGCCACAATGAGCACGTGAAGATATCAGTAAACAAAATGAAAACAACGCTAAAGTATTTTCTTGGAATCGCAATGCAAAGTGATAAAGTATTTCGAAACACGTTAGTGAATAAATATCTCGCGTGAATAAATCGTATTAAATGAAACCTTTTTGTGCATAGCAGTAATACTTAAAAGATGTTTTATGTGATGAACTTTTACCAAAAGGTGCTCCCTCGCTTGGAGCATTCGCCTGTAATGTTACGTCTCAAATTCGACTTTGAGCATTACATTACAGTATTGCCTCCCTGACTGACGAAAATTCGCGTGTAATGAATAAAAGTTAATTCCACTAAAATACACATTGTATTATCATGTTACGCACTGTAATGCTCGGTGCTTTCCCCACACCAACGTAATGCTCGAATCTGTAACATTACAGTTTGCGCACTGTAATGCTCGGTGCTTTTCCCTCACCAACGTAATGCTCGAATCTGTAACATTACAGTTTGCGCACTGTAATGCTCGGTGCTTTTCCCTCACCAACGTAATGCTCGAATCTGTAACATTACAGTTTGCGCACTGTAATGCTCGGTGCTTTTCCCTCACCAACGTAATGCTCGAATCTGTAACATTACAGTTTGCGCACTGTAATGCTCGGTGCTTTTCCCTCACCAACGTAATGCTCGAATCTGTAACATTACAGTTTGCGCACTGTAATGCTCGGTGCTTTTCCCTCACCAACGTAATGCTCGAATCTGTAACATTACAGTTTCGGTTCGGTTTAAAGAACTTTATTGTCTAAAGAAATTACAGCAATTTCACTTGTTAGACAAAACTTAAGCTAAAGTTATTATATAATTGTAGTGAGCGTGCTACAAATCTAAGATTTACAATACATAACAACTATTGTAACAACTATTAATAATTATTATACGTATCTGCTATTATTTCTTCTGTGGTTATAATATCGACATTTTACACTACGTACGCTAGTGCCTCCTTTTAAATTTGTACATATTTTTATGATTTTTTATAATTTTTGGTAAGCGGTTATATTTTGGCCCCTTTGCCTTTGGCCAGTTTGCGCACTGTAATGCTCGCATCACCTCATTATGAGTGTGTTAGAGTTTATGTTTATGTTTATTTAATTTAGCGGTTAAATCAAGTAAGCGTGGTAGCTATCCAGGCATGGTTCAAGAAAAGATATACAAGTAATTATATGTATTAATTAAATTCATTATGTTGATTATATTAGCGAGTATAATATTTACTCGGAGACAATGATATTTAAAAAATATAGATAAGTTATACCCTTACAAATCACTAGCCGTATTGGAGCGGCTTAGAATACTAACCCCAATCCCATGCTGGATGGGTGTCGTAAGAGGCGACTAAATCCGGCCCACTGATGGTAAGGCCCTTCGAGGGATTATATTGGTAATATTGATTTTAATTGTTAATTAATACCATTATTACTATTATTATTTCTGTGTGGGGTTCGGTTGGATAGCTAACACTCTTGAGCATGAATCAGCCGCCAAATGACTCGTCGTGTTCCGGCTGGGGGTTTGAGAGCCAGTTCTTTCTTTCTTTTTCTTCTCTCTTTCTTGGTCGACGACGCATCAGGGATGCCTTTGGTGTGCTGATGTCCATGGGCGACGATAGTCACTTGCTTGGAGACCTATTACCAACGGGGCTTTTGTCGGCTCTTACGACACCCTGGTTTGTCGTGACATTAGGGTCAGTATTCTATGAGCCCAAATACTAAATATCATCCAAACAAATCGAGTAGACCGTTCTCAGTGTAATCACATTTAGCGGATAACATCAGGTGTTCGTTTTCCGTCTCCCCGAATGACAAGGACAGCTGCGATGATATATTCGATAGCTCGCATCTCGAGTTTCGTTTGATTCTGTAGAGGAAATAACGTTATTAGATTACGTTTCTTCTTCGATTTCCTTTTACATTTTATTTATTAAGTAAAGGACTTTAACGGTATGGTGCCTGTGGTCTGTGCATTATATTTATTAGTAAGGTAGCTTTGGACTGTTTGGAAAGGTAAAAAACAATTATTGAATCTAAATTCAAAGAGTAATTGGTTTTCAATACTAGAGCAAGCAATATGTTTTAGCTACTAGTGATTTAAGGGTGAGTCTAGACTATGTAACATAAAGTGTTAGAAAATATAGATATTTAGCATGTTTCATAGGACGATAAGCAATGTTAAACAATGTGGCCTTTTTAAATAACAAGTTATATAACATTTATTTATTTATTTTAAATCACACTACATCTAACATTACAGGTGTCCCCAATGCGATAGAGTAGTTAAAATATATACAAATTATAACTTAGAAAGGAAAACCACGATGCACATTATATTATAAAACAGATGTCAGTGTAATATGTCAATTTATAATATTAAATGAAGTCAAATTATTTATTATTATTTATAATTATTTATAATAACATGTTACATAATCTGTACGCACCCTAAGAAAAAAAACATATTTCGACATAGTTAAGAGTTCTTTTTATTTATATGGTTTATAAATTTAATGTAATATTTTAGTTAAAATAAAAAAGATAGGTACAATTTATTGTACATGCAGAATTTAATCTTGGACGGGCGTCTGTTCTATTAAATTTAAACGGATATTATTATCGTTTGGCACAGATACAGGTTAACCAAGCTACACGTTATTGTCGTTTAAGGGTATATGTAGTTGTACAAGATGTTCTGTACTTCACTTTGGCGTTACGAGTTTCAGCCAAACTCAAATTATACTTGGAACATTCAGGCGATATTACTGCAAATTACTACAACTAGTCACCGACTTCGCTTCGCTTCAGAAATGTAATAAACATAAAGCTGGTTATATATTATTTTTATACGTGAACCACTTAAAATATGAATTTTACCAAGAAAAAATAACCGACTTCAAAATAACTCAAAAACTATTCATCAGATCTCGCTCAAATTTAAGTGGGACCACATGACAAGCACCAGCTATCGATTAAAAAAATAATCATTAAAATCGGTTCACCCAGTCAAAAGTTCTGAGGTAACAAACATAAAAAATACAGTCGAATTGAGAACCTCCTCCTTTTTTGAAGTCGGTTAAAAAGTACACAAAAAGTCAGCAAAAACGAATTGCCTTCCAATTAAATGCAAAAGGCATTAACTCCATCTCAAATACCCAATACGCAATTGAATTACCGTCGAGTTTACTTGGGGTAAACAGCTGTAAGTTGCTGTTGAAACTGTAAACAAAGTTACCAGGCTTTGAGCTTGTCGTCAGCGAACACATGGCTTCAGCTGTTGAGTTCTCATAAATACACGAACGTACAAGTTTGACGCAAGCATATATTTTTAAACTTTTCTGCCGATTTCAGTATATATTAAATTATTAAAATATGTGATACCGACATCTATAAGGATAATGTATCTGGGCGGAAACTACACTATATACAAGTCTAATCGAGAGTGAAGTATAGCAATGTCCGCCCGCTTACCATTATGTGCGTAATATTTAATTCGTGATTGAAGCAGTGAAGTGTCAATGTGTGAGTGTGTACTTGTACGAATAGAGAGTTGGTATTACTATGGGTGCTTCACTGAATTTGTTGTTGGGATTACATCCGTCTTTTTTTAGGTCCGTGTATAGATTTTAGAAAATTTGACTTTGTTCGGTGTAGACAGCAAAAACTTTTTTTAGAATTTTGGTCCATCTGGACCGTTTTTGTGCACTTACGTCGAAACCATGGAACAACATACTCGTGTACAATACAATAGAATAACTTTTTATTCATCTCCATACAAAAATTACAATCAACATGTTCTTATGATCTAAAATTACATAGGTATATTTTGGTGATTTATTTTGTGGGTGATCTGCTACATATATATACTAACACTCACGTCTTTAATTTCCGAGCGGTCTTACTGACATTTCACAGTTTTCATACAGGAAGTAATTCCATCCATGTCGTTTGATCCGCCGTCAGTCGTCCGTGATCTATGGACGTGGCAAAGGGTCCACAGGTCTTAACAAAAAAGCGTGAACTATAGTTCAGTGAGTCTCAATTTAAACCTTTCTTACTTCGATTTTTTACTATGATTCAGGAGGTTTTGAGTCACTCAAATGCTTAACTACTGAATAATGGAAGCGCTCAGGAAATGTTTAGACTAGTGAAGATGGATGGGATTCTACTCTTAAGGTCAAAAACGCAAAAAGTCAGACACGCAAAACATAGACGCAAAATGACAAAAAGTAATACGCTTCAGGCAAAATATCAAATACGCATGCATCCAGGAGATCCGCATGTGACCGTACCCACATTACGACATATTATGCATGTTGGACTAATATCTAAGATCATTTCATGCTATAATAGAACTTACGTACCTAGATAACATTAACGTTCATAACGATCAACTGTCCACAATGACCTATACAAGTACTGACAGCTCAGCTGATACCATCAGGGCTCCATGAAGCTCAGGAAACTGTCAGAAGCGGGACAGCATTATTCCCATCTCTAGAGAGAGAAAGGGACGACTGCTATTGTGTCGCGTCGATTGTACCAACTTTGTATGCCAGCGGAAATGTCTTTTAAGCGCGTGTCTACACGTGAGACTATTTATGTTTGCTGTGGAAAATTAAGCTGAAAACAAACTGTCGGACGCGGCTTACGGACGCGGCTGAAGGATGTGACGTAATAGGTATCTAGATAATGAATGTACACTGAGCTGTGCAAACTATCGGAGGTAAGTCGCGGACGTTACCTTGAGGCACCTTGAGGCGTTCGGACGTCCGAGAGCTATCTGGCGCGCTGGATGTTTTTGTCATGTGCACATTATCAGTCGCGGCTGTCAGCCGCGTCCGATCGGACGCGGTTTATAGTATGTTTGCAGTTTTACACGTAGTTTTTTTGTTGAAGGGCTCAAACTGGCGACAGAAACTATTATAACTCAAGTTATGATATGGGTATAAACTTTTGAACGTTTGTCTCCCGAACGCAGGGACCCAAGTTTGAACCCCGGCACGCACAACTAATTTTCAAAAATGATGTGCGTATTAGAAGTTAATCACTTGCTTTGGTTCAGGAAAACATCATGAAGAAACCTGCAGACCTGAGTTTTCCATAATGTTCTCAAAGGTGTGTGAAGTCTACCAATCCGCATTTGGCCAGCGTGGGTAGGCTATGACCTGTACCCCTCATACTGTGAGAGGGGACCCGAGCCCAGCACTGGGACAATTATTGGTTGTGACTTTGACTATGACGTGGATGAGAGGTGTATGGTGCATGGTCCAAGGTTTACGACTAGTAAAACAAATTTTGAATTTCCTTTGTTTATTTTTGGGATACCAACGCAAAGATAACCTCTCTTGTTAATTGTGCACTTTAGTGAACAGAGTCGAGGCTAATTAGCAAATTCGAGACGGTATTCCTGCATAATGTATACTTAGTAAAGTTCAACCACATATTCGTAGTTTAATATGCGTTCTGTATGTTGAATATCAACAGGGAAATTATGGAGAAACGTGGAATGGTTTGAACTAATAATTCTGATGGTAAAATAATTAGATAAGTCTGATACTATAATAATTTTATATTTAGGGTTTTATGTACCCTCTATCTATCCGTGAGCCCAAGTCAACCTCACCTGAAAAACAATAAATGAGGCTATGGTTCTTCTTGTCATAGGTTACTGGGCTCCGTAAGCCTCCGTACCACGTACCTAGTCACCAAGTTCAATTCCGACGGACTTGCATGTGTTTAGATGTGAAGTGATTGGATACATAACCGACTTTGCGACGAACTTATCGACCGTGAAATGAAATCATTCCTGAAATCCCCGCCATGAGATACCCACTGGTGGGGGCTTATTTTTCTTCGGAAATTCCCACCAGCTCAAAAAATTTTTACTTATTTACAGTTGGTAAACTGACTGCAAACTATGCCGATGCATGGAGATGACAGTTTTCCAACGACAAATTTAACTTTGATTTATTTTTTCGTTAGAACTTATCAGAAATTTTCGGTTCTGAAAGTTCATAAGGCACCCTTCTCGAGTCCCAGTTGCACTTCGTATTTCCCTGGCCAATATTTCCCGAAGTCCCCTGTACACCTTAAAGGTGGGAATTTTAAGAACAAACCCGTGGTCATGGTGAACAAAACGTGGTCATCGTCCTTCATGGCTTACCGATGCGTTGTCGGTCTGAAATGGATGAAACCCCCATCTTATTACTGGTTCTCCATTTGCATGTTGATGGGCTTAGCTTACAATATTACTGGCTGATGGATGTACCTACCTTTGATTTAGTTGTGTGACACTCTCAGTGAATTCATCTGAGGCGAGGTGGACCCTAGTCCAGTGACAATGATAACAAATGATAATGGTTGCTATAACCTATAATTAGTGCGCTATGCTTTAAAGTTTAAAAGAAGCGAAATTTAATCTTAATAATTTAGCCAAATTGATCTATTTCATTCCTAATGAAAGAATACGAGTATATTGTACTCGCATTATATAGTAAAACACTATGTTCCTACGTTCCTAGCCTATACGCCTTTATTGCGTAGCCATGGCCTGTGTGTCCGAGCCCTTAGAAGGCATTCTCGTAAGTCAATATGCTCTCTGCAAACTGCTAAGCCATTTCACTACCTACTTTACAGTGATAAACTCCAATCCGCCATGCAGTTCCTCTCGAATGGTTTTACGACGCTCAGAGATGGCTTCCCAATATTTGTGACAATCTATATTTAACTTTATACTCACGGCTCGAAGATCCATAATCGCTTGACGGATTGCGCTTACCATGTAGATAGAAATTCGCGAGTAGAGTTGCCCCATTTCACCGTAACGTAAAAGCTTAAAGAATTAGAGCGGAGTAAAATATTTGCACTCTTGTTGTGTTGGATTAAGGTTGCTTTCAGTTTGCATTCCGCTTGATCGCTTAATACTTTTTGTAGGGTAAAAGCGCTGTTTTTCAGGCGGACAGTTGAAATCGTTTTTCGGATACAGCGATTCCTTTAAACTTTTTGTCTCTGATGTGTGCTGCGCTGTAAATTAATAATTATGCTTATCAACATTCTCATTCAACATTATATCTATCAACATTCCTTTACTGTCACAGCTGTTTGCCTATGGAACGCTCTTCCCAACTGTATCCGTAACGCAAGCACATTAAATTCCTTTAAAAACTTAGTAAAAGCCCACTATCTCCAGAGTTAATCACTTTCCGTCCTCCTTTCCTTTTCCCTTCTTCCATATTTTGTCATCCCTAATTTCAAATTTGTGTTTTGATTTTTAAATAGTTATAGTTTCCTTAATACTTCTCGTGCACCTTACCTCATCTTATCTATCTATATACAGCATTCCGCATCTCAAGGTTGTCTGGAAGAGATCGCTGTGTAGCGATAAGACCGCCTTTTGTATCTCATATATTTACTTGCCTACTTTACATTGTTGTTGTCCTATTCTTGGTGTACAATAAAGAGTTAAATAAATAAATAAATAAATGCTTATGTTATGTGTATAATGAGGATATCCACGCACTTAAAAGTTTTGTATTGTAAAGGTGGTATTATAGAACTGTCTCTCGTTTATTCTAGTCAAGTATGTAGATATTCTCATGACGGGCGAAATGTCTCCCGAGATTTATGCTGTTGTTGTCGTGTTGTGTCGCTAACACCGTTCATCACCGCGTTTTATCCCAAACAACGTGAATGTTGTTCCAGATTGCGTCATAACTTTGACAGGATAATTTGCATATTGTTATAATCTGTGGCTCGGTTTCAAGTGAGTCTTGGTTTACGAAACATGAGTGTGTTTTATGACATCAATATTTTGTAACATACCAAAGTACCGGTTGTATTTTGTTCTTGGTTAGGTTAGGTTAAAATACTTGGTTAAAATACCGGTATCGCAGGTATTATTAAAATGAAAAATTTTAATTGTAAGGAACGTACGCCCTAACTCAGAGTCACTAACGGTTACTTTGTTCGCTCCTTAGTAAAAAATCACCATACAAATTCTATAACACGCACACAAACATACAGATAGATTGTACTCGTAAATGTACACATACACACGGTTTCAAATACGTATACTGCATAACAATATTTGCAAAATATAATGTAATTGGTGAAATAACATATTTTTCTCTTACTACAATTGTGACCAAGGAACGTATAGTCACGGACCTAAAAAAAGTGGCCAAGTGCGAGTCGGACTCGCCCATGAAGGGTTCCGTAGCAGCAAGTAACAAATTATAAAAGTTCTTGTAATTCGTTGTAGCTTTGATCAATGTTTTTTGCGGTTTACGATTTATGACGTATTAAAAAAAACTACTTACTAGATCTCATTCAAACCAATTTTCGTTGGAAGTTTGCTTGGTAATGTACATTATATATTTTTTTTAGTTTTATCATTCCCTTATTTTAGAAGTTACAGGGGGGGGACACACTTTTTACCACTTTGGAAGTGTCTCTCGCGCAAACTATTCAGTTTAGAAAAAAATGATATTATAAACCTCAATATCATTTTTGAAGACCTATCCATAGATACCCCACACGTATGGGTTTGATGAAAAAAACATTTTTGAGTTTCAGTTCTAAGTATGGGGAACCCCCAAAATTTATTGTTTTTTTTCTATTTTTGAGTGTAAATCTTAATGCGGTTCACAGAATACATCTACTTACCAAGTTTCAACAGTATAGCTCTTATAGTTTCGGAAAAAAGTGGCTGTGACATACGGACGGACAGACAGACAGACAGACAGACAGACAGACAGACAGACAGACAGACATGACGAATCTATAAGGGTTCCGTTTTTTGCCATTCGGCTACGGAACCCTAAAAAGGCTTACGTAATCCCACGAACAAATTTAGTGAAGCACCCATAGTAATACCAACTCTCTATTCGTACAAGTACACACACCCACACATTGATACTTCACTGCGTCAATCGCGAATCAAAAATTACGCACACATGGTAAGCGGGCGGCCATTGCTATGCTTCACTCTCGATTAGACGAGGTTACGTCCGTCTTTTTTTCAGGTCCGTGCGTATAGTATATTACGGCTGCGTATAGTACAGGGTTATAAGTGTTTATTTATTATAGTTGCTGTACATAAGGAACTAAAGTCGTAAGAACTAGAAGTCGCAGAGCAAACTCCTCGAGGCAATTTGTTAATGGTTAACTAGATAAACTGTAGGTCGGATCGGTGCTAAAATAAAACTGTCAGTTTCCTACAGGTGCTGTCATATCACATGTCAGAAACTAGTAGAGTTTAACCCTTTTATTTCCTTCATCTGAGAGTTTAACATACATTACATATCTAGAGGTTGAATTTTCCACGATGGTAAGTGGCCACCAAGGCCGTCTTTAACCTATTGGAGGCTCTGTGCATATTAGGATAATGGGGCCCTATGACTTTGTCAGAACACTATTTTGTTAGAATAAACAAAAATTGTATTATGTTATTATATTGTAGTCAGTACTTTAGATTCGATTTATTCGAATTAAAAAAGTTTTTCGGTAATAAATGTCATTTCAATGTCATAGCAGTATGGTGTTAATGTGTGGGTGTGTGTACTTGTACGAATAAAGAGTTGGTATAACTATGGGTGTTTCACTGAATTTGTTCTTGGGATTACGTCCGTCTTTTTTTACGTCCGTGCAATCGAGTATTACATTCATAGCATGTATCCTAATAGTAAGACAACTCAGCGAAGTTCACGTAATTTCTGGCGCCGGTGTGCCTATGCCGTAAGTCGCAAACTTTGTCACAGATAACATCTTCAGACGACTCATTGGCTTAGTTACTTGTTCTTGAAGAGAAGAAAAGTCACGCGCAGTCATTGAAGTATTATTACCGGGCAACAGAGTTAGCACGATTAATTTTCTGACAAAAATACTCTTGGAGAAGTCAGATATAGATAGATCTAGAAGTTTATATTGAAACCCAATTCAGCGACTGCAAGGGTCTGGGTTCTCTTTGACGCAGAGAAGACTAGGGAGTTATCGGAATAGGGGTTTGGGCTATCACATTGTTGACGACCCTGTAGCCTAGTTGGTAGCGATTTCCGGCCGGGGCAGATATTTATGTGACAGATCAATATTTGTACTCGGGCCATGGGTGTTTATTGTGATGTGTTGTTAAACGTGTCGTCCATGCCACCCGCGACACAGGTAAAAACCTATTGCGGGGGTAAGAGTGTGTCAGCATTTATTTATTTATATATTTACTGTTACAATGCAATTTCATCGATTGCCCGTAGTAGTCCTATAGTCAAAGTCAAAATATTTTATTCATATAGGTATCACTGATGCACTTATACACGATAGCAGTAGTATGTTACTCTGTATACTAATAGTTTTATGGATTATATGATTTTTTCATGAATCTCTTAATAGTAACCGTTTCCAACGTTTTTTAATAGTAAACATTTCCTAAGTGATTTCTATTTTCTATTGGAATTAGTGGTAGTTGATGAAGCTGTTAATATGCTGGTACTTATTTGCTGGTACTTGTTATGAATACTGTCAGGAAAAGCTGGGTGGCAACGTCCAATAGAATCATTTTTAGGATTCCGAAGTAAAATCGGAACCCTTATAGTTTCGTCATGTCCGTTCGTACGTTTGGCCGTCTGTCTGTCTGCCCGAAGCAAAGCGCCAAGATCGTTAGTGCTAGAAAGCTGTAATTTGGCATTGATATACATATTTATGAAAACTCCAGAATCGTAGAATAAAATATTGAAAAACATTTTTTTTTTCAGGTAACGTGAGAGTGAATTTTTTATTCGTCTCGTATCCCTGTGTCTCGTTGTAAAGCTCTTTCAAAAATATTATGGGTCTTCTAAGACCATTTTTGGAATAAGAGGTCCGTTTGCGAAATATTTGGCTTTATAGTGATAATTTTGGTTAGAGTGAAGTGGAATTGAAGTTGGACAAGTGAAAAAATTATCAAAAAAGTTTATTGATGAATTTACAAGAAAAACTATCACGGCTATGTTAGCATAAGTATTTACTGAGTAATAGTCGATAAACTTATTACGTCGAAACCCTACATTGCGCGTGGCCTGACACACCCTGACTTGCCCGATTTTCTATCTCTTTTTGAACAGAAAGTTAGATGAAGTTCAATTACGTCTAAATCTTAGATCTATTCCCGATTGATATAAACTGTCGAGCTATATCGCTGCCATCTTGAATGTGTATAACTTAGTTATAGTAATGGCATCTCAGTGGTTCAATTTGCTCCCGTATTCCGCAGGCATCATGCATTATGTATGGGCATACATGGGTATACATTATGCAGGCATTTTTGTCATGTAGAAGATGGGAACCGATATGCTTTACCTGGTATTTCACGGCATTTCTCAGATAATCATTACCAAATTCAATGATCATTATTTATATATAGGCATATGTTATCCAAACCAATATGTTTTTCACAGTTAAAGATTTATGTCATGTATGTCTTGGCAACATGTTTTACATGAAATGTTTATGTAAGGGTTTCGTTTTAATTTACTAGTAAATAACACTTACGTTTTATCGGTAAGAGATGAGGAACCTGCACCTTTTATTACTTGGGTTGTAAGTTGGAGCATGAAAACATTTTTCTGTTTATTTCTATACCAATGCTACTAAATCTAGACCAAATTTCAGCTTTTTAATATTAAAAAAAGTGTCTCAGAGATTTTTTTAAGAGAGTGAGCGAGTAAATCAGTGACAAATTCGACGTATTTTTTAAATCTGTGAACTGCATGAGACTAACAGCAAACAAGCACAGTAAAGCGTTTGTGTTTGAGTCATCCCTTACAAGTATGAGATATAAAACTGAGTCATCTTGAAAAATAACTTATCAATAAGACATCCGGACATTCGCTTACGAAGTAACAATCGTCGCTCAAAAATGCAGCGAATCAAATTCCATTTTCTCAGTCTTCTTACCGAGCTGGGGCTTCCAAAGCTAATTTAGGGGCGTTATTTCCACTGTTCTTGCCATTTGCGACCCAAGCGGCCACTGGCGAGTTGCCAGACGGGTTCCATTCATCTTGTTATGTACATGATTGGTTCTTTCCGCGTTTGTATCATTGGGAGCATCACTTTTATTGATATAGTCCATCGATGGAGTCCACCTGGTTTTGAGTGACCGTAAAACATTGATCAATATATTTTACGAACACTGCAAGAAATTTAATTTTTAATAATTTTGGTACTGTTCGATAAAAATGTCCAGGGCTTTGAAGGAAAATGGTCATAGAAATGAGAATGTTTACCACATGATAATTTTCAGTTTAAGCTTTGTAGTAAAAACTATTGTTACAAAAATTAATCGGTTATAATCCGTATTTATTTACAATTTCACAGTATTATGATATACTTATCTAATTTCAGTCAAAGTATAAACCAGTTTCTGGGTAGTCCACATCTGAATACCTGTAGTCATCCAATGTAGATACGTTATTCCCTTACTAATCAACCAAAAAATCTGTTTCGAAAAGAGCTACAACACACACAGGTTTATCTTTTGTTTTACTACATCAATTACATGCACTGGTATAACATACGAAGGCATTTTAACGCTGTACGTCAAATGTCAAGCACTTCTGACAACAACAAAAGCGTGTGTATCGTCTTGTATTGACAGAGCGACTACGAACAGAACGGTCAATTGCCTGTTGTTACGCTCTTCATCGTCGGCGCGCTAGTGACATATTTTACCTCTTTTTTACGTTATAATATCAATGTAGTCATCTAGATTAATACATTTCACGATTGACGTTTGATAAATGTCTAGTTTACTGTAGAAACCGTTAAAACTAGGTAAGTATATATTCAATTCTCGATCCAATTTACTTTCAACGTTCGACTATGCATTTGCTCCAAATTTATGAGCAGATACCAGTTGAAAAGAGCGTCAAATGGATTACCTTATAATACTTTGTATTTAAAAGAACATTATCAAAGATTTTAAGATTAATAATAATATGCGAAGATTAAATATACATGAGGCGCTCATAGCCCGGCGGCTTATGTCGATCCTATGTGATCGACAAAGTTAAGCAAGAGCGGGCGCGGTCGGTCCAACGATGGGTGACCGCTAGTGGCAAATATTTCTTAAGCACTTCCGTGCTTCAAAGGGCACGTAAAGTCGTCGGTTCTGGCTGTTATCATAAGTCGTTAAGCCATGTCGGAGGCCTTCGAGTGGCTAGAAAACTTCCGACAATTGGGTTGGCCACTAACCCCTACACCAATCCGCACTGGAGCAGCGTGGTGGAGTATGCTCTAGGCCTCCTCAAGAGGAGAGACCCGTGCTCAGTAGTGGGCTATTAATGGGTTGAAGCCAATGCACTGATTGAAAAAAATACAAACTGTATTAAAATTACACCTGAGTATGAACCCTACGTATAAAAAATATTGGTCTACATTACTATTTTACAATCTGCTGCAGTTGCAGTCAAGTCTTTATCTAATTTGTCGTTAGTAAAAAAATAATTTGACTATAAACATAGTAGGGTAAAGTACCCAACGATTGACACCCTAAGCGTTTATTCTAGAATTATTATCATTTTAAAACTGCTATTTCTTTTTGTTTAAAATTTAATATTTATGTGTCAAGGAGAAGATTAATATGAATTTGTGCAGTTACTATAATTCATATTAACACGTTCACTGCGACTGTATTTTTGATGCCAGTTTTGATTTCAGCCAGTGCGAATGAGGTCTTTTCGAGACAAGGTTGAACTTCTTTACAGTGCGAATGAGAGCTTTTCGGCCTCACAAAATATTGTTTCTAAAAAAACACCTTAAATATAGCTCAAAATTTAAAATATTTGCTTGAAACTTTACCATTATAAACTTAAATAGTTTTTCAAGTTAAACTTAGCTTCGCCCGCAGTTGTGACATTTCAGTATTGAATAAATGAAAAAAGTATTTATGTCATCGGTTCTGCCTCACATCGCACTAAAAAGAAGTTCGATTTGTGTCTCTACTAGTGATGGGAATAAAAGAGAAATGCGGGTGCTATAAAATTTATTTTTATAAAAGATCAATCAAAATGTTTTTCATTGAAACAAGGCAAACAGTAGAAAGAAAGAAGGTAAGAACACAGAAAGTAACAATTTTTTTAGTTTTTTTTTTGCAGCTTGAGTAACGTTTAATGTAAGCCTTAATTTGTAGTAGCAACCTACGCAGCGCTTGCGTTGACTGCCTTTTTGAAGCGCATGCTTAGCGCATCTGCCTCTTTCTGCTTCGTTTCGGTTTGAAAGATTCATATTACACCAAAAAACTACTTAAAATAACAATACGTAAAATAAATAATAGTTAAAAAAACTAAAAAGCACGCTTTTATAGAAAATAAATTTGAGTTAAGAATCGTGTAATTGGAACAAAAGCGTGGGGTGCTTTTTTATTAAGTTACTATCCCTTCTACTCATTGACACCATGTACCCCACGCTTTTATTACAATTACACGATTCCTATTTCAAATTTATTTTGTATTTGTAGTTGAATTTTTTATAAAAGCGTGTTTTTTATAGTTTTTTTTTAACTATAATAATTTTTTTCATTTTTCAGTTTGATTTTTTGAAATAAAATATTTTTTTCTTTCTTTTTTTAAATATTGAATTGGCGTCGGTTCTCGATAAGTCTACGAAGTTTGAAAGAAATCTGACCGTTTAAAGTGGGTCAAAATCAAGTCAAAAGGAGTCCAAGGAGGTTACAAGTTACAAACAAAAAAACATACAGGTGGAGCTAATATAAAGCGTGTAAAAATTGAGCAAGTCACGCGGACGAGAAGATTGCTTCCGTATCGAAACTTGTCGCATCACTACGCTAGGATACGCGGTGCCCGCGCCGCCCGCGCTTCACTCCGTGCGTTTATGAGGCCTACAACTTTTGAGACAGATTAGACCTCACTTCGCACAGTAGCGTAATTAATTTCTATTCAGTGCGTATGAGTGCTCTTCGACCTCATATTTTATTAACTACGCCATTGGGCTTGACTTCGAAAGAGAAACAATTTTAAGTATTTGTCTCTGTCATACTCAAAGAAATGTCAAAATAGTCGCCTCCCGCACAGAGTGAAAGAACGCGATTTTGACTGCCGCACCAGCAAGAAGTCACGCTTGTGACTTTTAGACCTCATAATGCCGTGAACGTGTTAATCAAGAAAAAATAATGTAATAAAACAAAAGGGCGCAAAACCATATTCAACGACACCTTAATGCAATTCTGAATAAATACATAAAAATAATTGACTTCTTCCTTTCCAATGCCACTCGGTAATAAATTTCAAATTCTATTCGATTAAACAAGTCTTTGCGCCAGGAGGGTACCGACTACAGACGCACATCACACCGCGTTTTTTTGTACTATAAGTGCTGACGGAATAAATATGTTTTCTTTCTTTCTTTCTAATCGATATGTTTGTCCACAGCGACGAGACTCGGGAAGTGGACGCCCGGGCACGGTCGGAGTCGGGTGACGTGGACTCCGTGTACTGCGTACGAGGCGCGCTGCACGACCCTCGCTCGAGAGACCAGGTTTGACAGCACCTTGACAGCTGGTCTTCATAGATGAACTAATATACACAAGATCTTTTTCTGTAAACGCTCACGCCAAACGCTGCCTTCAAAATTTATGGGAATGACATGACACTGACCAAAGTCATTTTTAGGGTTCCGTAGCCGAATGGCAAAAAACGGAACCCTTATGGATTCGTCATGTCTGTCTGTCTGTCTGTCTGTCCGTCCGTATGTCACAGCCACTTTTTTCCGAAACTATAAGAGCTATACCATTGAAACTTGGTAAGTAGATGTATTATGTGAACCGCATTAAGATTTTTACACAAAAATAGGAAAAAAAAACAATAGATTTTTGGGGTTCTCCATACTTAGAACTGAAATTCAAAAATATTTTTTTCATCAAACCCATACGTGTGGGGTATCTATGGATAGGTCTTCAAAAATGATATTGAGGTTTCTAATATCATTTTTTTCTAAACTGAATAGTTTGCGCGAGAGACACTTCCAAAGTGGTAAAATGTGTGTGTCCCCCCTGTAACTTCTAAAATAAGGGAATGATAAAACTAAAAAAAATATATGATGTACATTACCAAGCAAACTTCCAACGAAAATTGGTTTGAATGAGATCTAGTAAGTAGTTTTTTTTTAATACGTCATAAATCGTAAACCGCAAAAATCATTGATCAAAGTTACAACAAACTACAAGAACTTTTGTATTATGTTACTTGCTGCTACGGAACCCTTCATGGGCGAGTCCGACTCGCACTTGGCCGCTTTTTTATTCTGCACCTAAAATCATCGTCATCAAAGCACCTTTCCGAAAAGCTAGTACATTAAAAAATTACGTACATAAGTGTATCAGTGATACCTACATGAATAAAAGATTATTTCATTTCATTTCATTTCATTCCCATACATTTTGAAGGCAGCGTTTGGCGTGAGCGTTCATAGAAAAGTCTTTTCTAGAGGTACAGGTCTTCATAGACTTATTTTCAACGAAAATTTGTAGGTAGTAGGATATTTAAAAGGGTCATTCTGGGCGGTACCATGCGGACATGTAATTATAATAAGACATGTAATGGTCTTATCGAACTGTGTTGCAGTCGGAAGGGTGTAGATTGCTGGTTATACTTATACAAGCGACCATCTGTGATCAATGAGTTTGATGATTACTGACAGGATTATTATTAATAGTAACAGGAATAACTTACACTAGGTGCCAACTTCCACAGTCCTCTTATTTATTATGAGTTTTTAATAAAAACGCTGTTCAAATTAGGTTTCATGGAGGAGTTGCTGATCATACTGGTCAATCGTATCCAGTTTCTTCGTATTTAGGGTACAGCTTTAGACTTCCTTTACATGGTAGAGCAATATCAATAAACGACTCAGGGGCGTAGCTGCAGCCGTATCAGCCGTATCAATTATACGGAGCCACCAGCGTATAGCCCCCACTAACACTCCAAGCTCGCCAGCGGCCTACGATCGCAACAGTTGACATTACTTTTATATTTGACAGCGGACGTTGAGGAGGCCCCACAACAAATATTCATATGGGGCCTCCTTAGGGCTAGCTACGCCACTGAAACGACTCACAATCCTTGCATGTAGCCTTAGTCCACACATATGACTTTAGTATTGACCAATAGATACTATTAAGTATTCTGTGCTATTGATATTAATATTTACTTTATATTTCGAAGTCGCTCAATTTCCACTGACAGAGAATACAATAGGGCATAAATTTTCTCCTTTAACTTGAACAAATAAATGACTTTGAAAAATTTTAGTTGCAACATTAAAACTCGAACCTCGACTATCACAGCGTTGTGTAATATAGTTAAAGCCTAAGTTATCCTAAACGATACTTGGAAACTTCCAACTAAAATATAAATAGATCTAGAACGATACGGCGATACATCTGATACTAGTTTGGAGAAGTAGAAGTCTAAGTTCTGAGAACTTTCACAAAACAAGTTGGCCCACACCAATCAAACTGTCCATTTATTAATGGCAAAGCTAATTGCAATTTCCACTTTTGCTATTTCATTTCGAGGCATTGTTCGATTCAGTTCAAATGCAATATTTTAATCGTAATATTCGCGTGGATATTAGCGGTCCACGTGCAGATACTATGAGCTTTATCAATATCAATTCTGCTACTATTTTAATTGTGTAATACATAATTATATTATTGAGCTTTATTACAGTAAAAAATAAATAAATAAATAAAAATTACTGTTGCGGCGAAACTGGTAACGCATTTCTTTTTTCTTTAAAACACTAACGCCCAAACTCAGAGTCACTAACGGTTACTTAAATCGCTCCTTAGTAAAGAATCACTATATAAATTCTGTACTAAGGAGCGATTTAGCTAACCATTAGTGACTCTGAGTTGCGGCGTTAGTAACTCAGCCGCTGAATCATTGCATAAAATATTTTTGTACACTTGAAGCTAATCCGACAAAGAGGTTGCTTTAGTACTTGAAATTTTAGGAAAGAGAGAATAAAACTAGTAAACTTAATCAGTTGTTATTTATATCCTTGAATGGGCTACATTACATTATCTGCAACTAATTATTTAGCTTTATTTTGTTTAATTCATGTGCCTATGTAAATTTTAAGGACATAAGCGTACTTAGCACTGCCGCATTCTTTATCTATTTTTTTTAAATAGCTAGGTCATTCTGTAGGAGTCCTATATAGCCGTCTAAAATCCTTTGCACTGACAACTTAATCTCTGTTCGGCTCCTTTATGTGCATAATTTCAAAATACATCCAAGACTAAAATGCGATATTAGGCTCCTTAATTCAGTCAGTAATACAGTTTAAATTCACCGAGAAATTAATTTGTATGGATTTCACACCTATACCGCTGGAGTTTTTAGCTAATTTAGAGTGAATAGAGCGAGTTTTACTGGATGCAGTTTCAAACGTTCTCTTGGGCAAGAGAAAAGAAGTAAAAGGAAAGGAAATTAAGTAATTTTGATCTCTCGGGTGTTGTTAGAAGAGTTAATTACAAAAGAGTATGTTTTCTTTTAAAGCTAAGAATAAATTGTGTTTAATTTTCTCGTTCGGAACATTGGTTTTAGTCTCGACATATCTAATTATAGTAAAGGGCTATCCTTTTTATTATTAATCAACTTAATACTTGACTACCATTTGAGTACAATCCCACCTGATGGTACAGTCGGCCGCAAAAGTCGCTTAACAGAACCAAAGTGTAAAACAACTGAACACCCAAGGAACCATAAGTCTTTGTCGTGACACGGACGCAAATTAAACTTAACTTACAAACGTTCATAATAAGCATAACAAAACTGTTTCATAAGTTGCTAAAGCCTAAACGCTTTCATTCCAAAAGTAACAATGTTCAACGGAACATCATCAGTGTGAAAAGTAGATTAACAAATTATATACAATGTTACTATTGCGGCTGACTGTAAGTAGCGATGTAGTATTGGATAGTAAGGCGCACTAAGTTAGTAAAGCCACGGATCTGAAAAAAAGACGGACGTAACCTCGTCTAGTCGAGAGTGAAGCATAGCAATGGCCGCCCGCTTAACATGTGTGCGTAATTTTTGATTCGCGATTGCAGCAGTGAAGTCTTAATGTGTGGGTGTGTGTACTTGTACGAATAGAGAGTTAGTAATTACTATGGGTGCTTCACTGACTTTGTTGTTGGGATTACGTCCGTCTTTTTTTTAGGTCCGTGGTAAAAGCGTATTACGATTATCCTTGTATTCATGCAATCCTTGCTTAAAGTTCCTATTCTTAACTAACCAACCAATTCTTATTGGTGGGTGGCCTGGCCACAAGGTCCTTATTATTACTACGACGGTAATCTTGTAGTTTCGTGTGGTTCTTTACTGCACGCCTGTCTATCAAATTCATCCTAAAACTAACTGCGAAATATTAAGTCCTGATTATAGTCAAAACTGATTAACGTATACAAACGGTCAATTAAAACGGTATGTGAACAAGATCTGAATTTAAGAACAAAACACACTGCTACATTCGAAAAATTATTTATCATTTGCACGGCAGCTGAGCACGTTTTTATTAAATCTGTGCAAAATAATGAGTGCCATTTGAAACGCGGAACAAAAGTACTATCCCTATAAATTCTTCCAATACTCGCTCCGTTTTTCATTGTGCCCAAAAAATATCGTGGTAAAAGGCGAAGTAACGAATTTCACCAAATTGGAGGCGGTCATTGCGGGTCGCGTGGCCCTTATGTTTATAGACATAAGATACATTTTCTGCATATTTAACTGTAATATTAACTCGGTTTGTGTTATGAATTTGGCGGGATTCCAATAATTGCAAGTGCTACCGGATCGCTTGGCTCGTTACGTCACGGTCGTATTGCAAAATTAAGAGATTTTGCAGATTTCACTACGTGTTTTTGGAGTAATTCCACGGTTACGGAACCAAAGCCACTGAAAAACAATTTGGATGATAAGGGTGAATTTCCCAAATGCATTTTTGAGACGGCGAGGTTGAAAATTAATGTGTGGAGGTAAACTACAATTATGCATAATTTTATGTAGGTAGTTTAAATAGTGATCTACACGATAGTAAAGTATTCAGAGGTATTTAATACATAGATTCTTAATAAAAAAATATCTAAGACCTAAAATCTAATTTCGGTGTACTGTCCGAACTCCATTTATTTACATATTTTATTAATTTAATTTTTTTTGGTAAATAAATTTAATTGAAAAGGAATGTTTTTTAGAAATACATTAGATAACACAACTAATATATATTTACGGAGCAATTTAAGATAGTACAACAGCTCTTAAAACATCTTTTAAAAATGTCCTACAAAAAAAAGCAATACCGGTGGCGCATATTGTATACTTCATAACTTGTTACAACACGATTTGAAAGACACCTTACTGGTTCTCCCCGCACCATTCAGTTGTGCTCTTGCAAACTGCGTGTTAGGATAACCGACTTGCTGCGTAATTTTCCTGTCAAACACGTAAGTACTCACTGCGGTGGCACAGGAATACAAAATCATCCAATTCCGATGTCATGTATATTAGTAAAAGTACAAAGTAGATTATCAAGAAATTTTTTGGAGGCTTCCATTAAAGGTTTTCAGCCATAATTGTGAAATAAAAGTTAACCTGTGAGTAACGGTGTTCTTTAAAATTCAAGTTTTGACTCTAATTCTAAGTCCGGTGGCCTAATCTCGGTGGCTCCGGTGGCAAACTAAAGCGCATAGGGACGTGTATAGACTAGTGCCGATAATTTTTGAAACGAAAAAAAATAATCGTAGGATGAAACCCATTGCAAAAGGAAGAGAATGTAACGAAAATTAAAGGAAAAATAATTTACGGGCGATCTGAGGTCGGGAAGTGGGGGAGGGGGGGTTCAAGGTTAAAAAATAGTTTATCTCAATTTCCGGCAAAACTACAAGTGCTATAGAAAAAAGTTAAATAGCAATATTGTAAGTAATAAAAAGATCTACAACTCTTTATTTACCCTTTTTATACATTACCTCAAAATTAATGTGAAAAATTCAAATAACCAAGTTTTTGGTTTTTATTTTTATCTTTTACAAAAAAATATTTTTTTTTCACGAAATATGGTGAAAATGAAATGACAACTATTTTCGCAAAAAAATTTCGGATTCGAGTTTTTAATTTATTTTGTCAATCATTGTGTACAATTTTGAGTTATTTATTAATATTTACAGTTTAATTAATCGAAAAACGTAAGATTCCATGTTACTTTGTTAGACAAAAAAATTACAAATCCATAAAACATAAAGATTGCAAAAAACATGCGAAAATAGTTGTCGTTTCATTGCATTTTCGGAAAACATTTACCATAGTAGTTTATAGTTAGTAGTAGTAGTAGTTAGTAGTTTATAGTTTTTTATATACCATTAGAAAGTAGAGATTACAACGAACAAAAATCTCACCGATTTTTAAAAAAAGTTGATATTTTGACGTGAGAATTTTCGATTGAAAATTAGGTACCAAAAACTTGGTTATTTGAATTTTTCACATAAATTTTGAGGTTATGTAAAAAAATGTAAATACAAAAGTTGTAGATCTTTTTATTACCTACAACTTCGCCATTTAACTTTTTCCATAGAACTTGTAGTGTTGCTGGAAATCGAGATAAACCATTTTTTACCCTTAAAACCCCCCTTCCCCCCTCCCAACCTCAGATCGCCCGTAAATTATTTTTCCTTTAATTTTTGTTATATCCTCTTCCTTTTGCAATGGGTTTCATCCTACTATAATTTTTTTTTCACTTTTTACCGTTTTTGAAGCTATCGGCACTGGTCTAATAGGCCACAGAAACACAAGCGTGTCTAATCACCGCTTAAAGGAGTCCGTTCATCTAGACTCTTACTCTTCAAAATGTATCTTAAAAGTATTAAAATATGATCTTGCCTTTATTATGTCTCATTGGCATAATCAATTTCGGTGGATCAGATTCTAATTCCAGTGGTCCTAATTTTGGTGGCATTTGATAATGTAATTTCAAAATATCTCCGGAACTAATATTTTTTTTTTCGATCTCTACTATGTGACTAATTATTACTACTATTTACTAATTATTTATGCCAAATAAAATGTATTAGAAACAGCAGGTTTAAATTTAATCAATT
Source organism: Thymelicus acteon (assembly GCA_951805285.1). NCBI lineage: Eukaryota > Metazoa > Arthropoda > Insecta > Lepidoptera > Hesperiidae > Thymelicus > Thymelicus acteon. The sequence goes on from OX638224.1 coordinate 2,127,336, forward strand.
TCGGTGGCTCGGATTTTAATTCCGGTGGTCCTTTAATAATTTCGGTGGCATTTGATAATTTCAAATGGAAATATCTCATGAACTAACAAAAATTTTTCGATCTCTAGTATATGATTAAGTAGTACTAATATTTACCTATTATTTAAGGCAAAAAATTTTATCAGAAACAGCAAATTTAAATTCGCCACTGTAATTAGGCAAAATTCGTGTTTGTTGAAATTGACCCATAACCAGCCTTAAGTTCGATTCGAGAAATATAATCATGTCTTACTTCATGTTGTGATTAAGTTATCTGACTTTGGAGTTCTTTAAATTAGAATATTTTATAAGCTCAAAAATTAACATGAAAAATAAAAAAAATATATATTCGACAGGAACGAATCTATTTTCTGGGACAAGATTCAAGATATCACCTTTGATAATGGTTATAAATATAACTAAGTTTCAACTTTATCTCTTGAATGGTTATTGTAAGAGACAGATGGAAAGGAAACATCCTAGAAATTTTGACATTTTCAAAGAATATTAATTCATGTCGATATTCGCCCCCGTTAGTTTTATTTAATAGGAAATGGAGGACCACACCTATTGCCAAACGGTCTCCGGTTCGATTTCAAATAACATACCTTCGCTTTTTAAACACGGTTAATTACCTAAAAACATGTACATTAACTATGTTCCCATTGGCAAACTTGAAATAATAAATTTTTCTCATAGCATTACTCACCAAACACTTTGTTTACAGAGTTCATCATTACGTAATCAAAGACGTGGTTGGGAAGCCATCAGAGCGTGGTGTGTGGCGTGGTGGCACTCGGGCAGAGATGACTTGGAGGACACTGAGATGGAAGAAGAGCCTTCAGACCCAGGATACGCTACTCCCGTATCTGTCGAGACACCTTTGCAGAGTTCTGTATCGAGGTAAGTTTTAATGCAATATCTCTCCAGACTCTTTTGTCCATACTGTTGTTAAGAGCTCCAGCATTAAGAATAACTTCTTCTTCCATAGGTGTACATCGATAAATGTCATCCGGGATCCATTCGTATCGCGAGCCAATTCTGGTGGTGGCTCGAGTGCCGGAGACGGGGGTACTTCTCCAATGCGTCTCAATTACGACTCTTCGTCTCTTCTTGCCGCTCCCAGAGATAGTAGATCTTTGCCGCCGAACACGAGAATCAACACCACTACCTCACCTGCACCAAAATCAGCGTCCGCTGATTCAGTGTACACTATCTTAATTAGATTACCTGACACAGAAGCTGAACGACCCAGCATTAAAATGATCACTGAAGAATCTCCACCAACTAATGCCAGGACTCACTACCGACCTCCGGCGAGAGGCGATTCTGAGCTAAATATTCATCCAGCTGGACACGGCGCGTTAACGAGAAGAACGTCCCACATACAAGATGTTCGAATACCCCTGAACGCCAAAATAATTCCGAAACAACTAGTTGGGAAGGGGTTCTGTTCGAAGCAACCGAAGAAAAAGAAAACAACGGAGAAGAAACAGGAATCGAAGGCAGCGAAAACGTTGTCGGCCATTCTTCTATCTTTTATAATCACTTGGTTGCCTTACAACATCCTGGTGTTGTTAAAACCCCTAACTGCCTGTACTGTGTGCATTCCAGATGAACTTTGGTCCTTTTTTTACGCACTATGCTACATAAACTCTACGATTAACCCTGTCTGCTATGCTTTGTGCAACGCGACGTTTAGAAGGACGTACGTGAGAATATTAACTTGTAAATGGCATAACAGGAATCGAGAAGCTATGACTAGAGGAGTGTACAATTAGCGTTTTTAAGGATGTTAAATGAACGTTGGATTAAAGAAGGCTGTTCAGTCTGTTCACCACAGTAATAATTTGAAATGTCATGAAATTCGCTGGACGATGCTTATGATTATATTGTTGGAGAACTAGCAGCTACTGTGAAGCTTGGATTTATCAAGTCAATACAACATGCGTTATCTGTGTATGAAGTACGATCACATCGAAATATTTTCAGGAACTTCAGATTGAGGATATTATGGTTAAGTTTAGCTACCAGGAACTATTCTATAAATATTTATGGTAGCTTAAACCTACGAAGTTGTAGAAAAATAGTTTAATGAAACTTTAAGATATGGTAGTAGAGTTTATTCAAACATTTAGTCGAACAAAGGATTTTTTTTCCAATTTCAGCATTGTTTGAGTTCTCATTTACCAACTTGGTTTGGTTTACTATTAGTTGACATCAAATAAAATCATTCTTCATTGAAATTTGTAAATTTAAATATGTAAATTTTAAATTTATCATTTGTTATTACTAATATATGAAATAGATTTTTATTTCCCTAGCGATTCAATTGTCCCGTCCATTTTTAGATTTGTTTTATAGTTATGTGATACTCATTATTTGTATAAGTTGTGAAACATTATTTACTAAAATCAAACCCATAAATGTTTGGAAATCGTTGAATGATTTGTGTGATAAATCGGCTTGAAGTTTTGGACAGAAATCTAGTCGATGATTGAAAGTAACAGTGCTGCAGTGCTGTAATCAAACATTCGTTGAACAGTGTTCGGTAATGCGTGAGCTTCTAGGGTTAATGTCGACGAATTTAGTGCGTGGAAACTTGGTTTTGACAAAACTATGTTACGGCTTATAATTAAATATTATTACATTCCTTCGTATTGAATATTAGTGAATTGTGCCTGAAAATAAAATGTCTACAGATTTATCTAATACAGTTACAGAATTTTAATTGTACCTATTATAAATTTTTCATTGCCTTTTGTAACGACCAATGTATTTAAATTTAAAATGAATATATCTAACTTCAAATGTGTTATAAATTTTCATAAAAAAATGTAGAGAGATCTTGATTTAAAGGCTTAGCAATTAATTTCAATTTGTCTTTAAAAGTGTCAGTTTTTTAATATAGCAATTGTAAGCAATAATATAACAATTTTAACGCAAGTGTACATATTTTAAAATTTTTAAGTGACGATGGAATTGACATATTTAAAGTATTTAACAATTTTCTTTAATAACATTGCTTGATTTGATTGTTCTGTGTAAATTATCTCAACTTGATTATCTTCTGAATTTTAATACAACGATTTGAACTATTTAGATTGTGATGATGATAGGATTTACTCGTTTAAGTCATTTTTATGGTCGTTTTTGTTAGATGCTTGGGTACAACCCATTGAGAAAAAGGTTTGTACTCGCTTGGGACAGAGTTGTTCTGAACTATAATAGGTACTGCAGGAATCAACCTGATGGAGGCCATATACGGTCAAGTGTACTTGATCAAGTCTGCAGTTTGACTTGTCAAATTCGCAGTTTGACTTGACGCGCCATCCAGTGTTCATGAGATAGATATATGGCCAGACAGCTATACTGTGGCCATACACGATCAAGTATACTGAATGCCGCGTCAAGTCCGTTTGACGCTTGATCAAGTACACTTGATCGTGTATGGCCTCCATGAGTTACACAGCCTACCAAAGTTGAAAACTACTATCTACGAGTATTACTACCTCTAGTGTAGTACAAAGCTTTATCCAAGTTCTTTGGTGATAAGTGCGCTCTCTTCGATTCCCTTATCATTTAGCGTTAATGTCTTCCCTAGTATTATCATCTATGAGGATATTGTACCTTCCAGTGTACGGCTAATGGGTTGTAGCCATGTTAGTAACACGAATTCTAAAAAGTTTGAATTAAAAGAGTAAATATATATGTATCTTAGCCGCAGGGGACTGAATGTAGAAATACGAATAATTTGAACATAATCCGATTTTTTGTTTATTGTTTGCTTTCAATCACAGGTTGGTAAAAAAGGAATTTATGTACGATGTCAATGAGATGAATAAAAAATATTTGTAGGGTTCATCACAGGTTCATATTCTGTTAAAATCGCTAGGGAATTGTGGGGATTGGACTCAGGAAATATGAATTCACCAAATGGAAAAATAATTTAAATATAATTACATACAATCGTGCTCATAGCACTTAGTAATGGCTTTTGCGTGCCACATTTGATTCAAACAAAAATAACAACAATGGTAGAAGTTTTATGAGTTTCAACTATAAAATCAATAGTAAATCGATTATCATCATTATCACGAATGCTTGTATTATAAAGATATATTTATTGATTGCTTAGACGAAATTTATACGACGCATTCGAACTGCCCTCCTCCAAACTCCTATGCCAAAGTCTTTGGACTTACTACGAGTATATCACATCGAGGTACCCCTCTACCGTGCAGGTGATACAAATCGCTTTATGCGCATGGCCAATGATTGCCCGTGGCCACTTTATAGTGATTTGTAGTTTCCCTGCTTTCCATGATCAGTCCCAAACCATCCAACCTCTCGGTTGTCCGGGCGGCCACCTATGTCGTTGACAGGGGCCTGACACGGCCTAGATATGTACTAGACGACCACGATGACGACATCACAGAAGCAAACGTTCTCCAAACCCCCCCTCCCCTTCATACAACACACAGAACAATAATAAATATATTAATTTTAAGAATTATATCTACATTCAGTCTCCACAAAATTTTGTATTGTAATATTCCTGTGTCAAACATAAGATAAGTAATAGTAATCTGAAAATTCTAAATATGTGTTTTTTAAATGAAACTATATTGTACATATTACATTTAATTCAATATTTAGTAAGTCATGATATTTGTATTGCGATTATATTATTTATATAGATGGAATATAATGGAAATATTCCCTATATACAAGTATTAGGTATCAGTATTTGCGGATAATGTGAAATCTATAAATGTCGTGCAACGTTCCTTTGTTGTGAATGAGGTTTTATTAACCTGTTTATAATAATATTATTCTATATGAACACATAGTACTACTAATAAAATGCAATGTAAAAATTAGAAGTCCATTAAAACGTGCTGTAATTAACATCAGTTTTTATATGTATATACTTACGGTGGATTACGCATTTTACTTGAATAGTTTTTGGTGTAAATCTCACGATATCTAAAATAACGTACCTATGTGGTATTGCTCAGTAACAGGGAATATTTTTGAGAGATTAATAATACATTCGTATTTACATTTTTAAATATTGTACAATATAAAATAATTGTACTATTCTTTTATAATCATTCTCATAGATATCAATAATAAAGGTTTATCCGCTCAATCCATGAGCCAAATTAAACAAATTTTATATGGGTATATTTTATAAAATGCGTAATCACCCCAAATATTCTTAGAATATTCATTAAAATCATTACGAAATTAATTCGTTAAAATTTAATAACAACGGAAAATATTGAAACTGAAGTAGCCAAGATTAAAGAAGAAATATAACAGTAGATTATTTATTATAGAACAACATTTTTGTGCATGGAATATTAAATAAGGCTACCTGAACACGATTATTATTTATAATTTTGTATTTACTTAATTATATTACAGCATTACTGAAAAACCATAATTTTCATTAGTTTTGTCAATTCACTTTATATTTAATCAACAAACCACAAAAAATCAACGAGAGCATAGTAATTATTACTATTTATAATAAATACGTTAATCACACAACATCGTTAATCAACAAATTTTTGTGTGAGAATGTGTTTGTTAACGAATTATATTTGTAATGATTAAAGATATTTAATTCTAATTCTTAAATATTATTAACAACGCGCACATTAAAATTAGAGTGTTGTAATATTATTTCTGTGGTTGTCCGAATTCGTTTGTAGGTTATCTTGTAGACGTACATTTTTCTAAAATATTATCTTCGTTACAATTTTAAAGCAGAAAAACGATAAAGCCGCAATATTTTCTTGACAACTATGACAAAAATAAATGTGTAAAAACAAATTTAGACAAAAAATTCGATTAAAAATCCAATTTGCACTTTACTAAAAACCTGGTTTAAAATGGTAACTTAATTTTATATTCTGTGCACATAGTTGTAGAGAACTCTCCACTTGTTCCGAAAAACTTTCTTCATATTGATGTTAATGTGGTATGAAAGTAAACAGAACTTGGCTGTTTAACTTCCGTGCAGTGCAGACTAGATGGCAGAACTCTTACGTGTATTTACCATACCATGGTACCCTTGGATATTTTTTCAGTTTCACACTCTGGTGAGGAAGTACGGTTGTAGGGGAACTTTTGAAATACAGCTTCAAATAATCTAGGCCATAGGACGTACCTGGTCTATGTAATGAGTTTTTGTTTTTAAATCGTCCATTATATTGCATACGGGGCTTTATAAATAACAATAAATAACATTATATGAAACAAAAATAAAATCTCAACATTATAAATAAATAGTTTTTCAGTACGTGTACCAAAAGAACTATTTGTTTCTACCGTTGGGATTTATTTCTATTGTTGGGATTTATTTTTTATTCCAGTTATTTATACCCTAAGATCCGAACTAGGCGGGACTAGGCGGGACTTTCATCCATCTGTTTAATAGGTGCAAAGTTTTTTAATCCATTTTAGTATGCTAAAAAATACATTTTTTTATATCTTAACATCGCAAATAGGTTGGCTGAAAAATTCCTTAAAAAATTTAAATAACCCAATGTTTGCATTTTCTATAGGCTCCATACTTTTGGTAGATATTAAATGATTTTTTTAAGTCATTAGTGGAACATTTAATAAAAAATATTTTTTTATTTTTTTATCCTACTTAACCTATACTGATTTTATAAACGTAATAGCTTTTTTGGATGTTTTGTTACTCTTTCACACAAAACTTTTTCATGAAATTTAGCACACAACTGGACCATGATTTTTTTTATGCCTTGAGCAGGCCAATGAGCAGACGGGTCACCTGATGGTAAGTGATCACCGCCGCCCATGAACATTAGTAAACACCGGGAGCATCACCAATACGTTGCCGGCCTCGAAGAAAACAATAGACCAGTTTCTCGAAGGATCCCATGTCATAGTTTGGAGGGAACACCGATGCAGGAAGTTCGTTCCACAGTTTACACGTGCGGGGTAGAAAACTACGCGAGAACCAAACTGTGGACGAACGCCAGGTATCCAAGTGGTGTTGGTGGAACCTGGTACACCGTGATGTGCGGTGACGAAAATTAACCGCATTTTCTTCAGAACATTCTCCATTATACAGACGGTAGAATACGCAGAGAGAGCTTACATCTGATCTGGAGTTTCACTGAAAAATTTGTCATTTAGTCTGAACTGCAAACAAAAAATGCTAAAATTTTGATAAATTTCTTCATGGCGTTATAGATTCATTGGTAATTTTGAATATTATTAATGATCAATGTTATAATGAATAATTTTAGAATTCAATGTCTGATGTCGAAATGATTTCACTAATTAATGAAGTCTATAATTTAAATTAAAACTCCATAATAATTATTATGATCTTATTATCATCCACTCCATGAGAATATTGCTCAGATAATTATAATTATTTTAATTGTAATATAATTCGTTATTTTATAATGTAGTAACCTCAAATATTCAATACTTTTTGTAGCAAAGAAAATAATGTTTACAAACTATAATGAAAAGTGAAATGGGAATAAAAGTTATGATATTATTATTTATATTATACTAGCTGCCCGGACAGACTTCGTTCTGTCAAAAGTTTTTTTATTTTGAGATGTATCCTATCTTTAAAGTTGGATCAAACTGCACACGGTGTGCAAATTTGATTAAAATCAACCGATTTTAATAAGTAAGTAGTTTAAGTAGTTTAGAAGTTCATCACGGACAAACAACGTGACACGTAATTTAAGATTAAAGAAGAAGATCGTAATATCTGTTTAAAACTCAAAATAATTTCACGACTAAACCATTGGAACCATTGAAATTTTGTTTATATGTATAAAAATTCTAAGTCGTCGTTTACTTACTTACATAAGAAAATTTTATTGTATTTATAGTACTTTTTACGTCCTTTTAGAAGCATACGAAAAGCAACTAAAATAGTTGGAATATAACACGTTATAGTATTCATAAGTCCTGAAATATAATGCCAATTGAACAGGGAGGAGACTGAAGTCAAGAGTTGATTCCAAAAAATATGTCAAAAATATATTTTTTAACAAACACTCAGCATTATTCAAAATATTTTGCGTGAAATCCTATATTAATATACCAATCAGTGGGTACCCAGCGTGTTTTACTACGCTAAAATAAAGAAATCAATTTCAATTCGGGAAAAAATAGTATGGGATAAGACGGAAATCAACTTCATGAATGGAACGAATATGCCTAATGCGTTGTTTTAGTGGTAAACCATTCTTGCATTATTGCCTTTCAAATGAAACCAGTTTGGGGGACATCGGTTGGATGATTTCAAAGTCTATAAAGGACATTGCCACAAATTGTTTTATATATATAAAGATAACTAAAGTTTTATGAATTTAGTTTCAAAACAAATTTCACCAAAAACTTGAAAATGAAAAAGAGAGTCACATTTTGTAAGCTCGTGCTTACGAAGGTAACAAAATATTTGAGGTTTCTATATTTTTCAACATGACGTCATTATTTCATTTACATCAGATATTTTAGACTTCGCTATAAAATATTGAATTAAAGACAAGGGTGTAAAACGAACTGACATAATTAATTACTTAAATAAAAGTTATCGTATAATGTATAATCTTAAATAAAGTAAATGTATAATAAATTAAATTGTAATTGTGGAGCGTAGAATAGACTTAATTTTTTGTATGAATTTTGATTAAGCGTGGATGTGTAGTTACAAATAGCGTATAACTGTATAATTCTCACGATACACTTTATAAAAAAATATTGAAGTTATGGTATGTTTAGTAAAATTATTAAATATGATTATACATATTTCTTAATAAATGAAAGGATCAGGCCTCATGTTCTAAGTCGTGGTCGTACACCAGCTATAATTTTATTACAGTTATTTTAATTTTAAATATATCAAACGAATTCCTATAAAACTATCAGTATTATTTGTAGCTTGTTTGAATGATTTGTAAATAATTTAAAAACGATTACTGAATTCGTGTAAAATAGCACGAAACGGAAGATAGCTCAAAATATATTGGTTTGTGGAACCTGTAACAAAAAACACTTAAACAAAAAAAAAATATGTAACAAAACCTAAGTGGGTACTTACAACGTGTATGGAATGGATTTTCCCTTAGTTTTGGCCAGATATATTTTTTTATGCCGCAGGCAAACGAGCAGACGGGTCACCATAATTGGCTGTAATCAATACAATGAGTCACTTTTGTACATAATTAGGCCAGTTAATCGAATCTTAACTTTTAAAATGGAAAATTGCAACATAATAAAATTAATATCGTAACAATATCGAGCAGTTTCGTGAAATAATTTTGTCTTAAAATGCAAAACATGGTATGTGAAAGAATTAATTATAATATATCGTCGTTGCGACTTTAAGACCTCTTATGTGTTATGTCCCACTTTTGACAGAATCACTTTTTGACGTCAAATGATTCGCATTTTGAAGCACTATCAAATTCAAAAATTCTCATGTGTATACGACGTTTTCATCGTAATATATTCACGAAATTCAAAATTACCTATGTGCTTGCTAAATAAAACTATCGATTTTCATCGATTCCCTCTAAAAGCTGATTTTTTACACATAAGAGATTGTCACTGCACCATCGTCGAATTCCATTGCGGTAATACAGGAGAGGTGTTAATTTTCATTAACCATGGCAGAGTTGACTGGACAGGAGATAATTCTTACCAACTGGAGCACAGTATTATTCAGAAATACCTGGATTACATTAGTGATGATTTTTATTCAAAAAGGTTACTTCATCCTCAAAATTCTTCATGACTAAATTAAATCAAGTTCTGGATTTATCGCATATCGCTAACTAACATCACTTACCAGGTACTAATCGATAGCTCCGAGAATGTACTAATAGATCTTCATTGGTGTACAAGTTATACAAGGTAACCAACTTGTGATTCAAGTTAATAATTGATTTTGTTTGAGAAATTCATAGCGAAGTCAGTTGCCTCAAATAACTTTGTCTTTGAACGCTGACGGAACTATCACTAAAACGTTTTAACTCAATTTAGGATTGTATTTGAGATGGATAATACATTTTCGTTCGCGGCAAAGATAAGTAACAGGACGTAAAAATAATATAAGGCCTTAAAGAGGCCGCTGGCGAAAGTCACCAGCGTCACCAGCAACCATGCGTTAGCCCTACTAAAAATCACTCAACGCGGCTAAAGAAGTTTTCAATTCAATAATGAATAATCATTAATTATTTCGGATTTTTAAACTAATAATCTTAAATTAAAAAAAAAACCCCGACAGTTTTATTTACACTAAACATAGCTAAAAACACTCTCGAATAAGTCACCTTTCATACAAAAAAAAAACTAGATCAAAACATTGAAGTATAATATCATAGAACAGACATCTCGAACAAAATGTGTCCCGCCGGGAGGTTCTATTTTCAAAATTGAGCCCCCGTTCTCCTTTCAAAATCGGACGAATCCATTGAAAATTGAAGCCGATCGGCGCCAATTCATTGGGACATACATTGTGTTCGCGGTATCAGTTCTATATGCTAGTAATAATACTTCAATGGATCAAAATCGGTTAATCCGTTTGGGTACTACGATGCCACAGACACACATACAGATCCACAGATACACAGACACACATATACATAGATATACAGACACGTCAAACTTATAACATCCCTCTTTTTTCGTCGGGGGTTAACAATCAGTGACAAATCAGTACGTAAGTTAAATTTAACCCAGGTTCCATAGCGACGTAGTAAAACAAAATCATTTATAATATATTTGAAGCCATTTCCAAAAGCAATCACGTTGCAAGTCTATTTTATAAGTTTTCTTGGAGTTAAAGAACCAAATAACGAATGTGTTAAAATTGGTAATTATTTGGCACAAAACTCAGTGACAAATAAAAAAATACTAACTTGGTTACAAAAACGTCCCTGCATCATTATCCGATTGTGTTTTACTGTTATAGTTTTGTAATAATTATATAACTATTGTATAATCTAATTAATTATTAATTTTCTATAAATAATATTACGCTCTACAACCCTTCAATAGTGATGTAGTGATTAACAAAGTTTGCATGCCATTTATGCCATTGTGACCAAACATGGCCATTTTTCGTTACCGAGTGCCAAATTTGTGGCAAAAATTAAAATGTATAAGATGTATAACATAGTTTTATTAATATCAATGTACAAGAAATTTAGTAAATCACGATATATTAAATTTAATATTAAATAAATGTGTTTTGTAAGTTATTTTAAAGATTATTCCATGTTTTTGTATAACTAAAGACAATAAAAATTTAAATAAAATTTGTTTGATTTCCAGACATTGGTGTAAGTATTTATAATTTAATTTCATCATTTGTATAAGGTAATGATATTACACATAGTTTAACACACATAGTGTATTGACGGTTTACTCCTGAAATGTCTCCCAAGATGTCCTCAGTCCAATGGTTGACAACAATCCTACCAGATGGTTGATGGGTTAAGTTTGTTCGTCAGTTCGTTTTTCGGCTATTCATATTAACAAATGTATCTAAAAGAGAGGAACACTAGTGACAAAATTTCTTAAAGTCTTCGAAGGGCACGTAAATCCCTCAGTTTTTTTGAATAAAACTTTCAGATATATAAGTCGTTCAATCCTCAACCCATCAGCACTGGAGGAGTATGGTGGAGTAGACATTTCCCCCAGGCATTTTCAATATAATGGAGGCCTTACGACCAAGTGTACTTGTCAAGTTTGCAGTTTGACTTGTCAAATTTGCAGTTTGACTTGACGCGGCATCCAGTGTGCATAAGATAGTTGACCACACACGATCAAGTTTACTGGATGCCGCGTCAAGTCCGCTGCAAACTTGACAAGTATACTTGCTCGTGTATGGCCTCCATAAGGGGCCATCCATAATTTACGTTACACGTTAGGGGTGTAGTGTGACACTGTGTGACAAGGGGTGAGAGGGGGTCCTAAATTTCGTGAATTCACATTTTAAAATCGAATAATTGGTATGTATAGGTAAATATTAAAATAAAAAACAATTAATGGAAATAAAACTTATTTCGGAACTGCTGTTTTAATTTAATAATTTCTAGGTATGAAATTTCATAATATCTGACGTCACACAAGGGGGGAGGTCTCACAAATGTGACCAGCTATGACAAGAAGGGGGTGAAGGGTCAAAAAGTCATAAATTAGTGTGACGTAATTTATGGATGACCCCTAAGGAGAAACCCGTTCCTCATAGTGTGTTCTTGATAATGTTAAAGTTCAGCATTCAAACAGGATTGTCCGAAGTATTCAGCAGAACTAATAACAGTTGTTTGCACCGAACAAGTATAACTTCAACCATCCATATAGCTACATGACAATATAATAGTAATATTGCCGTAGAGAGATCGTTAGCTCCATGCCGCCATAGTTAATGATATTTACGACGCAACTTTGGAAGACCACGACAGTGTAAGTTAGGATTAAGCGCTTCATTGTCATACTATAATAGGGTATTTGACAACATTGAAAATATACTACAAATTGTTATATATTATTCTATCAGATAGTAGCACTAAAAAACATATTTCACTTTATTTTCAAGTAAATCACGTATATTTTTGCAAATAACACGAAATTAAAATACTGTAATTTTAGGAAATTTTACCAGTGACCGAAACGCCCTTTGATTGGTGACAACTTTGATGACGTCACACGCTAGTAATAAATCAGATCTTTCCTATAAAGAATCTTAATAGATACTTGCGTGTGACGTCACACGTATCATAGACCGCCGCCATGACAGAAACAGCGTTTTTGGCGCGGTTTTGGAAGTTTAAACTTTAACATTGATTTTTTTTAAAAATACTGTTAATTTTTTCGGAAATATAATAATAATAATAATAATAATAATAATAAAATCCATTTATTGCCATAAAAAATTACACTGACATCATTTTATTGAACAGAGAAATAATTTAAATTATATAAATATGGCAATGGGAGCTGGCTCAGCTTTTACTAACGCGGGGCTGTGCTCCCGTGTAGCGCTGGTTTTCAGCCAGTCCTTCCTCCCTAGGATGTTGTGCGGGGGTTAAGATAGTCAATCCCCCAGTTACCAGCGGATTATACCTACTTTTTGCCAATTTTTTATATAATTAAATGTCAAAAAACATAAATATAAATTAAATCAAATAAACAAAAAAAAATACATTAACATTAAATAAAAAGGAAAACCTCATAATAAAATTACATTAACTTAAAAAATTAAAAATAACAATAAAAACAAAAATACATTAAATTAAATTAACAAGTAAATGAAATTAAAATTTTTAAATTAAATTACACTGAATTAAGAAAAAGGATTAAATTGAATAAAAATTAAAAATATATTACATTGAATTGAATTGAATTACATTGAATTAACTCTTGCATTGCCTGTGTGTGTGTGTGTGTGTGTGTGTGTGTGTGTGTGTGTGTGTGTGTGTGTGTGTGTGCGCGCGTGCGTGTGGGTGTGTGCGCGTGCGCGTGTTTGTGGTGTAAGTAGTTGTTAAGGGCTATTTTGATGTTTTAAAGAAATCTTTTAATGTTAGACATTTCCAATAGGCATGTTTTAAGTTTTCGGCAGCGAGCTGTTTCTTATGTAACGCCATTTTATAGTGGTCTTAAAAACATTTCGTACTTAATTTATTCCTCAAGGGAGGGGGTAAGTCATTCCAGATTTTTGCTGCCGCAAACTTAAAACAACCCTTAAACCTTGTGGTGCTATGTTTCGGCATACTTAATAAACTTTCAATATTTTTCCGACGACTTCTGAGTGAGTGATCTTTAACCCAGTTAAGTTTTTCGAAAAGATATTCCGGTTTCTTGATCCAGATTATTCTATGTACCGTACAAGCAAAATGAAGTTCCCGTTTAGCTTTCATGTTAAGAATACCTTTCTTGTTTAGGTAGGGTTATATATTCTCTCCTTGGAACATTATAGCAAAAACGTATGCAAGCATTTTGCACCCGCTGTATTGCTTTTTCTGATTTAGAATTTAGTCTTGGCCCGAAAACGGTACTGCAATAATTGAATTGGGAAAGAACCAAAGAATCACAAAGCCGTAAACGTAACTCTTCCTTAATGTATGGCCTTATCTTATACAGTGTTTTTAGTTTTAAAAACGCTGCCCTGATTTTATTATTTACATGTTCTGTAAACCTTTGTTCTCCGTCTAGGGTAAGACCAAGGTTGCGAGCTGAGGTTACTTTCTGGACATCTGTGTTGTTTATTTTTATTTTTATTTCTGAATCCAGCACTCGTTAATAAAATTAATATCAATGGAGTGGGTTTATTTTGTAATAAAGAATAAATTAAAATGATTTTTAAAAATTAGTCAAATACCCTATTGTGTAGGTGACATTACAATGCATTTCATTTTCTATGGTATTTATTGTTTTGGTTTTAAATAACACTCATGTCCTTTGGTGGCAATAATACCTTGCCGTCAGGTAGAAACATACAAAAACACTAAACCCGGTCTTCTACTGGTCTCATGTCTTCACTCTGTCATGGGCGAAGACTGTGTCCAAGTGGAGTGCAGATTGGCAGACTTCACACACCTTTTAAAACAAGCAATGGACATGATTGTAAACTTAACTCATCGATATTTATTTTGTATATAACAAACGAGTAACCACCCTCGCTTTGCTTCGGTTTTCTTTTTTTTACACCTTGGGTTACATTATTGGAGTTTTATTAAGGATCCCTAACTTTTTTCAAAATATAATATAGCCTATGTTACTCGGGGATAGTGTAGCTTCCCAACAGTGAAAGAATTTTTGAAATCGGTTCAGTAGTTTCGGAGCCTATTCAATGCAAACAAAAAATCAAATCTTTCCTCTTTATATATTAGTATAGATAAATATCGCGAGTATGATAGTGTTATAGTAAAATGTACGGTGTTCAAAAAAAATATATGTCAATTATTCTTGACAAAAAATAACCGACTTCAAAAGTAGCCATAACTCAAAAAATACTCATCAGGTGTCGCCCAAATTTAAGTGGGACCAAATGACAAGCACCAGCTTTTGATTAAAGAAAGAATCATCAAAATCGATTCACCCAGTCGAAAGTTCTGAGGTAAAAAACATAAAAATTACAGTCGAATTCAATACCTTCTTCTGTTTGAACTTTTGAAGTCGGTTGAAAAAGAATTGCTTCAAGGTTACGGAGTATTCGAAACAAAGCGAGGGCAGGTTACTATCAATAATAAACTTAATAATTTGTAAATCTACAAAATAAATATCTTGAGTATTACAGTAAAAAGCGACGTTTAGTTATTACTCTTCTTGTAATAGATCCAATGGTTAAGTAGCACGGACGTAACCTTGTCTAATCGAGTGTGAAGCATAGCAATGACAGCTCGCTTACCATGTGTGCGTAATTTTGTAATTTTTAATTCGCGATGGTGTCAATGTCGTAGCCGTATGGTGTCAATGTGTGGGTGTGTGTACTTGTACGAATAGAGAGTTGGTATTACTATGGGTGCTTCACTGAATTTGTTCTTGGGATTATGTCCGTCTTTTTTTTACGTCCGTGATCTACAAAATAAATATCGTGAGTATTACAGTAAAAAGCGACGTTTAGCTATTACTCTTCTTGTAATAGATCCAATGGTTAAATAGATAGAAACTTGTTCTTGTAACCTGTTAGTGAGTCGAACCGAATCTCCTAAATTTTCAGTACTGTAGTCAAACTCCGGCAGTAAATCTCGGTTGCAAAACGTACGAGGTTGATATTTACGGGGCAACTTCTGCGGCTGGAACCTGCAAGACGAGAGGAAATACGCTCGTAAGTTTGGTTACATAGTATATAAGTACTACCAGCAAGGCTATTCTGTTTTGTAACTTGACAGCGGAATCCGCGATGAGTGTCAAAATTGAAGTTCGAGTTCGTGACTCACTTCACTTCGCAAGTGCGTACTAGATGATTAGAGAATGACATAATACCGAGGCCATCTTCAGTCGTTTGACGTTCGAGTTCGAGACTCATTTCACTTCGCAAGTGCGTACTAGATGATTAGAGAATGACATAATACCGAGGCCATGTTAAGTCGTTTGACGTTCGAGTCCGAGACTCACTTCACTTCGCAAGTGCGTACTAGATGATTAGAGAATGACATAATACCGAGGCCATCTTTAGTCGTTTGACGTTCGAGTTCGAGACTCACTTCACTTCGCAAGTGCGTACTAGATGATTAGAGAATGACATATCAAGATCTCGAACTCGAACTTCAATCTTGAAACTCATCGCGGATTCCGCTGTCGAGTTAGAAAACAGGATAGCCTTGCAGGCCTGGCGCACTCCGTATTTTAGCTATGACGTTATAAGTACATGCCGCATTCGACGTGTCTGAATTCAGAAAATCCATAATGGCTGTCATACGTTCGTATCACAAATATTAAAAATTAAACTTTCAGAAAAAATACAAAATTATTTTTTTATAAATGTCACTTTTCTTCATGTCATCCCACATGTCACACTTTAGTTCAATACGACACGCTGCGTCGCGCTATTCCTACAATAAGAACTAAAATGAGGGCAAAAAATATTGCATCGCATTCTGCTGCTTAAACAATAACAAAGATCCGAATCTAACGTTTCTCATACTTCCTCATCACACATCGAAAGGTAAAGACCTACCTAAAGTAATTAGTCATTAAGTTGACGTTGTTGACATTTGTTATCCTTATTTATGTCTCCCATATTCACATTAATAATTATTGTAGTAGGTATAGTCACTAGTTAGGTACTTACAATTAAATAAGAAATCAAAGAATATTTGATGTTTGAAAGTGACTGTTTTTTCTGTTTCCTAAACACCTAAAAGAGATAATATTTGTTTCACAGACAAAGTATGTACAGACTATAATTTATGCCGTATGGCCAACTTCTCATTTGTTCTTATAAGTAACATGGGCATTTAACTTGTCATTAAACTTTCAGATTAGTTTTCTTTCAAAAAAGACAACCCTGACCTTGCCAGAGAGGATAAGCGATAGTGTTAGAAAGGAAGGCAACTCATTACGCGTTTTTGATTAGCGGTGTGCGACCTGAATTACACTTAATTGCGTTGGAGCAAGAGTCACTATTTATTGAAATGATTTTGCGTAGTTCGCCTTCTGTACTTATTATAAGTACTATTATTTCTTCTGTGGTACGACTACATACTGCTGGTCAACTAAATGCCTCTTCTTCCTTTTTATTTCAAATGTAAACAAATGTATAGTTTTTCGGATAAATGTAAGGATATCTCTAATTTTGGTAAACTCTTCAAAATCCGGTAGGGCAACACCCTTATCTGTCAGTAATAGAGTAAGGAGGGGTGGATACAATATTATGCCGTAAGTATATTCTAATATATAAAATTCCCGTGTCACGGTGTTAGAAGTTGAACTCCTGCGAAACGGTTCGACCGAATTTCGTGAATCTTAGCGTGCATATCGGCTAGTGTGGAGAATTGGACAACAATATTTTTCATCCTCCTAAATGTTAAGGGTGATCTACCCCTAAATTTTTTTATTATTTTTTTAAACTTGTGACAGAATGAAGTCTCTCGGGGCATTATAATTATGACATTTGGAATAGTATTTTGTATTTGCCTTATCTGTCATATTTTACCTCGACTTACCATACTTCAGTTATGAGTGTGCCCGTATCTCATTGTTTAATGTTTATTAAAATTTTACATAATATATTCACATTTCAAAATTTAATTTAAACTTTGGTCACAGCTTTAGTGTATTTACGTGTCAGATCGTCAAACCTATAATATCAAGTGTAGTGTAAGAAGTATGTGTGAAGATACAAAACATATTTTTGTACAAATAGAAAAAAATCAATATTGATAGTAAAAATACTTACCTTAATACCACTGACATCTCTCTGGCTTAAAACGCTGTATAGCCTGCTCTGCAATTTTTATGTGACTTTCGATACAGCGCCACCGTGCGGGATTATCGCTGAACTAATTTTTTTTTTACTTTTATCTGTGTCACCATTCAATGTTTTTAGAGAGAGGTTAGCTGCTACAACAAGCGTCAAAATGGCGGGAATCAAGTAGACACATAATAACTAATAACTATGTACCTACTTATGTACCTACATTACTTACTATAGATTTTCCAGCATTGTTGGTGGTATCTATATTAAATTCTTAATTTAATATTAACATGAAGTTAAAAGCTTTGTAAATTTATTTAAAAATAATTCACGCACGAATGAGTCAGATTTGGTATAGCTGAAGTTTGTACGAAGAAGAATTGCATAAAGTAAATGTTATTACTGTGTTATAAATCCATTGTAAAATGACCCTTTGACAAAACATATGGCCAAAAAATTTTGACCGCAAAGCCAGCCTCAAGGGTCAAAGTACAGCTTACTATTATTACTACCAGGGCGTAAGACGCGCAGTGGAGGTTGTCTTGGGCTAGGATGGAGCCCCATAAATAAAAGTGTACTTAAACACACTCGTTTGTTTTTGCAAACTGCGCTCCGAGCTACTCTCACTATTAAAGATATGGTGCCGACGCAGTGATATTTACGATGTGACTACAGTGAATAGCAGTTTAATAAACTACTATGTAGATAGGAGTGCATTATACAGAAACAGTAAGTTGTCTGTGTGTCAATTAAACTAAATGTAATTAGAATTTATCGGATAAATAAATAAAAATACTCTGCCTCTGGAATGGAACCTGGGACCCCTCGCTGTTGTAGTTTCTGTTAATAACGGGTTAAAAAGTACAGATTAGTATATCTACTATAAATAAAAATGCAAATAAAATAAGAAACATTTAATTTTCATGATACAGTGCTACCAAGTTATCTGTGAAATGGCGAAAATTGGAACTAATGCCGCGCCATTCATAAGTTCTTTGTGCTCATTCATTTGACATTTACTACGTCTCAAATTGCGTCCAATGATTGGTCCGATGCATCCGACAGCGCCCTCTTCCAATTCACAGATAAGTTGGAGGCACTGTACCTCTACTATTAACAGTTATAATTTATATCTTGACTATTGTACGTATTTTAAACATGGATGTAATAATTATGAAAAAATAATGCGTCACCAACAAACAATAAAATTATGACGTTTCAGGTATCATAATTTATATTAATTACTTATCTGTCATGAACGATTCTATATTTAAATTTTAATAGACTGGCCATCATTGAAACAGAAAAGAAAAAAGTACGATAAGTAGCAATGAGAGTTGATTAAATTAAAAGCCAAGGCAACGCCAACGCGGGAAATACTGTAAGCCATTATACGCTTTGTTAAGTAAAAAAGCGCTTTAAATACTTCACGGTAAGATCAATTCGTGAAGGAAAATAATTTGAGAGCGTTCGCCTAAATGGTGGTGACTCTAGCGGTCCACTTAGCGGAAAGTGCTTCAGCAAAACGTTCAAATACCCGCTGTAGACACTTTTCACGGGTACTTTTTGTGAACGTCAGAATTGTAAATAGAGTGTAAAGGAATTTTGGAATTGTTGGGGAGGTTTTAGTCGCTTCCCAGACTGGTGTAGTGTTTTGTTGAAACGATAGGATAACTTGACTTTTGAAAAGTGTCTGTTGATACACTTACAATTAAATATCTTGAATATCAGTAATTGACGTTTTTTACGTAAATAGCCGATAAATTAGCTGGTGATCCAACCTGATAGCAACTGGCTATTGTCGCCCATGGACATCAGCGACACCAAATACATCACTCATATGTTGCCGGCTTTTAAAAAGTAAGAAAAAGAAAGGAAGAAGGAACTGAATCTTAAGCCCCCAGTTGAAACACGATGATACGTTTAGAGAATTATTGTTAACTAGCTGTTGCCCGCAGCTTCGCATACGGAAATTATGTTTTCCGCATTACCTTATTTGTACCTCTTGCACAAGAAAATTTAAAAGTAACCATAAATATAAAAGTAAATATTTAGTAATTTACATATATATACTAAAACTCACGATACAATCACAAAGGAATCCTCCAGGAGCGGGTCTTGAATAATCTAAATTTTACTAACAAAAAATAACCGACTTCAAAGTTACTTTAAAAGTACTTGTCAGATCTCGTTCAAATTTATGTGGGATTACGTGACAAGTACCTGATTTCGATTAAAAAAAGAATCATCGAAATCGGTTGGCGTGATATTGAGTTTTTCGTTCATTTGTCGCGCTTACTTAATACAAATTTAAGACTTATATGGTTTTATCATGGATGCCATTGTCAGATCTCAATAAAATTTATATGGGACCACATGACAGCCACCAGCTTTCGATTAAAAAAAGAATCATCAAAATCGGTTAGCCGAGTCCTGAGTAGTCCAGTTCTGAGGTAACGAACATAAAAAAAAATACAGTCGAATTGAGAACCTCCTCCTTTTTTTGAAGTCGGTTAAAAATAAGCAATATTACATTAATTTGTATTTTTTTTTTCTTGCAAAATTTTAAAAAACTGAAATATATGTATTCCATCAATTTAAATCCGAGAAAAACACGAGGGCCTGAAGTGCAGAAAGTTCGACAGAATTTTTATTGGTACATAGAATTTTATCTTAAAATTCTACCATATAATAGACCAATTCTATAGAACCAATTTTCAAATTATAATTTTCAACAGAGAACATTGTAATCTCTGCCGATGGTCCCGGGGGTGAGGCGTGAGGATGCGGGGGTGATTTAATTGCTTCTTCAATTAACGAGAACGACCGCGTCCGCGAGTAATGGACTGGTCACAGATGTGGGAACAGAGGCGCCATGCTAATAGGATTTTAATGGCACTTTTATCCAGGGTATCTCTGGTCTATTAAGAATCTGCAAAATCACGACTTAGCAACTTAGATCGATTGCGAATGAGGAAAGTGAAAAGATTTATATTAAAATTTATGGAGAGATATCAGTTAATGGAACTTTCGAGAGCTCTGTACATTTAATGGAAAAATAAAGCCCGTAGAGGGATAGAAAAATACTTTTGTTATTAACGGACGTACGGATTTTTGTACCGCATAGAATTCGTTGAAATTATTGTATATGCAAAGATGGACAAATTAATTGTATGCAGGCATTTAAGAATAAACTATGAAATAAAAAAAATGTTGTAC
The DNA here is from genome assembly GCA_951805285.1 of Thymelicus acteon. Classification (NCBI taxonomy): domain Eukaryota; kingdom Metazoa; phylum Arthropoda; class Insecta; order Lepidoptera; family Hesperiidae; genus Thymelicus; species Thymelicus acteon. Next base: position 2,148,511 of record OX638224.1, read on the forward strand.
CTAATGTTCTATTCTATAAAATGAATAGAGCTTGTTGTGAAGTACACAAAAATAATTTCCACAATTTTAATGCAAACTAGCTGACCCGGCGAACTTCGTATCGCCTAACCTAACAAACTATTTTTTTTTCTAGAATAAAAGTAGCCTAAGTTACTCTTTGTTACATCAGCTATCTGCCAGTGAAAGTCCCGTCAAAATCGGTCCAGCCATTTTAGAGATTAGCCGGAACAAACAGACAGAGAGACAAAAATAGTAAAAAATGTTGTTTTGGTAGATAAACATATGTACCGTGTATATATCCAAATGCACTTAGTAAAAAGCGGTTATTTTAATATTACAAACAGACACTCCAATTTTATTTATTTGTATAGATGTGTGTGGAGTCTACAAGTGGTGATGACCACCTATATCAGATATTGCTTTGACATAGACTTAAAGATTAGTTAAAATTACGTGCTGTTAGAGAGTCCATTAGATTGGATCTACTAGATTGAGAAATACTAATTGTCATATGCAACGCAGTAACATATCTACATATTAGCGCTCACTGCATTATGTTATCATATTATCGCCGTTCCCGGAGGATAATTTAATTGGTTCTTCAATTAGGACACCATTTGCAATCCACGCGTACAGCTAATTCGATATTAATGGTTTCTAATATGATAAAGTTCATAGTTCTTTCACTGTTTCTTATCCTTGATCACATAATTATATTCGTCGCTACGCTGATCGATATCTACTGAAAATAAGATTTCGAACATTTTTTATTTATGGTACTTATCATAATTTTTTTGCCTTATAATTTACACTATCATCGTCGCCCATGGACATCAGCAACACCTTACGCCGCGCCGGTGCGTTAGACTGAGAAAGGAAAGAGAAAAAAAGAACTGGCCCTCAAGCCCCCAGCCGGAACACAACGACTCATTTGGCGACTGAGTCAAGCAAGAGTATTGTTTTTCAAAGTTAGCCAAATAAGCTAACTTTGAAAAACAATATAATAATAGCTAACTATATCCCTTGTTCATTACCATCTTTTTTTGATTGTAGCATTAATAATTATGTAATGTTGGGTAAAAAAAGTATATGTGGTGACCGAAAAACCATTTTATAACATAATTTCTCGCAGCATTTCCCGCGTAAATCGCAATCCCTTGAAAACCTAATCATCTAACGGTATGAAATTAATATACTTTACAAACTATTCAAAAGTCGAGTCGTTTCGAAGGAGTGCAACCGCAAATACCGTGACACAAGATATTTATATATTAGATTATTATGTAGTTACTATTTACTAACTTCAATTTGTTTAATAATAATACTAACAATTTTCAGTTATTTTAAGACTATTACCATAAAAGAAAACGTTTTATTTAGCACATCTGTCTTTAAATTAATCTTTGGCGCACGGCAAGTGCCAGACTTCCATAATTCCATTTGATGAGAGAATAGTGAGCACGCCACGCTATCTGTGAATGAACCGATATTTGAGGACACTTGTACAAAAGTGATAAAGAAATTTAGTAGGTACAAAAACTTCGGCTCCAGCCGATTAACCGAATATAATGTTAATAGGTTTCATGAAAACAATGTTTATCTCGCCCACAACAATTAATTATAATATTTTTAGCTATCAAGAGGTACACTTGATGTGCTGAAATGTTCTGAGGACTACTACTTTCGAGGATTCTTGTCCTCAATTACGACCCCATAACTTAATAGTGATCATGTCTTGGCTCCAGGTTCAATTCTCGGGTGGGGTAGACTAGATATTTATGTGACAGATAAATATTACTCTGGAGTCGTGGGTGTTTATGAATTTGTTTGATATTTTATTTGTATGTGTTTTTTCCACCCGCGATACAGAAAATTCTTTTGCTGGGAGTATTTTGTGTTTATTTAATGATAAACTATGAGAAATTAAAAAGGATGAGCGTCCAGTGGCTTGTGTTGATTCTAAAGCAGGCGCGTTCAGCTGGGTGATGTGGAAAAAGTTATTGAGCGCCTTCGTTCTTCGGTGGGCACGTTAAGCCATTGATCCTGGTTGATATGTGTAATAATAGTAAGCCACGACGGAGACCTTTGGGTGGCATGGAACATCTGACACTTGGATTGGCCACCAACACCTCCAACAATTTACACCGAAGCAGCGTTGTGGAGTATGCTCTTGACTTTCTCAAGAGGAGAGACCCTGCTGAGCTATCTACGGTTTTAAGCCAAAGGAAATTAACTGGTTCACTTTATTTATATTCCGTACTTCTCGCTCGGTGAATTGGATTTGACTGAGCCGCTACCCCTTCATCATGTTGTTTTTGCGATAATTTAATCACTTACCATTTAGAAGCCCTAGGTACAAAGGCACTTGAGTGTTTATAAATTGCAAATTCTGACACGAATACGTATTGACATAAATCATGTTATTTGAAAGGATTACAGAGCCCGGAAGCGCTCGTAGCCCGGCGGCTTACGTCGATTCTAAACGATCGACAAAGTTAAGCAACAGCGGGCGCGGTCGGTAGTTGGATGGGTGACCGCTAGTGGCAAAAATTCTTGAGCGCTTCCGTGCTTCGGAGGGCACGTAAAGCCGTCGGTTCCGGTTGTTATCGTAAGATAACAGTCGTTAAGCTATGTCGGAGGCCCTCGGGCGGCATGAAAACGTCCGACACTTGGGTGGGCCACTAACGCTTCCACTTCCACCAATCCGCACTGGAGCAGCGTGGTGGAGTATCTCTAAGCCTTCTCACGAGGAGAGACCCGTGCCCAGTAGTGGGCCATTAATGGGTTGAAGCCATTACAGTAATCTAGTTAAGTACCTAAATTATAATTCTTACTTATCCAAATTATTAGATAAATAAAATTGTAGAACAGAACATAGCTTGTCAGAGCAGTTATTTTTTATAGTACCACTTTAAAAGTATCCATTGCCGCAGTTCGCAAAAAAGGAATTGTAAAAGAGCAAATCGAAAATTTTTTACACGTATAACTTTCAAAAATCAAAATTACCTATGCATGTGTGAATTTCAATAGATTCCCGACGCTTTCAACGCATATAAAATATTCAGATCGACCATTCGTTTCCACCGGTCGTACAAAAGCGTAATTACTCGCACCCTATCTCACTGGACATTCATCCTATCACATTTAATACATAGAAATAAATGGATTCATTAAAATTTTGATAGCTGCGGTCATGAAATCAATTTGGAACTTCTTTGTTTTACTTTAATAGTGATAACAAATTAAATTTTGATTTTCAATGGGACTTTGAGAACGTCCTACAAATAAATATGATTTTTTGAGAAAAAAGTACTGGAAATAAAATTACGACTTACTTTGATGAAGAAAAATATCCTGAGAAAAGCTGCACACCTGAGAGTTCAGTGGAAGGAATTGTTTTATATTTAGTACCTGTTCTTCGTGTTCTTGTGTAATCTAATGATCTTAAGATGATACGTAGGTACAGTCTGCAAAAGAGGTTTGCAGTACATGACACAAAACCTCTCCATATTGTTTAATACTACAGATTTATTTATTTAATGCTTTATTGTACACAGGTATGTTAATGACAATATAAGAGTACAAAGGCGAGTTTATCTCTAAAAGAGGTCTCTTCCAGCCAACCCATTTGATGTGAGAAAATTAAATGTGGGAGGGATATGGAATGCATACTTATAGAGGATTATAAAAAACCTGTATACTACATAGTATCTAAATAAATTATTGAATTTAGTCAATTATTGTGTTAGTAACAATGTTAAATGCAACCTTTTAACGTAACATGATTTAGCATTAATAATAACACAAACATGATGTAATATTAAACATTAAGTAACGTTTTTGTGTCATGCCCTGTATATCATTCTCTTTTGCTGACTGTACATTTTGAGAAGAAACCCAAGCCTAGCGTCGATCACTAATAACAGAAATGGAGAACAGAGTGATCGAAGCCTAGCAGTAATATGAATATTTAAATTCCTCATAGACTCATTTTTTTGTCTCTACCATTACCACCCTTTCAGGAAGACGTCCTTTATTAAACAGTCCAGATATATGGTGAGAATATGCAAGGGATCAGTCATGGTTATTTTTAATCAACGATTGATATTATTCAACAATATTTCTAAAATATTCCTAACAGATTGATATTCAATAGATCCCCAGCGCTTTCAATACATCGCATGAAATATTCGGATCGACTATTCATTTTTATCGGTCGCTTCAAAACGTAATTACTGACACCCTGTCTACCGGACATTCATCATCAAATCACACAAAACAAATAAATGTATTCACTACAATAAGTGAATGGAACGAAACTATCATAAAAACATTTAGAATTTGTCTGTGTTCTGTTTTTGTGTTGTCAGGGGCATGGCTTGGGTTCGACTCTCGTCCAAGCAGATATTTTTATGTGATCGATAAATATTTGTGTTTTTTTACACTATGAAGCTTTAAATTATTTACTTTGATGTAGGCTATTGATATTTACTTTGATATGGTAGGTTTCATCAAAGATTTTATTGTTATTCGCAATGATATTAAAAATATATAGATACGTTATGCCCTTACAAATCAACCAAAAAATTTGTTCCGAAATTACAACACACACACGTTTATCTTTTGTTTCACTACACCAATCACTTGGTATAATACACGAAGGAATTTTAACGCTGTATGTCAAATGTCAAGCACTTCTGACAACAACAAAAGCATGCGTATCCTCTTATATGGACAGAGCGACTACGAGCAGAACGGTCAGTTGCCTGTTCTTACGCTCTTCATCGTCGTCGGCGCGCTAGTGACATATCTACCTCTTGTTTACATTGTAATATCATTGGTTATTCGTAGTTTATTATCCATGACGGAACAGAATGATGTGTTCAGGGTAAGAAGTTGTTTGTTTTTGCAAGCTTTTATTTAACTTGGTTTGTAAATCTTGTAAACTGAATTAGAACTACTTCCGTCCACAGACATGTATTTAGGAGTTTGTATAAAAATGTAATCTAGCATTTGACGCAACGAAAAATAACAACAAATTATTATTGAAAAATCAAATTTATTAACAGCAATAGTTTAGGGTATTGAATACGTGCATCGTCCAATTAAAAAGGTTCACTTTCAGGTCAAAGAAGCACTTCGTCTGAATACTTAGTATTTACCCCAGCCCAGGCCTTTGCCGTATCCGAGACCGTATCCGAGTCCGCCGAGACCATAGCCTCCCAGACCGTATCCGCCGTATCCGTAGCTGCTGACGACCACAGGGGCGGAGACAGTCTTGATAATGGGGACGGTTTTGATGATGGGGGCAGTGTAGATGGGGGCGGCAATGGTTTTGATGACAGGGATGGGGGCGGCCTTCACGAGGTTCGCAGTTGACACCGCAGGAGCGATTATAGGTGCGCTGATGATCGGTGCCGACAGACCTGAAAAATAAATTGCTTTTATAACGCGTACTCTTAGCTTATATGGTCTGCAAATTATACAATCATCTACCAGATAAAATAAAAGAGCTTAATGTAACCGGGTTTAAAAAGAGATTAAAAAACATATTAACAGCCAAATGCTATTATACAATAGATGAATATTTAATTGACAAACTTGATTAAACAATTTATTCTTCGACTATTAAGTTTAATAAAATTATATTTATAATAACTAATTTTGATTGTAATTTATAATAATGTTGTCAATGTATTTTTATTTAACATTAACTTAATTTTATTGACATCATCAGATATTTAAATGTCCGATAAATAATTACTTTTTCTGAATATTGAGTAATGTATATAATTTTAATTTTCCTAATTATGACATTTATAAAAATTTTGCAACGCTCTTAAGTGCCACATGTAAGTACGGTTAGCATTGTATGTACCACCTTTATCTACTACATGACTGCAATAAATAATTTGAATTTGAATTTGAATTCAGCCCCATAATATAATGTGGTCAGTCCAAGATGAGATCATGTAGATTTGTAGATTAGATATTGGATAGACTGTTCTATAAATAAAAATAGCTTTGTCATTTAGCACAATCATAAAATACGGTGTGATTGATAAACATAACGTATAAATTATTTATCATGTTTTCTTGCCTATTTATAACGCTTCATAACGCTACACACTCATAACCCCACACTAGGATTCCCTGTGTCGTGGGCGCCATGGACAACACACTAGACAAGGACATTCACACCTAGACCGAGAACAGAAATTTCAAACTCATCATTCAAATTTCCGCCTCGCTGAGAATCGAACCTAGGACCCTGGGTGCGGCGATCCGGCATGGTAACCATTGCGCCACATGGGTCGCCTTTATGTCGGTATATTATTTATATTGGTAGGTAATTTTGATTTATTTATCAGGCAATGCTGATTAAACTTAGTTCAATTAACCCTCATAGAAACGCTAAAAATCACCAAGGCCCATAGAATTTTAACTTACTACAATAGTGTGAACGATAAGTATCTCATCATAAAATCTCAAAGCTAAACTTAGTTCGCATTCACACTAAGTTGATTAAATTACAGAAATCCAATATTAGCTTATCTCAGCAATAAGCTCAATCAAGTGAACGCTAAATATCAAGTCAATCATGGAAATCAATACGCTGAATTGCGCGTGGGTTCCTTTAGATACTCAGTTATTGTAAGAGTAGGTATTTGAAATTATAACGATCAGGTCATAGGTCAGATTCGTACATTATATTCCGTTATTGGATAATAGAATATGAGTTTGCTATAATAATTATACTTTAAATACCTACGTGCTAAAAGAAGGCTAACATAAATAGTTACAACGTCAGAAGCTGTGACATGAGGAAATATTCAAACAACAGAGAGATATTGGATAATATAATAAAACAAGTTGAGAAAAAAGAAGAAACAGAAAAAAGAATTACGTGGAAAAATATATTTACAACTTTTTATGCAATATCTTTCTTCTGGAAGAAATTGTAAAATGCCGTTTGTATAATTACGCTATTTTCCTTTAAAATGTTGTAATCCAGTCCTTGCGTGTATTAATTTATCTATGACGAGTAACCGCCCTCGCTTTGCTTCGGTTTTCTTATTTCTTCACATCTTGGGTTACATTATTGGAGTTTTATTAGGGATCCCTAATTTTTTTGAAAATATAATATAGCCTATGTTACTCGGGGATAGTGTAGCTTCCCAACAGTGAAAGAATTTTTCAAATCGGTTCAGTAGTTTCGGAGCCTATTCAATGCAAACAAAAAATCAAATCTTTCCTCTTTATATATTAGTATAGATGAAATGAGGTGTAACATTATTTTCCTCCATTTGCATGAACTTTCTCACTGTTCTACAGGTATTTAAATAAAAGGTTTGTGAAGAGGGTAGAGTGTTTTTTTTTAATATAATAAACTTACCATATCCACCTAACCCGTAGCCGCCGTAGCCGTAGGGCACAGCTTGGCTGAAGCCAGCTACGGCCAGGAGGCAAACCAACTGAAAAGCAAAGTGTTACATAAAAATAAAAATAAAATATTTTACACATATTCTCTACATTATATGTCCTGGTTGCTTCCTATGATATTTAGATAATATTTGTACATACGATTATTTTGTTTTCATGTAACTGCTGTGACATTATTAATTAATACACCTTAGCACCTTAGATTGATATTTATGCATTTATCGATGCATTTCCAGTAAGAATAGAGAAGCAAAGTTATCTAATGTATTTGTTCTACGTGTACTTAATTAATACGATTACGTAATTAGTGGAGGTATTATTTTTTTAAGATTTGCTGATAAGTTATTTTCGCCGTTTCTTTTCTGCAATATCTCATCTTTCTTAAGCTATAGTACAATGAAATTGACGTTGTAAGAGCATTGATTTAGACCATCAACAGTTGTACTTAACTGAATTAGTCATTGTGATTAAATTTTGTAACATGAATTTAACTGCACTAGATTGTCGGTTCATTAAAATAATGTTTTGGTAATGTTTCACCGATGAGGCATGTAACGAAACTACGGTTTACGCACTGGAATCGATATTCATAATGTTACAATATGATGTTAATAATAACCACAGACTGAGCAACTAATAGAAATGGCATTATAAGTTAGTAGCGTAAATAGTACCTATATTGCATCTGTCAAGAACATAAATATAGGATCACTGTATCCGAAAATGCAAAAACATGTTTCTTGCTTTTCTATTATACTTTTTTATTTATTTATTACAACATATTGGAACTAGATGATGAACGGAATATTCGTAGATAACAACATGAAACGACTGCAAGTGTAAGAACCTGTATCGTATAGTTTGGAGATAGCAAGCTTAATTCAGTTGAAATATTTCTGGAAATTATGAAGTCGCAACACTTCAATAACACGACAAAAAAATCTGTCTAAATTTAAACTTAATGCTCACACAAAAACGTGTCCTTTCTATCAGACACGTGTTCTATGGAAACATAGCTAATTGCATATAATTGCAATCGGACAGCGCAACAGCTACCAATACAATGACGACACCCTGCCCTACATATGTCACTTTACATAAATTGTGAGCCACGTTAGTTAAATTAACTGAAACGATAACCGGGCATTAATGAATAGTTAACGATTTGCGGAATAATGCTAATATAATGCGGAAAAATATGATAATCATCTAAATTTTAATCATTAATTCGTTATGAGCTACAAGTCATCACTTACCCCAAAATAATCAGATGACCATTAATAGAGCCTCTCTACTAAACATTATTGTTACAACCAATAACCTTTTTGTATCAACCTTGTCCTTTCAAATATGAAAATAATTTTCCCCATCGGTTGATAAATGACTGCTGTGAGCAAATATAAAAAAGAAAAATACACTAAATTGAGCCGAAGGAATGCTACATCCTTCTTTTTTGGGTTCCGTACCCAAAGGGTAAAAACGGGACCCTATTACTAAGACTCCGCTGTCCGTCTGTCTGTCTGTCTGTCACCAGGCTGTATCTCATGAACCGTGACAGCTAGACAGTTGAAATCACAGATGATATTTCAAATACTAAAAGCAGAATAAAATAAATATTTAAGTGGGGCTCCCATACAATAAACGTGATTTTTTTGCCGTATTTTTGCCGTTATTGAGGCTGGGACAGGTGAAACTAAAAAAAAGATTATAATATAGTGTCTAATGTTATACATATTGATAATGGTTCGGAACCCTTCGTGCGCGAGTCCGACTTGCACTTGGCCGCTTTTTTGTTGTTAGTTAAGTGAATACAACACCACACACATACAGGATGTTTAGAAATTGACAGACACTTCCTTCGGTAAAGGTTTGCTACGAAACCAGCGTTCTGAGAGTCAGTATGGTTCGAATGTATGTAATGCCTCACTGTATAATAGGAAACTTATGCTCAGGGTTGGGATAAAAAATCTTGTAGATATGTAATGAAAAATTCACTGATTTATGGTTGTAGTTTGTGGTCGAGAGAAGTAATTCAAATAAACCAAAGATCTAATCTATCTCATGTGAGACATCAATACCTCAATGATGGTTATGATCGTCACTTTATTTCCTATCCTTTGAATCAGGTTATGTAACTTTATTGTAGACGAGTAACCGCCCTCGCTTTGCTTCGGTTTTCTTATTTTTTTACACCTTGGGTTACATTATTGGAGTTTTATTAAGGATCCCTAATTTTTTTGAAAATGTAATATAGCCTATGTTACTCGGGGATAGTGTAGCTTCCCAACAGTGAAAGAAGTTTTCAAATCGGTTCAGTAGTTTCGGAGCCTATTCAATGCAAACAAAAAATCAAATCTTTCCTCTTTATATATTAGTATAGATAAATACCTAAATAGATTTTTGTGTGACTTTGATGAGTCGTGGGATTTAAAGGGATTAAAAAGATATTTATAGAGTATTTTATAAGGTATTTAAAGGGATATGAACTTTGATCTATGCATTTATTTGGCCTACTAACAGATTATATGAGATTTGAGTATGCCATAACGCTTTTAGCTATATTATATTATATATAAGTATATAGATACAAGTAACCTCAAAACCAGAGAATTTAACGATCTGAAAATCTAGATTATAGAGTGACAATACGTAAGGGTCCATTTTATTGTGATTTTATGCCCAGTTTAGGCAGCTGACGAACATTTAGCTTGGTTAACATACTATAAAAATGTATTACCCAACACCATGTACATATTATGTAAACATATTCTTGATGAATAAATGAATTTGAATTTGAATTTGAATTTATGACAATGGTATACAGTAAAATCTTGGAATTTTATGACTAAGTCGTAGTAAGTAATAAAGAGTACTGCTCATATAGAGTAGTGGTTCTACGAAGGCGTGATTGACTCATTTCAAGCCTAAAGGTTACTTAAGGTTTACTTTAAAAACATAATTCATCCATAGTCTTTGCATTTATCAAGATTTAATATTTCTCTATGATTGCAAACATTTCTGCTAACTGCCATCCAAACTCGCTGCACGTTTTGATTTCATGAAGTTTTTGAACATAACCATTCCATATTTGACTGAATATTTTTTCATGAATCGATTGGTAAAGGACAAAATTTAGTATTGATTTGGAAACTTTGACGTCACACAAAATTTATACTTGAGGGAAACCATCGAAACTAGTCAGCTCATTTGGCCAATATTGCCGGCTGATGCCATTCAACTGGCTTGTTTATTAGTGACGAGTAACCGCCCTTGCTTTGCTTCGGTTTTCTTATTTTTTTACACTTTGGGTTACATTATTTACTAAGGATCCCAAATTTTTTGAAAATATAATATAGCCTATATGTCACCCGGAGATAGTGTTGCTTCCCAACAGTGAAAGAATTTTTCAAATCGGTTCAGTAGTTTCGGAGCCTATTCAATGCAAACAATCAAATCTTTCCTCTTTATAATATTAGTATAGATAGACATAGGTATGGAATTTGAGAGAATTTTTAAAGATTTATAATGTCTGGATTCGAACTCTTACTCACATACTAATATAGACAATTTCTTGTGTATTTGGGATAAATATTATTGCTGAGAAGTCACCAATTTATCTAAACTATGCGTAGAGTCTAGGAGGCATTTAGCAATTAGTGATGAAACACTGCTTAATGTTTTTCACTATGAAAGGACACGCAAGCCCAAAAGTTAAACGATAACTAATAAAAAAAATAAACAAAATACTCACGGTAATGTATCCGTTCATGTTTACTTCAGTTGTTCAGACGAAGTGTGCATTCCACGAGGCGGGCTACGTATTTATACCGGCCCGCTTCCTGCCGAAAACCGACGGATCTGATGTGGAATCAATTGCATCAGCCATTAGCATAATCCTTGCAGTTGTTGATCTTCCCTGGTTTAATGCGTTGTATTGAATCTATGTTACAATTACAACAGATATTAATTCCACGAACGATCAGTCTGGCAGAATGAGTCCAAATGGTCGCTGAAAGTTTATATTTTTTTTCATTCACGGAACAATAACAACTTTTTTTTAATAAATTCTTGTGGTTGTCCCTTCTCATTACCTTCGTAAGTTTGTGATGCAGGCTGGAATCAAACTAATATGATCTTTTCAGTTGCTAATTCCTTTTTAACCTTGTCGCTTCGTACGGGATTCCTTATGGCAGAAATTTTAACGCAAGCATAGTGACGTAGATTGAATCTCAGAAAGTGTGTAAAAATCCTTTTCAATGCTTGTTTTGAATGTTTTGCTTGAGTATATATTTTACATCGTGTATATTTTACATAGTGATATTCACGATATTAGGTTGAGCCAGGAGCAATATTATATATATGTAGCTTTGAGCAACTACGTCAAAATATATCTTTCCTGCGGCTGCGTATAAAACTTCAAGAAAGGAGGTGCTTATTAATTATTTATTGATTGGTCTCATATTTTTAAAAATTGAGTTTATAGGTTCTTTAAAAAATTGATATAATAATGTTTTTCTAAGACTGTTTCCTTGAAGTCGGTAATTTTTTGAACGTTTTCATTCATGTTGTTTACTATTAAATTGCAAGTTTATTTTGAGTTTTAGAAAAATCACGGCGTTTCTTCTCCTCTACATTACCGTCATGAAACTTAATAAATAAAATGTATAACATACTATCGATACGTACATAATTTATTTGGTTATTGATACCAACAGCGAATTATTAACATTTAATCTATACTAATATATAAAGAGGAAAGATTTGATTTTTTGTTTGCATTGAATAGGCTCCGAAACTACTGAACCGATTTGAAAAAATATTTCACTGTTGGGAAGCTACACTATCCCCGGGTAACATAGGCTATATTATATTTAAAAAAAATTAGGGATTCATAAGAAAACTTCAATAATGTAAAATCCAATCCAAGGTGTAAAAAAATAAAAAAATCGAAGCAAAGCGAGGGCAGTTACTCGTTCTTTAATAAATAAACAAAACGTACAAACACTTGCATGTTAGCAAATTATAGGCATGCTCATCAATCACTTATCTAGTTCGCATGATGAAGCTGTTATAAATTATTAACTTTAACTGATAATTAAAAATTTATTATAAAATTATATAAAATAATCATACTTCAAAACACTTAATGTGACTGATTGACAGACAACGCAAGGTCTTAATTAGACCTAGGTTTCTCAGATAGTGTGGTGGCGCAATAACAAAGGATTTTTAAAAATTCACATGGATAAAATGGGGAGTGTATGGGTATAAAAATATTATTTTCGTGTATGAAGTCACGGGCATTACTCGTATGTAACAAATAAAATGATATTAAACAAAGTATTTAAAAGTATATAAACAAATAGCCTGGTTTTAACTCAGGTCAATGACTGTAGGAAACTTCCTTCCTTCAACGAATGTTACACGCACCGGTATAAAGCCACATTTCACTTGAAGTGTTACCAAATAACCAGTAACAGAGCTATGACCTTTTTGCATAGCTGAATTTTATAGTGATGGCAAACGAGGAAACTGGCTACTGGAAATGGATAAACCGTCACAAATTCCTCGCTATGGCTTCAACCCATTAATTGCCCACTACTGAGCATGGGTCTCTCCTCTTGAGGAGGCCTAGGCCTCCACTACGCTGCTCCAGTGAGGATTGGCGGAGGTATTCCTCCCTAAATAAACTAAAAGTTTCGTGGACTTAATGTGCGAATTTTTTTTTTTCGGTTTTTGAAGTTATATTTCTTTTGTCGCGTTTGGAAAAAAATATGAGAGTAAAATTTTTAAGATGCGCCCGCACACAGACAGCCAAAAAGCGACATGAAGTAATTAGTTGATAATTGTCTCTCAAGTTTCCGTGTTAAGATGCGCGCGCACACCGACAGCAAAAATAAACAAAGAGTTGTGACAAACGGGATGAAATCTTTAGCTAGTTTTGTTCTGTTACGCCAAAGAAGTATAACTTCTTACGTACTTACTATATGCCTACGCGTGGTACGCACACACGTTTTTTTACTCATTGGCGGTTGTAGTTAGCTAAATGTATTGATGTTTATACATTAAATATAGTAAACATTATTTATTTCAATCTTTTCCCAAATAAAATACATATATGACGGCGAGCGGCCTCTTTGGTTCTACAATGATCGGCCGATGCAGATGCTGTCATACAAGAAGTCATGAAGAAAAATTAAATATTTAGAATATGTCAATATATTGAGAACAATAGGTGTGGGACGTTCTATGGCATTCAATTACTGTAGCTCGAGCACGAATATTTGCGAGAAAGTATTCGTATGGTTAACGTAAGCAATTTGTATGGCATTTTTTCAAAAGCGCCCCTATCGTACGTAAATGGTACTAAAATGCCATACAAATTTGACAAATTGCTTACGTTAACCATACGAATACTTTCTCGCAAATATTCGTGCTCGAGCTACTGATCACGGATTAGTACAGATTGTTATTGGTGTGAACGTTAGGAGAACTGGAAATATATCATGGAGCAAAGTAAAAGGAATATCATATATTAACCAACAGCATAGAATACCCTTTCTACTATACCTATATATCTATATTTTTCCTCCCGTAAGGGTTAATTTATTATTAATACCTAATAGTTAATTTATGCTTGTGTGTAAGGCGTCTTACGTACCAATTAGGACGGGCCAGTCCCTAGACACCGTGAGCAGTACAGATTAAGCCGTTGCATAATACAAATCATGTTGCTCCCTGATTAGTCAGACCAGAGATTTGTGGATGACAATATAATTAGCAGAATTACTTAGCACTGCAGAGATTATGGTTTGTTGATTAACAATTCAAATGGAACATATTTTGCTACGTCTGGCAAATATAATTTTCTTCTAAACCGTCCTTGCTTCGCTTTAAATCGGGCTTCTTTAACTTGACATATTTTTATAGGCTTTTATTAAAATTACTTTTGCTCCAACTCAAAGTCACTAACGGTTACTTTAATCGCTCTTTAGTAAAGAATACGAATTCTGTACGATTTAAGTAACCGTTAGTGACTCTGAGTTGGGACGTTTGTTCGTTAGTTTATTAGCATGGAATATGTATGGGTCAAATCTTGCGAGCTGAATAAAATAAAATAAAAATAAACGCTAACACACTCATACCCCGTAGTAGGTGTATTACCTGTGTCGCGGGTGGCATGGACAACACATATCACAATCAACCTATAACCCGAATACTAATATTTATCTGTCACATAAATATCTGCTCCGACCGGAAATCGAACCCGGGACCCCTCGCTTCGCAGGCAGGATCGCTACCAACTAGGCTACAGGAAATCAGAACAACTTCCCCTTATCCTCTACGGAGTTGAAATTTCACATATTGGGTACGTTAGGGATTGATTTCAGACTAGGGATTCTACGTCGTATAACTAACATTAGGGGCCATCCATAAATTACGTCACACTAATTTCATGACTTTTTGACCCCCCCCCTTGTCACAGCTGGTCACATCTGTGAGACCTCCCCCCCTAGTGTGACGTCACATATTATGAAATTTTACACCTAGAAATTATTAAATTAAAACACCTGTTCCGAAATAAGTTTTATTTCCATTTTTTTATATTTTTACCTATACATACCAATTATTCGATTTTGAAATGTGACCTCACGAAATTTAGGACCCCCTCCCACCCCTTGTCACACAATGTCACACTTCATCGACCCCCTCCCTCCCCCCTAACGTGTGACGTAATTTATGGATGGCCCCTTACAGATATAACATTTTATAACAATTTCAATTATAATAGCTCGTTCTAAACACAGTAACTGCAACGCTCTGGATTGGCTACATCTCAGTCAGCAACACAAACAGAAAATTTTATAAGCTTGGTTCTAAAAGTATATTTAAAACTTTTATTTATTATTTGTGAACCAGAGTCATAAGAGAATTTTTTAAATGTGTTTAATAAAAAAATAGATAAATGTTTGCAGAGTTAGTAGATACATAAACAGTCAATTATGTTATCTATACTAATCTCTTTACAGAACCTCCACACTAAATTATTACCTATCCCAGGGCTGAGAGGTATAGGTAAATGAAACTATAGATGTATAGAAATGGCTCTACTATTTCCCGGGACTATTATTCAACTGAAATAATTGATATCGAATTATGTGTGTGCCAAATTTTGAATTCAGCTACTTTTGCATGATTACGTAACATAATAGAAACATTTCAAAATTGTTCAGTTTGATTGATTTTATTTGACTAAAACCTCTTCAATAATTAACAAACAAAAAATCCTGAAAATAGGTTTAAAAAAAAGGAGAAATAGTTACTAAACCAGTATAGTTATTATTGCTTGGAATAAATGTAAATACATGTCAAAACATAAAAAAGCAGAGCGAGTGTAGCTGTATCCAATTTCATAAAGTTTAATAAAATCCGACGGACTATAGAAGTAGGTATTTTTGTAGTTTGCTTCAGTGACTAAGTCAGTATAATCTGTTTTTGGAGAACTAAGTAGCTGTCGTCTAAACTTCCTTACAACATATAACATATATAATTGTGATGTTTCTCACTCGTACATAGTGAGCCTATTTGGTAAAAATAACTCAAATAATAGGGCATTGAACCTAGTTGGCATACCTACAAGTAGGTACGCCATTTTGAAAAAAATTCGTTTCGGCGGCCAGTGATGAAAAATGTGTCAGTCGATGAAGTAAGTAAATACAATCAAAAAGTAGGTATTGTGATGAAATGTCGTAAGTGATATACTTTCTAAGATATTTGAGTTTATTAATAATGATTACTTACTCCGTCCATTGGCACATGCTTCGTCACTGGCTACCGAAACGAGGTTTTTTCAAAATGGTGGACTTGTAGGTATGCCAGGTTTCATACGAAAATGTTCGAACCCCTTTACACAATAAATCTATGCATAATACCTCCTGACATAATATACTGGCAGCATTTCCTTTCTGAACGAGAAAGCAGTTGTGCTTTTCTCTTCTCGCACGTTTCAACATTCAGTTGTTTCTTGATTTTACTTAAAAGATAATGAGCATCAATTCCCGTGGGTGGAAAGTCTCGACTCTAAAAGCTTTATAAAATGGACACGAAGTCTTACACGGATTCTTATTTACATTTCAAGAGAAGTAATTTTATGTAATAATCCATAAATTGATGGTAAGAAGTCATTGTTGCCTATTGACATCTGTAACACCAAGGTGTAATATATGCATTGCCAGCCAAGAGGAAAGAAGAAAGGAAAATACAGTACCTACCCAATGATATAAAAAAATATATAGATACCTTATACCCTCACAAATCAACCAAAAAATCTGTTCCGAAAAGAGCTACAACACACACACGTTTATCTTTTGTTTCAGTACACCAATCACGTTGGTATAATACACGAAGGCATTTTAACGCTGTATGTGAAATGTCAAGCACATCTGACAACAACAAAAGCGTGCGTATCGTCTTGTATTGACAGAGCGACTACGAGCAGAACGGTCAATTGCCTGTTGTTACGCTCTTCATTGTCGGCGCGCAAGTGATATATCTACGTCTTTTTACATTATAATAATTATAATTATAATGTCCTATTCCAGACTTCTGTGCTAAATTTAATAAAAAATCCGATCAGTAGTTTTTGCGTCAAACATTAACAATCATTAATACAAACGTCAAAAAAATAGGAAGTAGGATATTTTTATTGCGTAAAGTGTCAACAGAAGTATGCAAAAAGCAATCGGAATTATAATTTCTATATTCGGATCACCATGTATTAGAGCCAAAGTTTTTCGCCCGGTCGTTACTTGACCCGACGTTCACGGTTCACCCAATTCACCGTTTTCTATCATAACATGCTGGTAGCGGGTATTATATATGTTGCTAGTTTTTACTAGAGTTTAAGATAATTATTGATGGACATTTTAAAACCATACCATTATTACTATTATTATTTCTCCATGGGGTTCGCCTGGATAGCTACCACCCTTGAGCATGAGTCAGCCGCCAAACGACTCGTCGTATTCCGGCTGGGGCCTTGAGAGCCAGTTCTTTCTTTCTTTCTTTTTCTTCTCTCTTTTCTGGCTGGCAACGCATCAGTGATGCCTTTGGTGCTGCTGATGTCCATGGGCGACGATAGCCACTTACCATCAGGTGGATCGTCAGCTCGTTTGCCGGCTATTTCCATAAAAAAATACCTTCCTCATAATGTATTCATCAAAGCAAATAGATCCATAATACCAAAAACTAAAAAGTGCCAGTACGATTCTATCAATATTTATTACGATTTAGTAGACAAAAAGCAATGACTGATTCCGCATAATTTAGTTTTCCATAATATATTATCTTGAAGACGTTTTACATTCATAGAAATTGTTATTTAATTTCTGCTCCTCTATTATGTATCTAATAATGAATAATTCGGCTTTCTGCGAAGCTCGCTCTATATGTAGCGGTTTAGAACAATATAGGATTATCCTAGGCACACTACATTTCTGTGCACTAGGTTGTATCTCGTTTTTTTTAACAGATGAATAAACTTGTTTTTTCTTTTACTTTTATTTTTAGTGCAATCTTTTAGTCATTAAGGAATAAATATATTGCAGTCTTATATCTATTAAAATTTTAATTTGTACAAAGTTTAGAACAAAGTTATTTCAGCGTGTTCCGACGAAATATATTTCATGAATAAGCATAAACCTCGCCCGGCATTTCAATTAAACCCATAAACAAAGATCTGAACAATTGTTTGAATTACCGCTCCAATTACGGTCGCATTTCATAAAATATGGCCCGGATTAGCGGCGCTATTAGAAATTACGAGTATTCCTAGACATTACTATAGAGAACTGCTGGAAATAAATTAGCGATGACAAAAAGGACAATGTGCCTATTAAGAGAGACTTTAATCCTATAGTTTTCACCTAGAACTTGTGTGTGTTATTTTAAACTTTTGCAAAATAAATATTATGTTTAAAAAGAAATTAAATTATAAACAGTGGAATGGAAAGCGACTTGCGAACTCCAGATTTAGTTCAAACGCACTTTATACGAACAAAAGTTTCATGCACCTGTTTGTTTGTGGTTGCTAGGCAACACAGTGATTACGTAAATTCTGATCCGAATGTGAATATAGTGTAGTAGATACTTGCTAGGTAGGTACAATGATATTTTTATAATGTAAAAAAGAGGTAGAGGTAGAGGTATGTCACTAGCGCGCCGACGATGAAAAGCGTAAGAGCAGGCAATTGACCGTTCTGCTCGTAGTCGCTCTGTCAATACAAGACGATACGCACGCTTTTGTTGTTGTCAGAAGTACTTGACATTTGACATACAGCGTTAAAATGCCTTCGTGTATTATACCAATGTGATTGGTTTAGTGAAACAAAACATAAACGTGTGTGTGTAAGGGCATAATATGTGGTAGTTATTCACGAGAAACGCAGTCAAAGCCGCAGGCAGAACGTCGATGGTGGGTCCGTCATGAATTTACTTCAGGACGCATAATATGTGGTAGTAGCCTGTAGCAAGCTTCAATTAAACTCAATATTACGTTTATCCATCCAACGTTTTCACGACGTACCAGTTATAAAAAACAAGATCAATACGTGGCACATGTGTAACTGTATAATGGCAGACACATTAAGTTGGCCAGTACCAGGCTGCCAGCGCTCTGTAAACAGTTTCGTCATCGTACGCGGAGTAACTTACTCGCTTGACTGAACACTGAGGCCGTCGTTAGAGTATTGCATTTCAGACTTCCAGTTTGTTGAATGGACTGCGGATACCAAATAAGGGTTTTAAAAGGTTTGCCATGTTAGACAATCATTCAAACTCAAACATACATAAGAAAAGGGTTGACAATCCTACTCATATACGTTTGTTTAGGGGCCATCTATAAATTACGTCACACTAATTTCATGACTTTTTGATCCTTCCCCCGTCCTTGTCACAGCTGGTCACATTTGTGAGAGCTCCCCCCCGTAGTATGACGTCACATATTACGAAATTTTACACCTAGAAATTATTAAATTAAAACAGCAGTTCCGAATAAAGTATTATTTCCATTAATTGTTCGATTTTGATATGTGACGTCACAAAATTTAGGATCCCCTCCCACCCCTTTTAACACAATGTCACACTACACCCCCCTCCTCCCTTACGTGTGACGTAATTTATGGATGGCCCCTTAAGAGGCTATTTGGTAGGATATGTTTTTTACTCTTTCACGCAAAAACTACTGAAATTCTCTAGCTGCATTAACAGTCACCGACCAGTGACCGCAGTTGCTTAATCCGATCAATCATTGTATCGACCGTATCAACACGAGCCGTCGCACTATGAGCGTTTCATGAAATATAAGTATGCAGTACATAACACACTTAAGTGTGTAACATTAACATAGTAATAATTATTATTGAAGCTATACTTCTTAAGTCCGGTTTACACGTATTAAGTAGTTAAGTAGATAACTAAATAACTAAATTAATACGTGTAAACAGACAATTTAGTAACTTTTTAGTTAAAATTTAGTTATCTACTTAACTACTTAATACGTGTAAACCGAACATTATAGGGTATTTGAAAAAAATTATGAGGATAAAATTGTTACGATTCGACAGCCAAATAGCGACATGATGAAGGTGCGTGATACTAGGCCCACAGTATTCGCTGGAGTTGTTTTGGATTGCTAGCACGGATCGTGGGTGCGAGCGAGAGGTAGGTACTTATAAGTAAGAGATAAGTATACTTCATACGTTACTGAAGCGCTAAGTGATTGACAAAGTTAAGCGAGCGCAGTCGGTAGTTGGATGGGTGACCGCTAATGGCAAACATTTCTTGAGCGTTTCCGTGCTTCGGAGGGCACGTAAAACCGTGGGTCCTGGTTGTTATCATAAGATAAGAGTCGTCAAGCCATGTCGGAGGCCCGCGGGTGATTTAAAAACTTCCGACACACGGGTTGGCCACTAACCCGCCCCCCCCCCCTCCCCCTCTCCACCAATCCGCGCTGGAGCAACGTATTTGAGTATGCTCTAGGCCTCCTCAAGAGGTGAGACCTGTACCCAGTAGTGGGCCATCAGTGGGTTGAAGCCATAACTTCTTACATGCGTACATAAGTACACACACATTTTTTCTATTGTGTGGTATTTTCTTTACTTCACACATGCAAAACACCTTTTTTGTTTTTCAATCAAAGTGTGTATGTAAATATGTAGGTAAGGGTGGTGTTTAGACTGAAGACAAGAGTAAAGTTTTTGAGATTATGAAATAGGACCGTCATATCATTCAGGATAATAATCAGGATCATAATCAGTTAGGAATATAGTTTTCACAAGTGAAGTATGACACAATAAATTCCTTTATGATACCGTTCCAATGAATTTCATAATGATTTCTTTTATTTCATTTTCTTATCCATATCTTTTGAAAATCGAATTGTTTACTATACAGTACCAAATGAGCTTAACAAGAACAGATATACATTAAAACTGCAAATACCGATTACCAAGTGCAATATGACCTATCAATTCAGTCAATTACAGTAATTATCGGAAGCTCGCTATTCGTAATTACATATGTTAATTTTTAATTATTGCATTTACATCAAAATCCTATTCCCTTTGTACAAAGATATATTGCGATGATTATACTCATTTACATATTTACATGCAGCCTCTTGTAATGAGCTCAACTCATTATACTTATTCCGCGTTAGGTTGCTTGGGACTTCAGTAGATACTTAAAATTTTAGAAAAAATAAATATTCATAAAATTATTTTAATTCCTTAAACTTTCACGTCAATAGTTTAAAGCAGCACAACTGGGGTTACTTTATTTTATAATAATCGTGAAAACCTAAGAAATTAATGCCAATTTTTTTTCTTTGTTGTGCGGCCCGCGACAGCATGTCTAACACGTATTTGTGGCCCGAATGAAAAAAAGACTGATCACTGGTTTAAAGCTATTCAAATCTTATAGAATGACTTCCATTTTTTCACAAATTCCATTTCTTCACAAAAATAATGCCGTGATCTTACGTTTCGAAAATATACGACGAAACACGAAAGTGCTTTTAGTACCGGTGAACATCCCGTCAAATAAATTTTATTGAAAGTCCATTAAAATGTCCAAACATGAATGTTATGAAAGTCAATTTCAATTTGTTTCAACATATTTCTACTGTATTTCACACTTATCGAAAATTCCTTGTTTCGCTATTGTTGGCATCCGACTGTGGAATCTGTCGTTTTATGACTTGCCCAGAAATAAGTTTTTATATATCTAAAGGCATTACTGAGAATTTTTTGATATCTACTTAGACTATAAATCCTAGTGGACACTAAAAGTCGCAAAAGTAAACTTTGTGACACTTTTTCGAAAGTATTGGCAGACAACATATCGTTCTCTTATCGATCGATCAAGTTATCACTTGAAAACGCCTTTGATATTTAGGAAACGGTCTTCGAAATAAACTGTTAAAGATACTATGCAAATATTTGCTATATGATAATAACTGAGTTAATTACATATGAAGTTCAAATATGATCTTTATACTGCCTCTTCTATAGTGTCATTTTTAGGTCAGAATAAAGTTGCTCGTAGTATACGTTGTGATGTACGAAGTACACTTATTTCGAAGTGTTGAAAATTCAAGCCTAGGAAAATGTTCTAAAGCTCATAGTTCGTACACTTTCCTATGAACCGAGTCGGAGTGGAGTTGCGTTGAGTGGGTTTATTGTATGTTGTGGTAATGTTGTAGACGCACCGATATCGCGACTGGACGATCACTATTTACTCAACCGTTAATTACGGATTAATAATTCTATTCAACGATTTATAAATACTTGTGTGCAATGCCAATTAACAAAAGATTATTTACATTGTAATGAAGTATCAATATTCAAATTATACTATATTGCCACCCATTAAAAATAATACAATAAAGGAACAGTTATAACATTTTGGTAAAATTTCCTACATTATTGGGCTCTTAACTCATTTGGGTACGAATCATAAATATGAAATTACTAGCTTCTACCCGCGACTTCGTCCGCGAGAATCTAGAATTATGTAGATTCAGATCCTACTAAAATTTAGATGTTAGGTTTACATGTTTGGATGTTTGTGAATAAAACTTATGGTAGGTATCCTGCTTTTGATCCCAAAGAATTGCTGCCGAAAACAGCAGCTCGCTGGGACGCCAAATAATGAGCATGTTGCTGGTGTCGATGATGTGCCTGTTTAAGCAGTTCTTAAGGTAGCCTGCCGCTGAACTTATTCCTCACGACATGCCCTATAATTTTTTCGAATCCTTTTAGCAACTTGCTACAACGCGAAATAATATGCATGTTTTCGGCATCAATGATATCCATTCTTTGGGATGAAAAGCAGAATACTATAAGTTTAATCCACAAACATCCAAACATCTTAACCTAACATCTAAATTTTAGTAGGATCTGGATCTACATAATTCTAAATTCTCGCGGACGAAGTCGCGGGTAGAAGCTAGTCTCACTATATTGAAGTAGGACCAACATGAGTAAATTCCCAATACAATAAAAAAATCATGAAAATCGCTTCTCAAGCAACGAATCTATTCGTACCTACAACTATTGTATACATACTAATGGTCTTGTTCATTAAAAACTTATTTAAGGTTTGGAGTGTTCGGCTAAAGCACTGGCTATTTATATGCATGCACAGCAATAAAAAAATAAAGAAATGTTGACATAAGGCCGATCTTGACATAAGGCCGACACTACACTAGGAGTTTATAAGCGTACGCGTTCATCCGACACACGTGAATAACGATTTGCTAAATAGGTTAGCAAAATTCAAATTTATTTCTATAAAGTAATTAAAAAAATATAGGTAGATATTTACGAATGTTAAAAACAAAATTTGATGATTTTTCGCAAGTAATTAAACCTGATACGATACAGTATAATATTTCAATTGCACTTCATATTTAGAGCTAGGAAAAACCTTATTAAGCTGCAAATATTTATTCAACGTAAATTTTTTTTTTTTTATAGCTCATCGATCAAGCGTTGGGCGAGAGGAACGCTCGACAAACGCTGATGTGAAAGCAGCCTTAAAAAAATGCTGTGTTTGCTTTATTTGATTTTATACGAGATCGATGGCTATAAAAGCTTCCATTGTATGATAAAAATTATCTCAATGTGTCTCACCGCAAATTTTTATATGTTTGTAGATAAACATATTAAAACAATGAACCAAAATAAATATTATAATTTAATCACTCAATCAGCTGTTTTTGAGTTTTCTAATGTCACTGTGATGACAAACGTCAAAACTGTTTTCCTATTACTATAAATTTTATTTTTTCTCCCTCAGGAATAGATCATTATCTCGGGATAAAAAGTATCCTATATTTTATTCTAGGTATTAAACTATCTGTGTGCCAAATTTCATTTATATCCGATCAGCCGTTTTTGCGTGATTGCAAAACAAACATCCAAACATCCAAACTTTCACATTTATAATATTAGTAGGATTGGTTTGTTAATATAGATTTGGCTAATTATTTACTAATTAATCATTATTTAATTACAGAGTGCATTTGAAGCTGCAGCATTTGGTACGAATGAACGGATACGATGAACCGATTTTCTTCATATATCATAGTCAAGATCACGCTCGATCAATTAACTTAAAAAAAAAAACTAAATCAAAATCGCTTGATTGGTTCAGGAGCTGTAATGCCACAGATATACATAGACATACGTTACTTATAACAAACTTCTTGCGTCGTTAAAATAGTTAATAAAATCAGAGGTGTGTGGTGTGCAGGATTTAATTTTAACCAAGTTACCGTACCTAAGTTACAATCACCTAAGTTACTTCTTACATTGTGTAGTAATACCTAACTTGATATAAATTAAACTCGCGTCGTGTCTATGCTGTTACGTACTGCAGAGTTTGTTCTAAACAAATTCCTAGAATCGCCTCCCGCGGGAAATAAAAGCGACAAGTAAATTGTTTCCCGAAGCCAGTCGCCATTTAAAATTCATTACTTCAGACAACGAACAGAATATGCAACGTGTTGAGACACGAATAACTCTGCGATAGGGATGGGAAGGAATTGCCTAACCGCGGTAATCGTTAGCAATCAAAATTCTAACATCAGAAATTATAAAATGTACCAAAAGTTAAATAAGCTAATAAATTATCGGTTAACATGCTTTAGAGTGTTAAATATAATATTATTAATTAATATGAGTTTTGAATTAGTTTCGTAATCGTTTAGCAAAAAAAGGCCGTTTAGATGCTTCTAAATTAAAAGAAGTGTTTTGTTTCGTAGAACACGCTTGAAATATTTTTGAATGTTTTAGACGAATACGGAAGTAATTTTGTTTTGTTTAATTAAATTAATAATTATTGGTCAAGAAAACATAAAACGTATTAAATCATTAATGCGAAAAACCACATAGTTAACAAATAGGTAAAAGACAAAATATTTCATTAAATTTATTGAAATTTTTAATTATACAAAAATTATTTAATTAAATTATACCAAATTATATAATGATACAAAAATTATTAAATTTAATTAAATAACTAATTAAATAACTTAAAACTTAAAGCTGAAGATAAACTATTAAGTACCTAACAAATTTTTTCTTTTGCGTGAAGAGCAAAATAATTATGTGAATCCTATAAGCCAATGTTATAACATTACATTATTACATTATATAGCCGTACGTTATAATATGATTATGTTATAAGTTGTTCAATTTTCAGCCGAGGTAAATAATATCATTTATCTGATAGACGGGTAATGTCATTCTCAGGCCAAGGATGTTTATGGAGTTTCCATTAATGTATAGCACGCTTAATATGCCAATCGCACACTATAATCAATGATAACACTACGCTTCTGTGATGACCCTGCCGTTGTCGATTGATATCATTCACATGGACATCATCATTAATGTAGCCCAAAAGTCGTATGTGTAAAATCATGTATACTAACATATCCGAATGGTAACCGAAATCGCACATCCCCAACAATGCTCCAGTATGCCAAGTCTTTGATAAATGTAGGAAACGAATACAGTCCTTGTTACAGTTCCTCAGGTCAACCAAGAACCCTTATGATTACGTCACTTCTAATCCGTTACTGAGAGAGGTTCTCACTGTGTTCTCAACAGAATATATATTGTGGAGATTAAAAAATGATATAATACAATGAAAAAAATATTGTGTTGGTAGTATTTATATTGCCTAGTGCGTGCCTGCGAAGCAAGAAGTCTCGGATACGAAAGAAGAGTGAAGAAGGAAATATATCGACTATTTAAAATACTTCGAAATATTTTGAAAAGCATATTTTTTTTTTATTTTAGTTGCTAAGTAGATAGTAGAATGAAATGATATATATAGGCAAGTGAAATATGCAGCTAGGATAACGCTTCCCGCTCACGTCCGATAATCGGTGACCGATTTTGTGTAGGAGAAAAATAGAACGTACTGATAGCAATAGTGCAACGCACACGTCCTACAAAAAGTCGGTCAGAAATAATATGGAAGAAAAAATCGGCTCCTACAAAAAGTCGGACGTGGGCGGGAACCGTAAACAGAAATCGAATAAACACGTTCGGGCTCGACACAAAGCGAAGAGATTTGTAAACGTTACGTATCCGTAAATCTATATCTATACATGTAATAAAATTGTGAGTCTGTGCATGGAAGATATTTGGCAAAAACGATTGATATTCAATACTGAAATAAATTCCATAATAATGATCTTTAGAATTTTTGTGTTTTGTGTATCGTTTTCAGTATTGTCGGATTCTATCAGTAAACAGATACTTAAAGGAATGCATTTTTGTTGTTAGGTCGTGGGTGTCTTATTTGTAACTGACTTCAAAAAAAGGAGGGGGTTCCTAATTCAGTTATATTTTATACCTTCAGATTGGTACCATATTGAATAAAACTTATTTCTGATGGGGTTTATGTGGAATTAAGGAAACTTCTTAAATACATAGTGCGATTTTGATTTATATACTAAAGTATATCAAAGACTGTATGTTCGAGGTCAATTATTTTATCAACGTCCGTCCATACAGAGAATCATAGTGAACATATATTATTTTACTATGCAAACGTTTTCGTTCGATCGTTCTTTTTTTATTCACAACAGTATTCAGTGATAGACAGATGCAGGTAGTCAAAACCATTTAGAATGCTTTTATAAACCCATTTTTAGGTAACAGCGAATAAAACCTCCAACACAGCCCAGTCAGAACTAGAAACCTGCGGAGTGCGCGTTTTGGAACTATCCAAAAAATCCACTGAACAACGCTAGCCGTATATCTGCCGAACATATCGAACGATTACGGTACTGAAATACAGTGGCGTGCATGGAAATTGTACCGCTAATATGCAGGTCTTTTTAAATGGAAATAGAAGACAAATGAACTGACGATCCACCTAATGGTAAGGGGCTATCGTCCTCCATGGACATCAGCAACACCAAAGGCATCACTGATGAGCTCTCAAGCCCCCAGCCGGAACACGACGAGACGTTTGGATGACTTAAGTAAGAGGGTGGAAGCTATCCGGGCGGTTCCCACGGATAGCTATAGTGGTATTCATGAACTATTAAAATCAATATAATCCCTCCGAGTGACTCTACCAAGAGCACTGGATTTGGTCGCCTCTTACGACACCCTTACGGCGTTGAGGTTGGTATTCTAAGCCGCCCCAACACGGCTAAAATAATTCCTCCGGGTCTTTTACTTTCTTCTTGTATGATAATGGTCAATGATGCTTGTGGTGTTGTTGATATTGAGGTAGTTCAGGTGATATGTTTGCTCGTTTGTTGGCTAATGATTATGATAGCTAGCTATTTAGTTGTTATGATAAAAAAAGAAAATTTTAGTTGACCAATTTTTGTGCACGCCAGTGTACTTCCGTTACAGTTCTTTTACCTTTTGCTAACCATTTGTTACGAAGTGAATACCGAACAAAAGTTTAACTTTTTTGGGTATAAAACAAAAATTGGAGATGAAATCGTTTTAGAGATCGACTGTCAAGATTCCATCATAATTAGAACGCAAATAGCAGTAATAAGTTATGGCTCTATCATTAGAATCCCTAACGCTGGCCAAGTATTAATTTGCAGCCTTTACATAAATTATGACTTCTTAAATAGCTTACAGAGACTCAGAGATGTTTATCTTCAAAGGAAATGACTCATATCTTGTCCTACACACTAAACATTGAAACAACCGTCCGCATCGATGCCACAAAAAATGTCCTTAAATTGCTTAAAATCTCAAGCTCTTAGGCCAAAAATATAAGCTTCACGAAATTGAAATATCTTCAGGAAATCTTAACGCTGTTTTAAGTTAATATATTAAGAATTTGCAGCTAAACTTTGTACGTAAACCTTTCAGAGCGAACAAGCGCGTTATTAAAATAACAGCTGCGCGCTACATCACAGTACATGGCAACTTATTAACGAATTTCAAAAGGGATATTTTATGAAGCTTGAAGTGAAGCATCTTTAGTTGTAGTAAGAGGGAACAAGTGAATAGTTCAAAAACTAAATACACCGTCAATGTAACCTACACTGATTACTGATATTGTTACCTTCTTTAGCAAATATTTTGTGATTCTATTCTGCTGTTATCGGTTAAGGAGTTTCCTCGCCTGGAGTCAAATCTGTTTGTAGTATCAGATCATAATATGCTTATCACAAAAATGCGTTGTCATTAGAACTTAAGTTATGTAAGATTTCAACTGCCAATTCAGCTAGGCTTCTTTTATGCCCATCGACATTAAAAAAGCGATGCAAAAGGTTATCTCAGGTCTCGAAGCCTTATCAATTAGGATGGGAGAGACTAGTTACATCCAGTGAGCTTCTTTTTATGGAAATAGCCGGCAAACGAGCTGACGATCCACCTGATGGTAAGTGGTTATCGTCGCCCATTGCCAACAGCGACATCAAAGGAATCACTCTTGCGATGCCGAAAGAAAGAGAAGAAAAAGAAAGAAAGCGTAGTTTAATCAGACTTCTACTCTCCCGACCCTGTAAAAGACAGGATAACAGCATCGTTCATAATATTAACAAAGTTACTAATACTATAATAATACCGTTCCGCGCATCTAATTTCAACTTTCTCGTTTTGGTGTTATTGTCTCGGGTTCCTTGTCCCGGAACTTTTTCCATTTAGTAACGGATCATTCGAACTCACTGATTTTGTTTACTTTAGCTCAATTTTATTATCCCAATTTTATTTACCAGGCCCATTTTACACTGGTTAGTTATTTGGCAGCTGTGTATGAACTGTTTATTTTTTTCTTACAATACTTAAAACGGTATAGCTGACCTCCTGAGAGTAAACCAGGAATAAAAAATGGTTCCCAATAGTTCTGTGCTAGATAATGCAGAATTAGCGAGAAAAATAGTTCCTAATAGTCTGTCAACTGAACTGAGCAACAAAACTACGGCGATGTCCACTTAGATCCATTACAAAGATCCTTCAATGGGAATAAACGTAAAATAGGCAATCTCGATATTTTTTTATAAAAGCTTACACTCTACAGCAGAGGTTCCCAGACTTTTTTTCTCATAGATCATTTTCAAAATTTAGCTGGTTCCAGTGGACTCCCTGCAGCTACATTTCTACCATATTCCCAAAACTTGACAAAAAATGTGAAGATTAGATCTAGCTATGGAAATTTGGATCGCAGCTGAGTTTAGATTATACAGGGATTAGTAGTTTTCGAAAAAAAAGTGAGAATTGATTGGTTAATTAATTAATTGATTTTTTGTCACGCCAATGTAGACCCCCATCGAGTCTCCCGTGGACCCCTGGGGGCCACCTGGACCACATTAGGAACTAAGCTCTATAGCACGATCTATAGAACTAGTTTCCTTTGGCTTGCCGATGTTAATCAGCTACCATGATGGGTATACAGTGCCGAACCGCCCCGCCGTGCCGAGGACCCTGGGTTCGATTCCCAGCGAGGCGGAACTTTGAATGACGAGTTTGAATTTTTGTTCTCGGTCTGAGTGTGTGTGTAAATCCTTTTCCTTTGTGTGTTGTTTATGCTACTCGCGACACAGGAAATATTAGTATGAAGCCATGAGCAGTTAGTTAAACGGTTACAACGTTGGTCTCCTGAACGCAGGGGCCCGAGTTCAAATCCTGGCACGCACCTCTAATTTTTAAATATTATGTGCGTATTAGAAGTTAATTATCATCACTTGCTTCTGTAGTGAAACACACGCTAGTTGGTTTAACACTGTTTTATTCAGTTACCCTCTTATGATACAATAATATACCACATCTTTCCCCTTCGAAAAAGAGAAAAAAAAAAATATCTGTAATTAAGGAATTTAACAGAATCCAGTTATGTAACTTAGTTGCGTGACATAACTAATAAGTACACTGACAAATGTAAAAATACTATGATTTTACACTACACTCTCATAAAACTACAAACTTAAAAGAAAGTTCATAAAATATAACAAAATCAGAAAACAACACAAGTATTTTTTTTTTATCGTAATTATGAAGTGAAACATAAATTTAACACAATTAATAAACCACATAGCGTAAAGAAAATATGGAAACCAATGATAATTAATAACAGATTAATAATGCTACTCACAATTCACCTTATTCTCTAGACGAACCGAAAATGAAATTGGATAGCATTCGTGCCGTTCGTTCCCTAGACCTCTCTATATTAACCCTTGGGGGTGATGGTGACGGCGTACTGGCTGTCGCAGTACTGTTTAGCGAGTTGGGCCTCAGCTTGGGCGATATCCCTTGCCGCTGCTCACTATTACCCAGATTGGTTACCTTTCTACGGCGGCTTCGAATGGCAGTGGCCACAGACTGAAAGTAACAAGGCGGCGACGGCGGCGGTACGGGTGTTGCCGTGCGTTGACAACCCGTCCGCGCCGTACGCACCACGAGTTGGCCGCGCGTGCGCCGATATCTACGCCCGTTTTCATCTTCAACTATAAACGACCTTGGTTCCGGGGTACGATCTACGATTGAAACCGGTTTTCGTTCACCGTTGCATATTAACGTAGCCTTATCGCCCACCAAGGCGGGCCGTAACGGCTTAGCCGTCTTGTCATATACATTTTTATCATTATCCCTTTGTGACATCAGAACCCGATAATTATTCTTATTGTCGACCGGTTCGGTCAGCAATTCGGACGTAATAGGTAACTTCGTACGTAGCCGTCGACCCATAAGCATTTGCCCCGGAGAGTCTAAACCGTGTCTAGGCGTAGATCGGAAATTTAATAAACTTAAGTTGAAATCCTCTCCCGAATCTAAACACTTTTTAAGTAAATTCTTAATCGTCTGAACAGTTCTCTCACTTTTTCCGTTCGACTGAGGATGGTGGGGCGAAGACGTAATATGGCATACTTGCCACTCCCTCATAAACTTTTTAAATTCCATGGAACTGTATGCGGGGCCATTGTCCGTCACTAACTCGGCCGGTATCCCGTGTCGCGCAAACTGTGCCTTCATGAAGTTCACAACCTGTTTGCTACTCGTGCCGGTCAACTCCCCCACCTCGACATAATTCGAGAAGTAGTCGACGAGAATAATATACCTATTTCTTTTGTACTCAAATATGTCAGAAGCAAGCTTGTGCCAGGGCAGGGGCGGCACCGGGTGCTGCGCGAGCGGCTGGCGGCGCGGGCGGGGCGCATGCAGGGCGCACGCCGCGCAGCGCCGCACCACCCTCTCCACGTCCTCGCTGAGCCCCGGCCAGAACATCACCTCCCGGGCGCGTCGCTTGCACCGCTCGATGCCCAAGTGTCCCTCGTGCACTATCTTTAACATATCCTCTCGTAACGCTCGCGGAATAAATATACATTCCCCTTTAAAAATTATTCCCCCACTATAGTGTAGTTCATCGCGATACGGCCAAAATACACTGACGTGATCGCTAACGTCCCGTCTATTTTTTGGCCAACCGTTATTTATGTAATGGATTAGTCGTTTACAGTCGCCATCCAACTCCACTTCCTTTTTAATTAATTGCATTTTCTCGTTACTGTACGGTACATATTCTAACAAGAAACAGGTTTGCAAATCTACTTCCTCGGATACGCGATCGTGCATCACTTCATTCAACGGGGCCCTCGACAACGTATCCGCTATATACATGTACTTGCCGGGTGTATAAATCACTTTAATATCGAATCCTTGCACTCTCATCATCATTCGTTGCAATCGAACCGGCACTGAAACTAACGGCTTGTTAAAGAGGGCTTCCAGTGGCTTATGGTCCGTGTGAACTGTGACGTCTGACCTACCATATATGTACTGCCTGAAACGTTCCACAGCGAACACGATCGCAAGCATCTCTTTCTCAATCTGGGCATACCTCGTCTGTGTGTCGGAGAGCGTGAGCGAGGCGAACTCCACCGGGCGGCCGTCCTGCAGCAGCACGGCGCCCAGCGCCACGCCGCTCGCGTCCACCGACACCACCACCGGGGCGTCCGGCGAGTACAGCGCCAGCACCGGTGCACTCGCTACTTTAACTTTAAGCGCTTCGATCGCTTTCGAATGGTGCGCCTCCCACAACCACTCAGCGTCCTTCTTTAACAAAGAGCGCAGAACGTTTACACTCTCCGAACAATTTTGTATAAACTTTGACAGGTAATTCACCATCCCTAGAAACCTCTCCAGTGACTTCCTATCGGTTGGCTGAGGCATGTCCAGTATCGCCTTAACCTTACATTCGTCGGCTCGCATCCCAGTAGCATCGAACTTGTGACCGAGATAAGTAATTTCACTTACACCAAACTTACATTTATCACGATTGAACCTAATGCCTATTTTCTGCGCGCGTTGCAGTAACAATTCCAACCTTCTATCGTGCTCCTCCTTCGTGCTACCCCATACTATGACGTCATCGATAAATGACTCCACGCCTTCCAAGTCCTCCAAATATTGTCTCAGTTTTGCATGAAAAATTTCAGGTGCACAACTTATACCGTACGGTAAGCGTAAAAATTGATATCGCCCAAAAGGTGTACCGAATGTGCAGAGGTCGGCGCTGGCGTCGTCTATCTGAACCATCCAGAAGCCGCAGCGGGCGTCCAGCACGCTGAACACGCGGGCGCCGCGCAGCTTCACGGCCAGCTCGGTCACCGTCGGCAACGTGAACTGCGCGCGCCGTATCGCTCGGTTCAGAGGTCTAGGATCCAAACACACGCGAATGCTACCATCCTTTTTAGCTACTAACACAATTGCATTAACCCAGTCCGTCGGGTGTGTGACCTTCCTAACGACACCTAGCTGTTCCATTCTATCCAATTCAACTAATAATTTATCCTTAAGCCCTAAAGGAATTTTCCTTGTGGGGCATATGACAGGTCGGACCGTCTTATCGATTACAATATTATGTTTACCGGGTAACCTTCCTAATCCTTCGAATAAACTTGAATACTTATCAAAATTTATCAAATCTACTTGCTTAATTAACTTCATAGAAATACATGCTTCTAACCCTAATATGTTTTGACAGTTCATATCCGCTACTACAAACGGTAAAATATACGACTTATTATTATAATTAATGCTCAAATTATCAAAACCAATTATAGGCAAACGATTTCCCGTAAAAGAATGCACTCGTTTAGTAAACGGCTTGAGCCTGATAAGAGATAACCCTAAATTTAAAAATTCATATTTTGATATTACATTTATCATCGAACCAGTATCAATTTTAAGCAGAAATCGTTTACCGTTACACGACATGTATTTCACCCACTCCTTCATCGACTCACCCGACCTTCGGTCCCCAGCTATAGTGCTGACGTAAAACACCTCACTGTCACTTTCCGACGTATCTACACTAAGATTTAACACTTTACGTTTCACTTCCCTTCGCTTACACACTCGCGAAAAATGACCTTTCTTGTCACACGCAAAACACAACGCATCCCGAGCTGGACACCGGTCTCCGCCTGGACATCGCTGAGCGCCGCAACGGGCGCACGCATAGCGCACAGACGCTGCGCCTGCGCCTGCGCCGGAGCCCCCGGTGCGCGGCGCCCCTCGCTCCGCACTACCTCGGTGCCGCGCTCGGCCGCCTCGTATTCCACTACGGACTTCTCGACCTGACATCGTATTCACCTGCATCTCTTCAGAACCTCCGTGTATACATTGACTTTCCTCCTTCGATATCTCAGCCGTCTGACAAATTTGTATCGCCTTCGAGAATGTCAACTCGTCCGTGCGAAGTAAACGGTCCCTCACCGTATTGTTATTGATGCCACAAACGATCTTGTCGCGTAATAAACTCTCGTGCAAATCGCCAAACTCGCAATGCTGGCTAAAGAGGCGCAAAGCAGTGACGTATTCATCGATGTTTTCTCTTTCGTCTTGATTGCGGGTAAAGAATTTGAAACGTCTCAACGTAATATTCGGCTTAGCACCAAAGTATTTATCAAACTTCTCCAAAACACACTTTATATCGTTCTCATCGTCCTTATTCTCGAATGTAAACGTGCTGAAGACCTCGTACCCCGCCGGACCTATGAGGTTAACCAACAGACTAGCCTGAACTTCCTTCGGCTCCTTGCTCACTCCAGAGGCTTTTATGAACACATCGAACAGCTTACGCCACCGGCGCCATGACTCGGCCCGCGCGGCCGGCCCACCTTCGAGTGATAATTCCGCTGGAGGACGCGCGTGTTCCATTGTTAGGCACTTATTATTAAATTATATCGCCTGATAAACAAAACTAATACTGTTTAGACACTTGTTATCGCGATTTAACTACGAAAAATATAATAATTTACACACCGCTGCCACCATGTAGTGAAACACACGCTAGTTGGTTTAACACTGTTTTATTCAGTTACCCTCTTATGATACAATAATATACCACAGCTTCGGTGAAGAAAACATCGTGAGGAAATCTGCACACCGGAGAGATCTCCATAAAGTTCACAAAGGTGCGTGAAGTCTACCAATCCGCACTTGGCCAGCGTGGTAGACTATGGCCTAATACCCCTCACATTGTGAGAGGAGACCCCAGTGGGAGCGGACAATTATGGGTTGTTGCTTTGCTTTTTGGTTTTGCTTTGAATGAGTGTGTAGCGTTTAAAATTTTAAATTAAAAGGCTACCAAAATATTATTATATTAAGATATTCTCAATATGATTTAATCATAATAATATATTGGTTACCGTTATGTAACCGCATGCATGTGGTTTACATGACAAATTGGATTAACTGTAGCATACCTTCGTCATACATAACTCATGTGGTTAGTGATAGGTAGGTTAATAAATAATTTTGTTGATAAACCCTATTCATTTCAATTTTTTTTATTATTAAATAAAACGACATTACATTACTTAGGTACACTTATTAACATGTCAAATATCATAACAGCACTACAAAAAACCGGATTCATCGAAACAAATTCGTTATCTACTTGTTACTCTTTTCCTCCTTATTCTCTCCTCGTACATGACATTAAGTCGTGATGCCTCCTGGTTGTGCCTTTGGTGTTGCTGATCTCCATGAGGAACTGGACTTACCGTCAAGTCCTCGTTTCTCGGTTATTTACATTTAAAAAAGCTTCTAAATAATGTTTATTAGCAGAAACGTAAACCCTCTTAAAGCCAATCCAATAAGTAAAAACGTCACTTCCGCTTCTTTTTAATCTCCAAAGCGTCTATTACTTGAAAGTCAAAATAGTTTGAGAGCACCTACAAGACATTTAGGCACATAGTTTGTCGCACCATTTGTACATATTCTCCATTACTCGAAAGAAGACTTCTGTAGGTAATGATAATTTTATAAGGGAGAATGTCCATGCATTCTACATATTCTACATCCATATCTAAGCTCCTACTTAATTTGATTGTTTTTTTCGAATAATGGTCGACTTACAGAAGCTCTAGGTACAGTGGAGTTCAGCATTACGGGATTATATTTATAAGTTACAGATTCGTTAAATACATCACCACAAATAATTTGAGACGTTTAAAATGTCGTCCTTGCCAACAAAATGTAAAATCTTAATATATATTAGTATAAATTACGTGTCACGTTGTTTGTTCGCGATGGACTCCTAAACTACTTAACCGATTTTAATCAAATTTGCACACCGTGTGCAGTTTGATCCAACTTGAAAGATAGGATAGATGGAAGGTTTTAATGAAGAAAAACCTTTGACAGAACGAAGTCTGTCCAGGCAGCCAGTTGTAATATAGAATTAAGTCACAGCCATTCTACCTCTGCCCCCATTACAATTTCGTAAACTATGCAGATACAAAATGGATTCCCCTGAAATTCTGATCAAGATGGCGCCCAACAAACGGCTTTCAATTGTTTCAATATGAAATCCATCAGTAAAACAAATTGACATATCCAGAGAGGATCAATTCCCGCAATACATTGTTTGTTCGGAGCTAAAACCACAACGCACCCACTTCAATTATAATCGGCAATTCAGTCGACCAGATTCAACACCGCGTGGGGTAATTGGACCAATCGTTGACACACCGTGCCTGCAATGCGATATTCATTGTGCCAATTACCCGGTGTAATTGACAACAAACACATCTGCCTTAGCTTGCTAAATAGCTAATACGGATTGGCTGACATAATTTGTATTTATATAATTGAGTCTATATATGTGCTGATCCATTGCAGAGGTCAGGGCTCCGCTCAAATATACAGGTCATATTCCAGATATAACTGATAAGTTTTGATTACATTAAAAGCCTATGCTTTTGAAGAAGTTCTTGCGAGATTAAACTTCAGGTCCTCCTGTGCAGACAAACTAATTACGTTCTTAATGCATGGCGTCAACCCATTAATGGCCACCACAGAATACATCTCCTCTTGAGAAGACCCAGAATATACTCCACTACGCAACGGCTAATGCATCTTCTTTTTCGTCTTCTACATTGCTGAAGGTCGTGCCCGTTTTGATAAGACCTGGTGGCGGTGACAAGCTGCTTCCATGCCACTCTGTCTTCTGCCTTCCTGAAAGGCTCGACCACTGCTAATGCATACCGCAAACCAATAAGTACTCGTAGTTCTTATTCCATTCCTTCTTACCCCTTACCCTGCAGATTTACCCTGCAGTGGTCAATCAGCCTGAATGATGATTGACCGTCATCCACACCTTTGTGTAGCTTAATTCTTCGCATTTACTCAGTCATTATGTTCTGTTGAACGTCTGAGGGTTCTCTACTGAACGATGAGACTACGAGAGTACTGCAACCTATCGCTACCACGCAATCATATCGCGTAGCAATCGAAGGGAGAAACAAAAGGGCATTCTCAGTAAAGATCTTGAATCCAGATCAGACAATATTTCCCCTTAGGTACAGTAATTGAAATAAATAAGTAGGCATTGTTATTTTTTTATTTAATAAAAGCTGAATTGAGCGTACAGTCGTGCATAGGGAAGTCATCCCTGCGATATGATAAATTTAGGCTTAAACAGAAGTATTATTTATTTATGTATAAAATCAAATTATCTTCTGATCACACACTCCCGGCTCTGGCGGTATGGTAACAGAGTTTGTTACGTGTTTTGTACCATCTGTACCGCCCTGAAAAGAAAAAAATAATTATATTTGAGAAGAACTACCATCTACCTTTTAGTCACTTTTTAACCGACTTCAAAAAAAGGAGCAGATTTTCATTTCGATTGTTTTTTTATGTTTGTTACATCAGAACTTTCGACTGGGTGAACCGATTTTGATGATTCTTTTTTTAATCGAAAGCTGGTGCTTGCCATGTGGTCCTACTTAAATTTGAACTAGATCTGACGAGTAGTTTTTAAGTTAGTTTGAAGTTGGCAATTCTTTTCTTGGTAAAATTCAGATTATCCAGTCGCAAGTCTGCTGGGAGAAATTTTGTAAGAGATAAGCAGAACCTTAATACAATATATATCTTTTATTTGTTTTCCTTTTAATTGTTATGTGTACATTAACAATAAATAAATAACTAAAAACAGGTTTACGTTACAATTAGATTAGTATTAGTATGCAGTTATGAACTAAGTAGGGCAAAAAGCTACATCTTTTTTGTGACTGTCACACCATTTATCTTATATTCTGATAATAAAGAACGGTTATTTAAATGGGGGCAATTATATATCTACCCGAAGAACCAACAGGAAAGAGAGAATGAATTTCTAAAAAATACTTTTTATATTCCACTCACAGTTCTATAGGGCCTCAACTTAAATGTCACCTTATTAAGTCTCATAATCAATTGACAATTTTATTATTAAACATGTAGCCCTGTAGCCTAGTTGATAGCGACCCTGAATACGAATCGAGGGGACCCGGGTTCAATTCCTGGCTGGAGCAGATATTTATGTGACACATAAATATTTGTACTCGGGTCATAGGTGTTATTGTGATATGTTATATGTGTCATCCATGTCACCCGCGACACAGGTAAAAACCCACTGCGGGAGTATGAGTGCGTAATTTATTTTATTTAGGTCCAATCCAATCCAATCCATCAGCCCGTGGTCCACTGCTGGACATAGGCCTCCCCTAACTTGCGCCACTCTGACCGGTCCTGAGCCTTCTGAATCCAGCGGATGCCGCGGATCCAGCGGTCCAGCGGATCCGGCGGATGGATGGAGTGAAACTATGTTATTTATTTCATTTTCAAACTTTAATCCCAATTGTCAA
Organism: Thymelicus acteon; assembly: GCA_951805285.1. Classification (NCBI taxonomy): domain Eukaryota; kingdom Metazoa; phylum Arthropoda; class Insecta; order Lepidoptera; family Hesperiidae; genus Thymelicus; species Thymelicus acteon. The sequence continues at coordinate 2,186,648 of OX638224.1, forward strand.
CAAAATTTCAATATACTCTTTCTATGCTATTTCTGATGGATTTTCTAAATCGTAAAATTTTATATTGTAACTTACTCGTTCATTTTCAATCCGATCCTCGTCTTGAAGATTTTTCATTATTTTCTGAGTCCTCTTTTGCGCTGAAGCTGCTCTTTGCTGCAATATCTGAAAAATATAATGTTCTTTTAGTATCACAATGTAAGCTTTCTTTGTCTGTATGAGATAAATAAATAAACATACATAATAATATGTTACTTTGTTACATTAACGGCCTACTACTGATCACGGATCTCTCCTCTGGATCCTCCAGTTCTGATCGGTGAAGGGATAAGTGTCTAACCCAAGTTGGAAGTTTTCATGCTGCCCGAGGGCCTCCAATATGACTTAACAACTGTTATCTTACGAAAACAACCGAGACCGACGTGCCCTCCAAGGCACGGAAGCACTCAAGATTTTTTTTATTAGCGGTCACCCATTCAATAACCGACCGCGCCCGCTGTTGCATCACTCAGGATAGACAGACCACCGGGTTTTGAACACCAAAATATACTTAAACGGTATTCAAACTTCAGTAGTTAGTTGACATGGAATATTACCGCCTGTCTTCTCTGCTCAGCTTCAGCCAACTTCTCCCTGATGTCCGGTAACCGGATCTCAGCGGCCGGAGGGTGCAGCAGCCGCTGCAAGTGTGGTGGAGGAGTATTGGGCGGTTTGCGTGTACTGTCGAACTCTTCTAGAGGGATTTCGTAGGCTATCGCTGGAGATGAAGAAAAAATATTTCGTTATACATTGCCTTGTTAACCAGAAATAAAAGTTTGCTGTTTTGATTAATACAGCAATGTATAACGAATTGATCTCTGCGTTCGGTAAACTCTTTAATAGTTGCAAATGAATAGACGTGTAGTACGCCAAGGATATACTCGTAGTATCTCCGTAAAACAATTTCGACTGATTGTATTATTACTGATTATAGGTCCTCATCTCGAATCTTGCAGAAGTACCGCCAGTTTGCATTATGCCGACATGTGGCAGGTAGCTACGGCGTTAAACTCTCTACGAAGAGTTTCTAGATTCCAATAAATAATAATAATGATAACAGCTTGTGAGTTTTATGAATATACATTGTAGTAGATGATAAGCGCTATCTGTAACTGTGAGCAGGAAAAAACAAACCCGGTAGTTCCTTGCTGCTTCTTCTCCCGGGCCCTCTCACAGTAGGGCCTTGTTGAAGCATTGACGTAGCTTGCATGACTTTCAAAAAGTGTTTGTAAACCAAACCAATTTTGAACAAAAACATTTGATTTGATTTGTGGGCCCACAAGGCAGCTTGTGGCGAGCTGTGGTGAGTAGCGACACCACCTTTCGACCACCTTTTTCTTATCTTCAAGTGAGGATCGAGGAACGGGCCCCCCACCTCTGTGCTTCCCTCAACCAGCCGGCCATATTGGAGTCACTAGAATATGCTCGGGGGTGGAAGTGACTAATGGGGTAATAACGAGGAAACCAGCTCATGGGGGTTTTATCTCCCCTAGATGGTGAAATCGGTGCCGCACCTCTCTACCCCTATAGCTACTCACGCCAATGTTGCCCCCAGGCATGCGCCGCTTTACTGGGGGTCTATTTAGTGAGCGACGAGTCACCTGCCTTATTTTCAGTAGTTATTCAAACTGAATGGCAGGTGTCCATAGTAGCCCATAACCCATTCCCTCGAAATTCCACCCCAATAGTCGACATAATAGTTTCTGTACACATGACAAAGATCACTTTCGAATGTATCAAATTGTTCAATCGCTTACACACTCATACCGCTGCAGTAGGTTTTTTACCTGTATCGCAGGTGGCATGAACGACACATAATATAACACATCACAATAACACCCATGACCCGAGGACAAATATTCATCTGTCACAAATATCCGCTCCAGCCGGGAATCGAACCCGGACCCTTCTCTTCGCAGGCAGGGTCGGTACCAACAAGGCTACAGGTTCGTCAACTGTGGGAAAAGTTAAGGAAAGTTTGTTAAGGTTTATACTCACGAGGTTTGGGCTTGACTGGAGTGTCTGGTAGCATGACGGTGGGTAAATCATCATCGTGGTGGTGGTGACCATCATGACCGTTGGAGTGTCTGCCGTTCGTCATCTTATGCCCGTTGCTGGTGTTTTCTGGGCTTACCACTTGTCCCGATGAACCACAACCCATTGTACTTGCTCGAAATGGCTTCAACCCATTAATGGTTCACTTCTGAGCACGGGTCTCGATGGGACAAGGCTTAGAGCATAGGAGTATCAAATGCGGGTTAGTGGCCAACCCAAGTGTCTTGCTCGATATTCATATGTTATTGACGCTAAATAATATAATTAGGTAATGTAGTTGTAAATGGAATAGATATTAACATAAAAAAATAACACAAAAAAAAATTTCTCATTCAAAAAGATTTGCATTTCAGCCAGTCCATCATATAGCCAAAATGCAGTGGCGTAGCGTGGGTTTTCATCGCCCAGGGCCGACCGAAAATTTGCCGTCCCCAGTGGTGTAGCGCGGGCTCCCGCCGCCCGAAAATTTGCCGCCTCCAATGATCTTTGCCGCCGCCATTTTATCAAAAATATTTTTTTATTTATTAAAAATGCACTTTTCTTGTTTTTTTACGTGATAACGTCTATTAAAACGATGAGCGCCGGGCGCATCTATGAAAAAATGTCACGTTCCGCGAGCGAGAGAGCGGCAAAAGCGAGAGAGAGGCACTATCGGCTACGATCGGCGTATCGTAGTTGAGTGGAGCTGAGCGGGGCGGGGCGGAGCGGAGCTTTGTCATGACGTTGTCACGTTAAACTACCGTCCGTAAACCGACTATACAGACAACCATTTTTTTTATAGCACAATTTAGATTAAAACTATTATATTATTTTGATTTAAAAATCGAGTGGGTTGCCGCCCTCTCTTTATGTGCCGCCCGGGGCCATGCCCCCCCCCCCACCCTCCCCACACTACGCCACTGCCCAAATGACATCATATCACGAGAACCTTTCAATAAAGCACTACAGTAATAATAACGAGTATTAACTGTAGTAATAAACATGGAATTATTTAGCGGAACAGAAAGCCCACGGGCGAATAGCTCGAGCGAATCGTCATTCGCATTTGCATGACCGACGTTGTTTCTAGTTCTACTGACACGTGGGAAGTTACTTATGCATTATAATGACCGCCATTTAGTTTCCATTTTCATCTTTAGTTTCTCATTTAGTACCGTTTTCATGCTTTAAACTTGGAAATGGGGAAAGGGGTGAGTGGTCACTATTGCTGCAAGTCACCATCTTTACCGCAAGTACACTCACAGCTCCGGACTAAGGTTCCAGTGACGCCGGTGACATGGACATTGGACATACACAAATAAATATCAGAATCACACATACCACAAAATAAACACATTAATAGTTTTCGCACAAACTTGACACAAACTCTACGACTCGACTGATATTTCCAAGCACTTAATTTATGACTCCAAATATGACTCAAGTCGTAAAAGCCATAACCTTCGTGATTCTTACGGATTTTCATTACTTTTCTGTTAGATCAAAACCTGAACTATGATCCTCTCTTTACAAGAAAGCGCTCACTTTTTCGCGCAACCTCAATCGGTTATTAGGCTCAATAGCAAACACACTGACATCATTTTATGTCCAAACAAAGACTTTTTGGATTGAAGTAACCTATATTCATTGGCAAACAAAAGGTGTACAAAGGTACCATGTGGCGAAAGTACAAGACCCGTCATCATTAATAATGATACATTTTGAAATGGCTCGGCGACACATAAGGCAGAACAACTAAAAGTCATTTCGTTGATAAATATGCCGTGGGGTTCAACGAACTTAGTAATAAATAGGTACTCTTACTTAAGAAATTGTGCCAATGTTTCTTGCAAATATTCAAACGGGGGATTTGGGCCTGAAACTTTGCATTTTGTTTAAGAGAGAATAAGGTTATGGCGTTGGGAATTCCCTGGACATCTTTGAGCTCTGCATCATTCCGAATCGGATAGATGGATGAATAGTAGTGTTTTCTTTGGATAGCTACACATATACTTGTCTGTGGGTAGTTACAATCTTTCTTCACAAGTCAAACGTGGAATTGATTAACGTGGTCGATCTACCGATATAATAAATTACCGAGGTTATTTTTTCCTACTTACAGTTACAAAGCGCACCTTAATATGACTTGTACAGCACTTAATCTATACAAATAAATAAAATTGGAGTGTCTTTTTGTAATATTAAAATAACCGCTTTTTACTAAATGTATTTGGCTGTATACATGGTACATAATAATATACCAAAACAACATTTTTTACAATTTTTGTCTGTCTGTCTGTCTGTCTCTTTGCTCCGGGTAAACTCTGAAATGGCTGGACCGATTTTGACGGGACTTTCACTGGCAGATAGCTGATGTAACAAGGAGTAACTAAGGCTACTTTTATTTTAGAGAAAAAAAGTTTGTTAGGCGATACGAAATTCGCCGTTTCAGCTAGTATTTAATATAAAAAATAATACCTTGGACCCCTTTTTTAAATATTTCAAACAAAGTTCACCACAAGCTAATTCAAATCAGCTGTAAATTTCCCACTATTAGCAAAATACGTGCCGCGCACGCCTCTCGCGGGAATCTATGTCGGCAATACGAACCGTAGAACAAGGCACACGTGGCCACCTCCACGTGTCTGCGTCGTAGGATACGCTAGAGTGTTTGTTTATACATACATACAGACAAAATCTACACTATTCCACGCAGCTAAGAGTGAGATCTATAATCCGTAGGCTTTGCTCAGATCTAAACAAAAATAATGTCCCTAAAATAACCTTTACATTCGCTGTTTTCAAAATCAAAAATTACGCACACATGGTGAGCGGGCGGCCATTGCTATGCTTCACTCTTAGAACATATAATTCATTGTTCACTCTCGATAAGACGAGGTTACGTCCGTCTTTTTTTTCAGGTCAGTGCCTAGAGAGATGTTATAAGTTTGATGTGTCTGTGGATCTGTATGTCTTGTCTGTGGCACGTCAGCTACGTGTTGTTAATCGGATGAACAGATTTTGATGTAGCTTTTTTCTGAAAGGTGATTTAATCGAGAGTGTTCTTAGTTATGTTTAGTGAAATCCTGTAGGAGGTTTTTCAATTTTAATTTAAGATTTTTTTTTCATATTTAACAAAGTATCAGTCATCTACATTAAATTTGACCGTTGTCTATGCAAAGTCAAAGTCTAAGAGCTCGTTGTAATCGCATTTTTTTGTGTCGACTGACGACTGTCGAGTGTAAACTTTCTTACAGATATTAAGTATTGTAGTTAGTACCTAGATAATTAAGTTCTTTAAGTTTGATCAGGTACCTTACAGGCTTACTGTTCAGAACTAGGGTGGGGCAAGCGCCCCACCCTGCCCCACCGTGGCTACATGGTTGTGTCATCATCTGGGTCTCAGCATACGCTAATCCAGTTTATATAAAACGAGTAACCGCCCTCGCTTTGCTTCGGTTTTCTTATTTTTCTACACCTTGGGTTACATTATTGGAGTTTTATTAAGAATCCCTAATTTTTTTGAAAATATAATATAGCCTATGTTACTCGGGAATAGTGTAGCTTCCCAACAGTGAAAGAATTTTTGAAATCGGTTCAGTAGTTTCGGAGCCTATTCAATGCAAACAAAAAATCAAATCTTTTCTCTTTATATATTAGTATAGACAACAGCGATGCTCACATCTCATTTTAAAAATAGCATCATCATGCAAATTCTTGGCTAATTTGGGAACGAACAAATCCAAGGTATTTCCGTTTATGAGTAAAATATTTCACCTTTTTATGCCCAGTAAAAGGGAATCAGGAGAAATAGCAGGCTATCTACATCTCCCGGTTTCTTTAAGGAAAATTTTGCTGCGAAAATAAATAAATTTGTTATTACTCAATTTATACTGACTTAATCTTGTAATATTTTGCTTCTAACAGCATTTGCATTAATGAAATAAACAGGTTTGATTATCAAAGTGCTATTGAGATTTAAAATGTGATATAATTTTGTTTATGGAGAATTATATTTTAGATTAATATTGCTGGGTTTGATGCTTTATCACTAAAAGTCTTTAGTTTTTCAAGGCAAATAATTAGTGAATAACCGGATTCGAATTTGGGTTCGAGTCCCGGACATATTTTATAAGTCAGGTAATAACTTGTTCTCCATTTGGGTGTTTATGTGTGTGTGGTCTATTATTTCGACGTTCCTACGGTTAATCCCCTAACTACAAACATAGACCAATATGTATATACTCGTATTATACTAGACAGGCTGTTCAGTACTAAAAGTTTTGACACCTACGTTGACACCATATGGTGCCAACGCATTTTAGTCAGCTGCTAGCAAGCGAGACAAGTAGACGTCATTTTTGAAAAACCCCGACCGTTGAAGAACACATAATAACGCATATTGTTTATTGTGCACAGTTAAAACGTCTTCATTATTTACGTTTGAACTTTAAGTTTATTTATATTTTTACTTAGTTTAAAAAAAATATTTAGTGCAAAATATTTGATATCCGCCATTTTGAACAGAACTCGACCGAACGAAGCGCCTGTGACAGCGCTATGAAAATGTATGATAAAGTATGAAAGATATATAATATATAATACATAATATATAATATATAATATATAATATATAATATATAATATATAATATATAATATATAATATATAATATATAATATATAATATATAATATATAATAATATATAATATATAAATGCTTGAAAAATATGACACGGATTTTGTTCGGAACAGCCCGTCTATATATTTAAGTCTATGACTACAAATGACAAATTTTAAAAGCTTCTAATACTAACGCCCCTACTCAGAGAATCGCCGTGATTCTATACTAAGAAGCGATTTGAGTAACCGTTAGTGACTCTGAGTATAGAATCACCGTGATTCTATACTAAGGAGCGATTTAAGTAAGGTGTGACTCTTAGTTGGGGCGTAAGAGTCTCTGAGCTTAATTAGGCATGGCAAAACATGCCAGTTTGTTTTTGGTTTATGGAATCCAGAAGAAAAACTTGCGAGGAACTATTATTTATCGGTCTGTCTATACCGTCTATGTAATATTTAAATGTAAGGAAAACACGTCATGGATGTCATGACCTAGTAAAATATACGAAATAAATACATAAATAAACGAAAATCCCTTTTCTCTCAGAGTTCTTTTCCAGAGTTGTGGACTAATAATAAAAACAAATAATAAACAAATTACTCCTCACTAATTTCACCTACATTAAAAATCCATTAACACGCACTCACTAATCTCACTATTGACCTTTTTAAATTACTAGCAATTAAATTACAAATACGACTGATTTTGTACGAAGTGTTTTGGTACCAATGTGTCAGAGTATTGGTACAGTTATTATATTTATATTTATAATATAAAACGCAGAACAGAAGCGCCCCCGTGCGGCGCGCTTCGCATCGACAACGTTACTATCCATTTTGATTAATAACGGCTTTATTTTCATTGAACTATTTTTTCAGCCATCCATGATAGTGGAATTTAACGCGACCTCTTCGTCTTGATACTTGGAAGTATTGGATTTAATGTAAAGCTCTATGTAACTCATAAAAGTAAGACCGTCGGCACGTAAGATCTTTTTTATAAACATCGTTCATTTACTTAATTATTTATTTTTAGGTTCATGAACAAAGGATACACTTTAATGACTTAATATGTAACTTATAATATATAAGATCTATTATCTAAAATTTGAGTTCCTGCAATTAAATGTAAACACAGCATGCTGCATAAAATTATACAATTATATATCAAATTAACATTGATAAGAATATTACTTTTCGCTATACCAATTACATATATTATAAATTTTAGGTATACTTATATTTCAGATTTGCCATTAATTTTAATACAAAATTTTTGATTATTGGTTGGTGCAATGTTAAAACACAATTAATTAAAATTACAATTATTATCTCACTATAAAAGTGTAAATTAAATTACAATTATGGCCATGCCTTTAATATTGAATTTAAAAATACAATTGAAATCAATAATACGATTGGAATTATATAAAATTCCAATATGTATTACCTACTTATTAAATGTACGTCATTTGGTGGATAAAATTGTAATAAGGTTGAAATTAATTAAATTAATAAAAACAACACAAGTATCAAAACTTTTCAAGTGGCCAATATTCAGGACTAACAATGCTTACATAGAAATTACTCGAGCCGCGCCGCGCTTACCTTACCCCTTGTGCGGACAATAGAGGGGTGGAGATGGCTTTCGATTAGTTTATAAAAAAAATAGAAATTAAAATGAGTGCAATTCACACGTGGTAGAAGTGAAACCTTCAAAAATAAAGGTATTAATTTAATAACGTGTATCAGTTTTAATTATCTTTCAAAAACTATGTTGTTCTAAATAAAAATAAAACAGTGGTAACTAACGCCATCTCTTAACATAATATGAAGAGTAAAATGAGCAGCTAGTGCCATCTATCCAGCAATAAAACGAATCTTCTATTTTGTTCCTCGCGCCATTTATAAATACAACTTAGCACTTTTTAAACTAATACGAACATAAAAAAACATTATATTATGTTTCCTATCTCATTTTCTCCCACGTAAAATCTTATGAATTTATGTGTCTGTCCCTTTTTACTGTCCTTTTTTCGTTTCAACGACTTTCAGATTACAACGATGCTAAAGAAGTTTACACTTCAAAAAATCCATTCAAATTAATATCATTTGATCATAATGTTTAGACAGTGTAATATTTTTCTTTACATTATCGTATTCGAGAACAGACGCGACAGCGAAAGAAACTCTTCAGCGCATCTTTTAAAGTAGTATACAGCAGAACAGCTGCTAAAAGTTTAATTAATTAATTTATTTATTAACAAAATCCACAGCTCTTAGTGTTATGAATTACAGAGAAACAAATCATAAAGCCAATAACGGATTTACATTTTTTGTATATACCTATAATCCCCTTATTCATAAATACGAGTAAAGTTATAGAAGCCTTAGAAAGTCTTTGTTTCACTTTTGTTCGTTCTTTTGTCTTAGCTTTTTAATAAATTAATGTAAACGGTATCTGTAGTTCGGTATTTTTGTGAATTTAAATAGAAATCTTTAGGAGGCGCGATTTTAGTGTCCGGTTTTTTATCCGTAACAAGAATTGTTCTGATTGAATATTCGTACCTATAGTATAATTTTTGGAACGAAGTTCCTTATCGCGCGTTGCGAAAGGGGGCTAGGCGGAAAATTTGGTAACGAAAAGTAACGACACTTTTTGCCGTCGTTAGTCGTTACAACTCGTGCGGCGTCGTTACATGTCGTGCGGCGTGCGCATGTTTCTCTGTCTGTCTCTCTCTCTGTCTTATAGAAAGCAAGCCAGATATTTTCGTTTCTTGCAGTAAGTACTAGGATAGCAAAAACATGCAAGCGAGTGTGCCAAAACAAATCAAAGGGGTATTAAATTTCTCATCGGCTTTGTTCACCTAGTAGCTTGCTACTACTAGACACTTGCTGCATGTTTTTGCTATCCTAGTACTTACTGCAAGGAACTTCGTTCCATCCGGGTGTCCCTTGACACCTCTCAAGTTTTTTTTTTTTAATTTTATTAATCGAACAGAGAGCCTTGTTACCAAAGCCCCAAGGCTTCGCGAGTTACTCGCGATACTTCTTTGAACTTCTCGAATGAGTCTACAAGTAGTAGGTATTTATGGCAACATTTACACTTTGTTTGCGTGTTAAAATCACATTTGTGAAAACCGCGTATGAAAATTTATTATAAAAATGGGGTAACCACGTTTTTAAAATGTTTTTTAAAACATGGGATTTCCACTACTTTCTTGACTTTCTTAACCGCTAATATCTACGACAGTAACGGTGTTAAAGTAGTCGAGTGGTCATCGGGTGGCTCGTCCGATAGTCTCTGTAAATGCTACTTTGTAAATTCGGCTGTAAAATACAGAATATCTTATAACAACAGAATTCTATAAAAGATAATTAGTAATTACTAGGAACTATGAAACTGACCACCTTGATACTAATCTATACATCTATATATAATACAAATAAATAACATTGGAGTGTCTGTTTGTAATATTAAAATAACCGCTTTTTACTAAGTGCATTTCGATGTATACACGGTACATATACCAAAACAACATTTTTCACAATTTTTGTCTGTCTGTCTGTCTGTCTGTTTGTTCCGGCTAATCCTGAAATGGCTGGACCGATTTTGACGGGACTTTCACTGGCAGATAGTTGATTTAACAAGGAGTAACTTAAGCTACTTTTAATTTAGAAAAGAAAAATAGTTTGTTAGGCGATACGAAGTTCGCCGGGTCAGCTAGTAAAAATATAATATTCTGTTAGATCCACTAATCGACTCCACACACATGCGCTGCCGCGCTGGTAGCATGTCACTGAACGACAATCACCAACACCTACCATTGATTGCCGCTACATAATGCATGAGCCACCCACCCCCTCTCATTATCCATTGACCAATATATCTTGACCTCTGTCATGTCCAAAGCTACCTCCAATTGTACGTGACAAGACAAGAGGTAAGTGTCAAGGTACGGTAGCCGCGTTCTTAGCTATCGTAATCTGGAATCGATTTTAGTAATTGTATAGTTGTCTGTAGTCGGTCGTACCTACGTTTAATCGATTATCGCGATCGCACGTTCACCCAATTCGGTAAGGAATGAATTTGTGGATGGTGTCATCATCAGCACAATCCATGTCGCTTGTGAACATCGACAACAGCGTACGCTTAACTGATACATGGCTAACCAAGAAAGCATACTTAACGCTTCCCGCCTACGTCAGACTTTTTGCAAAACAGATAATCGGGCCGATTTTTCCTGCCATATTATTTCTGACCGTCTTTTTGTAGGACTTGTGCGTTGCACAATTGCTATCAGTACGTTCTATTTTTCTCCTACAAAAAATCCGTCACCGATTATCGGACGTGTAGAAGGACTGGCTTTCAAGCCTCGTAGTTGACACAAGAAAGGGGTGGGAACTAGCTAGGCCCGCAATGAGGAAAAATACCAGTAATAGTATTAATTGAAATACCACCAAAACGGCCCATTTCTGTCGTCTACGATACCTTGGTTTGCCAGCGTGGGATTGGGGTCAATATAATTAAATATTCAGTATTGGAGACTACCCAGTGTTAATCCTAAAAATAATTTAGGTACTGCGTAGTTAATTGAAACAAATATATCCGACGAATTGAAACACAATTTTATTATTTGTATAATTGTGTAATTGCTTTAATCCGCATTACTGCGCTTGATTAATAGGACTATAAATGAGACTGCTGCTGCAGTTGAAAATCGATGCTAAATTCGCAACAATGAAAAAGGTGCTATTCTCCGTTTTACAGAGCATTCCATAACTCTTTATGACGTGATCAACTCTAAAATTGTGAAGCAATACCTGAATCTTCATACCTGGTCTCAAAACCCAAGACTTGCGAAATACTTAAGTAGGTATCGAGTGTCTCCAGACTATAATTATATCTTTCCGCTATTATTATTTTCCAGTGTGTATTTATCTAAAAGTATTTAGGTGTAATATTTAGTAAAATACAAAGTACACTTAGAAAAACGTAGTGCCATACAGTTAAGTAAAGTCTCTTTAAAACAATAGCTCCCGCCACCCCCGTGCTTCCAACTCAATTGCTTTAGTAGGAAGAAAAAAATAAAAGATCACTTTGTGCTGTGGTTGAGTGACGGATTATAACTTTGTAGATTACTCACACTACTAAAACGTCTCCCTAATGTACAGTAGATATAAACAAAAAATACCTATATCGCAATACCGTATTGTTTTACATGTTTTTTTTTTAATGAAGCTATCAAGTTCTTAACATTTTACGTTAACATTAAATTATAGTAATAGCGCCATCTAGTATAAAACATTGAAATTAAATAATGAAGCAGCCAGCAACATTGTCACATTCCAACGCTGAGTAGCGCCATCTACATCAACAGTATCGATAAGCTGCTGATTTTCATTAAATCGACAAAAGATGGCAATGCTAGTCCCAAAATAAAAATTAAATATACTACCCTGGGCTGTGAGTTCATGCACTTACTTCAAAAGGGTAAATGGTAAATAATTATATGTACTTCTATACATGATTTATCAATTTCCTATTAGTAGTTTTAACGCCTTATAACTCGTCTAAAATCGATTTCAGTCTTACCTATACAGTTTCTATCAATAGCTAACAGACTATGATGGTAACATCGTTTCGTGGAGCGAGTACCCCATTAATTTTGGATTCTTCCTAGGCTGGTAACTCGTAGCTGCTGGTACCTTTGATGTTGAGCAGTTGCTTTTCCGTGAATCCAGATCATTTTGTCGCTTAATAATTACATAAAAATTTCACAAACTGTTTCTGCCACCTCTTCGAAAAAGAGCTTTATCGGTGGAGAAATGACGAAAGAAACTTCTCAGCACTTTTCACAATTAAAAGCTGTCCAGATGTCTACGGCAAACGACGACGCTCCAACAGTTTACACAGTAGGCATACGTCTGACAAAATTTTCGGGTGTAGGTTATGCAATAATAATTTGTAGTAAAACTCGATAGTTACTCATCACATGTTATAATCTCAATATACCTTTGTACAATTACATGGATTTATCATATTTTAAACACATTATAGTATCCCGATTATTCTTAACCATTCTATTCTTATTCTAAAGGTAATAATAATTTTCCTTGCCCTACCCCAATTATCGTTCGGCCATTATGACTCCTCCCGCCATATCTATTTTTCTTTTTTTTTACAGCCATTTTTTTGATGTTGCCAGTTTATTTACAAATTATTGATGTACTAAAACACCACAAAAATCATAGCGAACATAATTTGTGTCGCACCGAGAGGTTCGTCCCCGTTCTCTTTTCAAAATCGACTGAATCTACTGAAAACATTAGCCAATTGGCTACAATTCATTGCGTAACCATCGAATTCGCGGTGTCGGTTCTATACGCTAGAAATTTGAAACTTTATTTATTTTTCTCACCGTAAACAATAAAAAAAATACAGTACATACAGTTAGGTAAAATTGTTACACTATTGATGTTTGTGGGAGCTGGCGCTTGAGCTAGGTATTTAAATACCTGTGTTACAAGACACCAGGTCCCAACCTCTTGCAAGGTAGCATATAGATTTCATTATTATAATGCAAAACAGAAACTATTTGACAAGTGTTTCCGAGTTGAGTAAACTATCAAAAAATAACTTAATACTTATTAAATTAGAATTATTATTGTGTAACGTATTGGGTTGATGGTTCTATACGCTAGAAATAATAGTTAAATGTCTATATGACCTTTTTTATAAAATATACGAAAAGCAGTTTACATTAGTTTTACATTAACACGAGAGTGCTATGAAAGGATTTACCTAAAACCATTAAAACCGCCGTGTAGGCAGCCAGGCCACCTGATTCCGGACCACGCGTTCTGTATAAGGCAAAATTTAGGGCGCTCCGAATTGTCCAACCGACAAACATCGGTTGAACGGCCGAATAACGATTTATATTTTAATATATATTACTAGCTGACCCGGCGAACTTCGTATCGCCTAACAAACTATTTTTTTTCTAAAATAAAAGTAGCCTAAGTTATTACTTGTTACATCAGCTATCTGCCAGTGGAAGTCCTGTCAAAATCGGTCCAGCCATTTCAGATTTTACCCGGAACAAACAGACAGACAGACAGACAAAAATTGTACAAAATGTTGTTTTGGTATACTCGTATGTACCGTGTATACATCCAAAAGCACTTAGTAAAAAGCGGTTATTTTAATATTACAAACAGACCCTCCAATTTTATTTATTTGTATAGATGTATAGATATAGATGTATAGATAACCAAATCAAATAAAGTTAATACATTTTAACTACTTAGGATAGTAGAAGTAGGATTGATTATTTTTAAAAGATGTTATGAGAAAATTCTTTACGGTTTTTCTTCTCCCCACGAAAAAGCACCTTTCCGAAAAGCTGGTAGATTTAAATGACGTGCATAAGTGTATCAGTGATACCTACATGAATAAATTATGTATTTTGAATTTTGGATAGTGTGCTAGTCAGTTAGTTAGTAAATTTGTGATCCTGAGAAGCATTTCCGAAGGTTCCGAGTTTGATTCCCGGTCAGAGTATTCAGTCGAGAAAACCAGGACGTCAATGTACGCTGATATTTAACACACATCATATTAGAATAACATGTGTTGTAGATAGAGACGTAGTAGAGATAATGTGGAGGCGTAGATATAAACAAATGGGATTTTATACATACATCCACGACCTGAGGACCATTAGAGTAGCCGAAACTGGCCGGCAAGTAACTACTAAAGTTAGTGCATTGATGCATTCACAAGATTTTTATCAAGCATTAACTTAATGTATGTAAAAATAAATCAAACCCTCTCTACAGACAGAGCAAACCAAATGGGTTACGATCACTATAGCTGATTTGCTTTGTTAAGCAAGTCCTAACGACTTGATTTTGCTTAGCATCGATAATTTCTCTTCTGATAAATAAACAACAAGACTATCTGCTCTTTACGTTCAGAAAACTGACATCAATCAACGATATTATAATGTAAAAAGAAGCAGACATGTCACTAGCGCGCCGAGGATGAAGAGCGTAAGAACAGGCAATTGACCGTTCTGCTCGTAGTCGCTCTGTCAATACAAGACGATGTGCACGCTTTTGTTGTTGTCAGAAATGTTTGACATTTGATATACAGCGTTAAAATGCCTTCATGTTTTATACCAATGTGATTGGTGTAGTGAAATAAAAGATAAACATGTGTGTGTTGTAGCTCTTTTTGGAATAAATTTTTTGGTGATTTGTAGGGGCATAACGTATCTATTTTTTTTAAATATCATTGACATCAAAACAGTAAAACTGGCAATTCAATAAATACTATTAAAAATGTGGTTCGGCCCCACAACGGTTTTAAAGCCTTTTTCGTTTTTACGATTTTCTGCGACCGCTGAAACACTTTTTAGGAAAACACAATCAATTAATAACGGGTTTTCTATTCAAGGAAACGGTTAACGGTGAGGCAACCTACAACAAAATTAATCTTTTAAATGTGTCCTTTTGTTGGGGTCAATTATGTAGGAGCCTTGAAGGCTGTTGAGCTTTGTTCCAATATTATTGAAGGCTTTCAACCTTTTCAATTATGATCTTCTCAATTATGCAGACCTTTGACTCGCTGGAGAATTAAAGCCAAAAGCTTAATATAATTTTAGGGGTGCCATTTATTTTTGAGTCCAACCGGTCTTCATGTATTTTAGTTTAATCCTGATCGTACTAGATAGATACTTCTAGAAAGCTAGCACAATTAAAGTGAAAAACAAGGAGATCCCTTGAACTAGGTAGCACCTGTCACTACCATGTATTTCCGTTGCATAGTCATAGAGCCAGTTGAAATCCAAGTTCCCAGCATCGGAGCCTCGGAGGGATTATATTGGTAATTAATTTGTATTGGTAATTAATAATTGATTTTAATTTAATACCATTATTTATTATTTCTCCATGGGGTCCGCCTGTAGGTATAGAGCTAGCTGAGTCAGTCGCCAAACGACTCGTCGTGTTCCGGCTGGGGGCTGGGCAGCCAGTTCTTTCAGTCTTTTTCTTCTCTCTTTCTTGGCCGGCAACGCATCAGTGATGCCTTTAGCGTCGCTAATGTCCTTGGACGACGATAGCCACTTACCATCAGGTGGATCTTCAGCTCATTTGTCGGCTATTCCGATAAAAAGGTAACAAATATTAACATTATCAACCGATTGAAATACCTCCTTTTTTGAAGTCGGTTAATAAAGAACGTTAAAACTCTTTCAAATTAATAATATGCTCTCACATAGTACGAAGGATCGATAACCGTTGGGGAAGAAAGGTCCTCGAATGGTGCCCACGTCTCGGAAAACGGCGTATAGGACGCCCCCCGACCAGGTGGACTGACGACCTGAAAAAGACGGCTGGCATCCGCTGACTTCAGAAGGCTCAGGACCGGTCAGATGGCGCTAGTTAGGGGAGGCCTCCAAGGGCTGATAAATGGATGGAAAGCTCTTTGAAAATTAAAAGCCATTGATCTATTTGATTTTTTTGTTTATTTACCGGCTTCTGCATACTGTGGTTTCAGTAAAATCAGGCACACACTCAGTTTAACAAACAATTTTCTCTTAATTTATTGAGCACGAGTAACCGCCCTCGTTTTGCTTCGGTTTTCTTATTTTTTACACCCTGTGTTATATTATTGGAGTTGTATTAAGGATCCCTAATTTTTTTGAAAATATAATATAGCCTATGTTTCTCGGAGATAGTGTAGCTTCCCAACAGTGAAAGAATTTTTCAAATCGGTTCAGTAATTTCGGAGCCTATTCAATGCAAACAAACAATAAAATCTTTCCTCTTTATATATTAGTATAGATTAGTATTAGTATTAGTATTAGTATAGATTATATGAGGTTGTAATAATCTAGTGTGGTTTGAACGTCGCTCTCCGACATAAATTACTTGCGTTTGAGTCCTACGCGAGTGCTGCAGTTTTTTGGATGGTAGAGCAATTCATTTTATTTCCAAAATTCTTGGATTAGATATTAAATTAAAGTATGATTTTGGTTTCAAAACATTAATGGCTCTACAGAGCAAGAACTGAGGAGGCCTTAAGCATACTGCAGTATTAAGTTAGTCCTATTAGTCTACTTTGCAATAATCCAATTTTCGACTAACCATCGTAGAGTCAACTTACCCTGATGATGCTCCGTTTCGGGGCGAAACACGTGTTGGTGCTGGTATGTATGTTGGTATATACTTTTAATTATTGTAGTGCATGTTTCCGTTGTGGTGGCACGCATGTCTTAAAGTATATACCATCATATAAGTTACCCGCGGATTTTTGCAAAGTAGACTAATACTAACTTAATAACAATGATATTTAAAAAAATATAGATACATTTACGCCCTTACAAATCAACCAAAAAATCTGTTCCGAAAAGAGCTACAACACACAAAAGTTTATCTTTTGTTTACCAACACACCAATCACATTGGTATAATACGCGAAGGCATTTTAACGCTGTATGTCAAATGTCAAGCACTTCTGACAACAACAAAAGCATGCGTATCGTCTTGTATTGACAGAGCGACTACGAGCAGAACGGTCAATTGTTCTTACGCTTCTTCAACTGTTCTTACGCTTTTCATCTTCGGATCGCTAATGACATATCTACCTCTTTTTTCATTATAATATCTTTGTTTCCGCAAAGTAACGCCTGATACTATTAACTATATAGGTACTGCAGTATACTGCTCTGCCGCGCTGCTTCAGTATGGATCAGTGGAGGGCTAATGTCTGTATCGGTAGTTGTTTTACTACTCGCAGACCTCGTTCGATTTAAAAATGGACAATTCATATTTTTCAGATGCTTAAAGTTGGTCGTATTCTAATTCCTGATCATTGCCGTCACATGTCCTCAATGACGAAACGTTTTACACAACCTTTGTGAACTTCCAAACAGTGTTTGTATGTCAATTCGCATCACCAAATACGATGTTTTGCCTACAATTATCTCGACCCGATATGGTCGTTGGCCATCTCTGTGGTTACTCTAATTAGAAGCAACTTTGTCAACGTGTGACGTAACGCTTTGTTTATTTGAGATATATCGGAAACTTCAGAGACCTTGCTGACATGGAGTATCGGATTTGTTGCAGTATCATACCGGCCAATGAAGAAACGTTCTAAAGCGTACCTATTGGTAAGCTAATATTGACTTTTTGCGTTTTTGACCATTTGCGTCTTTGTCAATTTACGAGTTTGACAATATGCGTATTTGACATTTTGCCTGAAGAGTTTTACTTTTCATTGTCATTTTGCGTGTTTGACTTTTTGCGTTTTTGACCTTAATGGCCATATTAATAAACATAGACTAAAGCAAGAGTAACTTTAAAACTTGTCGTAAATAAGATTTAATTAAATTCAGTATTAATAAATATAGAGTAACGAAGAAGTAACCTACTCCGAGTCTCATCTCAGAATCAAAGTTAGTCCATGTCGCTACATAGTTTAGCGACTGATTAGGCGTGGACTAGGCGTGCATTGACGACATTGACGTTGACTTGACGCATATCAAGAGTACTTCGTTGTTCTAACTAAACGTCATTCACATTGATATTTTCTTTGACCTTTTCTTCTTCATCCCAGTTAACTGAGCGAGCACGTTTTTGGTTCATGTAAATCAATTTTAAATTTAACAAGTAACCATAGCATGAAACAAACTGCGAGGAGCGAAATTAGGCGCTTGAAATTGAAAGCTGATCACGTCGTTTGAAGTTGTCAATCCCAAAATATTGTTGTCACTGTCATTTTAATGCATGAAGTCATTCACTGACTCACTCTTTTTACTTTTAAATTACAAAGGTTGCCATATTTTACTCGTTGAAACCGGACTAAGAAATGTATTGTTAGTTCGAGGTTACTCCATATTTATTAATAACATTGCAATTACGAAGTTATTACTTAGTTAATCCAGAATTAACTAGTCCAAGTGTAGCTTCAGATGATGCTTGGATTAAGCGATTTTTATTAATAAGGGTGTAAGAGTATAATCCGTTACTTTGAAAGTCAATTTCAAGTAGTGATTTTCGGTTCTATTATAATTCTGCAGCTCTGTAGCTGTTGCTCTGACTTTGAATAAAGATTTCGGTAATTATAAAAATAAATCCTTGAATATAAATAGGCGAAAATAAATAAATAGGTGAAAAGCTCCTGTCAAATGGGTCAAAAACATATGAATGAATTATTTAGGTATAAGCACAGAAGTAATAGTACCTACTTATAATGTAATTAAGTGTCTGCAATCAAATCACAAAATTCACAAATCAGTAACATCATGCCTTCTGTACGTTCAAAAAATGTTGAAAATCTTAAGATTTTAAGTAATTAAGTTTACAACACTCGCCTTACAAAAGGTATCCATCTAATGAAGTCATGAAGATTTTCCACGATATAATTCTAATGATATTTATGCCACGTTCTTCTACATGCAAAACTGTGTAACGAACTTTCTTCTGAAGTAGGTATTCCCAGAGAGCTAAGCTTTGACATGGAGTTCTTCAATGAGAAAAAGTTTTCCTGCAGAAAACCTTTGATTTTACTTTCTTTTTTCTTCTTTCTTTCTTCCCTCTTTTGCCGGCTATTTCCATAAAAAATACTCATATTTCTACGTAACACTGATTTCTTACTTACCGTCGGAACGGCGATCAAAGATGAATATTTTTTTAATTATACTTTTTTATTCATAATTTATTAAATGCATTATTTTTTAATCTACATCGAAAACATACAAGTATGTTGCACATACATATATGCTTTCAGCAATTAGGTAACTTCAACGAGAAGATACACACGTCTGAAAAAAGAGGGATTAATTCTTGGAAGTTTATTTGAAGAAATACTTAACTTGAGCACAAATCCACTTAACTTTAGATTGCAATGTATTAGCCGAGTCAAATTAGTTCTATATGTGTACACAACCGTCTTAATGCCGCCATTTTGTTAATTCTATTCCATATTCGACAATCGATTGGTCACAGGCCATGAATATTAATGATTTATTTAACCAGAATAAAAATATCTACATTGTAATTTACAAGTTAAATTATTATACATTCAAAGTAACAGTTGCTTAAAAAATATTATCGCTTGTTGCAATGTGGACAACTCCATTTACGACGCAAGATAAAACTGGTCAAGTGCGAGTCGGAATAGCATACCAAAGGTTCCGTTGTACCGTATTTTCGCCAAAAACGTTTCTGGTATGGAGACCCTGTGATTACGGAACGCTAAAAACGACAAAGTAACAACGAAAATCTTGTGAATATAGTAGAAAAGAAATAGCTTTGTCATAAATAAATTCTTTTTTTCCTATATTGTTTATAT
The DNA here is from genome assembly GCA_951805285.1 of Thymelicus acteon. NCBI lineage: Eukaryota > Metazoa > Arthropoda > Insecta > Lepidoptera > Hesperiidae > Thymelicus > Thymelicus acteon. The sequence goes on from OX638224.1 coordinate 2,206,700, forward strand.
TGGACTATTATCGTATTATTATTAACTGATGTCTACTATTAAATATTAATTGATATGGGTATTAAATTAATTATTAAATAAGAAAATAGTAAAGTGGTAGTAAAACTAATATTTAATTGACATTCTAAATAATAGGTAATTGTATTTTACTACTATGATAAACTGACATCTGCATGCCATATTGTAAATATCTAATTGTGAGATGTAATATATTTTACTTAAGATCCTTATGTAACCACAATTATTGCAAATAAACTTTCTATTCTATTTCACATATAGTATAAGTTATATAGATATACCTATATTGTATGTATTATGTGATATATGTATGTTTTTGTATATATTTAAGTATATTTAGAATAATTTATTCCACGTTTTTAATTTGCACGCTGAATTTGCTTCTCGTATAAAAATCCAAATACCAGGTCTGCTGAAAGAAATTTCATTTGAAATTAAGCAGTGCTTATGTACTTATAATATTGTATTAAATGTCGCTTAAGTTTATTCGTGTACATGAATGTTTAAATAAAAAATAATTAACGGCCCACTACTGAGCACGGGTCTCTTCTCTTGAGGAGGCCTAGAGCATCCACAACGCTGCTCCAGTGCGGATTGGTGGAGGGGTAGTGTCCAACCCAAGTGTCGGAAGTTTTCATGCCGCCCGAGGGCCTTCGACATAGCTTAACGACAGCACAGAAACGCTAAAGATTTTTTTTAACAGCAGCGGTCACCCATCCAACTATCGACCGCGCCCACTGTTGCTTAAGTACGTCGATCACTTAGGACCGACGCAAGCCGCCGGGCTATGAGCGCTTCACATAGTTTTAATTTCAAATTGTCTTGAAGGTGGTCCCATTTTTTTTTTAATTATTCCTACCCTAAAGATACGAAAATAGGGGATGATTGATTGTTCACCCACGGAATTTTGACCAGTTACCCCAATAACTTTGTATTGGATGATCTGATTTCGATAATTATCTTTTTATTGGATAGTTTATCTATGCCTGGAAGTTATTCTCATTAAAATTTAGAGACAAATTATTTCAAAACCGACTGATATAGACGAATAATAAAGTTTCAGTCCGAAAACGATTTGTAATTCAAATTCAAAATCATTTCATAGGTATCACTAATACACTGCACGTATTTTTTTTTGTCAACCAGCTTTTCGGAAAGGTGCTTTGTCATGGAGGAGGAGAAAAGCCGCAAAGAAACTCTTCAGCACATCTTTAAAAAAAATACATTGGTATATTTATTACAAACAAAAAATATCACTAACTTTAACGGAACTGGTTGCAGAGCTGGTCATTTCCATGCATCTTTGTCATTAAAGTACTCATCTACAGTATAGTAACCTTTGCCTAAAAGTTGAGATTTTACATGTTTCTTAATTAAACAATTCCACTGGCAAATCACGTATTAACTTCGGGATCTTATTATAGAATTGTACACCAAGCCCCATAAAAGATCGCTGCACTTTAGAAAGACGGTAAGATGACCTAACTAATTGATGCATTCTTCTTGTTTGGCGATTATTAATATCACAATTTTGTTTATACGCACTTATATTATTGTTACGCAACCCTAACTCTGATGCACAGCCCTTGGCTGCGCGTAGCGGGAACATAGCAACCCGAGGAGCTGACGCAGCGCCTACGACGGTCCCACATATCGTGGGAATGCTGGGGAATCCGTGTTCTCGCATTGACTCGGCCTAACGTATTTAGATATAGATAATTTTAAATGTAATTTTTGATTTTTATTAAATATTGAGACCAATTTTGAGTTTCTCTGCGACCTCCGGCCGCCATCCATTTAACTGGCGCAGTCGGTAGGATACTCGACAGCCGCGTCGCGTCAAGATCTCCGACCAAAAATCGGTCCGAGCCCCGCGAGGCTGCCGGTTTTCAAGCCGAAATCGAGTATCGAACACAAGACGGGAGGAGGCCAGGGTGATCAAGACATCGATCAGCAGAGATACCAAAATGCAGTAAGTACCTTGAATCTTCAAGTATTTGCTATTCCTAATTCCTAAGTGTTCCTTAAAGTCTATTAATTTAATATATATTTAGAATATATTCCCATATAAATATATATTATATTTTATTCGTTCTTAGTCAGCGTTAACGTAAAATTCGTTCTTTTTTTTCATTTTAATATATGAGTGCCGATAGTAAAACTCGAATTAAAATTGGTAGGAACGCGCACATAGACGAGCATAGGAATTTAACAAGTTCGGATAAGGAATTAATAGATATAATGGCTAACGATTCTGTTGACTGTATTTTCAAGGCCCTTCGATTAGTGCCAGAATTCGATGGCAACCCACACATATTAACTAGGTTCATTAATTTGTGCGATCAACTAGTGATAACCTATTTTAAAACCGAGCCGGGACATGATTTAGTGAATTTGTCGCTATTGAACGGAATATTAAATAAAGTGACTGGACCTGCCGCTAGATTAATTAATTCGAATGGTATCCCAGAGAACTGGCTAGGTATTCGAAATGCCTTAATTAATAATTTCGCAGACCATCGTGATGAGACCGCGCTTTACAATGATTTGTCCTTGCAAACCCAGGGGTCTAGTAGCCCCCAAGAATTTTACGAGCGGTGTCAAAGCCTTTTCAGTACGATAATGACGTATATTTCCTTACACGAAACTGTTCAGACCACAATTGAAGCTAAGCGGACATTGTATCAAAAATTAACTCTTCAATGCTATTTGCGAGGCCTTAAAGAGCCATTAGGTTCACGAATTCGTTGTATGCGTCCCGAAAGTATGGAAAAGGCATTAAGTTTTGTACAAGAGGAGCTCAATACTCTTTATTTGCAGCAACGCAACGACAGCGCACTTCCAAAGAAAGCCTGGCAGCCGCAACCTCCTATACCTGTAAGTACCTTTAACTTGCCTCTAAATAATTTTGCAATGTCAAGGCCAGCCGGAAGTCAAAATTTTAATATACCTATGCAGCAGCAAAGTGTTAATGTTCCTAATACATCGCGACATTTTACGTACCCCCAACCTCCTCAAGGTTGGAGGCCGAATCAAATGATATCTCAGTATCGCGGACCTAGCCGTACGCAACAAATATTCGGGACACCGCCGCCAAATTATAACCCACGTAACAATGTTTTTAAGCTACCGCCAAGGCCGCAAGCTCTACCACCTATTCGTAATAATTTTTCACAACCAATGAGTGGTGTCAGTCACTACACCTCAAAGCCAATGCCACCATCGGGTCACGATTGGCGGAAATTCGGGAACCCACCGCCTAATAATTATTTTAAGACACGTGAAGTTAATTTTAATGAATTCGGCTACGAATTTGACAACCCTGATTTTGACTATGGCTACGTTGACGAATACTATACTGACTACTATGATTATCAACCTCAGCCAAATTTTTATTCTGTAAATTATGAACAACCGATTGATACCGAAAGTGTTTCGGTGGAGGAGGTTAATCAGGAGCCTGCACCTGAGAATACCGGAAATTTTCAAAAGATTTCGAAATCCGAAAAGCCAAGATAGAGGTAAATTTACAGACGCAGCGACAGCTGGTCTATGTTCAGGTTATAATAGGTAATAGTCCTCCGTTAAAATTTCTTATTGATACCGGTGCCAATCAGTCATTTATATGCCCCTCTGCCGTTGAGAAATACTTTCGTCATATTCCATTAAATTACGAGCCGTTCGAAGTGACGAATGTTCACGCGACGACTAGAAATGATTACTCAATTACTTTACCATGCTTTTCAGAATTTAACGAAGAGTCTGACATCACGCTATTCATTTACAAATTCCACAATCACTTTGATGGGCTAATAGGGCTGGATTTATTAAATAAGTGGGAATCCAACATTAATTTAAAAGATAAAACTTTATCCACCCGTAATGCAGTAATACCAATTAAAATGTATAATTCACGTAATGTCAATCTCTACGAAAATATTATACCAGCCCAGTCTTCAAAATTAGTCCGATTACCTATCAATACCGATGATGGAGACGTGTTCGTCCCCAACCAAATTCTATGTAACTGTACAATTTCTGACTGTTTAACTAAAGTAAAGGATAGTCGAGGCTGGGTACAAGTCAGTAATGAAACCCTTAATGACGTCGTCTTTTCTATGGACCGGCCAGTAGTAGGTGAAATGTTCAATGTGGAGTGCGAGCGTGCGCAGCATAGTAACATGTCGGAACGCACTAAATATATTTTACCTAGACTTCGCACGGAACATTTAAATCAAGAAGAACTTGTCAATTTAAAATCATTATGCGAACAGTATGCTGATGTATTTTACCTTGAAGGTGAACCCCTTACATTCACTAACAAGATAAAACATTGCATAAAAACCACCGATGAGACTCCTGTATATACTAAAAGTTACAGATACCCACACATCCACAGACAAGAAGTTAAAGATCAGGTTGCAAAAATGTTAGAGCAGAATATCATACGACCATCTGATTCTGCATGGAGCTCCCCTATTTGGGTTGTGCCCAAAAAGGCCGATGCTTCCGGAAAAACCAAATGGCGTCTCGTCATAGATTTTAGAAAAGTAAATGAGAAAACGGTTGACGACAAGTACCCAATACCGAATATCACAGATGTCCTTGACAAACTAGGTAAATGTCAATACTTTAGCACCTTGGATTTAGCTAGCGGCTTTTATCAAGTAGAAATGGACCCCAAAGATATACACAAAACAGCATTTACCGTTGAACATGGGCATTATGAATTTTTGAGAATGCCCATGGGTCTCAAAAACTCACCATCAACTTTTCAGCGGGTCATGGACAACGTCCTCAAAGACCTGCAAAATCAGGTATGCTTAGTTTATCTCGATGATATAATTGTTTTTAGCACTAGCTTACAGGAACATATGGTTAATTTAGAAAAAGTTTTCAAAAAATTGCGAGAATCTAACTTCAAAATTCAGTTAGATAAATCTGAATTTTTGAAGTTAGAAACAGAATTTCTTGGACACGTTATTAGTGCAGAAGGAGTTAAACCCAACCCGAATAAAATAAAAGCCATAGCTAAATATCCACTGCCAAAAACCACAACCGAAATCAAACGTTTTCTCGGTTTGCTTGGGTATTACAGGAAGTTCATCCCTGATTTTGCTCGCATAACGAAACCCATGACTCAATGTCTGAAGAAGGGCAGTAAAATCACTTTAGATCAGACTTATATCAATTGTTTCGAACACTGTAAAACCTTGTTAATAAATGACCCCATTCTTCAGTACCCCGATTTTGATAAAGAATTTTTGCTAACGACTGATGCCTCCAACGTCGCTATAGGTGCCGTTTTGTCTCAAGGACCCATAGGGTCTGACAAACCAATTGCGTATGCATCCAGGACACTAAATACTAGTGAATCAAATTACAGTACAATAGAAAAAGAGCTTTTGGCTATGGTTTGGGCCACAAAATATTTTAGACCTTATTTATTTGGTCGAAAATTCAAAATTCTCAGCGATCATAAGCCCTTACAATGGGTTATGAATTTAAAGGAACCCAATTCGAGACTCACAAGATGGCGCCTTAAACTATCTGAATATGATTTCACAGTCGTGTATAAGCCGGGTAAGCACAATACCAACGCAGACGCGTTATCACGTACCCAAATTAATAACGAAGTAACAGCTTCAATTGTAGTTAATTTGTCAGAGGATTCATCAGATGGTTCTAGGACATTAACCGCGACTGAGAGCATCGCCGGCTCTGAAACCTTAACAGCTCACTCAGATGCCGAAGGCCCCATCTTGGAAGTGCCGATTACTGATGATCCATTAAATAAATTCACCCATCAGATAGTACTTACCATAGTAGGAGATATTAAAGGCAAGCCAGTCGTTACCAAACCATTCGATACACATACGCGGACTTCAATTCAGATATCAGAGTCAAACCTTCAAGAAGACGTCATTAAGGTTATCAGGACATATGTCAACCCCAAAATTAAAACTGGTTTATTAATTAGTCCTTCCAAAGCTATGTATTCTATAATACCTATCATACAGAGAACTTTTACGAATTCCGCGATGAAACTCGTTTTGACTAAAATTGAATTAGAGAACGTAACAGACTATTTGCGTCAGCAAGACATTATAGGTAAATACCACGATGGCAAAACCAACCATCGCGGTATAAATGAGTGCTACTTAGCTCTGTCACGTAAATTTTATTGGCCTAAAATGCGTGAGCATATTACAAAGTTCATTAATAATTGCACAATTTGCGGCCAAGCTAAGTATGACCGCAATCCAATAAAGCAAAGATTTTGTATAGTTCCACCCGCCAGCAAACCATTTGAATTAGTTCACATAGATCTATTAACTATCGAACATGAAAAGTTTCTGACCATAGTTGATAGTTTTTCAAAATATGCGCAAGCATATAATTTGCGAGACAGCACAGCAGTTAGCGTAGTTCAAGCCTTACTTAAATTCTCCACTCATCATGGCATGCCAATTACGGTTGTTTCTGATAACGGACCCGAATTTTCGAATCAGCTCGTGACAGAATTCTTAAAGCTACACAACATACAACACCATAAGGTTGTGTCACATACCCCTAACGAGAATGGAATCGTCGAGCGTTTCCATTCAACGATACTGGAACATCTCCGCATACTTAAGATACGACATAAAAACGAGTCTACAATAAATTTAATGTCATATGCTCTTTTAGCTTATAACAATTCAATCCATAGCTTTACCCGATGTAAACCTATAGAAATAATTACAGGACATTTTGATCCCCGCGATCCATTTAACGCTGATCTGTCATCTCAATTATTACAACAATATATTATAGATCATAAAAACCGCATGAGTATAATTTATAATTTAATTCAAGATGCCAGTGCTTCACATCGTACTAACTTAACTGATAGCCGTAATCAAAACCGTGAAGCAGTTATTGAATATTCACCTGATCAGCAAATCTTTGTAAAGAATCCGTTAGCTTCCCGACGCAAGCTGGCTCCCCGTTACATTCAGGATAAAGTATTGACAGACCTTCCTATTCACATATACACCCGAAAGAAGAGTGGACTTACAGCTAAATCTAGATTAAAAAGAGTACCCAAAACAGCAAATTTGTTGCAGGACCCTCCTCGTGATTCATCTCCTTCTGGGCGCAGCTCTGTCGCAAGACATAACACTTGAAAATCTCGGAGACGGCCCAGGCATACTTCCCTTCAAACTTGGCGATACACGTATTATATCGCACTATCATTCATTTGTGCAGACTATAGACTTACAGGATTTGCGAACAAAGTTAGATGTGGTCATTGACCAATTACATAGTATAACACCAGAGTTAAACGATAAAACCTCATTTTCTTTCGAGCCTCATATAAATTATCTTAAAAATAAGCTTCAAAGTGTGTCTGATCAGTTAGATACGTTTCAATTAAAACGCGTGAAAAGAGGTCTCATAGATGGTCTCGGATCTGTTATAAAGAGTATAAGCGGTAATCTCGACTACACCGACGCCATACGATATAACCATGCCATTGAAGTTTTACAGAACAGCAATAATAAATTGGTAACGGAATTCAATAGTCATGTCAGCATTACCAAAGAATGGATGGCTCATTACTCTGAATTAATTACTAGTTTAGTTAATAATCAAAATAGGATAGAGCAGTATTTAGTTAATATTACGTATTATAGTGATTTTGCTAAGCACATTCACCTTTCACAGATTCTTCTAATTTTAGGTGATAACGTAGATTCTATTTCTGTAGAGCTAGGAACATTGGAAAACATACTAGCTTTCATTAGGACGTCAACTATGCATCATTCGGTTTTAAGTCTAAATTCCATTACGAGTTTAATTGTTAAGTTAAGAGACTTATACGGTAGCGATAAAATACTAGATTTAGATATTAGAGAATATTATAATATTATTCGAGTAGGAGCATACTACTTAGATAATAAAATTATTATAGTATTTAAATTTCCTATTATCCTTGCCCAAATATATGATATGTATAAATTATCTATTGTCCCCAATAACAATTTGGAAATCTTTACACCACCCTCTCCTTTCCTAGCAATATACGGAAAAGATTTCAAGTACATAGAGGCAGAATGCCCGAAGATCAGTAAATGGTATCTTTGCGATGACGACCACAGCATGCAGAGCCACTCAACTGAAGATTGCATCCATCAACTAATTCTTACCCACGAAAGAAAAGACATCTGCAACCCATTTAAAGTCTCACTGATGAAACCTGCTCTCGAACAGCTCGATGATAGACACTATATCATCTGCTTCCCCAATGCTACCAAGGCGCATCTATCCTGTGGTCAAGATATTTACAAAGTACTTCGGGGCAGCTATCTCGCGATCATCCCACACATGTGTTCTTTGGGAACACCTGACTTCACTATCTCTAACGTCCATGACAGCCTTAAAGGAAGAGTACTTAAAATAATAAATTTACCTGAGAACTTTACGTCGATTCCACATACGCCATCAGTCATCAAGTTGAACTCTATCAGTCTCAATGAATTACACTCGGTCAACACGAAGGTCGCTATGCAGTCACCAGTGAACATAGAGTCGAAGTTAGACTATAGCGTATATCATACGACTATTCCGATATACCTCATCATACTAAGTGGAACTGTCTTAACCATCATCGTATTGGTGTATCGTAGATACCGGATGAAACGAATTAAAGTTACTGATACAGAGCATATTCAATTGAAGCAAGTGCAGGCCATCCCAAGTAGCTCCAAAGACGAAAGCGATCAGCATCCAGCTCCATTTCTGACCAAGGTCTTCAATAGTCGCTGTTCTACGGGGGGAGGTGTTACGCAACCCTAACTCTGATGCACAGCCCTTGGCTGCGCGTAGCGGGAACATAGCAACCCGAGGAGCTGACGCAGCGCCTACGACGGTCCCACATATCGTGGGAATGCTGGGGAATCCGTGTTCTCGCATTGACTCGGCCTAACGTATTTAGATATAGATAATTTTAAATGTAATTTTTGATTTTTATTAAATATTGAGACCAATTTTGAGTTTCTCTGCGACCTCCGGCCGCCATCCATTTAACTTTATTCCAAATAAAAACTACATTACTATACATATATTGTGAAGCTACTGTAAGTATACCTATTTCTTTGAACTTTTCACGGAGTTTCCCGAGACCCAAATTTATAAATAGCCTTAATAGCTCTTTTTTGAAGTATGAAAATTTGTTCTATACTGGCTGCTTTGCTTTTGTAAACATAACGATTATTTCTAGGAACAAATTAAAGATAATTTACTTGTTAAAAACTTATTATTACATGAGCAATTAATCTGGCAAAGAAGTAGGATGGCTGAAGTCAGTTTTTATTTGTGTTTTCATGGCAGGTCATCAACGAAAGCAACCAAGTCCATTTATACAAATTAAAATTCAAGTACTTTCCACTTGAACTGAAAGCTCCCTTGCGCCTTGTTAGAGCTTTGTGCAGTTAAGCTACTGAGAAAACACAGAACTTATTGTGTATTTAATATATTTAAGATTTTCCATCAGACTCACAATCAGGAGTATAAATTTAGATTGGATTAAGTTTCTTGAAAACTCGTTTAACTTTGCATGGTAAAGTTATTAGTAAGTATGAGAAACTATGTTATGTTGTAAAATTATCTAGTTTCATTATAAAACATTCATAAAAATATCTATATACATATAAAAGAAAGTTGTGTTAGTTACACTATTTATAACTCAAGAACGGCTGAACCGATTTGGCTGAAAATTGGTGAGGAGGTAGCTTAGAATCAGGAGACGGACATAGGATACTTTTTATCCCGGAAAATAGACCTGTTCCTGTGGGATAAGGTAAAATTTTGTTATATGTAGTTGATAGATTAGTTATTTATACAGATATAAAATAAAGCTCGGGGATGGATATAGGATACTTTTTATCCCGGAAAATAGGCCTGTTCCTGCGGGATAAGGTAAAATTTTGTTATGTGTAGTTGATAGATAGCTATCAGTTAATATTATTAGCGTCTTTTATGACTCCTTTTTTTACTTGGGAGCGGGAGCGGGAGCGGGAGCGGGAGCATGAGAGGGAGAGGGAGAGGGAGGAGCACACAGAAACTGTAACGGCTAAGAACGGCTGTACCGATTTTAATGATTTCTGATTTGTTACATTCTTAGGCGATACGAAGTTCGCCGGGTCAGCTAGTATTTTATAATAACAATATTAATATGTCTCTTAATGTGACTATCATGTGATTTTAGCCGTATTGGGGCGGCTTAGAATACTAACCCCAATCCCACGCCGTATGCGTGTCGTAAAGGTGACTAAATCCGGTCCGCTGTTGGTAAGGCCCCTCAGAGGGCTTAAACTGGTAATATTGATTTGAATTTTTAATTAATACCATTATTACTATTATTATTTCTCCATGGGGTTCGTCTGGATAGCTACTAACTAAACTTGAGCATGAGTCAGCCACCAAACGATTCATCGTATTCCGGCTGGGGGCTTGAGAGCCAGTTCTTTCTTTTTTTTCTTCACCCTTTCTTGGCCGGCAACGCATCAGTGATGCCTTTTTGCTGATGTTCATGGGCGACGACAGCCATTTACCATCAAGTGGATCATCAGCTCGTTTGCCGGTTATTTCGATAAAAAAATGTGAATAATAAATGTACATTTATAATATAAGTTTATAAAAATTAACTAATTTGAATTTGGATATTATTGCTAAGACTAATTTTACATAAATTGAGTGTAATCAAATGGAACAAAGCGGTTGATTCATGAAAGATTTTGGCAGCTATCCAGGTAGGGATAGCCCTGTTACCACCTGCTCGCCATACAAACAGGGGTCATGGATGGATGGACCTACTCCCACTAGTGTTCCCTATTGCGGGTATATAATTAGCTTACACCCAATTGAGATGAAAAACACCTATGTATCGAGATCAAACTATCTTTCGCCCCAACTCAGAGTCACTAATGGTTTCTTAAATGGTTACATAGTGCAGAATTTGTATGCCGATTCTATACTAAGGAGCGATTAAAGTAACCCTTAGTGACTCTGAGTTGGGGCGTTTGTTACATACCTGTATCAGCTGGGATTAAAACCCTTTTGCGTTATTAGGTAAGGGCTTCAGGATTGTATTAATAAGTACGTTCATCCTTTTCTTTGAATTCTAAGAGTTATCCATGGTTTTCAGTAGACATAAATAAATATCACCAGATTCGATAGCATTACCTTATTACGTACTCCACCATAATTTTATTATTAAGAGCAGCATTAATATTTTTTTATTTTTTTATCAGCTCACAAGAAACCGTACAGCAGTGTTCATATTTCACATGTTTTTTTATTGATTCCCCAAATAAACAACCTGTCACCTTGCCAGCGATGACAAACCAACGCAACCTACCTCGCCGGTTCCGACAAAATGTACGTTTTCCATACTCAGCCCGTCATTACCATGTCGCTAAAAAAACACCGCGTAAAAGGGAAGGTAAATACTGACCATTCGCGGCGTATTATGTAACATAACGGGACATAACACTGAGAGCTCCTTTAGGGGAGCGGACCAAAAAGAATAAGCGACCGTACTTAAATGAGCGTCTTTAGCGCTCGCCTGTTAAGGTCTCCGCCTTACCGAGATCGTCTAAATATGTCGCTACTGGAGTACGGTGGATATGGATCGGACCCAAAATATGGTACTGGTTGCGTATGGAGATGCACGTGTTGTCTGGTGTCGGGGGTTTCCTGCTGCTGCGAAAGTGAATGGAGCTAGTGCTCGTTATCTGGAACTGCGCCGTTTCTACAGACTCTAGTCTGATTGGCGTTTGGGAGTTTTCGTGTATTTTGACTGTCGAGTCGCTTAGGGAAAACGATGTTTAATTGATAAATGGCCGTATTAAGGAGTACTCTATGCGGTTTTGATGTTAAGTTGTTTGGAAGGAATATATCTATGTTTGTACTTGGTTATGTATGTACTTGGGCGTATTTTTAAGGAGGGTATGACCGAGACTTTTCGGTAACCAAAACCAGTTTGTCTATGTAATTTCGTGTTCTATTAATTAATTAAACTATTACATATATTTACCTGATTACAAAAATTATTTATTACCAAATAAAATAATTGCTTAAGTTGGTGAACATTTTTTGTTTTCAATTTATTTATCTGTTATTTTGAAGCTAGTCGCGTATTTTAGGAAGGTTATGGATGTTGGTATGGCATATTATATGGCTGTTACAAACGTTAAAACATGTTTACACAGTATTGGTTTTACTTTGACAATGACTTTGAAATGTAGGGTTGTCTGCAGTTTTAATTTCGTTTCATGTTAATTAGACAGTTGTTTAATTTTTAATAGCTAAGCGTCTTGTATTGACAGAGCGACTACGAGCAGAACTGTCAATTGTCTGTTCTTACGCTCTTCATCGTCAACGCGTTAGTGACATATCTACCTCTATTAACATTGTAATATCATTATAGCTAATCACAAAAATACGATAGAATAGTACATATACAATTTTTATTAAAATTTACTGCATCACTAGGCATTCCTTCGCTCCGTTCTGATCGGTGTCAGTCATTCAGACAGTAGCTTCGCAATTAATTTGCGGTGTTACTTGTGGTTTGCTGATTGGCTTATGTAAATTGTTACGGTCAATTCTTTAACTAATGTTTGTTACTCATTAACTGGCTCGCTGTATACGTTATAGTGAAAGAGAATCGTAATGAGTGAAGATCAGCGTCCGGAACAAATTAATGATTGGAAAATGACAGTTTTGATTTATTTTTCGATCAGAAGATCGATTTTGATTAATCAGCGAGCTTTCAGAATGAATATAATCATTAAAAAATTGTATGGGCAGAACTGATTTTTAACCGACTTCAAACAAAAGGAGGATCTCAATTCGGTTTTATCAACCAATTTGGAAGATCCGATGATAAAGAGGAACTGAGGGAACTCCTCACATATTACCTATACATGGAGATTTTAATATAGGTAATTTAATTATGTTCTGTGAGAGTTTTCATGGTCCATGTTCAGACTTTTTTCTTTGAAGTCGGTTTTTTCTTTGATAATTCAGTCTTAATCCACTCCGGCTTTGAATACCGGCCCCAATCTCATGTTGCATACTAGGGTGTCTTTAGAGGCGAAAGGAACCGGCCGGATTGGTGGTAAGACTTCACGTAATGATTATTATTATCAATATTATCTATTATTGTATGAAGTCATTAATATTATAACGGATTTCTTATGTGAAACCTGCCTTGCTGACATTTGCTTGAGTCCGCCAAACGATTCGTCTGTTCCGGCTGTTTCTTTCACTTTCTTATATTTTGGTCGGTAGCGAATACTTAGGTGAAGTCTTTGGTGTTGCTAATATTCATGGACAACGGTGGCCTCATACCATCAGATGGATAAAAAACCTTGACAAGTTTCACTTGCGCACCTGGATAGGTCAAGCTGTTTCCGAGAATAAAGGGAACAAAATATTTTCCATGTAAGTACACACTTGTGATTTACCTAAATCAATTACCTATTTAATGACAATAGACCAATTTTTAACGGGTTATTTTGGATTTATGAACTTTTTTTCTTAAAAGAGTTCATGCTTGACTGGTTAAGCAAACCTAATGGTAATGGAGATGTGGTCAAGGACGGTGAGCACACTAACTTAGTCAAAGCCTAGTCACTGTTGCGATAGTTTCGTTTCTCTCAGATCTCTAAACTAATTTCCCGTTCAGGCTCTGAGACTGCAATCTTCTCTCGCCATTTGTCTCTGTTAAATTTCTCTGTAAAGGAAAACGGGGGCTCAATTTTGAAAATAGAACTGCGAGACACATTTTGTTCGAGATATCTGTTCTATGACATTATACTTCAATGGATAAAATAAACAATTTTAGAATGTCAATGGAATTCAAATCCTACACACTAGCACTGGAACATTACTCTGTACCTGGTACCTACACTACCTACATCGTAAGCGCCAAATCCTCACCGAACGGACACATTAATAATTTCATATTTCAATGTCAATCACAGTACATATTCTGACCCCGTTTGTCGCTTACGTGCTTCGCTGACCAATGAATGACCGAAGCACCATTTATTTATTTTCCCTTCCGGCTGCGCAGGAAGGACGTTGACAGTTAGATTCGCGCCAATTGCATAACAATCGACGCCATCTTGTCCGGATGCGCGCGAAACTCCGGCATTAGATTTAATTAAATTATCGAGGTTAACGAATATTCTTTGCAACTAGTCGATAGTACAGTCGGCCGCAGAAGTAGCTTAACATTTTAGTACCTTGTCACATTACATTTCTTTAATTTGTCATAGATGTTGATAGGAAACCGTCGAAACAGTTACCATTACAAAGTACTAAACTGTTAAGCTACTTCTACGGCCGACTGTACAATCTTAACATTATAATGTAGTAATGTATCTAATGCATAATACAATCTTAACACTATATAGCGAAGAATAGAAAAAACCTTTATGCACATACTACCCATGGTAGGTAGGCTATCGGTTGGCTACCTTATCTAATGTTCCTGTTTTGATTTTTTAAATTTTTTTAATCGCCGAAAAATTGCATAGATACGACAAGATAGGGCCTATAATCCTTGGGGATGACTTCAAATGGCAACCATGGCATGGGAAGAACAGCTCCCCCAGGTGGTCTCACGACTTAAAGAAGACAATATCCGCTGGATTCAAAAGGCTCAGGATCAATCCAAGTGGTGCAAGTTAGAAGAGACCTAAATCTAGACGAACAATTATTAAGGGCCACCAAAAGTTGTAGGTACCATATCTAAAGCTAGAGACTGACTTGTACCATTTTGGTGTAATGAATCAAGTTTTTGTAACTCAAACCAAAGACTGACTTGTAACGTTAGTTTGTAACGCTCAAAATTCGCAAAAAAATCGAAGTCGAGTGGAGCACGCGGCGCTCGCCGCGAATGATACATTACGAACAAACGGTACAAGTCAGTCTCCAGCTTAACAATAACACCGAATCATCGCTCGATCCCGCTTGTTAGCTTATGCTAGCCTTTGAATTAAATTTAGTTTAAATAGCGTTAAGTTTTAGTACTCCTAATTACGTACAGCAAAAAGAACTTTCTTTGCATTTTATAATCATTTTTTATCTTTGTTTCGTTGGTTAGGGTACATATTATTATTTCCAAAGAAAAAAGTGGCCAATTTCGATCCATTAAAAAACATTGACGTTAGATATAGCCATGTGGTCACGAAGCATTGGAAGAAAACCATAGCACGTTCATTTAATGTATACCTTCTTAAATAAACGTCGTTAATACAACTATGATTATAGAAATGTACTGCCAAATCTACTCTTAATGATCTTCATCACTTCACATCCACTTCTTTCCAATTACTCTATAAATGCCTCAAGTACTTTTCACTCCTCAATCACTTCTCATTTTTTTCTTCTTCACTTTACATTCCAATAGTTCTAAAGCTCACGACATCAAGAAAGTATGACCTCTTTAAGACCTAAATTATATCTCACCTCACTTCTCATTTCACACTTAACATTCCTACTAATAGCTCACATCAACATCTAGCTCTAACTAGGCTAACACCCAACCATTCCCTTAAGCCTATCATTCACCAATTTTCATTCACATCACACGCAACAACCACCCGTTATCACCAATTCACCACGTATTGGGACAACGGTGCACGTCCGGCGGATGTTTTAGGAAAGTGAACAGGCTTCCTTATACGTCCGGTATGCTAGTCATACGCTACAAGCGAACATAGGTAGCCTGGATACTGGACATTTGATGTACTTAATACGGTCTACTTCCCACGTACATGTGGTAGACTTACGCCGGATACTTGAGATTGGCTTGTGTGTAAAAGGTTGTTAGGTTAATTTGACGCTTACACACTCATATCCGAGTGGGATAGACAAAATAACACCCAAAACCCATGACCTGAGATTAGAAAATTATTTGTCGAATATATTTATGCCCTGAAATGAAAAACAGGACATTTCGCTTTGCAGGCAGGGTAATAACTAAGGTAAGGTGAAGCAAGTATATTTTATAAATAAATATTGATTTATTTAGTAAGCTGTTAAATTCTGGTAAATCTGGTAAATTAATAGGACCTACAGTTACTAACCGAGTACAGTCCCTTCTAAATTCTATTGGAGGTTTATCGCTGTTAGATGTCCATGGGCGACAAGGGATGACGGCATTGCAAGCTCGTTTCAGCTATATCCTCATTACATAAAAAATGCATTGCAGCAAGCATACCATAGGAGAAAAGAGCAGGTCTTCTTCAATTATACCGAAATTACGTTACCAAGCCATAACCTTTACATCCCATATGTATGATACAAAAAACTGTCCAAGTTTTTGGCAACGGCATCCAGTCTGATAACATCGCGATGGCATCCGACCACGCGCCACGCTACGCCATGCCGCACTGTCAGAAAACAATAATTCCACTTTTTGTCAAGTTATAATACGAGTTATAATTTTCGCCAAGGTCACAGTTCTACTTATGACGATATTGGTAAAATTAACATGTCGTGTTTATAATTTGACCAATGCTTAACATAGTATCGTGAAGACGGACTCGAGGTTCCTACTTAGGTAAACGGTTAAAGAAGTCAAATAAATAACTCGAGAATATTGGTCAATAGAAAATAACTTAAAAATTCTCTTAAAATACTATAAAAGAAATAAAGATGGATATTTATTAACCTCACAGCACAGACATAAAAAAAGAACAGACGTAACCTTGTCTAACCGGGAGTGAAGCTGACAGCTGACAGCTCGCTTACCATGTGTGCGTAATTTTGTAATTTTTGATTGGCGATGGTGTCAATGTCGTAGCCATATGGTGTCAATGTGTGGGTGTGTGTACTTGTACGAATACAGAGTTGGTATTCCTATGGGTGCTTCACTGAATTTGTTCTTGGGATTATGTCCGTCTTTTTTTTAGGTCCGTGCCTCACAGCAAGTGTTTCATTTGTCAGTACAGTTTGCATTTTTGTACTTTTTTTTTATTTTTGTATTCGGTTATCAAAAGTGAACCCAACAAATGTCTCCACCTCTATTCAAAATTCATTTACCTCTGTGCTTGTTAGCCTCTTGAGTCATAGGAATTAATTGGCAGTGACATATGAACGACATTTCCTATTGCGCGCTGAGAAGGATCAAGTGTGTTACGTATGCCTGACAAGATTAATATATAAAATACAGACATAGAAGATCCACCGAGAAATAATTAATTAATAAAGCAGACATCGTCGCATCCACCACTTGTATAGTCAAGATATCATGACGGTTCGCGGAAACGAGCCTGGGACCCTAAACACCTGAGCTTTCGGATCATCCCGGTACACACATCGACCGTAATCACCCTAGCTATAAGTATTTTAAAAATGTAATTTCTAATATCGAAATTAAAATGATTAATTAGTTAAATTACTAGTTTTCGTCCGCACCCTGCTGCACCTATTCATAACTAGTTTCAAACATATATTTAGCCTACAAGTCCTTCGAGATAGCTAAATGTCATGAATCGTCTTATAATCATTTTACTTCTGCACAGTACCGAAATTTTAAAGTGCATTTTGAAGCATAGAAGTGTTCAAGAAGTTTTGCTACAGAGCAATCACTCGGTTAAGTATTAGTCGATCACTTACGATTGTCACATTCCTTCGATTTATGTTCTCTTTTACTTAAAATGTATTAAATCGTAATATACAGTTCGACGACATTACATACAGTTATAATACTTACGTTTTTAGGGTTCCGTAGCCGAATGGCAAAAAACGGAACCCTTATAGATTCGTCATGTCTGTCTGTCTGTCTGTCTGTCTGTCTGTCTGTCTGTCTGTCTGTCTGTCTGTCTGTCTGTCTGTCTGTCCGTCCGTATGTCACAGCCACTTTTTTCCGAAACTATAAGAGCTATACTGTTGAAACTTGGTAAGTAGATGTATTCTGTGAACCGCATTAAGATTTTCACACAAAAATAGAAAGAAAACAATAAATTTTGGGGGTTCCCCATACTTAGAACTGAAACTCAAAAATGTTTTTTTCATCAAACCCATACGTGTGGGGTATCTATGGATAGGTCTTCAAAAATGATATTGAGGTTTCTAATATATTTTTTTTCTAAACTGAATAGTTTGCGCGAGAGACACTTCCAAAGTGGTAAAATGTGTGTCCCCCCCCCTGTAACTTCTAAAATAAGAGAATGATAAAACTAAAAAAAATATATGATGTACATTACCATGCAATCTTCCAACGAAAATTGGTTTGAACGAGATCTAGTAAGTAGTTTTTTTTAATACGTCATAAATCGTAAACCACAAAAAAAATTGATCAAAGTTACAACGAACTAAAATAATTTTATATTATGTTACTTGCTGCTACGGAACCCTTCATGGGCGAGTCCGACTCGCACTTGGCCGCTTTTTATTATCTCTCTACATGTTTACATTTAACTAATTGTACTACAAAGTTGACTAACTATAATTACATTACGAAAATATTTTTACAACTCAACTTTTTGTAGTAAGATTCATGATGGAGATATTGTAAACTAATTAAGCGCATTTAGCCTCCAAGGAATTTATCATTGCCATAAAATGTAAATCGAATTTATTAAAAAAAAAGTATAGAGAGAAGGCGAGTTCGTATGTGCCTTCGATAAAAATAAAACCTAGTAACATTTCGAGGTCTTAACGACTCCCCCTCTTTGTCCCTTCACTTAGTACATAGCGTAATTACATACAAGCACTAGAGGTGTGTCGTTACCATATCGAGTGGCCGGACTCCGCCCAGCCTCTAAAAATACCAATCCAACATTAAGCTAGATCGGATCGAAATTCGAAACACGATCTACCCACACACGTTTTTTTCAAATTGTCCCCGAAGGAATCTCCCGTAAATTCCTGCGAATGCATTAAAATTGTATAGGATATCGGTTTTTGCGCATTGTGACGGTTCGTACGAGTATATAATTGTAATTAACATAAGATTTCCCGTAATAACCGCAGACTGCGCGCGCGCATCCGAAATGGTCGCGGCGGGTTTTTGTCGCTGCGCGTACGCTGAATATCATAAGCTACGCGAGTGGCGAGTGGCGCGCCTCACACGTACGCATTTTTCTCCCCGACGTAAATATTCATATCTAATATTGTATACCTCCCCGATATTAATTACAAATCGGCTTTTTACTCGCATGTCCCACTGTTATAATATTAAATTAAAGCGCGAATCGAAACCCGACTCGATGAAGCGATATTTTATAAGCATTTGTTATGGATAGAATTCGAAGAAAAACTGGGCACGATATTTAATAACTTAGGAATATAATTATGAATTATGCGAAACAACATTGTTTTATGAAATCAGTGTCGTGTTTGCGCGCAGGTGCGTCGGCGGCCAAACTCGGGTGCTGCGTTTGTTTTCTTTCTGTATAAATTATAATATATCGTCAGCAATGCTGTTATAATTCTCTCCTTTCTCACTAGCTTCGAGTCGATAGCATCTTGAAGAAGAACTGGTACTGAAACGTACCTATTGTCATCGAGACAATAGAAGTTATCGGAATATCGGATGTCCTTGCAAGTATTCGGTGTTATGAATTCTTTTTTTTAATTTCGATTACCAAGAAGTCGTTATGAAGAATTTTTCACCTTGTCATGTCGTCTTGTCGTGTATCTGTAGTTTTAAAATAAAGCCCATGGCATTAAACTGAATATGATTTTTAAGTAATACTTACAAAAAATATATAAATCAATTTTTCACAGTCAAAGGTCCTAGTAACTTATTATTAAACTATAATGACTGGAGTATAATAACTGAAGGAATGTATTAACTGGCCTTACTCTAGATTTTTTTCACGCGCTATTATATAAACCTTTAATAAACCTAATAATTATAAACGGTTATAACAGCTGTAGAGTTCATATCCAATATGTTATTTCTACTCAATGAAAGGTAATTGACGTTAACGTTCAATATCTAAGTATAAATTAATTCAGTATTTTTTTACAACTTTACGCTTGACTATGAATCCAACTGGTGGTAAGTGAGATCAAAATGGTCAAGCGCCGGACATTTTATGTTATACAATCGTGTACAAGGCACTGGCATAAGTCAGTTAGTTTAAATGATTAAATGAGTCCGAATAAAAAGCATTATTTAACCTATACGCCACATCCTTTAAATTCATATCTGCTGACGTCATCATAATAGATTACCAGTCATCGATCAAACATGCAATCAACCATGCACGCATGGTGATCTCGTGGCGTAAAAAGAGTTTTTTACAACCGACCAAAAATATGAAAATCTTTTACAATATCAAAAAACTGATATTTGTTAATAATATCTCCTACTGCCCTATTAAATGTTTGTGACAGTCCATGCATGGCAGGGGATGGCTTGGCCATGATCATTGAATAAAAAATGTATTTGAATAATTACTCAAAACATGTAAAAGAAATATGTATATATAATATGTATACAGCAGTCTAATTATAATAATAAACAAATTATTCAATGAATGAAAAAGCGATGTATTAATATAACATGCAAATAAGTTTTAATTAACAGTGTAAGACTTAAATTGTAATACACATGAACATCCAACGACTCATCACATTCACAATCATGCATATTCATGTAATTAGCATATTTTTCTCTCGGGTAAAACTCACCCCGTGTGCTGTGATGTCATCTCAGGAGACAGTGCTACGCCCTACGTACCTCACGTTACGGGAGACAAGGTTACTGTGAGGACGAGATACGATTCAGACACGATTTCAGTGAAACGACTGCGGCAAGATCACGTCACGACATTTAGTAAAGAAATTCTGGAACAATGTTATTTTATACATTTACGTTTGGTTTGCATGTAAATAAAACTGAATCGATCGGTTTGTATAACCTACCTGTTTTATGTTTCAATAAGAACTATTGATACACATTATATGTACCTCGTGAAATTGATTTACCTATATCTCAGAGTATCACTCTATAATTTTATCAAATTTAGTTTAATAATACAAAAAAGCTGACTAGTTAAAGGCGTTCCTTGCCCATGTAAGCCCATGTCTGTAGACATAAAATACTTGTTAAAAACATCTAGAAGCCAATTTCAATTTATCATAAGAAATTATTATTTATCTTCAGATATAGCGCATTATATTTTACTGCATGGACAAGTAAACGAACTGTTTATGTATGTATAGTGTTATGTATGTGTTAACTTAAAACAAAACAATAAAATAGCTTGTCTCCTCCAAATCCCGTGCCCTGTAAAGACAAATCGCGGTACAACTGGCCTCGTACGCAGGCAGTTTTTGCGCGTGCGCGTAACACGATCGGTCCATCTCATAACTTTACCTTTTTTCCAGGGATCCTGCCCCAACCTTATTAAGCCCTGATCGACTGCTCGATTACGTTCGCATCGCAATCCCTGATTGACAGTCGCTATTGCTATCGATCGTTCGTCGTCGGTTAGGTGACGTTCGAATTTCGATTTGATCTTGCGAAATTGTTGATGAAATTTACATAGTTTTATCACTCATAACCTCAAGAAATGTGTTTATGCTGGAACAAGTGTGTATCTGTCAGATAAATATCTGCCCCGGCCTGTACCTAAATTGATCCCAGAAGTCCGTTTTGCAAGCTTGAAGCTTAAAGAAGGGCGTCCTTTATTGTGAAGGAATAGCTTTTATCCGCAACTTCGTGCGCGTGGAATGTTATAATTGTTATTTTTAACATTTCAGCATCAAAGCAACCTACTAACACCAAAAAAATTAATTGAAATTAAAAAATGCACCAGTTTTTAAGTAAGACCAGCAACACAGTTGTAAAAATGGAATCCAATTTAATCCAAAAGTATTTGAGTGATAGATACGCGTACAAACTTACAGACAGACAAACAAAACTTCTAAAGATGATTGTTTTACCCTATCTAAAAGACCCTTTATTTAGATTTTTCATATACCTATCACGGAATAGACAAACTAATGTCTTCAAAATATTTTTATCTATTTCGGGGCGCATATACGCAGATCATACAACAAAAATATATCTTGATTACGTAAAGATATACTGAATTTCCATGTAATAGACACGTAATAGGTTTGATGTGACATGGATTGCAGTCAGAGCTTCCCATTTGTTAGCCGCGGCCGCAGCCAGCGGGCCCCATAGAACATTACAACAGACGCTGCTCGCATGGCCAATTAGGTGCTCGTCATTTTATTGTGTAATTAAAATCGCTTTCCTTCTACGTATAATATTTAGAATTGGGTGTGAAATTGTGCATTTATACATGTCTATAATTGTCTTTTAAGTTGTAGTATATAAAGAAAACTTTACTGTTTCTTTCAACTATTTTGGTATATATCTGTCAAATAAACAAACGCTATGGTAAGTGGAAACCGTCGTTGAACCTCATCAACACCGCAGACCCTACCGATGCATTCCTGGCTAAAAAAGAAGCAGACGGACATTTCTTGTTGACCGTACTTGCGTATCTACCGTTAGGATAAAAATGTTCGTACAGAGGCCAGGAGTAACCCGAGGAACCCTTCCCTTTAGCCTCGTTGTTGTTCAACAGAGGTTCAGCAGGGGATTTTGATCAAGATAAATTAAGCTCACCCTAAATTGAATCAAAAGGAATAAATATTTGTCTGTCTTTTTTTTGTGTCTCATCTTCGTCTTACAACTGTAGCGTTTGAAGTACCGTCAGGAGGAAATATATTAATTGGTGCATGTCCTTGCTCATAGTCGACGGCGTAGGTTTATCCGAGTTAATTTATTCAAGTTGATTTTAACAAATAGATTCTTATTCTAGTGAGTAGTCCCGAAAACAATTTAACTCCCGAAGAGGATATTTGCTACTGAGTTTTTTATGCAATAAGCCGACAGCCAAACTAACTGATGGTAAGTGGGCATCGCCTATGGATATCAGTAACAGTAATCTATTAGAAAGTACTTACTATTACATACTGACAGCATTTATAAGTTAGATACTAATCATGGATGGACTGAGTTCTTTGCTCAAAATCACGGACGTAAAAAAAGACGGACGTAATCCTAAGATCAAATTCAGTGAAGCACCCATAGTAATACCAACTCTGTATTCGTACAAGTACACACACCCACACATTGACACCATCTTGATATGACATGGACACCATCGCGAATCAAAAATTACAAAATTACGCACACATGGTAAGCGAGCTGTCAGCTGTCAGCTTTACTCTCGATTAGACAAGGTTACGTCCGTTCTTTTTTTAAGTCCGTGCTCAAAATACAAAAAGCATGCCACCACGCTGACTAAGGTGCAATTTTCAATTTAATTCAAAATCATTTCTTCATCATAAATTATGAGCATCACTGATACACTTCGTACACGTCCATTTCAGAAAAGTGCTTTATCAAGGAGCAGAAAAAGGACTGCACAGTTTTGAAAACATTTAGATAACTCGCAGATGGGCAAGTTTCCTCGCCATGTTTTCCACCATATTCCATGTCAAACCTTATCGCCTAAAGGAGGAAAACTCCTTATTATTCAAATGAAAATCGTCCTTCAGTTGGGCGGGCTGCGAGGAGTCCGGACAATGAACGACGCCATACGCGGAGCGGACGGGACTTTTTAGGCAGTCGCGTGCGCGGGATACAGATGTTAATGTAGGGAGGATATGCTTCCTCATACATTCCGGACACTTGTACGTAAAATTGTGTATAACTTTCTTCATCAGTGACAAAGTCTTGTTAATACTGTATCGTCTATGGGCGACGATGACTTCTTTCCACGATTTTCGCCAGATTTTTTGTTGACAATGTCTGATTTATTTATTTATAAGAGTTTACATGAACGACATTAGGAAAACAATGTACAAAGCTAATGTTTATCTCTAATGAAATTTTTTCCAGCAGGCCTGTGACTGTTGAAGTGACAGAAAGGTCTCAGCGCATGCACAAATCATTAGTACTGATTTTAATATTCAGATATTCTGTTTATAAAATTCGTATGGATTATGGATGGATGGATGGATTATACTCTTTCAACAACTCAAGATATGCAAATTATTTTTAATCATTAGAATAACGAATTAATAAACTTTCAGCGATCTAGCAATAAGTAGATATAATTATGCATCTTTGGATACCTCTAATATAGTATTTTATGGTATAAGCGTTTTGGAATGATCTGTCCATCCTTGAATCCAGGCCAACCCAGGTTCCCTCTTGGAAGTAAGCTCTACATTCTGCTTGATATGTACGGTTCTGAATGCAGTACTGAAATGTTTGTAACTGAACTGTTGCATGTTTGCGAGGATAAATTAAAAAGCGGATTATCCATTTACTTAGTGAGCTCCATAGGTGGCAGTGACTATTTACTTTAAAAGGGCTTATCAGATCGCGTGTCGGCTATTTACAAAAAAATCGTAACCTGGCTTCAATGTAGGTTCTCTTATCTACAATCAATGAATGTATAATGTGTATCAATGAATTCTTAATAATCCACAGATATAGGCAAAGTTAGATTCACTTTTTGTAATATTTTCATTAATGTCAGAACTACTTTTTTTATTAATATCAATGCAGTACTTTTAAGTGAAACACCGAGATTTTTGAACGGGTTTGTTAATTTATTGCTTACCCTTGTCATTCTCATCCGAATCCATTTTTAGATACGCGTTAATCTGTTTACATAATAACATCAGAGATATTATTACTAAATTCTTATTAAATTTTTGCAGTTTTCGAGTTTCAGTTTTTTGAATTTTTGTCAACGATTCATGCTGTCTTTATTGATATAATTGCAGGAACACGATTTTAGGGTTGTATTAGTTAGACATTAAGTAATTTAGTAGTCATTCAGCTATTTCGTAATTTTCATAGTTCATCTATTTTGTAACACATGGTCACCCTATGAAAATTTGACGCGCGGAACCAATTATGGTTAACATTATTAAAATAATGCGCCCATACAATGTTCATTCGCGAAATATTTATGTATGGCTCCCATTGAATTGTAATGGCTGTTTTTTATCAGCGGAAAATTTTCAAACAATGTAGGTTTTGCCCCGCCCATTTTATTGTTTTTGCTGAATTATTAAATCTATGATTATTCATACATCGACCGGTGGCTATATGTTATATTTTTTAAGAACTCCCTTTAAGAATTAGCCGGCTGAAGTGGTAATAAACATTAATTTTATTCGAAGGACTAATCACATTACTTTTGTGGGAAAAGGAAGCAAGAAAAAACTACTGTGCCTCGGAATGAAATAGTACCTATATCTACAGATAGACGAATAAAAACCGGGCAAGTGCGTGTTAGGCCACGTGCAATGTAGGGTTCCGAAGTAATTAGTTTATCGACTATTACACATTAACTATTAATGCTAACATAGCCGTGATAGTTTTTCTTGTAAATTCATCGTACAACCTATTTTTTTGAGAATTTTTCACTTGTCTAACTCCACCCGTTTAGCCAGCAGAGGAGGAACACTTGACTCTAATAGCACTTTAAAGCCAAATATTTCGCAAACGAACCTCTAATTCAAAAAATGGTCTGAGAAGTCCCATAATATTTTTGAAAGACCTTTTCAACGATACACCACACAATAGCGTCGCGACGAATAAAAAATTCATCCTCACGTTACCTGTAGCAGAGGTACCCTGAACTAAAATGTTTTTCAATATTTTATTCTACGATTCTAGAGTTTTAATAAATATGTACATATATCATGCCAAATTATAGTTTTCTAGCACTAAGGGTGTCGGCGCTTTGCTTCGGACAGACTTTTTTTTATGGTAATAGCTGGCAAACAAGCTGACGAACCACCTGATGGTAAGTAGCTATCGCCGCCCATGGACATCAGCAACACTAAAGGCATCACTGATGTTGTCGGCCAAGAGAGAGAGAAGAAAAAGAAAGAAAAAACTGGCTCTCAAGCCCCCAGCCGGAACACGACGAGTCGTTTGGCGGCTGACTCATGCTCAAGGGTGGTAGCTATCCAGGCGAACCCCATGGACAAACAATAACGGTAATAATGGCATTTATAACCAATTAAAATCAATATTACTAATACAAGCTCTCCGAGGAGCCCTACCACCAGTGGGCCGGATTTAGTCGCCTCTTACGGCACCCATCCGGCGTGGGATTGGGGTTAGTATTCTAAGCCGCCCCAATACGGCAAGAATACGGCCACAAACCCACATAATATCAACAAAAGCAAATCCGGGTTTTGACTGATGTGTTGTAGGAAGCTTGGAACTTTGGCATAAGTATTTGTGTTATTTCAAACAGTTCACACATATTGTAAATACAAAAATTAAATTTGTTCAGGGAATTCCGTCGCAAGTTTTTCTCGAGCAAAGCGAGGGCCGTTGCTATTAGTCAAATAATATGTACGTTCAAGCGCGTACATTGCACTTTTCATTCGCATTGCAACATCATCGTTTCTTAAATTCACTATTTTTGTAACAAATTATGATATACGAGTATTCAGTGCGATTTCTGTCATTAAGAGCACCGCGCGTTACTCATAATTCATACTCCATAATTATAATCATTTTCTATTAAGGGGCCATCCATAAATTACGTCACACGTTAGGGGGGAGGGTGGGGGTCGATGTAGTGCGACATTGTGTGACAAGGGGTGGGAGGGGTCCTAAGTTTCATGACGTCACATCTCAAAATCGAATAATTGGTATGTATAGATAATTAAAAAAAAAAACAATTAATGGAAATAAAACTTATTTCGGAACTGCTGTTTTAATTTAATAATTTCTAGGTGTGAAATTTCATAATATTATGTGACGTCACACTAAGGGGGGGGAGGTCTCATAACAAGGACGGGGGGAGGGATCAAAAAGTCATGAAATTAGTGTGACGTAATTTATGGATGGCCCCTAAGTTCAGTTTAAAATACAAGGAAATAAAAATACTATTTTTATTTCCTATTTTATCTTTTATTTCTTATTCTCATATTAGTTACGGCCATAATACGCATTTTGAACTAAGCCTGTGAAAAGACGTTAAACAAACGCCGATTACCATTAAGGTATCATAAAATTTATTTCACTCGAAACCATATTCATAAACAATACCTACAGTTCGTTCGTCAGACTCCCTTCGCAGCCAATCCAATTACCGAGGCCTGTTTAAATTGGCAATGTTTATCGCAATCCCGTAAAACACTTCGATCCCGGGAGGCCCCTGTCTATCGCAGCTGATACCTACATTGTCTTAATAAATTAAACTCTCTTTGATTGACTGATTCATTAACGCCCGGACGAATCAAGTGAAAATAGCAGCTTTAAATTTAATTATATATATTTTCGTTTTATGACATAAAACATTTTTTCTATCAAATCAAATCAAAATATTTTATTCATATCCTTTTTTATCTACCAGCTTTTCGGAAGGGTGTTTTGTTATGGACGAGAAGAAAAGCCGTAAAGAAACTCCTCGAACATCTTTTAAAACCATGATAAGTTACATACTTACTCGTAATATGTTCTAACTCTACTCTCTAATTTCCAGGCGTCTTTGTCATTAATATATTCATTTATACTTTAGTATCCTAACTAATCTATGTAACATAATATATATATATCGTATCTAACCATTGAAGTATTATTACTAGCGTATAGAACAGACACCGCGAACACAATGTATGTTCCAATGAATTGGCGCCGCGCGGCTTCAATGTCCAATGGATTCGTTCGACTTTGAAAGGAGAACAGGAGCTCAATTTTGAAAATAGAACCTCCCGGCGGGGACACACATTTTGTTTGAGATGTCTTCTCTATGTATACTTATAACTCAATGTATCTAACATAATATATTCAACAAACTGTAATTTTTTAGTGTTATTTTAAGGATAGGGGTAGACTGCGTGAATTTGTACAGTGATAAGAGATTCGTCATAGATGGCAATGGTGATGTCAATGGGCGGTAGAGATTGGTGATATTGGTGGCAATGTAAAATCACATAATAATTATAAAGAGAGTTTATATACATACATGGTTGTAATGAAACAGTTTAAATGACACTACTTAATAACTACGAGTAACCGCCCTTGCTTTGCTTCGGTTTTCTTATTTTTTTACACCCTGTGTTACATTATTGGAGTTTTATTAAGGATCCCTATTTTTTTTGCAAATATAATATAGCCTATGTTACTCGGGGATAGTGTAGATTCCCAACAGTGAAAGAATTTTTGAAATCGGTTCAGTAGTTTCGGAGCCTATTCAATGCAAACAAAAAATCAAATCTTTCCTCTTTATATATTAGTGGATATTATATATATTATATATGGATATTACATTACTAACCTGGATTCCGTTGTTACATTTACAAAGAATTTTAATTAACTAGTAGGTAAAGTCACATTACATGCATATTATTTAATCCATACCTATCATTTGATACTCTGTAACATTAAATAAATAATTTAACCCAATGTTATTTGAACCCAATACACTATTTTATCTGGTTATATATACCTACAGAATATACGATAGAAAAGTTATCAAAAAACGCCACGTTTAAAACTCGTCTCGTTTTAAACTTCTCGGGAGACAAGTGCCGAACGTTAATTCCAACGTTGAATAGAAGCAAAAATAATCTTAAAAACGCAATATAAATATTACTTTTATGATAAACTTCACTTTCGTGTCTATACGACCAGACATTCAGGTTTTTATAATTTTGGGTCTATTGTATCTTTATAAGAGGATCATGGAAATACGACCGAAGTGCCTAATTTTTTTTGTTCTTACTGTTTCAAAGCAATGATCAGAATAATTGCGATTAATTAATGTAGCTTGTTAATGTTAGGTACAAGCGAAGGATGCCAGTTTGAATACCGGCAGATTTAAATCACAGATAAATAATTTTGTTGTTTTTTGGAAGACCAAAACATACCTAATAAGCTTATAACATCTACATCTCTCAAGCGTTTTTAAGTGAACATCTTACCGTATCTACTCAGTCGGTTTAATCATGTTTTCCCAACTTGGATTATTGCAGAATGAGTATGTAAAGTATGTAGTAGGCAGCCATTTTAATACACCGTATACCTGTCAAGGTACATAGTTATCCTTGCAAGTCTTCCAACATGACTCACGTGTGTTTTCATAGTAAATTTGTAAACTTATGAGTAGCTAAAGTTATCATGTTTGAAGCCAAACACAGCCTACAGATCAGGGTAATATTGAAAGTAAATAGTAGACATGTAAGCAAACGAACCATTTGATGGTACGTCACCATTGCACTTCAGAAAAGGAAAGAACCCCGTTATTTGTGGCTCTTACAAATTGTAACAAAACGTTTCATTATCGTTATAGGAGGGCGATAATGGCATCTAGTAAAATAACGTACCTAAGCATTAGAAGAATCAGAGAAAGAAAAGTCTTCCCATCTTTTAAAATAAATAAATAAACGCCAACACACTCATACCCGCAGTAGGTTATTACCTGTGTCGCGGGTGGCATGGACGACACATATAACACATCACAATCACACCCATGACCCGAGTACAAATATTTATCTGTTACACAAATATCTGCCTTGGCCGGGAATTGAACCCGGCACCCCTCGCGTCGCAGGCAGGGTCGCTACCAACTAGACTACAGGGTCGTCAAAACATTTTTTAAAAACAAAAAGTAACCTTCCTACAATAATAAAATTACAGTTACCTATTTTTTGCATAGATAACTTGAGTGGAACCGGCTACGTTATTCTTTATTTTTAACCGACTTCAAAAAAAGGAGGAGGTTCTCAAATCGACTGTATTTTTTTTATGTTTGTTCCCTCAGAACTTTCGACTGGGTGAACCAATTTTGATGATTGTTTTTTAAACGAAAGCTGGTGCTTGTCATGTGGTCCCGCTTAAATTTTATTGAGATCTGACAATGGCATCCATGAGAAAACCTTATAAATCTTAAATTTGCATTAAGTATGTCCGCGACAAATGGACGAATAACTCAATATCACGCCAACCGATTTCTATGATTCTTTTTTTAATCGAAAGCAGGTGCTTGTCATGTGGTCCCACATAAATTTGAACGAGATCTGACAAGTAGTTTTTGAGTAATTTTGAAGTTGGTTATTTTTTG
Organism: Thymelicus acteon; assembly: GCA_951805285.1. Classification (NCBI taxonomy): domain Eukaryota; kingdom Metazoa; phylum Arthropoda; class Insecta; order Lepidoptera; family Hesperiidae; genus Thymelicus; species Thymelicus acteon. The sequence continues at coordinate 2,236,867 of OX638224.1, forward strand.
TTAGTAAAATTTAGATTATTACGAGTCCTTGTCTAGGTTTCTATTTTACTCTAGAGCCCAAATGAAACATTCTGTTCACGGTGTAGCCTGCGATGGTGAATGATACTGTTAAGTGCTCTTTCGCATGTGTCGCGTTGGTTCACTCTCAATATTTACTTCTAAATGCAAAAAAAAAACGAAATGTATAGAGTTTGTACTACCTAATGTTAAAAAAGTCAACATATTTCTCAAACTGAATAATGAAACATTGCTTATGGAGGAATCCACGGTCTTTTTACGGGTGACCTTAGATAGTAAACTGTAGTTTTTATTCGGAGGAATATAAGCGCGTATAAACAAAATTGTGATATTCATAATAGCCAAACAAGTAGAATGCATCAATTACTTACGCCTTCATTCCGCCTAAGTAAAGTGCAGCGATCTTTCATAGGGCTTAGTGTACATTTCTATAATAAAATTCCAAAATCAATACGTGACTTGCCAATAGAATATTTTAAAAAACGTGTAAAACACAATTGTTAGGCAAGGGATATTATAGTGTAGACGAGTATTTAAATGACAAAGATGAAAATGACCAGTTCTGCAACCAGTTCCGCTCAGATTAGTAAATATTTTTGTAATGTTTTCTTTTTTGTATTTTTTTTTTAAGATGTGCTAAGGAGTTTCTTTACGGCTTTTCTTCTCCTCCATGACAAAGTACCCTTCCAAAAATCTGGTAGATAAAAAAATGTTGACGTGCATAAATGTATCAGTGATACCTATATGAATAAAATATTTTGACTTTGACTTTTGACTTTGAAGGTCGGTGTGTCTCCTAAGTACCTGTAACACCCAGTTAATCCCGACGGATTGGTAAACTCATCTAATTGACAGATTTAATTCCATGATAAGTATTTGACTTGAGGGCTACAGTAGATCTCTGAGTGTGGAATATTATACGTAAAAGCTTCTGTATTTAAGCTCAAAATCGTCTGCAAGCTTTCCATTTCACTTCTATTACTTTTATATTCCAGAGATTTTATATGCAAAGCTTCATCGTGGCCCTTAGTCAAATATCACCGAATTAAACAATTTTTTCCGGTCGGAAAGGTGTTGGTTGCCGGTTATAGTCTTTGGCTTTAACCCATTAATGGCCCACTACTGAGCACGGGTCTCTCCTCTTGAGGAGGCCTAGAGCATACTCCACCACGCTGCTCCAGTGCGGATTGGTGAAGGGGTAGTGTCCAACCCCCTATTAGATAAGTTTACCCTCCTTCTGGATGAAGTTAGGGTACTTCTACCCTGAGTTCCTCCTTCCTTCAAAAATCAAGCGTGAAATATTTTTTACGTAGTTTAGTTAGAATGTACGAAAACCAGTATAAACAGGTCCTTCAAACTCAAGTTATCCGTTGTACTTATATTCGATGCAATGCAATACGAAATCAAAACGAAACGGTTAATACACTCCATAAAGTAACATTTATTCTACGCTCGCGTCCGTTGCCTTGCTGATATACCAACGTACGGCTATCGAACATCTATTAAATTGGCCTGTCACTGAATGGAGATTATAACATAATAAATGAATGAAAATATAACCCCGGTAGGAAGACTGGATAGACGGTTCTTGGATTCGATTCATTTTAGTTTGTGGTATTTATGTGAGTAGTCCGAGGGCTTCGGTTGATCTCAAGTGATCAGCAGCATTTGTTTTATGCCCCCTCTTATGCCGGTCACTCACATTCGCGCGAATACGCGAACCCACTCGCGAATGATTATGCGAAGTTTTCGAGGCATTCGGGGTTTTCCAAGCTGTGCACATCAAAGCGCGCGAACCTCGAACCTTCGTGTAGTCTCCCACACATTCGTGCGACCAGTTGCGCACACGACAAAAAAGGTGACGTAGGTCTTAATTTTTCGTGATTCGTGGCGTCTAATCGTACTACAATTTATTTTCTGTATTGAAAATGGATTTGAATGACAACAACATATTAACAACAGCAAGATTGAACATTCGTGAACAAAGTGTAGGAGGAAGCGGAAATGGGCTTGTATACTCATATGCGAACCCATTTGCCTGACCGTCCTTCATATATGTGCAAACATTCGTAAAAATGTCATACATTTGCGCGTATGTGAGTGACCGGGGTTAGACAACAGCGGGCGCGGCCGGTAGTTGGATGGGTGACCGCTAGTGACAAAAATTGTTGGGCGTTTCCGAGCTTCGGATGGCACTTAAGTTGTTAGCATTCTTTAAGCCTTGTCGGAAACCTTTTGGGGCTAAAAACTTCCGGTACTTTGGTTGGTTAACCCCTCCACTAAACCACACTCGAGCTGCATGGTGGTGTATACTACAGGGTTCCTTGATAATAAAGCCAGCAGTGGTCTGAAGCCATGTGGCAGGCAAATATTCCGCTTGGATGCCTTCTCCACAAGCCGTCCAGCAGCGTGGTGGGTTAGGTACAATTCTGCACCCCATAAAATGACTCTTTAGTCATAAGTATACTATGACAGTCTTGCTGTCTACGATTCCTCATAACGCTACATAAATAGCGTTTATTTACACACTCATAACCCCACACTAGAATTCCCTGTGTCGTGGGTGCCATGGACAACACACAGACACAAGAAAAAACACACAAAGACCGAAAACAGAAATTCAACAGGTAACGTGAGGATGAATTTTTCAATCGTCGCGTAGCCTATGCTGTGGGGTATCTTTAAAAAGGGCTTCCAAAAATATTATGGGTCTTCTAAGACCATTTTTGGAATAAGGGGTCCGTTTGCGAAATATTTGGCTTTAAAATGCTAATTTTGGTTAGAGTCAAGAGCTGCCCTGCTGGCTAAACGTTGGAGTTGAACAAGTGAAAAAATTCTCAAAAAAAGGTTATAGGTATGATGAATTTACAAGTAAAACTATCACGGCTATATTAGCCTTACTACTTCGGAACCCTACATTGCGCGTGGCCTGACACGCATGTGTTTTAATCTGTTGTCGAACGTAACCTGCTATACGCTACCTACGTAGCAGGGGTTATTATACAAACATTTACTAATTTATTCATTACCATACCCCTGTCATACTAAGTCGATAATGGGTACAATGGGTTGATCTAAACAAGGGAAGTAGGTTGAACTATGTATATTCTCGTTTTACATTAAAATGTTGCGCGATCATTAATATTGTATTGTAATAGGACGTTATTTAAATAAAAACATCGTATTTTAGGTGCATAATCAAGGAAAAAAACTTTGTATAAACGTTCATAGAAACCAATCAATAAAAATTGTATGACGTCTTCTCAGTTTAATACTTGTCACTGGTCGACCGTTATCAATCAGACGATCTGATTGGCAGAGAGCTGGCCAATCGTAAAGCAGAAAATATTAAATATCGAATACTCTTAATGCCGAATATACAAGTACCAGTTAAAAAGAGCTCTCGTATGACTTGTAATTTAAAAGGACGCAAAGAAAAGGAAATTACAAGAGGTCAACTTAAGCTGGACGTTTTTTATTCGTTCGCACAATGACAGACTAGATAATATAGTTTTTGCGCCACTGTACAGATCGTGTTCTTAATTCGAATTTAAAAATAATGATGGCCATCGGATTATTTTTTGTCGAATAGCACGATTTTATAATTCTATTCTCTCTTTTTAGGGTTCCGTAGCCAAATGGCAAAAAACGGAACCCTTATAGATTCGTCATGTCTGTCTGTCTGTCTGTCTGTCTGTCTGTCCGTCCGTATGTCACAGCCACTTTTCTCCGAAACTATAAGAACTATACTGTTGAAACTTGGTAAGTAGATGTATTCTGTACACCGCGTTAAGATTGTCACACAAAAATAGAAAAAAAACAATAAATTTTGGGGGTTCCCCATACATAGAACTGAAACTCAAAATTTTTTTTCATCAAACCCATACGTGTGGGGCATCTATGGATAGGTCTTCAAAAATGATATTGAGGTTTCTAATATCATTTTTTCTAAATTGAATAGTTTGCGCGAGAGACACTTCCAAAGTGGTAAAATGTGTGTCCCCCCCCCCCCCTGTAACTTCTAAAATAAGAGAATGATAAAACTAAAAAAAATATATGATGTACATTACTATGCAAACTTCCAACGAAAATTGATTTGAACGAAATCTAGTAAGTAGTTTTTTTTTAATACTTCATAAATCGTAAAACGCAAAAAACATCGATCAAAATTACAACGAACTACAAGAACTTTTATATCATGTTACTTGATGCTACGGAACCCTTCATGGGCGAGTCCGACTCGCACTTGGCCGCTTTTTTTTCTACATTCCAAGATAAAAACTTTGTTTCGAGTATACGCGGGTTGTGATATGATTTATCTCACTGCCATCTTTATAAGGTTCTGTACTTAGCTACTACTTCCGAAGAGTCCGTAGAAATATTATTCTGGTTATTGGTATGTAGTTTTAATCTATATAAATAAAAATGAATGTTGCTAAGCGCAAAACTCGAGAATGGCTCGACCAATTCGGCTATTTTTTTTTGTTCCTTAAGACACGGAAGGTTTTAATAATAAATTAAAAAAAATACTGAATGAAGTCTGTCCGGGCAGCTAGTTACATAATAAAACAATAATTACCACACAAACCTCTTACCTTGTGATTTAGACAGGCGATTAACTAACTCCCTTAAACATACTTACACTTAATTAAACACCTTATAATAAGCGAAACATAATACATTGATTAACAATTTGCAATAAAATTGTATATATCTAAAAATTATAAGTCATTGAATCTATCGATGGTTTAGATGAATTTATAATTACCGTTGTGACAGGATAATAATCAGTCCATAGGTGTATAATAAACTAGGACTCTTCCGCAGTTTTGCCCGTTTTTGGGGTAATAAGTGCTAGTACCTTGTGCCTTATTCCAAATCATCTACCTGTGTGCTAAATTGCATGGAAATCCGTTCAGTAGTTTTCGAGTGAAAGGGTTGCAAACATACAAAATTTCATATTTATTATATGTAGGACAGTAGGACTGGTTCCATTCGTTCTTATGTACAATCCAACTTCTCCTGTTCGTAAACCCAGCTGAAAAAAGGATGAGAACTTTCATATTGGTTCAGACCCCAGTTTTATCCCAACGGTATCTAATATCAATGGTAAAGTAATTAAAATTATTACCATCATTACTACCATAGATTTTTTAGAGCAGACGTAAGGCTGTTGGTAAATGATCACCGCCGTTTATTGACGCCAGTGACACCAAGGCATCGGGCGTTACAAGATAATTTAATGAAATAGACAAATCAAGGTAAGTTACTAAAAAGACCAGTATAAAATTTTAATATTTTTATTTAAAGATAGGAAACGAAAAGGAACATTAATTATTACAGTTACAAAGAATACACTAACATTTGGGTTCTTGTACAATCGGTAAGAAAAACATACATTAATTAAAACATTAATTTCTAAGTCAAAACAGTTTGATTTTTCTTAAAGAGTGTACAAAATTAACAAATCACCGTTGTTGACCCGAGTTAAATTATAAATGCTTCAAAACCGAAATAGATTGAAGGCATAATTCTACTAATTTTTTCCATAGCTTGAAGTTATTATTGAAATAAAATTATTCATAATTAAAAGTCATTATTCTTTGACTGAAATAAAAAAATACAGACATAATTACTAGCAGAATTATGCATTGTACTATTTCTATATTTCTGTTATTTAACTTTAGTTCTTAACACAAAGAAATAAAGCAAAAATCGGAGCAATCCATTGCCCAACAGGCAAAATTAAAACTAGAATAAGAAAAGAAAAACCATTAAAGTCTAACAAATCATACATATAATATGGTTATCATCCAGAGTATAAAAATTTAATCACAAACATACATTCATTATTCATTGTGTATGATTATTTGAACGATAAATTTTATAAGGTAAACCCTAAAAGACATAAGTACATAGGAGCTTAGTTCTAAATATTCTGATAACACATTATTCTTCAGGAAAAACAAATAAGAGAACAACTCATAAGAACATTAATTAGTAACGCTGAATCAAAACGATTAATTCTAGTGGGGAAATATATAATTATTCTGTAACAATTTTAAATATATGTTAAATAATAATAACATAATATACAATATTATCATAGATAGGTGACATAATTATACGTAATCCGTTAACATGATAGTTGGTGTTATTTAAGTTATATTTAATAAATTGTACCAATAACAACGCGTTTTTGTACCAATAACATGATGTAATGATCTAGGGAGTGCCACATGAAAATAACAAAAACTGGAGGACACTCGCACAAAATGCTATTTCAATATTATACTTATTGCGAATTAGCTCCACATTTTAATGGAAATGCAATACAATAAACCAATTACATACAAAGTAGATTTGCGATATGTTTTGCTTTAAATAACAATTAATTCAGTTATTCGTAAGACAATAAATATTCAATAGCACATTAAAATTACTTCTTATTGTAATTTCCATTTTAGGTAAGGATATTAAGTATGTTTTGTTGCCACGTTATTTTGTATAGGACGTAATGTATTCTCGTTATTGTAGCACGCAATGTCATTTAACATTTAGGAAACTTTTTTTCAGACAAATACCCTTGTTTTATACTTACTATCATGTTAAAATTTAGACTGTTCAGTCTAAAGTTTTATGGTTCGAAGTGGCAAGATACGTACTTTGCCTTGTTATTATGCAAAAGTAATGTCATTTATTATTTTGTCCAGACACCAAGTTGGCCAGAAAAAGAAATGTTGCTAGGAATAGATGAAGCGCTACAATCTTACAATGTAAATCTTAAATATATTAACTAATGAACTATAAAGCAATACAGAATACAAACACAGGTAATATAGGTATCTCTTAAAGGGGACAAATGTTTTCATACTGACAAATAACAGTTTCAATTAATACTTTAGAGAATTATAACATTTAGGCCGTTACCCTGTAAGATTACGTTCATCTTTGTGTAAATGTAACAGAATATTAGTTAAAAAACACATTCCATTAAAATTTAACCACATGTCCCCTTTAGCGTTCACCATAATACGTAATAACAATAACGGTACAATAACAAAATAATATGGTACATAATTTGGTGTTATAAACAACACTGGTACAAAAATATGTTATTTCCAATACAAGAACATTCCTATCTAAACGCTAAATTTAAATACAATAAATTACAATGTAGGTACATAATACAATTTATTTTCAATGTTTTATTTATACGTACAATTTATAATTGGCAAGCATTGCAATAGTACCGCATTATAAATATTACTAACGTTTGATTAATTATTTTCTAATTTTAAACAGTTCACAGAGTAAAAAGAGGGTTTAAACACTATCCATATTGAACATTATTAGTCATTCAGTACTTAAGTATGTGTTCTCCTTTAGATTGGGTTCAAAATGTTATTTCAGATTACAATGATCATAAACCATCATTAGATATAAACCGGCAACGTTAAGTGCACATGCGTATAAAACTCAGTTGCGCTTTATAAACATTGTGTTTTACTTTTCACATGATGATTAATTCGCCAACTATTCGAACTTTGATTTAAAAAATTATTTTTAATCGAATTTGCTCGAATTTCATCTTTCATAACAAAAACTTGTCATCTTTTTATTCGGGAGTAACGTTGCATGGCGACTCCTCTGGTCTGGTATGACTCTCTCGGTATTAGTTAGATACCTCTGTTTTTTATTACTAATAAGTAAAGTTAAGGTCGATGCATACGTAACGTGGACAGGACGTGTAGTTTTGGAATCGTTTCATAGAAAATGTAAACGATAGCGCATACGCCACGGAGGCACGGACGGGACGGGAACTTGGCACGCATGTATATTTATGCCCCGTCCACGTCCCGTCCCCGTCCCGTCCACGTTACGTATGCAGCGACCTTTAGTTTTATTGTTGTCAATAGGTGAAGTGGACCACTTACCATTACACGTCTCCTTTTTCGTCAACCGTTTTGTCTGTAAAAATGTTGTACTGACATTGACAGGATGTGGATAGTGTATCAACCTCTTTATTTTCACTCTTTCTTTACTATAAAGCAGATTTTACATAGATAAAAGATAATTCGTTACAAGGAATATCACTCATTATTGCTATTTACTTATTTAAACGCAAAGAACGAAACTTTGGTATATAAGTTACTAAATAAAGTAAGTTATTTTATAGTAGTATTATATAAATTTTAAATTACGCCGTCTCCGTCCTGTCCCTGAAAAATAATAAAATGTAATAAATGTATTATAAATTCAGTTTATAAACTCGTTAAGACAGGAATAACAATTTTGTAAAAACAAATTACTATAAAATGTTGTTTAAATGTAAATGCCATTAATCCAGGCGTTAGGCAAGTTTTAGAAAAAGTATGTTTTATTCATTGAAGTATAATGTCATAGAACAGACATCTCGAACAAAATGTGTGTCTCGCCGGGAGGTTCTATTTTCAAAATTGAGCCCGCGTTCTCCTTTCAAAATCGAACGAATCCATTGAACAAATGAAGCCGATCGGCGCCAATTCATTGGGACATACATTGTGTTCGCGGTGTCGGTTCTATATGCTAATAATAATACTTCAATGGTTTTATTAAATATATTTTTATGCCTTTAAAATGTTGATGAAATTTTAATGTATAGTATTATAAGCTTTTGTTTCTCCCACAAATCACCTCTAAACAATTTTACTAATTTTACTAATAAACAACATTATGTTCATGGTATCTGGCCATACAGAAATTCCAATTTTTAACCGTCTTCAAAAAAGGAGGAGGTACATATTCAATTCGACTGTATTTTTTTAAGTTTTTTTGCCTCAGAACTTTCGACTGGGTGAACCGATTTTGTTTATTCTTCTTTAATCGAAAGCTGGTGCTTGTCGTGTGGTCTCACTTAAATTTGAGCTAGACCTGACCAGTAGTTTTTGAGTTATTTTGAAGTCGATTATAACTATTACTGATTATTGTATGTAAATGTATGGCCGACAACAGATCATTGATGGCATTGGTGTTGCTGATGTCCATGAGCGACGATGGTCACTTGCCATCAGGTGGATCGTCAGCTCGTTTGTCGGCTATTTCTATAAAAAAAATATGATAACGTAATACTTTAATGGGCATGTTGACAGATTTCTAAATACTGTTCTATATTGCTGGGAAATATATTATAATTACAACGTATATCGTATTTCCGCAAAAAATAAGGTTTAGTATAAAATAAATACATTTCAATTTATAAGTTTAAAATTCGCACCAAAACGGTTCAAAGTGTCATGGCGTCGCTTGTGACGTCACACCTCAGGAAAATAATAGACAAGATGTCATTATCAGTACAGTCATATTCGTTTGTTTAAAGAAGTGTGACGTAATTCGCGCAGATTGAGACTGATTGGCGTTTAACATAATTATCATGGCGGCTTGACCGTATTTTGTAGTTTTATTTTACGAAAAATATTGTTAATCTCGCTCATAATAATCCGTTAATGCGTGTTTTGTAATCCATTAATAGGGTTTCATTAAATAAATACATAATTTCAGTGATTTTTACTTACTGTCATCATGCCTATTACAAACTACCTATAATTCCAAAGTAATAGTAGTAGACAACATTCCCTCACAATATAAGTAAGGTACTCACTCGGCCTCACTTCCTGCCCCCAGTGCTCAAGTCTTGCAGCTCGCTGCTGTCGTCGCTGGAGGCGCTGGGACACCCGTTGGTGGCCGGGTTGGCCGCCGCCGCCATGGCCATCGACAGCGGGATGGTGATGAACTGCGGCTGGGTTGATGATGACGATGCTGGAATGATCAGATTTGGTTAGTGATAAATGTATTTCTTTTCTGTCTTCTTTATGAACAACGATTTTTTGTGTTTTTCTCATTAATTTATGCCCTGCGATTCTGGTATATCTATGCTAATATTATAAAGCTGAAGAGTTTGTTTGGTTAAACGCGCCAATCTCAGGAACTACTGGTTCGATGTGAAAAATTATTTTTTTGTTGGATAGTTCATTTATCGAGGAATGTTTTAGACTTTATAACATCACGCTGCGACCAATAGGAGCGAAGCATCAATGGAAAATGTTGCAAAAACGGAAAAAATATTCCTTTTTGAGAGCTTCCGTTGCGTGTGCTGCGTAAACGGTTTAAGTTACGCAAAAATCATGTATGATGGAATTGTTCCGGAGAGGGAGAGGGGGAGGGGAGGGAGAGGGAATTTAATATACTTTAATTTGTTAAACATCTATAACAGTTAAAAGTAACAACAAAGTACATTCAATGATTGTTAGGCCAAGTTCGCCGGATCAGCTAGTATGTATAAATTGTCAATGAAATCAAATAAACTACGAGTAAAACAACTAAAAATAATCTCTTTTATGTTGTTGGTCTACTACAGCAAAAAAAATACTGTGCTTTTCACCGTTAAGGAGTCCCCTAGTCTGGAGCCAACCCTAAGAGTAATATCTATTAGGTCATTAAAACTGAAAATGTAAAAATTCTACTCCTCAGGATAAGACAATGTAGTTCTTATTTCATCCCAAAAAAAACTTTGCTCAGCTTATCACTAACATCAAAATCATTACCTTCCTGTCCTTGATTAGCAACTCCCAGGATAAATCCCTGGGGGTATCCCATAGCTAAGTTCCCCAGTCCAAGATGTGATCCTAATCCATCCAGCCCGACACCAGCCAGCACTCCCGTGTGGTACAGCATGGCTCCTCCAGGCATCTCCATCTTTGGCATGATCTTACGAAGCGGAGGTTGGCTATTGGATTTGGTCTCGTTCTCTTGATTGGTCGTCGAAGTCGATGGCGCGTTATCGTTTGATTGTTCCCTGGGGAGTAATCGGAGATTGATAATCAAAGAACTGGAACCCAGGAACATCCTAAGGCTTATTCGAGCAGGGGACTTGGCGACCAGATCTAACTCCAATACCCTTACGGCTACAATAGATCAAACCTGGTTACAGTGGCCCTTGGGATAGCTGTCTTAAGCCCAGAATTCCAAATAATAATAATAACCAAAGCTAGCAAGTGAGCAATGTATCTTCGGATGTTTAATTATCTGGTTTCATCATCGTTTAAGAGCTCATGGGTGATGTCAGGCCCAATTTGTAGGGCCCAAAATTACACGGTATCAAGAATGCAAAGATGAGCACAAAATTACATCTAAAAACTTCTTTGTTGAATACTTTACTTTAAAGAACATGTAAAAAAATAAATAATATTAATGTAAACGTTATTTGATAAAGAAAAAGAAGAGAAGAAACACTTACGCCCCAACTTAGAGTCACTAACGGTTACTTTAATCGCTCCATAGTAAAGAATCACCATACTAATTCTGTACTAAGGAGCGATTTAAGTCACCGTTAGTGACTCTGAGTTGGGGCGTTATTTCCTTCTTCTGTATGTTAAACATCTTTCACAGTTAAAACTGTCATGGTCCATCCGTGAACAATTTCAGATTATCTTTTCCATATCTCTCACCTGTTACTGATATCTCGTTCAACAGCTTCACTGGTCCAATCTTTGTTGTAAGTTTGCATTTGTGCCAATTTCTCGCTGGGTGATTCCGGTTCGCTGCCACTCTCATCTCCACTGTCACCGGACGACGCTGGTTCATCCTGAGAAAGAAGTATACCTATTTAGTAAACTCCTAAAAAAGATCTTCAGACGGTATGGGCTTCTTCTTAGACCATTTAATTTCAGAACTGATTTTCGCACTTCTATCAACAAACTCCCAACCTAAATAATGGTACCGCATTTTCCAACAATGTTTAAACAAAGGACAATATTTTACCGAATTGTCGCAGATGTATACGTTTCCCCTCAAAATGAGTTAAGAATTTTCAAGCAGAAATCTCAGGTTTAAACGGTTCAAAAATGTTACTTGCAGTGCAGAATTACACCGACATCCCCTACCGGATACTGCTTAAATATAAATACGGAAATAATAAAGAAGAGCACTTTGCCGCAATATTTTAAAGTCTGCTCAAGTTAAGGCCATCGCAAAGATTCTTTTGTTGAAAATGTAAGGAGGAACATCTTTAAAACGCGTTCCTTTTGAGTGCAGCTGTGGATCCATCGCTTAATCTGTTTCCTCTTCTCCATTTGAGTTTTAATCTTGAAATACACTATTCTATTGTAGTTTTCGTGAAGGTCTTTCTAGAATATTTGAAAGTTGAAAGTAAATAAGCGGGGTCTAAATTATCTCGTAGTTTAAACTCGTACCATGGCAAAATGAATTTGTAAAATCTTACTAGGTGTTGGTGATGGTGCTGGTCAAGTGTGGTGCGAAATAAGAAAAGGCGAGATATTGGTTGAATAAGCCGAACCGAAAAATATTGGGAAAAATTTTGTTCGCGGATATAGGGCTTGTGTCATTTGTCGACTGGTATGTCATCTTTTTTCTCAGTAATTTTCGGCTAGTACTTTCTTTATTGAAAATTCAGACAAAGGTTACATTGTAATATTAACGTAAGTAATTATTTAATTTACTTAATATTATTAACGAACTTAGTTAACTCTTTATATTTTTACAGGTTCTAAACAGGTAAGTACAATTTATTATTATTTTAGTGACACATAGTTATAATAGGTAAATTTTAAATATGTTTTATGTTATTTTTTTAGTTTCAGGTATTCAACCGGAGGACCGTTTATCCGTCGGTAACATCCTGCCCCTCAGTGTCGTGATGGCGACACTCATCACGAAGAAGCAATGCTAAACGCGACGCAGGACGTTTCCTAACACCATTGTTTGTTTTAACATCAACAATTCTTACCCGTCCATCTGGTCCAGGATACACCTTCTGAACGACTCCTCTCGGCCAAACATTGCGCGGCGAAGCTGGATCCACAACAACAACAAGGTCGCCGACTTTCAGCTGCGTGCCCTCGCGGTCCCACTTTCTTCGAGGGGCCAACGATGGTAAAACTTCCTTCATCCACCTAGACCAAAAAAGATCCGCAAGACGCTGTGCTATACGCCACTGCTTCTTGAGGTAAAGGTCGCCATCGTCGAAGATGCCTGCTATTGGTAAGTTGGAAGATGAACCGAGTAAGAAATGATTAGGTGTCAAGGATTCTGGGTCATGTGGATCGACTGAAACATGTGTCAATGGACGTCCGTTTATCATATTTTCTACCTCACATAGGAAAGTAGTTAAAGTTTCTTCCCTCGGAGCCCGCTCCCTTAATACAACCCTAAGGGCGGTCTTAACACTACGAATCAGACGTTCCCACGCTCCAGCCATATGTGGGCTAATAGGAGGTAAAAATTGCCACCGGACTCCTTTGTTTAGTGCTTCAGACACTATATGCTGCTTACTTAATAATAATTCCTGGTATGCGCTTTTTAATTCCGTATCGGCACCCCGCAAATTAGTCCCATTATCAGAGAACAATGTGTGTGGCCACCCTCGTCGAGCGGCCATACGCCGCAGTGCCATTATCATGGAATCAGTTGTTAGAGATGGCACCATCTCAATGTGTACGGCACGCACTGTGAGACACGTGAATAATACGCCATACCTACGAGATCTCTGCCTACCTACAGCCACCTCCATCGGTCCAAACAGGTCTACGCCACACATAGTGAAGGGCCTCTGATGATGAGTGAGTCTACATTCAGGTAAGTCACCTAGTCGCGGGGGTTTAGGTAAAACTTTATTAAAGCGACATACTAAACAATCTTTAGCAACAGAACGAACTGTTGGTCTTAGTTTGAGTAACCAATATTTTTGTCGCAACTCATTTACAACCATTTCGTTAGATGAGTGAGCTGCGTTCACATGATAATGCATCACGATAAGTCGCGCGATATGATCTTTACCATCTAAAATGACAGGAAACTTGGTTAACTCGGCTACGTCCTTCGTGATACCAATGCGGCTACCAACACGTAGTAAGGTGTTCTTATCCAGAATTGGGGTAAGTGAACGCAAACGACTATCGCGCGGAATCTCATTATTTAATTTTAATAAATTTATTTCATGTCGAAACGATTGTAACTGCGAGTGACGGAGCAAGAGTAATTCCGCTTTACGCATTAATTGATCATCTATCCCGTTAACAACTTTTCTTTTAATTTTTTCAATGAACAAAAGAACTGTAGCAGTAGTACGTAACAGTCGCAACCAACTCGAAAAACGACTCGGGTCCGGAACTGGTAAGTCTGGCATGTTATCTTTTTCGCACACCGTGTTTACTTTCTCTAATACGTCGTCACTAATTGTTTTTATTCCAGGACGCGTAGGCCATTGAGATCGCGGCTGGTGCAAGAAAGACGGGCCGGTGAACCATTCCGAGTCATTGCTCAATACGTGATCGTTAGTTTTTGTTCCTAAATCGGCGACATTCGAACCACTGGGTACATAATTCCACTCGCTAGCCTTGCTGTACTCGTCAATTTCACCGAGCCTATTAGCTATAAAAATCTTATATGTTCGACACTGATTGGTTATCCAATATAAAACCGTAGTCGAATCGGTCCAGTAGTACACCGAATTCGCTTGTAAACGATGTTCTCTTTTAATGCTATCTCCTAATTTACACGCTAACACGGCGCCCTGCAGTTCGAGCCGTGGCACAGAGACCGGTTTGATAGGACTTACTTTGCATTTGCTAGCAATAAAAGAAATAGACGCGTGACCATCGCTACTTTCCCTACGCCAATACGCGACAGCTGCGTACGCGCTCGGCGATGCATCGCAAAAAATATGAAGTTCCAATAACTCCGCGTTGTCGCTATTATTTATTATATTATTATTATCACGAAAATACCATCGCGGGATTCTAATATTATTTATTTCATTAGCTTGCTTTATCCAACCCTGAAATAACTCGTATAACTCGTCATTGAGTACATCGTCCCACAAAATATTACTTCTCCAAGTCTCACGCATTAATATTTTCCCTTTAATCGTAAATGGTCCTAAATAACCGTGAATATCAAAAATGGACATGACAATACGTAACATTTCACGTTTTGTTGGTATTCTTTTTAAAAGTAAAATATCCTCCGGGATACGCTTGAACGACAAGTCAAATGCTAGCATATCGGTACGCGGAAACCATAAAAGCCCTAATGCGCGTTCCGGTTGACTATCGTTATCCAACCTTACAGCCTTGTCGTTAAGGTTCTCTTTCGGTAGGTCACACAATACAGTAGGAACATTACTCAACCAGTTACGCATCTCGAATCCACCCTGCTTATGAATATAGGTAACTTCGTTTACAATTTTTGTAGCTACATCGTGATTAGTGAAACTGTCAATGTAATCATCCATATACTGATTGTTTTGTATGGCATGAACAGCCTCGGGCATTTGGGACTGAAATCGAGAAGCGTTCTTGGTCTGGTTAATGTACTGCGCTACAAACGGGGAACAATTCGCGCCAAAAATCAGTGACGTCATAGCACATATTATTATTTTATTGCTATCCTTTTCCCTCCATAAAAATCTCAATGCATTTTGATCGTTACTTTTAATCTTTATTCGCAAAAACATATCTTTTATATCTCCAATTACTGCAATAGGATTTTCACGAAACCTAAACATTATACCATACAATGACTTTAATAAATCGGGTCCCTGAAGCAAAAGGTCATTAAGTGATAATTGGTTACATTTAGCTGCGGCGTCAAAAACTAATCGTAATTTTTTCTTATTCGGGTTGTCGACCCCGAAATGAGGCAAATACCATATGCGAGTAGCCGACGCGTTGCTACACTCAGAGTCGCTGAGTTTTCTTGCGTAGTCGTTGTTGAATAAATGATCGATACGTTCTCGATAACGTGATTCATATTCCGAATTTAATAACATTTTTCTTTCAATTGACTTAAATCTATTTAATGCTAAATGGTATGAGTCTGGCATAGAGGACTTTTCGGACTTCCAAGGAAGACAGACTGACCACTGACCGTTGTCCAATTCGGCCGACTCGTCAAGTATATTAATGGCTTTCAGCTCATCAATATTTGGACGAGGTTTGTTACATAACCCAATCGAATCCAATGAAAAAGAATGTTTTATTAATTCATGTAAATCTTCATCTGTAGTTGATAACGTGTTAGGGACTGAGTGATGCAATGAGTCGTTATGTTCATCAAAATAGGTAATGTTTATGTGCGTGCTTGTGTGTACGCTGTCTGAGTGAGAGATGCAGTGTGTATGTTCGTGTAACGTACCTGCATGCTCGTGCGACGCCGACGCGTTGCTGACGCGCGCGCCGCTGTGCTGCGGCCTGCGGGGTTGTTTACCTCGAGATTCACCGAAGCGTAAGGCTCCGTGCATACACCAGCCTAGTAATGTCTTCGTGATAAACGGTCCGCCCGGCATCTCCCTTTTACAAACAATTGGCGCAATTAAATCATAGTTATCTTGACCTATTAACAATTTCGGTTTAATTACAGATTTACAGGGGTCATAATTAACACTACACAAATTATTATAATGCGTACAATCTACGTTAGAGAAATATTGTACAGGTAAATTTAATTCTTTTAATTTTCTAACTTTTAAGTTAAACTTATCACCTTTATTATTACTAATATTAACATTTATTATTTCAGTCTTACATACCAGCTCGGAGTCCCATGCGCTAGTCGCTCGCATGGTAAAGCACTCACCATGCAGGCCGGCCTTATCGGCCACGTCCGCCGCTATGAGGCTCACTGTAGCCCCATCATCAAGCAAGGCGTGCGTTTCTACGTCACCTCGGGGGCCGTGGATGGTAACCGGCACTATTTTCAAAAGTATCATTGGTGCGCGCGGGGTTCCAGGCGTGGGGCGTTGCTGTTCTGTCACGTTGGCAATTAGTTTATCGTCGTGGTCGGGAAGCGAGCAGCTGTTGTCAGTCGCTGGCTGGCGTTCTTGCTGCGGCGGTACCCAGTGCAGCAGACGGTGATGTGGCTTCTCACAGGCATCGATGTCACAATTTTCAGCTGTGCATGGTGATTGCGGTTCGTGACGAGGTCCGAGACATTTATAACACAGTTTATGAAATTTTACATATCGCCATCTATCTTTGCGAAGGGCTCTTTTAAATTTGTTGCAGTCCGCTAAACTGTGGATACTGTCACGTTTGCAAAAATTACATTTTCTTGAGACAGTGTTGGCCTTGACCTCCGTGCACATCAATACTGGCTCCCTACCATCTTGGTGTTTATGAAATCTGTGCATTCCATCACTCTTCTTATTATTACTGTAGTAATGAATATTACTCACACCTGCTGCTGCTACCATTTTGGCCTCCTCGTGTATGAATGTACTAAGTAACTCCAATTTTGGTGTGTCCTGCTTGTTTTTGTATAGGTATTCTACCCACTTAGCGATTAGTATAGGGGGCAGCTTCGAAGTAACAATTGTAACTAGTTCTGGGCTTCGTAAATAATCCAATTGATGAATCATCCGAGTGGCCGTAACACAGTTTTTCAGTTTTATAGAAAAATTGACCAGGTCGTGATGATATGTACCAGATAATGGTTGTAGTTTCTTCAACTGCGTAGTGATTTTATTCATTATGACTTCAGGGCGTCCAAATTTTAATTCCAGGGTGTCCATTATCTCCTGAGGTGCCGGGGCGCTCATCAGCAGTGCAGCTGTAGCCTCCTTGGCTTCTCCTCGGAGGCATTTTCTTAGCCTCCATATGTTTTCCGTGTCGGTGTAGCCACACAAGCGCGATGAGGACTCGAAGGCTTCTTTGAACTGTAGCCACTCCATGGGATCTCCAAAGTAAAGTGGCAGATCTTTTGATGTGGCCAGTCGTGTCAGTAGTTCCTGGTTGCCTCTTGAGTTTCCGGTGCCCATGGCATCTCGTAGTGCTGCTGTAAGGGCGGTGATGGCGGTATCCAAGCCTGCCCCTGGGTGTGAAGGATGCTGATCGGTCGGTTGTTCCAATGAGGACCCGGGGGCGGCTACCGACTTTTCTAACCATTCTTCAATCTTACTGTTGAATGAACTTTCTGACTTTTGTGAGCACTTTTCTATCACGGCCAAGTCAGCCGCCAATTTCTTCTTAATTAAATCTTTCTCGATGCGAGCCTTACTTGCCGCCAGTGCTATCTCAGCTTCTTTAATTTCTAGTTCTGCACTTTTTTGTGCCGCGATGTATTCAATTTGTAGTCGACGTGCGGCAGATGAACACGACGACGCGCAAGATTCGCGAGTGCTTGTGACGGGGCCGCCATCTTTTTTCACAGTACGTGGTGGCCCGATGTCCGATTTGTGTTCCGTCTCCGATAATCCCGTTTTGTTCGATTTGCATTCGATTTTATCGCCTTCCGTCGTTTTCGTCATTGTATCCAGTTTCGTTTGTGCACGGGTTTTCACTCGCGGCGGGGTTTGAAACAACGACATGTTTGTTTCGCGATTTTTAACTTGATCCGGCTCGATGGACCACTATGTTGGTGATGGTGCTGGTCAAGTGTGGTGCGAAATAAGAAAAGGCGAGATATTGGTTGAATAAGCCGAACCGAAAAATATTGGGAAAAATTTTGTTCGCGGATATAGGGCTTGTGTCATTTGTCGACTGGTATGTCATCTTTTTTCTCAGTAATTTTCGGCTAGTACTTTCTTTATTGAAAATTCAGACAAAGGTTACATTGTAATATTAACGTAAGTAATTATTTAATTTACTTAATATTATTAACGAACTTAGTTAACTCTTTATATTTTTACAGGTTCTAAACAGGTAAGTACAATTTATTATTATTTTAGTGACACATAGTTATAATAGGTAAATTTTAAATATGTTTTATGTTATTTTTTTAGTTTCAGGTATTCAACCGGAGGACCGTTTATCCGTCGGTAACACTAGGTATATCAAATTAAATGCTTTTATATAAATTATAGTTTAGTATGCTGTATTTCCCCTACCTTCCGAATCAAACCTGATCTACGAACAAATTGTTATTAAAGAAGTTGTTAATTTTGACACTAATAAACAAGTATTGATTACAGGTCAAAATTAAAAACTTTTATTAGATCGTGCGTGATAATAAATGTAATTAAGCTAAAAATAATAATTACTCGGCTAATACAATTTCATGTTGGCGAGGTTTCAATTAATTTTTGCTTGACGGGAAACGCTCTGATTTATATTTTTATTAATGATTTCTTGTATAAAACAAGAACTCATTAATAATGAATAAATAGAAAATTATTGTGATAGAAGTAAAGTTTTAAAGAGGCATATGATATGTATGTATATATCAATCTATTAACATAAAAATTTTAGTAAAAATTTCTAGTTTAATAGCCTGATTAGCACGTAAAAAAAGTATTATAATTCGACAAGTCCATAGTAATATGTTTATCAGATCACTTGTGTGTTATTGCCACTGGCGTCACAGGATTATTAAAACGACTTTGTGGGCGTTTATTTTTATTCATTTATTCATTAATAGTATTTTTAGTATTCATATATTTTGATATGCTTTGAAAAAATAATAAAATTGCCGTAAGCAAAACATGGCAATTGTAACGATGCAGATTCTTCACCCACGCGCGATTCAATTAATTGGTGCGTCGGCCGCCCCAGTGGAACTAATTGTTGCTTGTTCTGCACAGAAGATGGGATTGCAATACTTTGAATGATGACTTATCAGAATTATTATGTTTTATTTTTCGAATAATATTTACCGGCGCCGCACTGTCGATTCAATAATCGCTTTCAATCATTTTTATCAAGGCTAAAACATTTTGAACGTTATGTTTATTCAACTATCACTGCTTCAGAATAATTTATTTTCAGTTCAATTTTCAAGTTATAAAGTGGTTCAGAGGAGGCACAAATTAAAGAATAATTGTAAAGATTTTCTGCATATTTTTATTAATTCATCCAAAAGCCAACTTTCTAAACTTAAGTGGTAAATTAGTAGAAATATTGCGTAAACTTCTTACTAGTAGTCTGAGTCATTAAACCCTTTAAGGATTTGCACTCGACATTCCTTTCTAATGGGAAATTTTGCAACAAAATTTTAGCTCGCTGACAAAAGTTGACCAATGATTCAAATACAAGTTCAGTGAATCACAAGTGAATTCATTAGGATCTCATATCCTAATGATTTTGACTGGAATTATCCCAGGTTTAACTCTTGGGGGAGTGGAAATTCCCATCAAAGGCCACTAAGATCTCCTTTGTCGTAGAGTTAATACGAACCATATCCTAATGATTTTGACTGGAACTGTCCCAGGTTTAACTCCTGGGAGAGTGGAAATTCCCATCCAGGACCACTAGGGTCGTGGAGTTAATAAGAAGAAGAGAAGTTAGATTCGTGAAGTGCAACAAACTTCAACTGGTTTGCCTTTCGCGTACACAGAGCACCTGTCAATATTCCTGACGAAGGAGTTTTTGCTAAAGTCGTCGAAGAAAAAGACGTCGAAAGACGACCTCCGGGAATCATCAAACTCACGCCTCACTTCAGCGGGAATGGGTAATTTAATTTGATGTATGCTATTTCGCTATATCACACTGAACCATACCAAAGGCTTTTAAATATATATAATCATAAAATATTATGATATGTAATAAATCAACGAATAGTGTTATATTAAATCGATTAAAACTTCTTCATAAACAAAATCGATTGTTATACGAAATCGAATCGGAATAGCTTTCCAACATCTAATTGCATTGACTAAAATGATAGGTCAATTAAGTCTCCATCCATCCATCCATCAGCCCTTAGAGGTCCACTGCTGGACATAGGCCTCCCCTAACTTGCGCCACTCTGACCGGTCCTGAGCCTTCTGAATCCAGCGGATGCCCGCTGTTTTCTTCAGGTCGTCAGTCCACCTGGTCGGGGGGCGTCCTATGCTCCTTTTTCCGAGACGTGGGCGCCATTCGAGGACCTTTCTTCCCCAACGGTTATCGGTCCTTCGAACTATGTGGCCAGCCCATTGCCACTTCAGCCGGCTAATTCTTTGAGCTATGTCGGTTACCCTTGTTCGTCTACGGATCTCCTCATTTCTGATGCGATCACGTAGAGAAATCCGAGCATAGCCCTCTCCATAGCCCGCTGCGCAACTCTGAGCTTGTGGATCAGGCCAATAGTAAAGCACCACGTCTCGGATCCGTATGTCATCACTGGCAACACACACTGCTCGAACACCTTCGACTTCAGGCACTGAGGTAGTGTTTTGGACGACAAGATATGACGCAGTTTCCCGAACGCAGCCCATCCGAGTTGGATTCTACGAGTGACTTCTTTCTCGAAGTTGGACTTACCCATCTGGATCACTTGTCCCAGGTAATTGTATTCGTCTACAACTTCAAGAGCAGCGCCGTCAACAACAACCGGTACGGGTGTGACATGGACATTCGACATGATTTTCGTCTTGTCCATGTTCATCTTAAGACCCACCCGTTGTGAGGCGCTGTTCAAGTCCCCGAGCATTGTACCAAGTTCTTCCAGGGAACCCGCCAGGATGACTATATCATCGGCATATCGCAAATGTGTGATGTATTCGCCATTGATGTTAATGCCACGTCGTTTCCACTCCATCAGCTTGAACACGTCTTCCAACGCAGCGGTGAACAGCTTTGGGGATATGACATCCCCTTGCCTGACACCTCTCTGCAGTTGGATGGGGTTCGTTGCTGTGTCGTGTACTCTGACGGACATGGTGGCAGATGAGTACAAACACTTCAGCACCTCGATATACCGGTAGTCGATCCGGCACCGCTGGAGAGAATTTAGTACCGCCCAGGTCTCGATAGAATCAAAGGCTTTCTCATAGTCCACATAGGCAACACACAATGGCAGATTATACTCCTCGGTCTTTTGTATAATCTGCCGCAGTGTGTGTATATGGTCTATGGTGCTGTAGCCTTTTCGGAATCCTGCTTGTTCGGGAGGCTGGAAGTCGTCAAGCCTGCGTGCAATGCGATTTGTGAGCACCCTCGAAAACAGCTTATAAACGTGGCTCAGGAGTGCGATGGGCCTGTAGTTCTTCAAAAGGGCTTTATCGCCCTTCTTGAAGAACAGCGTCACCACACTTCTGCCCCACGCTTCCGGGGTAGTTCCAGTGTTAATGACGGAATCGAACAGTTTTTGGAGCGCCACTAGAAGGGGTTTTCCTCCAGCTCTTAGAAGCTCGGTTGTGATTCCGTCATCTCCCGGTGCCTTGTTGTTTTTAAGCTGTTTGAGAGCCTCTCTAATCTCATACAGGCTGACGTCCGGGATATCCTCTGTGTAGTGTCGGGTCAGTTTAGCTCTCTTATCGCTCTCCTCGTTAGGAGGTGGAGCTTGAGAGGAGGCATACAACCGTCCGTAGTATCTCTCAGTCTCTCTCAGAACTTCCGGTTTCACGAAACCATGGTGCCGGACTCGGTCTTCAACCTCGTAAGCTGACTTTGCCCAATAGACAGATCTCTGGCGAACACTTTGGAGCCCTGGTTTCGCTCAATTGTGTTTTTTACACGATTTGCGTTGTGTTTTCGCAAATCGCGTCGCCTGCACTTGGAGATCTGCTCATTGAGCCGTCGGTATTCCCTCATGGAGGTTGGAGACTGCACGCATAGTTCTCGTCGATCCCTCATAAGACCGAGAGTTTGTTCTGAGAGAACCTGAGATCTACCACTAGGGTGGGTCTTGAAATACTTCGACCCTACCTCGTGGACAGTTGTTACCATCCTGGTGTTAAACTCGTCCACTGACGTGCACGATTCTAGGCACGCAAAACGGTTTTTCAGCTCAAGTTGAAAGTTCTCGGATCCCTGGATTTGGACGGATGTTGGGCGAAGCGTAGACTTCATCAGGCGTGACCGTTCCAGCTTCAGGTCGATATTTAATGTGCCTCTCACAAGTCGGTGATCGCTTCCGGTTTTGAACCTGCTGATCACAGAGACATCATTAAATATGTGCCGTTTGTCTGCCAGAATGAAGTCTATCTCGCTTTTCGTGGAACCATCAGGACTTATCCAAGTCCACTTCCGTTGTGGCTTCTTTCTGAAGAAGGAGTTCATCATGAAGAGATCTTCCTTCTCCAAAAAGTTGGCCAGCAAGTGTCCTCGGTGGTTCCGTCGTCCAATTCCGTAGGGACCCACTTTCCTCTCGGCGCCGCTTTGCGTGCCCAGCTTCGCGTTGAAGTCCCCCATCACAACATTGAAGTGAGCTTTAGAGGTATGTATGGCTCTACTTATGTCCTCATACATAACCTCAACCTCATCGTCGGGATGTGACGAAGTCGGCGCATATACCTGTACAACCTTCAACGAATACCGTTTGGATATTCTGAGTGTAAGGTACGCTACCCTGGCCGACACGCTCCCGACTTGCACAATGTTGTTGACGAGGGACTTGTGAACGAGAAACCCGACACCACCTTGGGACAGATGTTCGCCCTCCCGGTGATAGAACAAGTTTCCGGATTTGAGTATTATCGTGTCCTCCCCCTGTCTTCGGACTTCAGATAAACCCACAATACTCCAGTTTAACTTGTCTATCTCTTCTTCCA
The DNA here is from genome assembly GCA_951805285.1 of Thymelicus acteon. NCBI lineage: Eukaryota > Metazoa > Arthropoda > Insecta > Lepidoptera > Hesperiidae > Thymelicus > Thymelicus acteon. Next base: position 2,260,349 of record OX638224.1, read on the forward strand.
GCTCTTTTACCTTGTCGTCGGTCCTCAGTGTCCTGGTGTTGTATGTTGCCAGGTGCAGAAGTCGTCGTTTGGATTGGTAGCCCGATCTCTGCCGGCGATTCTTAGCACCCCCTGCCCCGCCGTTACCATAGCCGCTACCGTAACTAGGAATAGCGGGGCTGCCGGGGACTGGGGGCCGAGGCTTGTTCGTGACTTGCATGCGGGGGTTTTAGCCGGTAGTCACCACGCTTGGCTAGTGCGTGTTGGTGACCGCAGGTGACCTGACTGGTATTCGTCACCCACAGGAAGATGCTGCTGCCCATCTTCCTGGATTTGTCCTAATAGTCGCCTTTTACGACATCCCAGGAAGAACGGGAGTGGTGCTATTCTACAATTAAGTCTACTTATATTAATTCAACTCGATCAGTAGATTTAAATCACCTGGGTGCATAGGTGAATAAAATTCAGTAAAAGTAGACTTAAGACACCTGGGTGAATTAACTCAGGTGAATAAAGTCGACGGCACCACGGATAGTCCTCTCTACTCGAGTATCTCCAGTAGGTAATTAGGAGGTATCTGGTCACAAATCTGCGTATACAATTGTTAAGAAATGCCCACAAAGGATGATTTGGTGGTTTGTTTGTGATCGCGGACGGCGCTGATAGAATCGTGCACTTGTGCTTACCTGCGGTACGATCGCGTACTGTGGATGAGACTTAACGTAATGACGTCATGACAACTATAATGACATTGACAGAGGTAACAACAATGACAAGAACAACGTTTCGACAATAAAAAGCACAAAAGAATGCACGACAAATAATAATAATGATAGTAACTATTGGTATGGTTAATGATATTTTATTACACGCTTAATGTATGTATGTTTGTAACTTGTAACCGACTCCTTTGGACTCGATTTTGACCACTTCAAACGGTCAGATTTCTTTCAAACTTCGTAAACTTATCGAGGAGCGATGACAATTCAATATTTAAAAAAAGAAAGAAAGAAAGAAAAAAACCTAAATTTCATTTCAAAAAATCAAACTAAAAAATGAAAAAATATATAATAATTAAAAAAAAAACTAAAAACACGTTTTTATAGAAAATCCAACCAAAAAATAGAAAATAAATTTGAATTAAGAATCGTGTAATTGTAATAAAAGCGTGGGGTGCATGGTCAATAAGTAGAAGGAATAATATCTTAAAAAGCACCCTACGCTTTTTTACAATTACACGATTCTTAATTCAAATTTATTTTCTATTTTTTAGTTGAATTTTCTTTACAAGCGTGTTTTTTTGTTTATTTTTTAACTATTATTTGTTACTAAAACCACTCGAGACTCTAGCTGCGTTTTAATTTAAAAAAATATAATTGACATGTAATTGCTCACATGGTTCTGGATATTCTAAATCATTTAATGTCTTTACTTAGAAAGATACTCGTACCTTATCACTGAGGTGAAGAAACCGCAAAAGAAACTTCTCAGCGCATGTTTTTAAATTAAAACACATTAGATAAATAAAAGGAGATGTGACAATAGATAATATATAATAGAGCATATTGAAATAAATGAATCTGCGTTCTCCAGTATGTTAATAAGCATATTTTATAAATAGACACATCACGTACATAGCGATTAGGTAGAGTTACAGAGTTACGTATACAATTGTTAATAAATGCCCGCAAAGGATGATTTGGAGACTGGACTCGGACTGATTTAATCGTATGTTTACCTTACAATACATCGGATTCGCGTAGAGTGGATAAGACTTGTTCGATAAAATTTGAGCGTTTCTAAGCTCAGAAGGGTTGGTGTCGGTTCGAGTTTGCAGTCGTTGAGCGATGTCGGATGCCTTTGGGGAGCATAAATACAACACATCTGACATTGCGTTGACCACTAATCATCAACAGGCAGCGCAGCAGCGAGATAACTATGCTCCTTGCCCTGTAGTGTGCCATTAGTAATTAATGCAATTAGTAGCCATTCGAGACAAAATATTTTTTCTCTTTTCAACTGGCAACAAACAGAAAAATAACAATAAACAAGGTGTAGGGTGTACATCTTATTTAACGATTTACTTTTTCTATTATTTCTATTTAAATATTTTTCCTGCACATCCACAGTAGTCGAACGTGCGTCGCACAGGCCGCGTGGGCGTTACCTTTGTGCGCCGCCGTACTAAATAATAATAATTGCGGCTAACTAACTACCGTTTAACGCACTCCGCTTTCCTCCATCTGATAACCGACGACGTACAGACTGCAAAATTAGGTTATTAAAAACTATTTATTGGGCTATTAGATACTTGTATGTATCTGTGCAGCCAGTATTTGCATGTTCTGAAATCTAATTACTATCTACTATTGGGCGAAAATTATGAACACTAACAGTTTTGCTAAAAAAAAGCGATTTGTTACAAACATAATCAAATAGAAATAAAACCCGCATACTATTTATTTCATTTTGAAATAATAATGAGCGTGTCATGATGCTAAAAATCGCATGAAATGTTCAAGTAATTTCAATGAATATTATTATGATTATGAATTATCTTTCATTAATAATAACATAAGGACAATTTGGCATATAAAAATATGATTTTTGATTAGTTAATAACAGCAACCGCCCTCGCTTTGCTTCGGTTTTCTTATTTTTTTACACCTTGGGTTACATTATTGGAGTTTTACTAAGGATCCCTAATTTTTTTGAAAATATAATATAGCCTATGTCACCCGGGGATAGTGTAGCTTCCCAACAGTGAAAGAATTTTTCAAATTGATTCAGTAGTTTCGGAGCCTATTCAATGCAAACAAACAATAAAATCTTTCCTCTTTATAATATTAGAATAGATATCACACCATTGGCATAGACAATTTTGATTTTTTCTGTTTCATTTACCGGACTATCTGCAAAAACTGCTCAACGTTTTTGATGTCATCTTCACCTTTTAAAAGCATGTGTTCAACTTAAAGAACACGATGTAAAAATAATTCGTTTGTTTTGCCATCAGTACCGTTAATACAAGACAACAATGCTTTGAATGGACCATTTTTGGTGACCAAGAGTTGTTTTGTGTAACTTCGCGGAATGACGTCATTTGCGGAAGTAGGGTGGGTCATTTTAGTACTCTAAACATGTACCTATAATATGTAGTTGATATACATTAAACCAATTGCTATCAGGTGGTGTGGTAGTTCGAAGGACCGATAACCGTTGGGGAAGAAAGGTCCTCGAATGGAGACCACGCCTCGGTAAAAGGAGCACAGGACGCCCCCCGACCAGGTGGACCGACGACCTGAAGAAGACAGCGGGTATCTGCTGGATTCAGAAGGCTCAGGACCGGTCTGAGTGGCGTAGATTAGGGGAGGCCTATGTCCAGCAGTGGACCTCAAAGGGCTGATGGATGGATGGATGGATGGTGTGGTAAACTGGTAAGTTGAAGTGCGATGGAGGTAATCGAACTACGATTACCTAAAGCTGGCGCGTACAATTTCACACATTGCGCTTGTGTTATCCTACTAATCCTACTATTATTATAAATGTTAAACCTTGCATGAAGTTTTGTTACTCATTCACGTAAAAAAAATGAAATATTATCCTGGCAAAGTCGGGCAGTGCGTTGGTCTATGAATTCTATGAATATGCGGACGGGGTGACGTCGCATTGCATACACATCCTCAAAAACCTATCTCTCACGCACAATGCCTATACGACGACCAGTGTGGCGCAATGGTTACCATGCCGGATCGCCGCACCGAGGGTCCTGGGTTCGATTCCCAGCGAAGCGGAAAATTTGAATGATGAGTTTGAATTTATGTTCTCTCTCATGGCACCCACGACACAGGGAATCCTAGTGTGGGGCTATGAGTGTGAAGCGTTATTATTATTATTATTATTAATCATTCCATCCATCCATCCATCAGCCTTGGAGGGTCCATTGCTGGACACAGGCCTCCCCTAACTTGCGCCAAACTGTCCTGAGCCTTCTGAATACAAAAGTTTCCTAAAAAACTTGGATAGATACGAGAATAGCAAGAGATACAAATGTTATAGCCGAATATCTTAATAACATCTTCTATTTTATCAGTCTTGCCTCGGGCCTTTGAATCGACATGAATAACTGACATCAGCTTCCAATAGGCCACCAGTCCAAAATCGGTCACAGATACATTGCTACCTCTGATAATACACCATTAAAACGATGTTCACAATATTGTAATGCTATGTTATATTGAGTCAACTTGGATTCTCATTGAGTTAAATTTCATTTGGGTTATTAAAATCGAACTCTAATATTTTGTGTTTATGCAATTAGACTGCGAAAGTATTGAAACGCGCTAAAACAGTATTGAAATTGAAAAGCTTCGAATTATAATTGAAAATCTATATACTGATACTACATATATTATATACTGGTACTCGCAATTAATGTATTCTTAACTTAAATTAAAGGTTTAATCATAAAATTAAGATTAGGTGATAAATGGAATTCTGATTTGAAACGTCTAAGAAAAGTGATACAAAAGGTAATAAGACTCTAGCAACTTTGAATAAAGAATACAATGAAAAAGAACGATTTTTATCCTTTGTAGTTGTCATGTCATCGAACATAATTATAGTTTGTCGTATAAATCTGAAAACATGTCAAATTTTAATCAACCTTTTTTATGGAAATAGATAGCCACCTGATGGTAAGTGGCTATCGTCGCCCATGGACATTAGCAACACCATGGCATCACTGATTCGTTGCCGGCCAAGAAAGAAAGAAGAAAAAGAAAGAATGAAACCTATCCAATCAGATAGGGCAACACTCACATCTGTAATAGAACACGGTGAGGAATAATATGACAAATGTTATATGGCATTTGCAGAAGTATTTGTATTTGTTTTATCTGTCATATTTTGCCCCGACTTCCGATACCAATATTGCCACCAGATTGTTAAATTTTTACTAAAATCAGACATGTAATCATATATTTTATCCGACGCACTATTTATGTTGAAAATTGATTTAAAACACTATTATGTTGAAACTCTACGTCACTGAACCACATTTTCTATTTTCAAATAAAGTAATTGCTCAAATGAAAGTTACCGAAACAAGCAGACATCCATACACAATCGTCGCGATAGCTATCGCTACCGATGGTGTTCGATATCGTTCGCTGAATGGCGACAAGGTGTCTCCGGCGATAATGAGATCGATTTGTTGTATTCGCTATTCACACACGGTACTTCGCGGCTTTGTGAAGTATTCTAACTGAGCACCGGTCCAATAGAATATCTTTTAAGTTAACGGGCCTCGAACAAAGCCGTTAATGGTCATTGTCATCCATTTGTACCATCAATATTCAAAATTGGTTTTATAAAAACACTTTTTGAAAACCAATTTACGTCACTGCTTCAAACCCAAAGCCCTATCTTGAGTGGACCCGGGAGAAGAAGCAGAAAGAAACTACCGAGTTGTTTTTTTTTCCAACTCACCGTTACAGATAGCACTTATTACAACTATGTAGTGTACTTATATGTATGAAACTCATGTCCATGCGGTCTCGTCTTTAAAATCAAGATTCCTTACCACATCCTTCTTATCCCGTTCAGGGTTTAAACTATAAAGTTCGATTGTGAAAATAACACTTAATTTAACAAATGACACTCAGTTCCATGATATGTAATTATTTAAAATTCTATACACAGTAATGTTGTATTCAATGATGTAATTAATAAAAAAGTCTCTTTATCAGTACGATTATATTAACGAAAAAGGAATAAAATTAGGAAACGATAAAATAGAAATAACAAGGAACATGGAAATAAAATGTTAATAAGACGGTCATTATGTTTCAACTTCATCTTCATTTAAAGCAATAAAAACAAAACCTAATATAATTGAATTCCTGCAGTAACTTCCCCAACACATCATGTGTATAAAGCGTGAAGAAAATTCACCTTTTACGCGTAAATTACCATAACTTTATGTAAAGCCTCGACGGGGTCGTGGGGTTCGTGAGAGGCCTAACGTGTGGTCGCTTGTTCGATGGAAATAGAAAATGGGCCCAGAGCGAAGGCAATGTTGGATTAACACCGCAGTTAATTTAATTAATAATAAAATCACGTAATGATGGTGCAGTGACTGCAACCATATATTGCACCGAGATCAGATCTGAATTCTGATAAATATAAGACCAATCTGAATGTATAATTATCCTTTCCAATAAAAAAGAATTTTCAAAATCGGTTGATAAATAACGGATAACGGATAAAAAACATTACAATAAAAATACAGCTAAATTGAGAAACTTCTCCTTTTTTGAAGTCTGATAACGAGTGTATAATAAAAACGAGTCTAATAACAATAAGAATAAGTTAATAAGATGAAAATGTTCAATGTAATTTCCGTGGCCTTCAATCCATTGGCCCAGTACTGGTCACGGTTCACTCCTCATAAGCATAACTAAGGAGGCCTAGAGCGTAGAGAACACTCCACTACTCTGTTTCAATGAAAACTGGTGGATTGCGGAGGGGTAAAAGTAATAATCCCATAATAATTCCTAATATCAATTCACTAATTACACTGAAGCAATTTAGCAAAAATTTGAGCCAACATTTGGCAAATTTGGCCAAACCAGGACCCAACAATAGTCATAGGACGTCCATTAGCATGACGTCACGCATACTAAGCGCGCTTTCATCTCGCCGGCTATTGTGCGCGTGCGCATACTGCTTCCGCGTAGCGCAGCGGCAAAGTGCGTAAGTGGTTAATTGTGAAATTTGAAATCGATAATCTCTTGGGCTTATAAATAATTTCCTTTTAGGGAATTAGAAGGCTTTTTTTTATATTTGATGATTTTATTGTTAAGCTGTTGTTTGTTACTTTAGCTTATGTTTTACGGTACGATATGTCATAGTTTATTAGGGTCAGATTAAATAATTAGAAATGAGAGGCCAGGTTGATCCACAGCGCAAGTTGGGGAGCTATTTGAGCTAATAGAACTGTAAATGTAACCTGATTTGAAAACTAAGGGTTTCATATGTCATATATATTTTGATGTAGGCAGTGATAGCCTAGAGGTTAGAACGTTGGACTCCCGAACGCAGGGACTCGAGTTCAAATCCTGGCACGCACCTCTAATTTTCAAATAATATTATGTGCGTATTAAAAGTTAATTATCACTTGCTTCGGTAAAGGAAAACATCGTGAGGAAACCTGCACACCGGAGAGACCTCCATAAAGTTCTCACAGGTGTGTGAAGCTTCCCAATCCGCACTTGGCCAGCGTGGTAGACTATGGCCTGTACCCTCATATTGTGAGAGGAGACTCGAGCCCAGCAGTGGGACGATTATGGGTTGTTGCTTTGCTTTTTGCTTTTATATTCTGATGTCATAAATAAATTAGGACGCCTGCGTGTGGCATAAACAAAACTTTCCTAAAAATTCTCTGAGCTAAGCCACGAACAAAAGGACGGTTATAGGAAAATTATAAAGGTGAAAGGAGTACAATGTTTCCTCATATTTAAGCACTGACTTTATCGACAAAAAAGGGTAGCTACATTATTTGCATAATGCACTTAGCGAGTTTTATCACTGGCCCCAAATGCTCCCATTCTAATCGTAGACTAGGACTCCCAAATAGGAGGCGTGTTATAATGTTATTAACGTAAATTACGACACCTCATTGTCTTCTGCAATACTGGTGGTTTCGAAAGATTTGTTATTGGAACGATCTGATACTATATTGTCATGGACTTAGTTAAAAGGAACAGGAAGTGAAAATTATCAATAGATTTTGTCTCACAACTTAAGTCAATTTCTCAAGTGGTGTTGCAGGGAACAACGGATGAAATTAGCACCAGATTCCTTCATTTTTAGTAGCTGACGCAGGAGCAGATGAGCTTAAAATACAGAAGAAGGAAAGAAAGACTTACTATTATTAGACACACGCGTAACTTACTTCACAAAAAAGGAGGTTTTCAGTTCGGTTATTTTATTGTTTTTTCTTAATGTTTGGTACACCACATATCCGTCATTTATCAACCGATTTGGAAAATGCTTTTTGTATTTGAAAGGGTAGTACTTCTGTATTGGTTTCATTTTTATCAAAATTGAGATCTAATGACGGTATATGGAACTGAAATCATTGAAACAAGTTTACAATCTTAAAACGAAAGTTCTCGTCAAGTTTCTATGAAAGCTCTCATAAAACATACGAGTACCCTTGAATGCGAAACTCCAATACTTGTGTTTGTATTAAACACAAGTTTCCTTTACAATGTTAATTCGTGTGAATATTAAGGATGTATAACGAATAACGAATATATCTGTATTGTAAAGTAAGCAAAAAGCGAGGTATTGGGGTATCCGTGTAGTAATTGGCGCGGGGGCTCGACGCGTCGCACAATGGACGCGCGTCAGCTCCGATAGCGGTCGACGCCGTTCGCGGTAATGTTACTGAGTTTGTCACCAGTTCTGTGCTAGAGTGAGACTGCAGACACAAAATAAGTGAGAAAAAGTTTTGACAACAGAACTACTGCAAATGTAGTTTGTCGGATAAATGTGAAGACGTCAAATTTTAATAAACTCTTAAAAATCCGATAGGGCACCAACTCTTATCTGTAATAGATTATAGTGGGGCACAATATGACTTAATGCTATATGAAATTTGCGGTAGTATTTGTACTTTTGCCGGCTTAAAATACAACTGCGGTGTAGATGCACTAATTACGTAGTCATATCACCAGAACGTCATTAAACATTAAGGTTACGTCCGCACAGGCAGGCGGCTTGCTTAGCGCCTAGAGTCTAACTAGTCACCTAGCGAGTAGCTCAGTAAAACGAACGTTCTATAGTGTTCGTGACTGGCCGCACTGCGCGTTTGGTGCCTAGCAACGCGCTTAGCGTGTATCCAAGTAAACAAACGTGTTGGTTTTCTGTCACTAGGCGCTAGGCATTTTTGCTTCAAAAATGAGATTGACAGTCGGGTTGTCATGGATATAATATTATTGATGAATGTCAATGGCAAAAACTAAGCTAAAACGAGAAATTGTTGCATTTATTCAATGATCTCATTGCATTTATTTCATTAATTTTGTAAGATATTTTTGAGAGTGACATTTCGTCAACGTGCCGACAAGCAAAATGACCAAGACACCTAGCGACCCACCACGCAAACCACCTCTCAGTGCGGCCACCGTATATCCTAGCAAGTAGCCAGAATGCAAACCACTAGGCTCTAGGCGCTAAGCAAGCCGCCTGTCTGTGCGGACGTAGCCTAAGCGGCTAAAATATTTCGTCCCAAAAATACTTCGTATTAAAATTTTAAATGTAAACCTGGTATTGACCATTATTTAAAATATGAATTTCTAGTTATAAGTCTAACACATATCCCTTGTTTTGGCTTCGCCGTTCAGGTAAAAGGCCTCCGCGAAGAAAAGCGTATCGAATACCGCGTCCTTAACAAGAATCCATGAATCCCTTAGATCGGTATCGCAATTGACCGTCGCTTGTGTCTGATACTGTTGAATTCTGCACTTTAAATATACACAAGTGTAGTATAAGCAGCTCGGCATTCATGCTCAATCCTCACTTCGATACTGCTGAGATACATGTCAGAGTCTATCGAAAAATATCCTATCCTACCTTATCCTACTAATATAAATGTGAATGTTTGTATGAATGTTCGGGTGCTTGTTACTCTTTCACGTCAAAACTACTGAACGGATTTTCATTAAATTTAGCACGAAGGTAGACCATGATTTGAAATAAGACGGTACAAGAAGCAACTATCTAATCTTAGAAGTAACAATGCATCTGTGACCAACTTTGAGTGGGACAATACTAAGGATTACGAGGATGATAACTAATATTTACTAACTACACTAACCTACTAGCACTTCTAACTCCATTGTCCTCTTGCAACAACACATAATATATAGTACCTCTAACAAATAATAATAAACTGATATTCCTAATAACATCGAATATTAACAGAAACTCCTGTTTGTTACGATAGCTTAGATAGATGAATTACGGTTAAATAGCAACTGCAGCGCGGGTTTCTACTTTACCTAGATACTTGACATGATTTATTATATGTATAATTTGTAATATAGGTCAACATGCTGCTACTAGTATATTATGTGCAATCCCGGGAAATGACAAATCTATTTCCCGGGAATTACGAGTTAGTATGGATGTTGAGTTGACTACGTTGGTTAGGGTACGCAAAAAGAAAATTATATTAAACTCATTTTAAATGCAACGGGTATTCGCGATCAGTATTAATACTGACTAGTTGCCCAGACAGACTTGGTTCTGTCAAAAGATTAAAAAAATAAAATAAAAAATTTAGGGGTGGACCCACCCTTAAAATTTAGGGGGATGAAAAATAGATGTTGTCCGATTCTCCACCCTAGCCGATATGCACGCTAAGATTCACGAAAATTGCTCGAGTTCAACTTCTAACACAGTGACTCGAGAATTTTATATATTAGATATTACGACTCAGTTATGGGTGGATGGAGTACATAGCCATTACCCGTTGCATTTAAAAAGGAAAATGGTTTTCGAAGCTAAGGGAAAGCGGGATAACGAAAGGCACTTCACTAACGACCATGCCATGTGGTCTACAGGACTGAGAGACGGAACAAAGCACGAATCAAGTCAAGGAAGCACAAATTAACGGGGGTACAGGAAGGCTTGTAAAGGCTTACCTTGCTTATATTTTAACCTACATATCACACCATCCCTAAAAACTGCATGAAAATCCTAGCTATTGTGATGTTGTGAAACTTGTAATCTTTATTGACCATAATATAAAATAGTATAGGCTATAGGTTATAGGCTTAATGCTATCTGAATTCTCTACTAGCTAACTATTAGACCAAAACGGAATTCACGAAGAGCGGTATGATATATATAGGTGGTAAGTTAAAAAATATATCTTTACATTTACTATGCTTTCATGAATAAATATTATACTTGTTTTACTAAAATATTTTGATTGATTTTGCAATTGAACTGTATTCACATTTATCCAAAGTACTATGCATGTTTATCATGTTGTACAAGTTTAACAACATCACAATAGCTTCGAGATTATCGCGGTAACGTGGCGTTCATATAGACTAATAGAGATTAAAAGATTTTGAATTTACTTCTTTAGGAGCGTTGGCAATTTTTTGAGATGGGATAAAACTATACAGTTCGCGACACCGTCATCATTTTAATCGACACCCACCTGTGGCGCCATCTCTGAGAGAAGTATAGAACTATAGTTACTTAATTTACAGCTCGTATTAATAATCAAGATTGTAGTTTACATTATACTCTACGAGGCGTTTTTCAGCCATTCACTAAAAATGTAATGAATAAAAAAACGCTTCATTTTAAGTATTTCCTGCACAATATAATATTTTCTGATGATTCAAAAAATACACAAGTAATTGTTCAAGTTTTCACTGCTTTCGGCACTTCCGGAGTGCTTTTATTTAGTTTTACATCTCTGTCCGTGTGAAGCTGTAACGGTTACTAGGGCCTGTCAACTTACTACCTGTATGTCTATTCGAAAAAAATCCTTTAATTCTACACCGATTGTTCGCCTTTGTCTGAATCACAGATAATTGAAAAAATCCTGTAATGTCACACCGTTTGTTTGCGTTTTTCTGAAAGAGGCCGCACAACCAGAGATTTAGTTCAAAGCTCTGAATTCCGAGTTTCTCCGTAGTCTCTGTACATAAACCCGAATATTTTTATATAACAAACTTCCCTGTATATGTAAAAGTGATAATATACATACAGGTCGTGTTGCAAGCCAGCGATTGACGGCGACATGCTCGTCGCGATTCGTATCGCGCCTGAGGGCTGCTGGGTACGACGATACATGGACGTCGGTCTGACTTGTACTAGAAGTGTTTACGACGAAGACAGAACGTAGAATTCTTTATTCTGCTGTCGTTGTGCAGTTTGTTTGAAGTGATTGTGACGAAGACAGGATGTAGATTTGGTAATTTGTTTATGTTACTTTTTTCGATTTAGATTAAAGCCGACAAACGATTACGACAGAGTCAAGGTCACCGTCATTCATTCATGTAACAAAAGCATCATCGATGCGTTGTCGCAAAGACAACTATTAAACAAAGGTATACATGACCATTTATGGTAAAATCTTCCAACGATGTGTTCTGGGTTGTAATTAACAAGAATAAAAAATCTCACGACTTTTAATTTTTATTTTACGTTGCGATTACAGTGGTGTGACATATGATGAATAGAGAACGATTAGGTGTGGTCGTAGGTGGTCATGGTTGGACATAGATACAGATGTGATGTCAACGAAACCATTCATCGTTTAGAGGAAGTACAGAAAGTTAATCTCATCTTAACGATGGCTAGAAAGATTGGTGTTGCACTCTTATCAAATGACATTCACCATGCTAATGCCATCACATCAACGAGTGGTGAATATGTGTGTAAAACTAGGGAAGAATGTTTTTCGAATATCGCTTGATATTACAATTACCCGATGATATTACAATCAAAAATCTTTTATTTTTTCGTTATGATTATTCCAAACACGCATACCGTATCCAGCCACCCTAGATCCTCGTTCGTTTCTCGGGTGTAAATGGGTGCATAATAAGGAGCCATTCAAACCTCGCGCGCTCACAATAGGCGCGCTACACATGTTCGCGTGCCCAGACATTTGTATGGCGGCCGGAATAATGATCTACACCGCATCGCCGCGATCCAGAGATGCGTGTTCAGATATCCAGGACAAACCTTGAAATTTTGTCCGGTTCTTGTAAAGGTCTATTGTCGCTTATTTTGATATGTCGCCGCTTGTTAGCCGCTGTGATTATTTAAATATTTGTTTTGTATGGCTTTTAGGAGTGTTGAGTTAATAGGGGCAAACTAGCAGACGGTTAACTGATTGTAAATAACCGTTCCCCATGAGCATTAGTAGCAGCAGAGGAATCTGCGTTGTGGCTAGGATAGAAGAGGGAAGAAATCTCCCCAAATGGAGAAGAAATCTAAAAAGGGGCTCTCAATTCTCCGGAAAAAAAGGGGCTCTCAATTCTCCGGACGGAACATGACCAATCGTTTGGTGGCTGTCTTAAGCAAGAGAGTAGAGCAATACGTATACCAGCAAGAATATTAATTTCCTAATCCATTCTTAAGCTTCTTCTAGAATCAATTCATAGGCTTCAACGCACTAAACGGCCCACTATCGAGCACGGGTCTCTCGTCTTCTTAAGGAGGCCTGGAGCATACTGCACCACGCTGCTCAAGTGCGGATTGGTAGAGACAATTCATGATTTTTTTATATGTTTAGGTTGCAATGTCGAAGAGATTATTTAAAATTGGTTACTTTTCTACTAAAGAAACGAGAGACGCGCGGGGGACGCGAAGACGTAAATACGTGTATTGAGTACTTCTGTGTTTAATATTTAAATAACTGTGGAAAAAGTATATAAAACGTTATAAATTCTATACCAAGTAATTCAATAACATCAAAGAACTCAAATGACAGTGCAAGTGCGTTAAAATACAGTGATTTTGAAGCATTTAAACATAAATTCATCCTAAAAAAATCCTTAGACGAAGTGTTTGTGGACTTTACCAGTGTAAAATATAAAATAATTGAAGGTAGAAGAATGTGTCTGTGCTCTTGAACTAAGTTCCAATAGTAGAATACACTCACTAATTTCGTGCACAACACTTATAACTCTTCTGGTCGATTGTGAATACGTTGGACATTCGAACAGATGACCCGAGGTTCAAACCCCAGTGAAGCCGTGCATTTTTAACAAGTTTTTTTCTTCACAACTTATAATGGAGAATTCAAATATCACTCTACGAAGACCCAAATCGAACTCGTTAAATAATATCTCTATTATCATGGATGAATGTAATTTAACGAATGCTACAAGTTGCTTTGACGTATCTGCTATCAGTTTACCGGACACATCTATAACTGAGAATGAACATACTAAAAAACAGCAAGATCTTATAAACAAATTAAAATTAGAATTAGAATCTGCAAATGGAGAAATTGACAAACTATCTTTAGAAAATATTGAACTAAAAAGAACTATAGAACAGCAAGAAAAAACAATAGCACTCATGAGAAAAATAGGAATTACCGAAAATTGTTTGAAATCCACACCATCACCATCTCAAAGAAAAATAAATAGCCCTAGTTTGAAGAACATCACACCTACAAAAAGCAGTCTTAACAGCCCAAATCGATACATAACTCAAGTAATAAATCTTGAAAAACAAGTAAAAAAACTTGAAGTAGAGTTAGAGGAATCAAAAAAGATAATCGAAAATTTAAATGACACTATTTTTACCCTACAACGTACTTTGATACCACCCACCAATACAATAGATTCGAATAGTTCTCAAATTTTCAACGAAAACTTCTTGCCATGCTCAAGTCCGACACTGTCACAACAAACTGCATCGGAAAATCATACAGTTAGCACTACTAATACAACACTGACAAAAAGAAAAATAGTGATAATTGCAGACCAACAGGGAAGAGGAGTAAGACATTACCTTCAAAATCTAATAGGAAATGAATTTTTAGTGATATGTCTATGGAAGCCGGGTGCAACGATGTATGAACTAGTTTCATCTTTTAATCAAGAACTACTCTCTCTAACAAGTTCAGACTATGTGATACTCTTAGGTGGAATAAATGATAAAAATCCAATAGTATTCCGTTATAACATAGAACAATGGGTAAATAAGTTAACAAATACTAATATCATCATCTGCGAAATTCCGTATAATAAATGTTTAAATGAAAAAAAGCTAAATTACGAGCTTAGATTCATTTGTAATCGTTATGACAACTCTACTTTTGCAGAAATGGGTTTTGATCGATTTATACCTAAAAAATCCTTTTTCACAACGCATATAAGTCGACATCTTCTAAAAGAGTTACTACGGCAAGAGTATCAACAAAAAATCAAGGCATATCACGTGAAGAACAAAAATAAAGCATCTTCCAACTCTTCCAAACTTATTGACAAATGTACCCAGACAGATGAAACTCTTTACAATTATGGTAGTGACTGTCCAAAATCATCATCTATTGAGAATGTAAATAAAAATTCAAATGAGCTTTTTCGTGTATAATAACTTGACTATAATTCACCAAAATATAAATGGACTCATTAGTAAAGCTGACCTATTATCTGTTCATTTAAATGATTTGTTAATTAGTAATATATATGTAGACATAATATGCATTACTGAACATAATATGATTGAGTCCGACACAGAGTTACTAAATTTTCCTATGTATAGACTAGCGACATTCTATACCAGAAATAATAGAAACGGTGGATGCTGTATATTGCTAAAAAATATCCACATGTATCATGAACTGAATAATATTAATAATTTATCAATTCCCAATATCTTTGAGTGTTGTGCCATTGAACTCCCTGTCCATCAAGTTATTATCGTGTGTGTCTATAGAAGCCCAAAAAATACCGCCCAACATTTTGCGTTGTTTTTCAATAAGCTTGATATTATGCTGAGTCAAATATGTTACAAAGTTAATAAAAAGGTAATCGTTTGCGGTGACTTTAACATAGACATCAGCAAAAGAAATAAGCACTCTTTACAATTTTTGCATTTAATCCACAGTTTTAACTTAAAATTCGAAATTGACAAACCAACGAGAATATGCAGTGCCACATGTATAGATAATATCATCCATAACATCAGGAAAGGGGAAAGCAAAATATTGGACTTAGGTCTCTCCGATCACACTGCCCAACTTTTTACGTTTCCTACTAAAACAACTTGTACACTAAACCATTGGTATATAAAACGACGTGATTATTCAGTAGATAACCTAAAAAAATTTAAATATTATATAACTAAAATAAATTTTAATGACGTATATACTAGTAACGAAGCCAATCAGGCATTTGAATATTTTTACAGTGAATTTAAATTATTTTATAACTTGTGCTTTCCTATTATTAGAAAAAGAATCAACACAAAGAAGAAGCTGAATTGGATTACTAAAGGGATAAGACTATGCTCCAAACGTAAAAGGAAAATTTTGTGGAAATATAGATTGAACCCTACTCCAATTAATAAAAATTTACTTAGTAGCTACTCAAACAGATTAAAAAAGATAATAAAATTAACACAAACAGTCCAAAATGATCATTACATAAAATATTCACACAATAAGTCGAAAGCAACTTGGAAAATCGTTAATAACTACAGATGTATCTCACCGAAACATTACATAAAACAAATTAAGAAGGACTCTGAATATATAAGTAATCCTAGTGACATTGCGCAGGCATTTAATGACTACTTCGTTGATCAAGTCTATCTGTTAAATAATGACAAAAATAACATGACATTTTCTAATACCCTGACATATAATAATTATAATTCATTTTTCTTTAATTTTGTTACACCAAAAGATGTTATATCAGTTATACGTTTTTTGAAAAACACGAATAGCACTGGATATGATGATATATCAATTAAAGTTCTAAAGTACGTAGCTGAAATAATAGCACCTATACTGAGCCACATAATCAATGCCTGTGTTGAAGATGGAATATTCCCTAATGCTCTAAAAACGTCAATTATTAAGCCGCTTTTCAAAAAAGATGACAGAGAGAATTTAAGTTGCTATCGCCCAATTGCATTGATCTCAGTTTTTTCTAAAATTATAGAAAAAGTAATTTATAATAATCTCTACAATTACTTTGAGAAATTCAACATTTTTGCGGCGGAACAAAAAGGTTTTCGTAAAAACAAATCCATTAATTTAGCAATTTATGAATTCTTGTTCAGAGTATTTACAAATGTTGACAAAAAAATTCCATTAACAGCCCTATTTATGGACATTTCCAAAGCTTTTGATTTTGTTAGACATGATTTATTAATAACTAAATTATATACGTATGGCATAAGAGGCAAGACACTTGATCTAATAAAATCTTTCCTATTCAATAGAACCCAAATCACACAAATAGAACGCATATGTCCTAAAACTAAAAATGAATGTGTTTATTTATCTTGCCCTCGTATATCTAACTTCGGCGTTCCACAAGGAAGTGTTCTGGGCCCTTTATTATTTTTAATCTATATTAATGACTTGCCGAGAAGCATAAAATTTCCCATGACCCTATTTGCTGACGACAGTTCCGTAATATTCACTTGCAATGACATAAATAAATTTGAAACCGAAATTAACGACAATTTAAATAGTATTATCACGTGGCTAAAATCAAATAATTTATTAATTAATATCAAAAAGACTACAATAATGTCTTTTAAGCAACGCAAATCATTACTTCCACCACTAAATATAAATTATAATGGGGAGACTGTAAAAGAAACAAACTCCACAAAATTCTTGGGCCTTCATATAGATAGCGACCTAAGGTGGAGGTCACACTCCGAATATATCTGTAAAAAGATCAATAAATTTTCTTATGCCCTATATATGTTGTCTAAAGTGGTAAATCAAAAAGCTGTACTTACTGCGTATCATGGCCTTGTGTCCTCTACTTTACGTTATGGCATAATGTTTTGGGGCAACGGCACAAAGCGTGAAGATATATTCAAAGCACAAAAAAAGTGTATTCGCGCCATTACCAAAATATCAAATACCGACTGTTGCAGACCTCACTTTAAAAATTTAAAATTATTGACGTTATCATCTATGTATATTTATGAAATAATTTTATTTGTAAAAACTAACCCTGACATATTTAATAATTTTCTAATAAGTAACCGACATAAAACAAAGCTGGCAGCAATTCCGTCAAAGACTGCTTTACTCAGTAAAAGTGTATTTGGTATGGCACCAAAAATCTATAATAAGGTCCCTGAACCACTTCGAAATATTAACAACATAGAAAAATTTAAAATGGAACTAAAAAAGATTTTAATTGACAAATGTTATTATTCAGTTCATGAATTTCTGGCAGATAATTTAATTTAATGTAATTTAATTTAATTTCATGTAATTTAATTTAAATTAATGTGATTTAATTTAATTTAATGTAATTTAATTTATTGTAATTTGATATGATTTTTAAAATAATTACAATTAGTTAATCGATATTAATTAATTCATTCATTTTTATAATATTTGTATGCCCGAAAGGGTCGGACATAGAGAACCTATTCTGTATATTAAGAGCTGTTTGTACCTATGTTCACAAATAAAGAATTATTATTATTATTATTATTATTAAAGACACCACGTAAATGATGGCTATGCTCTACCTTGGACACTATTATACTATAAAACAAATAGCTTTCCACTCTTTCCAGTTTTCCCATATTGTGTCTTCGTCTTAAACAAGTTCAGTTCTCATCATTTCAAAAAGGAAACTGCAGATTCAAACGTTTCAAACCACCGAGTCGTGGTCCATTTCCATTTCAAAGTATCATTGATAGGGGGGTCAATTTGCCCGTTCACACCGCTCCGGTATGACTGTACCCTAGCATTTGCGATACTGAGTGCCAATCACGTGGCGTAGTGTTAACTGGACGACAAAGTAGTCAACTTAGCAAGAGTAAATCTATATTTATTGGTGAGTCTGAGTATTAACCCGCCTTCGCTACGGTTCGGTAAACCTTATAATGGGCATGATGACAGATTTTGAAATACTGTTCTATATTGTTGGGAAATGTAATATAATTACAACGTATATCATATTTCAGCAAAAAAATAAGGTTTATAATAAAATACAGAAATGCCATACTGTAAATTAAAAACTCATGTAAAAGGTATTATCATGAAGAAAGCATATTACAAAGTTGATGAGTATTTAAATGACAAGACTGCTTGGTCATGAGTTTTTTTTTATATTAAATATTGCAATAAGTAGAATTAAGTGCTGTCTGTAACTGTGACTAGGAAAAAAATTATCGCGGGAGTTTCTTGCCGCTTCTTCTCCCGGGACCACTCACGGTAGGGATTTGTTGAAGCGATGGCGTTAAGTGACTTTCGAAAAGTGTTTGTAACAAACCTACTTCGAATAAAATTCATTTCATTTCATTTCATTTCAATAAATACATTTCAATGTATAACTTTAAAATTCGCACCAAAACACTTCAAAGTGTCATGGCGTCGCTTGTGACATCACGTCTCAGGAAAATAATAGACAAAATATCATTATCAATATGGTCATATTCATATATGGTTATAATCACGTTTGTTTAAAGAAGCGTGACGTAATTCGCGCTGATTGAGACTGATTGGCGTTCAAGACATCATGGCGGCTTGCCCTATTTTTTAGTTTTATTTTATCAAAAGTATTGTTAATCTCGTTCATAATAATACGATAAATGCGTGTTTTGTAACCCAGTACTTAATAGTGTTTCATTAAATAAATACATAATTTTAGTGATTTTTACTTACTGTCATCATGCCTGTTCCGCAGCACGTGAAGAAATAATGACTATTATTGTGAACAAAATAAATAAAATGAATACACACCTATTGTTTCTTAAATGCTCTCTGTTTCAACCAAATTGACAACGTTGAACTACAGTTACCTGTCAAAAACTCTTCAAACCCGATAACATACCTCACGCCTATAAACCCCCTATTCCAAGTACAAAATAGCGTCGATAACAGCGGTACAATTTGACGGTTCGCACCATTCCACCGCCCCGCCCTCGAATTTGCACCGACCGCGTGACGGACGCAAATCGATCGCGCAAATATCGAGTAACGCGCAAATCACGGGCGGTGGCGATCGAACATCGTCGATCGGCGTCGTGTCGGCCCGCGGCGGGTAGGTCGCGTCGACGACGACATGGATGATGTACATTGCGCGGTGATATAGTTCACTGTATAGTAACGTGAAGTGCTTTAGGCCGGCGGCTTATATCGTTCCTAAGTGATCGGTAGTTGGATGAGTGAAAAATTTCTTAAGCGCTTTCGTGCTTCGGAGGACACGGAAAGCCGTTGGTACCGATTGTTATCGTAGCATAACAGTCGTTAAGCCATGTAGTGTTAAGCCCCTCGGGGGGAATGAAAACTTCTGACACTTGGATTGGCAACTAACCAATCCACCACTCTGCACTGGAGCAGAGACCCATGCTTAATAGTTGGTCATTAACGGGTGAAGCCAGCCAGATAGCCAGAGTAACGTACATTTTAGTTTGCAAGCTTTAAGATCAAAAATACAACCCGATTACGTAAAAATCACGTGGTGAAATTTAAATAAATAGTGTGAAAAATGTTGAATGAAGGGTGACATCACAAACTCGTCGTAGACGTCAACAGCGGACGATAAAGACGCTTCTAACGATACCTCATTTTGTACAATCATGATCTGCGGTAACAGATGACATACATCACATACATAAATACGGCCAGTCATATTTTTCCTTCAATCTTCGTTGGCTTTCATGGTCTAGTAAATAATTGATTACTAATCATAAGATACTAATGTCCAATGCATACGTAACGGGTTTTTTTCCGTACGGGATGGGACGTGAAGTTTTGGAAACATCGTTTCATAGAAAATGTATACGACAGCGCATACACAGCGGAATCCCGTACGGGCCACGTCCCGTAAAAAACCTACTTATGCATTGGCCTTTACTGTCGGGAACGGATCTTTTTAGATGGGGACACGAACTAAGGGCCCGCGCAAGCAGAAAGAGTTGAGCTGTTCAGAGTTCTGAGTTCTGTGTTCCACGTTCTTTGTATTTCTGGAAAAAGAATGCAAGCATTCACAAACGTTATAAAGAACGCAGAACTCAGAACTCAGAACATAGAACGGCTGAACTTTTTCTGCCTGCGCGGGAGAACTTTTCTGCCTACGCGGAACCTAAATTCTTACCAACTGACAGTTGCAAAACCGCTATGGAGATTTGGATTTGTATGATAAGAGATACACTACAAGGCATTAGGTATGTTACTTTATTAAAATGTGAGTTAATACTGACTTGAAGCTGTAAAGCAATAATTATTTTAATAACATAAACTAAGTTCGCATTTATTGTTATACGTATATTGACCAAACAGCAATGTATATCGCATGGAACTCGTGTCCGGATGCAAACGATACAGCCAATGAAACATTACAGTTATCGATCATTTCGCGCACCAAATACACAGTTCGCGCTTGACCGAGTGGGTTACTGCCATGGGAACAACAAGAATGTGATAACAAAAATATATACAGGAATTTGAAAGTTTTCAGTAAGTACAAGGAAATAAATAAATAAACGCTAACACACTCATACCCCCGCAGTAGGTGTGTCGCGGGTGGCTTGGACGATACAAATAACACATCACAATTACACCCATGACCCGTGTACAAATATTTATCTGCCACATAAATATCTACCCCGGCCGGGAATCGAACCCGGAACCCCTCGCTTCGCAGGCAGGGTCGCGGATGCTACCAACTAGGCTACAGGGTCGTCAAACAAAAGAGGCAAGTGTAAGTCGGATCGCACACAGAGAAGGATTTCGAAATGATAATGAAATTATTGCAAGCCCAAAACAAATTAATGATTCGTACGATAGTGTTATCGAGAACAAAAAATAAATTGGTATTTTATAGATTATTATTTCGTAGCTAGTACCCGCGATTTGGTCTACGAAAATATTGGACTCCCGAAAGATATTAGAAATCATTAACCCCTATACAAATGGGATGAATTTACAATTTTTTTTCTTTTTTTTTCTTCCAAATTGAATCAAATCAAATCAAATCAAAATCTTTTATTCATATAGGTATCACTGATACACTTATGCACGTCATTTTTTAATCTACCAGTTTTTCGGAAAGGTGCTTTGTCATAGAGGAGAAGAAAAACCGAAAGAAACTCCTCGCACATCTTTTAAAATCATGAAAAGTTACATAATATCTTCTAACCTACGCGGAACTGGATGCGGCACTAACTTCCAGGCGTCTTTGTCGTTAATATATTCATTTATGCTATAGTATCCTTTGCCTAGTAGCTGAGATTTCACATATCTCTTAAACATTTGGATAGGTAAATCACGTATTGACTTGGGTAATTTATTGAAAAAACGTACACCGAGCCCCATATAAGAGCGTTGTACCCTACTTAAGCGAAAAGATGACGTCACCAAATTATGTCTGTTTCTAGTTAGATGATTATGCGTATCACTATTCTGCTTGAACATACCTAAGTTGTTTTTTACAAATATAATATTGCTGTAAATAAATTGAGAGGCTACTGTTAATATGCCTATATCTTTAAATTTCTCACGCAGAGAATCACGTGATTTCAATTTATAAATGGCTCTGATTGCCCTTTTCTGCAAAACAAATATAGAACCAATGTTAGCCGCTGAACCCCACATCAATATACCATAGGACATGAGGCTATGAAAGTATGCAAAATAAACAAGTTTCGCAGTTTCTACATCGGTAAACTGTCTTATCTTTCTAATCGCATAAACTGACCTACTTAGCTTACTCGCGAGAGCCGTTATATGGGTGCCCCATTGTAGTTTAGAATCTAAGGTGACACCCAAGAAAACTGTGGATTTTTCCATAGTTAGAATTTCATTATTTAATTTCAGGCTTTTACTAATATTCCGTACATTAGGTAGTGTAAATTCAACACACTTAGTTTTTTTAGCATTAAGTAGCAAATTGTTTGTTGTAAACCAGTGTGATAAACGAGATAGAGCACTGTTTACGTCGTCAAAATTCATTTTATTTCTATTCGTCTTAAATATAAGGGAAGTGTCATCAGCAAACAGGACAATCTCTGCATTTTTCTTATTCTTTTCTTATTGTTATCGTCATTTTACTTCGGTAGGGGACGAATTTTCAAAAACCCATTCTTAGTTAACCCTCGCTATCAGGAACACTGATACAGAATATCACACATCTAAGGTCGATAGTTCAGAATGTGCCGTCAGGCAAACAAAAGGCGTTTTTCAAAAGCAGATAATGAAAAACAATTTTTTTTTCTAATATGAATAAAATTAAAATAGACCATAGCAAATATTCCACCTGATGATTTCATCATCTGATCCCTGTCACGAGAGATCAATACCTATATGTAATACGAGTAACCGCCCTCGCTTTGCTTCGGTTTTCTTATTTTTTTACACCTTGCATTACATTATTGGTGTTTTATTAAGGATCCCTATTTTTTTAAAACATAATATAGCCTATTTCACCCGGAAAAAGTGTAGCTTTCCAACAATGAAAGAATTTTTCAAATCGGTTCAGTAGTTCCGGAGCCAATTCAATGCAAACAAACAATCAAATCTTTCCTGTTTATAATATTCGTATATATGTATGAGCAGTTTCATATGAATTGGTTCAGTAGAAAGGAGGAATCTAATCTGGGGCCCTATATAGTCTTTATATGTATTCTTTACCCTTTGATATTCTTCTACAACAAATCAATTTCAGTAGGAAACTACAAAGATGAAGTGAGGAATTCCCCTGTCGAATAACAAATAACTTCGAACATCTGAAGTATAAATAACTCTCTATTTGATATTTCAGTAATATAATCCAAATTCCAGCAGCATTTAGAAAAATGTTTATATTTCACCGAGTCCAGGAAATTGAGTTGAAACCGATGAAAAGCCGGGTCAAATCACTAGACCGAGTGATATCTATACGCCGTGACACGGGAACCTACGAATCATAACCGTCTTAATATTCTTCAGAACGATGGCGTGTCAACCGCTTGTTTTCCATAAAACGCTGGGCCATTGCACATTCTGCTTTCTTAATCGGATCTGCGGAATACGATTGTCTCCATTGAGTCTGATATAAGATCTTAGTAACGCAGAAATCGCTTGTACAAAAACATTGTACAAAAACACATCAAATATAATTTAAATTGTACCACGGACGTGAAAAAAAGACGGATGTAACCTCGTCTAATCGAGAGTGAAGCATAGCAATGGCCGCCCGCTTACCACGTGTGCGTAATCTTTGATTCGCGATTGAAGCAGTGAAGTGTCAATGTGTGGGTGTGTGTACTTGTACGAATAGAGAGTTGGTATTGCTATGGGTGCTACACTGAATTTGTTGTTGGGATTACGTCCGTCTTTTTTTAGGTCCGTGAATTGTACTAATACTTTGCCGCAAGCGAGTCCTAAGTACCTGAGCTTGTCATTTAGTGACCGCAAAAGTAAATGGTTAAACACTTTCGACCCGCGAATCAACACTTATCACATCCATGCCTGCAGCATCAAGGAGCGTTGGAACTGCAACCATGGGCTTGTCTTGTACTTGGGCTGCTAAACTAAAAAAACGCCGCGTCAAAACCGCCACTAGTGTTGTCAGGCGTTGAAAGGTTAAGTCGGAACCGACAAGCGCCCGGGGCACGTCGGCCTATCACGAACCTCGCTATCTGACAGGATTCGTAGACACGGATTTAATAGGTTCGATTCCCGCTCATTCGATATTTAGCCCATTTGTCATTGTTCGCGATGATAACGCCGCTCTTTCTCGTTTGGTCGTGCGAACGTACATTTCCTCATAAATAGGTAAATGATTGTATCTGCGTTAAATATTATTATTGTTGTAAGGTGGATTTGGGGAGTGATGTAAATCCTATAATCCTATAGTAAATATTTAAACTTATTTAAAAATTCACAAGTACTTATTTAGGTATTTTTCTGTATTTTTCTCAAAATTCTAGCCTCAGTAGTTACGGAGATAAGGGGGGAATGGTCAATTTTCGTCTATAATTTTCGCTCTTTCTTGAATAATTTTAAAACTATCCATTGTAGAACTATAAAAAAAATATTTGAGATCCTTACAATAAGCCCTTTAATTTGACATACCAAACGATATGCTTTACAAAACCATGTTATTTTGATTTAGGTTTCGTTAATTTTTTTTTTTCAAATATTCATTTGTTTTCTTTATACCTTCGTCTTTGGGTCACAAAAAAGTACATGAGTACCCAATTTCCACTCATTTGGTCTAGTTGTTTCGGAAAAAATTGGCTGTGAAGGATGGTCGCCCACTTACACGAGTGATAAGGGTTCCATTTTTTCGTTCGGAACCCTAAAAATATAAAATCAATTAATATAAAAAAAACAGATTATAAAAGTACTCGCAGTTCTACCGTTGCTCGAAAACAATTTAGTTGAATGCAATAATGCATCGAAATTACGATTCGCAACTTTGACACTTTTCATATACAGTTGATTACTGCCGCGAGTACAGTTTCTCTTTCAACATAATATGTTTTACATTAGGTATTTTACATAACCTTAAAGTATTTTACATACCTCTTTTTTACATTAGGTATAAT
The DNA here is from genome assembly GCA_951805285.1 of Thymelicus acteon. NCBI lineage: Eukaryota > Metazoa > Arthropoda > Insecta > Lepidoptera > Hesperiidae > Thymelicus > Thymelicus acteon. The sequence goes on from OX638224.1 coordinate 2,285,627, forward strand.
ATCATTGTGGTATTGTAGCTCCTAAACGAATGGACCGCTTGAATGAATTTGAAAGCTGATAATGATCAAGATGGTTCTTAGCTACGTTTAGTGTAAACAAAATCGTCGGGTTTTTTAAATTTTAAAATTTATAGTTATTTTACGATGTTGATTAGAACTGAATATTGATCTGATATTCCCTAATAGCGTTGTACAAACCCATCATATCCTCGACGGGAACCACGCCTCACGGATTAAACACTCTCGCGAGCTGACCGATCGCTGTACTGGATAATGCAATCCATTAAGCAAACACGCCGCGGCTGGTTCTCTGTTGATTTACACCGACCAGCTCGTATATTGTCGTAGGCCTATCATTTGGGCCTATCGCTTCATTAATAGCCAATATCGACTATCCAGTAGCTGGTTCGTATCGGCTTATGAGTTGTGTTCAATATAATCATATAGTTATTGATAAAATATAATCTAAATTTTACTAACAAAAAATGACCGACTTCAAAGTTACTCTAAAACTACTTGTCAGATCTCGTTCAAATTTATGTGGGATAACGTGACAAGCACTTGCTTTCGATTAAAAAAAGAATCATCGAAATCGGTTGGCGTGATATTGAGTTATTCGTCCATTTGTTGCGGTTACTTAATACAAACTTAGGACTTATATGGTTTTATCATGGATGCCATTGTCAGATCTCAATAAAATTTATATGGGACCACATGACAGCCACCAGCTTTCGATTAAAAAAAGAATCATCAAAATCGGTTCACCCAGTCCAAAGTTCTGAGGTAACGAACATAAAAAAATACAGTCGAATTGAGAACCTCCTCCTTCTTTTGAAGTCTGTTAAAAACATATTTATCTCGGCGACACTAAAAGCTTATTTAATCTGTGGCAATTGAGTTGAAATGGGAATGGAAACTGATTAATAATTCTATCGCTATGAGTGATTCTAAAAACAATCTAACAATCATATTAAAACGTAGTGCAATCGTGAAATAAGGTAATGTGTGTCTACGAGTTTCCCTTGAAACAACGCATCGGTGACACCTTTGGCACAGACATCCATCAACGCCATGTAGTCAACATTACATCAGGTGCCCTTGTATTCACTATTCACACAACAAAAAAACCACGCAGCTGTAACTATGTAGCCGCAACCGATTCTCGTCTAAATGCAAATATGATGCGGCTCTGTACTCGTCATATTCGTATCACAGATGCGCTGGCGGGCTTCTGTAGCGTATTGCACTGTTTTATTCACATTACTTCACTACACTGTGCTTCTATAGACGTAGAGTACCATAGAGGATACAGATTGACTTGGCTACACATGGGAGAAAAAATGACAAATTTTAAGTACTATTGGTCAAAGATATACAACATCATTGACTATTGGTATCTACTAAAAAAAAAACTTGAATTTTTTAATATTTTAATTAGTTTATGACTGGCTGGATGCCTTCGACCTATTAATGGCCCACTACTCACACGGGTATCTCCTCTTTGACGACCTGTGTGGTGCAATGGTTACCATACCGGATCGCCGCGCCAAGGGTCCTGGGTCCGATTCCCAGCGAGGCAGAAATTTGAATGATGAGTTTGAATTTCGGTTCTCGGTCTGGGTGTGAGTGTTCTTGTCTCTGTCCGTGGGACCCACGACGTTAATTAATTAATTTATTAATCTTACCTAGAGCATACTCGACCACGCTGCTCCAGTGCGTATTGGTGGTTATGTAGATAACTATATAGGTAGTAGACCTAACTGTGAATTCGTTTCGGAAATCTTCAGAGTAAGTTTACAAATAGCTCTCCCATCCGGAACAATTTTAATTCAATCTTGGTCAGTAATTAAAAAGTGCTATAACAATCACGTTTCTTTCCAAAAAAGTTTGTCTAGTTCTATCAATTACCCATTACCAATATTTATTTATTTCACAGGAAACAAACCATACTTTCTACAGGAAAAGCAGTCAAAACTTTGTTTTTAAACCCTTAGCAGAAAGTTTATTACTGCCTTTTATTTTATATCTTCTGTACCTAATTGCCAAATAATTATTCTGAACAGTTTAAAATCTTTGTTATAACTATATTGCAAGGCGTTATTTTCATCAATGAAATATCATTTTATACTGCATTCATTATTGTAATAATTACCACTATGATTATATTAACTCAAAACATTTCGGTAACATAGTTTCGGGGCATAATCGAATAATGATAAAGTCGAAATAATGCGATCTAACCATCCAATATCAAATTATCTACTAAAATTATATTATTGAAGACTGCCAATTCTCGACTGGTAACAGCCATAGTTTTGGGTTGAAGTGATGATAAAAATGATTGTATATTAATAACTATACAACGTTATATACACAACCGACACTTTTTTATACTTGCTCAACAAGTAGATACTATCCAAGGTTATAAATACTTTCTATTACATGAAAAAACCTTTGACGTCGGCACCATACTTGCATGAAGTCGCTACCATTTGTGGCGCCAAGCGTACGTCAGAGTGACGTCTGTCACAGCTGTCAGAACTGACGTGAAAAGAATTGTCAACGCGACAAATGACATTAACCTGTGATTTTATGGGTTAACGTACGGGTTGTAAAGACCCTGTAATGACTTCTATTTTGGGTTGGTTCCGTAACCTTCGACCTTTGAGGTCCTGCGAACGTCGTGAGGTGACGATTCTCAGTTTGATATGAAACGAATTTTTGATTAGATTATAAATTATTAGTCTAAAAGTTATTTGATACGGTAGAAAAAAACCAAAGGCAGTGTTGTGAACTCAGAACTTCTTAACTTCATATTTATTTATTTATTTTATTTTATTTAAAACCTTTATTGTATTCACCTTAAGCTAGGTTTTACAAAGGGCGAAGTTAATGCCTATTCGCATTATTATCATAATGCAAAAACATTTAATTAACATTGTATCCATAGATGAGTCTTAATCGCGACGGTGCTGTGACCTGTGACGTAACACTAAATTCATTACAGTGTCCTTCAGGAAACAAAGTCATTAATTAAAAGAAAATTGAACTAATAATTATTCTGTTTTATTACAGAGTTTGCCTAAAATTGCTGAGGTATTTGCTCCAATAATTGGCTCTCGCGTCCAATAAATTCTGCGTCATTCAATACTTTAATTACCGCCAATTTATTAACTAGATGAATAATTACGTCCATACTAATTTATATTGATAAAAATATTGTTAATGACCTTTGATAGAAATGTGCTTTGTTTACATGATGATTATATATGAAACCGTTATAAAAACGTTATAAAAGTAAAAAAAAACTTGTTTCCTTCAGCAATCACTAAGGTAACTCATAAAATCTGATTGTAGATCCATCACTTAGGGGCCATCCATAAATTACGTCACACTATAGTCACCGCGAACTAAGAAGCCCAATTTGTTGTTTGCCATCACAATGACATTAGAGATGTACAAAAAAATCGGTTCACGAAAGAAACCAATTTTTACAACAAATCGATTCAAAATTATAAGACCTTCTAATCGATTCGATAATTAAATTTTAAACTAAAAACCGTAATATTTAGGTACCTAGTTAGTGTAGTACTAGTGTAGTAGGTAGTGTAGTAGTTGTAGTACCTATTACCTCGATTGAGCTATCTCGTACCGCGTATTCTCAATATGTACCTATTTACGACTTCAATAAAATATTATTTTATCCATGGATGGCGAAATGCCCATACATAATGGAAAATGTCCTTTGTTAGCATCCAATTCGTCGTGGTATTATTGGGTACCTAATTTTAAATTCAAATGCAAGCAAATCATTTTTAACAATGTAATTAAATTAATCAATTTTCATTCTTAAATTTCGATTATAGTAATGTATCGATTATGATTGGTTTTATAAACGGTTTCAAGCCGTCACATCACCCTACGTCAGATTAGATTTAGGCTTCTTCTTATAAGTTTGTTTCGACGTCATATATTTTTAATAAATTTTGCATAAATTATGATGTGATGGGATTTTTACTAGATTTTAACGTATAATATGATTTATAATCAACGCCAATGAAAATGAGTAGGGATTTTTAACAAATTTTGGCAAAATCCTTTGTCCGTAAGTATTCAACTATTCATGTCAAGTAAATGAATATTCCATTTCGCCCAAAGACACCCATACAAGGTTAGTTCATATTAATAAATAGCAGCTATCATTATGGGCATCTTAGATAATTTTGACTATAATTTCATGACTTTTTGACTTTTCCCCCGTCCTTGTCACAGCTGGTCATTTGTGAGACCTCCCCCCATAGTGTGACATCACATATTATGGAATTTAACACCTAGAAATTATTAAATTAAAATAGCAGTTCCGAAATAAGTTTTATTTCCATTAATTGTTTTTTACTACTTACCTATACATACCAATTACTCGATTTTGAAATGTGACGTCCCGAAACTTAGGACCCTCTCCCATCCCATGTCACACAATGTCACACTACATCGACCCCCCCCCCTCCCCCCTAACGTGTGACGTAATTTATGGATGGCCCCTTACTGTGACAGCGATCTGTGAGAAAGATGTAATTATATTTTTCTAAAAATACCATTAAATTTATTTTCACAGAACCTTACAAACATATTCATTAACATACACACGTGCCACAATACACAAACAATAACAAACAACAAACGAAAGTAACATCGGGGACTTTATATCCTACAACCGGTACTTCAGCGTACCAACCGACCACTACAAAAACTGGCAGATACCACTGGCTACTGAGTCCTGCCACTCGTATGTCCGAACCGCGAGAAAAACTACGATAGAGACACGTAACATTCCCACGTACTACGCGGAATCGAACCCGGAACCCCGCGCTGGGAACCCGCCGTGGTATCTGTATAATTGGCCTGTGACAATAAACATTGAAGTTATAATTAAAAGGAGCTATTAAGTTCGATTCCTAGTGTTTCTTGTGGGCAAGCTCGGTCAACATTGATTATGGGTTACATTGAAATACACGCGACCATTCCAGTATTTACTTAAGTTCCAAAATATACAGTCTTTTTAAAATACCTAAATAACACTGCAAGTACATTTAATTAGGTAACTGTTTGATCGTAATTGTTCCAGATTAGAATTTTAACCCGTCGCCTTTTTTGATCAAATCCTGCAGAACGATAGAATAATAACTCCGTTGGGTCATTTTCGTAGAAAATTTCAATGATTTAATTAATTCTCTAAACAAAGTTAGTGAAATGATCCTTAGGGGCCATCCATAAATTACGTCACACTAATTTCATGACTTTTTGATCCTACCCCCCGTCCTTGTCACAGCTGGTCACATCTGTGCGTCCTCCCCCCTAGTATGATGTCACATATTATGAAGTTTATACCTAGAAATTATTAAATTAAAACAAGAATTGTTTTTAATATATATCCTATACATACCAACTATTCGATTTTGAAATTTGACGTCACGAAATTTAGGACCCCTCCCACCCCTTGTCACACAATGTCACACTACATCGACCCCCCTTCCCCCTAACCCTAACGTGTGACGTAATTTATGGATGGCCCCTTAAGGGATTTGATCAAATCTTGGAATCATTATTTCCCTCGACATATACAATATTTTTAGATCGTGTGAAGTCATCTTCGCAGGATTTCCATACAACATTGTTGTAAAATAGATGTTGCTCAATGGCCTCTATATTATTATGGTCTTGACAGGGAAATTATTTTGCACTTGAAAAAAATATTGATCGCAATCCCTACTGTCGGCACAACCCTATAACTACCTATAGACACTGCCACTGAAATACGATTTTCGGTAAAGTCGTTTTTAACCGATTTCAAAAAAGTAGGAGGTATTCTATTCGACTGTATTTTGTTTCCTCTGAACTTTCGACTGAGTGAACCGATTTTGATGATCCTTTTTTTAATCGAAAGCTGGTGCTTGTCATATGGTCCCACTTAAATTTGAGCGAGATCTGACGAGTAGTTTTTGAGTTATCCCTAATTTTGAAGTCGGTTATATTTTGTCAAGGATTATAATATCTTAAGTTACACGTTACACCAATTATTAATGCTTTCCTGTGCGGTTGAGTCGGAGTGGAATTGACGATGGGATGGTGTGGTGTGCGAAGACCTTTTCTAGAAGAAAGAAGAATGTACAAATACCGTCAACCATAAACTGCCTGATAAAGACCCGAGCCACCTAAAACAGATGATTTCACATAGCCTGCACCATCCTATTGCTTTGAGTCAGCCGTCAAAAGATTCGTTGTGTTCCGGCTGAGTGCTTAAGAGCCACTTTCTTAATTCTCTATTATTTCTTAACCAGCAACGCATTGCTAATGCGGTATGTTATTGATGTCCATGGGCGATGATCATCACTTGCACAGGTGGCTCGTCTGGTCGTCATTGTCAGCTGTTTACATAGAAACCCTGGTCTTTGTTCAGAAAGGCTCGTAGAGCAATAAAGCCCATAACACTTACTATCTAGTCCGTTGTTCAGCAAGACTCACCACGAGTACAATAAAGCCCTTTACACTTATCAATGCATCGTCTATAAGCATTAGGATAATAAGCAGACTTATTTCTTAAGTTAAGCAAGTCGACTTACGGAATTCCCCAGCCACAATTGTACTCGTTGTATGTGCCTCGCGTACGCTCACGTTTACGTTACATTTTATCGACACGACCGAAAAAATCTCTGCGCAAACGCACCGGTCGATCGCCTTTAATTTATCCGATAAATAAATATATATGTCTCCGTATGGGAGCACCACTACCGGCTGTTAGCGAGAAGCGAGCTAGCAACAAAGGAATGATAGAACATAATAAAACGATTCACCAACAATTGGCTCCAGGATTATTGTGACAAAAAATTATATTTTCTCTTTATTTATTTATTTAAACTCTTTATTGACTGTACACACTAAAACATTTACAAAAGAGTACACTGTTAACAAGTAGATAAGTATAATACAATGGGCAGCCTTATCGCTTACAAGCGATTTCTTCCAGACAACAAACGAGAGGAGAAGATCGTGTCTGGGCGAAATAAGGGTAGGGTGTACACATAAAAGAAATTAAATAGAAGTTATTTTACATGCAATTCAATGAAAATATGATACATACAGATAAGATAAAACGGACTAAGATGGCTACAGGGGAGTGTGAAAGAAAATTATAGATAGGGAAGGAAGAAAGTTATAGACAGAGGAATTTTTTCCGTAACTTTTTAAACCTTATACTTTATCAACCACAATAAATATTATGCTGCGACATATGACATTATGACATGTTTTCTCTAGAATCTGAACATGTTTGAAGTCAAACACAAGAAAAGTGAAACCGCTATTTCTGTGTAACTATTGCATGTAACTAATTTAAAACAACAATGGCTAATTTGTTTCAGGCTTGTAGCTTTCAGCTTGTCACTGTAGGGCCAATGATGACTATATACCTAACAGATAAAGAATTATCTTAATCTGACTGATAGATGTCTAAAGAAACTAAAGAAAGATTGTGTTTAGCTATAGTTATAGCTGAGCTGGCGATATCGCTAACCTAACCTCGCCGGCGGTAGGCCCCGTGCCTCACGCAGTATCTATACATCGTTGTATTGTGAAGCCACGTTCCCGGATGGCATCCAACCTAAGGGCCTCGCCGTATAAGGATGGGGAAGCGCGCGAGTGGCTTTAAATTCGCGTCTTGTAGGCTAACAAAAAATTACGTTACGAGTACACACAGCGTAAGCGCAGAGCACAACAGACGGAACGGTACCAGTACTGGAGGTAGGTATTATTGGCTCCGAGAATCTATTAGTGTACCTACTCGTTCAGGTAAACTGTGGTTTAACAGAAGGCATCAGAAATATACTTAGGACACATATATAGCTCATCCAGTTGATTCCTATTTAATCAACTAGATATAACAATGCTGTAATGACAATCAAACCAATTTGATAGAACCTTATCTCCTGAGGTAAGGTCCCGGTTTCTATTCAAGATAAAGCAGGTTATTCAAAAATTATACGCCATTCAAATTCATTGCAAAAAGGATACCTTACCTACTCAATAGAGTAGTAACTTGAGTAATAACTTAGGATCAGATACTATTAACAAGATGATTTGGCGGATAATTAACATAATATGTATTATAAATATAATTGATCAAAGACTATAAAACATTAAATAATGTCAATGTGAAGATGCCCTTTCACAACATGAATTAAGATTGTATTTCGATCTGAAACTAAATCCGTCAACTGATTTTCCATGTTGTTAAACTTCTGCAATATTAACCCTTATAAATATTGTATTGTCGATAGTTTGATCTCGTTGGGAGGCGGCGCACGTGTCGGCGTGTACCGTGCGGCATCCCGGCATCCCGGAATCTTGGTATCCCGGCATCCCGGCATCCCGTGTCACTGGACGGGAGGATTCCTTGTAATTGTTACGGTTTTTGCTCGGGTCCTGTTTATTTTGATCGGTGATTTGATGCTTAATTAGTATAGGGTATGCTTATTGTCCTGTCAGGGCTTAGAAGATTACGTATCGTAATCGGGAAAGACAGGATGGTTGAGCAAAGTGCACTAGGAGTAGAGGTGGTTGTCTTAAACTCTACTCTAGAAAGTACGCTAGAACATAGATGCATCTTACACTTCATATTTTAATGCGTGTAATTTCCGAAAGAGTTTGATTACTCATCCTGAGTACTGTATTTGACGACCCTGTAGCCTAGTTAGTAGCGACCGTGCCTGCGAAGCGAGGGGTCCCTGGTTCGATTCTCGGCCGGGGCAGATATTTGTGTGACCTATTTATGTGTTATCCTGAGAATTAAATAATTAGTGGTCCGGAATCGAATACTGAACCTTGAGGAGACTTAATACAGCACGTGGGTACTTATACACAGAAACGAAATATTTTATAACAAAATAAAACCAGACGAGTAAACAATTAATTATCGTATTCAATAACTCACTTAATTGCACCTCTGTATTTTGATTTCAATTACCTGAAAACAAAAAAAAACATTGAGATATAGAAAAAATATTGAATACTGTTTTTCATAAATGTATAAGATAGTAAAAGAATCTGTAATCCGAAATACCGCATATCAAACATGCTACAAACCGGATTAATAACAAAACGATTACATTATTCTATTCCATTAACGACAAGTAGGTATGCCAAATTTCAAATACTATACTTTATTGTACACATAAAACAGAGCAAAAATTTACTTTCAAAGAGACGCAGTAAATTAATATACACAACAGTTGGTCTTATCGTTAAACAAACCGTATTTTTAAACTCATAACATTCATCTGATTTCATTCCAATTCAATTAAGCTATGTCACAAACAGCTGTTCCAAATAAGAAATAATTACAAAGCATTAACGCATACTTCAATCAGCAATTCAATACTACAATTATATGCTACCGGTATACAGTATCTGTCGGTACCCCGCCGTGTGGCAGAAAAAATAAAATTTATAGCCTTAGAATATAAAAGGCTAGAACCACTGGGTTGTGGTTCGCCTCACTCACACAACAGACATTCGCAGAACTCACTTAACAACTCACTCGTTTATGCCTACTCCCTTGATGTCGCACGATGGACTGATTAGAAAAACGCTAGGCGTTCGAAACAATTAATCTGAAAGAATTTGGTTTCAAACTTAAATAGAAATAAGGAGCAAAATCAAAATCATTTTGATAGTTGCTGCATTTTACATAAAGGAATAAACCAAAACAAACTCTAAAAATTCAAATTCCAGGGTTTTTTCATTTATGGGACACTAAAATAGAAAAGTAGTTTAATTATTGATAATTTATAATTTAATTTCAGACATACTTAATTACTATTTAATTTTAATTATTAGTAGTAATGCCATTAATTATTATGCTTTGTATTTGTATGTGTTATTATTTTGTTATAAGAAGGCTACGAACTACCGTAAATCACCTAGAATTGATTTTTATGTAGCGTGAGAAATTTTTCGTCAAAAGTCCAATCGACACAATATATGAATGTATGTAAAATTACATATAAGTTTACGGCATTTAATACCTAGTAAACCGTCTGTGGCTACGTATTTTTTGCCTCTATCTAAAGACTGTTTTTTCCGCATTTAAAACATCGTGTTTTTTACCTGAGTAATGCTTAGATCATTTTAATGTTTATATTTTATATGTTAATGTGAATTAATTTTTTAGGATTTTTCGTAAGTAACTGACCAAGTTGGGTCGTTGGATGGGTGACCGCTAGTGGCAAAAATTTTATACTTTCATAGTTCGAAGTGCACAATATTTAGCCGCTTCAGCCATCTGCTAAACTAGTCGTGTTTCGGCTGGTGGTTTGAGAGCCGGTTCTTTCGTTCTTTCTTATGTTCTTTCTTGTTGGACAATGTTTGTGATGTTTTTGGTATCGCTGTTATTCATTGACAATAGTGACCACTTTCGAATTACCATCAGGTGGCTCGTCAGCTCATGTTAGTCAGCTATTAACACAACACAAAACCTCTTAAAACATCCAATATTTAACATTTACAAATACACGATATTACCCCTCGTTTACTTATTTACAAGAGAATTGCAACGCATGAAACGACAATGTCCCATAAATACAATTTGGGCCGAACTCGCGTCAAATGAAATGTAAATTTACACAGGCCGCACAAACACGATACTCATACAACAAATTATTGGATCGTATTCCGGATAATATTACAATGTTTTAATAGCAGTTGAATTCATTTATTGCTTACGATAGGCACGAAGTGGGTGTAGTACGGGGGCTTGTATCAATCAGCATTCGCTCAATTTCAATCGTGAACGCTTATTTTGAGACTGCTAGTGCACCTACCAAACATATACAATTTCCTTAATTTATTTTATTTTTCTTTGTTATAAAATAAATAACAAAGGTGACCACAATAAATAATTAATATACCTACATGTTAAATTTTTAAGTAATCGATCATAATTATACATACAGCCATACTTAATAAATATTAAGTATTTCAGTATTTTTCAGTTAATGCCAGTTGATACCAGGCAAACAAACACAAACCACATGTTAAAATCAACATTAACAATTAAATACAAATCACATGTTTAAAATCTACGAACGTTTGTTCGATGTTATCGTATAGAATTCCATTTTACAAATAAAACAATAATATTTTCACTGTTATTCTGCTTTTACACAAGACAAACAAGGACCAAAAAGAATTAAACTTTTGATACGATGATATAAAATCACCTAGTCTCTTGAAGAGGACCCTTTTGCACAATACTATGATGTCTCCCTGGCGCCAATCAATCGAGATAGAACGATAAAAAACCAAATTAACTGATTTTATTGCCCAGATATTTCGAGGCAATAATAGTTATACTCGACAACAAAGGAAATTCCTACCTCCAGATCACGTATGAAGACATTGCCACTCAGAATCCTAACTCACGTTAATAAAGCGCTAAACAATACCGATACCTAATCAACAACTGTTTCCAGAATGCCCAAAGACCCACATCCGAGCTTAAGCGTTAAAAACGAAAAAACTAAGCAATTTTGGCTCCATCCATATTCATTTGTATTGAGAAATCTTAAGCGGTGGCCTTACAGCGCGGAATTCGCTGACCGGTCCAATAAGTTTTTCGTGTGTAATTAAACTTTTGTAATGCCTCGAGTCGTTGCCACGCGTTTGACGCGCGACTGCCTTTTAAGGCAGCACCACCGCTGCCCCTACGGTAAGTGCGATCGATCGCTCCCAAGACTTTAACGATAGCTCAGCAGAAATCGATTCCGAACCCTATGACGACGCTATTGGAACGATTACTGAAACAATTGACGCGGCCAACGAAGATCTCCCAGCTTCAGATGACAAGAATTATATTGTCAAATTATTAACGGCAGTTCGCGGAACAATGGGCACTAAAGCTTAACATTACGAGTCACAATCCTTTGGATTGAACGTGTTTTTCGTCTTTTCGAGTTCAAAAGGCAAGAACAAGACAGAAGGCCGCCACACGACGAATTCCATACGTTTCTCGGACACGATTTAGTTGAAAATAGAGCATCATTAAGATAGCCGAGGTGTCGTCGTGACTGTGGAAAAAAATTAAGGAATTGAATCGTGGGTAGTCATAGATGAATTGGATATAATGAGTGGTAATGATGTTTGCGATAGTGGTGGCCAACTGAATGGGATGGGGACAAGTATAATGGGATGGCCAGCGTGATGTGGTGTCACGACGCTTCGTTTGATTGAGCGTTCGTCGTTTTTGTGGTATTGAAGTAGCAAATGAGCTTGCAATCCGATTGATGTTAGGTGGTCGACATGCGACCATCTATGAGATTAACGTTTTGTATAGAAAGGATGTCACTAGGGAGCGATGAGATCGAAGGTTATAGTCCTGTCTCAACACTATGTCCAGTTGTCCAACCGTATAGATTATGTTTTCTTGTTACCAACCCCATGAATCATAAAAAAACAACAATATATCGATAAAGAACAATATTATTTTATTTATATTCATGTAGGTATAATATTTATGCACGGACCTAAAAAAAAGACGGAAGTAATCCCAAGAACAAATTCAGTGAAGCACCTATAGTAATACCAACTCTCTATTCGTACAAGTACACACACCCACACATTGACTACTTCTATTGATTGATTGCTATGCTTCACTCTCGATTAGACGAGGTTACGTCCGTCTATTTTTCAGGTCCGTGTATTTATGTAACATAATATCATGGAATATTATATTGGCTTAAAACTGAGTGTTAAAATTTAACCCTTCAATGCTATATTTCTTGATACTTTGTCTATTTCCGAGGCCGCAAGCTTCATGGCGTGTACATCATTATAATTTTTGGAAACAACTACAAATGAAACAATTCTATCTGGTGTGCGTTCCCAATGTTATGCCACTCCTGAGGACTGAGATGGAATGCCTCATTTGTAAGCATCGTGGGACTCGACACCCTTTTTACCGGAACGCTACGTTGCTGGAAACAATTTCGGTGTATTCCACCGATCGTATTTCCACCGAATTAATCAGTGAAGAAAAAGTAGTGATGGATCGTTAAGTCTTCTAAGCGCGTGAACCGGTTGCTACCGGTTCCTGGTATTCGAGGTTATTTACAATGGCTTTTCCTAGGGAAATGCACAATATTATTGTTTCGATAAGTTCTAGCCGTATTGAGACGGCCTAGAATACTGAGAGACTGAGCGCAACCTCACGCTGGCATGGCAAGCGTAAAAGCCGAAGCGCCCTCCTTTGCTTTGTTTTAGGGCTAGGTTATTTCGTATAAAGATTATTACTGACAATCAATAAAACCATCGCGTCGTCTCCTTCATCCGCCGACTCTTATCTCGGTAATTGTTAGTGATCCTGCTCGCTGAGCAGAAGTCTCAGATTCGTTTGCCTCGACTAACTTTAATGTGACAGTTAAATGTGTAATTTCTTGATCAATAAATAAATAGCTTCCGAAATAATACAAGTCACTTGCATTTTGTTTCTAAGTTTTCCATTTAAACATTGTTGCATGGTAAGGGTCCTCACTACTCACAGTGGCATTTCGCTTTTCTGCAATAGACAACACGGCAGGTATACGAAGTATTCCTGTCCGCAATAGCCATCGAACATAACTTAGTTAGCGGACGAGGACACCTGTGTGACAAACGATCGAACGGACACATCGCCTCTCACAATAGCGAACGTACATAAATGTATGGACAGGATAATGACCACTGCATGTGTTATGTGTTTTGTTTTGTTTTGTTTAATTATTTTATTTGCGTTGTCTGTTGTCTTTGTGTGTGACATTACAATGGGGTTAGCAATTTGTCAGTTATCGCGTAGGAATGGGGATTTTTTTATGAAATTCCTCTGTGTTTTTGATGACATTGCGTGTTCGTTTAGAAACTGCTGTGCTGATACAAAGTATCCTAAATGATTGTACAATGTATTCGACTTCGATTGTTCAGATATAGTACTAAAAACTGTGCTTTATATTATTTTAACCTTACTTACGAAAATGAAGAAATTGAATTCAATTTTATTATCAGTATATAGACGACACTTATATTATGAAAAGAAGACCTTCACATATTAAAAAGAAAATATAGGAAAGAGACGAATAGAACAGATTCAACTAGCGCCATCTATCACCGTGATTGCACAGCGGACCTAGGTACTCTATGCAGCTCAAAGATAGCACACATACTCGTGTGAGTACCCATCGATAACCGAAAAGTAACACGCACTGATATTAAAACCTTCACCCACACATCAAATAAACGCGAATAAAACGGTAAAGTTAAATGGTCGGGGCGTCCAAAGGACTGCGTTCGCGAATTAATCACACTTGTTAAACTGAAGAGATGCGCAGATAAGTAGAAAAATAATGCCTCGCCAATGAAATATGCGCGCGCCGGGGCCTTACAAATTAACTGTTTGGCTTGCGCGTGTCGGCTGATGCGCGAATGAGCGCATAAACGATTTACATACGTTTTTTTTTATGTGAACTAACTACTCTATCTCCGGTCCCTCTTTTCCACTATTGTCACGTATCTACAAGTTCTTCGGTCACGTTACGCGAAGAGGTGGAATGTCTATAAAGCGTCTCGTTGTACAAGGCAAAGTGGAAGGCGTAAGACCTAAGGCTAATACGGAGGAATGACAAAACGTCGTAAGGCGAGTGACATCACATCAGGCTTTAACGCTACTTCATGATGACCACGCAAGTTCACGACTACAGTCCCTCCTACAGCCCTATTCTAGGCTTGTCGCAAATGTCCATGGGCGGTAGGGGAAAGCGGTTCTGCAAGCTCATTTGCTTTCCTCACTACATAAAAATAGCAAACAAGCAGACGAGCTACCTTAAATATATAGACGGGCTGTTCCGAACAAAATCCGTGTCACATTTTTCATACTCTGTGACAGCGCTTCGTTCGGTCAAGTTCGGTTCAAAATGGCGGCGGTATAGAGTATTTTAGACTAAATCATTTTTAAAAATGTAAGTAAAAATAAAATTATTTACCAATTATAATTTTAAATAAACTCAAATAAAGTTCAAACGTAAATAATGAAAACGTTTTAACTGTGCAAAATAAAAAATATGCGTTATTATGTGTTCTTGAATGGTCGGGGTTTTTCAAAAATGACACACAATCTACTCGTCTCGCTTGCTCGCAGCCGACTAAAATGCGTTGGCACCATTTGGTGTCAATATAAGTGTCCAAATTTTTAGAAGTGAACAGCCTGTCTAGTATAGTATATACATATACTAGGCCTTTGGCTATATTATGGAAAACACCGTCATTTTCTGCCGTTTGTTGCCCAAGGACTTCATGAACACTGAATGCATCACTGACTGACGACAAGGAAACGGGGAGCGCGATTTAGAACCTACTAGCAACTCCCACAGCTTTGCCCGCGTTTTCTGGTCATCACCATGGTCTGCTTGTGTGAAGTAGCGAAGTTTTAGCACCACACATTCGTCGTCGTTCCAACCGGTTCCTAAAGGTGCGTTATCAGCGGTGATAATTTCCTTAATGTTTCGCACGGTAAGTAATAATGGCGGTTCAAAGAAACGCGATTGAGTTGAGCCTTCGCGCCATCTTGTTACCGCACTCATGAATTTTTAAGTGAATGAATTAACAAGCAAAAGTTTTTACACCTCGTTCGCGTGAGGGAATATTTGGTACTCCTTCGTACAGGGTTTGAATTCTTAACACTAAGGACGGTCTTTTAGACCATTTCGAAGTTAAGCGAGCGATTTCCGAAACGAAACTTTATTTTTACGTATATTTTTGAGGTGGATATTTATGTCACTTTTTATAAGTAACTAGCTGACCCGGCGAACTTCGTATCGCCTAACAATTTTTTTAAAACTAAAAGTAGCCTAAGTTACTCCTTGTTACATCAGCTATCTGCCAGTGAAAGTACTGTCAAAATCGGTCCAGCCATTTCAGAGATTAGCCGGAACAAACAGATAGACAGAGAGGACAAAAATTGTAAAATATGTTGTTTTGGTATATTTACCGTGTATGTATATATCCAAATGCACTTAGTAAAAAGCGGTTATTTTAATATTACAGACACTTCAATTTTATTTATTTGTATAGAGTATAGATTTTTCAATATCCCTTACTTTATAACGCTACATACTCATAGCCCCACGCTAGGATTCCCTGTGTCGTGGGGGTGTGGGTGCCATGGACAACACACAAAGACAAGAACACTCACACCCAGACCGAGAACAGAAATTCAAACTCATCATTCAAATTTCCGCCTCGCTGGGAATCGAACCCAGGACAGCGGTCCGGCGCGACAGCGGTCCGACATGGTAACCATAACACCACATGGATCGTTTTTTTGTAACAGTATATTTTTACTTATTATAATCTTAATGCCTGACAAAACTCCCACCTGATGGCAATTGACAATATAGCAAAGCGTATCAACTTGTAAAAGCCACTCTTGTCTTAAGACTTTGTATCTTAAGTAAATTTTTAATGAATTTTTACACCTCAGCTCGCATGTAAGTGATTTCTGGCGAAACTCCTTCGGTTACAGGTTCTGAATACCTAAGCGAAACACAGATTCTTTGTGGGATTCTCTGAATGGTGACCTAGAAAGAAGTCCGTGTTAAATATGAACAGTAACACGGGGATTTCTCAAGATTCAATGTCCAAGTGATAATGGGATGTCGTGTGAAGAAGTGGATATGGATATTAAGGTTTACGTATTGAGAAGTCTGCCCACTAAAGCATACTATACTCTACCATGCCCACTAAAACTTTTTTCGTCTGACACGTCCTTAACACGGTCATGGTATCATATCTTAATATATTATAATAGATATATATAAATTACGTGTCACGTTGTTTGTCCGCGATGGACTCCTAAACTACTTAACCGATTTTAATCAAATTTGTACACCGTGTGCAGTTTGATCCAACTTGAAAGATAGGATAGACGGTTTATTTATTTATTTATTCGTTTATTTATAGATCGCCAACATACTGTACACCATTACATTCAATTCGAGGCATTATGCGGTTTTAATAAAAAAAAAATTTGACAGAACTTAGGCTGTCCGGGCAGCTAGTACTATACTATAGTATAGGTACACAATAGTGGGTTTTAGTTTCAACGTCTCTTTAGAAACGGCTATCATTTCGATTTTAATATTCTTGCTTTTCACTGATTTCTAATTTTGCTCATTGTCATCTTCAATGTTTGTTCAGATGTGCAAATGTGCATGACAAATTCATGCCATTTTCTGTTATCAATTTATGTTACTTAATCATTCAATTCTAGTTTATAATGAGTACTTAATTGTTAATTTTCGATCGATTAGTTCATAAACGAACCACGCGTCAATTTCATGAGTGAGTTGTCGTCTATAGATTATGAACAAAAATTATGTTAAAAATAATTCAATTAATAAATGGGTATAATTAAATCTGTTCAGAATATGACATCGACGAAAAAATATTATAAAGTATGCTATAAAAATACTTTTTATGGGAAGTACGTACTTCCCTATCAGTGAATCTTTCAGTTCATTAGGTCATTATCATAATTGCCAATTACAGACTGAAAAGCATTTTCCTCGTTGTTCAGGTTCGGTAAAAATATACTTTATATGATGCGAGTTTATTTGTTTATTTATCTACGTCATGTAGGAAAAGAATATCGTCATCAAAAACTACGTATTTTTTGTGAATTTTGTCATAAATACAGATTCATAACAATAAAAGGGATTGTAATTTAATGATCTTAGGAATACGACTACTAATAACCGCACTGGAGACTCATTTTTTTATTGTTTTTAGGGTTCCGAAGTAAAATCGGAATGGTCTCGTCATGGCCGTCCGTCCGTCCGTCTATCCGTCCGTCCGTCTGTACGAAGAAAAGCGCCGAGACCCTTAGTGCAAGAAAGCTGTAATTTGGCATGGATATGCATATTTATTAAAACTCCAGAATCGTACAATAAAATATTGAAAACATTTTTTTTATTGAAACTATATTCGACCGTAAGATTACATAGACTTTATGTGCGCATACTCCGCGTAGTATGTATTATGTTTATTTTTATACATTTTGGGTGTTTCTAATGCATATTATATAAAAATATTAGCTTCCTGCTCTCCTTTTCCGTGGCCAATCGATCCGCGTAATTGCCGTAAAAAGGGTTTGCCTAAAAGTTTTTTCATCACGTATTAATATAATAATAATTATATTCTAATCAAACAGATAGAAGTAATTTGGTGTATAGCCTGTATAATTTCTTTAAAAAGATAAATATAAAAAAATCATCTATTTCAACGAATAAATCTATAACGAATGCCCTCCGAAAAATAAATTCATGATGATTGAATGACCACTTATTTCTGCTTCAGGGATCGCCATTTATCTTTCAACTATGAATAAACGGATTAACATGAATAAGTCATAGGTACAGCTATTATATTCAACATCCCACTTGAGAGGCACCCCACTTTAAAACTCTTTTGACAAAAAGTTGCTTGAAAAAGGCCTAGGGTGCCTTAATTGATCAGTGCCAATAATGACATGTTTATGGTCCTTTTATAAAGGGTAAAAACAAGTTATTAATAAATTGATATTAGGATAGAACACATGGTTAGGGCAGGCGGCGCCTTCGTTCGTGTACTCGCGCAAAAACTTATGAACCCTGCTTAAATATTCGGCTGTCAGGTATTTTTGAATAGTACCTGGGAAATTTTCAGATAAAATAAAAAATAATTGAAAAAAAAACCCGAGTGCGTATTAAAAACTGAAAAGAAAAAAACAAGCTCATTAGTTTAGAATGTTGTTAAAAGTAATACTGAACAACGAAGGATTAACAGTCGGGACCCATACAAATTTTACAGGGCTGCTTGGGAAAAAATATTGAAGAAAGGGGCCCGACTGTTAATAATTCTTTGGTGTAGTTGTTCAGTATTCCTTTCAACAATATTCTAAACTACTGGACTTGTTTTTTTTTTTGTTTTCAGTTTTTAATATGTAGTCATTTTTGTTTTTTCAATTATTTTTTTACTGAAAACTTTTTAGTTAAGATTCATTGACTTATCTATTACGATTGTAAGACGGTAAATTTGCAATGTTGTCATTTCATTATGGGAGTTAATAAATTAGGGAGAATAGTTGTTTAAAAAAATTAAAATCGTTACATTTCCTAAACTGTTAATTAAAATAAAAAAATATGAAAGGAACCTAAAATCATTTTGAATACTTATTCAACAATACCCTACTTGACTTAATTCGTCGATATTTTTTTTTTTCATTTTGACAATATGACGTCTGGTTGTCGCTGTGATGAATTTTGATAATTGTCATGTATTTAGTGACACTTGTAAAGTTAAGATGAATCGATAGATGTAAGAAACATCAAAAATGGTCGGTTCTTCTTCTTTCCTTCCTGCCCCGCACGCAACGCATCTGTAATGCATTTGATGTCACATGGACAACGATATTCACTTATCACCAGGTGGATCGTCAGCTCGTTCGTCGGCTATTTCCATAACGTAATAACTTTAAAATAGTCATAAGCTACTTCTCCTTCTAAATACTGATCCTCTAGACTATTTGTACTCATAGTTTCATTCTAACAATTATGAAATAATTTTCGTATTGCAATCATTTTTATTGCTGGTCTGTAGGAAAAGATACTGTCACGTCTAAATATTGTTTTATCTGTGTTCCATCCGTGTTCTACATAGTATAGATATGAATAACAAAAGGATTTACAGGCGATGCTCGTGTTATAAAAACTACCCGTATCGCTAATACGCCGGGGACTTTCAGAGGAATTTATCTAAAACTTCATTCATAACTAATAAAAAGATTTGCGTGTTTGTATGTACCTATAAATTATTTGCTATATTTTTATGGTTTCCATTCCCAGTGTCTTCTGGAAAGCAGTTCACAAGCCACTTGGTGGTAAATGTTGTAAGTTAATAAATTCCCTCACTAATAGTTCATCTAACTAAACCAATATTATAAAGAGGTAAGTTCAGATTTTTTTGTTAATTTGTTATGGATACACTCAAAAACAACTGGACCGATTTCCAAATTTTTTTTTAAATAAACGCTTACACACTCATACCCCCGTAGTAGGTTTTTACCTGTGTCGCGGGTGGCATGGACGACACATATAATACATCACAATAACATCCATGACCAGAGTACAAATATTTATCTGTCACATAAATATCTGCCCCGGCGGGGAATCGAACCCGGGACCCCTCGCTTCGCAGGCAGGATCGCTACCAACTAGGCTACAGGGTCGTCAGTATCAAAATAAAGCTACATTATTTCTGAGTTAAATAAGCCTTATTTGATTATATTAAGTAATATTTTATGTTATATAAATATTAAACATGTTGCAGAACAACGTCTGTCGCGTCAGCTAGTGTACAATGTAGGTCAGTTGCATTCCATACGTAATTTCTTTTGGTAAGGATAATGTAATCATGCGGAAAAATAGCCTAAAACAAATGAAGGGAAAATTACAAATAATATTAACCTTAATAATTAATACCACAATTATAATTACGAGTACGAGTATTATCTAACTACAATTCCTTGAATTCACGTTTCATTAAACGTCAATTTAGAATTATCGTTCGATAAATTGTCCTTGGTTTCTGGTCAATTCCAGTCTGTTGCTAAGAGCGTTGGTGAATATGATAGCTTTATCAGTATGTGGTCACCATTTATTACCACTAACCGCAATGTTTCAACGTTTCAACTTACGTAAACCAAACTTACAGTAAACCAAAATCATACAATTAAAATATCTGTGGGGAAAACTGTAATATTACAATTTATAATGGGTTTTTAGGGTTAGATAATAGAAATCCATACATTTTATAAAAGAAAATCCCCCGGCCGCGTCTGTCTGTCTGTCTGTCTGTATGAACGCGATAAACTCAGAAACTACCGAACGGATTTTTGTATAGTTTTCACCAATAAATAGTGTGATTCCTAACGAAGGTTTAAGTCATAATTCATTGTAGTTTCACGTGGACAAAGCAGGGCGTGGAAGCTAGTTTACAAAATAATTCACTTAAAGTCCAGTCCCATTCAAACAGACCCCTACCGAAAATCCTTGCCTTATTACAAAAAAGTATTTCAAAGATTACAATAACAACACAATTACACGATTACAATACCCAATAACATAAAATTAGCTTCAATTAAATTAAATACACATGTAATACCTAGATAGACGCATGAAATAACATATCGCGCATTTCTCTTTTGTCCAATGGTTAGGGAACGTTCCCAAACCACGTGACACATTTAGGGGGGGGAGGGGGGTCCGCAAAACACCACGCTTGGTCACAGAGGGGAGGGAGAGGGTTTATGTTTTTGTCACGTAGTCAATGTCCACTAAGAGAATCTCCCGCTTTTTCGAGCTATATTTATTTACCTCCAGAAACTTGGCGCCACACTTTGAAGTTACAAACATTTTGAAGGTTGTTCTAGGTTTGTTCTACATTGTTCGAAAACGCCATGAGAATGAAACTTTCAGAGAAAATCCAAAAAACGTGAGTTTTGAGCTAGTATCGCACTTTCAACGTAACGCGGTTATGGCGGTTGTTCTGGGTTGTTTTAGGTTTGTTCTATATTGCCGGCGACGGCGACTACGCGACCCCGCGAATGACAACCGCCTTCACGACCTGTACGTGGAGGCAAAGCAGGCTCTCAGAAATGAGATGCTCGCCGCTCAGGACTCGGCGCAGGCTGAGCTGCTGGAGGGTCTTGACGATGACCCTTTTGGGAGGCCATATAAGGCGGCGCGGAACAAACTGCGTCCCTTCGGTCTTCCCGTCTCGGAGACCCTCGAGCCGGCAGTGCTGGATGGGGTCGTACGGTCCCTGTTTCCAGGCAGGGCCGACGCTTTCACCCCACCAGTAATGGACCCTCCGCAGGGTGCGGTTCAGGAGGAAGAGGAGGACCAGGAGGCCCCTTCTCTCACTGGGGCCGAAGTTAGCACGGCGGTGCTTCGCCTTCGTGCTAAAAAGCCGGCCCCAGGGCCAGACGGCGTCCCAGCGAGGGTGGTGGCAATAGCCGCCACCGAAATGGAAGAAAGCTTTTGGGACCTCTTTGACGCGTGTTTCGCGTCGAGAAGGTTTCCGAAACCTTGGAAGGAGGGACGGAGGAGGCATCTCCTCCGAAAAGAAGGACGCCCGGCGGACTCCCACTCGGCATAGCGGCCCATCGTTCTGCTCGATGAGGTTGGTAAGATGTTCGAGGGTATCATCGCCGCCCGCCTGAAAGACCACCTGCGGGTGGTTGGGCCGGACCTGTTGGACGCTCAGTTTGGCTTTCGACCTGAGCTTTTCGACAATAGACGCCCTCGTCCTATTAAAGGGTGTGGTGAAGGAGGTGATGGATGCTAGGGACGGAGTGTTGGCTGTGTCATTCGACATAGCCAACGCCTTCAACACCCTTCCGCGTGCGACCGACCTCGAGGCACTCCGGTTTCACGGAGTGCCTCAATATATGAGGGACCTCCTGGCCAGCTACTTGGAGGACAGAGCGGTCCTCGTGGTAGATAAAGCTGACCAGGTCCGGTGATATCCAGTGGAGTCCGGTGTTCCGCAGGGGTCAGTCCTAGGACCCCTCCTGTGGGACATCGGGTTCGACTGGCTTTTGCCTGGGACCCTCCTCCGTGGCACGAGTGTCATCTGCTACGCGGATGACACTCTCCTCACTGCCCGAAGAGGGAGTTTCGGTGAGGCGGCCAGTCTGGCCTCGGCGGGCGGATCGTTAGTCGCCGGTAGGATCCGCCGCCTTGGATTGAGGGTGACGTTGCATAAGACCGAGGCCGTTTTCTTTCACGGGCCTAGGCAGCGCGGTCCGCCTGACGCCCACAACTTTGTGGAGGGCGTCAGGATTGAGGTAAAGACCCAGATGAAATATCTGCGTCTAACACTCGACGGCAGGTGGCGCTTCAGCCCGCATTTCAGCGGACTGTCGTCGCGGCTGCTGAAGGCAGCGGGGGCCCTCTCATGGCTGATGCCTAACTTGGGAGGGCCAGGTGGGTGATGCCGGCGGCTGTACGCCGGCATTCTGAAGAGCATGGCCCTGTACGGGGCGCCTATCTGGGCAGACTCCCTTCAAAGAAGGGAGAATGCTACAGCCTTGCGAGTGCCCCAGAGGGCCATTGCGCAAAGGGTGGCACGGGCTTACCGCTCGGTAAGCTTCGCAGCGGCAGCGCACTTTTAAGGTATCACGATTCTGGCGGTTGTTCTGGGCTGTTCTAGGTTTGTTCTATATTGTTCCAAACCAGCAAAAAGCTGAGAATTAAACTTTCGGAGTAAGATCACCGCCGCCCATGGACATTAGTAACACTGGGAGCGTCACCAATGCGTTGCCGGCCTCTAAGAAAACAATAGACCCGCTTCTTGAAGGAACCCATGTCATAGATTGGAGAGAATACCGATGTAGGAAGTTCATTCCAGAGCTTACACATGCGGACTAAAAAGCTACACGAGAACTGAACTGTGGACGAACGCCAAGTATCCAGGTGGTGTTGATGGAACCTGGTACATCGTGAAGTGCGGCGACGAAAATTAACCGCAAGGATTAAACCACAGTTCTTCAGAACATTCCCCATTATACAGACGGTAGAATAAGCAGAGACGTGTCTTTTCACCGCCAAAAGGAGCCCGCTCACCCTGGCTCCTACTTCTCAGAATGTGCCCTTGGATTAAACCGACTGCCTTCAGTTGTTAAAGAGTGATGTTCACAATATTAACACAAGAAATAAGGCTAGACTGATTGTGCCTAGTTTTAGACTCAGCAAAACTGGTGGCTCGTTCATGGGTAGATGTGTAAAAATCTATAATAAAATCCCGTTAGAATTAACAGAAATGCCATACTGTAAATTAAAAACTCATGTAAAAGGTATTCTCATGAAGAAAGCATATTACAAAGTTGATGAGTATTTAAATGACAAGACTGCTTGGACATGAGTTTTTTTTTTTATATTAAATATTGCAATAAGTAGAATTAAGTGCTGTCTGTAACTGTGAGTAGGAAAAAAATTATCGCGGGAGTTTCTTGCCGCTTCTTCTCCCGGGACCACTCACGGTAGATATTTGTTGAAGCGATGGCGTTAAGTGACTTTCGAAAAGTGTTTGTAACAAACCTACTTCGAATAAAATTCATTTCATTTCATTTCATTTCACTTTTGTTAGGAGTTGAGATATCCTCCAAGCTCAACTTTGCGCAGTTCATCGAATCCAAAGTTAAAGTTGATGCAAGGAAACTTGACGTCCTTGGTGGTACTTCACACCGAAGCAACTGTTAACATTATACAAAGCTCAGTTTCGGCCGTGTGTAGAGGTACTGTTCTCACATTTGGGCAGGTGCAGCCAAATGACACCTTTCAGCCTTGGATACGATGGAGAGGCGTGCGAAGAGGCTCACTGGTGACTCAGATTTGGTTAAGACCAATCTGCAAAGTCTCGAGCACAGGCGCAGAGTAGCCAGCCTCTCAGTTTTCTATGTTCAAAATGTGTTAATTCCCCCTTCCCCGTTCCTCCATCGAACGACACGACGCACGGCGGGTATCCACCCTTTCGTGGTGAACATCCCACCGGTACGGACGACGCGGTTTGCGTCGTCATTCATTATGCGCACCGCGAAGGATTGGAATAGCTTGCCTGCGTCTGCGTTCCCGCCCACTTAAGACGTTGATGTGTTCAAGAAAAGAATGAATAGGCTTTTATTAAGTTAGTGCGCTCACCATCCTGGACCACATCTCCACTTACCATCAGGTGGGATTGTGGTCAAGCATTAACTTATTGTAAGTAAAAAAAAGAACCTATAAGAAGTCTATGGTCTTAAAAATAATGGCAAAAATAAATAAAATAGGAAAATAACGGTAAATACATAATCAACGTACGGAACCGTCTCTAAGCGAGTTTAACTCGCACTTGTCAAGTTTAAGTTGTTTAGTTCTGCAATAGATACTAATTTATATATTTTTAACTGTCTGCAAAAAAAAATTTGTCACGTGAAAATTAGGGGGGAGGGGGGGGTCTTCTCATATACCACGGTTGGTCACTGAGGGGGGGAGGGGGTAAAAAATGCTAAAAAATGTGTCACGTGGTTTGGGAACGTTCCCTTAGCTGGTAGAAAATGCTCGCCATTTGTAACGTGATATTATTATTGCGGCCAATGAAGGTTAAACAAATAAATAAATATTAAGTAAAACAAACCCAGGCGCTATCCCAAGTATAGCTCAGAATGTTTTTGCACGCTACGGAATCCCATTATACCCTAATGTGACGGACTGAATGCATCTATTATTAATGTGAGGGGCTCACGTATATTGGTCTTACTGAGGATTTTTGAGGGATGGACGACTTTGTTGTTCTGG
Source organism: Thymelicus acteon (assembly GCA_951805285.1). Taxonomy (NCBI): domain Eukaryota; kingdom Metazoa; phylum Arthropoda; class Insecta; order Lepidoptera; family Hesperiidae; genus Thymelicus; species Thymelicus acteon. Next base: position 2,311,078 of record OX638224.1, read on the forward strand.
GTTCGATTCCCGACTGGGGCAAACAATTGTGCAGCTACCTGATGTTAAGTTTAGTGGTCATCGTATTTTCTGTAACATATAGGATGTGTTTTTCTGTGAAGAATGTATGAAGTGATGTGAATGAGATGTGAATAGACTTCAACGAAATAGCGGTTGATAAGGACCACTAAAGTTATCGCTAAATATATATAAAAAACTGTATATTTGAGGAGTTCTCTCATGTTCTATCATGGATCAAAAAATCTGAAGTCTGATAAAATATAGGCTGGCTTCAACCCATTAATGGCCCACTACTGGGCACGGGTCTCTCCTCTTGAGGAGGAGGCCTAGAGCATACTCCACCACGCTGCTGTGGAGAGGTTAGTGGCCAAGATAAAATATAAAAAGATAAAATATAGAAGAATAGATAAAATATAGGATCAATCTGTAAATACTTATCTCTTTACAATAAAAAATAATTTTTCAAATGAGTTGATTATGTTGGAGTTCTCAGGTTACAAACCTTTTAAATACAACCGATTTTTTGAATTACTGATAGGCAAGCGAGCAGACGAGTCAACTAATGGTAAGCGATCACCGCCGCCCATGGACATTAGCAACACTGGGGGCGTCATCAATGCGTTGCTGGCCTAGAAGGAAATGACAGACCCGCTTCTAGAAGGACCCCGTGTCATAATTTGGAGGGAACAGCGATGCAGGAAGTTCGATCCATAGTTCAGACGTGCGGGAAAACTACGTGGGAACAAAACTGTGGACGAATAGTTCAGGACAGGTATCCAGGTGGTGTTGATGGAACCTGATACACCATGATGTGCGGTGACGAAAATTAGCCGCAAGGATTAAACCAAACAGTTCTTAAGAACATTCCCCATTACACAGACGGTAGAATATGCAGAAAGATCTTACATCTCTCCTCAACTCATGCGACTCCAGTCCGTCTGTAAGCTTGGGATCGTCGACAAAACGAATGGCTCGTCGTTGAATTCCGTTGAACGGATCCACTTGGCCAGTTGAGGCTCGAGCCCAAAACTGGGAGCAGTACTCCATGTTCGACCGAATTTGCACCTTATAGAGCATTAGCCAGTGCTTAGGCGTGAATTCTTGAAACTAGTTTGGCCTTAATAAACAAAGTGGTCCCGAAACTGAACATCATTCCAAATATTGACATACATTACATAAATTAAGCTATAGTACGTATTACCAAACCGCTTTCGAAATTGAAATGATCCAGTTTTGAAATACCGTCAATCACATGACGTCACTGAAGCTGAACTACTTCAAACCGCTCGGTAAACGTTTCCCACTACACCTGTGAGCAATAGTCAGCAGAAAATAATTACAAGTAACAACTTCAGAAGTTATACACTGAAATGAAAGCACTATTCAAAGTTGCGTCTTTAGCGGCGCCGGGTGTTTAAATAACATGAGTAAGGAAACCATGCAGAGGAAACTTCAGCCTTCGGTAGACGTAGACGCACGTCATACGCACGCTATCGTCAATTGTCGCTTGCTTGCATCTTACTTGTATCTTTCCAAAGATATTTTACTATTTTTTAGCCGTATTGAGGTGGTTTAGAATACTAACCCCAATCCCACGCCGGATGGGTGTCGTAAAAGGCGACTAAATCCGGCCCGCTGGTGGTAGGACCCCTCGAAGAATTATATTGGTAACTTTGATTTTAATTGTTAATTAATAATTTAATATCATTATTACTATTATTATTTCTCCATTTGGTTCGTCTGGATAGCTACCACCCTTGGGCATGAGTCAGCCGCCAAACGACTCGTCGTGTTCCGGCTGGGGGCTTGATAGCCAGTTCTTTCTTTCTTTTTCTTCTCTCTTTGTTGGCCGGCAACGCATCAGTGATGCCTTTGTTGTGGCTGATGTCCATGGGCGACGATAGCCACTTACAGGTGGATCATCAGCTCGTTTGCTGGCTATTTACATAAAAAAAACTATTATGTTATATTCATACATTGCGAGGTTCAGTTTTCATCTAATTACCAATTACATGTAAAGTTTCAACCTCTGCACTGAATCTTTACCCAGGTTTCTTTGCCTACAATTATACGAAGGCGAAGTTACGTGTTCGCAACTTTTAACAAGCGCGGGAGGCGTTTGTGCGCATGTACTTGTATGTTATTCATAGGATATAATATTATGAAAACGTTAAAAAGCGAACGAAAATAATACTAACTCGTGGCTGTTTCTAGTTAAAGCAGAGATCGTCGCTTTTACACGATTTATGTTTCGATGTACTTTTTTCACGATCGCGTTGTTAAACGAAAAATGTTTGTAGGGGAAGGGGGGGCATAACGGGGACGTTAAGGAAAATAGCCAATAAAAGAATAAACAAAATATATTAAGTAATTAACACTAATCATAGCACTTTGGTTACATATTAGGCTATCATTTGGCATAGAATTTGGCGAAGCAACTAATCAAATAATGTTGTAATTTTAATTTTACGAAACCCTCACGAAAACCCCATTGTGCCCCTGGGGTGGGGCAGTATGGGGTATATGGTTATTTTATTCACAATATGTGCAGATGTGGATTTCTTTTGGGTTCTCGTCGTCAACACCAGCACAGGCTGTATGACACAAACGTCTACATAGCTGGCAGGCCACCCAACCCTCCGCAGACTTCAAATATAGGTAGTTTAAAAAATCTCTCAAAATTTTCTTTTTGTACTTTCGTACCATTTTAATACCTTAAACAAAATGAAAATTCTATTATCAAATGTTCACATAATTCCTTTAGAATATCTTACATAAGAGGGGCATAATGGGGACAGCAGTTACGTGGTAAATGGGGTACCCCATCGTGCCCCATAGCCATGGCCCCGTTATGCCCCCACACGTAACATTATTTGAAATAATTGACAAAAAAAATGAATAATAGTTAAAGTGATTTTGTTCAAAATATATCAATAAATAATATCTCTAGAAAAACACAATAAATAGATAATAACAGTAATAAAAACACTTACCTTTTTACATGTGTTTTCGTATTCACTCAAAATTAGACGAAAAAACGTCGCAACAAGTTTATTTTCATAAAAACCAAACGCGTGCAGACTAGTCGCCATTCACGATTGGATTAAAGATTGATACAAAATGGTCATATATTAGTGAAAACAGCAAACGTCTAGTGTTCGTCGTTACTTGTTTTTGTGGGTGGCCCCATCGTGCCCCGCGACCCCGTCATGCCCCCCCTTCCCCTAATTAACTTTAGACCAAATACAGACATCACAGAAACTATAATCATTTATCATATTCATCGGAAAAAAATTTTTGAAAAGATACTGGAAACTGATCCAATAAACCTGAATAAATAAATCTGTTACATGTTGAGAGAGATCAGATTTTGTTTATTTTTCTCTTTGATATGGATTAACGACTGTTATCTCATGATAACAGCCGTGACCTACGACTTTACGTGTTTACGTGCCCTCCAAAGCACGGAAGCGCTCAAGAAATTTTTGCCACTAGCGACCGCACCCGCTGTTGCTTAACTCGGCCGATCACATCCATATGTAATTCCGAATTATTCCGTATCCATATGTAATTTGGAATATTTTGTGCAAAATGTTTATTCCCATTTTCGAACGTAAGTCTTAAAGAACATTCATTAAAGCTTTACATTAATTCTAATGAGCGTTTAATTTCCTTTTAAAATACCCTTTTTCTAAAACAAATTCAACAAATTTCCTTTTAAAATACAAGAAACAATGGTTAATTGTTTGTTGTCGTGAACGAGCAAGAAACAGTCCGGGGTTCGATATCTGATTCGGTCGATAACGTCGTGCGGGCACGGCAGTTATGATTGACGATCTATATTTCGAAAACGAATTAATACGTGAATCGATTCAATACGATAAATAATTTATTTTGTCGGAATGTCTGCCTTTGGATCCGCGGTTAGGCACGATTTACACTGGGTCTTAAAAAGTGGAGTTTATTTCAATTAACACCAACATTTAAGTTAAATTAAACCATTTTATCTTTATATTGGTCAAATGAGAAAAAGAGTTATCTAATGGTACGTGGTCACGATCACCTATAGACTTTAGTAACACTAAAGGAAGCCTTTAGTATCCAAGCGTTGTCGACCTAACACTACGCGGGGAATCACACACATAACATGACATTACAATTTAGTTATGATAATACAATTAATTCCTTTTGTTTACTTATAATAAAACTACTGAGATGACACGCATAAGCATGACACATGGATATAGTAAAATTTAATTGTAAATAAGAATTAAATAAGATTTTTTGAAGTGAAAAATTCTTTAGGCGTGTTGGACATTTTTGAGATGGGATAAAAAATCAATCAGCTCATCATTTTAATTAAACCTACCTACAGGTATCCATCTCTGAGAGAAGCACAGAACTAAAATTACTTATTTTACAGTTCGTAATAATATCATGATTGTAGTTTACATATACTTTACGAGTCGTTGGCAGCCATTCACTAAAAATGTAATGAATAAAAAACACTTCATTTAAAAGTATTTTCTGCCCAATAAAATATTTCCTGACGATTCAAAATATCCACATGTAATTATTCAAGTTTTCACTTCTGCCGGCACTCACGGAGTAAAAAAACCGCTCAGTGCAATCGCGGCCTAAGATAAACCACGATACGATTTTGTGGCAAATTTCTCGGTGTAGACAAAGGACACCGATAAAATATGGAGGTTTTCAATATCATATAATTATTAAATAGTTCGGCAAATACAAGAAATCATCTTCATCTCGACCGAGATCGTCTTTAAATCACCGAGTATATCAAAGACAATCTCGATTCCCGGTATTCGATACTATGTTATCGATTTAATATTTTGCGTTTTTACTAAATATTGTTAATAAATTGAATTCCATTTTAGTTTAGTCGTGTTTCAGGGCGTCAGTGATTTTTTCGTTATGTTTTGAATTTATCAGAATAAGCCAGCGTAGTCTAGGATAGATATTGTTTATATGAAAATATAACCACATGCAACCCACTTTCAATTTATCAATTTATATATCAACTAACTTATAATCTTATATCTTATGACATTAATGAATTTATTTAATCTTTAATATTTATATTGTAAGTAGGTATATAGTATATATTTTATTTTAATCTAAATTTGTTATTCAAATTTTATTGTATTCTTATTTATTACCCTCCACCAGTCCGCACTGGAGCAGCGTGGTGGAGTATGCTCTAGGCCTCCTCAAGAGGAGAGACCCATGCCCAGTAGTGGGCCGTTAGTGGGTTGAAGCCATTATTTATTAATGTAATTCAAATGTATGATGTAATTTAGTTTCAATGTGTAAAATGAATATTAGTATGTTTATCAAATTTTGTAATGGTGCCTTAATGTACTTAATACAAATAAAGGAATTGAATTGAATTGAAAAACTCCCATCGAACTACTTTCCTCGACAGTTTTTCCTAATAGAGTTTCCGGCAAGCCTGTCAAACGCCAAATCTGCGTACAGACAGAATTACCGAGAAATACATACAGACAGAGACAAAATAAGACAACTAAGTACAAAAACAAAGGCTAGTGAACACTTTATTGGTCTTTATTTATTTTTTTTTTTTTTTTTTATTTCACTGGTATTTTTACATGTTAGTCATTTATTAATACTTTGCTAAATTAATAAAACTTTTTTAAACCGACAAACAAGCAGTTGATTCATTTGTAGCACTAAATGCATCACCGATGTTTCTCCGTTCCTGTTCGAAAAGAGAAGAAAGAAAGAGAAAACGAAATCTCGCTTTAGTTTCATACATACAGAGGTGATCAGTGTCGGTCCAACAAAATAGAGACCCAATATATATACATGTCGGCGTATAGTAAAATAAGTTCTTAGTAATCTATCAAAATTAAGAAAAAGGAACTGTCATTATGGTAGACAGATTGGTATAGGATCGCGAAACCAAAGAAAATCTAAATAACGTTGAATTCATGAAACCGGGTGTTATCAGGCAATAAACGAAGAGTATCCTTGTGCCTGTCGAACAGTGTGTTTTATTTAGTATCCTGGCAGTCCTGACATATAACTACGCCCACAGAGAGAGATCTATGTTCATAGTACTGAAGTGCTATTTGATACATGGTTTACAGAGATGATCTGAACATACGAAAGCATACACTCCAATCTAGCCTTCTACGATATCAGGCGTGGGATAAAAAACCCAGATGGTGATACAGTTTTTAAGAGAATCTAAGAAATACATGTCGGAAAATAAATGAAGGACAAAACAGCTGTTCAGATGACATTTGAAATAAGCCTGAAGGAAAATTTTACGAAATTTGACAAAGAGAAACGATACAAAATCAATGAAACATAAAGGAGATGATGAGATCATGGAGTGTGATAGCAAAGTTGGGCTTCATCTAAAAATCCACAGCGCATTGGTACTCATGACTAAAATTCGAGAAATAAATGGAAATGAGCATTTGGTTTCAGGTTTTTCACGAAAGGAATACAAGATAAGTAGCTTCAGTGAATATGATGTTCGATATCATGCAACTGAGAGTATAAATCTTAAATGTTTCAGTTAAGGAAAACGGCGAGATTTGAATCTGTGAGTGTGGAGCGAGGCTGGTTTCTGCCAAATTGCAACGGGTTGTTGATGCTTCTGCCGGCGCTGTTGCGAGCGCTGTGTCCTGTGCTGATTACTGAGTCAACCTGTGCATGGTCGAGCCCCGGCATGATTGGCATAAAGCTTTTAGTCGTTAACATTTCATTTACTTTTAGAGTTGGTGAAATATGCAATTGTAAGATGGTATACTTCTGGTTCACAACACCGTTAAATATAACGCAACAGACTACGTTGCAATACAATATTATTGACGTTACACGAGATGTTCACCAGTGATCAAATGGTCACGTTGCTTTAGCTGATTTCGAACATGGTAAGATGGTCATGTAGATGCCTTGATAATAACGGTAGCGTTCGCTACGTAGTTGAGGCACCTATAGCTGTTTTGTAAGATTGATATTGATTTGTTTATTGGCAACTTTAATGATCGCACGCAATCACACAATGTGGATTGTTGCTAAGTAGAATGAATGGTAACTTAATATCTTCAATTGATGAGTGACGGTGATTGCATAATTAAATAGTAACATTATTTCATTTTGTGTTATGCCTGCATAACTTTGTGATAATGTTTTGATAGTTCTTGGGTTGGTGCAAAATTGTCATCAAGGTTTGTTATGACATATTACGTCTTGACGTAAGTATTATAATCTATCGAAGTGATAACTGATGACAATTTTATTATGATGAAAAAGAAATTTTGAAATGTCGTGTTGACTACAGACCACTCTTCTACAGACTTACTCACTTCAACAGAGTTGAATTTGAAATGTTATGTTCGACTCATACTACACATGCAGTTGAGGATGATAGATGATCTAATTAGGGTTAAATTAAATGTGATAAGATGGAATGAAAGCAATCAGATCAAGTGGTTCCTAAGTTCAAAAATTCATTTCAAATAATTGTGTTTCTTACTTTCTCGCAAATGGTCAATGCTGTTTCCTAAATTCTACGAAGGCAAAATGTTGAAGCAGAATTTGTTGGTACGATGACGAGATGAGTTGTTGATGAGACGTCAAGCTATCTCTTCTTTTTTATTATTAATGCAAAAGTAAATTGATGATAAAGGTAAAATGATGTGGTGCTAATTATTATTTGTTGATTGAATTGAAATTTAATGTTTACCTAATTGGTCAGTCAGTAGAAAGAAAGAAAAATGTTTAATTCTCCAAATATCCTACAACGCTACTACAGAATGTATAGACAACAGGTCTTAGAACTTGGATCCTATTCTTCAGATAAATTGATGGAGGTTATTCAGTGAGTACAGTTTGTGTCCGAATGGACGTCACTTGTAGTGGCAGAGTATGTAAATAATGATATTTTCTTGAGGATCGTTCAACAAATTGCTCATGCTAATTAATTTAACTAAATTAAATTAAATTTTATTACTTTATTTAGTTAACACCCACATAATACAAACCGTTTACAGAAAATGAACAATAGGTAAGAACAAAAGCAAGATAAGTGTTATTTTATAGGTGTAGACTACATGGCCGTTTCTTGGTGGTCATGCATTTAACTAAGGCGAGTTAACAGTAAGATAATAACATTGATAATAATAAAAATGATAATAGTATTGAATTGGAAATTAGAGTGCATCTGAAGAAATCAAATTATTTAAAGCCTTTTGAAACTTGCGAATTTCACTTGTGAATAAGTCAATGTCATAATTATTAGAAATATTCCTAATTATGCGAATAATTCTAGTAAGTGGTACTTTTTCGAAGTTAGATTATCATTGTGTGTTATTGAGAATTGTGAACCATGATGATCTAAGTAATTTGGATGAAACGAAAAAGTTGAGTTGAGAGAAAATATTAGGAGCGTCAAATAATCCATTGGCAAGCTTGTAAAGAAACGAGAGGTCAAGCATTCGTGTTCGATTCGATAGTGACATCTTGAAGTGCTTTAATTATCTGTGTAGCTTGGAATAGTTTTGCCCAAATTGTATGGGAATGTAAGATGCTATGAGAAGCGTTTCTGAGCACTTTCGAGTCTCTTGGAATACACATCATCCACATCAATCCGTATGGATTCTAAACAGCACTGCGGTGCTCCAAACCACTGCGGACCAATAAGTTTAGCTTAGCTTAAATTAGGTTAGGATAATAGGTTAGGGTAGGTTACATATCTCTCCGGCTTCCCGTGGCCGAATGGATGAGACGAAGGTCTTTCCACACGTTAAAAAAAAGGTTAGGTAAGTCTAGGTTAGAGTTATAATATCTGTTATGTTATGAGAGAAATTGTTTAACCAGTATGCTTAGTTGAATTCGTATTAAGCGTGGCTTAATAAGGTCTCTTTATGTGTAACAGCCGTGACTGTTTAAATTGTCTGAAGGTCAAATGTTTATAGTAGAGATCAATGCGGCCTTTCGCATGATGGTGATGAGGCAGTTGGGCCAACACAATGCTTAGTGACACATGGGGTGGGAACGCTTGGTATAAGCGTGTCCTGTGTGGTGTGACAACGCTCAATGGAGACGTTGGAGGTTTGAGGAAGGGTCGATATTGTGTGTGTACTAAGCAAAGTGATTAATTTTTGGACTTAAGAGTAATTTGATGATGTTCTCAGCTTTGAGTTTAATGATGATGATCAACCTTCAGCCATTTTTCTGTGTATTGAACTGTGACATAACGTGTACAAATCCAGGTTGGATAGTAGTTGGAACTGTTTAAATACTGGTTGGACAATAACAAAAGTGTTGAATACTGATTGGTAAAAGCGGTTTAAAATATTTTGAAGTTTATTTTGAAGGAATTATGATGATATAATATTAGGATTTGATGTGATGTTACTTGTGGTTTACGTTGAAAATTGAGCAGTATAGATGAGAGACGAGAATTTATAACGCCTTTCGATTAATTTATTGAGGAATGAGTTAGGAATGAGTTTGTTTCTTTATTGAACATAGTTGATATTCGAGTTGTGAAATTTTATCTGGGATTATGAGCACACACACAAAAACATACACACACATACACTTCCCTTACTTCATGAAGTCAGAATAGCCGAACGAAATACTGTGTTGATATTGTCTTTACAGAATGGTCACACGAGGACGTGTGAGTCGTCAGCAATGGCCGACAGTGAGTCAAACGAACGAGATGCTTTGATTCGGTGACGACGCCGCGACCGCGACGTACCAAACGACCCTACGCGTGACGTGAATATTTTAAAATCTCACAAATAATAATTTGGTAGTTCCGTGATAAAAAAAGTGTTGTTATGGAGTTTCTTCCGCTGCTTCTTCTCCATAGCGAAAACACATAGCGAAGCAGTGATTGCGCTAAAAAAATGAACTGATGATATTTTTGCGGGATTTCGGGCAACAACAAGCTTTGTTGTAACTTTTGGCAGTAAAGTAAAGGAAAGTTAATGAGAATGCCTGTAGGTCATGTACCAGTCGAATTTGATTTTAATAATGAGCTTGTTGATGAAGTAAGAAAACATGGAAACTCGAGTCAGTAACTTTGCAGCACCAGTGGCAATTACGTAGTCGTAGCCCGTTAGAAATCGGTGTCTCTTGGGGCAGCACAAGTAGTCCGTGGGTGCGCGATGCGCGTTGTGCTCTGGTGAAGGTGGCTGTTCACTTGGTGGGTATGCGTATGGCACCAGTGGAGATTATTGGTTGGCTTTGAAAGCCGTGGGGATTGAGGGACTCACTCGAGATTCAGAGATCGTTCAGAATTTTTGTTGTTACTTTTGATAGTTAAAGTTTACGACTATGGTACGTGGCTCAGGTTAATTAATTCAAATTCGTAATGATTTTTGAAGATCTTGTTTTATGTTACGTTCGTTCAAAATGACGCGATTTCGTACGATTCACACACGAGGACGTGTGTCTAGTCAGAATGGCCGTGTCGGCGTATAGTAAAATAAGTTCTTAGTAATCTATCAAAATTAAGAAAAAGGAACTGTCATTATGGTAGACAGATTGGTATAGGATCGCGAAACCAAAGAAAATCTAAATAACGTTGAATTCATGAAACCGGGTGTTATCAGGCAATAAACGAAGAGTATCCTTGTGCCTGTCGAACAGTGTGTTTTATTTAGTATCCTGGCAGTCCTGACATATAACTACGCCCACAGAGAGAGATCTATGTTCATAGTACTGAAGTGCTATTTGATACATGGTTTACAGAGATGATCTGAACATACGAAAGCATACACTCCAATCTAGCCTTCTACGATATACATATATACAAATAAATAAAATTGGAGTGTCTGTTCGTAATATTAAAATAACCGCTTTTTACTGTGCATTTAGATGTATACACGGTACATATACCAAAACAACATTTTTTACAATTTTTGTCTGTCTGTCTGTTTGTTTCGGCTAATCTCTGAAATGGCTGAACCGATTTTGACGGAACTTTCACTGGCAGATAGCTGATGTAACAAGGAGTAACTTAGGCTACTTTTATTAAATAAAAAATAGTTTGTTAGGCGACATGAAGTTCGCCGGGTCAGCTAATTGTTAATACATCAACACAATAATGTTTACAGCACAAATGCATTGAATCGAATCGCATGAAAATCGAATCTCTCAAGAGTACCTACCTACTTTAAAAATCATAAAAACATTGTAAAAGCAACTTCATTGTTTTATTTATGGCCACGGAAACAGAATTCTTAAAACCTCGGTAGCAAGTGCATATACAGTTTTTCTATTCACTGCCTATGACAGAGGATGAAAAAAAAACGGTCACTGATGTCTGAACATATTCACATGTTTGGTGACCATTGACTGCTATGTAGGCAACGCAGAATGTGATTTGTCTTAACCAGCAATGGATAAAATACATAATGTACGAGGTGGCAGAGTTGTCGAATCTTTAATTTATGGGTACAGGATAGCGCTGCAGGACACAAAAGATCGCATTCAAATAACAAGGGCTAGGCGCAGGGTGGCCCAGGTTAAGTGAGACTTTTCGGGACGTTATCCCCAAAAAAGATATATTATCACTGAATATTAATCTGTAACATAAAAATTTATGAAAACTCACTCGCTGAATATTTTATCAAAACATGTCAAAGCAGGATGCGAGTAATCTGAGTGAAAATCAATATTCTGACTACATTCAACATGTTTTTTTAGTACGGATTAATAAACATTAATTTTCATCCGCTTTCACAACTCTATACCTATATGAATACTAATGACGCACCAATACATTTGAAGATTTGATCTTATCATTAGTTCATGCTTACTAGTACTAGTTAAACAGTTTGATTATTGATACGTCATAGATATCCTTAGGAATATATGTTTAGTTACGATGCGATTACTGAAATCTAGCTTCTTCTAATCTTGACACACTTGCAGTTACACGAAGGATATTTTTACTATAAACAAAGAAATTAATTCCAAGGATAGTCAGATTGTCCACTATATGCGACTTTTAAACATAATACACACTAAAGTCCGGTTGAGACGTATTAAGTAGTTGAGTAGATAACTAAATTTTAAGTGAATAATTTTAAGTGCGCATCCAAATGTAATAATTTAGTAAAGCTCTTTAGTTCATACAATTCTTTACGACCTACTTAATTACTTCAACATTTTACTAAATTTTAACTATTTTTTAAGTAAAAAGTGCCTGTCCAAACGTGTTAAGTGATAAGCCCCGCCCACCTACTTAACAGAAAATAGAAAATTTTCTAAATTACTTTTTACTTGCGTACTAAATTTTAGCTACTAAATTGTCCGTTTACACGTATTAATTTACTTAAAATTTAATTAACTACTTAACCACCTATTACGTGTAAACCAAACATTAACGACATAATTTTTTTTATTTTTTTTTTATTTTTCTAAAATCATAAGTAATGATTTCCACCGATCCCGATAGTCCGTAGTTCCGTAGCAATCGGTCTAGCGTGGCCACCGCACAGGTCGCGGGGTCGGATCGGTAGCACAGATGACGCGATACGCCGCCGTGTCGTGGCAAAGGGCGCCTTGCATTGAGGCTATTGTCTGATAACCAGGAATACCACTGGTTACAGTTCTTTTGTACAAAACACACGCTGAGAAATGTTTCTCTTTGTTTCTTGCTTCATTTTGCTTTTGGCTGGTTGGTTCGGCTATTGAGCTACGAACGGTAGCGCTCAAAGCTTCCCCGCTTTCGTGGCCTTTTGGTTGGTGCCTTTTGGTGTTAATGGCCATGGAACGATGATTTCTTACCAAGTGGCTCTTTTTTGGCTATTTACACCAAAAGGGATCAACAAGATGCAATTGACGCGGTTGGTAATTGGATGGTTTACTGTGTGGTAGACATTTATTGTACGCTTTCGTGCTTCGGAAGGCACGTTAAACTAACAGTTCAGGTTATTATCCTTAAGCTATAACTATGTTTGTCTATCATTCTTTTAGCCAGTAGCTTTCATCAGTTATGTTACTTAATTCATTAATGCATTGTACATCCTAAGCTACATTAATTTCTGACAATTATTAACTAATAAACGTCATAAAGTGCTTACTATTGATTAATTTCGCACATTTATTCTCACTCCCACTCGATAGCAACTCGATCCCAAGTCGAACCCCGGCCGTCGGCAACGCTACTGTTCAGTACCTACCGTATGTCATTCTGTCTCATTAAGACATTATTTGCCACAAAAAGTTGACTGTAAACCGTCTTTATATTGTGTTCTGCCATTAAAATCATTATACAACACATTACTTAAGGGCATTTATAAAAATATGACGGGTAGGATTGTAGGGCTGTCGATAATGTTTTGTAAAAGATCGAATGGGTGTTGGATTTGTGAACAGAAAGATTTACTACGATTTAAAACGAAAAAAACTGTATCAGTTTTTTGAAAAAAAAAAAAGATTTAACTTTGTACATCTGTATTTTATTAAGAGTACATACATTTTGTTATTTACATGCTAGTAAGCTTTGTTTGCTTGCAAATGAAAAAGAAAACAATATATTTTATCACTGCATTCTTCAGTAAATTATTGTCAACTTTGATATTCTTAATTGACGAACCATCTCAAAAGCAGTATAAAAAATCAAGAAAATATTTCCTCATATTTACATCACAAATGGTACATTAAAAGGAAAATTTTGTTTTTTTTTGTTTGTGTATAATGGATCAAAAGCTACTCGGCCGATTTCAAAAGTTCTTTCACCAATACGATGCTGTACTGTTTTTGAGTAACATGGGTCAAAATTTGCTTTAAAAAGATCCCTATCTTTTAATTAATACATTTTGATTAATACGAAAACCGAAGCAAAGCGACGGCTGTTACTAGTCTATAATATTATTAGTTTACCTATTAGTGGTCAAGCACACGGCATATGACCCTTTCAGTTCGATTTATGGCTGCGATTGAAACAATCCATGGCTTCATAACTTTAAATTATTTACTTTTCAGTATAAAAAGTCGACAACCCTAGCTAATGCACATTTTTTGGGAACCGCGGTATAAGAGGATATGATCATTATTGCATTATTTCACCAGAGAGTCATTGCTGCTGTATTTTGTACATATACAGTATGTTACATTAATATGGTCAGGCTTAACTTCACATGGATGCACCATATGGAGGGTTATGATGACATGAATGATGTGTTTTTGAAACGGTAATTCCAAAGGTACTTATGGATATATAGCCTAGTCTTTAGTAACGAAAAATCACGAAAACCTTGAAAATATGCGGCTATTCTCTCGAGGTACAGTCGGCCGCAGAAGTAGCTTAACATTTTAGTACCTTGTCACATTACATTTCTTGAATTTGTCATAGATGTTGCTAGGAAACCGTCGAAACAGTTACTATTACAAAGTACTAAAATGTCAAGTTACTTCTACGGCCGACTGTACCTTATCACTTTGACAAAACGAAAAATACAATTATTCGAAAAATCTGAAATACTTTCGTGGGAGAGTTTTCTCACAGGAAAGACCAACTTATGAGGCACTGGAAAGCGATTGAGGGGGTACACCAAAATTAAAAAAAGAGATTCGATATCCTTGATTTCTCTTAACAGAAAGATTAAGCCTTAACTAAATCCAGATTTAATTGCCACTTAAATTCGAATTGGCCCAAAATTAATGATATCTTTCGCTCCACAACTTCCAAACAACTTCCCCAAGCTATGCTATGAATTCCTATACTGTTCAGCTATATCTCCAAATTGCGTTTCCATACCATTCCAATGATCCGACGACAACTGTTTTTCCCCCGCGAACACGCGATCACACAAATCATGATTATCGCTAAACTCAGACAAATGATTGATCACCAAGGAATGCTATTACGGGCAACCGTACTATTCAATCCAAAATCAAAATCGACCCTTCTCACTCGGTATAGAGCTTTCATTCGTTTAGCATAAACCACCTGCGTTTAGCAAATGTAGTACAAAAAGTTATGAAATATGACTTAGGTCAGTCTTAAATGACTTCAATAGCATCGTCCATAAAAACGGCTGAATATGAAGTAGCGATCCTTCAAAATAAGCAGTTGCTTGGCAACGGGACGAGGATCCATCTATTTCTTTGTTTTATAAATACAAATAAATAAACAGTCGAGCCACTTGGCGATGTTGTGACCGCTGCCTGGACATCAGTAAATAAGTAAACGCTTACACATTCATACCCTGGACCTATACTTGTACTACGGGGCATGGACAACACAAATAAGACAATCTAAGGATGATCTAAAACCGTCTTAGGTTTTACTTAGACTTAAATTATCCAAACTACAATGATGGTCGTATTCACCTCAACATTAGTCATTGTATGACTTTTTTATTTTTTTTCTTGTTATTAAAAATCCCAACAAAAATAACGTTCCTAAATAAACCTTAAGCCTTTTGGAGTTTATTACTCCATAAGAATCGATTTTCATATGAGTATAAGCCCGGGCCACCCGGGGTATGAAAATTTATGGGGAGTAAAATCAAATTTTCTCCGTTACGTTACGTTACATTATGTATTATGTTCGTGCTCAACTTATCTTTTTTATGTTTCCAGGACTATGTAATGTGTTTTGATGAATATAAATTATTTAATTAACATAAGTAAATCTATCAAGCATGCTTTCAGTAATATAGAAATGCGTTCATTTACCTTCATTTACTAATATTATATTTTATTATCGTTCGTAAGGAGTAAACTCCAATCGTGCGTCGGAGCTGACATATTTTTCGGAACGAAGTTCCTTATCGCGCGTTGCGAAAGGGGGCTAGGCGGAAAATTTGATAACGAAAAGTTGTAACGACACTTTTTGCCGTCGTTAGTCGTTACAACTCGTACGGCGTCGTTACATGTCGTGCTGCGTGCGCATGTTTCTCTGTCTGTCTCTCTCTCTCTCTCTCTTATAGAAAGCAAGCCAGATATTTTCGTTTCTTGCAGTAAGTACTAGGATAGTCAAGAGACGGAGCTGCCCTATCATTTTCGGAATGTTTCTCGATATAACTTTTGACTTTTTAACTGACGAAAAAAAAGGAGGAGGTTCTCAATTCGACGCGTATATTTTTTTTTTATGTATGATCACTCAGCAATCGGCACAGGGTGGTCCGATTTTGATCATTCTTTTTTTAATGGATAGGGTATATCTTGAAGTTGGTCCCATATTTTTTTGAAAATTTTATTCCTACCCTAAAGGTACGAAAATAGGGGATGATTGATTATTCACCCACGGAATTTTTGCCCGTTACCCCAATAACTTTGTACTGGATGATCCGATTTCGATGATTCTTTTTTTATTGTATATTGTATAGTACCTTGAAGTTACTCTTGTTTAAATTTGGAAAGAAAATTTTACCCCTAAAGGTACGAAAATAGGAGATGATTTATGTTTCAACTACTATATTTTTACCTGGTAACTGAATATAGGCGGTGCCAAACCAATGAAAAAACAAACGGTGAAAAGATGTGCGCCGCGCTGCTGCTGCCGTGTGCATCGCATGCCACTGCCCTTATAAAATGAACTTTACGTAATTAATTTTGTTTGTTTGGCACGGTCTCGAAATTATTTATTTTCAGTTAATTTAGGATCTTAATTTATAATACTAAATGGTTTATTTTATTTTTCGCTTTTCAGTTTTTTTTTCGTTGGTTTTATTTTTTGTCAAAAAATAATTATTCGCTCAACTGATTACAAAACTGTCTTTACATTTTCGAATATATCTTGTTTCAGATAAAACTATCTTATTAATATAAGTAAGGCATTTCATCACAATTTGTAATAATTTTTGGCAACACACATGAATATGTAAATCTTGCCAATACTTTGGTTCAATATGTACGTAGAAGAAATATCACTCATACTGACTGTACGTCGCGTCGGCAGATTTACACAAAATCTCGTGTCACCCATCCTGTGTGGTCCAATCGGCCGCCCTATAAAAACACACCGATTCGCTTTTTACCCTAAAACAAACACTCATAACACTCCACCACAAGAATTATACAAACATGAACCTTAAACCACCCAAATAAGGCACCGGTAAACTTAGATACCGGAACGAAAGCGTACGGTCCGCAAAAAAAATGTATAATTGGTATAGAATCTGTCAATGCGGAATGATTTCGTCGCAACAGATTTCTTAAATTAATTGCCGGTGAAAATAAAAGGGTATTGGGACAAATAAATCGACGGAGATTTATACAGTTTCGTGGAAAAAAGACCGCCCGGGCGATCCCAGTGGGTGACGCGAGGTGGAACGGGAGTCGCATCCTGATTGAGGGACATTTTTGCTGCCAGTACCCGACTGGGGAATAATGACCAGAGCTTAAATAACGAGGGGAAAATTACTTTTTTTAGAATCCTCAGTGGATTCTAACTATCTACCATAAAATATAACTGAACTGGGTTTAAATCTCCTCATTAATTATTCATTGAAAATTATAATGAAGAGAGTATTATTATTTTTTTGTTGAGAGCAAAACATATTATGTATTCGTAATTTTTGTACAATGGCTTATTTGCTGTCGGTCTGATGATGAATCACTCAGAAACCAATAAACACAAAAAGTAATATGACTATTATAACACAATAATCTATGTGATGGCATTACTCGTAATAATGTATTTCAATAAACGCAAAGTATGTTAGAACATCCAAAGTCACGTGAAACATGACGAATCAATAACAAAGTATTCGCAAGGATCAAAACACATACAATACACGACGCAGCGGATTGTCTCATCACGACAGCATACCAGCAATACTACAGCCTACTAGAGACAGCGTATAACTGTACGACCGTAGTAAATATTTATTATCATTTCTACACTTTTTCGCCCCTTGCAATCCTTACCCTATACGTCATAGAGCAACAAACGTGATGTAACGTTAATAAACCATCGTATTTTTCAAAGGTATAGACTATACGTTCTATCTCTTGTACGCTCGTACACTCGAGTTTAAACTTTATAGTAATTAAATAAGGTTCAAATTACGTGTTCATAAGATAGAACGGCACAGATCTCATCGTTAGGCAGCGCACACACTGACCGCCCCAAGTGACGGAGCGCGCGCTAACTGAGTTTTTGCTATGAAACGCACCGCGCATACACCACTGATTGGTCACAGATGAAGCTTTGGATACAGAAAGTCCAATTCCATTGTAAACACTTAAGGAACGATTGATACATAATATGTAAATAATACCAATTTGCACCATACGCATCTGTGATGCCTATGATGTTGTCCATGTTCGGTGGTGACCACTTACCATCAGGTGGCTCGTCTTCTTGTTTGTCGTCGAAGAACATAAAAAACATTATACGACCACCACCACCAACCATGTTTACAAAGATTAACGATCTTTAACATATTCATGAATATAATGATTTTCAACTTGTCAATTCTCAATTGTAACCTGACGATAATTTCTCCCAGCACTACAGTCTCACCGTGACCACGCTCTATGTAACTGGATCGCAATATCATTGTTATAAATTACGTATCGTGAGTTCCCGTTTTGAATTAAATGATCCGCATTTGGAATGAAATGATTCTCACAGAGCCTTTATAAAATAAGGCATAAACATTATAAACGTTCATTTCAAATCGTCACTTCTGCATACTACTCCATGAACCAGTACATCTCGAATACCTTTGTTAGAGCTAGCTCTCGTCACGGGCGGTAATCGCGCGTGTTGCACTATTTCACCACTAATTGGTGTTCCCACGGTGCCTGACATCTGTACCGTCACCATCATACATAGTACGTGTTGCTAAATGTATTATCTGTCATCCGTTTGACAATTAATTCGGTCCGAGAGACCAATGAATTTCTATGTCGATTCCTGTTTGGGGAAGACATTTATGTGATGACATGATTGTGGAGAACCATTCAATGCTTCATTGTGGTGATTCAAGTTAACTCTATTACTAGGAGAGTTGTGCCTTGTAGTGCCATAACATTAAGATGGGGTGCTTTAATTTTTAAAGTAGACGATCTTTAGACTACATATTGTTCATTTAAATAATGTACATGCCCCATGGGGCACAAAAAATCGAATGCTAGTAGAGTAGTTTCACAAAATACATGTCTGTTTTGTCGGCACTAGACCAATAACATTATATTACGTAGGTACTGTTGTAAAACTTTAACAAGACTTTGTTTCAATATGAAATACATTCATTATTCATATCATTAAAACGTAAATTATTCAAATCATACCATAGGGTGGTATGGAAACGTCCATTGCTAAAAAGTTTACGACTTAATTTGATTACTGCTATAAAAGTGAGAGTAAATAAAATCGAATAAATTCATGACAGCTGAAGTACTAGCTAAATACTTTCGGGAAACGGGCGAATAGTAGGTACATAAAATTGAATATGAAATATCTGTTCCTAGTTAGTATTCTTTTATTACATTTTCATTACTGTTTCATAAAACTGACCCACAAAGAAGAGTGAACATGAAATTTATAAAATGCATGATGGAACGATCAACAATAAAATTCGTATGTACACAAATTAGGTAGTAAACTTTACTTCACAAAGGTAGTATAACTTTAAAATGGTTTTGAAAGGAACTACGAAATATTTCAAAACCCAAAAAATCATAACTTAACCATCTCATTCTGTTGTCTCACTGATGGGCTCAGGTATACACTCTTAATGTGAGTAGTCAATGCCATAGTCCATCATGCTGGCCAAGTGTGGATTACCAGTCTTCAGACACCTTGGACAACACTATGGAAAACGATTTCTTTCACTGAAACAATTTGTAACCAATGTCATTTCTAATTGAATAAAAATTGTGACTCGTTGGATTCAAACTTGAGCGAGAAACCTCCGTTTAAACCACTAGGCTATCTGCTTAAAACAAAAACCACCCATTAAACCACCGGCCAGTTAGTTCTTTACAACTCTATTTATCTTTTAATACATCGATAAATTGAACGATTTATATCAACAGTGGTTTGTCAAAAAACCACTTTAGAGTATTCCTCGAGTATCGATAATGACAATTTGGCGACATTAAGCGAACACCTCTCCATGTCGGAACAATTTGCTTTTTATCAAAGTGTTCCTCATAAGTTCTTGCATAGTCAGCTACTGTTTGTGATAACTAGGGTTGTCACTACGACAACGGCAAGCTGGCTTAACTGTTCCAATGAGAATATGTATTTATTATTTTTGAATGTAAGGGGTTGTGCTTGAACTTTATTTTGTTTTGGTTTGTTCATCCATCTCGATATATTTTTATAATCACTATTCCAATCACTAGTTAATCACTAAACACACAATAATTAAGTATCGTATTTTTGCTTCAAAATTACAAATGTTTTATTTAATTAGGTACAAATACCTGAGCCTAATATGGAGTGCGGATGAAAAGATTAGACAAAGATAAAGATTGTCAGCTGACAACTGTACAGAACATCAGATGAACAACCTAAATAATTAATTAAAAACTATTTTTCCATCCTGAATGCAAATGAGTGC
Source organism: Thymelicus acteon (assembly GCA_951805285.1). NCBI lineage: Eukaryota > Metazoa > Arthropoda > Insecta > Lepidoptera > Hesperiidae > Thymelicus > Thymelicus acteon. The sequence continues at coordinate 2,331,624 of OX638224.1, forward strand.
TCACGATTCTTATATACTAGTATCGTGAGTACCTTTCGCATTCAAAATGTTTAGCGTCCGCGATGATATTTAAAATCATAATATATTTATCCATCTTTTGACATCCCTAACATCCATAGCAACAAGATTCGCTTTCTGGCCACGTACGGCAGTTACCATCAACAGAAGCCTTCAGATGCGACTTAAGAATCGCGGCAAAACAATGTAAAACGACCGACGAACAAACAACACGACGTGAACAAAAGTATTGAACCCGATCGAATTTGTTGCAATTATTTTTATCGCTTGTAATTGGCTATAACACTTTTTTATATTCAACTGATTTAGAAAAACTACGCGTAATAATCTATCTGACTTTTAATGTACAGTCGGCCGCAGAAGTAGCTTAACATTTTAGTACCTTGTCACATTACATTTCTTGAATTTGTCATAGATGTTGCTAGGAAACCGTCGAAACAGTTACTATTACAAAGTACTAAAATATCAAGCTACTTCTACGGCCGACTGTACAATCTACAACTGTATAAATTAGAAGTATAATATAACTGTTAAAGTATCGGAACAAGTCAAATCTATTGCTTATTTCATTTATTTATTTATTTATTGCCATAAACGTGTGATGATTTTACAAGATCTTATAAATGGGCAAAGTGTACACACGACTCAGGCTGGGCACGGCAGAAAACATACATAATATTACTTGAAACAATTTTAAATTTCACAACTTTAAATAACAGTAGATAATGAATAAAGAAAATTAAAATTAAAATAATAAATAAAATTAAACAATTTAACTCATTATTATAAGCATTAAGATAAGCATAAAAATCATATAGCTGCATAAGAAAAATGACAAAAAGCCATCAAATAGAAAAAAAATTTGCGAAGTGTGGACCACAAGCCAACTTATAATTCTCCCCTGATTGTCCTGTGACAGATTAGGACTAGGCTATGGTGAAAAGTCAGGTTGGTCATATTGAAGATGTAAAAAACAGGCTTAAAATAACTTTTTTGACGTTCGTTTTTTGTACAAAACTTTTGGAAATAACATTACTTATTTTTCAATTGTTAAGGGTTTTTTTTTGTATTTTCTTTTCTTTCTTATGCAACTATCGGCATATCTGGCATTTGAAATATTCGTATTCTTTGGTGATTGGTGTTACTGATGTCCATGGGTCGTCAATCTGGTTATTGGCCTTTTCAATGCACGAAATATTCGGACAAAATATTCGATACCCCACACCACACCTGTGCCAAATATTTCTAGAGCCAAGACATGCCGATTAATGTAAACATGAACATCAAAAGGAAAAACATTGTGTTGAACGAACCTTCTCTACACACAATATCTGTAAAAACTGTTCAGCACTAAACATGGTCGACACATTCCCTAAGTCATTCTTTAAATATTTAACACGATTTATTTTAAATCACCAGACACTATGAAAAGCAAAAAATCTCTTCAGTATAATGACAACCGGGTGTTGTAGTAATACAAGTAAAATGTAATAAAATCGCTAAATGTCGAAACTTTGGTTCCGTAAGTAATCGATTAGGGGCACAATTATGTTTATTTTCATCATATTAAATTGTCATCAAGTCTATGTACGAATAATTCATCAGATATGGTAAAAGGTAAAGTATGAAATGTAATGAAATACATGTATTCGAGGGTAGCAATTACAGCACATAATAAAGAAAGGAGATACAAGTAAGAAAAAAATATATATGAGACCTACTTATCAAAAAATACATCTAACATTAAAGTCCGATTTAGTGCACAATTACGTGCATATATGTGTGTCTATCAGAGAAACCTATAAGAATAAAAAAGAACAGCTGTCATGGCTGTCACGGCTGGCAGATGTGAAACATCGAAATGCGTCGCCACGATCACAAGTCTAAAATCAGGTTTACCCCTCGCGTAAAGATGTTTCACATCAATTACTTGGATTTTGATTTTGGCATCGCTTCATCATTACTGCTCGTGAAGCAACTCGCGCACAATACTTCTGTTTAATAATTTTGCACGATAATTTTCGCATCTCTCTCAATTCACAATTGGTCAGCGTGGTGGACTATCGTAAGGTAACAGTCGTTAAGCGATGTCGGAGGCCCTCGGGCGGCATGAAAACTTCTGACAATTGGGTTGGCCACTAACCCCTCCACCAATCCGCACTGGAGCAGCGTGGTGGAGTATGCTCTAGGCCTCCTCAAGAGGAGAGACCTATGCTCAGTAGTGGGCCGTTAATGGTGGACTAACATTGTAAGTGGTGTCACGAGTCCAGTAGTTAAGGATATAATATATAGAATCTACAAGCTTCAGTTGTAGTTAAACTACAAGCCACTGAAACCTGACAAAAAAGAAAATAAATCGGAGGAAACTCCTGCAGAACCCAACCGTTGCGTGATTTTATCAAAAGCTATCAAACGATTTACAAAGTAAGGAGCAAGCGAAAACATGGGAACATATTATGCTCCCCATCGCGCGGTGGCGCGGCAAAAACTATTGAGGACATTGGTTCAACAACGGAAAATATTCCACATTTTTCTTGACACAATGCTGTTTTTTCATTCTTTATTATTTTACAAGTACGGATGGTTCGGTAAAGTTAATTTACTGTTTTGAGGACATAGTAATTGCACGTATTGAAAATTTTTCAAAGTTTTGCGTATTTTTTTTTCTCTAGCTTCGATCCATCAATAGTCTACTGGAGAGCACAATGGGGCTAGACCATATTCCTTATCATATTTTGAGCACTCTTCACTATTCCTCATAGTTTCGAATTTAGACATCCACGCCCATTTGAAAAATTCACCCTGTATTCTGTCGTCTCTCATACAGCAAAGATTTATTCTCTATCTCGGCAACAAATGCTTCAGTTTTCTACAATAAGGAGCAAAGATTCCTTCAGCGAGTCTTACAACCTTACAATATAAATAGCGCACCACAACATAATATCTGACAGATATTGGACCATTCGAAGCGTGCTGGAATATCGCTGGAATACCTTGCAATAACACCGCTTTGTCAGTCAGCAGAGTTTGAGCTTATTGGAAAGTTCAATGGTTTTGAAAGTTTTCTGAAGCAGTGAAGCGTGGATTTTATTATAAAACTTTGCTTTGTAACTGTATGCTTTAATACCCACACAACAAGAATGTTTATTTGGCCTTCCCTTTGACTTATTTTAAGAATCATTGTTATTTTTTCTATTGCGTAAAAAAATTCCCCGAAAAATTGTTTTAAAAAATCTTCTATAATATGCAGACGTCGGTCGTCTTTCACATTTATTATTTTGCCTTTTATATACATATATGTATAGATTAACACAGAAGACATAATAGGGAGGGGAGGGGCAGGGGAGAGGGAGCAGGAGGGGGAGGGGCAGGAGGAGAGGGCGCGGGAGGGGGAGGGGCAGGGGAGAGGGAGCGAGAGGGAGAGGGAATTTAATGGTCTCTGATTTGTTAAACCTACCAAAACTATAAAAGTTAAAAATAACAACAAAGTACATGAATCACTGATTATTAGGCGATACGAAGTTCGCAAAGACAGCTAGTGTTAAATATTTATTTTAATGATGCCAAAGAAGTGTACAGGTTTATGTTTAGTACAAAATAGTTTTTGAATGATAATTAAAACTGATACACGTTATTAAATTAATACCTTTATTTTTGAAGGTTTCACTTCTACCACGTGTGATTTTTTGGTTTAGTGGTTGTCGTTGAGCTTTGGCGTTATAAAAAAAATATTTCTTATAATTAAATTATAACAATAGGTATTGTTTTTTCATGTATATTTAAAACAGGAATTATTAAAAATGTTGGAAAAATTAAGGAGGTATTAAAAAATGTTGGAAAAATGAAAATTTTATGCTTTCTTCAAATTTCCGTAATGATTATGGTCGAATTTTGATCACTGATCAGAGTCGTATTATTAATTTTGTATGCAACATAATTCCTATAATTTGATCGGTCTAATTGTGCCAGTCCATATAATGATCGATTGATTGACTGATGATCGACGATGGCCGAAGTGGTTCATTTAACAATGAAGTGGCGTTACTGTTACCTGGTCATTACGTGCCACTAGTTACATTACGTGACTTTACTCGCGAAAAAAAAGTTTTTTTGTTTTTTTTTTTTATTACTTCATAATATATTTACACGATTCACTTTTTTATTGGGTTATTCCAACTCAATTTGATTTCATTTTTTTATGGAAATAGCCGGCAAACGAGCTGACGATCCACCTGATGGTAAGTGGCTATCGTCGCCCATGGACATCAGCAACATCAAAGGCATTACTGATGCGTTGCCGGCCAAGAAGAGAGAAAAAAAAAGAAAGAAAGAACTGGCTCTCAAGCCCCCAGCCGGAACACGACGAGTCGTTTGGCGGCTGACTCATGCTCAAGGGTAGTAGCTATCCAGGCGAACCCCATGGTGAAATAATAATTATTATTACTATTATAATAGTAATAATGGTATTAATTAACAATTAAAATCAATATTACCAATATAATCCCTCGCGGGGCCCTACCACCAGCGGCCGGATTTAATCGCCTCTTACGACACCCATCCGGCGTGGGATTGGGGTTAATATTTTAAGCTGCCCCAATACGGCTACATTAATTTTATTACATTGTGTTGATAAACACACACAGACTGACTAAGATACATACGAGTATATCAATCTCTGAGCAATCAATGAGGTGTGAACGAGGTGAATGGGGCGTATTATTATAACCACAGGCCATATACACTTAGGGTTACCAACTCAAAACTTGATAAGTCTGGACAATTTAGATGAATATTAAGAAAAAATCCGGACACTTAGAAAAAACTTATAAAACATGTTTTTTTGAAGTACTAAAACTGATTTTGTGTTTGAACCGATCATAATTATTATGATTTGTAATATTAGTCATAAGATGATTTTTTCACTGATTAGTAAGTACACTTTTTTAATAAAAAAACATTTATCATTTTAAAGTTTTTTTTTTAATATTGGGAAATACCTAAAATACCTAAAGAACCAGATAAAATGGAAGGTCAGACAAAAGCCTGACAGAAGGCTAAAAGTCCGGACATATCCGTACAAATCCAGATAGTTGGTAATATTATATACACTGGACCATTGAAGTCACTAACACGGTATTGCCATTAATGAATATCTACTTGTAGGTAATTTGGTTCCGTTACTGAATGAGCTATGAAGTATCAAGAGGCTTTCTTTATCCGGTTTCATAGATATGAATGGAATAAAGGTTATTACTCTCTGTGGAGTGAGACACCTCAAATTTTTTTAAGAATCAAACTGATACAAACTTGAAATATAAAGTTTGTTATTGTCTACAAAATATCACGGCCTGAAACATCTTTTTTGCAAGAAGTAGGTTAAAAGTTAAAAGACTTACGCCCCAACTCAGAGTCACTAACGGTTACTTAAATAAACTTTAACGCTATAATAAACGCTAACACACTCATACCCCCGCAGTAGGTTATTACCTGTGTCGCGTGTGGCATGGATGACACATAATTATAACACATCACAATCACACCCATGACCCGAGTACAAATATTTATCTGTCACATAAATATCTGCCCCAGCCGGGAATCGAACCTGGGACCCCTCGCTTTGCAGGCAGGGTTGCTACCCACTAGGCAACAGGGTCCTTAGTACAGAATTTGTATAGTGATTCTTTACTAAGGGGCGATTAAAGTAACCGTTAGTAACTCTGAGTTGGGGTATTAAAATTATTGAAAAACAGTGCAATCTCTAAAATAACTTACACATCTGGATAAAAGATTAATTTCAATAGAATTTTTTTTTTATTTCCAATAAAAAACTCAATAAAATTCTCACTAGTAATTATAATTCTAAATATAGGTATACCAATAAATATGAAATCGGTGTTAAGTTAATTCTTTTTAGACCAAAATTATTGGCAAATGTGTATGTCATAATATGTTTTATGCATCTACACACGAAAGAGATGTAAATATAATTTTAACGAAGGAAAGAGCAAGAAGTATTGTTATAAGATGTAAGCGTAACCTCCATTTTATCGGCGCCATATAAGGACAGGGCAAAAGGATTTTATTTTCAAACGCTTTTTTATCGAATATATAGCCTTAACTCTATGCAAATAAAGTTTGAAATAGTCTGCGAATAGGACAAAGGTACCGTGTGCAACCGCCAACACAATTATTATGACATCTAGAATATTAATAGTATAATGTATAATACTAGTGTAATAAAAACAGTTGTTTTACCTCCATATATACATTTTATATAGGTAGTTTACAGTTTGTATAAAATTCAAAATCATTTATTCATGAAGATATTTTGTTGTCAAAGTTACCAAAGTCAGTTTTGCTGCAGTTGCACGTTGTATGTGGGTTGCTCTAGCCTCTTTGCCTGTTACAATGTATTAGAAGCAGCCTAAAGGTCGATACATACGTAACGGGGACGGGACGGGGATGGGACGGGACGTGAAGTTTTGGAAACCTCGTTTCATAGAACATGTAAACGATAGCGCATACGCTACGGAGGCACGGACGAGACCGGGGCACGCACGTATATTTATGTCCCGTCCACGTCCCGTCCCCGTCCCGTCCCCGTCCCGTCTACGTTACGTATGCATCGACCTTAAGTCTTGTTTATTTGAGCTATATACTACCCGTGAGCACCAGAAAAAGTGTTGTGGTACAGTCTTATAAGTATTTGTCTAGTTAGCTGTCAGTCTATATGGGATTGTAGGAATCATAGGACCAATTTTAAAACCACTGACCCAAGAACAGGAGTGGTATAATTTTTATATATTACAGACAGACAGACAGACAATAATTCTAAAGAAATATATTTTTGTGCTCTAACACGTTATTATAGTACCCCTCCCCCTCACCCCCCGTACATGTACTGAAAAGCCCTTTCAGCTTTATTATAGTATAGATGAATATGTGCATCTGCAAGTCTGATAATGTCCAATATGTCCATGATACATCAAACTCAAAGATTTCCAACGCGGGGGTGAGAGTATACGATCAAACACCTTTACTTAATTAAGGAATCTACATTACATAACATTCCTTACATTACTCGGTAAAGAGTCCTTGATAAGGTGACTAACACTTTTTCGATTGTCGTCCAGAATTTTAGTCACATCGTTAGATTGTACTTACCAACAATATGTCATAGCATTGGCATTCGATTTACATTGTTTGTTATGACTTATGAGTAATGTAATACCTACTAACTCTCATTATAATAAAACACGTCAATCTACATCTACGTCAATAAAGTTGATTTGGAATTGCAAAAAATATCCTTAATCAAAAGTACTCTCGTGAACTTTTGATTATGGACGCACTGAAAACTAGTCGTATTTGTCGGTGTAGATTAAACGAACTTTGTTCTACTTTCTGGAAATTAAGAAAGGAACGGAGATTTGTCAAATTGACACTAAATGTCATAATAATTGGAAAGTTTGTACATCGATCAATATTCTGGCAAATCCAGCGATTCCAATAGTTGCCAAGTTGAGAAGAACGACTTAAATAACGACCGAAAACCCATTTTTACATTTCTAAATCCTCTTCCACCAAATCGATCTTTCAATCGAACGATATTAAAATCGGTGACGTTCAATTTCGTTTGACGGATGTGAATGGCAAAAGTGTTTCAGGAAGGGTGAGATGTATAAAGCGAACTTAGACTTAGATTTTCCTCAGACCACATTTACTACGAAAAAACCGGCCTACATAAAAGAGAATACGCAACTAAATATTCTGTGAATATTTCAAACGTCTACCTGTTGCCGTTATTAATATCGAGCAAAAACAGCAAAAAATCACACTTGTTTTTGTTTTATGGGAGCCCCACTTAAGTATTTATTTTATTCTGTTTTTAGTATTGTTATAGGGGCAACAGAAATCAACTGTAGCTATCACGGTTCATGAGAGGCCTGGTGACAGACAGAAAAACAGACGGATAGTGGAGTTTTAGTAATAGGGTCCCGTTTTTACCCTTTGGGTACGGCACCCTAAAAATTAAAAATTCAAGTAACGCTTCCCGCCCACGTCAGTCTTTTTGTAGGACCGATAATCGGGCCGATTTTTTCTTCCATATTATTTCTGACCGACTTTGTGAAGGACGTGTGCGTTGCACTATTGTTATCAGTACGTTCTATTTTTCTCCTACAAAAAAACGGTCACCGATTATCGGACGTGGGTGGGAAGCTTTAAGCAGCTAATAACGTTAAGGTTGACTTAAGTCCGGTTTACACGTATTAAGTAGATAAGTACGTAACTAAATTTTAAGTAAATTAGTACCTGTAAACAGACAATTTCGTAACTTTTTAGTTAAAATTTCGTTAATTACTTAACTACTTAATACGTGTAAACCGAACATTAAGACCATTATTTTTGTTCGGATATTTGATAATAAGAAAATATTAAAATATCAGATAAAATCGCTAATCGCTAAAGGTTGATTTACGACCTTTATTAATTTTGTTCGGAGAATTTTAAGTCTGAGCAAAGCCTGAGCACGGTTTATAGATCTCACCCTAAGTCGCAGCGATATCGCTACGACTTTTATTACGAGAATAACGCTTCCCGCCCACGTCCGATAATCGGTGACCGATTTTTTGTAGGAGAAAAATAGAACGTACTGATAGCAATAGTGCACACGTCCTACAAAAAGTCGGTCAGAAATAATATGGCAGGAAAAATTTGCCCGATTATCTATCCTACAAAAAGTCTGACGTGGGCATTGAACTAGTATTACTAGCGTATAGAACAGACACCACGAACATTGGGTTCGGGGGTGTGCATTGCAGCCGGCCGGCTGCATTTCATTCTGTCACTCGGCTGCGCTCATGGCGGCCGCATGCCAAAATTGTTTATGAAAAAACTGAAAAAATGCCGTCGTGTGTAGTAAGAACGTATCACAATTGCACGACAAAAAACAAAAAAGATAATGGTATCACTTTATCATTGGTAAGAAAACAAAATATTAACTTAAATGAACTAAAACGAATTTAATTAAATTATTCTGCAATGTTCCCGCCATTTTGAAATAAAAAATCATAAGGAGCGTTTGAACTTGGCAAGCCACTAGCGTGTTAATGGAATATATATGCTTGCTTAGGTTGCCGTCTTGGTTCGGCAAGTGTCATATACAAAGTTACTCTATGGCAAGTGTGCAAACGAGGCCTCTAGTTTGAAAAGAGAACGGAGGGCAAGCCGGCGGTGGAACACACATTTTGTTTGAGATGTCTCCTCTATGTATGTATCTCAATGGACGTGGGCGGAAGCATTGGACTGCAGTATCGGTGCAAAATAGTTCATAGATATACAGTGTGGTTTTGCTGGAATCCAGTGTTTTAACTAATTGCCGCTCTACGCCAACTAAAATAACTCTATATTTTACAAAAATATGTAAAACAAACACTTTTTCATTAATATAATTTTATTATTTATAAACGACGATCGACCGAGAGCTCTTGCATCTCGCTCTAACTCGCATTTATCCTCTCTCTCGTTAGGGAAACTTCCTAAAGTTTCCCGTAAAGTCTTCAAATGTTAATTCCGGAACTGAGCGCTCATGCATAATGGATTCCATCTGCAAATTAGCTCCAGAAGTGCAGTTGTTGCACAATTTGTTATCTGTAAACAAAACCCTTTTCTCATGCAAATGGCGGGAAATGAGCGCGTGTTATAAACGTACAGCCTTCGTTTTGGTTTACGTCAAAGTCAAAGTATAAGTTACAACTCATAATTGTCCCACTCGGGTCCCCTATCACAATGTGAGGGGTATAGGCCATAGTCTACCACGCTGGTCAAATGCGGATTGGTAGCCTTCACACACGTTTGACAACATTATGGAGAAATCTCAGGTGTGCAGGTTTCCTCACGATGTTATCCTTGATAATTAACTTCTAATTGGATTACGTGGTTACTTTCTTACTTCTAAAAGATGAGGAATGTTGTTTTGTTAGTTAGATGTTGAATTGTTAGTCTCCCATATTGGTCAGTTACGCAATTCTCACATATTTAAATACATTAACGAACTCGTTTTCACTGACTGACAACAAGAACAATTTGTATAATACATATATACGTCCCTACTATCTCTCAGGTATACCGTTAATTAAGACAATTATTTATTTGAAGGGAAGTAATTAAACCCAAGTTAATGACATAATCACAGTTCAGACAATAATGTTATGGTGGTTTATGGTGAATATGGCGGGGGCATGATAATTGACACGTTTTAATGATAACGGAAGTACTCCGGTAGATACTATACCTCATACTAAAAACTCAGTCGGCGCACGCGCAGGTATTAGTTCGAAGTACCAACTATGTTGCACTGTAGTTTACAATAGGCATTCAGTAGTTGTAAGCAGTAGTATTAGTACAATGTAACATATATAGTATGTAGTTTCTACGTCGATAAAGAATCATTACACTTCAAAAAAAGGAGGAGGTTCTCAATTCAACAGTATTTTTATGTGTGTTACCTTACTGTGTTACTTTTTACTGGGTGTACCCATTTTGATGATTCTTTTTATTGTCGAAAGCTGGTGCTTGTCATGTGGTCCCATTTAAATTTGAGCGAGATGTGATGAGTAGTTTATGAGGTATCTCCTAATTTTTAAGTCGGTATTTTTTTGGCAAGAATTATCTTCATCATTATCGCAACACACAATTGTCCCCCTACTAGGCTAGGTTCTCTGCTAAGGTAGCAAGGTAGGTAATCTGCCGTCAATGTACGCAAGCCCTAACTCGTACATGTACACAGAGTAGCAAGTACTTATAATGTATGTATGTGTACATATTGATTAATTAAATAACATCAACACCATTAAGCCGTTCTAAGCATTCCGGCACATAAAAATGTCCATCTAACCGTATCTATGATAACTAACCTACGATACTTTTCCCCCATTAGTTTTATAATTACAAATTACGCGCCATATACGACGCAACGTACGCTCCTGATATGGCCAATGTCTACCGTGTCATATGTACTTCCGGTTCCAAGTTTTTTTTTTCTAAAAAGGAAAAGGGAGGCGCGTGCGCATCCATTCGTACTGTTATGTACGAACGAGATGGCTACAGCTGTTTCATTGGGTGTAAAAAGGACAGCTTCGTACCATTTAATGTGCTGTTTTTATTACTGCATTATTTAATAAAATATTTTTTTGAAAAATGCTATTTGTGTGAATTGTCACGCTTTTTGCATCGATATTGTAATGAAACAATGCCGTTGGCGTGATCGTTTTTGTTGGATAGTTACGACAGCGGTGTGAGTTTTGAAAAAATATTACTTCATTTCATATCGGTACCGGTAATTCTTAAAATGTATCAGGAAATTTTAATTAGAAAAATTACCCGTCATAGACTATAAATAGCCGTAAGTTATTATAAATAGCCATAAGTTATTTTAAATAGCCATAAGATATTATAAATAGCCATAAGTTATTTTAAAAATAACCCTTAAGGATGCTTAAGGAAAGTTATATTTTTCGAATATTACATAAATATTTATTTATTATTTATTTATTTATTTATTCCATAATGTTACAACTAACATAACAGGATTGCCCTAATGCGTTAGTTAATTTCATTAGCTAATAATAGTCATCAGTTAATTTAACGTCTAAACAATAATATATGTAAATACCATAGACTTAAATATATAGACACGCTGTTGTTAACAAATTTCGTGTCACGCTTTCGTACCACAGAGTACTCAATCACAGAGTCAATATGCGCCCAGTGTTGCCAACACCCTACTCCGAAAGAGATCATGGATACATTACTATAACTGGACATATACCATGGATATATTACTCTGTCTGGATTATTTTGTAGAGGTACCTGAGGATTAATTACGTCATAACGGAATGACTATTGTGTTCATCCATTCATTGTGCATCTGTAATCCCAGGATATATCATTCAGCTGTGTTAATTTTTTTTTATAAGTGTTATGCACTTAAAATAAAAGAAATGTACCGTAATAAATTACATTGTTTCATTTCATTATCACCTTCAACATTAGTTTTCATGACGTAAGGAAAATTTTGAAGAAATTATAATAAAATGTGTTAATACAATAATATATTTTTTTACTACCAGAAAAAATATTAGAAAACATTTGGAAAATAGGGCATAACACCCCATAATTATGAAGGATAATCTCAATCCGGTCTGCGATTGGTCAAATAGTCATTCCGTTGTGACGTCATCTGTCTTCAAGTACCTCGAAGTTATGTATCCAGTTAAAAGTTATAATTATATCCATGGCGACAATCATACGATTTATGCCTTTTTCCAGTTCATCTCGGAGTGACTACTATATATTTTTTTAACATCGTAAGTAAACATTAATAATTTAAATATGTATTTGTATGCATTGTTAAAAAATTATGTACGAGTATAATAGGTTCATGATATAATTATTATAGGTTCATAGATTTATCAATAGATGGCGCACATTATAATTACCTATGTCCCGATATTTCTACATTTATAATTTTGTATGTTATTATGTAAATTTATATTATAACTAGCTGCCCGGACAGACTTCCTTCTATCAAAAAAAAATTGCAATAAAATAATATTGCGACTATACATTGAGATGTAAGCTATCCTATCTTTCAAGTTGGATCAAACTGCACACGGTGTGCAAAGGGCAATGAACCTAGTTGGCATACCTACAAGTCCGCAATTTTGAAAAAACCTCGATTCGGCGGCCAGTGATGTAAAATATGTCAATCGATAGCATAAATGATTATGATCAAAAAGTATTCAGTGATGAAATGTCGTAAGTGGTATACTTTCTGAGATATTTGAGTTCAAACCCGTAGAAAAATGAAGTAAAAAACTTTGTTTCGGCGGATATTGATAAAACATGTGTCAATCGATAGACTAAGTGATTACGATCAAAAAGTATTCAGTGATAAAATGTCGTAAGTGATATACTTTCTGAGATATTTGAGTTCAAACCCGTAGAAAAATAAAACATTGGTAATTGTCTTTTTTATTTATTAGTGGATCAACACTATAACTATATACATATAAAATATCACAATATCATTAACAAAACTAAATAAATACATATTTATTCATATTTACATATATACATATTACATTATATATTAAGTACATAAATATTTATAACTACGTATATAACATGTGGTTGAAGACCACGGGCGAGGACATTCTAATTGCTTCAGGTAGTGCTGCCGGACGTGATTCTTGAAGGAACTTTTGGTAGTCTTTTGATGTCTACAAGCAAGTAGTTCCAGAACAGTATTGCAAAGGAATTCCCGAAATAAGCAGTGCTATGGGTTTCCTTTAAATAAACAGGAGAAGACACATTATTCAAAATAGCATAAAATGTTGACAGAATTCTGAAGTTTCACCTGTGTCGAATTGGTAGCCATTTAAGTTAGGAATCAAACTGGGAAATGTGGTCATACTTACGTAAGCTGAAGATAGGTTTATCGAAGTTTTTTTACTTTATTTTCCTACGGTTTTGAAATCAAATATCTCAGAAAGTATATAACTTACGACATTGTAACACTTAATACTTTTTGATCGTAATCACTTAGTCTATCGATTGACACATATTTTATCAATATCCGCCGAAACAGAGTTTTTTACTTTATTTTTCTACGGGTTTGAACTCAAATATCTCAGAAAGTATACCACTTACGACATTTCATCACTGTATACTTTTTGATCGTAATCATTTACTCTATCGATTGACACATGTTTCATCACTGGCCGCCGAATCGAGGTTTTTTCAAAATGGCGGACTTGTAGGTATGCCAGGTTCCATACAAAACTGTTGGAAGCCCTTTGATTAAAATCGGTTAAGTAGTTAAGGAGTCTATCGCGGACAAACAACGTGACACGTAATTTATATATATAAAGATAAGAAGATTTTATTTTAATTTATAGTTTTACTCATTACTTTTCTTTCAATTTCGTTTTGTAGACCGCCATCTAAAACTAATTAAAGTTTTAGTACCTACATTAAATGAATCGTACTATTTTTTTTCTGGAGCCATCTTAGGAAATACGACTTTTATTTACCCACCGTACGATCTCTCACTCCGCGACGTCTGGCAACCCTGTTCCGTAGTGATTAAGTACTCTGTGTTCGTTCTGTCAAGTTTGGTTCAAGATGTCGGTATTAAATATTTGACACTAAATAATTTTTAAGACTAAATAAAAATATAGTTACTTACCAATTATGATTAAATAAAGTGAAATAAAGTTCAAACGTAAATAATGAGAACGTTTTAACTGTGCTCAATAAACAATAATACGTTATTAAGTGTTTTTGAACAGTCGGAGTTTTTCTAACGTGACATTTACTTGTGTAGCTTGCTCGCAGCCGACTAAACTTGAGTTGGCCCCAGTTGGGGTCAACACAGGTGAACAAAATGTAAGTACTGAACAGCGTGTCTATATTATTTAGGTCCATGGTAAATACTAATAATACAGTCAATGTCATTACAAATAATCATGTCATATTATAAAAATGAAAATAAAATAGTAATATAAAAACTAAACAAAATTAAATCATTATTATATTATTATTATTATATTATATATTTGTTTATCTATGAGTATCTATATTATATTTATATATATTTATTATTATAATCCTCTATAAGTACGCATTCCATATCCCTCCCACATTTGATTTTCCCACATCAAATGGGTTGGCTGGAAGAGATCTCTTTTAGAGATAAGCTCGTCTTTGTATTCTCTAACTCTCATATTGTCATGTTTTAATACTTGTGTACAATAAAGCATTAAATAAATAAATAAGTAAATGTACGCATAATTTTCTCTTTCATAAAATCTGTAAAAAAAACCAGTCCAAATATCTTTTCCAGCTATAAAATTCACTAACAACAAAGACAATAATTCAACATGCTTTCCATACTTTTAATTCTGAAGACGCGGGGTAATTATGAGAACCATAAATCTCTTCAAGACACAAATGAAGCCTGACAGTTGCGCGTACGCAGTAAACTCTGTAATTAGCACACATGATTAAATTATTTTTTAAGTTAAGATACGACGACAATGCATTGTGACCTTTTAATATAAAATTCTGTGAAAAACTACAGGACTACGAACCCACGTAAGTAGCTGAATTAATTTGCAGGCAAAAAACTTATACATATTTCGAAATACATATATTATCTATACTAATATTTAGAGAGGAAAAATTTGATTTTTTGTTTGCATTGAATAGGCTCGAAAACTACTGAACCGATTTGAAAAATTCTTTCACTGTTGGGAAGCTACACTATCCTCGAGTAACACAGGCTATATTATATTTTCAAAAAAAATTAGGGATCCTTAATAAAACTCCAATAATGTAACCCAAGGTGTAAAAAAATAAGAAAACCGAAGCAAAGCGAGGGCGGTTACTCGTAGTCAAATAAATTGAGTTTAGTTAAAAATATAGGCAATAACCAGTCTTCCTAAAACAAAACAAGGATAATACAATTGGTTCATTCCCGAAAAACTTTTCTTTCGATTCTTTTCTTTCGTACAATTAATTTAGACCTTAAAATATTGTCTTTTCACTAATCACAAACTAACGTCGTAAGTTGACTATTTCCTAATCCTAAGAAAAGATTGAATTTTCAAAATGGTTTTAATGCTAACTATACGTTTTTATACATTTGCAATAGACTTCCCACTAGTTTTGCTACAAAAAAATTGATATTATTTTGAGTACCTACCTATGTACATTACATAAATTTTAATATCCGAAATATTCGTTCGTTTTTAACTATTTCGTTATTGATCTCTACAAAGTGTTTACTACAGACTGCCAAAATGATTTACAAGCTTTAGGAATGGGGATAAACAAAACAATAACAATAAACTCAATATTCGAGCCGTCGCGCGACTTCCGCCCCATCCGGAAGTCACGTCACAGATTTATCGCCGAATATCGCTTTTACAGTTCGCTCACATCAAAATTACTAGGCGAATTCTGAATCCGAATATTATTTCCAATACTATCCATTCAATTCTGTATGGCTGGAATTGCAGTACGGAGACCAATATTCAGTATTCATTCCATGGAATATCAAATTTCAGAATTGAAAGGGGATTTATTAACGGCGTAAATTCTAGTTTAAACCTCTCTCGGAACACATTTATTTATAACCTGTCGCATTTCTAGTACTATATGTAATTATTTGGTACGAGTAACCGCCCTCGCTTTCCTTCGATTTTCTTATTTTTTTTACACCTTGGGTTACATTATTTGCGTTTTATTAAGGATCCCTAATTTTTTTGAAAATATAATATAGCTTATGTTACTCGGGGATAGTGTAACTTCCCAACAGTGAAAGAATTTTTCAAATCGGTTCAGTAGTTTCGGAGCCTATTCAATGCAAACAAAAAATCAAATCTTTCCTCTTTATATATTAGTATAGATGATGAATATCATAGTACAGCTATAGGTAATTAATTATCGCAGATAAATGTGT
The DNA here is from genome assembly GCA_951805285.1 of Thymelicus acteon. NCBI lineage: Eukaryota > Metazoa > Arthropoda > Insecta > Lepidoptera > Hesperiidae > Thymelicus > Thymelicus acteon. The sequence continues at coordinate 2,348,170 of OX638224.1, forward strand.
TTTAAAGTTGCGTTATGTTCGGTTTATACGTATTAAGTATTAAGTTAGTATTAGTCTACTTTGCAACAATCCGCGTTTAACATGTATGATGGTATATACTTTAAGACATGCGTGGCACCTCCCTCCCTCCCACAACGAAAACATGCACTACAAGAATTAAACGTATATACCAACATACATACCAGCACCAACACGTGTTTCGCCCCGAAATCATCAGGGTAAGTAGACTCTACGATGGTTAGTCGCAAAGTATATACCATCATACATGTTAACTATGACTGGTGACTAATACTAACTTAATAACAATGGATTTCCGCAAAGTAACGACTGATACTATTAACGTATTAAGTAGTTAAGTAGATAACTAAATTTTAACTAAAAAGTTACTAGACTGTTTACACGTATTAATTTAAAATTTTGTTAAAATTTTGTTATCTACTTAACTACTTAATACGTGTAAACCGGATTTTAGGTTCGTGATTATTCAAAGAATATAGACAGTTCAGTGTTGTAGGAAACGTGTAGAAGCAGGACGTGTGAGTCTAGTCGCACACAACACGAAAAACTCCCTAGACAGCCATCGATCGCCTCTAGCATGCTAACAGCTACCGAATTTTGCAACAATGCATCAACGGGGGCCTATTCTTGCTCTGACGATATTATTTTTCAAGTTTATCGCACGGGTACGTGTTTAATCGCAAAGAAATTGCTTCAAATCGGTATTTGCGTCCAAAATTTTAAGAGTATTAAAGATTTATTTTATACATGAGAACAAAATGACTCCTTTATACCAGACCACATACAATGAAGCCAAAAGGAGAATTACGATATTTGCCCCTTTGTACCTATATAGATCTGTTTTCGCAAATCTTATATACTACGTATTATGATTTTACAATTAAGGTATTATTATAAGCGTCTTTAACGTCCGCTGGTTAAAGACCATGTGACGTCACATTAAATTCTTTGAATGTAAATAACACAGCAACTCAAACCCCCTCAAAATGATAGTTTTGCAAAATTTCCCACCAATACCAAAAAAAAAAACAACAAGCGTGTACCACGAGAATAGTTCCCTAGAACATGTCACCGCTTTGAATACGCCGCTCATTCGGATCACGTAAAACTATTAGAGTCGCATCGTGGTGTTACGTCATCGATCACTGGATACGAACTGAACGTGCATTTTGAACTTCCAGTTAAACTTACTGTATGTATGTATATTGCGTAAGTCTACTGTGGAACATTTATCATTGTCAAAACTATTAATTCCTTGCGAAACGCTAGGTGTGCTAAGGCCTTACTTTCGCCATTTCTTCTCATTAATAAAGCACTTTTCAGAAACGGTACAACAAAATGATGTTCATAGAGTTACTTTGTTGCAAAGAAATGACGAAAACTGAGACTTGATCAAGTCCCAAACGAATTTGATCAAATCCCGGAGGATAATAAAATAACAACTCCGTAGGGTCATTACTCTAAAGAATGAAGGACTGAAATTCTTAAATGATATCTTAAATGCTCTTGATTAAGTCTTGTTTTCCACTTTCCTTCGCTGCATACAACATACACAGAACCTTACGTTTTTGCATGTCACCCTCCATTGCTGCATTGGTTGTACTTGAAATACCGTATCTACACCAAAAATGTGCATTACATATGCACGCTGCAGTGAACCAATTAGGGTCGCTGACGACGTGACGACTGCGACGCGGGCACGTGACGGGAAATACAACGACATGTCGTCGCAAGGGAAGTCCGGCTTATTTAAATTGTGGGACCATGTGCCGAATTTTGAGTCGGTGAACTGTCAACTCTGTACTGATATGCGATTTGATTTTTAATGTGTTTTATGTGTTTCTGTTTTACTGCCGCACTCAGAGTCATTTAACGGTTACTTAAATCGCTCCTTAGTACAGAATCACAATACATACTCTGTACTAAGGAGCGATTAAAAAGTAACCAACTGATAAATGACGTGCTGCCGTTAGCTTATTTCTTTTTAGCATCAAATGAAATTATTTGAACTCTACTTGTAGCCAATATCCCCCGATGTTATTTAAAGTCGAATAACAATGATATAATGTATAAGAAGAATAATAAAATTATCCGGTTTTCTCGATTTAAAAGTAGGATAGGGGATCCATATGTCATTATATCTATAAAAGGTATATCTGTAAAACATTACTAGACATAGGCCTCTCCTAATTGGCGCCATGACGTCCCTCAGAGGATCGGTTTAACTCGTATTTCTCTACGCAAAATATTAAAGGCACCTATTCATAATTTAAGCATTCAAATAGCTGCTAATAAATTTAACACTGCCTCTAACCAAAACTATAACGTATTATCATGCTGAATGAAACTAAATTATAATAATTTATACTTACTATTCCACTAGGCCCATTTATCATCCACTTACATGGTTATCAGAATAATTAACAGTTTATTAACCACCTCGATATCATAACATTACATTTAGGGATAACATATTTTAGCATATTAATTCGGTGCTACATATTTGTCATTCTTCTACTCAATACGGTAATCGTTGCCATATTTGTTGGACTATAGTATAACACTAAACAGTCGGCCAATGAAAATAAGAGATTTGGTGAGTGCGGGAGGAATCCTTTTACAGTTCTTAAACTGTTTGGGAAGTGTGAAATTTTTTTATAGTCTTCAGGGTTTCAGGGCTGACGAAAAAGCAAACGATTTCTCTGATGATTAGTGGTCACCTTCGCCTATGGACACGAGCAACGCCAAAGAAGAACGCATTTTTGAAGTGAAAACTCCATTAGCCGCATTGGGCAATTTTTGGTAGGGGAAAATCTTATGGGTTTGCGTCACCGACATGCTCGTGACGTATTGCGCTTGCAGCAAACTAGGGCCGCGCAGTATAGATATTATCATATTTATGCGTGTTTCACTTTTTGGGTGGGTAAAATCTTGTAACTTTGCGTCACCGACATGCGGTAATAGCAATAAGTGAAGTTATGTTGACTACTTGATAATTTTATCTTGTGTATACTGTGCATTGTTTTAACTGTGTTTTCGATAATCATTATTTAAATTTACAAATAATGAAAATTTAAATAATTCAGACTATAAAATTGATTTAAAATTAAAAAAAATGTCCTTTTTTTTGAAAGAGCATTTTTTAGTAATTCTTTGAAGAACCCCATGATGTTACATTCCGAGTAAACCTAAGAAGGGAGAGGGAGGTCTTTCCACAGTTGGCCAACTGTTACACTTGTGATGAATGAAATTAATATTACGTATAGTGTACACTTTATTTATAACACTCGATACGATTAGGTAATAACGCCTCAACTCAGTTTCACTAACGGTTACTTAAATCGTTCCTACCAAATTCTGTACTAAGGAGCGATTTAAGAACCCGATTTAAGTAGTGACTGATTTGGAACCGGGCGTAAGACATTTACTTATCCCTAGTAGCCGCAGTTTCTTCTTACGACCCAAGAGCGATGGACTACGAGTACTTTAACTTCTTACACTGTGGCACAAGTATTTCAGCACAAAAAACTGATTATAATTTTACGTTAATTCTGACTGCAATGTATTTCGTCGATCGGTAGGCTGCTCACAAACTGTATTTAATTAGTTGTACATTTAAGTCTTCTCAAATAACGAACAACTAAGTATCATACATTTTAATAACAATATCGTTACTTGTAGATTATTACAACGATAGCAATTCATATAGGAACACAAAAAATGTAAATAGATATATGTACCTAGACATAAAGAAACAGAACAGAATTTTACATTAAATTAATATTAATGACACCCTAGCATGGTTCATACCCAAGCTTGTGTACATATTAAATATTTATCTATAACACTTATTTGTATTAAGCATAATGCAAGAAAGGCGCTTAATTACAGCGTTGAAAACGTTTGTTGCTGTAACTTTGATTTTATTTAACTTGAACTTATCTCTGAATCTCATAATGTCATATTGTGAACTTTTTGACATCAACACATCAATCGCTACACAGAGCGACTCTTGGACTGACTATTTTGTATTTGACAATGACATTATAAAGGTAAATAAAATGTTTTATATACCTATTATCAGTTTTCTGCGCTACATTGCTTGCACGCAATTTGCTTGATTGCTTCGGTTTTGTTATTTTTTTACACCTTGGGTTACATTATTGGAGTTTTATTAAGGATCCCTAATTTTTTTGAAAATATAATATAGCCTATGTTACCCGAGGATAGTGTAGCTTCCCAACAGTGAAAGAATTTTTCAAATCGGTTCAGTAGTTTCGGAGCCTATTCAATGCAAACAAACACAAATCTTTCCTCTTCATAATATTGGTATACGTATAGATAGATGCTCAAAATAATCTCACATGAGTTACACTTGTGAGATTACAGAAATCCCGCACTACGGTCTTCTTATGTCTTTCAAACTTTTTGAAATCATTCAAACAGCTGAACATCCCAGCTGATCGGAAATAAAATAAGATATGCAAAATACGAAGACGATTAGAACTTAAATTCCAAACACGTGTACCATTAACCGGCCACTCAATCTGTCAAGTGTCAACGAACCTGTTGAAAAGCGTAATATCCTGCGAATGTGACGAAAATAGATAATTTGTGACGAAAAAAAAATGCATAATGGCGTCTTCCGGGCAGACGGCGCTTCCGGCCGAAAAGGGTCGTTCACATGGGCATTAGAAATGCAGGAGCGCTTACGAATTATGATTAAACTACCGAGACTGTTTGGATGTAGGTTGACCATTGCCTACTGCACAGAGCAAGACCAATTGACTTAATAATATTACACTAATTCAATAATTAAAAGTTACAATTTTCTATCGTGCATTTAAGTATAAAACAAATTTATAGCAAATTATGAACTGCGAATTTTAAAAATTTAGTCCTAGTAAAATATTGTACTGTAAGGTATACTAGTAGTATGGTACACTAGTAGTAAAAGTAGTAGTATGGAAATAATTTAATTTTACACAATTTCCTCCAAATTACCAAAACCAAAAACAGTAAACCTAAATAAAGAAACTTGGAACTAATAAATTTTCTCTTACTTCCGTAAAATCGCTGGCCACCCTAATTTCTACCGAAATTAGACGGAAACGAACGAACGTGAGCGCAACGTGTCAGCGTCCGAACGTGATGTGCGACGTGTTGTCACACGATTGTAACCATTCATTGTACTGGCAACATTGTGCGAATTGTGACAAGTTTGTTTCTTTTTTTTTAACGCTAACACACTCATACCCCCGCAGTAGGTTATTACTTATTACCTGTGTCGCGGGTGGCACGGACTACACATATCACAATAACACCCATGACCAGAGTACAAATATATATCTGTCATATAAATATCTGCCCCGGCCGGGAATCGAACCCGGGACCCCTCGCTTCGCAGGCAGGGTCGCTACCAACTAGGCTACAGGGTCGTCAAAAGTTGAAGCGCTTATAGCTCAGTGGTTTGTGTCCACCGACGACCGACTTGAGCAATTGCAAGTGATTAGTAGACGGTAATTGAGACTCATGTTTAAAAGGGCACGTTGAGGTGCTACTGGCGAAGTTATTGAGCGCTTGTCCAGTAGTTTTTAGTTATTTTTTTTTATTTTAATAGCCGATAAAGATCAAGCAAACGAGTCGCCTGATTTTAAGTGGTTACCGTAGCTTATAAACGTCAGTGACAATAAAGAAAAGAGGAAGACGCACATTTTTACACCTAGTAATGAGAGCCTTCTTAGGAGCCCAGCGACTTTCAACAGCAGGGGTCTTTCCTCCTGGCCCACTAATGAGCACGGGTCTCTCCTCTTGAGGAGCCCTAGAGCATACTCCACCACGCTGCTCCAGTGCGGATTGGTGGAGTCTTTTCTCCTGTGGACTTGTTATTGTTCAGTAGGTCGCAACATGAGCAGAGACAGACAGACCCGATGCCAAACTCAAAATCGATGTAGGGGGTACCTACCTCTTACACACGTATCGTTAAGTAGAATCTGTTTAACAGACATTCATAGTATCCGTAGTAAAATAGTCAATTAATTCATATTTTACATGTTAAGCAATAATCTTCAGGTTACGAGATAATACGAAGCACTGTTGCTAAGAGTGAATTTCAACGAAAACTTAGGATCATATTGCAGTCTAATGGCATAAGTAATTAAAACTTGTAATCCGCAGTCGTTTAGCTCACTGACACTAAAGTGATCATAACATTACCAAGAAATCCCATTAAATAGATCAAACGTAGGGTTGTCACCTTGTCACCCAACAGGTACTACCTAGGATTATTTTCTGATTATGAATTTATAAAGAAACATCTTGGGCGTTAAATATTTTTCAAGAAACAGATACTACCATTTTTTTTTCAAGCTGACATTTCAATCCACTTGGTCACATGGTATCGAAGACAAAAATTCAGTATCCACTGCATTAAAAGGTAGGATTTTAAATAGTAATAGGAATAAAAATTCAGAAAAAAAAGCATTTTTATTTGAATCAATGAATCAAAAATCAATTGTTCGTTTGAATTTGAATGGAATGAGCTTGCTTCTGAAGTTTTTCCGGTATACCTACTACTATGACATCGGGTTATTCAAGAATGGCGTAAAATAGCTCTTCAGGGCTGGCAATGAATTGGTAAATAATGAATGAATAATGAATTGGTAAATGTAGCATAGACGAAAATTATCACCTTACCATCAGGTAGCAAAACCAAATGATATTATGATAAAAATTCCAATGGGGCTTTTGTTTATTGGATAACATATTATCTATTAAACTAGTATTATACTAATAACTTTTACCCTCAAATCCCTTCTTAGATAGAGAACCTATTCCCTACTGAGTCAAATAAATTTTACACCATACCATTAACTTCGGTTAAGTTAATTTATCAAATGCTATTACATTATTCAGATAATACATTTATCTTTCTCTCACACAATAAGTGTTTAATAAATGAATTCCGCCAACCCTACGACCCGTCAAATGTCATGGTGAATAAATCAGTTCTTAACTAGATGTGGACTATGTGGAACGACTGTGTGGGATGCGCGGGCGCCGCTTACGTCAAACGATTTAGCTGCGTGACCTTAGGGCTGGGTACACTGCTCGCTAGTATAGCATCGGGACACAATTTGTAAAGAATTGTTTGTTGCATCATAACTTTTCATCATCACCAGTGTTAACTGGCAGAAAATGCCACGAGGCATTAAGTCCGCCCATTGTAATTCAAAATGAATATCGATAAAGATTAAACAAATAAACAAGTAGGTAAGGGGCCATCCATAAATTACGTCACACTAATTTCATGACTTTTTGACCCCTCCCTCCCTTGTCACAGCTGGTCACATTTGTGAGACCTCCTCTCCCCCTAGTGTGACGTCACATATTATGAAATTTTAGACCTAGAAATTATTAAATTAAAACAGCAGTTCCGAAATAAGTATCCATTAATTATTTTTAACACACACCCCTTGTCACACAATGTCGCACTACATCGACCCCCCCCCCTCCCCCTAACGTGTGACGTAATTTATGGATGGCCCCTAAATACACAGAGGCTGGAGCTCACAAAAATACGTCATAAGTTTGAGTCATTTGGTAGATTGATTTAGGTTTGTTCACTAACGGCCATCCCCAATATTAGGCTTATCCATAATCGTTGATATGTCAGTGGGTAAAGCTGGAACAACAACACTAGAATGTTGTGATTTTTTGACAGTTGATTGGCAAAGGATTAAACTTTATGGCAAAGGAAAATTATGGATTTTAATAGATAGATAGTATATTAAGAAAGATTGTTAACCATAAAATGTGATTCACGGGTAAGTTTTACGTGAATAGGGCGGTCTAGCACATTTGCCTTTTGTCTAAGCAAAGTTCAAATCTAAGTGCGGTTTATAGATCTCACCCTTAGATGTAAAATTATGTTCCACAAGTAATAGGCTTTGTTTTGTATGTTACTAATTTCGTTCTTTTACGTATTAAGTCAAGTCAAGATTAATTACAAACAATATCTCGTATATCGCTTACCATGGAATACATCCTTACTTCAATAACTCCATATCATTATGATAGGTACATTCGTCTGTCCATTAGTCTCTCGTAACATGATCGTTATATCTGTATTTGAATGGAATTGCGACGAATATTACTGCGAGATAATACAAATGCAAATTTTGAAGTGTTTGAGCTACTATCTTCACGTAAAACGCGTATTAATTAATGGGTAATTAGCAAGCCTTGACAAGAGACCGAAGTGATGTTTATAAAGTGACCGCGAACGTATTGGAATAAGACCCCATGAACGTTAGACCTACCTCATAGTACATTAACTAAACAAAACTAAATTCTTACACACTCATACCCCCGCAGTAGGTTTCACCTGTGTCGCGGGTGGCATGGACGACACATATAACATATCACATCACAACAACACCCGTGACCTGAGTACAAATATTTATCAGTCACATAATTATCTGCCCCGGCCGGGAATTGAACCCGGGAACCCTCGCTTCGCAGGCAGGGCCGTTACCAACTAGGCTACAGGGTCGTCATAATAGTTTAGTATAAACCAGAGGTAGAAATGGCTTCAAAGACTTTGTATCATGGTAACTTTGGCAGATCACAGGAAGCAAAGAAAGAGAGACTGACGGACCATGTCTGTAAAACCATAGACGATATATACGTATTTTGTGAAAACGAGGGCATTTATTGATGCAATAGACATCAAAAAGATTTTAGAAATCTTGTGTGTTTATTGTCCGTGATGTATTGTAGTAATCTTGGTATTAAATTAAATGTGTTTTTTTTTCAAGCAACTTACAAAAAAGACACGAAAATTTTGAGAATTCCGCCTCAATACTTTTTGAATTTTCGAATCATAAGACATAACTGCTCGAAGCAAAGCAAGGGCAGATACTAGTATTACATAAAAACCATAAGATAAACAAACAGACCGCTAATTACGATCTAAACTGGGATGCATAACAAAAACTTGGAGAGAAAGTCGACCAAATACAGAACAATTATCTCGGAACATTATTCACGACATCACGTCGGTATTGTTGTTTGTCTCCGAGAGGGTAACGCGAGGTCATATCATATACCACCGACAGAGAGGACACTTAAGACTATTTATAATAGTCTATCTATGAACCTCAAGTTAACTACCTAGACAGTGAAGAAAAATAAACAGTATAAAAAAATGTTACTACTTTGGCAGCTATGTTATCCAGAGAATTTAATAAATTAAATATTGGTAGGGAATGAGCATAAATTTGTCAATTCAAGAAAATTAAAAGAAATTACTCAGTTCATATTACAAGATAGTTCTTCTCAAAGGCATCAGCGCGATGCTGAGCTACCCTTATCTATATGTATATCTATAGCTATTATGTACATTTGGATTTAATGTAACAGTTCACACATTCTTCCATTCAGTCATCCAACCATTGATCATTCAAATGCTACAAATCAGTTCTTCTTTTACTCTTTTTGCTACGATTTAAAATACATGCGGCGTTTCCCATCTGTACCAAACGGACCTTCTAACATAACTTCTCTTTACACAAGTGGTCCATTTGAACACGGTAGCTGCCCCAAATATGGTCACACATCGTGTCGATATGAATTTGGACAAAAACCACTTGCAGCTTGTTTAATTGCCGGCACCCTATTTCGGTGGTCCTTTTGAGGAGTCGCGCAGTGAGTCAGCCAGCCGCCCACGAGGTTTAGCACCCGATGTCATCTACCAAATGGTGTGGACTAGTTTCGTAATGGATGCTGTTGACAGACTTGACCATTCTGTTTTGTTCGACCGGTGTGGCGCAATGGTAGCATGTCGGATTGCCGTGCCAAGAGTTCTGGTTCGATTCCCAATTTTATGTGGAAGTTATTTGCTGGCAGAAGTAAAGTGCTCTGATACGAGTATAATATTGTCTACCAAAGAAGCCCATGGGGCACCATTTAGTATCGATGCTTTGTCTATATTTATCGGTGAATGACATAAAAATACATCTGATGATGATAAATGATGTCTTGATTATGTGTGGTAAGAGACACTTGGTTCGATTCTCGGCCGAGGCAACCTTCAAATGTCATAAATATTCGTTTCGTATTCGGTTCACGGTCGCTTGCGGGGTCTTTACATCCACGAGATGTGAGACGAAATAATATTTTTAGTTGCTATTTATCAGCTACTTATTGTTAGACTCAAAAGATTCGTGCCAGATCTAAAACAAGTTATTTAAAAAATAATCGGTTATTATCTAACAATTTTTTTCAACGTTTTCAATTTTGAATTCAATTCGTACCTAAATAGATTTCGATGATTTCTGTCCAACATATCTACAATAAAACTCGTAATTCACCAGATGCAATATGAAAGGCGTACCTGAGTGAAATTTCTATCACAAGTTAGGTATGCAAACACTTAACTTCCGCGCATACAACTAGGAAATGCATCTCACAAGCCCTTGTAGTTGCCGTTCACCCGGTGTCCCTGTATTGTCCCGGGTATTGTGACCACCCACACTGAGGAAATCCGGGATGAGGCAAGAATAAACTTACACTTGCAATATGTCCTGGTAAGAAGGTTCTCAAAGTTCTCAAACAAAACTTGAGAAACAATAGAATGTGAAATAAAAGTTTGCAGAAAATACGAGCGGTATATATATTCACGATTTTTCTAGAAATGTTGTCAAGTTTAAAGTTGTGAAACTGTGTTTAGTATTTTAAAACTTCGCTTTTTGATTTTAGAATTTGATTTTAAAAGATCGTGGGTGTGTACAGTTATCTACAACACAGTCAATCGATCCACAGCTAATACGTTTACCTACTTCTTTTGTCAAATAAAAATCAATCACATTTCAAAATTCTCTTATTCACTTCAGGATGAGTTTATTTTTACGTTGGCAGTAGTAGGTAGTAGTTGGTAGGGCAGTAATAAATAAATATCTCTCACGTTTTAGATTTTCTAGACATTTTCCATTGTGTACACAAGTGGTCGGTATCGGTACACAAAACGCTCGAGGCAAATGTGCTACAGGTTGAGATTCGCTGGCCGAGTCATAACTATTTAATGTAGAGTATCACGCCGCGCCACTGCGGATGCTACGGTCAGCCATTCTTTTGTTTGTACACAAACCATTGTTTACATTCAATAGATATATTTGTAAAAAATAATGAAATTATAGCACCGCCTAGCGACTATGACATTTCTGTTTGAACTTTGATTTCTCATGATTGATTTTTAAATGATAATAATAATTATTAACATGATTATTTTAATTTTTATCACAGATTTTAGGGAGGTACTGTAAAGTATTACAGGTACTCAATTTGACTTGGGTTGAATTTATGCGATTTGAGATTTTCTTGGCGGGATAGTCGAAACTTATTTTTTATATGTAAGTAAACTAAGAACAATTTTCCCGAAGCAAAGCGACGGGTTTGCTGTTGCCAGCATCAAATTAATATCGCGCTATTTTACAAAACCATTTTCACTAATATTTCATGAAAAATGTTATTTCGTGTACTTTTCAAACACTCCATCTATACAGATTTCCCCGGGGCATGTAATGCACTTCGTATTCTCCTCGATATATCCGGGAATTCCGGGTGTTCGGATATATACGCTAGGTTATAGTTACACTACTCGTAACGGTGTACTTGAAATACAATACTGTACACCGATAATTGTTAAAGAGACGCATTTCCAGCTATAAAATTTAGTTTTACACTTACAAGTTTTTAGTTTTCACTCATGCCCAATAGGCATGATGACTGATTTTGAAATACTGTTCTATATTGTGGAGAAATATATTATAATTACAACGTATATCATATTTCCGCAAAAAAATAAGGTTTAGTATAAAATAAATACATTTCAAATTATAAGTTTCAAATTCGCACCAAAACGCTTTAAACTGTCATGGCGTGGTTGTCATTATTAGTATGGTGATATTCATTTGTTTTAGGAAGTGTGACGTAATTCGCGCTCATTGAGACTGACTGCCGTTTTAGCTAAGATGGCGGCTTGCCGTATTTTGTAGTTTTATTTTATCAAAAATATTGTTTATCTCGCTAATAATAATACGATAAATGCTTGTTTTGTAATCCATTAATAGGGTTTCATTAAATAAATACATAATTTTAGTGATTTTTACTTACTGTCATCATGCCTATCCTTTTTTGCTGGACATGAATTATAAAAAAACCTTTTATGCCCTCGTTACTTGTACATTGTATATCTTAAAACATCGAAATCCAACGAAGATTCTCAAAAAAAAATCTGAAACCTACAACTTTCTAACTTTGACCGTAAAACTAGAATGTTCATAACATCATATAGCGTAGTTAAAACACCTTAAGTCCATTTTTAAACAATGCTACAATTACATTAAACCCGCTGCGCCCCACTCAACTCTACTACAAGGAAATGCGTTTACCGTACGGGGGCGCTTTGTCTGTTTGTGACTTCAAAGGCTTTTAAAAGAGCAAGAGAATCTACGTCATTTCATATTCTCATAAAATTTTATCTCTTCATTTCAACCGAGTATCTTGTGATTTATTATCATTAAAATGAGTAAGATGGAATTTGTTTAAGCTGCTGTATTATTTGCGGTTAGTATAAATAACAGGCTTTCTTTCTTTCTTTTCTTCTTTCTTTCTTGGCCGGCAACGCATCGGTGATGCCTTTGGTGTCGCTGATGTCCATGGGCGACGATAGCTACTTACTATCAGGTGGATCGTTAGCTCGTTTTTCTGTTATCAAAATGACGACCACATAGCCTAGCTGATGCAGCAATGCGACCCTGCATGCGAAGTGAAGAGGCCCAGGTTTCATTCCCGGTCGGGGCAGATAAATATGTGAAAAATAAATATTTGTAGTCGGGTCATAGGTGTTGTAGTGATGTTTTATTTCTATTGTTAATGCCACCCGCCACAGGAGACATGAGTATTCAAGGGTTTATTTATTTGTTTATTTATTTTATTAATTATTTTGTCTATTTTTTACAAATTATTTGAGTTTTTTTTATTGCTATACCATCTGTTTGCGCATAACGAAATAAGGTTGCGACATTCCTAAACTCAGGATTCTTAATACTACCTAAACATATTATAAGACCTCGTCCTAAAACCCAGACCCACACATCAAAGGTATAATCTGTACCACCACGCCATCAAACTCGCTATCACATCACCGAATCGAAACGATTCCAATAACGATTCCAATAAGGCAACGTAGATAAGCAAACGAAGCGATTCTCTATTAAGTCATGTTTATAAATCTTTGAGGTCAGATACTGGATATGTCACACAGTCACACAGTCACACAGACACAAAGAAGCTGACGTGACGCTTACGTGACACTTTCTATGCGTGACTAATAAGGATCGGGTCAGTGACCGCCTTTCTAATTGCAAGGGATATGATGGTTGGAGTTAGTCCAAGTTTTTATCCGATAATACCTACCTGCTGATTCACGGTAAACTTATTTATTTAAGCTCTTGTTTAAAAGACAGTGATTTACCGAGGGTACCTGTATCTGACACCAGTATCTATACATGTATACAAATAAATAAAATTGAAGTGTCTGTTTGTAATATTAAAATAACCACTTTTTACTAAGTCCATTTGGATGTATACGCGGTACATATACCAAAACAACATTTTTTACAATTTTTGTCTGTCTGTCTGTCTGTCTGTTTGTTCCGGATAATCTCGAAATGGCTGGACCGATTTTGACGGGAGTTTCACTGGCAGATAGGTGATGTAACGAGGAGTAACTTAGGCTACTTTTAGTTTAGAAAAAAAAATAGTTTGTTAGGCGATAAAAAGTTCGTCGGGTCAGCTAGTTTGATAATATGATTATAGCTGATAACATAAATATTTTTGATAATTAACTCAGAGTCACTAACGGAAACTTAAATCGCTCCTTAGTACAGAATTTGTATGATGATTCTTTACTACGGAACTACGAACGCACTTTTTTGCGCGTCGTATGCGTTACTGCATATAATTGCAAAGGTTCTATTTTCACAGACTTAAAAGTGCGTCACGGATCAGAACAATAAATACCAAGCAAGGGGAAGACTCCAGCAAGGAACTTTTGGTTGATAAATAAATAAATAAATAACGCTTCACACTCATAGCCCCACACTAGGATTCCCTGTGTCGTGGGTGCCATGGACAACACACTAGACAAGGACATTCACACCCAGACCGACAATAGAAATTCAAACTCATCATTCAAATCTCCGCCTCGCTGGGAATCGAACCCAGGACCCTTGGTGCGGCGATCCGGCATGGTAACCATTGCGCCACAAGGGTCGTCAAAGCCAGCAAGGAACTTTTGGTTGATGGATAAATAGTTTTTAATCTCAATCATAGACCAGCATATCGTAGCTCTTCTAGGTACTTATATTGTTCCAGAAATATTGATATCAGTGTGCACCTCAAGTAGTCAACACAAGCTACTCAATTCAACCTACAGATAATTCTTGAAAAAAATAACCGACTTGAAAATAACTCAAAAACTACTCGTCAGATCTAGCTCAGATTTAAGTGGGACCACATGACAAGCACCAGCTTTCGAATAAAAAAAGAATCTTCTAAATTGGTTCATCCAGTCGAAAGTTCTGAGGTAAAAAACATAAAAAACAATCGAATTGAATACTTCCTCCTTTCTGAAGTCAGATAAAAATTATGCTACCCGGCTTTCCACAATTCTTAGTCTTATTTAACTACAAATAAATCAACTGATCAACGGACCGATCCATCCGCCTGTGAGATATTAAATCACAGAATAGATAAATTCTCGTAGATATGTATAGAACAGAAAATACATAGAATAATAGAACTTTGCATAAGTTCTTCCGACAATATTATCATCGTTTCTTGAGGGTCTGAACTAGACAATGTCAGAATTGAACTGGCGTAACGTTTTTAATGTATTTGTATGTATATTTGATACCTAAATGGATGCGATGGTCACATGGTAATGGCTTGCTTTAATAACTTTTGGACATCGTTTAACACCATAACTTCTTCCAAGACTAGTGTCTGAGATCAAGACTAGGACCCGTATTAATAAACTGATCTTAATATCTCTGCGATCTTAAGATTTTGAGATGCTAAACTATGTCAAATCGTATGTAAAAACATTGAAGTATAATGTCATAGAACAGACATCTCGAACAAAATGTGTGTCCCGCCGGGAGGTACCATTTTGAGAATTAAGCCCCCGTTCTCCTTTCAAAATCGAACGAATCCATTGAAAATTGAAGCCGATCGGCGCCAATTCATTGGGACATACATCGTGTTCGCGATGTCGGTTCTATATGCTAGTAATAATACGTCAATGTGTAAAAATGACATTTGTAAGATCTGGATCGCGCTCTTGAACCGAGATCGGTTATCGTGTCTTAGAACTCTTATAAAATTTACTCAAACGGTCATCAATCACTGATGCACAGATCTTCAATAGATTGCGATACTTATCACCTTCAATACCTAATTTAAAATTCTATTAGCTCATAATGATCTCGTTGACTTATTTATAAAGGCTTTCCTTCCAAAGCAAGGCCTTCATTATTATGTTAATATAATATTACACCTGTTGCTTGTGTGTAACCGTACATATAAATAATCGCTACTTATTAGATTACGATATACATGTTGTCAATTATAATATCACGATAACTAAGTTACAGACTAATATACCTACGTTTTAGAGAGCTATTAGTTACCGGCTTTAAACATGAACGCAGCCTAGCATTTCAAAAATCGAACGCGCGCACCCCTCCACTGTCAGTCAGTAACTTGCGCAAGTTACAAGTTGCCAGTCACCATGCCACTGCCTTCGGATTTCCCACTTTCCCGGACCGGAGTGAAGTTGGCAACAAGACAGTGGGCGGGGCGAGGGCGGAGCGGGGTGTGGTTAGCGCGCGGCGTACGTCACTCGACGGCGCGCTTTCCCGCGTAAACCGTGTTCCCGCTCAAATTGAAAACCGTAATGGCTGACGCGAATAAAACTTAATTAGTCAAGTCCGTAACTTTTAATGACGTTGTAAACATTGATCTCTTGTAATTTGAATGATGTATAAATTTTACATGTATATTGGTATAAACGTTAATAGTCAAATTATTTATTTTATCGATGCGATTAAAATTGTCTGTGTTATTTTTTTAAAGAAACTGTCTTTTGTGTTATATATTATATAAGAAAACTGAATTCAATTCTCAATTATTCAAAATGAACATTAAACTTTTCTTTTAATCTGAAGCCACTTTCATTAATTTTAACTTAATAATCATAAACAACATTAGATAAAGGCAAGGTAAACTCAGCTAGTTAGCCTACTGCAAGACTTATTTAATTCCGTGTTATTTAACTTTACACCCACGAATGAGCTCTGTAAGAAAAATAAAAAATAATAAAAACTTTGGTAATTAATCTCATTCTTCATACTTTACATTCCACATCAAATATTTTGATATTTCAATCACAGAGCGTCATTTAAAGGTAAATAATTATGAAATTATGAGTTTACCATACGTAAGTTATTTTCTGTAATCATAGTAAGGTATGAAAAAGTAAAAAATAATTTACTATCAGATCCAATCCAATCAAATCAAACCCAATTTTTCTCGTTTATTCATATTAGGTATGGATTTACATAAACACTAACAAAATAAATATTTCAGTATTAATTAATGGTGAACAATGATATAGAGCCCAGAGTAAAACGTGACAAGTTAACGTCCCAACGAGTTACTAACGGTTACTTAAATCGCTCCTTAGTACAGAATCGCCAAACAAATTCTTCGCCTTCACCCACACATATAGGAGGGTTTCTTGCATGAATCATGTTTGATCTATTTCTAGTTAATAATGTTATATGAAATTTAATTTAATACACAAATTAACTAATTTAATACATTATCATAACAATTTATATAATTAATACATTCATTACAATTTCATTTGAAATAAATTTCAAGTAAAAATATTTTTTTTGTGTTACGATATCCATGTTTTAAATAATATCAACAATAGATACAGTAAACTTTAAAGTTTCTTTCTAAAAACTATTATTTATTTATTGTACCTTATGAATATGCAAGAAATAAAAGGCTATTTTATTTTTATTTTTATTTATTTAGTGCCTCTGAGTTGGGGCGTTAGTCTACTGAAGACAGCTAACTTTAAGTAGTTCATAATAAAGTATTAAGTGGTTGAAGTCAGCCAATCAAACATCGAGCGCATCTATAATGCAAGTGACCTTTGTCTACGCTATTTGTCGCTGCTCATGACTTATTCATGAAGCTACGGCTTTTTACCCTACAAGTGCGTATGAAACTATTCTAAAAAGTCCGTAATTATTGAAGTTGCAAACTTTAAGCGATTCGCGGCCTTATTCGTACGAAATAAGAATTGCTTAGCGCTTTTTGAAATTCTTTCTAGGCTCGAATGAATGTAGTGGACACATGTGATTCTCAAAGTTAGGTTGTGGGCCTTGGACGTCGTTTATTTAGAAAACCTGTAGAATTTACTATCTATTTAATTTTTTTTTTGGAAGTTTCAGAACTTTGAGAAGTATTTTTAAATTTTAAAAATGTATTTAAGGTCATGAAGGTCGTGCCTAATTGTTCCTTAACTGTCTCAAATGAAACCGATCTTCGGCAGAGTTCGGCAACCATGTCGAATACATTTGAAACCTTCTACTTTAGCAGTTATGATTTAATAAGTGGCAGAACCTATAACATCAATCCGTACTGGAGCAGCGTGATACTCTAGGTCTCCTTGAATCCAGCCAGCCAGAACTCGAACCTAGACGGTTAATTACAGGTATACCAGTATACCTATTACTTATTAACACCTAACACTACCAGGACCTATAACTGATAGTCTTTCCTACGATAAAATTCTATTCGTAGTTTGTCAATGATGTCCACAGGTCGCAGGAGATTGTAGCACTGCCACAGGGCCGGATCTAGGGGGGGGGGGGGGGGGGGTTGACCGGGGCACCTGCCCCATGATTAAAAATAAAAGAAGTTGCTCCACAAAGCGCCTAGCATACTAGTCTGAACGCTGAACCAATTTTGCTTTCTATACGTTTAAGTACGGGTAGACACCCGACGACCTTTTTAGGGTTCCGTAGCCGAATGGCAAAAAACGGAACCCTTATAGATTCGTCATGTCTGTTTGTCTGTCTGTCTGTCTGTCTGTCTGTCTGTCCGTCCGTATGTCACAGCCACTTTTTTCCGAAACTATAAGAGCTATACTGTTGAAACTTGGTAGGTAGATGTATTCTGTGAACCGCATTAAGATTTTCACACAAAAATAGAAAAAAAGCAATAAATTTTGGGGGTTCCCCATACTTAGAACTGAAACTCAAAAATGTTTTTTTCATCAAACCCATACGTGTGGGGTATCTATGGATAGGTCTTCAAAAATGATACTGAGGTTTCTAATATCATTTTTTTCTAAACTGAATAGTTTGCGCGAGAGACACTTCCAAAGTGGTAAAATGTGTGTCTCCCCCCCTGTAACTTCTAAAATAAGGGAATGATAAATCTAAAAAAAATATATGATGTACATTACCAAGCAAACTTCCAACGAAAATTGGTTTGAATGAGATCTAGTAAGTGGTTTTTTTTAATACGTCATAAATCGTAAACCGCAAAAAACATTGATCAAAGTTACAACGAACTACAAGAACTTTTATATTATGTTACTTGCTGCTACGGAACCCTTCATGGGCGAGTCCGACTCGCACTTGGCTGCTTTTTTTAGTGAGCGACAGAACCGATTTTGCAATTAATAGTAATTATTGGATACAAAACTCTGTAGGCGCCACTATCAAGTTTCTGCCCCGGTTCGAAAAAATCGCAGATCCGGGGCTGCACTACCAGTTCATTTGCTATGCTCATTACATAACATATACATAATTTAAATTTTACTAACAAAAATTAACCGACTTCAAAATAACTCAAAAAGTACTTGTCAGATCTCGCTCAAAATGTGGAATCACATGAGAAGCACCAGCTTTCGATTAAAAAAAGAATCATCAAAATCGGTTCACTCAGTCGAAAGTTCTCAGGTAACAAACATAAAAAAATACAGTCAAATTGAATACCTCCTCCTTTTTTTAAAGCAACTTTTTCAAAGCCGAGGCAATCTTAGCCCAGCTACAAGGCCAATATAAACTAGGCATTTTCAAGGCAATTCTCAGTTTTTTACGCAAAACTTTGAGCTCCGCTACCGATATCGCCACATCGCCACATTGTGCTATTCTCAGTGCGAGCGGCGCGCTAGGCATGCGCCACAAAAACCGACTGCGACGCAGTATCGATAGATTACTGTTTTTGCGGCCGTCACTAGTTGCTGCGACATTGTTCCGTGGACGTCAATTAGGGATAATGATGGACGGACGACGGTTCTCCTGGACTATACACAATTGTTTCCGACTGCGACGATTACAAATTAAATTCTACTACTGATACTATCTCTGATCTACAAATTGATAGTTTTTAGGATTAAGTTCTAAGTGTGTATGTCGGCGTCACTGGACATGTCATGTCTTACATCCAGCCACGATCGAAGCTGAAACTATTTTTAACCGACTTCAAAAAGGTTGTCAATTCCAGACGAATGCAGAGGTATGTAACATTATGGGGATTGCAAAATAATTACATATTAATGAATCTATTTGGGCTTTCAAACAAATACCATACAATATTTTATATGAAATATCTTTATGAAATATCTTTATTTGTAGAAATGTGGTTACAAAGTTGGTCAAGTATTATGCAATCTATCTCACATTTGCCATATTATGGCGTACAAATAGTTTTAGTTTACATTATTTATTATTATATTTTAAATGAGAATATTATTTTATTTATCTTACATTACTTACATCCTATTATAACAAATTTCAATATCAAATTTCAAGGGAAAACAATAATAATTAAAATCTTCATATAAATTCTTTTATTGAATAGTAGCATTTGTCAGTTAACCATTTATGTAACTCTATTTTAAATTTAGTGAAGGTTAAAATTTTTATGTTTTCAGGGATTTTATTATATATCGTTACACACATGTGAGTCGAATTTTTTGAACGTATCGCTGATCGAGAAGGTGGTACACATAGTCGATTAGGGTATCTGGTTGCAAAATAACAATTATCTTTTTTTTCCTGAAAAAGGTGCATATTAGTTCTCACAAAAATACAAATCTCATATATGTATAAACCAGTCAATGTTAATAATTTTAGCTTCCTAAAGAGAGGCTTGCAACTTGTGTCTGGGGCAACATTACAAATAGCGCGTATACATCGTTTTTGAGCAATGAAGACTTTATTGCAATCTGTAGAGTTTCCCCATAAAACTATACCATACCTTAAATTAGAGGCAACATAGCCGTGGTAGGCTTTTAAGGCTGTTGACATATTACTTATTTTTGGTAGGCGCCATAAAACAAAAACGAAACGAGAAATTTTTGTACAAAGTTTTTCTACGTGTTCTTTCCAAGTAAAAGATCGATCTATATTAATGCCTAGGAATGTAATAGAGTCAGTTTCTTCTATCGTATTATTATCGTAATGCACTTTTAGATTGTGTTTTTTTGATCCTCTATTTCCGAATTGTATATATTTCGTTTTGTTTATATTAATTTTAAGATTGTTGTCTTTAAGCCATGTCACTATTTTACTAATTGTATCGTTTATTACATTATTATAATTGATATTAAGATTATTATGTACAATTACTGCAATATCGTCCGCAAATAGGGAATATTGTTGATTGGTAATTTTAACAATGTCATTTATGTAAATAATAAATAGTAGCGGTCCTAAAATACTTCCTTGAGGAACTCCAACTCTATTATATTTAAGGTCAGATTTAAAGGATTCCTCTTCTCCGCTAATCGAATTGATGTTCTGTATTTCAACAAATTGCTTCCGGTCACTTAGGTAGCTATTGAGCCATTCAAGTGGTTGGCCACGGATACCGTACCGTTCGCACTTCCATAGTAACAACTTATGGCAGACAAAATCGAAAGCCTTGCTCATATCAAAGAATATTCCCGTTGATACACGCTTTTTGTCCACATTTTCAAGTATCCGACCTACTAAGTGATAGGCAGCTAATGTTGTCGATTTATTCTTACGAAATCCGTTTTGATCTGGAGTAAGTACATTGTTTCTGTCAATAAAGTTTGTGATTCGCGCAAACATGGCCTTTTCGAAAATTTTTGAAAATATGGATATGGTCGGTAATTATTCATACTTGTTTTTTCATTCTTCTTATGGATAGGTTTTATTATAGATACTTTAAGGATCGTAGGAAACACACCAGTAACAAAAGATAAATTTATAATATGGCTTAAGATTGGTGCTATCAGCTTAGAAACAATTTTTATTATTTTAGTTGAGATATGGTCAAAGCCAACGGATGAGGTATTATTAAGTTTCATTGTAATATTAAATATCTCTTGAGAATTAGTAGGAGTCAGAAATAAAGAATTGTTATTAAAGTCTATTTTATGTTTGTATATGTCATTCTTAATAGTGTATTCAGATGTCAAGTCAATAAAAAAGTCATTAAAATTATTTGCAATTTCAATTGGATTAGTAACGACTAAATTATTATAATGAATTTCATCAATATATTTGTCATTTTTTTTATTAATCGTATTATTTTTTATAATGTCCCATGACGCTAGACATTTATTTTTTGCAGAGTCGATATATTTATGATTGCTTATTTTATGTGAAGATAGCATACATTTTTTAAAAATTTTACTATAATTCATATATTTTATTTTAAGTCCAGTATTTTTACTGTTTTTGTAACATTTATACCTTAATCGACGCTTATGTTTAGCAGAAACCTTTATACCTTTAGTAATCCATGAGACCATGTTAGAAGACTTTCGAAGTTTTCTCCGTAGAATAGGAAAGCAAAGATCAAAGAAAAGTTTAAAAAGTTCATGAAATTTATTGAATGCTTTATCTGTGCTTGACTCATTATAAACTTCTAACCATGATAATTGACTTATACAGTTGTAGAATTTTAAAATATTCTCTTTGTCAAAATCTCTATATTTAATGAATTGTGCTTTTGGAGTGAGTTTTTTGCCGCAAACTGGAGTGATTAGTAGCTGTCCAGTATTATGATCAGATAAATTTAGATATAAAAGTTCACCTGATGCTTCAGGAACATTGCTTAATATTTGATCGAGGCAAGCATTGCCCCGTGTAGCTTTCTTAATGTGAAGAGTCATGTTATAGGCCTCAGTTAATTGAATGAATTGATTGGTAATGGTGGTATTTTTTAATAAATTTATGTTAAAATCTCCTGCTAAAACAACTTTTTGTTTTAATTTATAGCGAAGACTAGTTAAAAGTTTTTCTAATTTGTCTAAAAATATGAAAGGGTTACTACTGGGCGTCCTATAAATGCAAATAATTGTATACTTAATATTAACTAATTCTATACCGCAAATTTCAAAACACAATTCTTGGCCGACATCTTTTTGAAATGTTATTTTTTTGTAAGGGATTCTGTCCCTACACATAATACAGACGCCTCCCCGTCTGTGCTGCGCTCTTGAGAAGCTAGCTGCTAACTGAAATCCATTTAATTTTAAATTTAACTCCTCGCCCCGTTTAATGAAAGTTTCACACATACAAACAATATCTATACACGTATTTTTATCACGTAAAGTCTGTAACGCAACTTCTAATGTGTCTTTCTTACTTATGAACCCAGCTATGTTTTGATGCAGTATTAACAAATTACTATTTTTGTACTCGTTATTTACGAAAAAAATTTTTGTTTGAATTAATGGTTGGGGAAATGTCAAGTTTGTTCGGAAAGTAGTCTAAGATAGATTTTTGTTTTAATTTATTTTTTTGTACATTATTTGAATATTTTAATGCAGCCTGATGTATTTGCAAGCGTGTTTTTAATTTTTTCAAGTCAAGGTATGAGTTTTTATAGTCAATATAGTCTATACATAGGTTTATTTTAGTGCAAATATCAGTTAGATGATTCCTAAAGTAACGGCTATTTTCTATATAATGACAGTTTTTATAAGCATTACAAATTAGACGTAAATTATTGTTTAACTTTTTCTCATTTAGATGTTTATTTTGAAGAATATTTAAAATAAGCACTGAACAGTTCTTAAGTCGCTTTAGAACAGCACTTAATTCTGTGGTGATTTTCACGGGGTTCGAGTCATTTTCACCTATACATATTATGACTTTATGAGCGTCTTCTGGGGATAGGTCGGTGTGACAATTTTTGAGAACTTCTTCGGAATCTGCGTATGGTTTTGTGAACGAAGATACTTTGTATTTTTCATATTTGGAGTTTTCCCTCGATTTTAATAAGGCCAGGGCTAAGCCCGAGCATTGTTGAGTCCCATATATATAAATTATATTGTTACTTTCTTCTTTAGAATTTAACGTAATGTCTTCTTTCGGCGTTACTTATAGTTGCAAGGTTGTAGGGATCTACATTTTTTAGGTCGATGGAGTTGCTGTTGCGATCAACCTCAACGAAATTATAGTTCCCTGATTATTGAATAGCTGTGCCCCGAGGTTTCACCCGCGTTAATTAGTGAAAAAAAAACTATTAAAATATATAATGTTGTATAGCCTATAGCCTTCATTGATAAAAATGGACTATCAAACACAAAAAGAATTTTCCAATTCGAACCAGCAGTTCCTGAGATTAGCGCGTTCAACCAAACAAACTCTTCAGCTTTATAATATTAGTAAAGAATATTTTTGGCAAGTTTTTTTAATTTAATTTCTTTGTTTTGATTAGAAGATATTTTTTACCTAAACAGTTAATGATGAGGATATAGGTTTTAAATGCATTGGACCTAGGATTGGACCAGTAGAACTAGTGTCTCATAAGTGAACAGACCAAAGACGACCTCCTAATCCAGTTGGAGTAATTCTACCGAACGCTACCCGCGAAGCGTGGGATCCCGGCTTCGATTCCCGGTCCGGGTAGGCATTTATGTGACTGTGTAATGTTTTTTTTCGGGTCTTGGGTGTCTCTTGTTGTCTTATTCCGATATTTATTTATTGTGTTAGCTGGCTTTATTTATTGGGTTGTCCATGTCAATGCTGGGATCCTTGTAAATCTTTCAAGTTCTGGGCCAATAACATATTTTCTTTAAGTACTTAATATTTTATATAGTATCAATGATACAGAGAAAAAGATAGCTTAGTTCTAAGATAGTTTATCTAATAAGTAATCGTACAAAGTGTAGTATACCACTACCAATGAACTTCCATTTCGAATCTGGCAAGATACAACCAGTGTTAAATCTACCGTGAAATATTTTAACGTAATTTACACTACAATGCTACACTAACACAAAAAAAAATCCATGCCCAGAAAATAGAACCCAGGACCCCTCGCTTCACAGACACGAATCGCGATCACAACCAAACTCCATGTTTATCACGGCCAATACTTGCGTAACGACAGGAATCTGTAATTATTCTATCATTAAAAGAGTATTCCTCCGGGCACTACTTAATAATGGAGTGTTAACCGATCCATATCTCGAGCGATACAAAATAAAACGAGCTCACTATCTGACGATACGAATCGACGCATCGTTGAAATCAATTGCCGGTTAATGACGCGAGGGGGTGTAATCATCGTTTCTTATTTGTCATTCATCAAAATTGATGATGGATTGGTACAAGGTATAAGCGAAGCGGGTGCAGAGCCTGTAATAGCGGTAGAAACTAGTAGCAAACATATGTTAATCTTATTAAATAAAAATAAAAAATAAAATAACAAAAGAAAATACTTATAAGTATAGTAAAGGGAATTATACAAATCATAATCGAATAATAACAAAAGTTTAATAAATGAATCCGCTTAAATATGTAAGTATGTTTAAAATTTTTCAACGATCGATTTAACAAAACATTATTCTACTATGACCTTAATCGATCATGTCTTTTAAAAATCACACATAGCCTAAAGAACGCAATAATCTATATATATTATAAAACAGTAACTCGATAATGTCTGTACATTGAAGATATTTAAGAAAATTTGATATCAGGGGACTCAATAGGAGCAATAGATTGCAAATCTGTCATTTTTAAAAATCTTGTCTGTCTGTATGTTTGACACCGCATCACGCCAAAACTATTGGATAAAACTGAATGCGGTTTTCACAATTGTATTGCTGGTGGTCTAACTTAAAATCTGGTGTACGTTTTATTGTGATACGTTGCTTAAAAGCCGAGATATCAACAAATAGGACTTTTTGATACGCCACATAACAGCAAGAAATTGTGAAAGTACCCGATAGAGGGATAAAAGAGACTGTTTAGTATCGGAAATATTCGTTATTTCTTAAAAAAATCAATGTGTACATGTTTTTTTAAATTTATGATTTTGCAGTGAATTAGTTCTGCTAATCAATAACAGATGTCAGTTTACGTAACTGAGTAGGTCTGAGAACAAGACCGTGAATAAATCTTTTATTGAAATTAATGTGTACCTTGTACCTTGTAATGTGTACCTTGTATTTTAAAATATTTAAAATAAATAAACGCTTACACACTCATACCCCCACAGTAGGTTTTAATCTGTGTCGCAGGTGGGCATGGACGTAACACATCACAATAACACCCATGACCCGAGTACAAATATTTATCTGTCACTTAAGTATCTGCCGCGGCTGGGAATCGAACCCGGGACCTCTTGCTTCGCAGACAGGGTCGCTACCAACTAAGCTACAAGGTCGTCAAACATTGAGGTTTTAAGTAAATTAGTTTCTCTACCCAATTAATAGGACATAACTAAGATAGATTTTGCTATCAGATTAATATAGGTTGACTGTATGATGATGTGGATCAGAGTTAGCGATAGTATTATGACACATTTTAGTAAATTTACCAAAAAATGTTTTTTTTTTGTAAATAAAGAAAAATCTTAAATTCCGAAAAAGTATTATAATTTAGATTTCCGTATCGTAATGTAGTAGTATAGTAGTATATTAAAAATACAAATCGTTTACATTTTTAATAATAAAAACGAGTAAGAAATTAAAATATTTGCGAATAATCATCTACTGCTGTCACCTAGATACTGGTCAATTAGTTCCAAGCTGGCATAGGCAAATTTTATGACCGGACGTAAGTGCAATACAAATAACTAAAATACTTTTGAATTTGCGAATAGCCACGTGTTAGAGCAGCCGAGCCACCTGATTGTAAATGGTCACCGTTTTCCATGGATGACTGAGTGCGTCGTCCGTGATCTGACTAAAGGCATCATCCATGCGTTGTCATCCAAGAAAGAAAAGAAAGAAAAAATAATAAATTATGATTGATTGAATTTCCATTCTATCAAGTTTAGAGACAGTTGTTTATGATCTAGCAAAGCTTTTAATTAAGGTATATTGAGCTATATAAATAGTAGTAAAAATAAACTAATAAAACATGTCTAATCCACAAACTTCAAAGCAGTCAAAAACAATAAGTTTCTTTTAAAACGTTTTCCAGGTATAATACATACTTCTGGCATTTGGACCAGGTCCTTGGGCGAAAAGCTCGGTCTTACGTAGTTGGAAGTTACACTTAAAAACCCCAGAGTTATTCAGGAATAAATTCAGGAGAATAGAGTCCTCCGGTTGAGAGGCGGGCCCTGATATTGCGTAGGGGATCCTTTCATTACCATAAATCTAGCTGGTGTCGCGGTTGCGAAACCCTCCAGATGATCGGGGGCCTCTTCTGACTTCTGAATTCCCATAGAATCGTTTAAATATCAGGCATTCAAGTCTAGGGGCGAGACGTCGCTGAGCGACTCCCGTGGCCCGTGGTCGGTGCGATCAAACATTGACCGAAAAACCTAATAATATGTTACATCTCAGGTACCTGCTAAACCGCCCGATTTGCGTGATATGGTGAACAGAATGAGGACCGTCTTACAGACATTATTACACACATTAAGTCAAAAAGATGGAAGAAGTAGGTAGTGCCAAGAAAACACTACGTAATTCAAATGGAAGAAGAATTCGATTAGGTTAGGTTTGGCTGTTTATAGTTACGTACAAATTTTTTTCGATATATATGAATAAATAGGAGCAGTCCAGTATTCCAGTACTTGGATTATTTTTTCCAATCCGATGTATCCGAGATATCCGATTTATGTAACTCATTTTCGCCAAAATGGAGCTCTATTATTACTGCCTTTCCAGTGACTATACTTACATTATAAAACCAGTCCATCGTTGACCAATTCAGGTTCTGGTCGTGTATCTTAGAGACAGAATATTACTCCCAGAATGTTACTCTAGAATGGGTGGGAGTAAGTAAACGTTTTTAAAAATATTTGTTGTTGGTAACGTTGACATTGCAAAACCAGTACAACGTTGACCTATTCAGGATCTGATGGTGTACGTATATAAAATCCCATATTTCTTAAATTTATATTTAGATATTTTTTTAGGTAGAAATTTGGCTCCCAGTTATCCGCATTAAAAAATAGGGCGCATGTTTGTCGGGACTAGGTCGTTCGAGTTCGAGGCTCGGGGATGGATCTACTCCTTTAGAAAAAGGGGTATAATAATTTTGCATGGAAGTTGTGTTTACAGGTTAAAAATATTATTTTGACTCCTTTTATCTATGTGTCTGTCTGTCAACCCTATTATCTTAGTAATGTGTGGAGGCATAACTTCAAACAAACTTAAATAAGTTTAAGTTTTTGGTTAATTGATCGCTATGTACATGTATGGGAACGACAGTTTTCCAGCGGCAAAGTTAAGTTTGTTACTGAATGATTTAACATTCCTCTTATGTTCGGTGTCGTCGACTTTGCCTTCACTTGACCCAGGTGTCATTCACTCAGGTGTCTTAAGTCTACTTTTGGCTTCAACCTATTAATGGCCCACTACTGGGCACGGGTCTCTCCTCTTGAGGAGGCCTAGAGCATATTCCACCACGCTGCTCCAGTGCGGACTGGTGGAGGTGTTAGTGGCCAACCCGAGTGTCGTAAGTTTTCAAACCACCCGAGGGCCTCCGACATGGCTTAATGACTGTTATCCTATGATAACAACCGGGACCGACGGCTTTACGTGCCCTCCGAAGCACGGAAACGCTCAAGAAATTTTTGCCACTAGCGGTCACCTATCCAACTACCGACCGCCGCCCGCTGTTGCTTAACTTTGTCAATCACATAGGATCGACGCATGCCGCCGGGCTATGAGCGCTTCTACTACTTTTAGTAGACTTTATTCATCTATGCAGCCAGGTGATTTGGTTCTGTAAGTTTGGACAGAACCCTCGGTGCGCAACTCTAACTCGCGTTTGGCCGGGATCTTTTTTGATTACTAATTCTCAAGTCCACGCAGACGAAGTCGCGGGTAGAAGCTAGTATATGAATAAATAGGAGCAGTCCAGTATTCCAGTACTTGGATTATTTTTTCCAATCCGATGTATCCGAGATATCCGATTTATGTAACTCATTTTCGCCAAAATGGAGCTCTATTATTACTGCCTTTCCAGTGACTATACTTACATTATAAAACCAGTCCATCGTTGACCAATTCAGGTTCTGGTCGTGTATCTTAGAGACAGAATATTACTCCCAGAATGTTACTCTAGAATGGGTGGGAGTAAGTAAACGTTTTTAAAAATATTTGTTGTTGGTAACGTTGACATTGCAAAACCAGTACAACGTTGACCTATTCAGGATCTGATGGTGTACGTATATAAAATCCCATATTTCTTAAATTTATATTTAGATATTTTTTTAGGTAGAAATTTGGCTCCCAGTTATCCGCATTAAAAAATAGGGCGCATGTTTGTCGGGACTAGGTCGTTCGAGTTCGAGGCTCGGGGATGGATCTACTCCTTTAGAAAAAGGGGTATAATAATTTTGCATGGAAGTTGTGTTTACAGGTTAAAAATATTATTTTGACTCCTTTTATCTATGTGTCTGTCTGTCAACCCTATTATCTTAGTAATGTGTGGAGGCATAACTTCAAACAAACTTAAATAAGTTTAAGTTTTTGGTTAATTGATCGCTATGTACATGTATGGGAACGACAGTTTTCCAGCGGCAAAGTTAAGTTTGTTACTGAATGATTTAACATTCCTCTTATGTTCGGTGTCGTCGACTTTGCCTTCACTTGACCCAGGTGTCATTCACTCAGGTGTCTTAAGTCTACTTTTGGCTTCAACCTATTAATGGCCCACTACTGGGCACGGGTCTCTCCTCTTGAGGAGGCCTAGAGCATATTCCACCACGCTGCTCCAGTGCGGACTGGTGGAGGTGTTAGTGGCCAACCCGAGTGTCGTAAGTTTTCAAACCACCCGAGGGCCTCCGACATGGCTTAATGACTGTTATCCTATGATAACAACCGGGACCGACGGCTTTACGTGCCCTCCGAAGCACGGAAACGCTCAAGAAATTTTTGCCACTAGCGGTCACCTATCCAACTACCGACCGCCGCCCGCTGTTGCTTAACTTTGTCAATCACATAGGATCGACGCATGCCGCCGGGCTATGAGCGCTTCTACTACTTTTAGTAGACTTTATTCATCTATGCAGCCAGGTGATTTGGTTCTGTAAGTTTGGACAGAACCCTCGGTGCGCAACTCTAACTCGCGTTTGGCCGGGATCTTTTTTGATTACTAATTCTCAAGTCCACGCAGACGAAGTCGCGGGTAGAAGCTAGTAATACTATATAATAGTATATGTATATATTATGTATCGAATCATGCAATAGGATCCTGTTTTATCAGACAATCTTAGACAAGTAACGTGGAAGGAGGGCAGAGCTAAGTACCAACTTATTGAAATTAAATGCTTCTGTATGTTAAACTTGACGGTAAGTGATAGGTTATCTAGTTAAGCTTACTTCTATAATCGGGCAAGGATTGAAAATATGAAATCAAGCTAATAGTATATTACTTTGCGGAAATCCATTGTTATTAAGTTAGTATTAGTCTACTTGGTAACAATTAGCGGTTACATGCATGATGATATATACTTTAAGACATTAGTCGCAAACTTTTTGCGGCTAACTATCGTAGAGTGATCTTACCCTGATGATGCTCCATTTCGGGGCGAAACACGTGTTGTTGCTGGTATGTATGTATACTTTTAAATATTGTAGTGCATGTTTCCGTTGTGGAGGGAGGGAGGCACACATGTCTTATAGTATATACCACATGTTAACCGCGGATTGTTGCAAAGTAGAATAATACTAACTTAATAAATATGAAATCGCTAGTCTCTCATGACTGGCGACCTTCGGCTGTAGATAGTAAAACCTATCAGTTTTAAACAAACACACCCATTACACCGCATCGGACGGTCGGCCGCAAAAAATATCATTAAACACTCTGATGGATCAGAGGCGATAATTTTCCTAATGATAGTATCCGCTGGACTGCAACTGTTCTTGCTTTAGAGATCCTTACAGTTCTACTGATATTATAAATATGAAAGTTTGATTGTAAGTGGCTTTACACGCAAAAACTACTGAACATATTTTCATGTAATTTTCCACAAATAGAGCATGATCAAGACGAGCAAGTAGAATAATGCCTTGTAAAGGTAAGTGTTTATCTAACTAGATACACATGAACCATCATATTATACAGAAAAAATATTTTGTAATTAAATTTTATAAAATGACAAATATTTAAATCGTTAACTTTCTATTAAATATAATTTTTCCTGTAATATTCCAATGTGTTTTATGGTGTTTATTTATTTATTGAATAATTGATTTAACATTGCAATAATTAAATGTGATATTGACATGAAACTTGCTAAATTATTGCATTAGCATTTAACTGATTTGATTACATGAAATTACATGAAGATTATTCTGTGACTAGTTGACTCCTGCACCTCTAATATTTCTAATAAGTGTTGAGGAGTTCCTTTCACAATTTTCTCGTCTCAATCAAAACACCCTTTCGAAACCGTACAAGCAAGCAAAACATACGATAAATTATCATATGGACAAAACAACTAGAAATATGTTTAAACTATTTTTAATTCCAGTTCATGAATAATAAATGTAGCTACTACAGTTGACTATTGTAAACTAATTGAGTAAAATTGAGTAATTATCGTTCCATATATTAGGCTGGTAGGTGTATTTTTCATAAAAATAATTATTAAAGTTATTTTCTGTTTTCTATGCAAAAGGCCCACTTTTGTAGGTGCTAGGTACTGTTTGTTACTAAGTTATTTAAATGACTTTAATGTGATATTTAAAAGATGTTGTATGTAATGTGATATATAAAAATAATTAAGGCTTAAACTGTAATTCGATTGTATTTATCTTACAATATCTTTGCTCTCAGTTAGGAGTTTCGTTTTATCAACAAAAAGTTACCCTACTCTTAGGTACGTAATAATTTAACTAGGTACTTGAACTAAACTTGTTTTCTGGCGGCAAAATTATTTTTAGCGATCCAATTCAATTCACTGACACGGTACTAGCTGCTTAACTTTACGATACCTTTGCTATATATACTCTGTCAATGAATCAATGAATTTAACTGTACATAAGTACCAATTTTAAAACTTTTTTTACATTTTTTTTAGTGGAAATAGCCGGCAAACGAGCTGACGATCCACCCGATGATAAGTGGCTGTCGTCGCCCATGGACATTAGCAACACCAAAGGCATCAATGATACGTTGCTGGCCGAGAAAGAGAGAAGAAAAAGAAAGAAAGTACTGGCTCTCAAGCCCCCGCCGGAACACGACGAGTCGTTTGGCGGCCGACCCTTGCTCAAGGGTAGTGCTATCCAGACGAACCTCATGGAGAAATAATAATAGTAATAATGGTATAAATTACCAATTAAAATCAATATTACCAATATAAACCCTCGAGGGGCCCTACCAACAGTGAGCCGGATTTAGTCGCCTCTTACGACACCCATCCGGCGTGGGATAAATAAACTACGAACGTAACCACTCACGAGAAAATACCATTACACCGTCAGATTTTTTAATCAATTCCCAAGTCCAAAGTACTTTCACGAAGAGGCTCCGAGGAAAGTACGATGGAGACAAAAAGAATTACGAGACAGGCCCCGGGGCGAGCGCGACGCGGAAACAGAGGACGAGCAATTATCGGCGAGCTTTATGTCTGTCGATAGTCGGTGACTCGGTGATGACTTTCGTAAATCCTTCTTTCATTTCTTTCTTGGCCAGCAATGAATTAGTGATGCCTATGGTGTGACCTATGGCATTGGGAGACGGGATCCGCTTACCACTTTGCTTGTCTATTCGGTATTAGTTACTTAAAAAAAGCCTAGGCTTTGTAACATCTAGAAGAATGTTTTTTATAGTGCTATAAGTTGATGATGAAGTAGTTAAAGGATTATTAAAGCCAAAATGAAAATTGGTAAAACTTAAATACTAGTCACAAATGAAACTATCACATACAATAACCAGAGAACAAACATTATTTTCTGTCACAAAAATATTACACGCAATATTGCAATACGATTACATAAAATCGTTTTGTTCATAAAAACGGTTAAACAAAGCTAAACAATTTTTTGTTCTTGTTCATTTCCTTGTTCTAAACAAATAATCACATGCAAAGATGTCAAACGTAACATTTTGATCGAGACATAATACATCGACAATATACATCTTACACGTCCCATCCCTAGCCCGACAATTACGACGCGTCGATCGTCACGTTTACTTTGCGCATACATCAAAGGCGGCGACATCGGTGCTCCGAAATTTCCCTCAAGCATAGTCAGTCACTGTATTATCGTCATTATTAGTCGAGACTCGAGAGCAAGTTTTGGTATTTATAACGGTGACCTTGAGGACGATAGAGAAACGTTACCTTGGCTATAGGTTAACTAGATTTACCAGGAATCTGCTGAATGAAAATATTATTACCGTTCATTAAAGGCTTTTGTAAATGTTCCCGAAGTACTAGTCTATGGATCATCAACATAGTGACCTTTTTTCGTGTCAAAGCGGACCTACGGAATTTTGTATAATAAATAAAAGCGTAGAATATTTATAGCAAAATCGGTTCAGCGCTCAGAGTAAAAAAAAGGTCAAAGTAAGAATAAACTACAGCTGTCATCGGGCGTCTGCCCGTAAGAGATAGAAGCAATGTAATACGACCAAGATTAAATGAATTTGATGTAGACAAGTAAGTAGGTACATATATACATTTGGTTTCTTTGGAAAAGTGGGACTTTTTTGTTCTCACTGGGGACAGCGGGACAGACAGCCTGAAAGCGAGACAATCCCGCCCAAAGCGGGACGTATGGTCACCTTAATCATCTACCCTCTCCATTGGTAACGCGTTGATGATGCCTTTGGTTGCTGCTACTGGTGTCTATGGGAGACTATGACCACTGATCGGCACGTCTGTTCGTTTATCGACTAGTTACATAATCAACGTAGAAATTTTTAAGTGCTATTACGAGTAAAAAACCTCAATCACATGAGGTACCTAAATATCATTGCAGTATCCGACGAAAGATAAAGCACACAGAAAGTAGTATAAATTTAAAAATTAAAATAAACCTGCCTGCTACCATAAAAACTATTTTGTAAGCTTTTTGAAAACCTTATGATGACCTTTTTTTATTTGATACCCATATTGTAGTATTTTATTTATTTTCATTTTTTATATTTCAAACAATGTCATTCCACAGCCGCCATATTTGTTTTTTTTTATTTCACTTATCTAAGAACACTTGGGTTATCAAGAAGAATCTAACGATATCTCAATTACATAAATCTGTTCAGCGGTTTGCAAGACATAATGAGGTAATAAAGAATATTACATGCGTACATACAAACATACATACATACAAGATACGAGCGAAGAACTTTCTGGCAGTCGGGTAAAAAGAACAGACAGTATACCTGCTGCTATATACATAGCAACAGCAATATCCAAAAAATCCGATAACAGTCGTAATTCTTAACATAATAACATACAATAACCCACAAGTGAATCTTCTTAAATCTTTCACCGACGCAGCCCAATACTCATCGTGTAGCGGTAAATCGACAATTTTTTTACCTTTATCCCAACAATCAATATATGTAAGGTGTTTATAAAAGTCATTAATATACGGGGAGCGTAATCGAGACTCTTAATGAAAGGTTTGCACACAACGCATCGGTCGTTCGTTAGCCGAACGATTTATCGATCGCGCACTTGGCACGGACAGAGACATCGATATTGCTGCGATGGGAGCGCGCATCACTAATTTATACCAATATTTGGGTCAGGTGTAAACTCGATTTATTTTTGTTTTTTTTTTTAATGTTAATAGCTGACAAATGAACAGACGTGCTCTTAAGAGGTAAATGGTTGACTCTCATAAAATTTTGTAGCAATTTTTCGCATATCACAGTAAAATTTGCAAATTGTGAAAAATAATCCACCATGCTGGGTGGTTGAAATTAAAATCTTAAATTGATAATACTTTTGAGAATGCTTTTTAAAAAACAAAATCGCCTGAAACGCCTACAATTTTTTTAAATGCTTAGCTTCCCAGAAAGCCAACAAGCTAAATCTGAATGGTTTCCTCAACTAAGAACAAACCGAGAGACAGAGACCTTTTCGATTGGTACTTCATAAAAAACCATTGAAAACTCATACATTCTTCGATTTATAGACCTTTTAGTTCCATACGCATGGTTCCACCGCGTGCATACTGCATAACCGATTACCACATACATAATCTATTCGCAATTAGAATGAACGATCGCATGTTCAAAACGAAAACGCGGCAAAACTGAAAACAAGATGGCGGACGAACGCGGCGGACTACAATTAAACTCGCGTTATCACCACCTAGCACTATTCAAGATAATGGCCGAATGCAAATAGAAATATTGTTTGCGGTCGCCTCAGCATCAAGGTAGGCAAAGGCGCCGCTAGATAGCGCTGAGGACGATTAGATGCGCGCGCAGGATTTACTGCTCCGGCGGGACTATCGCGCGCAATAAATTAGAAATTCGTTAGATAGAGATGTGCGTACGCGCCAATTATGCACAGGGTTGAACGGTTGTAATAGAAAAGTTAAGTTATAGATGCGCTAAGTTTTTTGAATTCAATATAGGTGACATTAAATTTGATTTAAACGGACTGGGTGAGACTTATAAATCGTGCTCAGGCTTTACTCAGACCTAAATTTCTCCGAACAAAATAATGGTCCTAAATCAAACGTAACATTAGCGGTTTTAAATGACTTTTAACTTTTTTTCTGTTATCAAATATCCGAATAAAATCTCGGTTTGGGTGTGGGTGTTCCTGTGTTAGTGTGATGTATATGGCACTCACGACACAGGGAGTCCTAGTGTGGGCTTATGACTTTGTTACCGGTAACATACCGGAACTAGCAACAAGAATTCAGTTTCTCAACGATCGTTGTACAACCCCCTGTAATATTTTTTTTATCTGTGCCAATTAAAAAAGGTCAACCACAGCCAGTTGTCACAGCTGTCAGCCCTGGTCGAGTCGCGTTTGGTTTTGGCGCGGAATGCTCTAATAGAACAGGCGCGCTGCGTGCGTGTGCGATTGAATGCCTTCTTTTATTTGTTAACAATTGTCTACGGTCAGAACAGAAATCTTAGGCAGCTTGCGTTTATTGTAACATTTATTTTTATTGCATGGGATAATCAGTAAAATATTTTACAACTAGCTGACCCGGCGAACTTCGTATCGCACAAACTATTTTTTTTTTAATAAAAGTAGCCTAAGTTACTCCTTGTTACATCAGCCAGTGAAAGTCCCGTCAAAATCGGTCTAGTCATTTCAGAGATTAGCCGGAACAAACAGACAGACAAACAGACAGACAGACAGACAAAAATTGTAAAAAATGTTGATTTGGTAGGTATATGTACCGTGTATACCTACATCCAAATGCACTTAG
Source organism: Thymelicus acteon (assembly GCA_951805285.1). Taxonomy (NCBI): domain Eukaryota; kingdom Metazoa; phylum Arthropoda; class Insecta; order Lepidoptera; family Hesperiidae; genus Thymelicus; species Thymelicus acteon. Next base: position 2,384,156 of record OX638224.1, read on the forward strand.
TAAAAAGCGGTTATTTTAATATTACAAACAGACACTTCAATTTTATTTATTTGTATAGATTAGGTACACAATAGAAAATCTGCATATTACATTGACTGTAGCTCGTACGAGCCATAATATCGGTACTGTAGCAAATGTACTTCCAATAGATGTTAATATGATATTGATATTCAACGATGGATTAATAAAAGTGTTCACACCGCGCGATAGATCACCGAGGCGGTCGTAAATCGAGGCATCCACACGTCCTCGCGAGACGAGGCAACGAGGCAACGAGGCAACGACCGAATGTATCACTCGGTGGCTATCTGTCATGTGTTTTACATAAATAAAATGTTTCTTAGCAAATTTTATTCGTGATTTAATGTGTTTAGATTTGAAACAAGTTGGAAGTAGGTCTCGCGATATAGTTCGATTTTCTAATGTATAATCACGTGCAATGGTAAAAAAACATTGCAAAATTACTACACACCCGAGTTTTCGTATTAGTCTTCTTGTCAAATTTTCATATATTCTGGAAAGGTGTGTTTTGGGACCCCAAAAACTCATTTTTCATTTAATACAAAAGTGCTACAGTTTTGCCTATAGTCGACAATCCACTAAAGGAATTAATTCAGTCGATTGTTCCATCGATATAATAAAACACAAGGTAAAAATATTTAGGTGCTATGGATTTCACTAGTGACCCACCATCTCATAGCTTAGGACAACCATAGTTATAGTAATTTTATAAGGCGTTTTATAAATTGTTGATTTATCCAATACATCTAAAGTATCATTCGTAAAAACAGAATGCAGCAAAATCCGATCAGTAGTAAGAGATTATTATCTGAGTACAGACAGTTGATTTACTCTATCTAGGGATTTATACTATTAAAATTCGAAAAAATAAGAACTCGGAAATAAAAACGCACATACTTTTTGCAGACCACCACGAGGCAGATCTTATTCTGGAAAGGATCCAGCAAGATAAAGGACTTAACCCTTTATTAAGGATATTTTGTAAATATTGTAAGTTATTTGGATTTTTAAATGTTTGTTCCCACGGCTGGGCATAAACCTCTGTGGTACCTAATTAAGTCTGGTATTTTCTCTGGATTAGAGTGAGTTGCCAGCAGAATTATTAACCAAATTAAATTGCAGAAGCGTTGAGCTATAGAACTAGCGCATATGGCCTAACGTTGCATTACGTTAATGCAACGTTAAATGTTAAAACTTTTGGTATTAGCGTTAACCCAACTACCAGAGCGACAGCGCTCCAAGTTAGTCTTTCATGAAGCCTAAAATAGGACTGAAAAGCCATTCATTGTTAAGTAAAAATATCTGGATGACCGAGCTTCGCTCGGTATTTTTATATTGCTTAACAACGCCATCTACTGAAGTAGCTCTGTGTCGTTAAAGCAGTTAGTTGTTCCCAATAATAACAGTATGTATTATATAAATAAATAACGCTTCACACTCATAGCCCCACACTAGGATTCCCTGTGTCGTGGGTGCCATGGACAACACACTAGACAAGGACATTCACACCCAGACTGAGAACAGAAATTCAAACTCATCACTCTTTCCGCCTCGCTAGGATTAGAACCCAGGACCCTTGGCACGGCGATACGGCATGGTAATCATTGCGCCACACGGGTCGTCCGATTATGACACGCCAATAGATATCAGGAAGAGTAAATGATATTGTAGTAGTTTTGAAAACACGGATAAAACGACATTTTCTAAAAATGAAACCTAGCTAGATCGATTTATCGCCTCCGAAACCCCCTGCATACTAAATTTCATGAAAATCGTAGGCGCTGTTTCCGAGATTCCGAGAATATATATATATGTATACAAGAATTGCTCCTTTAAAGGTATTAGATAGATAAATAATTCGTGGTAATCCCACCATTTTTCCTTTTACGAGTGCGAAGACTATACGGTTAGAGATCTACTGATAACAACAGACCCAAAGACCACCAAAGACTACCAAAGTCGATCACCAACGATCGCCCTCTAACTTTGCCATTACAAAACCTTAATGACCAAACTAACGTACACAGACAACAAAAGAAATGTCGACATCCCTCGTATCGGAATAAGTATCGAAACGACACGTTGTCACAGCGGGGGCTCGAACCGCGTTATGCTTAATTCATTCCAGTTTTTCAACCACCGCGCATACAGCGCGCAAGAAACACGGTATCGAACATATGATATTTCGCGTCATTTCACATTCTACAACCGTGCGTTTGAGTATTTATGTAAGTTTTTACATAAACAGGGTATATGTATGTTCGAGAGTTGAGCAAGAAAAATGAAGGCAGGACTTATGGTGTAGCCGCCTAATATAGGTACGCCGTCCGTTCATATGTTGTCACATAGAGGGTAATCTGTGGTTCTACATTATGTAATAGAACTGCACTTGAAGGAATCCAGTTTTATCGTTTTAGGATTACCGTTATACATATAAAAAAAAAGAAGAATTTCATGTAAATTAGGAGTTGAATCGACGCGTTGACAACTAAAGAAACTTTTGTAACAATATTCAATCGTTGTGTGTGTATGTACCTACCGAAAACATCAAATTCGATTCCCAGATAAAAAAAATCGTAAAATTTTAACTGAGACGTACTTACACTTTAAGTACTTCTTAAAAAACCAAAACTTTCAAAGTACATCAAGGTAGCCACACTACCCACTGTGCTGGCCACATCGAGCACATACACATGTATACACATACGATGGCTGGCCAAGTGTGGTTTGTCAGAATTCACACACATTTCAGAACAATGAAAGCTCTTAAGCATCCTCGCAGCCTTACCATTACTTCGCAAATGATTACTTACATCCGTTATGCGCATAATTTGAAAACTTAAATTCAAATTCAAATTCAAATTCAAAATCATTTATTCATGTAGGTATCATTGATACACTTATGCACGTCATTTTTTTTAATCAACCAGCTTTTCGCAAAGGTGCTTTGTCATGGAGGAGAAGAAAAGCCGTAAAGAAACTCCTCAGCACATCTTTTAAAAATAAAAATACATCGGTATATTTATTACAAAAAAGTATCACTAGCTTGTACGGAACTGGTTGCAGAGCTGGTCATTTCCATGCATCTTTGTCATTTATGTACTCATCTACAGTATAGTAACCTTTGCCTAAAAGTTTAGATTTTACATGTTTCTTAAACAATTCCACTGGCAAATCACGTATTAACTTTGGGATTTAAAGGTGCGAAACTGCGAATTAAGTTAAAGTCATCAAGTAGATAACGAGCATAGCAATTACTCTAGCGCCGGCAATCTTATGACTAAGCCTCACCACAACAATAGCGGGCGCGTGTGACGTCATGGTAATTGCACTCCAAAATGTCAACACAATCACAGCTACACCACATGTAATCGCTGCTAGACCACAGTGTTAAGGCGTCTGCCCACTACAGCGGAACGTATCATGAACGTGATATGCCATCAAAAACAAAACTTGTAAAAAAAACCAAGTCTCGCAACTCAGTTCTTCTACCGTAAAAAGTTGTGAGATCCATGTAATACCAAGTCGGTTAATTTATTCAGTTCCTACTTAAGGGTCCTTCTGTCTTAAGTTATCACGTAATTAGCTAACCTAACAAGTAACAACATCTTATAGTGACCATATTATCAATATTAAAATCTTTTATGTTTTAAATAAATAGATCGACTTGGCCATCGCATGAAAACACAATATATCTCACAAGTAATACCTACATATTATATTAAATTTCATTGTTTAGTGCGATTTTTTTGTGATATTTTATATTACAGTCCCTTCCTTCCCTTCCGCGGTCGAACAGAACCATTGGATTAGACCGCACCGTCACCGACCAACACAGTCCGATGCCATGCACGGAGAGTCAACAAATTTTCGAAATGAAATCAAATGAAATATCTTTATTTGTAGAAATGTGGCTACAAAGTTGGTCAAGTATTATGCAATCTATCTCACATTTGCCATATTATGGCGTACAAATAGTTTTAGTTTTTGGACAAAAATATAGATACGGGCACAAGACGCGTCGTCATCAGTCGGCATGGTAGAGCGTACCGTTTTACTTTCCGTGCATAACACGATCATAGTATGATTGGTATGGTACAGTACAGTGGGCAGACTCCTTAAAGAACCCTTTTATGCAGTCATCTAACAGAGACCATTAGACAGTCTCACCGCTGCCACGTTCCATGTAACTGGGTCAAAATATCGGGATTATAAAATACGAATCGTGAGTACCCGCTGCATTTAAAATATTTAGTGTCCGCGATGATATAAGTTTAAAATCACAATTAGATAGATTTTGCGACACTAGGGCAGAATATTATGTTACTGTAAAAGTCCGTTTAGAACTTTAGAATGATTGACAAATTAAGTACATTGTTATTATAAATTTTTAAGAAATGCTCAACATAATGATAGGTAAGTAATTGAAATTAACGATTAAGACATTAATACTCATTTTTTAAAACCCAAAACCAAAATTTACCAACGTCATTGGTAAAACCTAAGATTTACCGAGTGTATGGTGGTAAAAGTTCGAAATGAACAATAATCACAGACCACTTCAGACTTTTACCATTAACAGTTGGTAAACCCTAAGATTTACCGGTAAAACCTAAGATTTACCAATATACGGGCTTTTACACTAACATAAATACAAAGAAAGTAAGGAGCAACGCATTCCAAAACAGTCTTTAGAGTAGAACTTTAATTTAAAGGTGTCCATCAGCCTTAGAAGTCCACTGCTGCAAAAAATCAGAGTTATCTCTGACTGTTCTCAAGACCTTCTGAATCCTAGCGTCCTATGCTCCTTTTGCTAATACGTTAACGTCATCCGAAGATCTTTCTAAGACGGTGATCGTTCCTTCGATTATGTGGTCAGCCCTTTGACACTTCAGCTGACTAATTCTCTCAACTAGTTATTATAATATAACGCTGAGTTAGAAATAGATAATTGTAGCTATTAATACAAATTTACTAGATATTAATTTAATTCACTATTATCAAAGCCTTGTTCCAAACAATACCATACTAATCATGAGTGACTAACATAATGTTATACACTAATCTTGCAATAGTTAAGTGACGTGACGTCATTTGTCAGCCAAGTTCGGTACACACTACAATTTACGTGAGATAAGGTTATGAAATACCTTTTATATTTACCTACTCGTTACAATATTAGCACCATCAGGATCTAAGAAGCTTACCTGAAACAAACACGAAAGAAAACATTAATCTAGACATCTACACAAATAAATAAAATTGGAGGGTCTGTTTGTAATATTAAAATAAGCGCTTTTTACTAAGTGCATTTGGATGTATACACGGTACATATACCAAAACAACACTTTTTAAAATTTTTGTTTGTCTGGCTGTCTGTCTATCTGTTTGTTCCGACTAATCTCTGAAATGGCTGGACCGATTTTGACGGGACTTTCTCTGGCAGATAGCTGATGTAACAAGGAGTAACTGAGGCTATTTATATATAAAAAAATAGTTTGTTAGGTGTTACGAAGTTCGCCGGGTCAGCTAGTTCGATAAGTTGCAATTTAATTTGCGTTCGTGTGCGTGAGTGCTTATAAGTGTGTAAGCAACTGCATGTGAAGCATAAATCCATTGCCATACCATAGCAGATAAAAGAAGAATCTATGTGTGAATATTGAATATGTCGCAGGAAAATTATGTTAGCCGAGATTTGAACCAATCAAATCAAGTTACATAATGATAACACAACAACTTCGTTGGATAATTTCTCTAGAGAATTTCAGTAATTTCATCAATTCCCTGAACTGCTTTAGTAAAATAATAAATCCTTTAGTAATTTGATCAAATCTCGTTTTTCATAATTTCTCTATGTCATCTACTATGTTACTAAATAATATTTTTATAAGTTACTTAAAACGGTTAACAAATTTTTCAGGCAATCTTCAAATGAACCCGACGGATGCGATTACTGATTTTTTCTTATTTATTTGATGTTTTTTCATGAGTTAATCGAACATTATTTGAATAAATCTGATTTTATTATTCGTCACCTTGTAAAAAAGATCGGTGTACCATGTACGAGTAGAACAGCCACAGCATAACTACTGCTACGCGGTATCTGAGCGGCATCTCACCAGCATCTTCACGGCATCATCACATCACGGCGGCATCGCTTCAGCCCCAAGGCAGACCCGAATTTAAATAACCAATTACTCGCCGCGACTCAATGATTTATCGATCAATTTACTTTACACTGATTGTGTGCCGAAAATAAAAACCATCGCGGCATCGGCGCGGGCGCAACGCGTAAAAGTGACCTAATTGTTGCCAACGCGCTGTCTTCACAACATTTGTAAGGAGAAATTTTTACTTTTACTTAAAGGAGCTTATGGAATATTCATCGTTGCTATATTTTATCATAATTAGTTACCGCCCTCACATCGCTTCGAGAAACCTAAGACTGACTACCCAATTTGGATAAAAAAATTTAAGCGGGATTTTTTAAAATTGACACACATTATTTGTACAACGATTAAAATACAACAAACACTAATTGTTATCCGAATATTACTGTTATACATCAGTGAAAACATCATCCCAATCGGTCAAGACGTTTCGAATATTAAACGAAATAGATAAACAGACAAAAAATCTATAGTTTTGCCATTTTTCTTAAATATCTTGTACTATGTAAACTATAGGAGATATAGTTCGGTAAAACATACAGATTATTTTAGTTTGGAGCTAGACATAAAATAAATACAGTTCAAACGAACTACTAACCGGGGAAGGAAAGCGGACAACATTTAATTTAAAGAGAAGTGGGCTGGTGAAAGAGAAAATAATTATCGCTAATTCAAATAAAATATTTGTGCTATTACTTACATACTGCAAGTAGCATATAATTACATTAGCATTACATTAAGTAACGTGTCGGATAGTAGGCGAGTATCGCGTATGGAATGTAGCTTTCGCTTTAATGATGAGTGTGTCATGTCTTAACTGTTACAGGTGTTCATGGCGATGTACATTGGTCTTCAGATTTGGACAGCAATTTTATTATCTTGATGAAAAATTTTTGAAGTGAAAACTTCTTTAGCATCGTTGTCATTTGAAAGTCGATGAAACGAAAAAGGGACAGTAAAAAGAGACAGACACATAAATTCATAAGATTTAACGTGGGAGAAAATGAGATAGGAAGCATTATACAGTGTTTCTTATGTTCGTGTTAGTTACCACTGTTTTATTTTTATTTAGTACAAAATAGTTTTTGAAAGATAATTAAAACTGATACACATTATTAAATTAATACCTTTATTTTTGAAGGTTTCACTTCTACCACGTGTGAATTGCATACATTTAAATTTTTTTGTTACCTATTTGTAAACTTACGTCATAAAGAGTCAATTAAAAATTAATGCTATTATCCCACCATCTTATGGTAAGTGGCCTAGATGATGATCGTAGAACCTATAGTCATCGATGGTTAAGATGGTTTTACGGATCTGTCCAGTATCAACTAATTACATTATAGTACTATACAGGTTGAATTTTTCAAGTGCGCGTGGATGCCAAATTCGAAACTATGAGGAATAGCGATTTTTTTCAAAACCATGGGTTCGATTCCTGGCCAGGGTTATTAATTTTTCAAAAATCTAATGATGCTGTTTTAATTTTAGTCGAAATTGGCCTCGAGACTCCTTTGACCACTTTTCGCTATTCCTCATAGTTTCGAACCATCCATGGCCATCCACGCACACTTGAAAAATTCAGCCCTGTATAGTAGTACCCTGTATACTTAGTTATCCCAAAACGGTCCAAGTTCTTATCTGAAATGTTTGAGATACTACATGTTTAAAATCATAGTTCACAATGTAAACTCGCTGAAACATCTCTCTTGATATAGCACAGTGGCCTAACGAATGCAGCTAGTAGGCGGTACATCGGCAACTAATAAACACATCGTGATCTACATTGACTGTGTGCACTCGACTTTAGCGGTTGTAATGCGCTGTCCACACTGAGACACGCAGTTTGAAGAATACTTATTGAAACACAAGTGTAGAATAAGCAGCCTCTTGGTATTATATAGCCTGTGGCGACGACGCGCACACGTCACACGGTGACGTCACGGCGCCCTGAATCACGCTATCGAAGTTTTCTACACTCGCTAGTATATATACAAATGCTCCGACAAGATTAGTCGGGGCTCGGCCGCCTCCCAGGCAACACACCTCGCCTGGCGGGAGATCTCCCTTTGCCAAACTGGTGACCCTCGGCAAGAACATGTCCCTTCGAGCACCGATAGCGGCAGCAGGCATCCCTCCCCCCTCACCTCACCGCTCACACCCGACGGACTGCAGCGCACACCAGCCACGCTGACTCACCGGGCGCATCGCAGCGTACTGTGTCGACGCTTCCTGTCCCCGGCCAGCTACTGCCCCCACCCACGGCTACACGGACGGCTTGAGCGCGCACCGCTCGCCCTCCGCATCAGTCGTTCACCCTCCCATCCCGACTCACCGCGGATAGAGGGCATCTCAAGGGCACACCGACCTCACATCTCGACTCACCGAAGATAGAGGGTCATGGATGGCTGAATCATCGAGAAGGTGTATCGACCTCCGGTCTGAGCAGGGGGGTGATGTGGCGACGACGCGCACACGTCACACGGTGACGTCACGGCGCCCTGAATCACGCTATCGAAGTTTTCTACACTCGCTAGTATATATACAAATGCTCCGACAAGATTAGTCGGGGCTCGGCCGCCTCCCAGGCAACACACCTCGCCTGGCGGGAGATCTCCCTTTGCCAAAGCCTTTTAAGGCATATTTTGGCGAGTTTGTACACAGGATTTTTTTTACAACTTATAAGTTAATGATTCACTACAATCGACAATCCCATCTGATAGTAAGGGTGATGTATTTAAATTAATTCCCCGATCCCCGTTTCTCCATTGAACGATCTGACGTACAGCAAGTATCGATCCTCATGTCATAAACATCTCGCCGACACGGACAACGCGGTTTGCCTCGTCACTCGTTATGCGTACCGCGAAAGACTGGAATAGCTTTCCTGCGTGCGCATTGCCGCCCGTCTGTGACGTGTGGATGTGTTATTGTCTTCAAAAAAAGAGTGAATATGCTTTTACTAAGTTAGTGCACTTTCCATTTTACACTGCATTTAGAACAGATTCATAATAACAAGTAATAATTTCTAATAACAAATATACATATGTATTATGGGTATTCTTAACGAGCCCTTTAATATACGTTGATTTGACCACTTATGTACATTTTTCCCAGTGCCCTCCCTCTACCTTCAAAGTTAAAACCCAATTGAAATGCGTTTTAAACCGCATATGATACGAAATTGAGTTTTCCAACTATATGCCCTTTGAACTCCAACTTTTCCTTTGCTTTCAGATGAACTGGTTAAAACCGATCGTGACTGGTTGTTACCTAAGAAGACACAGAACAGTACAATAATGCCCTTTTTCCATTACCATCAATTTAACAAGTTAATAGTTTAAAAACACTAACGCCCCAACTCAGAGTCACTAACGGTTACTTAAATCGCTCCTTAGTACAGAATTTGTATGGTGATTATTTACTAAGGAACGATTAAAGTAACCGTTAGTGACTCTGAGTTGGGGCGTAGGTATACGCTTTTATAGTGTCTGTAAGTACTAAAGGAAATTAAATAGCACTGTGCTGTTAATTTTAACTTAATTAAGTTTAAGAAGTTCCCTCGGCTGGAGCCAAACCTGACTGCAGCATCAGGTCAAGCTTGTCACAAAAACACATTGTCATCAGAACTAAAGCAATATGTAAATGTCCACTCCTTTGAATAAGAGGAAATAAGCTTGCAACACTTCCCACACAACTAAGCCAAATAAAAGCTTTTAAAAAAACAACCAAACAGTAACAATAGATCGGAACATACGCAACGAAATCCCACACAGAGACATCTAGCCATTAAACACATAAGGATAACTAGTGATGCGAAAGTTATCCCAGTATCCGAGTATCCGCCACCATTGACCACAATGAATGACTCGCCACGGGGCACCGGACCACACAGCCCCGCGCTCGCTCGCTTTTGTTAATAAAGCTCTATAAATCAATTAATTTACCTCCGTAGGGTCCCTTCGGCCCGGCACGGCACGCGAGCTGCCCCGACAGGCCCGATCTATCCCGTGAACAGAACATTCGTCTTATGTTGTAATATAGATGTTTTACTCTCAAACAAACTACCAAATACATGGGAGGTTTGCAATAGTTTCTTTTGCAAAGCCAGTTGAAAATATAGTTGTGCGTTTATATCGTATTTGGATGTCTGTATTAATTTGTCCATAAAAAAATTTGACCTAGCCAAATTTGTTTCACGTGAACATACACTTGACCGACAGGTTTTGATGAACAATATTGAAATAATTAATATTTTTTTCATAATCATTTATCTATATTATAATATCTATATGTTCGTGATTGAAACATTTGAATGTAATCTTTTTAAGCGATCAATTTTGTTGAAATTTGAGGATATCGATTAAACCAGAAATCCTAGGCAGGAAAAGCAGAAGCTAGGTATTTTAGGTTTAAAATTATTAACCTACTAAAAGACCTAAAATTAGTAATGTAAGGTCCCAATCATTACATCGTTATCTGCAGTCTGTAGGCAGACCCGAACAGTCCATAGCAGTCGGTAAGTGATTGCAGTCACCTGACATTTGAATATGATGATTAGCGTTGAGGCAAATGAAAGTAACCAAATGTGGACCGGGCCTCGTAAGGCTACATTCAAATGTTAGATAAATGTTTATATAATTTATCAATTCCTAAAAAGTACTCCAAGATGATTCTGAGGTACCGAAGATAGCAAAGAGTCTACCGGCAAACACTTTTGGAGAGCTGCTGTACTTTTAAGAGCACGTGAACCCGTCATCGACGCCGCGTCAGTCCAGGTTATTAGATATACGAGCGACTTTCGACACACACACACACACACACACACACACACACACACACACACACACACACACACACACACACACACACACACACACACACACACACAGCTATACCGGGTTAAGTAGAGGTGTACTAAATACTTCTTCTTAAGTACCTACCTGCACCATAGTAGAATTTACAATTCAAGATGATAAAATTATAACATCATCTCTAACTATTCAAAAAAAAAAGACTGAATAGGCTTTTACTAAGTGAGTGCGCTCACCATCCTGGACCACATCTGAACTGGAGATTAAGTGGGATTGTAGTCAAGCACTAACTTATTTTAAGTAATAAAAAAATCTTTAGCCCAATAGGGTTATTATAACACCCGTTTATCGCTTCAAAATCGTCACTTTAAACGGACCTTAACACTGACTTGCTGAGTGGGCCGGCAATAGGCCGTAACTAACTGCAGCCTCACCTACATTTAAACAACTCTTTTCCTCCACATCCGGATTCCTCGAAATCTAGATTCATAATGAGATTAACAGCATTTTTCATGGGCCAGCTAGCCATGACGATTCAAATTAATGAGACTGTCAAAATATGTTACGCAATGCAAAATGGCGAATTACTGAGACACGCAATTAAAATATCGATGTGAGTTAGTAGAGAGATATGATTTTTACTTGATTTTTGCAATAATTTTTATTTTATATATATTTATATATGTATTGTTATTTTTTCGTACTTCAAACCTTTATTACACTGTAGGGTGCTACCAGCATTCCTTTTAAACCTTCGCCCTCTTCCCAAAGGTTACTCGGAAGAAATATTTAGCGACAAGATCGCCTTTTGTACACAAATATCGTTAATTCTATTAAAGTATGTGTCTCCTGACTGTTGATTGTGGTGTACAATAAAGTGTAATAAATAAAAATAATAATTATTATTATTCTCATCCTCGGTTCCGTGGTGTATACGTACGTATATTATGCATATGCAAACATTTCATAATATAGGGCTTGTGAATATTAAAAGTTAATGCTTAACTACAACTCCTTTTAATAGTACATAGTAATAGCAATAATAATCTAATCCATTACATCACACAAATTTCAGTATAACCTTATTAAAGTACCCATTTATCTTTTTTCCCTATACGTCACTATGTATGTATGGAATAAAATAAAAAGAAACGAGTTTTCATTAAAAATGCGCATTTAATTCGGCACGTTTAACACCCGTCATCGTTTTAATTAACGCGAGATTAAGGCCAAAACCCTGGCAGTTAGCTAATTTAAAAATACAGGATTAAAAAATAATATTACTCTGCACATTGACGCTGCTCTGTCCTCTTATCAGACGCGATCGTATTGCGTAAATTTGTCTGTTAATTACATGATCTCTTGCGCAAGCGCATCGGCTGCTACCGTTTTAATTGAACTTTTTAAAAATTACCTTAGTTAAATTGCTTCACCGTAAACGAGTGCACGATAAGCTACGAAATTTATTGCTTCGAAGAATATAATGTAATTAGCACGCGCTGGCTATTGAGTTCGGGTACATATTTTAATAAATTTTTACTGTAGAGTACATGCTGTACTATAGTGTACATGCTGTAAACTATTACATTCTTTCTCATGGATTAACCCTTTCTTGCTCCTATAAGCGGATCTCTTTGCTATTATGGGTTCTCAATATCCTTCTTCGCTGCTTTTACCTGTGATGAGTTGTCATAGCCAATTTGCGAAAAAATATTTTACTGTCTGTGTTTAATGTCTCAAAAATGAATCTTTAAACATAGTCATGGGTCGTACTTGCAAAATCGAGTATCAGGGCTTACAAGTAGGTCCGCCTTTAAAAACCAGCGCCAAAAACCAGGGCTCCAGATACTTTCCAGTATTTTTTTTCTACATTTTTTTAACAAACGACTTAAAAATCATAAAAATCATGACGATAACCTTTACAAGGCGTTTTAAAAATCAATAATTTGATATTCCAGAATCTTTTGATAAAATTAAGTATCAATATAATTAAGTAACACTATTTTAAATGTCACGGGTACTCATAATTCTTGTGTTGGAGCGAATTTGTATAATACAACAGGCCTTTGTTATTTTATCATTGGTTTACAACAAAATTCTTTAAAGACCCTACTGGCGACAAGTCACTCATTGGCAACTCGAATCCTTTCCTCAGACCATTTAAATCAAGTAATTTCCGAAGTCGTCAATCGCTGACTTTTATTTATCTTTATATGAACTTATTTCAACCACCGAAATTAAGAGCAAATGGACCAATTCCAACTTATCGTCAATTTAATTATCTCACATGCGATTTACAAAGCAATAATTTGCGCCCGATAATTAAATACTGAATTTTCGTGATTGTAATTGTATTTTTATGTAATATTTATATTTAAAACCGGATTTACTGCATTATTGCCGTAAAATTATGCATCGTGTAATATTACACCGTGTTTGATAACTATGTAAACTTTAGTTTTTTTTTTTAAATAATGATGTTAATAAATATCCACATTAACTACATAATTATCTTATGTAGGTACATAATTATAATTATGTAGTTTTTAAAGCAGGTCACCCGGTTTAGTAAGTTTGCAGGTGTAAGTAATTTACTAATTTTCATGAAGGTATCATACATACCAACTTACAATAACACAGGTAATATGGTAAAAAATATTGTAAAAGCTTATTTCTTGAAAAATTTTAAGACATAAGTAGAAAATGTTAGAATGAAACCTAAGAAAATGAGTTACAATTTATGTTAGCGGCAACGCATCACCGGCCTAAAATCTCTTTAAAAAGCTGCGAAGTGCGAGTCGGACTCGCCCATGAAGGGTTCCGTAGCAGCAAGTAACATAATATAAAAGTTCTTGTAGTTGGTTGTAACTTTGATCAATGTTTTTTACGGTTTACGATTTATGACGTATTAAAAAAAAAACTACTTACTAGATCTCATTCAAACCAATTTTCGTTGGAAGTTTGCATGGTAATGTACATCATATATTTTTTTAGTTTTATCATACTCTTATTTTAGAAGTTACAGGGGGGGGACACACATTTTACCACTTTGGAAGTGTCTCTCGCGCAAACTATTCAGTTTAGAAAAAAATGATATTAGAAACCTCAATATCATTTTTGAATACCTATCCATAGATACCCTACACGTATGGGTTTGATGAAAAAAACATTTTTGAGTTTCAGTTCTAAGTATGGGGAACCCCCAAAATTTATTGTTTTTTTTTCTATTTTTGTATGAAAATCTTAATGCGGTTCACAGAATACATCTACTCACCAAGTTTCAATGGTATAGCTCTTATAGTTTCGGAAAAAAGTGGCTGTGACATACGGACGGACAGACAGACAGACAGACAGACAGACAGACAGACAGACAGACAGACAGACAGACAGACAGACAGACAGACAGACAGACATGACGAATCTATAAGGGTTCCGTTTTTTGCCATTCGGCTACGGAACCCTAAAAATCTTTAAATTTTCTACAACTAGGAACCAAAATTAGCTGATTTCTTCATTAGAGATTAGGACACTTGCTAACAATACAATATTTTGCCGAAATTTCTAAATTACTTTACTACTTTACATCAAAAATTTTTTTAAGTTTATTTAAAATACATTTCTCGTTAAAAAGTCTTTCCAAATATTTTTAGTTTTCTTTCAACCGATTTTCATTACAACAACACATTCAACTTTAAATGTTTTTGACAGCTCACTCCTTGCGCCGAACGTATTTAACTTGCATTAACTTACAAACGTGTAAAATGACAAATTTACGCACACAAATTTACGCAATTGTACGTTGTTCATTTAAATCAACATGGCGTCAGTGGGATCGTATTAAATTGGCACCCGAGTTACTCAAGGTCGCAAGGTACCCGTTTAGCTGAATAATCTTATACATAATATAAAAATCTCGTGTCACGGTGTTTGCGGTTGCACTCTTCCGAAACGGCTCGACCAATTTTTACGATTTTTTTGTGTATATTTGGTATGTATGAGAATAGGTCGTAAAGCATATTTCATACCACTAGGTGATTAGCGTATCTCTATCCAGAGTTTATTTTTATTTTTTTGAAGAAATAAAATTTCCCTTGCAGGGAAATAATTCCCAAGCGATCGAAGTCGCGGGCACAGCTGGTATTGCTATATTATTCAGCTAGACCCAACATTAAAATGAAATGTTTATTCAGTAGGGCCTGACGCATGTCACACTTGCTGGTTGTCGTCGCGTCGAATTAAATTCTCGAGTAATTTCACTTTTGTTTTAATCGATTATTTTATTCGATTTAAAAATGGCGGGGCGATGACGTGTCGCGTTGCGGGAGTATTAATAATTAAAATTGTAGGCGAAGAATACTACAGTATAGACGAATACATAAATGAGAAGAACTTATGAAAATACTTTATTATGTAGGTACTTACATAGATAATAATTACCATTGCTTTGATGACTGGATACGATATCGAACGGGATTGGCAGTTAGATCGCCAAAAAACCAAAAAATCGCAAAAAAGCCAAAAAATTCTTGAGGGGCATGTTAAGTCATGGGATACTCGATCTGATTCCTGTTAAAAGATTTTTCACAGACACAAAATCTATAAGTCTGCTCATAAAAGTCATCTCAATCGATATTACTATCTAATTAAAATAACAACATATAAACTGAGTATCAAAATTATATCTCTAAACCACGTCACGATAAAATTGCTCATAAACTCCACACGCTAAACAAGCCGAAAATTGCTTGGTATCGACAGGTCTATTTTGCGTATAATAGGTTGGTATTGGCGATTGGTTTTTACGCTGGCGACAGCAATTTCTGGTGCGCCCATGAATAATGCAAGAGGCTGAACTGACACGTAATAGTAGTGACGTGCGTCGAATGATGTTTGATAAAACTCGATTGTTTTTACGATAAACGCTGCCATTATATTGTCAGGACCGATATGGGATGAATAGAGAAGTTACGCAGTGTTTGTTTGTAAAAAATATTGTAGACATACAAGTAGATAATTGGGGAATTGGTTAAATCTAAACTATCACGGCTATGGTAGCTTAAGTAGGTAATAAGTGATAGTCGATAAACCGATGGGCACCCATCGGTGGTGCTATAAGTTTTATAGTAACATGGAAACTTCCGACACTTGGGTTAGCCACTAACCCCTCCACCAATCCGCACTGGAGCTAAGTCAATGAACTACGGATCCTCACATTACGCGTAGTCTAACTCGCACTTGGCCAATTTTTCTAATGCAAAATAGCTGTTGGTGTTAGGAGGGCATGGGAAAGGCTCAGCAGAACACATCCACAAACAAAGGCCAAACCAACACCAATCCGACCCAAGAGCAGTACAGTGATCTCCATCACGTCCCAGTACTGCAACTGGCACTTACATTGCACTACAATTTTGGCACTTAAAATTGATTGTTGTGAAGAGTCACGAAGCGACGAGCAAGGCAACACTTGCGTATAATGGGTGCCTCTGGCGGATCGGTCTGTGGGGGATTTGAAGAGAAATTTGGTGTTTCATTTGCGGTTTAGATAGCATAAGCAGGCTATTTTCATTTTCCTATGCATGCACGTATACTGCATATTTAAATACATGTCTACTAGCTATGGGGCCAATATTGATAGTATTATTACATATCGTTGAAATGTGTAATTAATTAGAATAAATTAAAAGATTATTTAGGAGAGCTAGTGGTATAAATTTACAAAAGGGCATCTTCATTATGTATAAGATAATTATGTGTTACTTAAATGTTTTTCTCAAAACAAACTCAAAATAATCTAACAAAAATAAAGAGGAAAATAACAAAAAAAATAAAATACGCAATCTTTAACAAACTTATCCACGTTTATTCAAACTCGATAATTCTGTAGATAATAACTCAACATCCCCAACTAATTCCATTAAAAATTATCGTAAAACGACCAATAAAAAAATCCAAAATGATAGTATTCTCAAAACCGCTGCAGAGATCTCGGCAGATAATTTGCTTACAATATAATCGGACAAGGATTGCGCGGTCTTCAGCTGAGAGGGGAAAAAGGAAGCCATTCGAGGGACTATTATATTCAAATTCGGTTTGTGGAGGCAATTTATATGGACTTTATTGACAAGACCAAGGGCCGACCGCGCGAAATTCCTAAAGAAAATATCTTCGCTCCGGCTTAATTGAACGGAGACAATATCGTTAAAGGATTTTTGCTCAACCTTATTATTGTTACCGCTAGTTAAACTAACTTTGAAAGGATAATGGTTTACCGATATGTAGCGTCGTCTTGACGTATTGTTTGGTGAACCGGGCTCGTCGGTCAAATCATTCGTGAATCATTCGTGATTTCTAAGTGAGATCACTACATATTACTGCATATACATATGTAAAGATATTTTCAAAATAATCACCAAAACAAGCAATGTTGTTTTAATAGTAACCCTTTATTGGTGATTATTACATCACCCATTTCCATAAAAAAAAGAACAAAAAAAAACAAAAAAAAAACTATCTATAACATCAAAGCGTAAAAAGCGTGGAATCTGTTACTTGACGAGTCTGACAGTATAAATGAGTCATGTCAGAGTAAAGTCAGGTAAAAACCGTACCACCATTGATCGAGTACCCTGGAAATTTGTTTAGCAAGGATGGCTTACATTTCTACTCCGAATTTTCCAATACGAATAATCAATTAACACAGGAACAGTTATGTTATTAAAAAAAATATACTTACTTTCACTTTACACCAGGTGAAATAAAAAAAATATGTATTTTAGTCAGTGTCACGACGCGCGACGTTCACTTTTTGGCCGGCAACGCATCGGTGATACTTTTTAGGGTTCCGTAGCCGAATGGCAAAAAACGGAACCCTTATAGATTCGTCATGTCTGTCTGTCTGTCTGTCTGTCTGTCCGTCCGTATGTCACAGCCACTTTTTTCCGAAACTATCAGAGCTATACTGTTGAAACTTGGTAAGTAGATGTATTCTGTGAACCGCATTAAGATTTTCACACAAAAATAGAAAGAAAACAATAAATTTTGGGGGTTCCCCATACTTAGAACTGAATCTCAAAAATGTTTTTTTCATCAAACCCTACACCCTACCCTTCTACAAACATAGTGTGGGGTATCTATGTATAGGTCTTCAAAAATGATATTGAGGTTTCTAATATAATTTTTTTCTAAACTGAATAGTTTGCGCGAGAGACACTTCCAAAGTGGTAAAATGTGTGTCCCCCCCCCTGTAACTTCTAAAATAAGAGAATGATAAAACTAAAAAAAATATATGATGTACATTACCATGCAAACTTCCAACGAAAATTGGTTTGAACGAGATCTAGTAAGTAGTTTTTTTTTTAATACGTCATAAATCGTAAACCGCAAAAAACATTGATCAAAGTTACAACGAACTACAAGAACTTTTGTATTATGTTACTTGCTGCTACGGAACCCTTCATGGGCGAGTCCGACTCGCACTTGGCCGCTTTTTATAACTGTCAGTCGTCATAATGTCATCAAATGTGTGATTAAATTTGAACCACGATAAAATCTATTAAGTATTAGGCTCTACGAGTATTAGGGCTATTAGGGCTATTAGGGCTTCACCCCATCTACATCTACAAATAAATAAAATTGGAGTGTCTGTTTGTAATATTAAAAGAACCGCTTTTTACAAAGTGCATTTGGATGTATACACGGTACATATACCAAAACAACATTTTTTACAATTTTTGTCTGTCTGTCTGTTTGTTTATTCCGGCTAATCTCTGAAATGGCTGGACCGATTTTGACGGGACTTTCACTGGCAGATAGCTGATGTAACAAGGAGTAACTTAGGCTACTTTTATTTTAGAAAAAAAAAATAGTTTAGAAAAAAAAAGTTCGCCGGGTCAGCTAGTTTATACTAATAATAAAAAATTTGCTACCGACTCCAAAACCCCTCTCAGTGAGTCGGTTACATTTAACATTTTTAATTCCTTTTTTAAATGTACCAAGCGACCAAAAGGGTATCTTTCGCAAACGTTACGTTGGAAGAAAGTAGACACAATGCGGGATTTCGCAAGACAGATTACCGAGACGCATTAATAAGGGGGCTTTTATATCGTGCGATTATATCTATTTATTTAACAGATTGTTTTGGATCGAATAAAACTTTTGCTGCGAGTAAATTAAAAGACTAACGCTTCCCGCCCGCGACCGATAATAATCGGTGACAGATTTTTTTAACCGACTTCAAAAAAGGAGGAGGTTCTCAATTCGACTGTATTTTTTTTTATGTTTGTTACCTCAGAACTTTGGACTGGGCGAACCGATTTTGATGATTGCTTTTTTAATCGAAAGCTGGTGGCTGTCAGGTGGTCCCACATAAATTTTATTGAGATCTGACAATGGCATCCATGAGAAAACCACATAAGTCGTAAATTTGTGTTAAGATGTGCGCGACAAATTGACGAATAACTCAATATCACGCCAACCGATTTCGATGATTCTTTTTTTAATCGAAAGCAGGTGCTTGTCATGTTGTCTCACATAAATTTTAACGAGATCTGAAAAGTAGTTTTTGAGACTTTGAAGTCGGTTATTTTTTGTTAGTAAAATTTACATTATGTAGGATAAAAATAGAACGTACTGATAGCAATAGTGCAACGCACACGTCCTACAAAAAGTCGGTCAGAGATAATATGGGAGCACTATTGCTATCAATACGTTCTATTTTTCTCCTACAAAAAATCGGTCACCGATTATCGGACGTGGGCGGGAAGCGTAAAGAAAATAAATTCAGTACGTCGAATTTTCTCTTTTTTTTCGACTTCAGTCCACTTATGCACTTTTCCAAAGCGTCATTCGCGTCCACGCCGCTAGAAGGTTAAGGTACTTAAGGTACAATTATGTACTATTAAGTCTTCTATGGTTAAGGGTTAACATAGGTGCCGGTAATATAAGATATACCGTCCTATATTTTTTGGGAGCTGCTATTTAGTTTTACCTTGCAATGTATAATCAAATGCCCGACTGAATTGAAATTTTGTACAAGTTTGCACAAAGCTGATTTGATGATGAAACCGGAAGTATACTAAACGGAAGGAACTATAGAAAATAGGAAATGATACGACAATTCTATTGGTTGATCAGTCTGTAAAATACTTTGGTATTAGATGATATCTGGGGCCTGGTAATGAAAAAAACGTATTCTAGTCACGGACCTAAAAAAAAGACGGACGTAATCCCAACAACAAATTCAGTGAGGCACCCCAACTCTCTATTCGTACAAGTACACACCCACACATTGACACCATATTGCTTCAATTGCGAATCAAAAATTACGCACACATGGTAAGCGGGCGGCCATTGCTATGCTTCACTCTCGATTAGACGAGGTTAAGTCCGTCTTTTTTTCAGGTCCGTGATTCTAGTTAATAAAATATAATTTTATCGTTAATAACACAGTTAAACAGACATGCGGTCCAACTATTCAATGGCTACTGTCGCCCATGGTCATAATTAAGTACGTCTACGTGCAGTGTCAGAGGTGCGCGACCTCTGACATAACTCAAGAATCTGATGATAACAATAGGGACTGACTGCCTAACCCGTCCTCATAAGCAAACAACACTCATTAAACCTTCCTGTTAAAGGTTTCCAAATACCAATGAGCGATAATTGATATGACCTCTTAAACACTTATAGGTTTCCCTGTATCACGGGTGGCGTGGACAACTGGACAACAAATACCTATATAAGCCATCATCAAGAAACACATGACCAGAGTACAAATATCTGTCACATCAATACCTGTCCTAGCCTAGGAAAGCAAGGTTTGCTTCGCAGGCAGGGTCACTAGACTGCGGGGTGGAAAGGGTTCATAATATTCAACGAACAACCTCACGATACCAGGACCGCATGAATCACCATAAAATCGTAAACACTGAAAAAATCGGAACGTGCAAACGCCCCGAGATGCGCATGTCCGATCGCGAGATAAGATCGTAATCTTTTCGGATATTGCTCGGTATAATCATATGCGGCCATTTTGTTTATTTTTTTCCAGAGGGCGTAGCTGAGGCGTGCCGGACAATGAGCCATGCTTGAAAAAATAATGCCGTATTGTCGTTCTGAAGGGCATTTACGGATGGGACGTTTGAGCGCTCGAGATACGCTGTGGGACATTGGGGCCTGTCAATGTTTGGATTGAAAATAAAGTTTAATTTTATGTATCGAGGTTCGTGATAAATTAATTAATCATAAACAATCGCATGTAATAAGTAATTACCAATACTAATCAATCACACTACAACTGAATATGGTTTTTAAACTTAAGTACATAGATATATTAAGGAAATGGTTTTATTTCTCTCATATTTACACTCAACGCAGGATGCATGATTCAGGATGGACGAGGTTACAAAATTATAATAAAATATCATTAAGGCCCGGTATGACTACGATTTAAAAACGTTGATTTCACTCACACAGCCGCATATCTGCGCTAATCTAATGTTACATTTACGTGACGCTGAATAGGGTTCAAAATTGCAGAGCATATTTTTGCTAACAATGTAACTAGATTGCGAATAAACATTTAATTTGAGGGTTTTCCTTAGGTTATTCAAAATATACACATTAAATTCAATATCTGTCCGGTTTAAGTTTTAATAAAACCATATACGTATTATATTCTCAAAAAAAAATATGTTGTTACCGCAGAAAATACAGAGAACTTCGACGATTAAGTTTATTTTTGTATAGCAAATTACGATTTTTTATTGGGAATATCAAACAACTATTTAATATTCTATTCGGTTAACATTTTTCTTTAGACCTTTTTCTATGCTCTGTATTTTTTGCGTGCGTTATTTTCATTGGGTTTCCTCGTACTCAAGCACCAAAGAAACCCAGTTTTGTGAATATTGAGATCACACCGCGCCTTAAATATGTTTTATAGGCAATATTAGATATTTGTAAATATAAAAAAATATACGTGTGGTTACGTTTTTTTCATGTAATGGAAAAACCTTCGAGACGCCGATAAAGTGAACTCGTTGGAACGTCTTGAAATCTCCCTGCGGACCCGCCCTAAATCCGTAATAAATGTACGGCTGTGTAAGTGATTCTTAAAGTAAGTTATTTACTTTACGAGTGATGCGGTTTTAATTAATGGCCTCGAAACATTCATGCCTTTGTATTGATTGGTCGTTTGGCTCTCGGCTACGACACGGGGTAATTGAATATTGAATGCGGGAGGAGGTTTTATAGCCAGATTTACGTTTCAAAATGTATATTTTGCATTCAAATTAAATTGAAATGAAACAACATGTGGAATTTGATTTAAACGTAACTGGTTAACCGACATGCCTTTGACTTGTACAAAGGACTGGATACTTCGCACTACTCAAAAACTTCGTATAACGCTTCCCGCCCACGTCCGATAATCAGTGACCGATTTTTTGTAGGAGAAAAATAGAACGTAATGATAGCAACAGTGCAACGGACACGTCCTACAAAAAGTCGGTCTGAAATAATATGGAAGAAAAATCGGCCCAATTATCTCTCCTACAAAAAGTCGGACGTGGGCGGGAAGCGGAATACGTTAGGTACAATATAGAAATAAATAGTACCGAACCGCCGCCGCTCCGTTCCAAGGGTCCTACGTACGATTCCCAGGGAGGCAGAATTTTTTATGATGTGGTTTAAACTATTTTCGGTCTGGGCGTATGTGTTCTTGTCTTTGTGCGTTGTCCATGGGACCCACGACACAGGGAATCCTAATGTGAGGTTAGAAGTGTGTAGTCTTATTTTAAAACCGGGCCATTAATACTTTCCTTCAATATACACGATACATTTCATGTAATCCCAAATTCGTCGTCCAGTCGATAACTAGTGCGCTTAGCAGTCGGGAGAGGGCGGCGCGAGTTACGAGCGCGCGGCGCCCCCCGGCGCGCACGCGCACCGATTTACGCGCTCCGTCGCACGCAAGGATGGCCACTGACGTTGACGTCTGTTATCGATGTTAATATTGTTGTTAAAAACCTATGACGACGTTCACAACACGTTAAACATTCTTGAAATTTATTATATTTTCGATTACTTAATGCGAATTGTATAATATTGAATGTACTTGAATTAATTTACTGGGTATATTGTCTGAATGAAAATGCACTGGTTCTGGACACTTGGTTTTAATGCAATCACTTCACAATTTATATTACAAACGGAGCACCACAAAACACGTCTAGTTAACTCAATGACCGGGAACGAAGAGAGCGAGACAGAGAATGAAACAGCACATATCTATTTATTAGAATAATAAACATTCTCGCCCCTTTTTAAAGTGCAAAGCTTACTATTTAAGTTTATACAAAAATAATGTTGACTTTAAGAGTCCTGCTTTTTATTTAATTAGTTAGAACCTATATCCCAATAGCTAATCTAATAGGTATATATAAACAGCAATGTTGTCCATGACAATGAATGTGAGATCGGCTGAGTAGTTGTTGTACCGAGATGAAATGTTAGTATGAACACTTACTTGAGAATGTTTTAGAGTATTGCCAATACCAGATATATTATTATGATCTTGCTTGAGTTCTAGCTGTAGTAAGGAAGCCAGTCTGTGGGTAACAATGTTGACCTCGCTGCCCGCATCCAGAAGAGCTCGAGCGTTCACCCACTTTCCTGATGCAGATTGTATTCTGACGATAGCTTTTAGTAAGGATATCCAAAGCTTTCACATAATTTTCCTCAGTGATGAGTAATGAAGAAATGAGCCCCGCTGCTTCTCCAGTTAGAGCCGACTTTAGATACTGCAGTTTGTTGACAACGGGTAGATCAGTGCCGTCTACAGAAGCCATAAAAATGTTTTTAAACGCAGGCCATTGTCGAATGTCCCCATCGTATCTAGGGAGTTCTAATTGTGGTAATTTTACGCGAGGTTTCCTGGAAGTGCAGGTATCGTTACACATTGTCGTGCACAACGGATCGTGTCCGAATGACGATCGCAATGTAGTCGCAGGCGCTAGTAAAGCATCAATTTGCGCTTTGGTAGAAAAGTATTTTTCTTCGAAAACAGTACGTTCTTGCTCATGAGCTCCAGCTCGTTCTGGATCAGCGTCCAACAGTTCGATCGCATCTTGTAAGTCCTCAAATTTGCAGACGATTTTTTCGATCTCCGCTTGCCGCGCCTTTAGCTCATGGGCGTTGTTTACTTGAGGATTGTAGTTTTGCACGAAGTTGAATAGGCGTGTTAATTTTCCCTTCACTGAGCTTCTTTGCGTCTTCAGAGCATCCAAAGACGTTACCTGTTCCTCTTCTGCTGTAGGCATCGTGGCAAAGGTGCGCTGGTGGCTTCGAAGCTTCGAAGTAACGGTGAAATATTCGTGGATTTCACTAATCCAACTACTTTTACGATATTTGCTGTGTGCTGCTTAGTAATTTTGGTGTGTACACCGAGATTGAATAGGATTTTATTTTATTTTGAGCGTAAAAAGATGCGGTGTTCCGCCATGTCCACAAGTAAGAAAGAGTGAAGTGAGTCGTTTTGAATGAATGTCTTATGACGTATGAATGTCGATAAAACAGTACACTGACGTGTCGATAAAACAGTATGGAACAGTTGCACTATGTTGTCGATAGATGGCGTATGCGCCGCGAAGTGATTCCATCCATCCATCCATCCATCAGCCCTTAGAGGTCCACTGCTGGACATAGGCCTCCCCTAACTTGCGCCACTCTGACCGGTCCTGAGCCTTCTGAATCCAGCGGATGCCCGCTGTCTTCTTCAGATCGTCAGTCCACCTGGTCGGGGGGCGTCCTATGCTCCTTTTTCCGAGACGTGGGCGCCATTCGAGGACCTTTCTTCCCCAACGATTATCGGTCCTTCGCACTATGTGGCCAGCCCATTGCCACTTCAGCCGGCTAATTCTTTGAGCTATGTCGGTTACCCTTGTTCGTCTACGGATCTCCTCATTTCTGATGCGATCACGTAGAGAAATACCGAGCATAGCCCTCTCCATAGCCCGCTGCGCAACTCTGAGCTTGTGGATCAGGCCAATAGTAAAGCACCACGTCTCGGATCCGTATGTCATCACTGGCAACACACACTGCTCGAACACCTTCGACTTCAGGCACTGAGGAAGTGTTTTGGACGACAAGATATGACGCAGTTTCCCGAACGCAGCCCATCCGAGTTGGATTCTACGAGTGACTTCTTTCTCGAAGTTGGACTTACCCATCTGGATCACTTGTCCCAGGTAATTGTATTCGTCTACAACTTCAAGAGCAGCGCCGTCAACAACAACCGGTACGGGTGTGACATGGACATTCGACATGATTTTCGTCTTGTCCATGTTCATCTTAAGACCCACCCGTTGTGAGGCGCTGTTCAAGTCCCCGAGCATTGTACCAAGTTCTTCCAGGGAACCCGCCAGGATGACTATATCATCGGCATATCGCAAGTGTGTGATGTATTCGCCATTGATGTTAATGCCACGTCGTTTCCACTCCATCAGCTTGAACACATCTTCCAACGCAGCGGTGAACAGTTTTGGGGATATGACATCCCCTTGCCTGACACCTCTCTGCAGTTGGATGGGGTTCGTTGCTGTGTCGTGTACTCTGACGGACATGGTGGCAGATGAGTACAAACACTTCAACACCTCGATATACCGGTAGTCGATCCGGCACCGCTGGAGAGAATTTAGTACCGCCCAGGTCTCGATAGAATCAAAGGCTTTCTCATAGTCCACATAGGCAACACACAACGGCAGATTATACTCCTCGGTCTTTTGTATAATCTGCCGCAGTGTGTGTATATGGTCTATGGTGCTGTAGCCTTTTCGGAATCCTGCTTGTTCGGGAGGCTGGAAGTCGTCAAGCCTGCGTGCAATGCGATTTGTGAGCACCCTCGAAAACAGCTTATAAACGTGGCTCAGAAGTGCAATGGGCCTGTAGTTCTTCAAAAGGGCTTTATCGCCCTTCTTGAAGAACAGCGTCACCACACTTCTGCCCCACGCTTCCGGGGTAGTTCCAGTGTTAATGACGGAATCGAACAGTTTTTGGAGCGCCACTAGAAGGGGTTTCCCTCCAGCTCTTAGAAGCTCGGTTGTGATTCCGTCATCTCCCGGTGCCTTGTTGTTTTTAAGCTGTTTGAGAGCCTCTCTAATCTCATACAGGCTGACGTCCGGGATATCCTCTGTGTAGTGTCGGGTCAGTTTAGCTCTCTTATCGCTCTCCTCGCTAGGAGGTGGAGCTTGAGAGGAGGCATACAACCGTCCGTAGTATCTCTCAGTCTCTCTCAGAACTTCCGGTTTCGACGAAACCATGGTGCCGGACTCGGTCTTCAACCTCGTAAGCTGACTTTGCCCAATGGACAGATCCCCGGCGAACACTTTGGAGCCCTGGTTTCGCTCAATTGTGTTTTTTACACGATTTGCGTTGTGTTTTCGCAAATCGCGTCGCCTGCACTTGGAGATCTGCTCATTGAGCCGTCGGTACTCACTCATAGAGGTTGGAGACTGCACACATAGTTCTCGTCGATCCCTCATAAGACCGAGAGTTTGTTCTGAGAGAACCTGAGATCTACCACTAGGGTGGGTCTTGAAGTACTTCGACCCTACCTCGTGGACAGTTGTTACCATCCTGGTGTTAAACTCGTCCACGGACGTGCACGATTCTAGGCACGCAAAACGGTTTTGCAGCTCAAGTTGAAAGTTCTCGGATCCCTGGATTTGGACGGATGTTGGGCGAAGCGTAGACTTCATCAGGCGTGACCGTTCCAGCTTCAGGTCGATATTTAATGTGCCTCTCACAAGACGGTGATCGCTTCCGGTTTTGAACCTGCTGATCACAGAGACATCATTAAATATGTGCCGTTTGTCTGCCAGAATGAAGTCTATCTCGCTTTTCGTGGAACCATCAGGACTTATCCAAGTCCACTTGCGTTGTGGCTTCTTTCTGAAGAAGGAGTTCATCATAAAGAGATCTTCCTTCTCCAAAAAGTTGGCCAGCAAGTGTCCTCGGTGGTTCCGTCGTCCAATTCCGTAGGGACCCACTTTCCTCTCGGCGCCACTTTGCGTGCCCAGCTTCGCGTTGAAGTCCCCCATCACAACATTGAAGTGAGCTTTAGAGGTATGTATGGCTCTACTTATGTCCTCATACATAACCTCAACCTCGTCGTCGGGATGTGTCGAAGTCGGCGCATATACCTGTACAACCTTCAACGAATACCGTTTGGATATTCTGAGTGTAAGGTACGCTACCCTGGCCGACACGCTCCCGACTTGCACAATGTTGTTGACGAGGGACTTGTGAACGAGAAACCCGACACCACCTTGGGACAGGTGTTCGCCCTCCCGGTGATAGAACAAGTTTCCGGATTTGAGTATTATCGTGTCCTCCCCCTGTCTTCGGACTTCAGATAAACCCACAATACTCCAGTTTAACTTGTCTATCTCTTCTTCCAGCTCTTTTACCTTGTCGTCTGTCCTCAGTGTCCTGGTGTTGTATGTTGCCAGGTGCAGAAGTCGTCGTTTGGATTGGTAGCGCGATCTCTGCCGGCGATTCTTAGCACCCCCTGCCCCGCCGTTACCATAGCCGCTACCGTAACTAGGAATAGCGGGGCTGCCGGGGACTGGGGGCCGAGGCTCATTTGTGACAAACATGCGGGGGTTTTAGCCGATAGTCACCACGCTTGGCTAGTGCGTGTTGGTGACCGCAGGTGACCTGACTGATATTCGTCACACACAGGAAGATGCTGCTGCCCATCTTCCTGAATTTGTCCTATTAGTCGCCTTTTACGACATCCCAGGAAGAACGGGAGTGGTGCTATTCTACAAAGTGAACCCGGACACCACACGGGGTAGATTGTGCGAAGTGATTAATGTTGTAAATTGGCGTGTGCGCCGAGAAATATGCCAGTAGGATGGCAGAAAAGTATGGTAGGTAGGATGGCGTATGCGCCGCGTGGTTGTTGTATATAGGTAGCGTAGCAGTCACTGTAGTTGGCGTGTGCGCCCCGAAGCGGTGTTGGTGACGATAATGTAGTACGTCTCGTAGTAATGTAGATGTCGCTGTGTAGGTTCGACTTGCAGATGTTTCTTCCCGCCCCGGCCAGAGTGCAGCACAATAAAGATGAACGAAATTGATCGAATGAATTGATTGTTCGTGGCACGGTCGATAACGCGCGACGATCTCCTTGAAGCACAAAACAAAATGGCGATCTTGTTTACGCTCCGAGCACAGTTTTTCAAGGCGACGAAGGACCAAATTTATGTATAATATTGAATGTACTTGAATTAATTTACTGGGTATATTGTCTGAATGAAAATGCACTGGTTCTGGACACTTGGTTTTAATGCAATCACTTCACAATTTATATTACAAACGGAGCACCACAAAACACGTCTAGTTAACTCAATGACCGGGAACGAAGAGAGCGAGACAGAGAATGAAACAGCACATATCTATTTATTAGAATAATAAACACGAATTATATGGGGCCCCCAGTGTATAGGGGCCCCCACTAACACTCCCAAACAAAAGCTCGCCAACGGCCTACAACCGCTACACTTGGCACTCCTTTTATATTTGACAGCTGACGTTGAGGGAGCCCCACAACAAATATTGATATGAGACCTCCTTAGGGCTAGCTACGACACTGAATAGGGGTCAAAATTACATTAATTGTTTCTAGCAATGTTAATCCATAATAATGACCTATTCTCCATTTATTTAATTATTTTTTAATAACAATTCCTATACCAAACGCCCAATAGACGTCCATAACAAAGGCATTATCGACCTACCTTGATTACTAGGACAGACCCATGGTATATAGTAAGCTACTCGTTGAAATATTTTTATCGATAACTATTCGACGCATCGCACGTCTCTACACCGCCCTCGGCTAGCACGCGCCGTCTCAGCGCAGCAAAAATCCGCGACCCCCGACACTAACCGAATTATTCTCGGTCCGGGTTCGATTCCCGATCAGATGACGGTAGATATTGCGCCGACGATTAATCAAAGTAAATAGTATTCGAGATCAAACGGTAAATGTACTTTGTCATTGTTTACCGTTAAACAATAGAGGTTGGTACTACTGGAGCTGTTACTTGTGATTTTATTTATTTAGCAGCACTCTGCTCGCGGCTTTGCTTATTCCAGATCATGGCCTACCCGTGTCCTAAATTTCATGAAAATCCGTTCAGTAATTTTTGCGTGAAAGATTAAAAAAACATACATACATCCTCAGAAAGAAACTTTTACATTTGTAATATTAGTAATTTTTTTTTACCTACACGAGAGAAAATTTAAACATAAACTGAAATCACATTATTCTGCGTGATATATCTTTGAGAACTTGACAACAAGTACTCAAAGATCTTCATCATAAGAAAAGATGATCATTGGATGAATATTAATTTAAAGTTAAACAGTATACTAATTTAACTCTACTAGAATAACCTCGCCTCCATCAACTTTTATGGCTATGCTGTATAATAATAATAATAACGTTACACACTCATAGCCCCACACTAGGATTCCCTGTGTCGTGGGTGCCATGGAGAACACACTAGACAAGGACATTTACACCCAGACCGAGAACAGAAATTCAAACTCATCATTCAAATTTCCGCCTCGCTGGGAATCGAACCCAGGACCCTCGGTGCAGCGATCCGGCATGGTAACCATTGCACCACACGGGTCGTCTGTATGTATGTTGTATGTATGTGATATAGGTATTTATTTATGTATTCGGCGATGATACTATACAAAACAAACTCGCACTAAATTACACAACATAATAAAATATCAGCATTACTATTTTTAACAATAAAGAACTTATTCCGTGCGTGTATTCACACACGTTTTCATTTCGATTTAATTAGTGGTTCAATATCTTTATTAGATTAACCATTATCATAAAACTCTGTCCTCTGAGCTTAAGGCGCGGTATGACTACGATTTAAAAACGTTGATTTCACTCACACAGCCGCATATCTGCGCTAATCTAATGTTACATTTACGTGACGCTGAATAGGGTTCAAAATTGCAGAGCATATTTTTGCTAACAATGTAACTAGATTGCGAATAAACATTTAATTTGAGGGTTTTCCTTAGGTTATTCAAAATATACACATTAAATTCAATATCTGTCCGGTTTAAGTTTTAATAAAACCATATACGTATTATATTCTCAAAAAAAAATATGTTGTTACCGCTGAAAATACAGAGAACTTCGACGATTAAGTTTATTTTTGTATAGCAAATTACGATTTTTTATTGGGAATATCAAACAACTATTTAATATTCTATTCGGTTAACATTTTTCTTTAGACCTTTTTCTATGCTCTGTATTTTTTGCGTGCGTTATTTTCATTGGGTTTCCTCGTACTCAAGCACCAAAGAAACCCAGTTTTGTGAATATTGAGATCACACCGCGCCTTAAAACGCACAGGACTTTTGATATAGAGCAAATAAGAAATAAAATAAAAACACGCGGAGAAGTGAATTAAAAAGTACTATTGACATTTCTGTATAATTAACCGTATTTCACCGCCGGACCCATTGCCGACATGCCTCCATTGCCATTCCCAGTTTCATTAGCCCAGCTTTGCTACGGTTTAAATTTAATTTTTTGTTAATTAAAATCGTTAATTGTAACAAAACGGTGCTTTCAAAGGACTTTTTCAAATCTGTCCAAAGTATAGGCTTTAGCGGGTAAATCATTCGCGCACCTCAATGTAAAAACTTACAATATTTATTCGAAACAGAACGTAACGTAACAGATTAACAGAGGAGCGTGATACATTACTATCCAAATCAGAGCTAGTCCCGAGATGATGCGTCACTTTTGAGATGTCGCAGCACTTAAACCTTTAAGGGCCACAAATACTAGGGCCTTTTTATGTGGTACTTTTGCTAGGGCCACATAAAATGAAAGCATCCACCAAAAAATCCTTCAGGGAGTGCCCTGAAATGATAAAGGGCAATAGCGTGTATTAAATTGAACTGTTAATTAAAGCTAATGCCTAAACCAATTGTCCAATAGGAACAATTACTACTTTCACCCAGCTCTTCGGCATTTTAGCCATATTAATACGATCGTATAATCGATATTAATACGATGAAGCGCTCATAGCCCGGCGACTTGCGTCGATCCTAAACCAGAGTTCCCCAAACTTTTATGTGTCGTAGACCCCTTTTTTTTGTTTTTTTATCATTTATGATACCCACTAAATTGTACCTAGCTAAGCTTAAATGTTAACTCGCTATAAGTCTGTTGAAATAAGTCACGTTTCACCTTACTAACAACAACTATGTGTATTGCATTGATTTCGAAATTGCAGTCAGAAAAATTTTTAAGATGTACCGCTGCGCCACTCGCCGAACTACACGCGACTACAGGGCGCACTGAAATATCAGAGGCGTAGTAAGTACCTACCACTTGCTGCGCCATATTCTGAGTGTGACCCTTTTCCGTCATGTTGGCAGCTGCAACTCCGAACTCAAACAAACTAATTATAATGTATCTTACATTAGAACCCTAACGTTGTTGCTATGCTTATGACGGAATAAATGTTTCTTTCTTTCTTTCTTTCTTTCTTTCTTTCTTGCCATGTTTTTCCGTGTTGGGTAGACCCCCTACTTACCTGATATTGATTTCCTGTAAATTTCTAACTGTAGTGAAGTTTAGTGTTAAAAACTTAAAGTAAAAACACATGTTAATTTATACATTTATTAATTGAATTTAAATTAAAACTACTCAAAATAAAATTTTGTATCTGGTAAAATATACGTAGCATTAAATAAACATTTTTACAAGTTCAAAATGTATTGCGACCACAAAGCGAATACCAACATCCTACAACTTACACAATTTTATAAACATATATAATATTTTTTTTACTTCATAGGTACTTTTATAAATAATGTATATGTTTTGATATTATAAGATAGTTTGATGTAAGTGAATAGGTACTATCAGTGTATGTGTTGAGATCCACTATCGTGGACCCCCATTTTCATTTCATGGACCCCCAAATTTTTTTTCGCTGACGTAGACCCCTTGCAGGTTGTCATAGACCCCTAGGGGTCGATATAGACCACTTTGGGAATCACTGTCCTAAACGATCGAAAAAGTTAAGCAACAGCGGGCGCGGTCGGTAGTTGGATGGGTGACCGCTAGTGGCAAAAATTTCTTGAGCGCTTCCGTGCTTCGGAGGGCACGTAAAGCCGTCGGTCCCGGTTGTTATCGTAAAATAACAGTCGTTCAGCCATGTCGGAGGTCCTCTGGCGGCATGAGAACTTCCGACACTCGGGTTGGCCACTAACCCCTCCACAAATCCGCACTGGAGCAGCGTAGTGGAGTATGCTCTAGGCTTCCTCAAGAGGAAAGACCCGTGCCCAGTAGTGGGCCATTAATGGGTTGAAGCCAATACGATCGTACACCCGCTGTAAGTGAACACCTTGCACCAGACCCCAGCAGCGGAATTAAGCCCGTAATGGATGTTTATTTACGCGGCCGCGCGACATGCGAGGATAAACGAAACTGTTATTCAATCAAGATTTTGACAACTTTCGCTCGCTTAGCTGGCGAGGTGCAAGTAACAAGCTTTTAATGTGACTTGTGACTTTAAATTTTACTAGAATTAGGGAGTTAATTACGGTCTACGGACGCTTATAGCAAATACATGTGCCACACTGACGAATGACGCTTTTAGGCACATTAAAATATGTTTATTCTGCACATTAAGCTTCTCTTGCACTGCGATAATCTTAAAAACTATTACTTAAGGCAGTTGAAATTAAAATATAGACTGTAATACAAATTACTTATAAGTTTTAAAATGTCAATGTGGACAAAGATGTTTTTATTTTGTTAACATTTATTATAAGAGATGAACACTTAATTTTATATCTGGTATATAAATATAGTTATTTTAATCATATTTTATACTTTTTTATTACATCCTTGGCGCATGACGAGTTAGAACAAAATTTTGGGGTGACCACTTGACCCCTAAATCGAAGTTTTTGCCAATAGATACTAGATAGTGATTTACGAAGATGGTTTAGGTATGAGATCAATATTTTACGGGGATAAAATTTGTAACAGTAGCTTCGGGTATAGTAACTAATCTAGTAAACGAAAAGATCACATATTTTGAAGCGAAGCGAAGCACAGTTACTAGAAAAGGAACGCAGCATATTTTTTTATCAGATCGAACACTTTCAGATGTATAAGGAATTCGTATCCTATATAAAAAATTAAAAGACCACACGCAGGCATGATGCTTTAGAACAAGATATCTCTCTATCTATGATTGAATTTTATTGTTCACTGTACAAACTACATAATATTATCATAGCCATAGTTCACCAGGTGATAAGCGATATCTTTGCATATAAAAGCGATTAGTGGTCGCTCTCATTTAGCAGCTATCTAGACCGGTAACCCGGTAGTAATTGTGATTATCAATAGGTAGTGTATGATGGTAGGGTGCCACCAGATAGAAAGGCATCTTTAGCCACAATGCTAGCATCCTCGACCTAGAAACACTCGTGAAATATTTTTAGTAATCCAACCAATTTATTTTTATAATGATCATAAGTATTATTGTTTTGTTATGTATGCTAATTTCAAAAATGACTTCAAACATTATTTTTTATACGAGCTCATAATCATTATCATTAACATTTTAATTTATATTTTAATTGTAAAGGGTTCTTACAATTTTATTAATCCAAGCATTTCGACCCAATGACATGAATCAAACAAAAACAGCAACAATTGTGAGTACTAAAATCGTGAATCTACCTTCCCAATACAACAATGTCCGCGACGATAAAATTTAAAATCACATTGAAATTGAGTTGCATCACTATGCATTGCCATAACGTTAACCACGCGTCATTTGATATTAAACATTGAAATAGTACAATTACAATACGGGCCGAAGCCCTGGGGCGAAGCGCCCGCGCCCGCGCCGGGTCGCCGGAGCCCACGACAAAGTAAACTCACGTTAATACTGTATCAATTAATTTGTACCGTTCGCAACGCAAATACATTGCCGGTTAGTGCTTCGGATGATGGTCGTGGCTCAGCATGGCTATCGCAGCCCATTTATCGATCTATCTGTATTATCATACTAGCTGACACAGCGAACTTCGTATCGCCTAACAAACTATTGTTTTTCAAAATAAAAGTAGCCTAAGTTACTCCTTGTTACATCAGCTATCTGCCAGTGAAAGTCACGTCAAAATAGGTCCAGCCATTTCAGAGATTAGCCGAAATAAACAGACAGACAGACAGACAAAAATTGTAAAAAAATGTTCTGGTATATGTACCGTATATACATCCAAATGCACTTAGTAAAAAGCGGTTATTTTAATATTACAAACAGACACTCCAATTTTATTTATTTGTATAGATGTATAGATAATGTAAATAAGTGACTATGTAATGTTACAAAAACGCAAAACGATTTGCACTGTTCTAAAACGATACTGCACTCGATTTGTAAATTGCAGCATAATAATATTTTAATACTTAGTTCACATCACATTATACTTTTTTTTTCAAATATTGAAATGTCCACATTCGGTTGTGAAAAATATATTAATATCTATACATAAATATTAATATATTTTTCAAGACGAAAATATAAAACGACATACAAGATAAGCTATAGTCACCGCGAACTAAGAAGCCCAATATGTCGTTTGCCATCACAGTGACATTAGAGATGTACAAAAAAATCGGTTCACGAAAGAAACCAATTTTTACAACAACTCGATTCAAAATTATAAGACCTTCTAATCGATTCGATAATTAAATTTTAAACTAAAAATTGTTTATCTACATACTAGCTCGATTGAGCTATCTCGTACCGCGTATTCTCAATATGTACCTATTTACGACTTCAATAAAACATTATTTTATCCATTCGCCCATGAACATCAACAACACCAAAAGCATCACTGGTGCGTTGCCGGCCAAGAAAGAGAGAAGAAAAAGAAAGAAAGATAGATCATGATAGAATAAAAGTCCCGCTCAATTTCATAATAATATTTTGACATAATATTATATTTTGAGCGTCAGGAAAAAACTACAGTGAATAAATTCTTACTTATTTCGTAAGACACATTCATGTATACATAATTATTATTTTGTTGAAAAAAATTATTACCGCAACCTTAAATACATAATTACATATAACATATTATCTGCAGTTACTGTCCATGGATGGCGAAGTGCCCATACATAATGGAAAATGTCCTTTGATAACATCCAATTCGTCGTGGTATTATTGGGTACCTAATTTTAAATTCAAATGCAAGCAAATCATTTTTAACAATGTAATTAAATTAATCAATTTTCATTCTTAAATTTCGATTATAGTAATGTATCGATTATGACTGGTTTTATAAACGGTTTCAAGCCGTCACATCACCCTACGTCTGATTAGATTTAGGCTTCTTCATATAAGATTGTTTCGACGTCATATATTTTTATTAAATTTTGCATAAATTATGATGTGATGGGATTTTTACTAGATTTTAACGTTTAATATGATTTATAATCAACGCCAATGAAAATGAGTACGGATTTTTAACAAATTTTGGCAAAATCCTTTGTTCGTAAGTATTCAACTATTTATGTCAAGTAAATAAATATTCCATTTCGCTTAAAGACACCCATACAAGGTTAGTTCATATTAATAAATAGCAGCTATCATTATGGGCATCTTAGATAATTTTGACTATAGTTATACGAAATCCAATCAATACCATCTATCTCATTACAAAAACATATACCAACTTAAACATCACTTTTACATTTAACAGATCGGTATCACCAAAAAACCAGCCTTCTTCCGTGCTGACGGTACTCTATACATAATCATCGCACAGTAGGACCGGTACGGATAGCAAAAAAGGTCGGTAGGAGTAAAAAAGGCGATCATAACAAAACTTATGGCACGACCGGGGTTCGTTCGCTGATTATTTTATTGTTGTATCCAGGCACCGGTACCATTGTTTTGCACTGAGCAGTGAGCACTGGTGACGACCGACAGAGATTCAGATCGTTTAAACTCGATACTTTGTACCGATTTATCGATAAAAATCTTTCAAGCTCTGATTTTAAACTCATATCGGCTGACCAATAAGTTATCATCTTTTTCGGCATAAAATACAAAATCATGAGTATCTATGTGCAATCAAAATGTTTAGTGTTATCATTAAATTGACAAAATCAAATCTATCTATACCTATATTTTTATGGTTAACAGTTCGTTTCTTTATTGCATTAACTTACATAAGCTCGCGATCATTAATATCGTTGATTAATGATAGTAATACTTCATGTGCAGTGCAGGATGTGTCTTTAAAATCATGTGAATCTTCGTTGCAAATAACAATAAATTGGTGTAATCGAATGGGTAGAAATTTGTATGTATCATGTACGAGTATATTTGTTTAATATAAGTCATCATACGTTACAGCTCAAGTCATCATACGGTACAGCATAATTTCTTGTCGATAGTAAAATATTGAAAGAACTGATTACCTATAATTTATCGTTGGACCAAAAGTTGAATCAAGAATTACTCTAATCATCAGCGTATAATACATTTAAAAGTACCCGAGAAATACAGTGCTGTCTGTGACCTCTGGAAATCAAACCCAGAACCCTGTTTAACAAAAGGGTCGACAGGGTTACCAGCTCGTAAATACTCAAGATATTCAGATATCCGCACGTTTTTCGGCAACCATTAAAGCGCTTTATCAGTGTGCGCAGACTACATCGTTTCCTTATTGCGAAATGCTCCAGTTATGCATTTGTAAATAAATGAGGCAATATTTTTTGAAAGTTGCACTTACCCATGGGCCTTGTTTCGAAATGAAAAATCTGGTATTCCACTGATTGGCGTCAATCTGGCAATTCGTATAATTTGATAAGCATCTACTAGGACCCTTGACAGATTTAAATTCGCTGCATGTCATGAGGTGGGCAGTCCATTAGTACTAATCGTTTTTTAACAGAATCGGCTTTCATCAATTCAAATCTACTTCATTCGGGTTACACAGAAAAACAGTCAGCGAGATTTGTCGAAATTGCTATTTTCGTACTCGTATTTTTTTTTACATCTGACAATATTATGGCGCACGTGTATATTTTTCTATAGCTTACTGCCGTAACGGAAATTTTGCGTTTCTATAAACAAACGTAGATGAACATAGATACACATGATTTTAAACTAACTCATCATGGACTGTGTACGTTTTACTATACATATCGACTGGGCATCTAATATCGATGATATTATTATGAAAATTGGTAGTGGTATTGATATTGGGTTTCAATTATCTTATAGGTACTCACGATATTTATTTTATAAACCGATATATCGGTTCAGTAGAACTTCATCTGTGACCACGATCCATACAACATCAAGATTTCATCATCTAGTCGGTCTATCATTGAACAAAAATCAATAAGATGAAACTGATTATTGATTGTAATTAAATATAGACACGTATGTTTATATTTTATTTATAGGTAAATATTAATATCTATCAATCTTGACCTACCTAAAAAATTTTCGTACTCAATTTTTTTGTTATTTCGGTACCTACCCGGTAATATTATCACCATTTCTTAATTATTTTTGTGGATAGATAATTGTAATCTATCAGTGATTTTATTATTTTTATCAATTTAATTAATGTTCTGGTTAACGGGATTTTGATTTACAGATTTAAGTAATTTTTATTTTCCAAAATAACTGTAATTAGAGTAAATTTATGGAAACACGGACAATGATTTCCTAGTATGTAAAGCCCACGGCATAAATTAGCCTTCCTCAGTTGACAACATTTCCATTTCTATTTCCATTTCTAGTGGCATCCATCTTTTTTTCAAACCCCATCGCAATAAAAATAAACTCACAATAAAACAAACCGATTAATTGTCTCTAAAAACATTAGTTTCAAAACAAAAGACACATTAATTTTATAAAACAAGCCAGCTTTCTCGATTTGAAACTTTCAACTGTCCCACGTTCAAATCTCGACTTCGGTCTCGGTTTTTCTTAAAAGAGAATAATTTTTTATCTGTGTCCAGTCACAAGGTCCGCGGTGATTTGGAGACAGATAATAAATAAACGTAAATATTTGAGTCATCGTTGCGCTTGCGCAGCAAAAACAGGCACGCGCGGGAATGCACAGGACGCGTTTGAAACCGCGCAGAGATAGCAAAGAGTTATTAGAGGTTTGATGCCTACGCAGTTACTGTGTTTAAGTGGCTTACTAATAAAGGGACGCAACTTTGAATGTTGAAAGTCGGTGCATTACCTGAAAAGACAAACAGATCTAGTTCATGAAAAAATATGAAAAAAAATCCTTAATAATTATATAAACCGGACAAGTGTGTGTCAGGACTCAGGCCACGCGCAATGTAGGGTTCCGAAGTAATAAGTTTATTAACTATTACTCATTAACTACTTATGCTAACATAGCCGTGATAGTTTTCCTTGTAAATTAATCATATAACCTATTTTTGAGAATTTTTTCACATGTCTAACTCCAACCGTTTAACTGGCAAGGAGGGGGGGGACACGGGACTCTAACCAAAATTAGCACTTTAAAGCCATATATTTCGCAAACGGATCCCTAATTCCAAAAATGCTTAAAGACCCATAATATTTTAGAAGACCTTTTCAACAATACTCCACACTATAGGGTACGCGATGAGTAAAAAATTACCTGTAGGGGAGTACCCTGAAAAAAAAATGTTTTTCAATATTTTATTCTACGATTCTGGAGCTAATAATAAATAAATTAACAGTCTCTTTTTGGGGTCCGAAGAAAAATCGGAACAATTATAGTTTCATGTCCGTCCGTCCGTCCGTTCGAAGTAAAGCGCTGAGACCCTTAATTAATGCTAGAAATCTGTAATTTGGCATGAATATACATACATATTAATTAAAACTCCAGTATCGTAGAATAAAATATTGAAAAACATTTTTTTTTCACGATATGCTTTCAACGATACCCCACACTATAGGATTTGCGACCAATAAAAAATTCATCCTCACGTTACCTGTAGGGGAGGTACCTATCCTACAGGTAACATTAGGATGAATTTTTTTATCATGTAGATCTCTTATAAAAAATGGATTATACAGTGCCACCAAGTTATCTGTGAAATTGTGAAAATTGGAACTACCTAATGCCGCGCCATTCTTAAGTTCTTTGTGCTCATTCATTTGACATTTACTACGTCTCGAATTGCGTCCAATGATTGGTCCAATGCGTCCGACAGCGCCCTCCTCCAATTCACAGATAAGTTGGTGGCAGTATACTCTGTATGCGGGCAGTCTGGCACTTCTGTATGAAACAGCGTCTATGTGCGTACGTGGAAGTGTCGTCCGTCCGTCGCTGTGCAGTTTTCTCACATTAAAGTGGACATTTGGAATTATTGACGTTCGATTTTGCTAATTAAAACTAGACTCAGTAGCTAAATGCCTTTTAGTGGGTTCCCGGGAAAAATAATTATTGCCCTTAAAGGTCTATCACGGCACATACTTCGTAAGCGTGGATAAATCCTTCAGTTTTTATGTGGCAATTAAACATTTTACTATACTGGTGGAGTAGTTATAGTTTAAAATAAATAGATTATTGACATGTTGTTTGTACGTGTTTGTAAAATATGGCGCGTTGTCCAAATTTGGGAAATTCCTTTCGTCAATTGGTTCATGTCACGATTTGATTACAAGCAGTTGAAAAAACAAAGTAACCTTCAGTTAAAAATGTTCGATAGTTAATACTTAATAATAAAAATTTCAGGTTCTGGATGTTAGTTATAAAATTTCGCAGCCTTTATTTTAATACACATAATTAATGATAATTGAGTGTATTTTAAAAAATAAAATTATTTTGCTCCTCTAAAATTGGCAAATTCCTAGTTTGTCATTTAAATTCCAAATTAATAAATAAATAATAATAAACTTTATTGAACCAAAATGTACAAATACATGGGGTTGAGAGTCGTTGGTTCCACACTAGGATTCCCTGTGTTGTGGAATGTGCTCGATGGTTGTGGAAGACCAACACCTTCCTCTTGTACATGTTTCTTAATTAATTACATAAATAGAAAATTTATCACTTTTTACTCTTACAATAACAATTATAGTTATGCTGCAAAATTTTCAATAATACAATAATTATGTGTATATAATGTGCATTTTTATAAAAAGCAGAGCAATGATGATATTTTTCCGATGTTTGTTTTATTGATGAACTATAAGCAAGAAAAAGAAAAACTATAGTGAGGTGATTCCATTACGGATCAACGAGTCAGAACTAATTGAACGGAAATATCTGCTTGTAGTGATAAATAATTTAATAACTCCGTTCCCAAGGGTTAGCGTAAGGCACAAAACACAGGTGCGATCGACTTTACCACAAGTTATTTATTTTTCCAGTTACTGAGTCAGATTTTTGATAATTTCCAGATTCTGTAGGGTTTATATGCGATACTAGTAGCAATAAAATATTTATTCTTAGATCATAGTTTTGTACGTTGTTACAACACGAAATTTCCACATATTATAAGGTATCAAAACACAAAGAGAAGAGACCAACCTTAAAAAGGT
Organism: Thymelicus acteon; assembly: GCA_951805285.1. NCBI lineage: Eukaryota > Metazoa > Arthropoda > Insecta > Lepidoptera > Hesperiidae > Thymelicus > Thymelicus acteon. Next base: position 2,424,824 of record OX638224.1, read on the forward strand.
CTTACAATCGAATAAACTCTTAGAATTGCTATTTCCATACAATGATCGCTCTTCAAGGCATGAAAGACAAGATTTTCACAAGTTTACCACACTAGACAATATTATTTACCATCAAATGGTATTGTATACAAGCAGGCATGCAGGTATGAATGACAAGGCCTCAGAACAACACTAGACTACATCATTATTTACCATCACTGGATGGAGTTGTATTAAATAATACTTGAATTACGAAAAAAAAAATAGTCGCACAAAAATCGCAAGTGTGTTTACGCCTAAGCTATTCCGTACGATTCTCGGAAGCCGGGCGCCCCACGGTCTCGTACCGCCGGCTCAGTCGGACGTGAAGTCGTGATGGTGAGAGCTGGTGACCGTCATACCCCCGTTTTTACTATCACCGATGTAGTATCGGTAATTAACTATCATTTTAGTGTTAACTATGAAAATGACTATGATTAAACGCTAAAAAAAACGCTTACACACATAGGTTTTTACCTGTGTCGCTGGTGGCATGGACGACATATATAACACATCACAATAACACCTACGACCCGAGAACAAATATTTATTTGTCACATAAATATCTGCCCCGGCCGGGAATCGAACCCGGGACCCCTCGCTTCGCAAGCAGGGTCGCTACCAACTAGACTACTGGGTCGTCAGGAATTGAAGAAGTTCTGAATTTTAAGACATAAGAATCGGAACAGACTATAATAGATATTTATTATTATTATATTACCTATTGGTTCTGATATAACGCAATCACAACTGGACATAAGCAGTTTCACACGGATCGAATGTGCTTTAATTTGTGTAAAGCGGGATCATTACCATTAAATAGCCCATCTCTTTGTTTACCGATTAAAAAAGAAACATTGTTAAAACGAACAAAAAAGTGTTAAGTTTAAATCATTAAAAACGTAATTAAATACGGCGTGTCTACATTAATACTTCTTACCCAAAAGCCATCAGTCCCATCGAAGAATAACCTTTACTGACGCCCATAACAAATACCAAATTAAAAGTTAAAGACTGAAGTCTAAGAAATCCGTCTAAAAATCGACCGCAGTAAAATTCACACCTCACGTTCGATGGAAAGTAACGATCCATTGATTCGGATAAAGATGTCGTCGAAAAACGGTCAATAAAGGATCGTTTGGTGGCTACTGACCACAATAGGCTGTTAGTGACCACAGAGCGTGCACACTCGGTAATTATCCAAAACGTTTGTTAGTGAGGAGTCTTCACACTTTGGGGATAGTTACATTAAATTAATATGGAATTTAGTGATCGAAATCACTTTGGGGATAGTTGCTTCGAAAATAATTGACGATCTAGTCACCGAAGAACACTTGGTGAAGAGTAAATGGACATCAAAAAAATTTTTGTTGTAATAACAATGAATTAAATAAACAATGTCATTGAAGAATAGTTTGTAATATAAATAATATTATATTTATCTTTTTGCAATGAAGTGTCTTCACCGCAATGCAATTGCAATGAAGTATCTTTGAAAGATACTTAGTGAAAGTGAATCCTTAAATCCTTAGATACTTACTTAGTGAATCCTTAAATCACAAATACTGGGTCCTTTGAATTGAACTACTTCACAAGAACTCACAAAGTTCCACTTATGTCGTATGACTTTTAACACCGATTTGAATAGGCTTACACCAACTACGATACTACTTTGTTAAACAATTTTTTCCAATAACATTTTTCTTTTTTTTCTCACTAACTACCCACAAATGAAGCAAATGAGACTTCCAGAATTTCCCGGAACTCTTTGCATACAAGAGCTTAATTAAGATGATACAATACCAGTTTTTGTGATCTCCGTTACATTACAATATGGAAATGTAAAAGGTAGTGATTGCGAATGATTTAATCAGAGAGTATGTTTTTTGTTTTCGGTGTACTTGGAAGTTTACGCAATTATACAGACGAGCTCATAACACTGCGACGATGGTTGGAGACGAACGAGAAAGTTGGCAGAAGTCAGTGGTGACATTTTATGATTCATACAGTAGGTTACTTATTTCGTAATTGTTCTAGGTTAGTTGTTGAAAAAAAGTTGCAGTAAAGAAAATTTATGTTAATACATAATCATATTCGTAAAATACCCACCGCAGTGGTAATTAATATTACTCTGGCTAATGAATATTAGCCAAGAAAATATATTCGATATATTTCCCAAAATATCAATTTGTTTACAAACTTCTACTGCCAAAGATTCGATTCTATCTGGGAGATAAGCCACATGTTCTAGGAACTCAGTCGAAAAATTAGACAACAAAAAATTTTGTAAGTAGGTACACTTCAAATTTTTCTAAATTCATATGGTATTTTTAGGATTCCGAAGTAAAATCGGAATCCTTATAGTTTCGTCATGTCCGTCCGTCCGTCTGTACGTCTGTACGTCCGTCCATCTGTCCGTCTGGCCGTCCGTCTATCCGACGCAAAGCGCCGAGACCCTTAGTGCTAGAAAGCTTTAATTTGGCATGGATATATATTAAAACTCCAAAATCGTAGAATAAAATATTGAAAAACACTTTTTTTTTCAGGATACCTCATCTACGGGTAACGTGAGGAGGAATTGTACCCTATAGTGGGGTATCGTTAAAAAGGTCTACCAAAAATATAATGGGTCTTCTAAGACCATTTTTGGAATAAGGGGTCCATTTGCGAAATATTTGGGTTTAAAGTGCAAATTTGGGTTAGAGTCAAGTGTCCCCTGCCCTGCTAAACGGTTGGCAGGTGAAACGGCTATGTTAGCATAAGAGTTAATGAGTAATAGTCGATAAACTTAGTACTTCGGAACCCTACATTGCGAGTGGCCTGACACGCACTTACCCGGTTTTTTTATTCTAGAGAAGGTTTTACTGACCTAACCAGTTCGAATGCCATTATTCGAGCAGCAAAACTACACGCCTATTTTCCTGCCCAAAGCGAGTAGTTACTGCTTTAGATTCCGTTCCTCAAGCAGCAAAGCCACGTAAAACGATGCATTAACACACGACAAAACTTATCCTACTGAAAAATGGAATCAGCGAAGTTTGACGTCACCCTAAACACAGACCATCGAAATTGATTATTTGACAAAAACGAGACAACGATGAGAGTCCCGACGCGGCGCGCGTTATGTGACGGCGAAAAAACTGACGTCCAACGCCCGATTTGCGAGACGGAGTGAAAGAAAATAGAAAAAAACTACATTGTACCAAATCACCTGATATCGAAATTGGACGGAATTCGGGAAAAATGCTGGAGTTTTTGATCTATTGGTATAATGATTAATTGGCTGGATTCAGATTTTTAATTTTTTAAATTGCCGACAGATAAACAAACACACTGTTGGTAATTGTCGTAAGACGTAAGGGAAGGATTGCTTAGATAATTATGCTGAGACTTCAAACACAAAAAAGTTCGTTATTAAAAAAAAGAGAAGTGGTTTTATGAAACCACGATGCAAATGAAATTTTTTCGGTTTGTAGGAATTCAGCTAAAAATTTTTAGAAAATTATTCGAGTTAGGGTATTAAAATTGCGTTTTTAATCTTAACTTAATTTTTCAATTCAATTATAAAATGTAATTTCAATTTGCGTATTAGACTACGGGATATATGTATAATTAATACAATCATTTAGATACCATTATTATTCTTACTCCAGGGCAGGCTGTAATGCGACATACGATAGATGGACTAAAAATTTTAGGGCGATAGATTAAAAATTTCACTTTAATAATATAAATTACATTCGTGTTTCGAGTAAGTTAAAGTACTAGTAGCCTCTATTAGGGCTTGTTTCACAATCTTCAAGTAAGTCCGAAGTAAACTATTCGTTGGTTAAGTTGACATTTCGTGTATGTAAAATGACACTTTAAAGTCACTTTAACCGGCGAATAGCTTATTCAGGACTCTACTTGAAGATTGTGAAACAAGCCCTTAGAGACTTGGAGTAGATGTACCTTAATACACAGATCTACGTTTTTATCTTTTAATACTCTTTTCTATTTGTGACGCACAACAGACGAAGTGAAAACAGATAAATAACAAGATAAATACAAAATTTCATACGCGTCACAAACAATTGATCCCCTACAAAACATTACCACGCAAGGTTTTAACGCCAAGTATTAGGCACTTTGTTAGTGAAGAAGCTTTTGACCCGCAAAGCTCTTAAGCTCATTGCGAACTTCGGTTGGATGAGTTCAATTGTATCAGAAATTGTCTCTTGTTTGAGATTGCGGCGGCTTTTGTAGCCTATTCTATATTGGATTTCACGCTTTGTGGACTTAAAAAGCGAATTCGTCTTTATGATTTTTGATGTCATTATTTCTTTTGTCTTATTATTTTATAATACTATATTAATTATTTTATGTACTTTATTCAGCTTTATACTTATACTTCTATTATTACACCTGCTATCTATAACCCTAAAATACCACTACCACTATTTAACGGTACAATTCAAAGGATCTTTTAAAGTTACCCATCTCGGATTATAAGACAAGATTGAGGATTGGATTAAAGGTATGTAAGGATATAGGATGATAGCTAGGTATAGATTTCGTACACATGCATAATGGTACGTCTGACTACCATGGATTTGAACCTAGGAGCTCTCGCTTAGCAAACAAGGTTACTATTGATTATGTATTTCTTTAAATGTTACTTATAATTCATATAGAGATGTTTTTTATTACAGACAGATTAAATTACACATAGACTTTCGATCAATCAATTCGAAACACATTGAAAACAAACAAGGTACAAATCCAATTTAATTGATTGATTCCCATTGAATCGCAGCAACTGAATCAGTTTGCGTGTAAGCACGAGTGTCGCTCTAGTTTGATTAAACACAGTTTGACAGGCTATCCCTACTCACAAACTCTCTCTCTCTCGCTCGCACACATACACACACACACACACACACGAACAATGTGGATTCATTGGACAGAGAGCTTGATGAATCTCAAGTCGCTAAACTTATTGATAGTGAATCTTATTGATAGTGAACCAATTTGACGATACATAAGACAGAGCAATATTTAGGTACCTACATCGTCAAATTAAAAGATATTCCTTCTTGCGAAGTACGAACCCCTTATGTCATTGTAGCAGAAGTCCATAATAATATTTATAGAGGTAATTTTATAAAATTATGTTACAAATCAACCTTGAAGACCACCAGCGTAATTTTTTTTCGCTATCTCGAGGCCTCAAGGCGTTTAAACCCTTATTTTATTCAGGATAAGTGTTATAATCCCTAGCACACATGTACCAAAAATTGATGCGCATTTAATTCGCGAACTTTAGCTTCAATTATTCGGAAATTAAAATCGTATTAATGTTCACGCACGCGTTCTACTACACGAGATAATAATATGTGATGAAGCTATTAATAGTTTTTTAAACTGGAGGGCTGACAAAACCGATAGGATACATGATGATAAGTGGTCAAATTCGTCTGGACATGAGCAACATAAGAGAATTCTTTAATGTATCGCCGGTCGTTGAAAAACTTTTTCTTATTCAATATCTCAGAGCGTTTTGAAAACGTATCAGAAGGAACTACATTCCACACTTTGCGTGTTCGCGGAAAAGGAAAAAACGCTATACATCAATGACCATGCATAAAGCGTAAATAATGTAAATGGTGGCAAATATGATGTATGATCATTCAAGTCGATGAGTCCATTCGATGTGGATGAAATCTTCGGCCAGTTATCGGCCGAGCAATTATTATTGTAAGTCAGAAGTAAAGAGATTGTAAAGAGAGAGAAACAATACAGGCCTCTTGACAGAAAGAAAGAAAGAAAATACATTTACTTGAGGCACACCACGTAACGGTAAAACATTAATAATGCAATTAATAACGCAAGGTAAACATTAATAATTACATAATAACTACAATGATAATCTAAATTTTACTAACAAAAAATAACCGACTTTAAAGTTACTCAAAAATTACTTGTCAGATCTCGTTCAAATTTATGTGGGATTACATGACAAGCACCTGCTTTCGATTAAAAAAAGAATCATCGAAATCGGTTGGCCTGATATTGAGTTATTCGTCCATTTGTCGTGCACATACTTAATACAAATTTAAGACTTATATGGTTTTATCATGGATGCCATTGTCAGATCTCAATAAAATTTATATGGGACCACATGACAGCCTTTCGATTAAAAAAAGAATCATCAAAATCGGTTCGCCCAGTCCAAAGTTCTGAGGTAACGAACATAAAAAAATACAGTCGAATTGAGAACCTCCTCCTTTTTTTGAAGTCGGTTATAAACAAACAACGCATCAGTGATGCCTTTGGTGTTGCTGATGTCCATGAGCAACGATAGCCACGTACCATCAGGTGGATCGTCAGCTCGTTTGCCGGTTATTTCCATAAATAAAATTACATTCTAAAAGAAAAAAATAGCTGTACTTGATTTTATTATTCAGACTGTAATTTATAGTTGAACATGTTTTTTTAAAGATAACGACCAGATTTAGTTTTCACTAGCAACAATCCTGTTACATTCGTACATCGTAGACGTTATAACGAGTCCTTTAAGAGAAAATTTGTAATTGAATAAATATGGCTCGGGGTTATCGAAATAATCGGCCCATTCTTTGACAACTTATTTTAAATTAATTTCGAGGGGGAAAGTTAATACGGGATTGCTTAATTATTTATTAAGAGCGTGGAGTACGTGGAACTGGCGTGGACGATTGGCTTTACTTGGCCGACCTAAAGGTATTCATCAACGCTGTATTGCCATACGCTGATTGTAATTACTCCATTATCGCGAACAATTTACTTTCAGAAGATAAAAAGAATATATTTTGGGAAATGGGATATTTGAGATGAAAAAAAATATTTAAATAGCTTCTTTTTGCATTTTGCAAGAGCGAGCCGAGTTCTGCTTTCAATTTTAAAATTTAATTCTGTTAGTTTGAAAAATAGATTATTGCTAATTGTTTATTTGTTATTAAGGTGTAACATAACTTTGCATTTATTTGACCAGCGTGGTGAAGAAGTCCTTACGCCATAATGGAGAGTGATGACGCATAAGCAGTGGGATAGACGTTTAAATTATCTGATTATTTTGTGATATAAGAAAAAGGTAATAAGAAGTCGCTACTTCTTATTTATTGCTATATTGAGCAGCTTTATTACATGCATTTAATTATTTTTAGTAAACAACAGTTTACCTATCCACATATTCTCAACCTTTCAATTCCTACACTCGACCCTCTAGCAATGTAGTAACAATTAATACCTACTGATAGCAATGCCTGATTCGAACCTGTAATTATATAACCCAAACAATAGAGAAAGAATCTCTCTATACAAACGCTAATCTGAAATTTCTTGAAGCAGGTTCATTAAAAACAATCATTCCAATTGTATCACGGCCCCTTAGTGGGACTATTCAAACCGCAGTGGCCAATGGGCCCATTAGGAGCATATAAATCCCATATAATAGTGTGGACATGGCCGACAATGCGACGCATTCAACCCACTGTGGCGCGGTACAATAATGTAGCGACATTATTTAAATACGATTGCATCTTAAATGCGTAACTGTTATTTTATCAAAAAATAAAGTTAAATGTAAGTAATAAATAAAGTAAAATTGCAAAATATAAAGTTAAATGTTGAAATAAAAATAAATGAAATAATGTATTAGTTTTTTATGGTTATTAATGTTTTTAATACTCTTTGTTTTTTATGTAATTGTACCAACTCAGAATTCAGTGTGAACATAAATTAGGTATAGAATATTTAAAAAAAACGAAATGCAACAGAGAAAAAATAAAACTGAGTTATTATATCATCTAAAAAGGTATCACTAATGCGTTGCCTAAAAGAATACGAGAGACCCGAAATACTAGTTGAGGGGGTAAAAAACTCTATCACTAGGCATGAGTAATAACAGACTGGATGGATGGTATAGAGCCCAGCGGCCTCCAATCTCCCACAAAGTCACTCACTTTGGGTTCGAGATTTAGGGCCTTTACTTCAGATTTTTTGTTTTAAGTGTATAAAACTATGAACAGATTATTCCCTCGTGAACCGAGTAGTACTCGTACATATAGTTCAAAGCGAGCCTCGCTCGTAAATAGAGCAACATCGCGTCGCCGCAAGGGGCACGAGCCGGGAGGCAGCGCTAGTTTATACTACCACTGATTTATACCACGTGACACTACCACCACCACATTGTACACACCACATTGTACACACATGTGTGCACACACACACATTTATGCGTCTGTGTATCTGCCTGCATTGACTAACAATTTAACGTATCATCAATGATATTGACATGAATACAATTTGATTTTTTTATGTAACGATCTACACAAAAGTAATACCAAAGGCTTTACCAACGCGTTGTCGAGCGATAAAAAATAGGGAGAAAACTGGCTGCCAACCTTCCAGCCGGAACATGACGAAACGTTTGGCTGCTGACTGAAGGTGAAGCCAGGTAGCTCTGGGGCTAGCTGGCTTCACGGACAACTGTAATACCTAATACTATCAGTATCTTCTTAATCAAGAATTTAACTCGGAACCTCAATTCTGCTGAGACTCATTGCCAACTGGAATACAAGATCATATTCAATGAAAAAAAAAACTCAAGACTCACAGCTCCCATACTACCTGTTTAATGGGCAAATCCTACTAATGGTGAACGCACATTTATCCGCACTGTCCGCGCCGTACGCATCGCATTTGTATGAAAACATATGAGAATCTTCTTTCTTCTGTCTTCAAGAAAGGGTGAATAGGCTTTTATTAAGTTAGTGCGCTCAACATCCTGGACCACATCTCCACTTACCATCAGGTGGGATTGTGGTCAAGCATTAACTTATTGTAAGTAAAAAAAAGAGCCCGATCCGACGCATATGTCATAGGGAACCGGCTATCATATGTTTTCATACAAATGCGATGCGTACGGCGCGGATAGTGCCGATAAATGTGCGTTCACCCATAATACTATAATTTATGTGAAATGTATGGATGTTTTGAGTCGTTCACACAAAAAGTGCTGAACGGATTTTCATGAAATTTAGCACACAGGAATTTTTTCATGAAATTGAGCAAAACCGCGTGCAGAGCCCTAGTTAAACATATTACTTAAAACATTGCAAACATATAACAAGTATAGTGTATGTGCGATAGCATACATACACTGTCTCGTGTGTCTCCGTATTAAATGGCAAACGTCACTGTCACTTACGAAGTGGTTACGTACTCTATGGTCACTGTCATGGCGGAAGCCGAATGGCGCAGACGTACGGGGAGTGCCATAATAAAATACGTGGGCATTGTCGAGCCAGTGAAACTATGATTATATTAATACACATCGGATATCCTACAACTAGCTATACAATCGAATTGCGTAACACATTTCAAAACTGGAATCTAGATTAACGGTCATTAGCGTACTTACCGATGTCCTATATAAGGGACATTAAGCAGCATCAAAGTACTAAATCTTCATGTTGTAAAGATATAGAGACGTGAGGTGAATACAATGTGATAAACATCGGCTTTGTATATTTAAGTTTTTCTGCGCCTTAATATAAGTAACGTGTTTATTCAATAATTTAACGCCTCAAATTTAGGTACATTTAGGTAGTAGTAGTAGTAGTAGTAGTGGGAAATTCTACTGATATTATAAATGTCAAAGTTTGAAAAAATATGAATTTAAGTTACTCTTTCACGCAACAAGTAATGAACGGATTTTCATGTTTACCACATAGGTCATAGATGGACCGTGATCTGGAATTAGATATAGGGTTCTTACCAAACGCCAACGAGTATTGCAAACCAAAAAAGGAAGTTTATTCCTCACTCAAGTTCAGCAGAGACAGTCGACTTGATGAGGGACGATGGCACTCGCTTTTGCACTCGCTGTACTAAATTCAAATCCTCATAGCACTGAAAAACCTCCATTAATCCTGTTTAAGTACAACAGACGTTGAATGCAAAGGAAAATAAACCGTTTCTTCAAAGAGATAACGTAGGTTTTGTGCAGAAGGTCAGGTCAAGCTTGACAAACGCCGGCAAAGCGATATGATCAGCTGACCCGAGGGTTTAATACGAGTTTGATAGCACGTGTGTAATGTACGCATGTGGAGAATAGTGGTGAATGTTGGTGAATTACTATGTGTGAACGGCCGACAAACATTGTTCGAAGGACCGATAACCGTTGGGTAAGAAAGGTCCTCGTATGACGACCCGCGTTGACAAAGGCTAACATGCTGTACCACCTTTCGAAGGATTCTGGGTTCGATTCCCAGCGAGGCAGAAATTTGAATGATGAGTTTGAATTTTTCTCGGTCTGAGTGGATGTGTTTTTGTCTTTGTTTGTAGTCCATGGCATTCATACATGGCATGATACAAGGATGCTAGTGGAGCTTGTGTAGCGTTCTTTATTATAAAAAAGTAAGCGATGATTATAAAAAATGATAAGGCATATTGTAAAATCTACCAAAAAAAAAACTATATTGTGTTAATTTTGATTGTTACGCCCATTTTACTCCACATACTGTCAAAATATAATAAAAAAATCATGCCAAAATTATGTAAATGTGCTGATTACCTTCAGGCTTAACTTGACCGGTAAGCATTCGGTTATGTCCGGTTTTTGTAATATTCGAGAATTCAAAGATATATTCATAATGGTGATCAGTGATAAGCTGATAAGCAAGATGGCGAATAATAAAACGGGAAGTTGAAACTTGTATTTCAACTTCAAATTTTACTTGAGTCAGCTGCCGAACCACTCGTCGTGTTCCGGCTGCCGAGAGCCAGTTCTTTCTTTCTTTTTCTTCTCTCTTTCTTGGCCGGGAACGCATCAGTGATGCCTTTGTTGCTGATGACCATGGAGGACGATATCCACTCACCATCAGGTGGATCGTCAGCTAGTTTCCCGGCTAGTATCATAAAAAAAACTCCTAGCAGTCCTAAAACCAGTATATTTCAACAATTATAGTAACAGCTTTTCTACAACGTTGTTCTTCAACATTTTACTGCAAGACCCACCTAACCAGACCAATCTAATTCCAAACATCTTTCAACCACCAATCCAACAAACAAACCGAATCTCACGACAACAGATCCACTGCGCGCCTATCAGAGAATATTAAGCTGAGAACAGACGACGCGGCATGTACAAACCGAGCGGCGTCTTTGGCACGACAATCGCACGATCGCGCCACGCGAGCCACGAGCGGAGATACCGTGATACCATCGTCTTGGTGAACGGGTGCAGTTATCTGTCTTCAGATGTGCCGCTCTGCACGCATGGCTTGGGAGCTGAATAAAAATTGTTGAGTTTAACGAGAATTTGTTACCGGAAAGACATTTAGGCGTACGGTAGTGATATTGTGTAAGACGTGGATAGGGATACGGATAGGGTGAAGCTCTGTAAGACGTTTAAGAAAGTAGATACAGATCACTTAACTGCATGAGACTATCGTTTTTCAGGAAAACTGGTAATGAAAATCTTTCATCACTTAAGCACTCGCTTGTGTCGATTCTGTGATTGAGAGCTGATGAGGTCTTAATTATCTAAATTGCTTTTTCTAAATATCAGGTATAATTTTGGAAATTCCGATATGAGTGCTCATGAAAAAGTATCTACAATTTTATTTCATTGACGACAATTTTATTTCGGGGCGAAACACGTCTTGATGCTGGTATGTATCTCTGTATATACTTTTAATTATTGTTGTGCATGTTTCCGTCGTGGGAGGGAGGGAGGTGCCACGCATGTCTTAAACTATATGCCATCATACATGTTAACCGCTGATTGTTGCAAAGTAGATTAATACTAGCTTAATAACAATGGATTTCCGCAAAGTAACGCCTGATACTATAAACTATTCATTGACGACATCATATTTTCGACAACGAGATTCGTTTTTTATGTAAATAGCTGTGAAACGATCCACCCGATGGTGGTCACCGATGCATTGCCAACAAAAAAAGAAGAGGAAGAAAGAAAGCCCCCAGCCGAAACGCCAGTTGGTGTTATAACTTTGACGTGATTGTATGTCTGTTCGTATCATAGTATTTCCTAAACGAATGGACTGATTATGATGCCGTTTTTTGTTTGAAAGCTGATGTGATCGAGATGGTTCTTAGCTATAATTTATGAAGATCTGTTCAAGCGTTTCAAAGTCGTCGGCTCTCTTTTTGTGAAAATAAGTGATGGAGGATTTTTAAATTTACCTTTATTATAGTTTCATTCACTACGAATACTGGTAATATCAAATCATGTGTGGTCTGCCAGTCGTAGCGCCACAACTCTCAATGGCTAGCTATACTGGCTATACTGGCACGCCCACCCGCCCTTATCCAGCGCTGATTTATCTGCTTGCTAACTAATTGGCGGAGCTGTTTCTAGCAATGTAGCTTATTGGCATACTAGAATTTTAGCTAGAGAAGCGGCTAGATTCAATTCTCATCGTTCGAGATTGACGGAGATTTATGCTGTCGGTGGAGCATGACCATTGACCATCCTCTTTTTTAACCCCCGACGAAAAAAGAGGAATGTTATAAATTTGACGTGTCTGTGTATCTGTGGATCTGTCTGTGGCATCGAGCTCCCAAACGGATGAACCGATTTTGATCTAGTTTTTAGTCCGAAAGGTGACAATCGAGAGTATTTTTAGCTATGTATATAACTGTGGAGGGTTTTTTAATTTTAATTTAAGAGTATGTCTATAGCCGCTACTATTCGTTACGTCAAAAGCCGATAAGCGAATAGAGGAGGTTTTCGTCACCGATCATCAGCAACACCAACGGTACACCAAAACATCCTGGAAGACGAAGTAAGGGCCCTCCTAAGCACGATTATTTTGCTACTAAAGGTCCGCAACCGCTGTTCCTTAACGGCCGGTCTCAATATACTAACAGTTAAAAAACTGTAGATAAAGCTACCATTAGTATGTCATCTGTCAAATCTGTCAATTTTTGCGTCTCAATAACCTTCGGTGGATGGAACATTATGTATCTACCGATGACATTGATCTACCGTTCGGAAGGCAAGTCATACCGTAGATATGTTGGTCCATACAAAAATAAATACTGGCGTCTCAATAACGCTTTGACAGCTAACTGTCGGTAAAAGAAGTTACCAACTATCGGAGTTTTTCATATGGCCCGATTTCGACGGTAACTCGTTCGATTACTTAGGATCGATAGAAGCTGCCGAGCTATGAGCGCTTCTGTCATAGCTAGGTACTTTCTTGTGTGTACGCAATTTAACAAATTCCTCCATTTCCTAGTCTTGCTAACAATAAAACCGCGTTCCACAAATCGCGACAGAAAAACGTAAAAAAACCCACAGCGTGAGCAATGGAGGATGTGTGCGAGAGACGGATGTCAAATGTTTGTCTGCTCGACAAACACCGACGTGAAGTACCGACCGACAAATCTCGTCGTATCGAAAAACTAACAATGTCTCTCCATCGGTATCGGCGTAATGTTGTCGCAAAACTTCCTAGCATGTTCTTACGAGTATAAACGTCACAGAGGCTTATGTTTCTTCAATTCGTGGTAAATACATCAATCTCAAACACATCATATCTACCCTAAGAATCGAAACGTGGAACGCTAACTCAACGCACATCGTCAAGTGTAGTCAAGCACTAAATAAATAAATAACGCTTCACACTCATAGCCACACACTAGGATTCCCTGTGCCGTGGGTGCCATGGACAACACACTAGACGAGGACATTCACACCCAGGCCGAGAACAGAAATTCAAACTCATCATTCCAATTTCCGCCTCGCTGGGAATCGAACCCAGGACCCTCGGTGCGGCGATCCGTTATAGTAGCAATTGCGCCACACGGGTCTAAATTAATACAAAGAAAAAAAATATAATTATAAGTCAAACGTAGCCAGAGACGAGCTTTTCCTATAACACCGATGTAAAATGTATGTGTAAAGTATAACCTAAGCTGTATAACACAAGATTCGGTGCACAGCTGGACTCTGGCGTCCGTAGCACGTGTATAATAATTATGACAGGACAATACGACGGACACAGACCACTGCAGCTGATTACTGCGACGTTATACACGATAACATTGTACTACAACCGTACAACGTATCGTATTAATATCATCGTGGAACAATAACTTAATACGACAATAATACGATATAATATATACACCTAGTCAAGTTAGAATCGGAGTTCTCTATACACTAGTCATTATATATAAATTACATTTCACGTTGTTTGTCCACGATAGACTCCTAAACTACTTGACCGATTTTAATCAAATTTGTACACCTTGTGCAGTTTGATCCAACTTGGAAAATAGGATAGCTTACATCTCAAAATAAAAAAAAGAACTTTTGACAGAACGAAGTCTCTCCGGGCAGCTAGTTCTCATATAAAAATGAAATTTATTCTATCCATACTTTTTGACCACGTTATGTTGGTTATTGGATTGATTTTAGTACCAACTGAGCTGAGGATGAGGATTTATAAACTCTACCATCATGAGACTAGCGTGGGGATCACATTAGTCTGTACACAATCTAGTGACTGTACGCTGAAGTGTGAAGCTGTAAAAGCCGCTAGTTCTAAGAGAGACTATCCATTAGAAAAAAAACCCAGTGACCTCCAACACGAATCTTCGTTGGTCAATAAAGTACACCATGTGCAAAAGATAACTTGGACTCCTCAGCCAGTTTGAGAAAGAAAGGGATTTGCTTCTCTTCATAAATTGACTATCATCGAATCACTCATGCACAAAAGCATATAGTTTTGTCACTTATCACTTATCACCCACAAAGCAATAAAGAGTTGCCTTAACACAACGAAGTTTATAAAAATCCTTTCTCGTAAATCCACGAGAGCATAACAAGAGCAAGGGCTACAATTAATCAAGCAGAATTTAAAACGCTCCTCAAGAACCGAGTCAAACGCTAACAAAGCGACGCGAAGAATAATGCCCTTACGGGTACCATTTCACAAATTAAACAATGCGGGAGCAAGGCGAATTCAAATCGTAAAACTGGTTTTTTAGAGTTTATTACTCGCTTGTGCTACCGCGAGCGGGCAGCGAGTGGTGATGTTTTATTGAGTACCGCCAGAGGGCGTTTTAATTTTAACTGCAGTAACAGGTACTTTTATATCTCTAAACACGTCATGTATCCACAACTATTCTGTTGATCTGATCTGATGATATAAGAATTTAAAACAAATTAATCATTTTGTATGATTTAATTGATATGGCAACCAATAAACCGGTATATCGATAATGTTGTATCCGTTTATATTTGTAACATTATTAAGAAAATTCCAACATTTGTAATGTTGATCTCTCTTTGCTGTTTTTTTGCCGTCGACCCATGTCGTGTGGCTATCATAAAATAATGGACTGCCATTCAAAGTGTCCTGGGTTCGGTACTCAAAGAGGCCGAAATTCGAATGATGAGTTTAAATTTCTGTTCGCGGTCTGAAGGTGTTTTTCTGTCTTCGTATGTTTTCCATGGCACACACAATAGAGGGAATCCTATAGTGTGGCTATGAATGTAGCGTTCATTATTTATTGTATTATATAATGTATATTTATTATATTGTTAATATCAGCATCATCGCCATAGTTTTGCCACATCTCATTTTATGAAATATTTAGTTTAACTAGTTGTCTAGTTTTATAATTAAACTGAGACCAAAGTACAACATAACTATAGGATTTATTTATTTATATCCATCAACAGCATAGGCTTTTTACATTAGTTTCTAAACTTCTCTCCCAAGTTAACCGCCGGTAATAGGACACACGTCTCCAATGCGTAGGAGTGGCGTAGGTGTGTCACACGCAAAAAGGCCCGAGTTTTAAATGAGTGTTTTTGTGATAAATCAAAGTCCCGCCTCTCACCTCACTCACCTCACTACTGAGTTAGTTCTTGTCCCGTGACTTGTTTGCACGACGATTACGATTATATGTGTCTACTTGTGTACTTTGTCTATTACCAAAAAGAGCTAAGCGACAGTAGGGAAAATTGTGGACTTTTTAAATGCAAGAGGTACTTACGATTTATAAATATTTTAGGACTTTTGTTACGTTGTCAATTTAAGAAATATTCACGATTTTTATATTTTTTATCGTTTTTCACTTAGTATCCGTTGCATTTTAAAATATTTAGTGTCCTCGATGATATCAGTATAAAGTGTTACATTTTAGAACTGTACCTCTGTAGTACAATTGTAGAATATCTGATAGTGATAAGAAAGTTGCCAGATTGGTAGGCAGCTCCAAAATTTCAGTATCTTTCCGTGGTTCTTACGTAACAAGGTGTCGGGTTTCTGATGAATGATATAGGTATTCTTTATAGCTTACTTTGAATAAAAACTAAAAATATGACCAGGTTGAGATACAAAAGAATCTTTAGTAGATTTTACCCAAAAAGAAGGAAATTATGATCCGAAGTTTTTTCAGCTTAAAAAAATTATATCAGATAATTCTTGACAAAAATAACAGACTTCATAATTAAGAATAACTCAAAAACTACTCGTCAGATTTCGCTCAAATTTAAGTGGGACCTCATGATACGCACCGGCTTTCGATTAAAAAGAGAATCATCAAAATCGGTTCACCTAGTCGAATGTTCTGAGGTAACAAACATAAAAATACAGTCGATTTGAATACCTCCGCCTTTTTTGAAGTCGGTTAAAAATATGTAACATAGTACACCAAATTTTACTTTTACCAAACAACGCCTGCTTTACACGGCACTAACGTCACACATTTTGAAAAGATATAAACAGAAACACACAGACAAACAAAAATCTTCTCAAATATAAAATAAAGTTACCTGTGATTCACTTATGTTTTGGTTCAAAATATTGATTAAGCAAACGCTTAATTAAACCGGTTTTCATATAAGGTGCGGATCGTGCGAGCCATACGCTATACCTGCTCGTCATATTATAGCCCTAATTAGATTTATGACGTGTTTATACTCAAATAGGTTTATTTATAAACGTAATGACGTAAAGCTTACATTCAGAAAACCGCAACGTTTTCATTCAGAATGTACCTACAAACCGCAACGTTTTGATTTAGAATGTATACATATTATAGGTTTACGGTGATAGAAATAATAATTAAACGTTTTCTTCACTACGTTTTCCCTGTATGAATGTTTTGGGAATCCAACCTAGGACTCCTCGTAGAGACGCAGCCTTTACTATCTTGGATATAGAATAGAGCTATGAGTACCCAGCTTCTGGCTCAGGAAGGTGAGGGGGGAGCAAATCATATTTCTTTAGTGGCAGATTTGAATATTTGGCCCAGGAGCAAACTTCTATGACTCCGTACTAACACATCCTAAAAAAGTATTTTGATGGACAAAAGTGGAAATGTATCGGTAAGCATACAAAATCCAACGTCAACTGACTCAACTGAGTCCTTAGTCAACTTCACACCGATTCATCACCTTGATCGAAATATATCAAAACATCCATTCAACTAGTTGACTACATCGCCTATCTATAGACAGACAAGTAAACTTTCTTATCGCAAAACAGAACGAAATCTGTATCAATCCATCAGGCTAATAACTAATTCGATGTATACGTAATATTAGTGCGACAAAGCGCGGAGATAAGGGCCACCGCACACTGCGGGACAATAAATAACGTCATATTAGAGCTGGTATTAACTACGGCACGCGTGGGCGGCACGGACGACCGAGGGAGGCTGTAACTGAGATTTAGGTTCTAATTTAATTTTTTTTTTGTGTTAAAATTCTTCTCTTTTTATTTTCAGCTTTAAATTTTAGCACAGAAGAAATAATAGTACCTACTTATATTTTAGGCTTTTTTATGGCTACAATTCATTAGTAGTCCATTAATGAGGCCTATTATTAATGAGGCCTAGAACATACGCATATAGGTACAACATCCATCATGGTTTGGACGTATTCGTGTATAGTTTACCATTTACATGTAGATCATCATTATCATCATCGACTTCATCGCCACTTACCATCAGGTGGGAGTGTTATCAAGCATTTACTTACTAAAAACTTAAAAAAGACTTACTTAAAAAGATACCACTGAGATCCTTCACTCAGCAAGAAGAGATAAGTATGTCACTACTAATCAAGTTACCGGATAGTTACTAAAAAGTCTTGAAAAAAAAATTCACTTCGCACCACCTACATCCCAACCGCTACTTCAGTGCCAGTAGCAATAGTGAATGAATTCGAATTATTAATAACTCAGTGGATGTTATCTGCATTGTCCGTCTGTGCGTATAGGACGCCTTGTCTGTGGCACGCTTTGTGTTCCCGCCAACACGCCAACACGTGTCTATGGGACGAAGCTGACGTTACTTATCTAAACAAGCTTAAACTTGACCATTAAACATTATTAATAGTTGTGCAAACATAATAGAAAAAATATACAATCATGACAATTATAAACACTTACATTGTGAGTGTGTGAGTGTGTGGTAAATGGTAAATGGGAGAGTTCCAGGTTCGATAAGCTACGACGACTAGCCAACGAACGATTTCTTTCTTTTTCTTCTTTCTTTCTTGGCCGGCAACGCATCAGTGATGCCTTTGGTGTTGCTGATGTCCATGGGCGACGATAGCCACTTACCATCAGGTGGATCGTCAGCTCGTTTGCCGACTATTTCCATAAAAAAAAGATGATACCTGATGATTAGTGGACACCGTCGCCAATGAACATCAGCAACACCAACGGCGTCACCCATGACGGCGTTACCGGCCAATAAGAAGAGAGAGAGAAAGAAAGAACTGATTCCCAATCCCTCAGCCAGAACACGACGAGTTACTTGGCAGCTGACTCAAGCAAAAGAGTGGTACGAGTAGTTAGACAGGCAGAACCAACCTCATTGAAAGATAAGATATTAATGACATACTAATTAATGGTGATAATATAATCTTTATTTGAAATCTAATCTCCAAGAGGGCCGAGTTTTTTCACCTTTTACGAAAAAACCATTGTATCCCAGCATGGAATTGGGGTCAGTATCTAAGCCAGCTCAATACGACTAATTGAGTTGATCGGTTCTGTACATAAGAAGAGGATTCATTTAGCATTACAGAAGTTCGAAGTAAAAAACACTAATTTATTATATTTAGGGCTTATTTCACAATCTTCAAGTAAGTCCGAAGTAAGCTATTCGTTGGTTAAGTTGACATTTCGTGTATGTAAAATGACACTTTAACGTCACTTTAACCGGCGAATAGCTTATTCAGGACTCTACTTGAAGATGGTGAAACAAGCCCTTAACCACATATAATTATGTGAAAAGTAAGTTAAATCTCAGAGGTCACTAAGGGACGTTAACGCTAACGAAGGGAGGACGTTAACGCGATAACGCTATAACGCGATAAGCAGCTACGCGTACCGATTGGTTATTATTCAGTTACTGAGACCGCGCTAATTGCACCAGTATATATATCCTGACGTGGGCGGGGCATGGGAAACTTTGAGTACGCACTTTTACCAACCACCAGTTACTTTTAGGGTAACACGGCTCAAGAGAGAGCGACAAGCGATTTTAAAATCGTAATTATTTAAACATAATTTTAAATGCACTAATTTCTACTACTGCGCATCAATCATCAAAAACATCACGAATTTGGTTAGCATCTATTCAATGCCTCACTAATGATTGACATGACATATGGTCACGACATCGCAACGACTAAATACAGGCAAGCAGCCCTATGACAGTGCCACTGCGACTTTTTAACGTTCTATTTTCGCAACTAAAAAAACAGAAACATGATGTGCTAATGACACATCATCATCATCATCGTTCGCGAGACGTTGGGTTGTCATTGCGTTGTCGCTGCGACAGTCGTAAGTATCGTACTCGACGGTAGCATCGTCGTACATTCGGATGATAAAAATGTCGTCCGATATAAAGCTAGGATTATACCGACTTCCTTCAGTTGCTAGAAGTAGAGATATCCTCAAAACTCAACTTTGGGCGGTTCATTGAGCCTAAGGCTAAAGCTACTGCAAGGAAATTTGGTGTGCTTGCAGAGGTACGGCACCGCGGCGGTACTTCACACCGAGGCAACTCTTAACCTTGTACAAAGCTCAGGTGCGGCCATGTGTGGAGTACTGTTCTCACATCTGCGCTCGCCA